>JASDDO010000004.1:436894425-438198175 GCA_030015575.1 Agapanthus africanus
TTCCACTCCACACTTCGTGTGTCGTGTTCGTGAACGAATCGCGGTTTGCTAATGGTTGCCCTTGGGTTTCAAGGTACTAAGATTTGGCATTTTGCTTGGTGCAGAAAGCAAAGAATCAATGGCGTTCACCTGCTCGAAGTGTTCCAAATGTAACTGCAACCCACGTTCTGCCACAACTGGAGGCATAGCTTACGGGCCCTAGGTGGCTTCCCCGTTCACGATGCCGGTGGAATAGGTCACCCAAGCCTCCACAGGATTGTTTTTCGGGACCATGCTCCCGCCAGCGAGCTTCACCGTTCCTATGCCCGCACCAGAAGCTCCCAAGAAGTCGGTCTTTGATCGCCTTGCTGCTACCACGACCCCTCTCAGCGGGTCATCCAGCTCCAACTCCTCGGTCTTCGCCAGACTGAGCCTGAGCTCCGATGGGCCTGCCAAGAAGCCCATGACACCTGAAGTGGCCATCCCAAAGAAGATAGCCATCTCTGCTCCTGAAGTCGTCAAGGCGGCTTCTCCTGCCAAAGAGCCGGTCTTTACAAGACTGACTATTCCGGCTCCCGTTCCTGCTCGAAGGTCTGTCTTTGACAGATTGGATACCGCTACTCAAAAGACGTCAGTCTTCAAGAGGCTGGCACCAGCGGCGCCTCATCTGGACAGGGGGCAAGACAAAGCCATCCCCATCGCCGAACCAACACCGTCCGCTCGACACGCTCGATGTCGCCACTAGCGCCGAGTAAGGAAGGCTGGGGGCAACTCCCCCTCTCGGCTAACTCCACCGGCTCCAACGGTGGAAATTAATGCTGCTGTTCCAACCGGGAACAGCTTTGAGCTGCTGAATAAGGTGCGCAGGAATTCGCCTACCGCCGTATTAAAAAGATCTCCGCCGCCGGTGGAGACTGTCACAGAAATGAAGCCGGAACAGTCCCCCCAACGACTGTCTTCTAAAGTTTACAAAATCTGGCGACAAGTCCGAGAGTCGGTGGTTGATCAAGACTATCCCCGCCGGCAGAAGAAGTTGAAGGTCCGACAGGAAGAAAACCGTCATGTTAAGCCACAAAAGACGACGGCTACTTAGGTGCCCACTGCAGCGGCCCCTCAACTTCGACCGCTCATAAGAGGAGAAGGCCGGAGAAAATCCCCATGCCTTCGACAAATGTCAAAGGCACTGAGCCTAAATGCCCTAAGTCTGGGGGCATAGTGGTGCATACCGTCTACATGGCATCCGGAAAAGAAGATAGCCGTATCTCCACAGGTCATCGACCGCTTACGCGATCCGTGACAAAAGCTCAAGAGCAGCAACAGAAGCTTCAGGAGATGATGACTGCGATGGCCGCACTCACCGGGCCAAAAGAAAGCCCAGAGGCATCCTCGGAGCAACGCCATAAGCAAGAAACTGATGCTGAATTCCTTCAGAGAATACTTGAGAAGAAGGACAAAGAGGCTACGGAACAAGCAGCCAATATAAAATGAATGGCCCTTCTATTCCAAGATATGGTGGGCATGATGATCCAGCCGGATCCCCCAGCCGAAGATCCTCCAGTGATAATTGAAGATGATAGAGGAGAAACATCAAACCCTCTACCGACTCTGTCAACAGCCAAGGAAGAGACAATCTCCAAAGCCGCCCTAGATGATTATATCGCTCAGCAGATACGAGTTCACCAGGCGAATGAAGTGGCTGGGCAAATTGTTAGAACTGGGCGACCGTATCCAAGCTGGTATGATCAGATAAAGTACCCGCCGGGCTACACAATCCCGAAATTTCATGTGTACAAGGGGACAGGCAATCCCCATCAACATGTCGCCCAGTTCAGGGCTCTTTGTGGCAACACCGGCGGCGATGATAAGCTCTTGCTTCGCCAATTCGTCGGCAGCTTATCGAAGACGGCATTCGAGTGGTACTCCAAACTTCCAAATGACTCCGTCAAAACTTTCGCGGAAATGGAGTTGTTGTTCACCCAACGATTCGCAAGTGCTAGTGACCGCACCCCTATAATGGCATTGATCAATGCTAGGGTGAAGCCGGGCGAGACGTGGGTTTAGTATGCGATCCGATGGTGGAATCTGTGGTCGAAATGCGAATAGCGCATCGAAGAAGCACCGGCGGTGGGCATGTTCATGGGCACCCTAGATTCTCATGCAACGATTTCACAGTTAATGATGTTCTTCAAACCGACCACATTCCAGGCTTTAATCGATAAGCTGGCCCAGATGGACCAGATGGGTCATAGACCATCTCCTCAAAAACCGGAACCGCGAAACAAAAAGGGTAAAGGGAAGGCGACATTCGTTGCAAATACCCAACAACAGCCCAGTGCCTCAAAGCTAACGGATCAGTTGGAAGAGAGACGGCGCTATTATAATGAGAAAATGAAGCATCCTTACTCGTTCCCACGGGAAAAAACGAAGAGACTATTCGAGCTGGCGATGCGCAACAGGCTTATCAATCTGCCGAATCCAAGGCGACCATTGCAACCCGGCGAAGCGAATAACCCCAATTATTATCCTTACCACCAAACGGTGAGCCATCCAATCGAAGATTGCTTCGTCTTTAAGGGATGGATCAAAGATCGGTACCTACAAGGCAAGTTTGCGCTATCTGAGAAGTGGAAAGTAAACCCACCACAACCGCACACTCCTAAAAAGATGGATACACCAGAGGCAACGGGCTCTTTTGTTGAAGAAGCTCCATAGGAAGTGGCCCTTTTGGCCAAAACCAAAAGGATGCTAAATGATCTCCAGACATGCCCGGCAATCAGGTGGAAGAATCTGTTAGTACCCTAGATCATCGAAGGGATGCTGAAGCCGCGCCCAGCTCCAAAGATTGGTGGTGATAGCCAAAGCTCGCACACCCAGCCGTCGAAATCTCCGAAGAAGAAAAAGAAATCCAAGAAGCCAGTGAAGCCTAATGACAAGCGCACAGACCTGCAGAAATAGATCGACGCACTGGAAGAGTACAACCAGAAGGTGCGGACTCCGATCACGCTCCAAGAATTCCTCGGCCACGTCCTTGAAGACGGAGATGATGGAGAAGACTCATCAGATGGATCTGAGGATTACGTAGCAAATTTTCATGTGATCTCTCACTTATTGATAGACGATGAAGAGGCTCCTTGCACTAAGAGACTGAGGGCAGGTCCTGAGCCGGAACTTCTATGGTCGTCAGACGAAACGATCGACGCCTTCCTGAGTGAAATTCATCTGAAAAGTAAAGCCGATCGGGAGCGTGAGATGGCCATATTTGAAAAGGCCAAGCGTCGGCGACTAGACGAAAGAGTCGAGACACTTCCGCCGAATCAAGGGACATCTGTCGCAGATAAAAATAAGTTCAAGACGAGAAAAAGGTTTGCTAAAGCCATATCAACGGGAATGAAGCTACCACCCTCCGAAGGAAACACTCTCGATGAAGCAGAGATGCATCCTAGCTACTGTTTATACCATCAAAAGATTGCGCACCCCACTGAGGAATGCAACGCTTTTAAAAGATGATGGCAGGGATATGTTGCTCACCGGCAACATTTTAAGCGGATGAAACGCAAAACTCGTCGGGAGCGAAGAAATACGACCGAAGAGCATGGAAGAACTACCGGCAACTGTCGCATGGTTAATGCTGGGGATCGCAAGTTCTCACGTTCGGGAGCGACTCTGATGAAGAAATGACTCTTGGCCCTCTATTCAAGGAATCCACCTCGGGAAAGGAGGGAGAATCGAAGACCTGTGAAAATATCCAGCTGCGCAATCGTACGCTGTCCGAAAAGAATCTCGGACCCGCAAAAAGAAAAGATAAGGGAAAAGAGAAGGTCTCTGAAGTTATCGCCCTAGATGACCAAGTCATGAAAGAGCTGACCGCCAAGGACCCGCCAAAGACCCGCCAAGGAAAAGTAAGGTGGACTACAACATTCTGGCACACTTGAGGAAGTTACCCTCGCAGCTCAGCATTCTCGATGCTCTTTTACTATCAAAAGAAGCAAGGGACTCATTGATCAAGGCGCTACAAGAGCCAGAGCAATTCCAAGCTTTTCTCGCCGAAGAAAAGATGAAGGATGAGCTGGAAGAAGTACACACAGCTGATATTACCTTCGGCGATGAAGATCTCCTCTTCGGGACGTGCGAGCACAACCGTCCCCTATATGTCTCCGGATATTGTCACGATATCAAGATAGGCAAAATCCTGGTCGATAATGGGTCTTCCATCAATCTCCTCAACGTGCGAGTGTTGAAGGAAATCTGCATGAGCGTCCAGCACCTCGCTCGTGATAAAATCACCATCTCCGGTTTTGACTCTCAGTCATCACGGACTCTCGGGTCTGTGATACTGACGTTACGCTTCGGACTACTCATCACGGATATTAAATTTCACGTCATTGACGCCAAGACCTGCTATAATGCTTTGCTCGGCCGGCCTTGGTTACACGAGTACAACATCATCCCTTCTACGCAACATCAGTATATGAAATACTTCAAGGATGGTCTCGAGTATACCGTAACAGGAGAGCTGAACCCATTCTCCGTGAACAAAGTCCGAAAATACGAAGATGCAAAATACTTCTTGCCAGATTTCGAGGACACGGAGAGATTTCATAAACCGGAGAACAAAACTATCCCTACCATTCCGGTCTTCAGGAGTGATACCGAGGAGGAAGAGATAGTTTACTTAGGTCCTTCCCAGTGCAACAAACCAGGACCGTCCGCTCCTATGTTGATCTTTGGCAGCGACTCGAAAGATGAGGTCCATGCTATATTCTCCGCTCGACCTTCAATACAAACATTCGCTGATGAAGAGCAAAGTTTGCAAGTTGCTATGGTTCCGCCCAAGCATCATAAAGAACTAGACGCGCCTGATACCTACAGTGTGGAAGAGCTGCAGACGTTCTATGTCCCTCCCAGGCGAGAAGGTGAAAAGGCAATCCTATTCTACCGATCAGGGGAAACTAAAGTGGAGAAAGAAATCTGGCACGGCGCGGATTCCACACTCGACAGGCTCCAGCCCATCCGTTTGACCAGATATTACACAGACGGACTAAGGAGACTCTTGAGATGCCAAGGTGTACCCCTTAAACAAACTGCTCGACAAGCACGGTTCTATAACAGGATCTGGAACGTCCCTGGAACTCAGCGAAAGTTGCCCAACGGGAAAATGGAAACGATCGGGCTTGGATATCTTCAATCCAAGAAACGGGAGTTACTCCGCGACTGCTATGTCATACATGACTTTGATGAAGAGGGAGATGCTTTTGGGGAAAATGCTAACCCTGAATCAGAAAGAGCCCTCGACAAAAATGCCCAGTCCGTCGTTTGAAGAACAAATGGACAAGCTTATAAGGGAAGCGAGTCAAAAGGTTCGAGACGACCACAATCGCGAAATGGCCATCTACGAGAAAGCCAAGATGCAACGCCTTCTTCAACAGGCTGCGAAAGATGAAAATGCTCCTTTCTGTCAACCCGTTGTACAAAAGGCACAACGCAGAGGCAGAAACAAACCAAAGAATGGGAAAGGCGTTCGAGAGCGACAAAGTGGGACCAAGAAGCCATGCGATCGGGAATCGAGTAATCCAGATTCGTCTCTTATAAAGAAGATGAGTCGAGCATACTCTTTTCCTCAGAACAAAACATAGAAGATACTCGATCTCGCCATAAGACATCAACTGATTATACTCCCGGAGTCCAAGCACCCCGAGCAAGCAGGCGAAGTCTCTCATCCGGACTATTGCTCCTATCATAGGGCAATAGGACATCCTATTGAAGACCGCTTCACCTTCAAGAACTAGGTCGAAGATCAATATCGACAGGGCAGGTTCGCTCTATCCAGCAGCTGGAGGGTAACCCCGCCGCAAAGGCATGAACCCAAATCCAAGAGGGTAGAACCAGATCAACGTCGGTTTTGGAAGCGAGCTCGTACCTGTCACGTGATAACGTTATCAGAAGAAGACCCCGACGGTATGGATAATCTCCCCTGGTGCTTCGAAAACAATGATGACGAAGTGATCTCAGAGTTTCCACCGGCGCCGAAAGAGCTGGAAGATGGAATACATACCACTGCAGATGAGCTTAAGAAAATTGATTTGGGGACGGCAAGTGACCCGCGACCGACGTTCGTCAGCAAATTGCTGTCTGAAGAAAGGGTGGCTACACTAAAGGACGTGCTCATGCAACATAAAGATTGCTTCGCATGGAATTATTCCGAGATGCCAGGACTAGATCCCGAGATTGCTGTACACAAGTTGGCAATATCCCCAGACGTCAAGCAAATCAAACAAGCACCGAGAAGAATGCGGCTCGAGCTTGAGATAAGAATCAACGCCAAGTTCAAGAAGCTAATCGGCTCTGGTTTCATCCAAGAGGTTCAGTATCCTGATTGGATTGCCAACATTGTCCCAGTGATGAAGAAAAACAGGACAGTACGCATATGTGTGGATTTTCGGGATCTCAATAAAGCCTGCCCGAAAGATGACCTCCCAGTACCGGTCACCGAGCTAATGATTAACAATACATCCACCCACGAGGTTTCTCCTTCATGGATGGCTCGTCAGGATACAATCAGATAAAAATGCATTACGAAGACCAGAAGCACACCGCTTCTCGGACCCCTTTGGGTATATTCTGCTACAAGGTGATGCCCTTCGGTCTAAAGAACACTGGCGCTACCTATCAAAGAGCCATGACGAAGATCTTCGATGATCTCATACATGAAATCGTCGAATGCTATATCGACGACCTCGTAGTGAAAAGCAAACCATACGAGGAACATTTAGAGCATTTGAAGATCGTGTTTCAACGCCTTCGGCAATACAACTTGAAGATGAACCCTCTCAAATGCGCATTCGGAGTTTCCTCGGGCAAGTTCCTAGGATTCATCGTCCGACACCGAGGCATCGAGATAGATCCGTCAAAGATCAAGGCAATTATGGAGATGCCCCCGCCAAGGACTCTCATGCAATTGCGGTCTCTCCAAGGGAAGCTCGCGTATATTCGGCGATTTATAGCCAATCTCTTAGGCAAGTGCCGTCCTTACAGTCACCTGATGAAGAAGGGAACCTCGTTCGTCTGGGATCACAAATGCCAAAGCGCGTTGGACGAAATCAAGCAATACCTGCAGAATCCGCCAGTACTGGCCGCTCCGGTTAAGGGAAAGTCTCTCATTCTGTATACAACCGCCCTTGAAGGTTCCTTAGGCGCATTATAGGCACAAGAGAATGACCAAGGGAAGGAGAGAGCGCTCTACTATTTGAGTCGAGTTCTGCTGGGGGCAGAAAGCAATTATTCTCCCATCGAAAAACACTGCCTGGCATTAAACTTCACGATAATGAAGCTCAGGCACTATACATTGGCGCATGACGTCCGTCTCATATCGAAGGTGGATCCTCTCAAATATTTGATGTCAAAGGCCTTATTGACGGGGCGGCTCGCTAAATGGGCCTTGCTCTTGATGGAATCTCAATAACGTATCAGCCTCTTAAGGCAGTGAAGGGACAGGCCATTGCCGACTTCCTCGCTGAGCATCCGATACCTGCCGATTCTCCCTTGAACTGCGAATTGCCAGACGAACATGCATTTGACACGATCGATGGAAGTGATACCCGATGGGAACTTTACTTCGATGGAGCGTCTTCCATGAAGAAGCGCAAGCAAAGCACCCCCATAATCAAATCAGGGGTAGGCGTCATTTTCGTAACTCCACAAGGAGGGATAATGCGCTTTGCCTTCTCCTTAACAGAACCGAGGACAAACAATGAAGCCGAATACGAAGCTTTGATAGCAAGTCTCGAGATCGCCATTGACATGGGGATTGAAAACCTCTTCATATACGGAGATTCCCAACTGGTCATTAGTCAAGTAAACGTCGACTATCAAACGTGTAAACCAAAACTGGTGAAGTACGGCGAGAGGGTACAGCAACTGCTGACCCAAATACCTTCCTACACCTTGGAAAGCATACCACGTGTGGAAAATAGCAAGGCGGATGCATTAGCCAAGCTCGCTAAAGAACTGGCTAACGAAAACCTTGATGACATGAGGATCGTTGTTCAAAGCCGTCAAGTCCTCGCACCGGCAGAAATATTTCCAGAGACGTCCGAGGAAAAGGGAACGACCGAGCAAATGGCTCTGCAAGTAAAAGACCAGGGAAAGGCTGAGGATTGGAGAGAATTCTTTATAGACTAATTCAAATTCCGTCGGACGCCTGAAGATGCGTCCTCAAAACATCAGCTCATGAAGCGAGCCCTATCTTTCGCCTTCGTCAATAATACTCTGTACAAGAGGTCATTTGATTCTCTGTGGTTAAGATGCCTGGGACCTGAAGAAGCAAAAAGAGTCGTCCAAGAAACTCACGACGGACTCTGTAGTTCTCACCAAGCCGGGCCAAAGATGAAGCTGAAGATCAAACGGATGGGTTATTATTGGCCCACGATGATCCAAGACTGCCTCGAATACGCGAAGCAGTGCCACTCGTGCCAGATTCACGCGGACTTCATCCATCAGCATCCGAATCCGCTACATCCGACAGTGGCTAGCTGTCCGTTCGAAATGTGGGGGACTGACATAATCGGCCCCATCGAACCAGTATCGTCCAGAGGACATCGATTCATTTTGGCGACAACTGATTACTTCTCCAAATGGGCAGAAGCAGTACCGCTGAGGGAAGTGAAGACGGAGAATATCCTCCATTTCTTCAAGACACACGTCATTTATCGGTTTGACACTCCGCGACGGATTATCTCTGATAACGGACCAGCCTACAGAAGCCACAAGATCAGCCGCTTCGCACAACAGCATAACATAGACTGGAGATACTCCTCAGTCTATAATCCTCGAGCTAACGGTCTGGCTGAGGCTTTTAACAAGACATTGACGAAGATTGTAAAGAAGACGGTGTCTTGAAATAAAAAGGACTGGCACGAAAGACTGCACAAACCTCTCTGGGCATACCGAACGACGTTCAAAACAGCCATGAATACAACGCCGTACGCATTGGTATTCGGTACGGAGGCAGTACTCCCCCTTGAGATAGAGCTACCCTCCCTACGAGTGGCAGTTCACTATGAGCTAACGGACGAAGAAAACGCTCACCTTCGGCTTGAGGAGCTCGATGCCCTTGATGAAACCCGGCTCATGGCGCAACAAAATCTGGAGGCTTATAAAGCAAAGATGACGCGCTCATACGAGAGATTGACTAGGCCGAGAGCATTCCGCCAAGGCGAACTCGTGCTAGTGGTTAAAAGACCTATTATCCCTAATCGCGCTAAGCAGGGAAAATTCGAGCCGAAGTATGAAGGCCCATATATCATAGACAAGGTCTACCAGGGTGGAGCCTATCTACTCATAGACATGCATGGCGAAAGGCCCTTCAGACCAATAAATGGTCGCTTCCTGAAGAAATACTACGCTTGACGAGTCATGGCCTAGGTCAACAATAGATGACGACGACTATGTCCGCTCGCTATCTTCCTAAGCCTAAACTCTGTAAGTGGTAACCGGCTTCCTTTACTACGGACCGAAACGTCCTTAAACTAACGGCGGACCGAAACGTCCTTAAACTAACAGCGAACCGAAACGTCCTTAAACTAACAATGGACCACTATGTCCTAAAACTAGCCGTTGACCGAGATGTCGATAAACTATGGTGGATTGCAGCATCCCAAAGCTGATACAAAAAAAGAGTAAAGAAAAAAGAAAAAAGAAAAAAGAAAACGGTATGTCCATAAGTAAAAAGGGCACGGATGAAAACCCGAAAGGGCTCCGTGAGTAAAAACAGCAGGGCTACCGGCGAGTTTTGTGAAAACCCGAAAGGGCGCAACCTCGCTATAATAAAAAAAAAAGAAAACGGTATGTCCATAAGCAAAAAGGGCACAGATGAAAACCCAAAAAGGCTCCGTGAATAAAAACAGCAGGGCTACCGGCGAGTTTTGTGAAAACCCGAAAGGGCGCAATTTTGTTCAAAGACACTTGCAAGGTCCTCTCGACTTTGTAAGGAGAAATCACCCGCGTGAGATCCTTACGACTCACAAGGAAGCAACACACTTAGGCATCCCCACGATTCTTAAGGAAAAATTACACTTGCGAGATCCTCACGACTCGTAAGGAGAACTCTCTTATGGGACCCTCATGGCTCATAAGATTTGAAAGTCTTAAGCTACAGGGATCTGAACCCGTTCTTAAGCAGCCCCACAACCTTCGATACTGCCCTACAAGCGGCTCAATGCTGACCCTTGTATGCAATCCACGGGCACGAATAAACATTTCCCTAATGAAGTCCCATCCGTGACTAGGGATATGTCTATATGGTGAACAACCCTTGTAAGTCCTCTCGATTTATAAGGAGAAAACCCTCTTGTAAGATCCTTAAGACTTATAAGAGAACATACACTTAGGAGTCCTCACGATTCCTAAGGAGAAAACGCGCCTACGAGATCCTCACGACTCGCAAGGAGAAATATCTTTATGAGACCCTTACGGCTCATGAAGTCAAAAGCCTTAGTCGACAGGATCCTAACCCTGTTCGCTAAGCTACCTTTGTTCGATATCGACAGAGGCAAATGATGATTCGCTCCTGGCAATATCCCAATTGTAGCGGTGCTGATGCCAAAATCGATGTCTAAATCCAAGATTGCAACGAAAAGCCAGCAAGCCACACATGCATACGAAATAGCCAAAATGATGGGGCAACTTGCAAACAAAATCAGCAAATAAAAATATATGCATGCGAAATAGCCGAAATGATTGGGCAACTCGCAATAAAAAGCAGCGAGTAAAAATAAAACAAATAGCCGAAATGATTGGGCACCGCGAAAAATAGCCGAAATGATTAGGCAATCGCGACCTTCGCGAAATAAAAGCTGAAATGATAGAGCATCGCGGAAATAAAAAAAATGATGATAAATGGAAAAATGAAATTTATGCCCTACAGGTGATATCACATCAATCCCTGTATACAGTCCAGGGGCGCAAACAAAGAGGGAATCACACCTTTCCTCCACAGGTTTTCATCAGAAGAAGAAGCCAAATCTCAACGGTTCACAAATGGCCTGGAGATCATCTCAACATCTGTTTCATTACGACAAACACAACATCAAGCAAAGTGGAACAGCGGCAACTCCCAGTTCCATGACTCGGCAGTGCACAAACGACCGAAATTCAAACCCCCAACTCCGTGAAATGCGGATATAATAAAAAAAAAATCCTGGCTACGTGGAACGCGGATTATGTCACTCCTGGCCCCGTGGAAAACGTCCAGAGAGGATCCTGGTCCTTGCAGAGCACGACAATGACCCCGTGTGAAGCATCCAGAGCGGAGCCTGGTCCTCGCCGAACACGGCAGTGAACCCGTGGGAAGCATCCAGAGCAAAATTCCTGATCACGTGGAACGCGGATTATGTCACTCCTGACCTCGTGGAAAACGTCCAGAGCGGATCCTGGTCCTCGCAGAGCACGACAATGACCCCGTGTGAAGTATCCAGAGTGGAGCCTGGTCCTCTCCGAACACGGCAGTGAACCCGTGGGAAGCATCCAGAGCAAAATTCCTGGTCACGTGGAACGCGGATTATGTCACTCCTGAGCCCGTGGAAAACGTCCAGAGCGGATCCTGGTCCTCGCAGAGCACGGCAATGACCCTGTGTGAAGCATCCAGAGCGGAGCCTGGTCCTCGCCGAACACGGCAGTGAACCCGTGGGAAGTATCCAGAGAAAAATTCCTAGCTACGTGGAACACGGCTAATATCAACTCTGACCCCGTGAGAAACGTCCAGAGCGGATCCTGGTCCTCACAGAGCACGGCAATGACCCCGTGTGAAGCATCCAGAGCGGAGCCTGGTCCTCGCCGAACACGGCAGTGAACCCGTGGGAAGCATCCAGAGCAAAATTCCTGACTACGTGGAACGCGGATTATATCACTCCTGACCCCGTGGAAAACGTCCAGAGTGGATCCTGGTCCTCGCAGAGCACGGCAATGACCCCATGTGAAGCATCCAGAGCGGAGCCTGGTCCTTGCCGAACATGGCAGTGAACCCGTGGGAAGCATCCAGAGCAAAATTTCTGGCTACGTGGAACGCGGATTATGTCACTCTTGACCCCGTGGAAAACATCCAGAGCGGATCCTGGTCCTTACAAAGCATGGCAATGACCCCGTGTGAAGCATCCAGAGCGGAGCCTAGTCCTCGCCGAACACGGCAGTGAACCCGTGGGAAGCATCCAGAGCAAAATTCCTGGCTACGTGGAACGCAGATTATGTCACTTCTGATCCCGTGGAAAACATCCAGAGCGGATCCTGGTCCTCGCAGAGCACGGCAGTGAACCCGTGTGAAGCATCCAGAGCGGAGCCTGGTCCTCGCCGAACACGGCAATGAACCCGTGGGAAGCATCTAGAGCAAAAATTGGACTGTGAGGTCCTTAAACTTACGGACTATGATGTCCTTAACCTCGACCGTGATGTCTTAAAACTAACATTGGACTGTGGTGTCCTTAAACCCATGGACTATGATGTCCTTAACCTCGACCGTAATGTCTTAAAACTAACATCGGACTGTGGGGCCTTAAACCCATGGACTATGATGTCCTTAACCTCGACCGTGATGTCTTAAAACTAACATTGGACTGTGAGGTCCTTAAACTGATGGACTATGATGTCCTTAACCTCGACCGTGATGTCTTAAAACTAACAACGGACTGTGGAGTCCTTAAATCCACAAACTATGATGTCCTTAACCTCGACCGCGATGTCTTTAAACTACGGTATCCTGGAAAACGTCCAGAGCGGAGCCTGGTCCTCTAGAACACTGCAGTGAACCCGTGGGAAGCATCCAGAGCAACCCCTAGCTCCGTGAAATGCGGATAAGGACAACTTCATCCATCACTTGCGGGTACTCACGACTCGTAAGGGAGTAAATTCTCTTGTGAGATCCTTACGATTTTCAAGAGAAAGCACACTTAGGAATCCTCACGATTCTTAAGGAGAAATTACACCTACGGGATCCTCTCGACCGGTAGGGAGAAAATTCTTTATGAGACCCTCACGGCTCATAAAATTGAAAAGTCTTAGGTGACACATCCTAATCCTGTTTTCTAAGCCATCACTACCTTACAAAGAGCACAAGATTGACAGCTATATACTATCTACAGACCGCACTTGCTAAAACCACATGGCAAACAACACAGCAAGGAGAAGAAAGCGACAAGGAGAACATTTGATTCGCATTTAATTAAGCGTTCAAGGCATACCCGTTCATGCATGCGCAAAAGATTTAGTATGTAAAATAAAACAAGCTGAAATGAGAAACTTGCCATTCATACTGCGAAAAAGTTCTTACAATTATGAAAGCAGTAAACAAAAACATTATCCAAACAATTACAATGGCAAAACCTCAGATCCGGGGCATGGATTGAGGAACTCAAAAGTGACTTTGTCCAGAATCTTCCAGGCATTTCGAATCATCCTAGTATGCTTTCTTTCACGAGTACAAGCGCCGGGATCCCCACGGATGTCCTCCACCCTCCGATAGACAGCAAGTATGGCCGACTGTTGAAAAGCCTGATGCAGGAGGTCGATAAGATTGCCTCGCCTTCTCTTCGAGATTAGGCTCATCAGATACACTGAATGGACCTTATCCTCGGCGGCATCCAATGCCCTAAGCGGAACGCCAGTACAGAATAGAGGAAGCGCTTCCCAGATCGCTCCCACAATAAGCTTCAGAAGAGAGGAGCGTCGAGGAAGCAGCCGACCATTGTACGCGTCAAAGCGGCTCATAATTTCAACACACTCAGAGTTTGTGAATTCTTGATTCTGAGAACGGCCGAGTGAGCGGATGTCTCCGTAGGAGATAATCTCGCCGAGATCATACATGTGAGCGTCCATTACTCCTGAAAAAAAATCAACAAAATTAGCGGACAGACTGATTAAACGAATTCTTATTAAAAACAGGCACAGAGAGTTAAACTCCTCGAGAGCAATACTCTACAGACAGGAGTGACACCTATCAAAATCAATTATGAGGGGAATTTGAAGAAATTCCTCGAGAACATTGAGAGCCTTGCTCTGAGAAGATAATATAATTCATTAAAGATAAAATTCCATTTTTAATCTTTAAGATCCATGAAAAACTCTTAAAAGTTCTTCTATATGATTTGAAAGAAGCAAAACTCCATTAATGAATTAAGAAATCATAAGTAAAATCCTTTTGGAGAGCGAAGCTCTATTAATGGAACCCCTAAAAGGGTTCTCTTTAGATCAAAGATCCATGGAGCAAAGCTCTGCTAGTGAAACCCTAAATGGGTTCTCTGTAGATCAAAGATCTATTAAGAGCAAGGCTCTGTTAATGGGTAAAACCCTAACTCATTAAAATTTATTAAAATTTTTACCTAAGTTTGAAAAAAAATCTTTACTCTTGTGAAGTTCTTAAACAAAAGAGCTGTGCTCTGAATAAAAATTCTCAGGAAAGAAGATGATAATCATCTGAGAACCAAAGGTCCTATTTATAGACGCAAAGACGCCTCTTCAGATTCTGAGTTGATCCAAAGGCTCAGATGTTGCTACCGCTGCGCTCACGTGTGGACCACGTAAGCGCAACGGTGGGGGCATTTGTTTCCCCAACCAGAGCAAAACTCTGTTCAAATTCCAAGGTTTGAAATGAAGCGACGCTTCTGCTCTCCCTAATCAGAGCAAAGCTCTGTTCAAGTTCCAAAATATGGAATTAAGCAACGCTTCCTTTACCCCCAATCAGAGCAAAGCTCTGTTTCAAAATTCAAAATTTAAATTGAAGCAACGCTTCAGATCCAGCGCTCTGCGCTGTGCGCCACGTGTCAAACACGGGTGCGCTAGCACAGTTGCGCTGCGCTCTGCGCTGCGCGCCACGTGTCAAACGTAAGTGCGCTAGCGCAAGGTGCGCCAGCGCTGGGATTAAAAATTCCCCACCGTCAGATCAAAAGATCTACTAATAATAAATTATTATTAATCAGAACTAAAATTCTGTTATGGAAAGATTTTTCATTCTTATTAAAATAAGAAGATTATCTTCTGTAAAACAGAAACCTTAGGATCAAAGATCCAATGGTGGGAAATATTCCCAAATCAAGCAGAGAAAGATCTCTTAAAACCGATTTAACAAATCATTTAGCCCTATATAAAGGACCCTAGAGTTCAAGTCTAAAGAGAAAAAGATACAGAGTAGACAGAAAAGAGAGAGAAAAACCCTCTGCAAAAAGATAAAGCTCTTAGAAAAAAGAAGATTTTTCTTCATCTTCAAGGTAAAAAGAAAAAGAAAAGAACCATGTTCTTGAATAACAGAGATGAATCCATCTCGTAAAAAGAAGAAATATCTTCTAAAAAGATCTTAGATGTATAAAAAGACTAAGGTCTTTAATTTAAAAGAAAAGATCAGAAGATCTAATCATAAAAAAATAATAAACAAAAGAAGTATTTTACTTCATTTATAGATCTTTGATCTATAAAGGCAGAGCCTTTTATAAAAACAAGAACTTTTGTTCTTGGATCTTTAGGAAGAAGCCTCCTTTGAAGAACATAAATTTGTTCTTTGATCTTAAAATTGATCAGATGCGCCCTGCACTATTGAAAAGTGCCTTGCACTCATGAATTGCGCACTTGCGCTCATTGGACCGGCGCTCAGCGCCAAAACCTGCCACGTGTCAACCAGAGACACAATCTGCGCTTTGCACTTCTAAAAAACAGAGCACTGCGCTCATGGGCTCGCGCTCAGCGCCAAGCGCGCCACGTGTCACTCACTGGTGCGCCAACAGACTAGCGCAATGCGCTCATAAATTAAAAGCGCAATGCGCTAAAAACTAGCGCTAAGCGCGACACGTGTCCTCTTCGTACGCGCTACCCGACAGAAGCGCAGTGCGCTCTTTGACTTGCGTAACGCGCCTGGCGTGCCACGTGGCGCACTGTCAGAACAAACTTTGTTTCTGATAAATACTATGCATTCAATACAAGACAAAAATGTCAGAGCCCAATGCCTAGCATTATTAAAAGGGCTGAGCCCAAATAAAGGCTTAATAGCCAGAACAAAAATAAAATGTTAAAATATTTTAATTAGACTTAGCCCAATTTTGGCCATAAGTCCTCAACTTGTTTTGAATTGAGCACATCTACTCTTTGAACTAACTCACCTTGGTTCAAGGGTACATCTCTTCACTCCTTTGATATTCGTCGTTGTAATTCCTCAACGTCTTCAAAGAGGTGACGGGTCCCGACAACCACACATTTCACAGACTATGACGTCTTTAAAATCGGACTGTGAGGTCCTTAAACTCATGGACTATGATGTCCTTAACCTTGACCGTGATGTTTTTAAACTAACATTAGACTGTGGGGTCCTTAAACCCACGGACTATGATGTCCTTAACCTCGACCGTGATGTCTTAAAACTAACATTGGACCGTAGAGTCCTTAAACCCACGGACTATGATGTTCTTAACCTCGACCGTGATGTCTTAAAACTAACATTGGACCGTGGAGTCCTTAAACCCATGGACTATGATGTCCTTAACTTCGACCGTGATGTCTTTAAACTAACATTGGACTGTGGGGTCCTTAAACCCATGGGCTATGATGTCCTTAACCTCGACCGTGATGTCTTTAAACTAACATTGGACTGTGGGGTCCTTAAACTCACGAACTATGATGTCCTTAACCTCGACCGCGATGTCTTTAAACTAACATTGGACTATGGAGTCCTTAAACCCATTGACTATGATGTCCTTAACCTCGACCGTGATGTCTTTAAACTAACATTTGACTGTGAGGTCTTTAAACTCACAGACTATGATGTCCTTAACCTTGATTGTGGGGTCCTTAAACCCATGGACTATGATGTCCTTAACCTTGACTGTGAGGTCTTTAAACTCACGGACTATGATGTCCTTAACCTCGACCGTGATGTCTTTAAACTAACATTGGACTATGGGGTCCTTAAACCCATGGACTATGATGTCCTTAACCTCGACCGTGATGTCTTTAAACTAACATTGGACTATGGGGTCCTTAAACCCACGGACTATGATGTCCTTAACCTCGACCGTGATGTCTTTAAACTAACATTGGACCGAGATGTCCTTAAACTACCAATAGACCGTAATGTCCTTAAACTAATTACCGACCGCAATGTCACAAAACTAAACAATAGAGTCTAATTCTTCTCTTGTTGGATCTAAACGATCCCGTTAAGTTGATCTTAGTCTAATAAGACTAATGTATCCTTAACAAACGTTTAAGTTGATCTTAGTCTCAAATGAGGCTAACGTATCCTTAAACCCAAACTCCTAAACCCAAATCTAAGAAAGATACGGATTGGACTAGTCCATGCCCTACGGGCGATGACATAACTTAATCTCCGTATACAATCCACAGGCAACCACAAACAAAACAAACACCCGCGACACGAAGTGACCATCTGGAGAAGGAGAAAGTTGTTATCGCGATGCGGTAGCGTAATTAACTACAGGGGCTTGCGCCTGTAGGGAAGAGCATCCCCACAATCAAAAAACCCCTCAGATGAGGGGGAATCTGACGAAGTCTGCTATATCGGCCGCATCCGTTTAAACCTTCGATACATGGTGCTATAAATCAACTTGGCATCTTCGGAGAGGTGGACGGATAGTACCAATTAGCATCTGCCCCGAATTTCAGGCAAGACGTCCGCCGCGTCTCCACCGCGTCTTTCGGAGGGGAACATTAACCTTTACCCAATTTTCCTTGACCTAATCTAGCATGGATCTTGGAGCAAGGAAGAAATTTGGGAGGCTAAGTTTCATGTTTGATCTCAAAATTTATGAGGTATAAATCTTACTCAAATTGTTATCTTGTTAGTTATGGCTTTAATCTAATTCAATTAGGTGTTTAAATATAGTTTTAATTTCAAGATTTAGTTTTCAAGAGAATGTTTTGAATTAAAGTTAGGGTTTTATCAATAAATCAAGTTAGTTAAGTATAGATTAATATGTTAAGACTTGCAAAAACTAATCTAGTTGCTAATTTGCTAATTATTACTTTTAAATTGTCTTAATTAAAGAACCTTGCAAACTAGATTTTTACGATTAATGTAAATAGGTGATATTAAAATCTAGTAAATAATTGGATGGCGCGAAGCGCCCGATAATTAGGAATGATGAGTAGTTCTTGCATTTATATGCGTAGTCTCAAATTATCCATATCATGGCATATTCATATTCTTAATTACGATAGTATTCATTAGGTTATTTGCACCATTACCATTGGTTCATGCCGCACGTGCACTATTCATGTGAACACACACGCCTTTGGTAATTACTATGTCACAGACACTATAGAACTTGCATAAAATCAATATCGGTGCATTGCATCATGTATTATATGTAGATTGTTAGTCAATTGCCTCATCGCATCATCATTCATACATAGTTTTCTAGCCATGCATCGCATTGCAGGTTATTGATATTTTGGACATCCATTATTACCGCTACGTTTATATATTGTGATTCTTCTTGGGGATTTCAGTATTTATGAGATTTCTGGATTTTGGGGGAAACGCAAGAATTTTATAAACTCGTTATCTTTTAAATTACAAGTTGTTGTTTTTCTCGTGATATGATGATATGGGCCGATCCGGACTGACGGAGCCCGAGATAGTTTAGCGCGGCGGATATCTGTAGGATACCGACCGTGGTCGTGATATGATGATATGGGCCGATCCGGACTGACACAGCCCGAGATAGTTTGGCGCAGCGGATATCTGTAGGATACCGACCATGGTCGTGATATGATGATATGGGCCGATCCGGACTGACAGAGCCCGAGATAGTTTGGTGCGGCTGATATCTGTAGGATACCGACCATGGTTGTGATATGATGATATGGGCCGATCCGAACTGACGGAGCCCGAGATAGGTAGGCGCGGCGGATATCTGTAGGATACCGACCGTGGTCGTGATATGATGATATGGGCTGATCCGGACTGATGGAGCCCGAGATAGTTTGACGCGGCGGATATCTGTAGGATACCGACCATGGTCGTGATATGATGATATGAGCCGATCCGGACTAACGGAGCCCAGGATATTGAGGATTTTGTGTCGATGCTTGACATGGATTTTCTGTTGATTTCACTGATGATATTCCAGTTTTTATTATACAAAAGGTTTTTCTAAGCTAAAAATAATTATTTTCTCATACCATACATATTCAGGTTTCGTGTTTGATTATGCATTCATGTTGTATTCATGCTAGTATATCGTATCATATTAATATATGTAGGTTGTGACGTATTTGCGTGCATGCTTACGATAGCCTTATTAGATGTTACTTACTACTCACGAGTTGGCAACTCACCCCCGTTGTGCCATAGTATCTTGCAGGTCTGACCGTCAACAAAGTAGCGGCGGGCGTACTTCCTCATTTAGCTTCTTTTGGTTGACTTGCGGCTTGCTCGTAGGTGGGTTGCAAGAATATTTTGTTCCATCTTGTATTATTATTTTGTATCTAGTTTACTCCATCTACCCTTGTATATTGGACTAAACGGTGAGACTCGTGAGATTCGTATTTGTGGTATTTGGTATCGATGCTCACTTGAGCCGACGTGGTATTTTCTTATTTCTTGCTTTCAGATGCTTATTGTGCACTTGTGATATACATACTGCATGTGGTTGTGATTCTGCCATTGGCGAAGAGCTAGCTCCCGCTTGGGGATGCCTTATTCATTATTTATATGTATTTTCATGTGTTGTGCCCGTTTGGGGGCCAGTATTTACAAAGGAGACTCTGCCAAAATTTTTGGGAAATTTTGATATTTTTAAAAATGTTTAATGCGACTTATTTGGTTAAAATCGCTTTCTTTAAATAAGTTTTCCTTCACTTTATTTCTTTAAATGGTTTAGATTTCTGGGTTTTGGCTTACTTAGATTACGTTACGCCCTTAGACGTTTCGTAATTTAAGTGCCAGTCATGTTCCGTACCTTCGGGTCATGAAAAAGATGGTATCAGAGCGATATGTACCTTTCTGAGTGTAGAATGACCCTTGGTTGATGGAGTAGGTGACTTAAGCAGAGTGGCGTAGCGTGTGTATGTTCCGCGGCGTACTTACGATACAGTATTCCGCCTAAGTGACCTTAGAATATATATTTGCTTGTATTTCCTTTCTTGATTCCGGAAATCCTTTGATTCGATCGCAATGTTCCTATCAATCCTGTTTCTCGTTCCAGCCACTACGCCGCCGGAGACTACGAGGGCCAGAGGGTTGCCGCCGGGGATGAGATTAGAGTAGTCTTGTTTGAGACAAGGACCGATCAGGGCGGTACGCCTATCCCTCAGGGACAGAGTGATCCGCTTTTTCCAAGCTGGATAGCTAGGCTGGAGTCGAGTATTCAGGACTTGTGACAGATGGTTGGATTGTTAGTTGAGGCTAGCCAAGCTCCGAGAGCCGATGATCTCCCTCCTACTGCGGGGACTGTGATTGTACCTGCTGTACAGGCAGCTGTTTCTGTTGTTACCATGATTATTTTCGTATCCTTACAGGGTTTTCTTGAGGCTGAAGCCTCCAGTTTTTACCGGCACAGATGCAGCGGAGGATCCATAGACAATTCTCGATAGGATGACTAGGATTTGCCGTTCACAGAAATGTTCTGACGAGATATGGATTGAGCTTGCGAGTTTTTGTCTAGAGAGGTCTTGCTCAGACGTGGTGCGAGTGAATTGAGAGAGGCCGAGCTGCAAATCTACTTCCTATGACTTAGGATAAGTTCACAGCTGTATTTCTCGCTCGTTTACTTCCGGAGAGCGTTCGAGATGCCCGAGCTCATAAGTTTTGAGTCTTTGCGCAAGACTCCAGGGATA
The DNA here is from genome assembly GCA_030015575.1 of Agapanthus africanus. Taxonomy (NCBI): domain Eukaryota; kingdom Viridiplantae; phylum Streptophyta; class Magnoliopsida; order Asparagales; family Amaryllidaceae; genus Agapanthus; species Agapanthus africanus. Next base: position 436,915,231 of record JASDDO010000004.1, read on the forward strand.
ACAGTGTCCGAGTATAACATTTAGTTTACTCACCGGCCCGATATGCTCCTTACCTGGAGAACACTGAAGAGAAACGGATAAAAAGGTTCGTGTGGAGATTGGACATGCAGTTATTTCTTGCTGTCGGCACCCAGCATTTTGACACTTATGCAACCGCGATGGACGCAACCTAGTTCCAAGCCTCGACAGTTCACAAACAACCTAGAGATCACCTCGACATTCGTCTCATTACAGCAGACGCACTGTCAACAAAGGAAGCGAAGACCAAATTCCTAGCTTCAGGGTCTTGACGGTAACTCAAATAAAACCCGAAAGACTATCGGAGATCATCCCACACCAGTGCGGAGTGGTTATGACTCATTGAGGCTCCCAAACTGGGCCTAACCTCAAGTAAAAAGCGGCCTGGCAAAATTCCTAACGCTTGCTCTTCCAACGGTCAAACTGCCTAAGGAGATTACATGAAGATGTCTTGTCCAGCCCCTGAAGGGATCAGAGATACGACAGTCGTGGGGATACTCGAACAGCAGCGTAAAGACTGCATATCGGGGAATGCATCAGCCAACGCGATGGTACGAAGGACAAAAAACCTAGTACCACAAAACCTAACGGACGTCTGTCGCAAAGAGCAAGGGTTATCTATGATGTTAGAATAAGTTTGCCTATAAGCCCGAGGGAGTTAAACTAAACAAACTCCAAAATGAGTCCATAAACTACAAACTCTGAAATGAGTCCATAAACTAGAAACTCCGGAATGAGTGAATAAACTACAAGCTCCGAAATGAGTTCATAAACTAGAGACTCCAGGATGAGTGAATAAACTACAAACTTCGAAATGAGTCCATAAACTAGAGACTCCGGAATGAGTGAATAAACTACAAGCTCTGAAATGAGTTCATAAACTAGAGACTCTGAAATGAGTAAATAAACTACAAGCTCTGAAATGAGTATATAAACTACTTCACATCAAATCAAGACATCGAAGAAAAAAGAAGTGCCAGTATGAAATAAAATATGTCTTTTATTCATGAATTTAAGTGAATACAAGATACATTTCATTTAGGAATCAAAATGTTACATGTTATTCATGAATCAGAAGTTTAAGAAATACAATCAGTACAAGAAGGGGGTACAATGACACTTATTAAGGAGGAGTCGTTTTTAACAAACTGACGAACCGCTCCCGCGCTCCCCTCAACTCCTTCTCGCGTTCAGCTACGGCGGCCAACTCCGCTTCGATTTGAACCCGTTGTTGCAAGCAGGATGAAACCTTCTCATCGATTTCCTGCTTGGCAGTTTTGCAATCCTGTGTCGCTCGGTGAAGTCAAGCTTCTGCCTTAGGGCCAGCCCGTCAGAAATACATCGTTGGAGGTTTTCAAAAATAGGTTTCAGCTGCGCAGCATTCACTTCAACCTGGGCGCGCAATTGGACGGATCCGCCGGAAGCTGCCTCATGCTCCTTTCGCCTCAAGGCCGCCTCTTGTTCAAAATATCGAATGAAAGAGACACTCTGCTCGACCCATGCAGCCCGCTGAGAGTTCAAAGTCAATACCTCAGAAGCGAGACGCCTAAGCTCAATCTCATGCAGGCAAGCCTTGATCTTCCTGCAATAATCAACCCAAGGACCGACGAGATCTTCATTATGGAAATTCACGAGCGTCGCTAGCATTGGATTGACTTCGTCGGCAAAATCCATAGCAGAGGTGAGGGCCTCAGCGTCGAGATCTTCAATAAACTCGCTTAACATTCGCCGGCTATTCACTGCACCCCTGGAAGATGGACGTTTAGCGAAGGGCCCCGTGGGCGTAAGAATGCGGGACTCAAAAGGAGTTGAAGACGGTGTAATCACTGCAAAATAAATTACGGTCAGATTTCAACTCGAAAGACAAAGAAAACACCCGAGTGACGGAATCTACCGTACCGGCTGTTAAAGGTGGCAAAACGGGGAGCACCGGAGGCGTGGTTATTCTTTCGCTTCCTCCTCCAAGCCATGATACTGTGGTCAATATAAGGAAGGCTTAGCAACAAGAAGTCTACTCATAAAAAAGAGAAACATTAGATGGAGAATATACTGACCAATACCGGAAGATGGAACGACTTCCGACAGGAAGGAAAAATGCGGGTTTAGCACCTGATATAAGTGGTCGAAAAGTACTCCTGCAGAGTCGCGACAATATATAGTCAATACAAAGAGGATTGTATCCACAGTAAAGCAACTAAGTGAGAAACCTATACCTTCCAAAATATGAGGAGGCATAGAAGAAAGCGAAGGAACCGTGACTATAAAAGTGGCGGCCAGCGATAATTCTTTAGCCGGCACAACTGCAAGGTTTACCGCGCCTACGCTCGAGACAAACGAAATATCATTAGAGATGCTTAACAAGATTAAAAACTCAAAGATAATAGCCCAAGGAGTACCTAGTAAGTCAGAAACTGAAACCGTGCCAAAAGCGTCACCAAGTGTAACGGCGTCCTCATTTTCCTTCGGAGGAGTAGATTCCGCACCCATAGCTTCATCCCCTGATTCGAAAAGGGCCTCGTAATGCTTGCGACACCCGCCGATACCAAGAAGCCACAAAGAAAAAGAGCAGCAGTCTAGGCAGTCCCAGATTCCCGAGAAAGAGTGGCCGCTTCGGGCTCTGTAATCATCGGCGTCTCACCTGCCATGCCACCGTCGGGACTCGGCCCTGCTTAAAAGAGAATGCGTATGTTAAATAAACAGACATGAGGAGAGGAGCTGTTATTAAAGACCATGTGTTGTTCTACCTTGAAGTAGTCGTTCACTCCCTTCACGAGCTATACGCACAACCTGTCTATGGGCAGTAGACTGGGCAGAAGAAACATCTACCGAAGAAATGTCAGCAGGCGGAACATTGCTGGAGCCTGCACACGCGACCAAGACAGCATCGCGTTCCCTCGCCGTGTGCTTTCTGCGCTTCCTCTCAGCCTGAGTCGTGAGAACCGACCTCTTTAAAACTTTCGACAGGGAGACATCATCGTCCGAACCGAGCTCTACCTCCGGAGCCGCTACGGTGTCCATCATCGGCTGCTTCAGGAACGCCTCCTGTGGTGAATTTGGGATGGTCACCGCCTTGATCGGTGGCTCTGGAAACTTTGCTGCATCACCGCTTGGGATTGGCACTACACTTGAAACAACTCGGGTTTTGGTAGTACCTGCAATAAGGCGAAGAAAAGGGTCAGATCATGAATAAAAGGAGTAAAGGTGTAATGAAACGAATTATACCAAGGCCCAAAGAAGCGCGGAGCCTCTCTTCCTCCTCGAATGTCCTGAGGAAAGCCGCGAGAGCCTCTTCGGCAGAAATACCTGTTGAAGAAGAGAGCGTTAATAAAAGAATAATAATGGGAGAAGGGATAGATGCAGAAGAATGTCAATGAAGTATACCTGACTTCGCAATAGAGATCAACGCCGCTTCCTCGTGAGCCAGTCGCTTAGAAGCTGCGAGGGCAGCCTGTAGATCAGTATCGGTTGCAGGCGTGTCAAACAAACCCTCATTGGTGCCATATTCGCACAAGCCCTCACTGTAGGGAGCATGGGGCTCCTGGCCGAATACGACGTCGGCAGAGAATAGAGATTTCTTTCTCTTCTGCGAACTGACACCAATGGCTGACGATAAGAGCTTTCGCTTGACAGGCCTCATCGGACGGCGGGTTCCGATCTCTGAACCGATGCCCAAGTTTGGAGACGCCACAGCTGCCGCAGTTGCGGGAACATCCGGTTGAAGCTTCTCAGGGAAAGCTCGTGGGACCACAGCCGTAGAGATTTCTCTTAAAGAAGGACGAACGGTGGTCCGTCGCTTCAAAGGGACCGCTGGATTATCGACTGGGACGGCATCCTTATGATCGAGTAACAGCCGCCTTTCCTCCCTGATAACAACACCCGTCGCATGCTGGTACCATGCCACGTAAACGTTTGAAGCTTTCGGTGCATAGCTCGGCTCGCTAACGAGAAAATGGGACCCCGTATTTAATCGCATAAAATAGTGCAGCGCGCTGCAAATACCCTCCTCCGTAGCAGCCGGCTCGAATAAGAATGCCTCAAGAGGAACACCTTGATTATAACCCAGCTGTTGAGTGAAGCAGTGTGGACTGTACCTCATGAACAGCACCGAGGCATTCTGTTTTAATACTAGGAAGCCCGGCCTGATAGAGTACAGGTGCATAACCTCCCGGGCCCTCAATGCAGAAGCCCCATCCTTAAAAGTATCGCACAACGGTTGGACCACTTTGGTGGATTCTTTGCCGATAGTCAAGACTTTATCGACAAAGATCATACTGTCCCCAACCATGCGTGGCCAAAGGAGCAATCTCCAAGCCTCTCGTTGTGATGGGTTTGGAGCGGAAGCGTCAACTAGGTACATGACTCGGGGGAAGTTGTAGCTTTCGTAGAACTGGGGTCGTATGTGAACGCCAAAGGCACCCAGCACATGCATCTCAATCCATGATGTGAAGTAATGTAATGGGAGATACATGGGCTTTACCCCCAGCTGAGTAATGTCAGCTGCTAAACTCAGGCCGTGGTATAGATGAGCTCGCGATCCCAACGGCTACGCGCGTCCCAGCGACAATGCGATGGGCCGGATAAAAGACAGACGACCTCATATAGCGGGGGTGCGTGGGAAGAGCGAACCAACTCAGCCACAGGCCAATGAACCCCAAAAAGAACGACTCTCCGTCAACACCCGGGGCAGCGATCTCCGCAAAGGGGACAACTGGAGTGTCCGGAATAAAGAAATTCTTTAGATCCGCTTCCGTCGTCGGCAAGTTATCTAGACCAAACCCGAACGGATCGTCGAGTTTAGCGAATTTCGCGGCCAGCTTGGACAGAGCTTCTAGACGAAGAAAACGAGCGATAAAATCCGCGAAGCTAACCCCATGCCCGCCAGACTCCAGGAATAGATTCTCGTACATGTTCAACACCTTGATCAAGCTGGGGAACTGATGTTGAACGGCGTTCTCAGGGGTCAGGCCCATTACCACTGACTTAGTGGCGAAGATGTACTCATCGGGGGGAAGTATCTCCTCGTAGTGTTCCCCTCTGACGGGTAAGCTGGAAATCTCCGCAAACTCCTCCAAGGAAATCGAGACCTCCCGGTCCGATAAAAGAAAGGTATGGGTCGGGATATTCCATTGTTCCAAAAAAGACTTGATCCACCACACATGAGGAGCATGGTAATAAAAGAGAGACGCGTAGATTGCGGGGTACAACCCGGTCTTTAATAGCAGCGGCTTCTTAGCCGACAGGATGTACCGGGCCCACTGTAAATAACCGACCGAATGACGGGGCGTCAATCCTATCATATAAAATTTTCCCCAAGGGCGTGACTCGCCTTGACATATGCGTCGCCCCAAAATGTCCAAGGCCATCGGTGGCTGTACGGGTATCGATGCCATGGAAGGCTGAAGACGACCTTCTGAGGTCCAGTTGACCTCTTATACGGCATAAATCATTTGAGGTAGGTCAGCACAGTGAATAGTTGGGATCGGCTCCGAAGGCGCTGCACAAGAAAAACTGCGCCTACCCTGGATAATCTGACTATACTATGACCCCCACAGGTGAAGAGATTTTTGCTCTGGATCATGGTCCTTAATAAGTGCAAAAACTTCCCGATCCACAAGTGCGTCGGCAAAAGCGCTTTTCGAACGTATGAAGGGAAAAGATGAATAGGAAGCCATAGTACCTGCACAAAAAGGGAGAAGGGTTAGCTATCGACACTATGTTCAGGACTCTAACACTTTTTGGTACTTAAAAATTGTACTGTACCGCAGTTCAAAAGAAAGGGACAAGGGGACCCACAAAATTAAGGTAACGCCCCATCAATGATGGGGCAGTCACTCATTAAGAATAGAATCCAAAAGGATTCTCATTTAATGAGAAATATCATTGGACCGAGGAGTTAAACTCCCTCAAGAGCTGTGCTCTGCAAACAGATTTCAAATCTGTTAAGAAAATTAAGAAGGGAATAAAATTCTCCAAAGATTTTCAGAGCCAAGCTCTATAGAACAATAGGATAACATCCTAGAACCTTCAAAAGCAAAGCTAAATTCTAAGATCTTTAAGATCTGCAAGAAAAATCTTAGAACTCTAAGAGATCTTTATAAAAGAAGAGTAAAGCTCTGATTAACGGGTTAAGAAACCCTAAGGCATATTTTTAAGATCTACGATCTAATCACTACAAAAGAATAGCAAAGTTCTGTTAATGGGTTAAAACCCTAGAACATGAAGATATTCCTTCAAGAGTTCGATCATAATCCTTACCAAAATTTTTGACAAAGTTCTGACTCTAAAAGAGTTTCCTTGGACAGAGATCTGAGTTCTGGAAAGAGAATTAAATTCTTAGAAAGAAGAAGGGAAGATGAACAGCAGTCATCTTAAGGGCCAAAGGCCCTACTTATAAGCACAGGAAGACGGTTCAACTTCCAAGAAGATTAAACGGTGGAAAAGGTGTCACCACTGCACTCATATGTGAGCCACGTGAGCGCAACAATTAGGGCATTTGTTTCCCCCAATAAAAGAGTAAAGCTCCGTTCAAAATTCAAGAGGCAGCGCCTCACGTGCCTTCTACGAGGGCGACGGCGCCAGAGTTAAAAACTCTTATACGAGCAGCGCCCGTGTGCAAAGCACACAAAACTCAAGCGTGCCTTCTACGAGTGCACCAGCGCCAGAAGTAAAAACTCTTATACGAGCAGCGCCCGTGTGCAAAGCACACAAAAATCTTAAGCAGCGCCTCACGTGCCTTCCACAAGGGCGCCAACGCCAGAGTTAAAAACTCATATAGACACCGCACGTGCTCCTCACGTGGGCGCCAATGTGCAAAGCACATGAAGGAATTAAAAGCTTAATTAGCGCCCACGTGCACAGCACGTGAGCGCCGGCACCTAGTAGAATTAAATTCTACTCTCTGTTAAACAGAGCCGATGGATCAAAAATCTAACGGAGATGATAAATCATCAAAATGCAGAATTAAATTCTGTTGAGGAAATATTCCTCAAATCTTTCTAAACAAGAAAGATCGCCCTCTGTAAAATAGAGTACCGTTGGATTAAAAATCCAATGGTGATTAAAAAATCATAGATCTGCAGAATAAATTCTGTATGGGAAGATATTTCCTATCTTGTTAAAAACAAGAAAATACTTTCTGTAAAACAGAAGTCCTTGGATCAAAGATCCAACGGTGGGTAAAATCCTCAAAATCAATTAGGATCTCTTAACGAGAGATTTCTTCAACTAATCAACAGACTTGCCTCTACTATATAAAGGACCCAAGACTTCAAGTCTAACAGAGAGAAAACCCCTCATAAGTTTCGAAAAACAAAGCAGAAACCTTCAAAAAAAAGAAGAAAGAAGAAGATCTCCCTTTTGAGAAAAAAACTCTAGGTAAATAAAAAGACATCAAAGCGTCTCATTTACCTATTGAAGGGCTTAACCCTTTTTTTAAAGAAGAACTTAGTTCTTTCTCTGGATCTGAGATCCATAAGACAAGTCTCCCACAAGTTAAGAATTTAATTCTCATCGGGACAAACTTTCTCTTGGAGATCAAATATTTAGAAAAGGACCAGGAAATTGAATTCCTCATAACAAAATATACAAGGAAAAATCACCGCCCAGCGCCCCACGCGACTCTCATATGGGCGCCACAAAATAAAGAGTTCCTAGCACTCAATAAGCGGCGCCCAGTGCCCGGCGTCCCACATGCCCCTCATGTGGGCGCCTTAGAAATAAAGAGTGCTTGGCACTCAGTAAGAGGCGCTCAGTGCCTAGCGTCTCACGTGCCCCTCATGTGGACGCCATAGAATAAAAGTTCTTAGCACTCAATGAGCTGCGCCCAGCGCCTCATGTACCCCTCACGCGGGCGCCACAGAATGGAAGAATGCTTGGCACTCACTAGGCAACGCCTAGCGCCTCACGTATTTCGCACGTGGGCGCCATAAAGAGTGCTCAGCACTCCATAAAAAGACAAAAAGGGTAAAGTGTTTAACACTTATTGGGAAATTCCCATGACTGAAAACCCCACATGATTATGTGTGAGCATCAGAACCTACATAAGTGCTCAGCACTTTTTACATAAAAAGAGGGACTGAGCCCTAACAAGTGCTTAGCACTTCTTTCAAATAAAAAGAAAACTGAGTGGATCGAGCCCATGTGCTCAATACTTCCCAAACTGATCTTAGTCCCAAATACGGCTATCGATCTTCCAACTGACGATATCCCAAAACGATATTCGTCCCACATTCCACCGAGAAAGTTTTAGTCTCAAAATACGACTAATGATTTCTGGGTTTACCACTGATTCCCTTTTTCCCTCAAATATGGGAATTGGTTCAAGGGTACATCTCTCCATACCTCTGATGCATTGCGTTGTAATTCCTCAACGTCTTCAGAGAGGTGGCGGGTCCCGACAACCAACTGCTTTTTGGTGCACTTCCCAAACTGACGTGCACATCCCAAATCAAACCGCACCCCAAGCTGGATGCATCCCATATCATCGTTGCCCATCCCGTCACGTAAAAAATACACGTGCACGCAAGATGATCAACGGACCGAAACGTGCTTAAACTACAACGGACCGAAATGTCCTTAAACTAAACGTTGCCTCCAAAATGGCGACAACGGACCGAAACGTTCTTAAACTACAATGGACCGTAACGTCCTTAAACTAAAACGCTGCCTTCAAAATAGCAACAACGGACCGTGACGTCCTTAAACTAAAATCTCATCTCAAAAATGGTGATTTACAGACCGAAATGTCCTCAAAGTACAACCCCGCCTCCAAAATGGCGATAAGGGACCGGAACGTCCTTAAACTAAAACAACATAGCCCAAATGCTCTCTTGTTGGATCTGAAACAAAAATGATCATAAAACCTAGTTAAGTAGATCTTAGTCTCAAATTGGACTAACGTATCCTTAACAAAAAACCAACCGAGCCCCAAAATGCTCGTATATATTTAAGTCGATCTTGATCTCAAAACAGATCAACGATCCTTAAATCAACCCAAACCCAAATCTAAGATATACGGATTTGGACTAATCCACGCCCTGCGGGTGATTGATATTAAATTCTCGATGTGTCGTGTTTAAGAAATGATGTTTCACAATCAAAGAAATTTTTTACCGCAATCAATAACGGTGTCGTATGTAGCGCGTTAGCGAGTGCGGATCGTCCACAGGGAAAGTGAGATTCGTTCGAATTTGAATTAGATGAATTGAAAATTAAAGAAAAGAGAAAAAAGACAATTCAATTCAAGATTTAAAAGTGAATTTCAAGAATTATTAAAATCTAGATCTAATAACAAGAAAACATTAAAAATCAAGAATCAAGAATTGATGGTATCCAATCCAAATAGTAATCAATAATCGAAGTGAGGCTCGTAGGAATCGATCGAATCTATAGATGTGATGAAAACTAGTGATTACGTTTTCTTATCCATTAATGATTTGATACTAGATCGATGACGATTAATCGAGGTTTAAGGATCTTTCGAAGAAACTAGGATTTCTTCATCTCATCCTTTGTCCTTTCGATGAATCTCATTCATATTCTAGCCTCTAGTAAATTCAAGAATCGATCATGGATCCCTAATTAAGAGCGAACACAATCAAGAAAGCATCGCTCGAAACTAGGTCGCCGATTCTTCAATTTACTAAAGTTTACAAAACTTATAGGAATTAAGAATCTTTTCAAGATCTAATCATCATCATCTATTGATTCTTTCGACTCCTTCACGAGCGGAGTTTTACTCGAGCATTATAACAAAGAACACATTCAAGAATCTAGATCGAATCATAATGCTCAAATAGAAAGATAAGCAAGATATAGAAATTTCACCTTTATTTATCAACAATTTTGTTACAATTCTCTCAAGATCTACAAGAGGAAAGAACTTGATCATTGATTTCGGCTTTGCTCGTCTCCTTGAGTCGCGGATCTCCTTGGATCACTTGCTCCGATGAAGTCCGGCGTCGCTTCTAAAGGATTGAAGGCTTCTTGCTTGATTTGGTACTCGGTGTTCTTGAATTTGGCTTTGGTGATTGGATTAGGGTTAGGGTTTGGAGGTACAAGTTGTGTCACTCAACTTGTGGGAAGAGATGAAGGAATCAACAACCTTGAGATAGAAGCCTTAGGGTCCCTTTTATAGCCTTGATTAGGATTAGCTTCCTTTAGAAGCTAGGTTTAGTTTAGCTTCCCTTGTAAGCTTGGTAGTTAGGTAGAAGGTTCTAGAGGTAGTTAGTTAAGGTTAGCTTCCTTCATAAGCTTGGAGGTTAGGGAGAAGCTTCTAGGCTTAGGTGGTTAATTGAGAAGCTTGCTTGAGAAGCTTGGACATTTTTAGCTTGAACCCAAAGCTTTGCTGTTCGGATAGAAGGTTCTGGAGTTCTCTGGAAATTGCAGTGGCTTAAATGAGTGTACACCTGAAATGGAGAAGCCTGAAACAAATTTCTGCTGACGACTTGACCACGTGGCCGCGGATCCGCGGCGCCAAGGGGGCTCTGGCCGCGGATCCGCGGCTCTTTGATGTCCTTGGGGCATGGAAACTCCTGTAGGTGTTAGTGCTGACTTCATGATATTTTTCTGACATGTATAATATTATAATTCCCTCTGGTTTACTACCAGATCTCAAATCTTGGACTTGGCGTCTTTTTTTCTCAGCACTTTTAACTGTTTTGGCTCTGTTCCTGGAATTTCCTGCACAGATTCTCGAAACAAGTGTTGCGCTATACAAAGATGATGCGATGCAATGATAAACGCTCAATTTCCCTAAAAATGTCGATTTTAATATATAACACAAGTAATTTGGTATTTTACGGCTGTTTTGCTAATATGTGTTATATTCATACCGAACACTTATAGATGAGTGCAAATGGTAGGGAAATTGACGTGTTAAAAATACATTATTTTCGACTGATCAAATTCCCCTAAATTCCTAGCTTCAGGGTCTTAACGGCAAATTCCTAGCTTCAGGGTCTTAACGGCAAGTCATATAAAGCCTGGAAGACAATCGGAGATTATCTCGCACCAGTGCAGAGTGGTCACCACCTCGACGTTCGTCTCGACACAGCAGACGCAGCATCACCAAAAGGAGTCACGGCAAAATCCCTGGTTCCAAACCTCGACGGTTCACCAGCAACCTAGAGACAACCGCGACATTCGTCTCGATACAGCAGACGCGATGCCAGCAAACGAAGCAAAGGCCAAATTCCTAGCTTCAGGGTCTTAACGGCAAGTCATATAAATCCTGAAAGACTATCGGAGATCATCCCACACCAGCGCGGAGTGGTTATGACTCATTGGGGCTCTCCAAAATGAGTCTAACCTCAAGTAAAAAGCGGCATGGCAAAATTCCTAACGCTTGCTCTTCCGACGGTCAAACTGCCTAGAAGGATTGCTTGAAGATGTCTTGTCCAGCCCCAGAAGGGATCGGAGACACGACAATCGCAAGGCTACTCGAACAGCAAAACTGCCTATCGAGGAATATATCAGCCGATGCGGCGGTACGATGGACAAAACCCTAAGTACCACAGACCCTGACGGACCTCTGTCGTAAAGAGCAGAGGCTAACTGTGATGTTAGGATATTCTTGCGAGAAATGCTCGATTCGTCTTGACTCGTGAGGAAATTAGTGTCTTTGCGAGAAATGCTCGATTCGTCTCGACTCGTAAGGAAAAGCCTTAGACAGCGGGGATTAAAAAACTTGTTTCCTAAGCACTGGGACCCTGCAAGTCGATCCAAAATGGTCTCTTGAATACTATCCACGGGTCACACTCTCCAAAGTCGAATCCCGACAAAGAGGGAAACAACCGCTTACGGGTCCTCTCGACTCGTAAGAGGGAAAATTCTCTTATAAGATCCTTACGACTTATAAGAGAAAACACACTTAGGAGTCCTCACGACCCCTACGAAGAAAATACACCTACGAGATCCTCTCGATCCGTAGGGAGAAAAGTCTTTGTGAGACCCTCACGGCTCATAAAGTTGAAAAGTTTTAGGCTACAAGGACCCTAAACTTGTCTCCTAAGCCCTCAATTCCATGGCTAATCATAACTTTGCACTACTTCACCCACGTATATACTTATATGGGCAAAGTAGTGGGGGGCATTTGTTCCAACCAAAATTTTCTGTGCAGAAGAGTCCAAGGTATCAAATGGCAGCGATACGCTTAAGGAAATGCGAACCAGTATCTTCCGGCCTGTATTTTGATAAACTCCCGAAGGAGAAACTATTAAATTCTGATGGTATCGAAAGCATCTCGAAAAATCCTTCGATTTGATATATTATGGGCTTCATAATTCATCCGGGATCAAAAGTTATGAGCAAATATGCTATGCACTGTTCCCTGATTAAAAATCAGGAATTACCTCAATGAGGTATCACGTGCTCACACGTGACCAATGGTCACGTGTTAACACGTGATAGTTAAAACAGAAATAAAAATAACGGCTGAAGAAGGACCCAATTGGGGGTCACGTGCTCACACGTGACCAATGGTCACGTGTTGACACGTGACAATCGAAACAGAAATGAAATAACAAACGGCTGAAGGAAATACCTCAATGAGGTGTGATTGTTGTGTAAGTTTTACGATCACCAAAAATATTTTACCGTAATCAGAAACGGCGTCGCTTTGCAGCTAGCCAGTGAATACGGGTCGATCCACAGGGATGTGTAATTTTCTTACGTATTTTTACGAGTTGATTCCAATGGTGGTTTGATTTTGTTGATTGATTCTAAAAACTAAGTTGTATGATTGTTAAAGAAGGTTAGGTCTAAAGTAGGGTTTGATAAGATTAATATTAACACCTCTTTCAATGCCCTCGATTAAGTCTTTTTAGAAGTTATAACAATTATTAGTAAAGGGGATTAGGATGATTGGGAAGAAACGAAGTTTCTTCCTCTAGATCCTTGTCCGTCCTTTCCTACTAATTGTTATAACCTTCATGGACGTCATGCATGTCCGGTACTTTATACTACGGTTTCACCGTTACCTCGTGGGTAGGATGCCGTAGGTGCGGATCATGCATGCGTGCATGAAGTTCTAGTTATGAAAAATTATTGGCATTGAAAGAGATGAGAGATATTCATCTCCCAATCCCTCCCTTATTCCTAACCCTAACAAGCGAGGAAATTACTCGCTCATTAGGGGATCTTCTAAAAATAACATTTTGAAAACACTTACCGATTGCATTTAAAAGAACTACACTAAATTAAACTAGGGCAATGGGATTATTTATCTAAGGCAAGAATTAAACTAGAGAGCTAGGGCAATAAATTAATTTTAAACTACGGCAGAAAAATTAAAAGGAACTTACAATAAAATGATGCTCTTCAATCCTCAAAAGATCTGAATTTTTATTAATTGAAAAGAGGCATCGGGTTACAATATTTTGATTACACTTTTATAAGGAAACAGGGAAATTTAGGGTTACGGTATTCGCACATGTGCAATTACAGATATGCCCATGAAAAATCCCAACCTTCGCACCGACGCACCGACACCCAAAGTTTGCACCGACGTGCGCACTAGACGGCCGCGGAACCGCGGCCAAAATAGGGAGTTGGGCTCTGAAACTTTGTGGGTCTCTTCTCTGATGCTTGGGCTTTCTATTTCTTTAGTTTTTTTTTCTCATTTTGGCTTTTGGCTCTTCTCCAGATCTTCAGTGAAGTTTTTATTGGTCTTTTAACCGTTTCCTTTGACATTTCGGACCATGCATTGCCTTGTGAATTGTTCTTCGTCTAGGCTTGAGTAGGACCCTTCTACTTGCTGGTCAAAAGTCACTCTTTTGTATCAACTTTCGTCTTTTTCACTGTATTCGCTCCAAGAACCTGTATCCTGTAATATACAGCAGACATGCGTCAAAAGCACATGTTTAGTTATAAAACGAATAAGAATTGGGGAATATGAAATACGATATTATGATATGAACAAGGTGTCACGTGCTCACATGTGACCAATGGTCACGTGTTGACACGTGATGGTTAAAACTGAACCGTAAGTAAATGTTGAGAAAAGGACTCAATTGGGGGTCACGTGCTCACACGTGACCAAGGGTCACGTGCCAACACGTGACAGGCTTTGAAAGCCTTACAGATTAATAGAATTAAAATTCTAAAATTTTCTAAATCTTTCCAAACACAAAAGGTCTATGGGGGGTCTTTGGATTAAAAATCCAAGGGTGATAAAAATCACCAATTTATGGGAAAATCTTAGACAAGGAAAGATTTCCCTAAATCTCACCAAGAATAACAAACAGAATATCTTTTGGATTTAAAATCCAACAGTGAATAAAATTCACTGAATGATCTAAAGGCTCATATTAAATATGAAAACAAATTAAATTTTTCAATGAAAGATTTGCAAAACAAATTGATTCTTTTCCTTCTCCTATAAATAGGAGCCAAGAAAAGAAGAGAAGGGAGCTATCTTTTTGGAGAAAATCGGAGAGAGAAAAAGTGAGGAGAATTTAATTCTCAAGAGAGAAGAAAAGAAAGGAGAATTTAATTCTCAACAAAGAAAACCCTAGGTCAGAAAAGAAAGGGAATCAAAACTTCAAACAGAGAATTTAATTCTCAAAATCTAAGAGTTTAACTCTTCTGCAAAAGAACTTAGTTCTTTCTCTGGTTGAAGATCTGCAAAGTGCACATCTCCCCATGAATTGAGAGTTTAATTCTCATTGGGTTGAGATCCTGCCATGCAGATCTAAAACATAGAGGAGGAATTGAGTTTTGAGAATTTAATTCTTTTACATATATGGGAATTTAATTGCTCTAAAAAGAAATTAGGGTTTAACCCTACTTAAGAATTTAATTCTTTCACAATAGGAATTTAATTCCTCTAAAATCATGATTAGGGTTTAACCCTACAGAGAATTTAATTCTTAAAGAAATAAAGAGACTTGAAAGATCTCCATGCACGTAAAGGACTTGATCACGTGGTAACACGTGACCCCCATTCTCAATGAGCAGAGAAGAAAAAACAGAACTTGATCACGTGGTAACACGTGACCCTTCCCCTCAATGATCAAAAGAGAATGAACAAGAATTAAGGTCATGTGTCCCCACGTGACCCCTGAAAAGATTCCCAGAAATGAGAAGGAAAAATCACTGAGGCAACGCCTCACGTGCTCCACGTGACTCCCGAAATACAGAGAGAAAAAGTAAAAGAAATAAAGGCCTTGGGCACTCTCACGTGTTCCCACGTGACCTCTTGGCAGACGCTCTAACAATCAGTGCATGAATTCTCCTCACGTGTCAGCACGTGATACTCCAAAGTAAAATATAGAAGTGTTTAACACTTAATTGCAGAACGAAGAAAAGGGATCTGGTCCCACTTTTGGGCGCTCTCACGTGTCCACACGTGACCCCTCTTTCTTTAGTGTTTAACACTAATTTGGGGATTATATTTTCAGTGTTTAACACTGATTGTTTCTAGTGTTTAACACTAAATTGAAGATTATATTTCCAGTGTTTAACACTGATTGTCTTTTAGTGTTTAACACTAATTTGTGAGTTCTATCTCTAGTGTTTAACACTGTTGTTCTCTAGTGTTTAACACTACTTTCAGCCAAATTGGCTAATTTTCCAGAAGCAAAAGTCCCTCCTCTAAATGAATCTCAAAATTGAGGAAATCAAAGACAAAATGTTGTCAGAGCCCCCAAACCTCTGTTTAGCATTACTGAATGATGAGGGGCTGAACCCAGACAAATGTCTAATGGCTCAAAAGGGCCAATATTTCAAACATAATTAGACTTAGCCCAAATTGGCCATAAGTCCTCAAATCATCTTGAACTGAGCACATCTGCTCTTTCAACCAACTCATTGGTTCAAGGGTACATCTCTGAACTCCTCTGATATTTGTCGGTGTAATCCTTCAACGTCTTCAGAGAGGTGATGGGTCCCGACAGCCATACATTTTATGGACCACCATGTCCCTAAACTGGCAACGGACCACCATGTCTTTAAACTGGCAATGGACCACTATGTCCCTAAACTAGAACAATAAAGCCCCCAAATTCTCTCTTGTTGGATCTAAACGATCCTGTTAAGTTGATCTTAGTTTCAAATTGGACTAACGTATCTTTAACAAACGTTTAAGTTGATCTTAGCCTCAAATATGGCTAACGTGTCCTTAAATCAAATCTTCAAACAGACTTTAGTCCCAAATTGGACTATAGATCTCTCAACCAACTTTGGTTCAAGGGTACATCTCTGAACTCCTCTGATATATGTCGTTGTAATCCTTCAACGTCGTCAGAGAGGTGACGGGTCCCGACTGCCATACATTCAATGGACCACCATGTCCCTAAACTGGAACAATAGAGCCCAAACGCTCTTTTGTGGGATCTAAATGATCCTGTTAAGTTGAGCTTAGTCTCAAATTGGACTAACGTATCCTTAACAAACGTTTGAGTTGATCTTAGCCTCAAATATGGCTAACGTATCCTCAAACCCAAATCTAAGAAGATACGGATTTGGACTAACCCACGTCCTACGGGCGATAACATAAATTAGTCTCCGTATACAATCCACGGGCAACCACAAACAAAACAAACACCCACGACACGAAGTAAAATTGTGGAGAAGGAGAAAGTTATTACCGCGATGCGGTAGCGTAATTAACTGCAGGGGCTTTTGCGCCTGCAGGGAAGAGCATCCCCACAATCAAAAACCCCTCAGACGGGGGGGAATCTGACGAAGTCTGCTACATCGGCCGCATCCGTCCAAACCTCCGATACACGGTGCCATAAATCAACTTGGCATCTTCGGAGAGGTGGACGGATAAAACCATATAGCATCTTTCCCGAATCTCAGGCAAGACGCCTATGTCTTGGCCGCCTTTCGGAGGGGAACAGATTCTGGCACGCCCGGTGGGACCTTTTCCTCTTTCCACTCCACACTTCGTGTGTCGTCTTCGCGAACGAATCGCGGTTTGTTAATGGTTGCCTTCGGGTTTCAAGTTACTAAGATTTGGTCTCTTGCTTGGCGCAGAAATCAAACAGCAATGGCGTTCAACTGCTCGAACTGCTCCAACTGCAAGTGCAACCGACGCTCCGCCTCACCTGGAGGTGTGGCCTATGGACCGCAGGCTGCTTCCCTGTTCACTATGCCTGTGGAACAAGTGACTCAGGCTACCCCCGGTCTGTTCTTTGGGACCATGCTCCCGCCAGTGAACATTAATATCTCGCCGCCAAAGAAAGCGCAAAAGAAGTCGGTCTTCGATCGGCTCACTACTATCACGGCCCCTCTCAACGGGTCGTCCAATTCCAACTCCTCGGTCTTCACCAGACTGAGCCTGAACTCCGATGGGCCTGCCAAGAAGCCCATGACCCCTGAAGTGGCCATCCCAAGGAAGATAGCCATCTATGCTCCTTGTCACGCCCCGCTTCCCAATGTACGGCGAAGTGGTCGTGACGAGGCCCGCTACGTATGTACTCAGAAGTACATACGCTAAGCGTAACTAAGCAATATAAAATAATCACAAGAGACAAATGAGATTGAGATAACAGCAACTTTTATTAATAACATTCTTTATACAATGCATGAAATGAAAATACAACTGGAATGAAAAAAAGAAAGCAATGCCTAAACAGTGGCATAATAATAAAAGGAAATACTGGAAAGAACAAGTACAAGGTCTAGAGCTCTGGATCTTCTTGGAACTGCTCCAAATCTTCAGTTGTTGGCTCGGTCTCAACTTGGTCCAACGCACCTGACGACATTCAAAGAAGAAAGAAATAGAATGTCGTCAGCGAACAGGTCGCTCGGTAAGTCCCAAAGAAAAGTGGAGTGAGAATGGCAGAGTAACAGTATTTTCTAGAGTATTATGTTGTAGAATATTATGGAATATTGTTTAACGCAGTTGTTTGTAGCTTGGTACAGAAGAATGCCAGTGTATACGAGGGGGATCTCTATATGCTAGAGATCAGTGCAAACGGAGAGTACAAGGAACCGTTATGCCACGGTACAACAGCAACAGTATTCATGTTAGGTGTCTTAATCTGACCACCTCATTCCACTTTTAACATCTTCCGTACCAATCTACCCCTTTAAACCCCGTAATGTTTTAACAGTGTTATAGTAATGGAATATGTAAATTGAGTGACTGACCAAAACCATGATATCAGTAAACATGTTGCAACTGTATAATCAGGTAAATGGAATATCAGGATAATGGAATGAATATCCATGGTTTGGTTCAGTCAAAAATGAATATATTGTTAACTGTATTCAGGGATTCATGATTTCAAGTTGTGTTGGAATATGATTGAAATATAGATTGACTTGAATTATATTCAAGTCAGAATTAGTCAGACTCTAACCCGAGTCAGACTAAAAGAAAGATAATTTGAAGTTCAATATTAGCTAGGGGCCTTATTGTAATTTGTGAAACTTGAGGGGGTTTTATGTAAAAAGTACTTTTGTATAGTTTTCAAAATATACCTCAAGTATTTAATAATCGTCTTTATTATTGTAATGGATGTGAATTTTATTTGTGTTATTCTAGTGAATATATCCTAATAAAAAGTATTAATTGTTTATTTGAAATTCGTGGTATTTTAATGTAACTTTTAATCTATGATTTTTAGGAAAAAGTGGAAACTTGATATTATAACAAAATAAGTGTTTAAATGATAATTATATATAATAAAACACTTAAATGATTTTTAAATGAATATTTTATTTACAAAAAATATTACTTTCCTTAAATATTGTATTTAAACCTTTCGAGACCGAATGCTCCTTGCGGAGGTCTGAATCTCGCACTACTAGCCTGCGGGTGCACGATGAACCGTGCTATCCCTAACAGGTTCCCCACGAATGGGTTGTAATGGCACTTTGCTCAGGTTTTATAAATACTTTTAATTTAGGGAAAAGATTTTCTAAATATAGGGTATTTATTTGTAAAAGTATATAGTTCTCCATATTTTAGTTGTTAGGGTTTCCTAGACCATCTAACCTATCTTCTATGGTCTAAACGATGAATCATTAGAGCCTCAAATCGCCTCTTCACCATCATGCAGCCAGGTAAGTGCCAGGTAAGTGGGAAGGAACCACGTCGTGGGCCTAATTAATAACCACTAGCCTAGACACACTTGCCTAGTCACCACAAGACAGATTAGATAACGATCGATGTCCATGACCAATCGTGTTTTCATTTTGTATAAGTTTTATTTAAAAAGAATTTACAATTTAAAGATTAAACTAAAAGTTATAAAGATTATGGTATTTTAGTGAAAAAGTCCTATAATATCGTATTCTGTATTTTGTTATTCAGCAATTAGGGTTATAATGAGTGTGTGTAAGGGTAGGTCATTACCCCGTGACTTATATTAAGTTTTGGTGAAGTTTCAAGGTGAAATGAGTTATGTTAAAATTAAGGGTATTAAAGTGCAAGAATACGGTTTCCATAAACGTTATCATTTCATGTGTGAAATTTCATCCAAATTGAATGAAACAAGTTTTGTTATCAAAATAAACATGATTAGGAGTGGGGTATCTAAATAGAACATTAAAATTTAACTTGATGGTATTTTTATGCAAGAAATACGGTTTTCTAAAGAACTTGTCATTTCATGTGGAAAAGTACAATTAAATTTGATTTAAGGGTGATTAATAGTCAACATGCAAGAGGGTTGATAATATGTATTAGGTGACAAGTGGAATTTTTAAGAAAAACCGAATCGGAAATCGGTTTGTCCGATTTCCGTCGGGTTTCAAAAAGTCGTATTTTGCAAATATAGAAAAGAGAGGTAGAAGGTTGGGACTTACGGGTTTAAACTCTTCTAAAGAGTAAAGAGAACTAGGGAGGAAAGCCTAGGGTGGTTACGTCGCCGGTTGCTCCAAAACGCGTCGTCGGAATTCCGTCAGGGCTTCGCCGGGAACTCGATTTCGAAGCACACTTCTTGTGGAAACTTTTGAGAGAGTGGCTCAAGATTTTGGGGGGTGAGAGGGTAGTGTGTAGGGTTGGTATTTATAGGGTTAGGCTAGGGTTAGGGTAGATGAAAAGTTAAAAATAAAAATGTGATAAAATGTAATAAAAATGTATTAAAAGTGGAGTAATTGGGGGTTTTAAAGATCTCTGGAAGTGTTATTGGGCTGAAACTTTGCAGGTGAGTAGGGAATACCAAAAGACACAACTTTCATGTTGTGACCCTTGCCGGAATCGGCCTAAAAGGGGGTGACTCGGCCGTGACTCGGTCGGATCACTGAGTCGGCCGAGTCAAGGCCGAGTTGGACGATTCCCGACCGAGTCCGGTGACCTGGATCTCCCCCGACGGTTCATCTACCCTCTGCAAGTGTTACATCTTTGGGTGTAGTGGGGTTTTTGTGAGATATGCACGTGTAAACTCTTGGTATTCTAAAGGGTTTTTTTAAAAATCAATATTAAAAATAATGTGGGGTATGGGATTCGAACTCTGGTGGCTTAGTTCAGCAGTGCAAGGTATTACCAATGAGTTACAAGCTCCTTCTTGTAATTATTGTAAAGAGATAGATACTTAAAGTGTTATCAGCAACATTAATACTCCAAGTATACTTCAATTTTAAATCAAATTTTGGTATACAAAAATTGGAGTTGTTACAATCTACCCTCCTTACAAAAAATTTCGTCCTCGAAATTTACAACTTTTATTTAAGGACTAATTTACAAAAAGGTGCGGACATTTTGCACGCATCTCATCTTCCCTTTCCCACGTGGATTCTCCTGGAGTGTCTTTTCTCCACATTACCCGGACCAAATTAACTTCTTTGTTCCGAAGTGTCTTCACTTTGCTGTCCAGGATCTCCACAGGTTGCTGCTCACAAGACAAATCGGGCTGTATCGTAAGCTCTGAATGATCAAGTACATGGCTGGGGTCACTCACATACCTTCTGAGTTGGGATATGTGGAACACGTTATGCACTCCTTCCAATGAGGGTGGAAGCGCTAATCGGTATGCCACTTCACCGACTCGTTCGAGTATATCGAACGGTCCAATGTATCTCGGACTCAACTTTCCCCGTCTTCCAAATCTGATCACTCCGCGGTTCGGAGATATCTTCAAGAATACATGGTCTCCTGGCTGGAACTCCAAGTGTCGTCTCTTTGCATCAGCCCAATGTTTCTGTCTATCTTGGGCTATGCGCATTCTTTCTCTGATAGTACGAACCACATCAACGGTCGCTACTATCATCTCTGGTCCAAGGAGTTCCCTATCTCCGATGTCGTCCCAACTTAATGGCGATCGACACTTCCTTCCATATAATGCTGCAAAAGGTGCCATTCCTATGCTTGCTTGGTAGCTGTTGTTGTACGCGAACTCCACAAGATGCAAGTGATCTTCCCACGATCCTTTGAAGTCGAGCATACATGCTCTGAGCATATCCTCCAAGATCTGAATAGTTCGTTCCGACTGACCATCTGTTTGTGGATGATAAGCCGTGCTGAAGTTCAGACTTGTTCCCAAGCTAGCTTGCAGACTTTGCCAAAATTGTGATCGGAACCTGGTGTCACGATCGGAGACAATGCAGACTGGTACTCCATGCAGTCTCACAATTTCCTGTATGAGTTCATGGGTATCAGAGATAGTACATTATGAAGAGTTTTTAAATCTAAATTAGATTATTACCTCCATGTACTTCTTTGCTAATGTCTCAGTTGATTGGCCAACTCGAAATGGGATGAAGTGAGCCGACTTTGTGAGTCGATCCACAATGACCCAAATCGCATCGTTACCTTTTGTGCTGCGAGGAAGAGCAGTTACAAAGTCCATCGTGATGTGCTGCCACTTCCATTCTGGGATTGGTAACGGTTGAAGTAGTCCAGCTGTCCTATGATGTTCAGCCTTTACCTGCTGACACACCAAACATTTTGCGACACTCCTGGCTACTTCACGCTTCATTCCATGCCACCAATAATTCTGACGTAGATCTTTGTACATTTTGGTACCTCCAGGATGTACTGAATAGGGAGAGCTGTGAGCTTCTTTCATTAACTCTTCCCGAACAGGACCCTTGGGTACACACAATCTGCTGCCGTATCTCAAAGATCCGTCTTCATGGATGATGAAATCTGTTCTGAGTCCATTCTCCACTTGTTCTCTGATCTTTTGCAACTTAGCATCGCTGGCTTGAGCTGCTTTGATCTGATTGACAATGGTTGATTGAACTTGTAGATTCATCAAATTTGAAACATCACCTAGCATGACTAGTTCGATCTCCATCTGATGTAGGTCTTGCTGAAGATTCCACTGGGCGGTGAGATTCATTGCTAATGGTTGGCGACTAAGAGCATCAGGTACTACGTTCACCTTTCCTGGATGATATTGCAAATTGATGTCGAAGTCCGCCATAAGTTCTAACCATCTTCTCTGCCGCATATTCAACTCCTTCTGGGTAAACACATACTTCAGACTTTTATGATCTGTGTAGATGTTCACTCGTTCACCAAGTAAGTAGTGGCGCCAAATTTTAAGAGCAAAAATAACGGCTGCCAACTCTAGATCATGCGTCGGGTAATTGCGCTCATGAGTCTTCAGTTGTCTTGAAGCATAAGCCACAACCTTACCGTGCTGATGTAGAACACATCCTAATCCTTTACCGGATGCATCGCAATGTACTTCGAATCCTCCAGATTGATCCGGTAATACAAGAATAGGTGCAGACGTCAGCCTCGACTTGAGTTCTACAAAAGCTTGCTCGCATGCTTCTGACCACACAAATTCTTCATCTTTTCGTGTGAGCTTGGTCAGGGGTGTTGCTATCTTCGAAAAGCCTTCAATGAATCTTCTGTAATATCCAGCTAAACCCAAGAAACTCCGAATATCCTTCACTGATTTTGGTGTAGGCCATTCGCTGACTGCTGAAACTTTTGCTGGATCCACAGAAATCCCTTCTCCTGATACGATATGTCCAAGGAAACCAACTTGTTTTAACCAAAACTCGCACTTGCTGTATTTGGCGTAAAGCTTATGTTGTCGAAGAGTTTCCAGGACAATTCGTAAGTGCTCCGCATGCTCTTTCCGGTTCTTAGAATATACCAGGATGTCGTCGATGAAGATGACAACGAACCTGTCTAAATACTCCCGGAAGACTTGGTTCATAAGATTCATGAAAATTGCTGGTGCATTGGTCACTCCAAATGGCATTACTAGAAATTCGTAATGTCCATAGCGAGTTCTGAAAGCTGTTTTGTGAATATCAGCTTCCTTGACCTTCACTTGATGATAACCTGAACGAAGATCTAGTTTAGAGAAGACACAAGATCCACTTAGCTGATCGAATAAGTCGTCGATGCGCGGAAGTGGATACTTGTTCTTAATAGTAACTTCGTTCAAGGCTCTATAGTCGATGCACATTCTATATGAACCTTCCTTCTTCTTCACCAGTAGTACAGGTGCTCCCCAACTCGAAGTGCTGGGACGAATCCATCCTTTCGCCAGTAATTCGTCCAACTGTGTTCGTACTTCCTTCAAACCTTCTGGACTTAGTCTATATGGTGCTTTGATTACTGGTTGTGCTCCTGGTACTAAGTCAATGCTAAATTCAAGAGCTCGATCAGGAGGCAAACCTGATATATCGTCAGGGAATACGTCATCGAACTCTCGAACTACCTCCGGTATTGCTTCTTCTTCTGCATGAGCTGCCGCAACTATTGCTTCCCTTGGCTTTGCTTTGTAAGTGCTTGGCTCCAATGTACGGTCTCCACTCTTAAAGTAAAAGATCGGATGATCTGGAATCTCAAATACTACCCTCCTTTGGCGACAGTCGATGGTAGCATAAAAGGTTCCAAGCCAGTCCATTCCTAGAACCACATCAAAGTTCGGTATGTCCAGTACTTTGAAGTCAGCGTAAAATTCTCGACTGCAGACGATGACCGGACACATGCTGTATCCCATAGTTGCCTTTAGAACACCATTTCTGGAACTGACATTCCAGCAGGATACGAGCGGTGAGACTGGAATCGCATGGGTTCGGACAAACCGTTGCGACATAAAGCAGTGGGATGCTCCAGTATCAAACAGTGCAAGTGCAGGTAGTGAAGCTACTAGAATTATACCTAAGGTATATGGGATAGGTTTTAGGTATAGGGAAAGTGTGTAGGTAACCAAAACTAGAAGATAAATTTGGGAAGGAAATTTACCAGTAATGACTTGGCCAGTGGCCTCAGCTTCTTCAACAGACATCATAAAAGCCTGGCGCTTCGGCACATTCCTCCTGGCCTGAGGAGCATTCCTCTGAACGTTTCTTTGTGCTTGATGGAACTGTCGAGGAGGTGGTGCAGCTTATGGTCCTCTAGGTGGTGCAGGTAGTGCAAGTCTGGTAGCAGGTGCTGGAAGAGTTGGTCGCTGCTGATAGTTGTTAGCTGGCCGGGTTGCAGCAACTGAGTTCTGCCTTTGAGGACAGGATCCAATGTCATGAGTGGCTGAACCGCAGATCAAGCAAAGGCGGTTGGCTCGACGGCAATCCTTCATCATATGTCCCTTTCTCTTACAGTAGGTGCAAAAGGCTGGGCTAGGGTGATGAGTTGGTACTCCGGGACGCCTCGGCACGAAGGATGGTCTGGACGTGGCTCCACCTGCCATCTGGTTGGCAGGACGCTTGACTCCTACAGAGTGAGGTCTTCCCCTCTCTTTTATCACTGCCTCGTAACTGCGGGCAGCTTCCAGGGCTTCCTCGTGAGTCAAAAACTTCCCGGTGGCTAGAGCAGCCTTGATTTCGGTGTCCAAACCTTGCTGAAAACGACGGGCTCTGATCTCGTCCGTCGGTATCAGGTGTGCCGCGAATCTGTTTAAAGGTTGTGTTAGCTGTGTAGTAGGTGATATTAAAAAAATTGAACTACTGTGACAGATCTTACCGGCTCAACATAGTAAACTCAGCATCATACTCATCTACAGATTTCTCCCACATAGATCCTTGTTGTAGGTGAATAAATTGTTGTTCCATAGCGAACCTGGCGGTCACAGGGAAATATTTCGCGTCGAACTTCTCGCGAAATGTTTTCCATTCAATCGGCTGGGCTAGACGGGTCTCTTCCGCCTTCCACCAATTTCGAGCGTTATCCGTGAGCTGTAGCTTCGCTACACGGACCCAGGCATTATCTGGCACTTGAGCTGCTACCAGATCATCTTCAATACTTTGCGCCCATTCTTCTGCTTCGAGAGGGCTCCCTTTTCCCGAGAATTGCTTCGGGTGCAACGCTCTGAACTGTTTGATTCCCGGTGCATCTGTCTCAGGAAGACTCAGAAGTTGTTGCTGTCCCTCTAGCAGACTGCGGATCGCATCGAAAAGCATGGTTTGCTCAGTGGATGGTGCGGGAACAACTGGAGTGAGAGGTAGTGCTGAAGGGGTGTTGTTGGCATTGGTGCTGGTGTTGTTCGGGGAATTGTTTGGGGAATCCATAATCCTGAAGAAAAATTTGGATTAGGACAGATTCAAATACATGAAATGATAAGATTCAAGGAATAAAGACTTGTAAGATTCAAATAACATGAATTGTAAAGAATGTTTTAGTTGCTGTTTCTTGTGTTACATTGCTTAGGTTGTTCACGCAGACCAGAACTGCATGATAGGGATTCATACAGCTCTGACCTGCATGGGCCACCAACAAAACCTGTCACGCCCCGCTTCCCAATGTACGGCGAAGTGGTCGTGACGAGGCCCGCTACGTATGTACTCAGAAGTACATACGCTAAGCGTAACTAAGCAATATAAAATAATCACAAGAGACAAATGAGATTGAGATAACAGCAACTTTTATTAATAACATTCTTTATACAATGCATGAAATGAAAATACAACTGGAATGAAAAAAAGAAAGCAATGCCTAAACAGTGGCATAATAATAAAAGGAAATACTGGAAAGAACAAGTACAAGGTCTAGAGCTCTGGATCTTCTTGGAACTGCTCCAAATCTTCAGTTGTTGGCTCGGTCTCAACTTGGTCCAACGCACCTGACGACATTCAAAGAAGAAAGAAATAGAATGTCGTCAGCGAACAGGTCGCTCGGTAAGTCCCAAAGAAAAGTGGAGTGAGAATGGCAGAGTAACAGTATTTTCTAGAGTATTATGTTGTAGAATATTATGGAATATTGTTTAACGCAGTTGTTTGTAGCTTGGTACAGAAGAATGCCAGTGTATACGAGGGGGATCTCTATATGCTAGAGATCAGTGCAAACGGAGAGTACAAGGAACCGTTATGCCACGGTACAACAGCAACAGTATTCATGTTAGGTGTCTTAATCTGACCACCTCATTCCACTTTTAACATCTTCCGTACCAATCTACCCCTTTAAACCCCGTAATGTTTTAACAGTGTTGTAGTAATGGAATATGTAAATTGAGTGACTGACCAAAACCATGATATCAGTAAACATGTTGCAACTGTATAATCAGGTAAATGGAATATCAGGATAATGGAATGAATATCCATGGTTTGGTTCAGTCAAAAATGAATATATTGTTAACTGTATTCAGGGATTCATGATTTCAAGTTGTGTTGGAATATGATTGAAATATAGATTGACTTGAATTATATTCAAGTCAGAATTAGTCAGACTCTAACCCGAGTCAGACTAAAAGAAAGATAATTTGAAGTTCAATATTAGCTAGGGGCCTTATTGTAATTTGTGAAACTTGAGGGGGTTTTATGTAAAAAGTACTTTTGTATAGTTTTCAAAATATACCTCAAGTATTTAATAATCGTCTTTATTATTGTAATGGATGTGAATTTTATTTGTGTTATTCTAGTGAATATATCCTAATAAAAAGTATTAATTGTTTATTTGAAATTCGTGGTATTTTAATGTAACTTTTAATCTATGATTTTTAGGAAAAAGTGGAAACTTGATATTATAACAAAATAAGTGTTTAAATGATAATTATATATAATAAAACACTTAAATGATTTTTAAATGAATATTTTATTTACAAAAAATATTACTTTCCTTAAATATTGTATTTAAACCTTTCGAGACCGAATGCTCCTTGCGGAGGTCTGAATCTCGCACTACTAGCCTGCGGGTGCACGATGAACCGTGCTATCCCTAACAGGTTCCCCACGAATGGGTTGTAATGGCACTTTGCTCAGGTTTTATAAATACTTTTAATTTAGGGAAAAGATTTTCTAAATATAGGGTATTTATTTGTAAAAGTATATAGTTCTCCATATTTTAGTTGTTAGGGTTTCCTAGACCATCTAACCTATCTTCTATGGTCTAAACGATGAATCATTAGAGCCTCAAATCGCCTCTTCACCATCATGCAGCCAGGTAAGTGCCAGGTAAGTGGGAAGGAACCACGTCGTGGGCCTAATTAATAACCACTAGCCTAGACACACTTGCCTAGTCACCACAAGACAGATTAGATAACGATCGATGTCCATGACCAATCGTGTTTTCATTTTGTATAAGTTTTATTTAAAAAGAATTTACAATTTAAAGATTAAACTAAAAGTTATAAAGATTATGGTATTTTAGTGAAAAAGTCCTATAATATCGTATTCTGTATTTTGTTATTCAGCAATTAGGGTTATAATGAGTGTGTGTAAGGGTAGGTCATTACCCCGTGACTTATATTAAGTTTTGGTGAAGTTTCAAGGTGAAATGAGTTATGTTAAAATTAAGGGTATTAAAGTGCAAGAATACGGTTTCCATAAACGTTATCATTTCATGTGTGAAATTTCATCCAAATTGAATGAAACAAGTTTTGTTATCAAAATAAACATGATTAGGAGTGGGGTATCTAAATAGAACATTAAAATTTAACTTGATGGTATTTTTATGCAAGAAATACGGTTTTCTAAAGAACTTGTCATTTCATGTGGAAAAGTACAATTAAATTTGATTTAAGGGTGATTAATAGTCAACATGCAAGAGGGTTGATAATATGTATTAGGTGACAAGTGGAATTTTTAAGAAAAACCGAATCGGAAATCGGTTTGTCCGATTTCCGTCGGGTTTCAAAAAGTCGTATTTTGCAAATATAGAAAAGAGAGGTAGAAGGTTGGGACTTACGGGTTTAAACTCTTCTAAAGAGTAAAGAGAACTAGGGAGGAAAGCCTAGGGTGGTTACGTCGCCGGTTGCTCCAAAACGCGTCGTCGGAATTCCGTCAGGGCTTCGCCGGGAACTCGATTTCGAAGCACACTTCTTGTGGAAACTTTTGAGAGAGTGGCTCAAGATTTTGGGGGGTGAGAGGGTAGTGTGTAGGGTTGGTATTTATAGGGTTAGGCTAGGGTTAGGGTAGATGAAAAGTTAAAAATAAAAATGTGATAAAATGTAATAAAAATGTATTAAAAGTGGAGTAATTGGGGGTTTTTAAGATATCTGGAAGTGGTATTGGGCTGAAACTTTGCAGGTGAGTAGAGAATACCAAAAGATACAACTTTCATGTTGTGACCCTTGCCGGAATCAGCCTAAAAGGGGGTGACTCAGCCGTGACTCGGTCGGATCACTGAGTCGGCCGAGTCAAGGCCGAGTTGGCCGATTCCCGACCGAGTCCGGTGACCTGGATCTCCCCCGACGGTTCATCTACCCTCTGCAAGTGTTACATCTTTGGGTGTAGTGGGGTTTTTGTGAGATATGCACGTGTAAACTCTTGGTATTCTAAAGGTTTTTTTTAAAAATCAATATTAAAAATAATGTGGGGTATGGGATTCGAACTCTGGTGGCTTAGTTCAGCAGTGCAAGGTATTACCAATGAGTTACAAGCTCCTTCTTGTAATTATTGTAAAGAGATAGATACTTAAAGT
The DNA here is from genome assembly GCA_030015575.1 of Agapanthus africanus. Classification (NCBI taxonomy): domain Eukaryota; kingdom Viridiplantae; phylum Streptophyta; class Magnoliopsida; order Asparagales; family Amaryllidaceae; genus Agapanthus; species Agapanthus africanus. The sequence goes on from JASDDO010000004.1 coordinate 436,943,963, forward strand.
GTTATCAGTAACATTAATACTCCAAGTATACTTCAATTTTAAATCAAATTTTGGTATACAAAAATTGGAGTTGTTACACTCCTGAAGTCGTCAAGACGGTTTCTCCTGCCAAAGAGTCGGTCTTTACGAGACTGACTATTCCGGCTCCCGTTCCTGCTCGAAGGTCTATCTTTGACAGATTGTATACCGCTACTCAAAAGACATCAGTCTTTAAGAGGCTGGCACCAGCGGCGCCTCATCTAGACAGGGGGCAAGACAAGACCATCCCCATCGCCGAACCAGCCCCAACAGCTCGACACGCCCGACGACGCCACTGGCGCCGGATAAGGAAGACTGAGGGCAACTCCCCCTCTGGGCTAACGCCACCAGCTCCAACGGTGGAAGTTAATGCTGCTGTTCCAACTGGGAACAGCTTTGAGTTGCTGAACAGGGTACGCAGAAATTCGCCGACTGCAGTGCTCAAAAGATCTCCTCCACCGGTAGAGACCGCCGTGGAAGCAGAACCAGAAAAGCCGAAACAGTCCCCTCAGCGGCTGTCCTCCAAAATCTACAAAGTCTGGCGGCAGGTTCGGGACTCAGTAATTGATCAAGATTACTCTCGCCGACAGAAAAAGGTGAAGGTTCAATAGGAAGAGAACCGTCCTGTCAAGCCACAAAGGACAACAGTTACTTGGGTGCCCACTGCAACGACCCCCTCGACTTCAACTGCTCAAAAGGGGAGGAATCCAAAGAAAGCCCCTGTGACTGCGGCAAATCGTAAACGTACTGAGCACAAACACCCCAAGTCTGGGGCATGATGATACATACTGTCTACATGGCTTCCGGAAAAGAAGAAAGCCGCACTTCGACGGGCCACCGACCGCTCACCCGATCAATAACAAGGGCTCAAGAACAACAACAGCAGAAGCTTCAGGAGATGCTGACTGCAATGGCTGCGCTCACCGGACCAAAAGAAAGCCCGGAGGCATCATCAGAACAGCGTCACGCACAAGAAACTGACGCTGACTTCCTACGTAGAGTCCTCAAAAAGAAGGACAGAGAAGCGGCAGAACAAGTTGTCAACATAAAACGAATGGCGCTTCTCTTCCAAGACATGGTCGGGATGATGTTACAGCCGGATTCCCCAGCTGAAGACCCTCCGATCATTATTGAAGACGATAGAGGGGAGACATCGAACCCTCCTCCGGCTCTTTCAACAGCCAAAGAGGAAACCATTTCCAAGGCCGCTCTAGATGACTATATTGCTCAACAAATACGAGCCCACCAGGCGAATGAAGTGGCCGGCCAAGTCGTTAAAACTAGGCGACCTTATCCAGGCCGGTATGACCAAATAAGGTACCAGCCGGGATATACGATCCCCAAATTCCACGTATATAAGGGGACGGGAAATCCGCATCAGCACGTCACTCAATTCAGAGCCATGTGTGGCAACACTGGAGGTGACGATAAACTACTGCTCTGCCAGTTTGTTGGCAGTTTGTCGGAGACGGTATTCGAGTGGTATTCCGAACTCCCAAATGACTCTGTCAAGACATTCGTAGAGATGGAGTTACTATTCACCCAGCGTTTCGCAAGCGCAGCCTGGAGAAACTTGGGTCCAGTATGCGATACGGTGGCGTAATCTATGGTCAAAGTACGAGCAGCGCATCGAAGAAGCTCCTGCCGTGGGCATGTTCGTGGGTACTCTAGACCCTCAAGCGACCATCTCCCAATTCATGATGTTCTTCAAGCCGACTACCTTCCAGGCCTTGATTGAAAAGCTGACCCAAATGGACCAGATGGGCCATAGGCCTTCCTCTTCAAAGACAGAGCCTTGGAACGAAAAGGGGAAGGGGAAAGCGACTTTTGTCACCCATACTCAACAACAGCTGAGCAACTTAAAGCCGGTTGTTCGCCAAAGCAGCGTGCGTCCACGCCCATCCTTCGAAGAGAGACTTGGACGCCCTTATTCGTTTCCTCAGGACAAAACAAGGAGATTGTTCAAGCTAGCAGTGCGCAACAGGCTCATCAATCTCCCGAATCCAAAACGACCATTGCAACCCGGCGAGGCTAATAGTCCCAATTATTGCCCTTACCATCAAGCGGTAAGCCATCCAATCGAGGATTGCTTCGTCTTTAAGAGATGAATCGAGGATCAGTACCAACAAGGCAAGTTCGCGCTATCCGAAAACTGGAAGTTGAATCCACCACAGCCTCACACTCCTAAGAATACAAACATACCGGGGGCATCGTGCTCATTCATAAGGGAAGCCCCGTGGGAGGTCGCTCTTTCAGCCAAAACTAAAAGAATGCTGAAGGATCTCCAAACGTGCCCGGCAATCAGGTGGAAAAATCCAATGGAACCCGAGATCATCGAGGGAATGCTGAAACCGCGCCCAACTCCAAAAACGGGTGGTGATGGTCAGAGCGGTCACACCCAGCCGTCAAAGTCTTCGAAGAAGAAGAAGAAGACCAAAAAGCCCGTGCAGCCTGGCGACAAGCGTACGGACCTGCAAAAACAGATTGACGCGTTGGAAGAATATAATCAGAAGGCACGGACCCCAGTCACACTCTAAGAATTTCTCAGCCACGTCCTTGAGGATGGAGATGATGACCATGGAGAAGACTCGTCGGATCAATCTGAAGATTATGTGGCAAGCTGCCATGTGATCTCTCACTCGTCAATAAATGACAAAGAAGCTCCTTACACAGAGAAGCTGGGGGCAGATCCTGAGCCAGAACTTCTAGGACCATCAGACGAAATGATTGATGCATTCCTGAACGAAGCACGTCTTAAAAGCAAAGCCGATCGAGAGCGCAAGATGGCTATATTCGAGAAAGCCAAACGCCGGCGACTAGATGAAAGGGTCGAAACACTCCCACCGGATCAAAGTACATCCGACGCAAATGAAAGCAGGATCAAGACAAGGAAACGATTCGCCAAAGCCATATCGATAGGGATGAAGATGCCCTCTTTCAGAGAAAATTCTCCTGGCGGTATACATCCTGATAAAGCGGACGTGCATCCTAACTTCTGCTTATATCATCAGAAGATCGCACATCCTACTGAAGACTGCAACTCCTTTAAGTGTTGGTGGCAAGGGTATGTCGCTCACAGGCAACACTTCAACAGGACAAAGCGTGAAGCTCGTAAACAGCGGAAAAATGCGACGGATGAGCGTAAAAGAATTGCTGACAATTGTCATAGGGTTGATCCCGGGGGATCGCGAGTTCTCACTTTCGGGAGCGACTCCGACGAAAAAGTAGCCCTCGGTCCTCTCTTCAAGGAATCCATCTCTGAAATGAAAGAATTGAGGAGCTGCGAGAACATTCAGCCGTGCAATTGCACGCTGTCATGCCCCGCTTCCCAATATACGGCGAAGTGGGCGCGACGAGGTCCGCTACGTATGTACTCAGAAGTACATACGCTAAGCGTAACTAAGCAATATAAAGTAAATCACAAGAGACGAATGATATAGAAATAACAGCAACTTTTATTAATAACATCCTTTGTACAATACATGGAAAGGAAAATACAACTGAAATAAAGATGCCTAAACAGTGGCATAACAGGAAATGAAAATACGGAAAAGAACAAGGTACAATATCTAGAGCTCGGGGTCTTAATGTAACGGCTCCAAGTCTTCACCGGTGGGCTCGATCTCAGCTTGGTCCAACGCACCTGACGACATTCAAAGAAGAAAGAAACAGAATGTCGTCAGCGAACAGATCGCTCGGTAAGTCCCAAAGATAAGGGGAGAAATAGAATAGACAGAGAGTAAGAGAGAGAGGGAGAGGGTGGCTTTTATATTGTTATATTATTGTAGTATGGTGTTAACGCTGTTGTTGTAGCTTGGTACAGAAGGATGCCAGTGTATACGAGAGGGGTCTCAGTATGCTAGAGACCAGGGCAAATGGAAGTACAAGGCTCCGTTATACAACCCGGAACAACGGCAATTGGATTCATGTTAGGTGTCTTAATCTTACCGTCTCGTGCCACCTTTAACACCTTCCGTACCAATCTACCTCTTAAACCCCGCGATGTCTTGTTTGTATTGTTATCTTGTAAATTGTATTGGTTGTATGATTGATTGACTGACTGACCGAAACCATGATATCAGGAAACGGTTATAACCGTAGAGTCATGTAAATGGAATACTGAGAATCATGTAAAAGGAATATATATCCATGGTTCGGTTCGGTCAAGTTGTATAAATTGATAATTGTATTCATGGATTCATGTGTTCATTTTGAATTGCAATATTGAAGATTTATATCGTACTTGAATCATATTCAAGTCGGATTATGATCAGACTCAAACCCGAGTCAGACCGTAGAAATGTAAATCGAAGTCCTATAATTGCTAGGGTCCTTAGGGTAATTTATAAAACTTGAGGGGGTTTTATGTAAAAATACTTTTGTATAGTTTTCAAGATACAACTCAAGTATTTAATTATCGTCTTTATGTACATACAACAATTTAATGATCAAGATAAATATGTATACATGTTCAAATAGCATGAAATGAGTCAAGTATATTATTCGAGTAACTACCATAAACAATGCTGTAAAGAAATATTATGTACGACTAATTAATCAAGTTGAACGAATGCAGAATATAAATAGAGATATGGCTCTAAATGTTTTGCTTGCGTAAGTTCCAGTTTCACCTAAATACGACTACCGGTTTGAGAGATATATATGTTTTCGTATCGTCGCGCAAAACAGATCAGAATCTATTCGGTACCGTCACATGTTTTTAAAACGCAGTTTGAGTTAATTTCTATCAGGTTTCAGGTTACAAAAATTATTATAAAATTGTAGGTATTTCGATGAACTTATTGAAAACACCAAGATTCATATGATTTGGATTTTTGAAGCTCTAGTTATGATCATTTTAATATCAGCATTTAAAACAGAAATTCAGATTTCTGGACAGCAACTATATATTCTATTGCAAAGCCTATATCAGGTTGTTTCATGCATTCCTAAGTAATATAATATACAGAAAATTATAGTTCTATCAATGGTGCATCTACACATATAAATTTTGTCACAAACGGACATCGGGTGTTCGAGTTATGTCCAATTTAAAAACAGTGCGCGAATCGGAACAGATTCTGTCTAGATCCATCACTTAATATTGTAACGCAGTTTTCTTTATCTTAGATGGGTTTTCAGTAAAACTATAAAACTAAGAAAATCTATATCATTCGATGTAGATATCAGAAACAGCTGAATTTGCTCAATTTGGATATCGGTATACCAAGTTATATGTCCTAGAAGTTGACCGATAACTGTTGTTTTCTGTTTTATGATTAGTGAATAAATACTATGTAATTCCCAAACCGTTATGCGGATCGATCTAAAATTTTTACAACGTGTACAAAATAATATATTCTATCATATGTAAATTTCCTGAAATTTTCAGAGTTAAAAATTAATTTATAAAAATTATTTTAAAACTAAAGGTATTGATATGTCATATGTGAGAAATGAGAAAACCATGGTATTTATTCGTAACTTCATTTTTTTTTAATACAAATTTTAAATAAAGTGATTTAAAATAAAATAACAAACATGCAATCCTAATTGGCCACTATGAAATCTTAACATGTGAATTGAGAGTAATGAAAAAGACTTTACAAACTATATATGTGTGTATGTTTGTGTGTTCATTATTTATATATGTATCCATTTAATTAATTATTTATGAACTATGATATGTCAATGGATGTTTTTCATGGTAATATAAAACAAGAGAAATATAAAGAGAAAAAGAAAGAGATGGAGGGAAGGAAAGAGAGAAGGGACTTACATGCACAAGCCGGTATTGTCACCGGGCTTGTCTATCCGCCGATAGCCTTGCGTTAGTAGCGAGACCTTCTTGAAGACTTCTTCATGTTCTTCTTCTTGGACTCTAGATGAAGAGGAAGAAGTGAGAGATAGAAAAATGTGAGGAAGGAAAAGATAGAGGAGGACAATAAAGATGGTGTAATGGTGAGTTATGTATAATAATATATGCATTCAACATGAGAATTAAAAGATAAATAAAAGGTCACCATTCATTTTGGAAATGAAAGGTCTCATTTGTAGGTTATGAGAAGAATAAAAAAAATGATAAAAAATAATTGCAAGAATGGAGATTTGAACATGTGACTTATAGAATAACAATGTACAGACTTAACCAATGAGCTATAAGGTTGTTCATGCACATATTTAATTAGAATTAAATATATGATGTTGCTTAAAAAGAAAATGGGCTTTTTAGATGGGCTGTAGAGAATAAGAATAATGGATTTGGGTTAAATCTTTATGAAAGGAAAAATAAGAATGAGAAGTTAAAAACTTAAATATAAGAAAAAGAATTTGTACCGAGAAAAAAAATACATAATAGATTGAAGAATAAAATAATAATAAATTTAATAGAAAAAGAAAAATACCAAGTACAAATAAATACAGTATATTATTGAAGAGGGATAATACAAATGTATAAAGATTTTGGGGTCATTACATTCTACCTTCCTTAAAAATAATTTCGTCCTCGAAATTACTCAAGAAGGATGATGTAACAGAGTAAGGAAACAGGATTAGGATGATATCTTCTTCGAGCTCCGTCGATTGATACTCTAACCAATTGAGCTAATAAGTCTACAAGATACAAATAGAAAGAATGAATAAGAATTAAGGATTCAAAAGTGGAGAGATGGACTTCAAGGAAACCGAAGGTGGAGTTCAAGATGGATTCAAGAAATATGTAATGTAAAGAATGTTTTCAATTGCTGTTTCTTGTGTTATATTGCTTAGGTTGTACACGCAGAACAGAACTGCATGGTAGTGTTCCATACAGCTCTGACCTGCATGGGCCGCCAACAAAACCTGTCACGCCCCGCTTCCCAGTATACGGCGAAGTGGGCGCGACGAGGTCCGCTACGTATGTACTCGGAAGTACATACGCTAAGCGTAACTAAGCAATATAAAGTAAATCACAAGAGACGAATGATATAGAAATAACAGCAACTTTTATTAATAACATCCTTTGTACAATGCATGGAAAGGAAAATACAACTGAAATAAAGATGCCTAAACAGTGGCATAACAAGAAATGAAAATACGGAAAAGAACAAGATACAATATCTAGAGCTTGGGGTCTTAGTGTAACGGCTCCAAGTCTTCACCGGTGGGCTCGATCTCAGCTTGGTCCAACACACCTGACGACATTCAAAGATGAAAGAAACAGAATGTCGTCAGCGAACAGATCGCTCGGTAAGTCCCAAAGATAAGGGGAGAAATAGAATAGACAGAGAGTAAGAGAGAGAGGGAGAGGGTGGCTTTTATATTGTTATATTATTATAGTATGGTGTTAACGCTGTTGTTGTAGCTTGGTACAGAAGGATGCCAGTGTATACGAGAAGGGTCTCAGTATGCTAGAGACCAGGGCAAATGGAAGTACAAGGCTCCGTTATACAACCCGGAACAACGGCAATTGGATTCATGTTAGGTGTCTTAATCTTACCGTCTCGTGCCACCTTTAACACCTTCCGTACAAATCTACCCCTTAAACCCCGCGATGTCTTGTTTGTATTGTTATCTTGTAAATTGTATTGGTTGTATGATTGATTGACTGACTGACCGAAACCATGATATCAGGAAACGGTTATAACCGTAGAGTCATGTAAATGGAATACTGAGAATCATGTAAAAGGAATATATATCCATGGTTCGGTTCAGTCAAGTTGTATAAATTGATAATTGTATTCATGGATTCATGTGTTCATTTTGAATTGGAATATTGAAGATTTATATGGTACTTGAATTATATTCAAGTCGGATTATGATCAGACTCAAACCCGAGTCAGACCGTAGAAATGTAAATCGAAGTTTTATAATTGCTAGGGTCCTTAGGGTAATTTATAAAACTTGAGGGGTTTTTATGTAAAAATACTTTTGTATAATTTTCCAGATACAACTCAAGTATTTAATTATCGTCTTTATGTACATAAATATGTATACATGTTCAAATAGCATGAAATGAGTCAAGTATATTATTCGAGTAACTACCATAAACAATGCTGTAAAGAAATATTATGTACGACTAATTAATCAAGTTGAACGAATGCGGAATATAAATAGAGATATGGCTCTAAATGTTTTGCATGCGTAAGTTCCAGTTTCACCTAAATACGACTACCGGTTTGAGAGATATATATGTTTTCGTATCATCGCGCAAAACAGATCAGAATCTATTCGGCACCATCACATGTTTTTAAAACGCAGTTTGAGTTAATTTCTATCGGGTTTCAGGTTACAAAAATTATTAGAAAATTGTAGGTATTTCGATGAACTTATTGAAAACACCAAGATTCATATGATTTGGATTTCTGAAGCTCTAGTTATGATCATTTTAATATCAGCATTTAAAACAGAAATTCAAATTTCTGGACAGCAACTATATATTCTATTGCAAAGCCTATATCAGGTTGTTTCATGATTTCCTAAGTAATATAATATACAGAAAATTATAGTTCTATCAATGGTGCATCTACACATCTAAATTTTGTCACAAACGGACATCGGGTGTTCGAGTTATGTCCAATTAAAAAACAGTGCGCGAATCGGAACAGATTCTGTCTAGATCCATCACTTAATATTGTAACGCAGTTTTCTTTATCTTAGATGGGTTTTCAGTAAAACTATAAAACTAAGAAAATATATATCCTTCGATATAGATATCAGAAACACTTGAGTTTGCTCAATTTGGATATCGGTATACCAAGTTATATGTCCTAGAAGTTGACCGATAACTGTTGTTTTCTGTTTTACGATCAGTGAATAAATTCTATGTAATTCCTAAACCGTTATGCGGATCGATCTAAAATTTTTACAACGTGTACAAAATAATATATTCTATCATATATAAATTTCCTGAAATTTTCAGAGTTAAAAATTAATTTATAAAAATTATTTTAAAACTAAAGGTATTGATATGTCATATGTGAGAAATGAGAAAACCATGGTATTTATTCGTAACTTCATTTTTTTAATACAAATTTTAAATAAAGTGATTTAAAATAAAATAACAAACATGCAATCCTAATTGGCCACTATGAAATCTTAACATGTGAATTGAGAGTAATGAAAAAGACTTTACAAACTATATATGTGTGTATGTTTGTGTGTTCATTATTTATATATGTATCCATTTAATTAATTATTTATGAACTATGATATGTCAATGGATGTTTTTCTTGGTAATATAAAACAAGAGAAATATAAAGAGAAAAAGAAAGAGATGGAGGGAAGGAAAGAGAGAAGGGACTTACATGCACAAGCCGGTATTGTCACCGGGCTTGTCTATCCGCCGATAGTCTCGCGTTAGTAGCGAGACCTTCTTGAAGACTTCTTCATGTTCTTCTTCTTGGACTCTAGGTGAAGAGGAAGAAGTGAGAGATAGAAAAATGTGAGGAACGAAAAGATAGAGGAGGACAATAAAGATGGTGTAATGGTGAATTATGTATAATAATATATGCATTCAACATGAGAATTAAAAGAGAAATGAAAGGTCACCATTCATTTTGGAAATGAAAGGTCTCATTTGTAGGTTATGAGAAGAATAAAAAAAATGATAAAAAATAATTGCAAGAATGGAGATTTGAACATGTGACTTATGGAATAACAATGCAAAGACTTAACCAATGAGCTATAAGATTGTTCATGCACATATTTAATTAGAATTAAATATATGATGTTGCTTAAAAAGAAAATGGGCTTTTTAGATGGGCTGTAGAGAATAAGAATAATGGATTTGGGTTAAATATTTATGAAAGGAAAAATAAGAATGAGAAGTTAAAAACTTAAATATAAGAAAAAGAATTTGTACCTAGAAAAAAATACATAATAGATTGAGGAATAAAATAATAATAAATTTAATAGAAAAAGGAAAATACCAAGTACAAATAAATACGGTATATTATTAAAGAGGGATAATACAAATGTATAAAGATTTTAGGGTAATTACACACGCTACCTGGAAAGAATCTCGGACTTGCGAACAAGGGATCGAACAAAAGGGATAAGGGGAATGGAAAAGCGACCTTCGTCGCCAACGCTCAACAACAGTCGAGTAACCCGAGACCGTTTTGTCGTCAAAACAACAAGCCGCGATTCCTCAATGAGAAGTTGAAACGTCCTTACTCGTTTCCCAAAGATAAAACAAAGAGATTGTTCGAGCTAGCAGTGCGCAGCGGGCTCATCACTCTGCCAGATCCAAAACGTCCGTTGCTGCCAGGTGACGTTAACAATCCTAACTATTGTCCCTACCACAAAGTAATGGGTCACCCACTCGAAAATTGCTACGTCTTCAAAAACTGGGTTGAAGACCAATACCAACAGGGCAAGTTCACGCTGCCCGAAAAATGGAAGGTGAACCCACCACAACCACATGCTCCAAAAAAGATGGACATGCCGGGGGCATCGTGCTCTTTCATAGAGAAAGCCTCATGGACCAAAAAGTCCGTAAACTAGAAACTCGCCTCAAATATGGCAACGATAGACCGAAACGTCGTTAAACTAACGATGGACCACTATGTCCTAAAACTGGCTGTAGACCGAAACGTCGTTAAACTAACGATGGACCACTATGTCCTAAAACTGGCTGATGACCGAAACGTCGTTAAACTACTACCAACCCGCGGCATCTTCAGGCTGACGTGGTTTAAAAAAACGGTACGTCCATAAGCAAAATGGGCACGGATGAAAACCCGAAAGGGCGCCGTGGGTAAAAACAGCAGGACTGCCGGCGATGTTTGTGAAAACCCGAAAAGGCGCAGACTCGTTAAAAAAACGGTATGTCCATAAGCAAAATGGGCACGGATGAAAACCCGAAAGGGCTCCGTGAGTAAAAACAGCAGGGCTACCGGCGAGTATTTGTGAAAACCTGAAAGGGCGCAACCTCGTTAGAAAAATAAAAAGAATTAAAAAGGGGGGAAGACGGTATGTCCATAAGCAAAATAGTCACGGATGAAAACCCGAAAGGGCTCCGTGAGTAAAAACATCAGGGCTACCGGCGAGTGTTTGTGAAAACCTGAAAGGGCGCAACCTCGTTAAAAGACACTTACAGGGTCCTCTAGACCGTGTAAGGAGAAACCACCAGCGTGAGATCCTTACGACTCACAAGGGAGCGATACACTTAGGGATCCTCACGATTCCTAAGGAGAAACTACACTTGCGAGATCCTCACGACTCGTAAGGAGAACTCTCTTATGGGACCCTCACGGCTCATAAGATTTGAAATTCTTAAGTTACAGAGATCTGAACCTGTTCTTAAGCGGCCACCACAACCTCCAATACTGCCCTACAAGCGGTTCAGTATTGACCCTTGTATACAATCCATGGGCACGAATAAACATTTTCCTAACAGAGTCCCACCAGAGACTAGGGATATGCTCACACGGTTAACAAACACTTGTAGGTCCTCTCGACTTGCAAGGAGAAAACACTCTTGTAAGATCCTTACGACTTATAAGAGAACATACACTTAGGAATCCTCACGATCCCTAAGGAGAAAACACACCTACGAGATCCTCATGACTTGTAGAGAGAAATACCTTTGTGAGACCCTTACGGCTCATGAAGTCAAAAGCCTTAGTCGACGGGATCCTAACCCTGTTCACTAAGCCACCTTTGTTCAACATCAACAGAGACAAGTGATGATTCGCTCCTGGCAATATCCCAGTGGTAGCGATGCTGATGCCTAAAACGGTATCAAATTCCAAGTCCTTTTACGGCAAATGATGATTCGCTCCTGGCAATATTCCAGTCGCAGTGATGCTGATGCCAAGATTGGGATCAGATCCCAAATCCCCTACTCGCGAGAAAAAATCAGCGAGCTAAAAAAAATGCATATGAAATAGCCGAAATTATGGGGCAACTTGCAACAAAATCAGCAAGTAAAAATGTATGCATACAAAAACAGCCGAAATGATTGGGCAACTCGCAATAAAAAGCAGCGAGTAAAAAGAAAAATAGCCGAAATGATCGGGCACCGCGAAAAATAGCCGAAATGATTGGGCAATCGCGATTTTCGCGATATAAAAAGCTGAAATGATAGAGCATCGCGGAAAGAATAAAAAAATAATGAAAGAATGTAACTTTTTGCCCTATAGGTGAGATCACATCGATCCCTGTATACAATCCAGGGGCACAAACAAAGAGGGAACCATACCTTCCCGACAGGCTCCATCAGAAAGCGAAGCCAAATCTCGACGGTTCACAGACAACCTAGAGACAATCTCGACATTTGTCGCAATATTGCAGACACAATGTCAACAAATGAAGTGAAGGAAGATCCCTAGCTTCAGGGTCTCGACGTCAACATCGACAACTTAGAGATCACCAACGGCGTTTCTCCTCGCTCTAACCAGATGCAGACGTGACGTCAACAACCGACCTCAGAGCCGCAACGAAATGGAACCATGGCAAAGTCCCTAGTTCCAAATCTCAATGGCCACATCTACAGCCTGGAGACCAACAACGGTGGGCCTCCTCATTCCAGCAGGACACAAATGTTACACCATCAAACGGAGCCACGACATAGTCCTTATTTCCAGATCTCGACGGTTCACAGACAAACTATAGACCATCTCAGCATTCGTCTCGTTACAGCAGACGAGATGTCAACGAAGGCGTTCCTCCGCAGTCCAGCAGGATGCAGATGCAACGTCAACAAAAGACCTCACGGTCGAAACAAAGCGGAGCGACGGCAAAATCCTAGCTCCACCTCAGCATTCGTCTCGATACAGCAGACGAGATGTCAACGACGGCGTTCTTCCGCAGTCCAGCAGGATGCAGATGCAACGTCAACAAAAGACCTCACGGTCGAAACAAAGCGGAGCGACGGCAAAATCCCAGCTCCACCTCAGCATTCGTCTCGATACAGCAGACGAGATGTCAACAATGGCGTTCCTTCGCTGTCCAACAGGATGCAGAAGCAATATCAACAAAAGACCTCATGGTCGAAACAGAGCGGAGCGACGGCAAAATCCCGGCTCTACCTCGACTTTCGTCTCAATACAACAGACGCAATGTCACCCCAAGATCAAAGCAACGGAGCCATGGCAAAGTCCCTAGTTCCAGGTCCCAACGGTTCACCAACAACCTAGAGACCACCTTGACGTTCGTCTCGATACAGCAGATGCGATGTCGCCCCAGCGTTCTTCCTCCAATAAGATGCAGACGCGGCGCCAAAGCAAACGAAGCGAAGGCCAAATTCCTAGCTTCAGGGTCTTGACGGCAAGTCATATAAAGCCTGAAAGACAATCGGAGATCATCTCGCACCAGCGCAGAGTGGTCACCACCTCGATGTTCGTCTCGACACAGTAGACACAACGCCAAAGCAAATGAAGCAAAGGCCAAATTCCTAGCTTCAGGGTCTTGACGGCAACTCATATAAAGCCTGAAAGACAATCGGAGATCATCTCACACCAGCGCGGAGTGGTCACCACCTCGACGTTCGTCTCGATACAGCAGATGAAATGTCGCCCCAGCGTTCTTCCCCCAGCAGGATTCGGACGCGCCAAAGCAAATGAAGCAAAGGCCAAATTCCTAACTTCAGGGTCTTGACGGCAAGTCATATAAAGCCTGAAAGACATTCGGAGATCATCTTGCACCAGCGCGGAGTGGTCACCACCTCGACGATCGTCTCGATACAGCAGATGAAATGCCACCCCAACATTCTTCCCCCAGCAGGATTCGGACGCGCCAAAGCAAACGAAGCGAAGGCCAAATTCCTAGCTTCATGCGTCTTAACGGCAAGTCATATAAAGCCTGAAAGACAATCGGAGATTATCTCGCACCAGTGCGGAGTGGTCACTACCTCAACGTTCGTCTCGACACAGCAGACGCAACATCACCAAAAGGAGCCACGGCAAAATCCCTAATTCCAAACCTCGACGGTTCACCAGCAACCTAGAGACAACCACGACATTCGTCTCAATACAGCGAATGCAATGTCAACAAACGAAGCGAAGGCCAAATTCCTAGCTTCAGGGTCTTAACGGCAAGTCATATAAAGCCTGGAAGACAATCGGAGATTATCTCGCACCAGTGCAGAGTGGTCACCACCTCGACGTTCGTCTCGACACAGCAGACGCAACATCACCAAAAGGAGTCACGGCAAAATCCCTGGTTCCAAACCTCGACGGTTCACCAGCAACCTAGAGACAACCGCGACATTCGTCTCGATACAGCAGACGCGATGCCAGCAAACGAAGCAAAGGCCAAATTCCTAGCTCCAGGGTCTTAACGGCAAGTCATATAAAGCCAGAAAGACTATCGGAGATCATCCCACACCAACGCGGAGTGGTTATGACCCATCGGGGCTCTCCAAAATGAGCCTAACCTCAAGTAAAAAGCGGCATGGCAAAATTCCTAACGCTTGCTCTTCCGACGGTCAAACTGCCTAGGAGGATTGCTTGAAGACGTCTTGTCCAGCCCCAGAAAGGATCGAAGACACGACAATCGCAAGGCTACTCGAACAGCAAAACTGCCTATCGAGGAATACATCAGCCGATGCGGCGGTACGACGGACAAAACCCTAAGTACCACAGACCCTGATGGACCTCTGGCGTAAAGAGCAGAGGTTAACTGTGACGTTAGGATATTCTTGCGAGAAATGCTGGATTCGTCTCGACTCGTAAGGAAATTAGTGTCTTTGCGAGAAATGCTCGATTCGTCTCGACTCGTAAGGAAAAGCCTTAGGCAGCGGGGATTAAAAAACTTGTTTCCTAAGCACTGGAACCCTGCAAGTCGATCCAAAATGGTCTCTTGCATACTATCCACGGGTCACACTCTCCAAAGTCGAATCTCGACAAAGAGGGAAACAACAGCTTACGGGTCCTCTCGACTCGAAGGAGGGAAAATTCTCTTATAAGATCCTTACGACTTATAATAGAAAACACACTTAGGAGTCCTCACGACCCCTAAGGAGAAAATACACATACGAGATCCTCTCGATCCGTAGGGAGAAAAGTCTTTGTGAGACCCTCACGGCTCATAAAATTGAAAAGTCTTAGGCTACAAGGACCCTAAACTTGTCTCCTAAGCCCTCAATTCCATGGCTATTCATAACTTTGCACTACTTTACCCACGTATATACTTAAGTGGGCAAAGTAGTGGGGGGCATTTGTTCCCGCCAAAAATTTCTGTGCAGAAGAGTCCAAGGTATCAAATGGCAGCGATACGCTTAAGGAAATGCGAACCAGTATCTTCCGGCATGTATTTTGATAAACTCCCGAAGGAGGAACTATTAAATTCTGATGGTATCGAAAGCATCTCGAAAAATCCTTCGATTTGATATATTATGGGCTTCATAATTCATCCAGGATCAAAAGTTATGAGCAAATATGCTATGCACTGTTCCCTGATTAAAAATCAGGAATTACCTCAATGAGGTATCACGTGCTCACACGTGACCAATGGTCACGTGTTGACACGTGATGGTTAAAACAGAAATAAAAATAACAGCTGAAGAAGGACCCAATTGAGGGTCACGTGCTCACACGTGACCAATGGTCACGCGTTGACACGTGACAATCGAAACAGAAATGAAATAACAAACGGCTGAAGGAAATACCTCAATGAGGTGTCACGTGCTCACACGTGACCAATGGTCACGTGTTGACGCGTGATGGTTAAAACTGAACCGTAAGTAAATGCTGAGAAAAGGACTCAATTGGGGGTCACGTGCTCACACGTGACCAAGGGTCACATGCCAGCACGTGACAGGCTTTGAAAGCCTTACAGATTAATAGAATTAAAATTCTAAAATTTTCTAAATCTTTCCAAACACAAAAGGTCTATGGGGGATCGTTGGATTAAAAATCCAAGGGTGATAAAAATCACCAATTTATGGGAAAATCTTAGACAAGGAAAGATTTCCCTAAATCTCACCAAGAATAACAAACAGAATAACTTTTGGATTTAAAATCCAACGGTGAATAAAATTCACTGAATGATCTAAAGGCTCATATTAAATATGAAAACAAATCAAATCTTTCAATAAAAAATTTGCAAAACAAATTGATTCTTTTCCTTCTCCTATAAATAGGAGCCAAGAAAAGAAGAGAAGGGAGCTATCTTTTTGGAGAAAAACAGAGAGAGAAAAAGTGAGGAGAATTTAATTCTCAAGAGAGAAGAAAAGAAAGGAGAATTTAATTCTCAACAAAGAAAACCCTAGGTCAGAAAAGAAAGGGAATCAAAACTTCAAACAGAGAATTTAATTCTCAAAATCTAAGAGTTTAACTCTTCTGCGAAAGAACTTAGTTCTTTCTCTGGTTGAAGATCTGCAAAGTGCACATCTCCTCATGAATTGAGAATTTAATTCTCATTGGGTTAAGATCTTGCCATGCAGATCTAAAACATAGAGGAGGAATTGAGTTTTGAGAATTTAATTCTTTTACATATATGGGAATTTAATTTCTCTAAAAAGAAATTGGGGTTTAACCCTACTTAAGAATTTAATTCTTGCACAATAGGAATTTAATTCCTCCAAAATCATGATTAGGGTTTAACCCTACAAAGAATTTAATTCTTAAAGAAATAAAGAGACTTGAAAGATCTCCATGCACGTAAAGGACTTGATCACGTGGTAACACGTGACCCCCATTCTCAATGAGCAGAGAAGAAAAAACAGAACTTGATCACGTGGTAACACGTGACCCTTCCCCTCAATGATCAAAAGAGAATGAACAAGAATTAAGGTCACGTGTCCCCACGTGACCCCTGAAAAGATTCCCAGAAATGAGAAGGAAAAATCACTGAGGTAACGCCTCACGTGCTCCATGTGACTCCCGAAATACAGAGAGAAAAAGTAAAAGAAATAAAGGCCTTGGGCGCTCTCACGTGTTCCCACGTGACCTCTTAGCAGACGCTCTAACAATCAGTGCATGAATCCTCCTCACGTGTCAGCACGTGATACTCCAAAGTAAAATATAGAAGTGTTTAACACTTAATTGCAGAACGAAGAAAAGGGATCTGGTCCCACTTTTGGGCGCTCTCACGTGACCACTCTTTCTTTAGTGTTTAACACTAATTTAGGGATTATATTTCCAGTGTTTAACACTGATTGTTTCTAGTGTTTAACACTCAATTGAAGATTATATTTCCAGTGTTTAACACTGATTGTCTTTTAGTGTTTAACACTAATTTGAGAGTTCTATCTCTAGTGTTTAACACTGTTGTTCTCTAGTGTTTAACACTACTTTCAGCCAAATTGGCTAATTTTCCAGAGGCAAAGGTCCCTCCTCCAAATAAATCTCAAAATTGAGGATATCAAAGACAAAATGTTGTCAGAGCCCCCAAACCTCTGTTTAGCATTGCTGAATGATGAGGGGCTGAACCCAGACAAATGTCTAATGGCCCAAAGGGCCAATATTTCAAACATAATTAGACTTAGCCCAAACTGGCCATAAGTTCTCAAATCATCTTGAACTGAGCACATCTGCTCTTTCAACCAACTCATTGGTTCAAGGGTACATCTCTGAACTCCTCTGATATTTGTCGGTGTAATCATTCAACGTCTTCAGAGAGGTGATGGGTCCCGACAGAGGTGATGGGTCCCGACAGCCATACATTTTATGGACCACCATGTCCCTAAACTGGCAACGGACCACCATGTCCTTAAACTGGCAATGGACCACTATGTCCCTAAACTAGAACAATAGAGCCCCCAAATGCTCTTTTGTTGGATCTAAACGATCCTGTTAAGTTAATCTTAATTTCAAATTGGACTAACGTATCCTTAACAAACGTTTAAGTTGATCTTAGCCTCAAATATGGCTAACGTGTCCTTAAATCAAACCTTCAAACAGACTTTAGTCCCAAATTGGACTATAGATCTCTCAACCAACTTTGGTTTAAGGGTACATCTCTGAACTCCTCTGATATATGTCGTTGTAATCCTTCAACGTCGTCAGAGAGGTGACGGGTCCCGACGGCCATACATTCAATGGACCACCATGTCCCTAAACTGGAACAATAGAGCCCAAACGCTCTTTTGTCGGATCTAAATGATCCCGTTAAGTTGAGCTTAGTCTCAAATTGGACTAACGTATCCTTAACAAACGTTTGAGTTGATCTTAGCCTCAAATATGGCTAACGTATCCTCAAACCAAAACCCCAAACCCAAATCTAAGAAGATACGGATTTGGACTAACCCACGTCCTACGGGCAACAACATAAATTAGTCTCCATATACAATCCACGGGCAACCACAAACAAAACAGATACCCACGACATGAAGTGAAATTCTGGAGAAGGAGAAAGTTGTTACCGCGATGCGGTAGCGTAATTAACTGCAGGGGCTTGCGCCTGCAGGGAAGAGCGTCCCCACAATCAAAAACCCCTCAGACGAGGGGGAATCTGACGAAGTCTGCTACATCGGCCGCATCCGTCCAAACCTCCGATACACGGTGCCATAAATCAACTTGGCATCTTCAGAGAGGTGGACGGATAAAACCATATAGCATCTGCCCTGAATCTTAGGCAAGACGCCCATGTCTTGGCCGCCTTTCGGAGGGGAACAAGCGCGTGGGTGTCCAAATCGCGAAAAGATGTTTTCTTTTAAGAACCTGATGACAACCTTCTTGTCATTAGTGCGACAAGGAATAGCTTCAACCCACTTTGAGATGTAATCAACCGCAAGCAGTATGTACAGATTCCCAAAGGAATTGGGAAAAGGACCCATAAAGTCAATGCCCCAAACATCGAAAATTTCAACCACTAAGATGGGTTGCTGTGGCATCTCATTTCTCCGGGAAATCCTACCCGTGTGTTGACACTGTGCACAGATTTTGCAATGATCAAATGCATCCTTGAACAAGGTCGGACAATAAAAACCGCATTGCAAAACCTTCTCCGCCGTCTTTTTAGGACCGAAGTGACCCCCACATGCCTGATCATGACTAAAAGATAGAACACTCTTGAATTCCTCATTCGGGACACACCGGCGAATGACCTGATCAGGACAATACTTAAACAGATAGGGTTCATCCCAGTAAAAGTGTTTTACTTGGGATAGAAAACGATGTTTGTCCTGTTTTGACCAATCGCTGGGTATTAGTCCCGTAGCAAGATAGTTCACAATATCCCTGAACCATGGTTCATCAGATACGTTCAAGAGTTGTTCATCCGGAAAGAATCATTGATCGGCAGGGTCACAGGTGAAGAAGAGATGCGAGAAAGATGGTCGGCTACAACGTTTTCACATCCTTTCTTATCTTTGATAACAAGATCAAATTCTTGTAATAGAAGGATCCAACGTATTAGCTTACATTTAGCATCCTTCTTCGCCAAAAGATATTTCAAGGCAGAGTGGTCAGTGTACACAACAATTGGTGAGCCAATCAAGTAAGGCCTGAAATTTTCTAATGCAAATACAACTGCCAAAAGTTCTTTTTCGGTAGTTGTATAGTTAATTTGAGCATCGTTCAGGGTCTTACTTACATAATAGATCACGTGTGGCATCTTTTCAATGTGTTGTCCTAAGACTGCACCAACTGCAAAATCTGATGCATCACACATAAGCTCAAAAGGGTGGTTCCAATCTGGAGAAGATAAAACGGGGGCTGTAGTGAGAGAGTGTTTGAGTGAGTCGAATGCTGCCTCACAATCCGAGTCAAAGTGGAAGGTAGTATCCTTGGCCAAGAGAAGAGTTAAAGGTCTAGCAATTTTGCTAAAATGCTTAATGAATCTCCTGTAAAAGCCTGCATGGCCAAGAAAAGATCGGATATCCTTGACGCTTTTGGGATGAGGAAGGTTTTGAATGACATCTATCTTAGCTCTGTCAACCTCAATGCCTTTTCGTGAAATAACATGTCCAAGCACAATTCCCTCTTGGACCATAAAATGGCATTTTTCCCAATTCAAGGTTAAGTTCTTCTCTTTGCAACGAGTAAGAACTGCGTCAAAATTCGATAGGCAGTCATAAAAAGAGTCTCCGAAAATCGAGAAATCGTCCACGAAAATCTCCAAAAAATTCTCGACCATGTCCGAGAATATCCCCATCATACACCGCTGAAATGTAGCGGGAGCATTGCATAACCCAAAGGGCATGCGTCTATAAGCAAAGGTACCAAAAGGACCAGTAAATGTGGTTTTATCTTGATCCTTTTTGGCAATGGGGACCTGATTATAGCCAGAGTATCCATCCATAAAGCAATAATACTCACGTCCAGCTAAGCGTTCTAGCATCTGGTCAATGAAGGGTAGAGGAAAGTGGTCTTTTCTCGTAGCGGCATTGAGTTTTTTGTAATCAATACATACACGCCACCCAGTTTGGGCGCGTGTCTGAATTAACTCATTTGCCTCATTAGTAATAACTGTGATGCCAGATTTCTTAGGGACGACATGAATTGGACTCACCCATTGGCTATCGGAGATTGGGTAAATGATATCATTGTCAAGGCATTTGACGATCTCTTTCTTCACCGCATCCTTCATGACGGGGTTCAACCGTCTCTGTGGTTCTCGGGTTGGTTTTGCATCATCCATCAAGTGTATATGATGTTCTACAATCAAGGGACTAATCCATTTGATGTCTGCCATGGTCCAACCAAACGCCTGCCTATTAGATCTCAATACCGTCAAAAGTGCATTCTCTTGCTCTGATGCTAGAAAAGCGGATATGATAACCGGTAAAGACTCATTCTCACCTAAATATGCATATTTAAGATGAGAAGGTAAAAGTTTGAGATCTAATGCTGGCGGAGAAATAATAAAAGGTGTGATCATCGAATGATTTTCGGAGTCATAAAGAAGCTCATAGCCTGTGAAAGATACAGACTCGGATGGTGATGAGTCAGGAGTGTTGGACTCAAGCGTGGAAAATGTGTCCTCATTAAGATGTGCAAGATCAAACATTGATGTGGTAGTGTCGTCGAGATCTTCAAAGCAAAGTTCATCAACTCCGCAACTTTCGGGACCAATCTCGTGGACAGAGCACACATCAAGTATATGAGCAGAGTGTTCAGATGGCTGACTTCCAATTTTGTAGATGTTCAGTTCAATTATCATATTTCCAAAAGATAAGTTCATTGAACCGTTTCTACAGTTAATGACAGCATTGGAAGTGGCAAGGAATGGTCGACCCAAAATCACCGGAATTTGACTCTGTGGGTTTGCTACAGGTTGTGTATCGAGAACAATGAAGTCCACAGGGAATACAAATTCCCTGACTTTTATCAACGCATTCTCTAGTTCACCCCTAGGTTTGGTGATTGAACGGTCTGCCATTTGGAGAGCGCAGTGAGCTGGTTTCAACTCTCCAATCCCTAGCTGCTCATAAACAGAGTATGGAAGTAGGTTAACACTTGCGCCAAGGTCTAGAAGAGCACGGTTGATGTTTTTACCCCCAATAGAAATCGAGATTGTAGGACATCCTGGGTCCTTACGTTTCTTTGGTAGCTATGGGGTAAAAGCAGTGCTAACATTATTAGTCATGAATACCTTTTTTGGCACTTGAGTCTTCCTCTTCCTAGTACACAAGTCTTTAAGAATTTTCGCATAAGCGGGGACTTGTTGAATAGCATCTAGGAGAGAGATGTTGATGTTAACCTGTTTGAACATTTCCATAATCTTCTCCATATGTGGACTCGATTTGTTACCCCTTAACCGATTCGGATAAAGAGCTTTAGCAATAAGAGCTGGGTCCATCATAGGAGAAGGTGGTGTGTGTAGACGTGATCCCAGAATAGGAGTGGGGATCATCTTTGGTGGACTAGAAGAGGGTTGCTGAGGAACGGGTCTTGTGGGAAACGAAGAATAGGCTCGTGAGAAGGCGGTCGGGTAGAAGAACAAGGATCAGAAGTAGAAGTGTGTGTGTAAGGAAAGGTCTTAGCCGGGGTGTTATTGATAGATTTTTCTGTATCATCAATCTCTTCCCCAACGTGATTATTCAGCACTCTTCCTGATCTCAACGTTGTGATGGCATTTACATTGTAATGCCCAGGATTCGGTAGGGGTTGAGACGGAAGTTTCTCTTTTTCTCTCGCACTCATTTCGGCTTTTAGTCGTGCAATTTCTGCTTCCATCGATCATATACTCTCAGCTTGGGACGCTGAGTTTTTCTTTATATCATTGACAGAAGACCTAACATCAGCCGACACTTCCATGAAATTTGACAAGAGTGACTTCATGGTTTGTGTGAATGCAGAGAACTCGTCAGAACATGTCAACTGCAAAGGATTAGAGGGTGCAGGAGTGTTGACTTGGTTTTGAAAATTTTGTGACTGATAGGGGTGCTAAGTGAGTGGAAGTGGTTGCTGTTGTGGTGGAAGAGCCCTTTGAAAATTGTTTTGGTTTGGAACGTTGTTTTGATTCTGTTGTTGGTTCCAAGCAAAATTAGGGTGATTCCTCCAACCCTGATTATATGTGGAAGAATATGGATCATTTCTAGGTCTTTGAAAAGCGGCATTGGTATGCTCTTGACCCTGAAACGGAGAATTCAATGGACATTCTTCCGTCAAATGAGAAGGATCAGAACAGCATCCACATACAGTTTTGGGGAGCGACATCGGATTTAGGGAGGCTGCTAAAAATTTATGTTCCATAGCCTCGAGCTTCTTTTGCATTGCTGCCATTTTAGCTCGAACACCTATGGAAACATTAATTTGGTGTACGCCACCCCTAGATGATGACTGGTTTCCACTTTCCCACTGTAAGGATTTTTCAGCAAACTCTTCTAAAAATTTCCAAGCTTCCCCATCATCTTTGGTCATAAAATTGCCTTGACACATGGCTTCAAGGTTCTGTTTAGTGGTAGGGTTAATGCCCTCATATATGATTCTGCACAGATCCCATCTCGGGATTCCGTAATGTGGACATTGAACCAACAGATCCTTGAAGCGTTCAAAACACTTCGAGAATGGTTCATTCGGAAGCTGGGTGAATTGATTTAGTTCGCTGCGGACTCGAGTTGTCTTGTGATTAGGGTAGAATTTCTTAAGGAATGCTGCAACGAATTCTTCCCAATTCGAAATGGAATGTGCGGTTGTGTTATACAGCCACTTCTCGGCTATATCGCACAAGGTAAATGGAAGAAGACGTAGACGCATAGCATCCAAAGAAAGCTTTGAGGTACCCATCATTGCGCATACATTTTCAAATTTGGTGATAAAGACATATGCGTCTTCAGACTCGAGACCGTGGTGTTTGGGTAGAAGGTTGATGTATTGGGGTTTAATTTCAAAATTGTCCCCGTTGTCTGGTGGAATGGAGAGACAGGTCGAAAGAGGACCTCGCATAGGATAGCACCTCTCCTGGAGAGAGATGCGGGGTGGATTCTGCGCACCTGCGGACGGTGGCAGATTAGTGGTAAAGAAGTTCGATGGAGAAGCATCCATCGATGTGGGTGTGGTGGTGGGTAAAGAAGAAGTAAACGTAGAAATACCGACTTCGGAGTCGATCGGGGGAACGCGGACAAGACGGGCACTAGAATCCCGTGTCCAGCCTATCTTGCACTAAAGGGTTTAGTACAAGTGGCAGCGTTAAGATAATTAGGGGAAATGAATGAAGTGGTGTTTGTTTTGAAAAATATACGGATTTTTGAAAAAATGATGCAAACCACAACAAATGCAACAAGCAACCCTAAGTCTAGTGGTCACCTAGGTCAAGGCTCTAGACCGCTCCTAACTGCCAAAAGACAAGTCGCATGATTAATCATCTATTGCCTCTTTGTCCCTCCTGTGGCCAGGTAAGTGGGAGGTTCTCCACTACGTAAATAGTGGGCCTAATTAAGTAACCACTTGCCTTCGACACACTTGCCTTAGACGCCACAAAAGAAACGCGGATAAGCAATAGATTACCCACGACCTTCTCCTGTCCTAAGTGAGCGCGACGGTCCTTAGAGTCAAGTCTAGATTTCTTTTAGTTAATAAGGGTAATGCGGATGCAATTTTGTGATTTTCGGGGCTTAGGAAGGGTAATGAACTCCCCACCTAATCTGAATTTGGTCTTTGCCCCTTAATTTTCGTATTAATAATGCAAACAACCAAGATCAAACACGCACAATTTTTGCTTTTTGCGGCGCTGCGAATTTTTTGCAAAGAAACCTGCAGCAAATTTGTTATTGGAGAAGACAGAGAAGGAGATAAGAAAGGTAGGATTTTACAGAAAATTTTCGTGCAGCAACGCTACAGTTCCGCCGTCGATCCGCCGCGGGAGCAAGCTATGGCCGCGGAAACGCGGTGCTTCTTCAAGATCCCTGCACAAAAATTTTATACAATGCTTCTGTTCATCCCCTGAGTCCTCTGAAATATTCCAAATATTTTTTCCAATTGCACAGCAGACTCCAGATTTCCTTGCAACAAATCACAACGAATAATTTAGTATTTGCGCGAATTTTGATCTCAAAATTATGATGGAATAAACTTTTCAACTCAAAATTCAAAAACGAACAAATTAGCACACTATCCCCGGCAACGGCGCCATTTGATTGATATTAAATTCTCGATGTGTCGTGTTTAAGAAATGATGTTTCACAATCAAAGAAATTTTTGACCGCAATCAATAACGGTGTCGTATGTAGCGCGTTAGCGAGTGCGGATCGTCCACAGGGAAAGTGAGATTCGTTCGAATTTGAATTAGATAAATTGAAAATTAAAGAAAAGAGAAAAAAGACAATTCAATTCAAGATTTAAAAGTGAATTTCAAGAATTATTAAAATCTAGATCTAATAACAAGAAAACATTAAAAATCAAGAATCAAGAATTGATGATATCCAATCCAAATAGTAATCAAGAATCGAAGTGAGGCTCGTAGGAATCGATCGAATCTATAGATGTGATGAAAACTAGTGATTACGTTTTCTTATCCATTAATGATTTGATACTAGATCGATGATGATTAATCGAGGTTTAAGGATCTTTCGAAGAAACTAGGGTTTCTTCATCTCATCCTTTGTCCTTTCGATGAATCTCATTCACATTCTACCCTCTAGTAAATTCAAGAATCGATCATGGATTCCTAATTAAGAGCGAACACAATCAAGAAAGCATCGCTCAAAACTAGGTTGCCGATTCTTCAATTTACTAAAGTTTACAAAACATATAGGAATTAAGAATCGTTTCAAGATCTAATCATCATCATCTATTGATTCTTTCGACTCCTTCACGAGCGGAGTTTTACTCGAGCATTATAACAAAGAACACATTCAAGAATCTAGATCGAATCATAATGCTCAAATAGAAAGATGAGCAAGATATAGAAATTTCACCTTTATTTATCAACAATTTTGTTACAATTCTCTCAAGATCTACAAGAGAAAAGAATTTGATCGTTGATTTCGGCTTCGCTCGTCTCCTTGAGTCGCGGATCTCCTTGGATCACTTGCTCCGATGAAGTCCGGCGTCGTTTCTAAAGGATTGAAGGCTTCTTGCTTGATTTGGTACTCGGTGTTCTTGAATTTGGCTTTGGTGATTGGATTAGGGTTAGGGTTTAGAGGTACAAGTTGTGTCACTCAACTTATGGGAAGAGATGAAGGAATCAACAACCTTGAGATAGAAGCCTTAGGATCCCTTTTATAGCCTTGATTAGGATTAGCTTCCTTTAGAAGCTAGGTTTAGTTTAGCTTCCCTTGTAAGCTTGGTAGTTAGGTAGAAGGTTCTAGAGATACTTAGTTAGGGTTAGCTTCCTTCATAAGGTTGGAGGTTAGGGAGAAGCTTCTAGGCTTAGATGGTTAATTGAGAAGCTTGCTTGAGAAGCTTGGACATTTTTAGCTTGAACCCAAAGCTTTGCTGTTCGGATAGAAGGTTCTGGAGTTCTCTGGAAATTGCAGTGGCTTAAATGAGTTTACACCTGAAATGGAGAAGCTTGAAACAAATTTCTGCTGACGACTTGACCACGTGGCAGCAGATCCGCGGCGCCAAGGGGGCTCTGGCCGCGGATCCACGGCTCTTTGATGTCCTTGGGGCATGGAAACTCCTGTAGGTGTTGGTGTTGACTTCATGGTATTTTTCTGACATGTATAATATTATAATTCCCTCTGGTTTACTGCCAGATCTCAAATCTTGGACTTGGCGTCTTTTTTTCTCAGCACTTTTAATTGTTTTGGCTCTGTTCCTGGAATTTCCTGCACAGATTCTCGAAACAAGTGTTGCGCTATACAAAGATGATGTGATGCAATGATAAACGCTCAATTTCCCTAAAATGTCGGTTTTAATATATAACACAAGTAATTTGGTATTTTACGGCTGTTTTCTAATATGTGCTATATTCATACCGAACACCTATAGATGAGTGCAAATGGTAGGGAAATTGA
This sequence comes from Agapanthus africanus, assembly GCA_030015575.1. Taxonomy (NCBI): domain Eukaryota; kingdom Viridiplantae; phylum Streptophyta; class Magnoliopsida; order Asparagales; family Amaryllidaceae; genus Agapanthus; species Agapanthus africanus. Next base: position 436,970,253 of record JASDDO010000004.1, read on the forward strand.
CGTGTTAAAAATACATTATTTTCGACTGATCAACGAGCGACAACATAAATTAGTCTCCATATACAATCCACGGGCAACCAAAAATAAAACAAACACACACGATACAAAGTGAACTTCTATAGCAGGAGAAAGTGGTTATCGCGATGTGATAACGTAATTAACTGCAGAGGCTTGCGCCTGGAGGGAAGAGCGTCCCCACAATCAAAAACCCCTCACAAACGAGGAGGAATCTGACGAAGTCTGCTACAATGGTCACATCCGTCCAAACTTTCGATACACGGTGCCATAAATTAACTTGGCATCTTCGGAGAGGTGGACGGATAAATCCAAATATTATCTACCCCCAAATTCAGGCAAGACGATCCATCCCGGTCCGTCTTTATTTTCGACGGTAAACAACTACATCACTAGACATCCTAGTTTAGCAAGCCAGGACCTTTAGTTGCTCCATGTCACGCCCCACTTCCCAGTATGCAGAAACGATGACGTGGCAAGCCCACGGCATATTTATTCAGAGAATGTCATTCCCTAAATAAATATACTAAGCGTATTGAATCAATATTACACAATACAAGAATAAATGGAGACTGTAAATTTTTCAACAAACATTTTTATTTACATTCAACTTGAAATTTTTACAAGTACAATGAGTTTCAACTGGAAAGTAAATACAATAGAGAAAATGCCTAAACATGTAGCATACATAAGATGAAAAAAAACGAAAGTTAAGCTAATCCTGAATAGTGATCTGGTCATAATCCTCCTTGGTAGTCTCCACATCTTCCATCTCGACCGTATCTGACGAACATTCCAAGAAAACAATGGTAGGTGGAATACCCGTCAGCGAACTAGCGCTCGGTAAGTCCCAAAAGTAGAGTAAAAGTGAAAAGTGACAAGTATTTAATAAAAGAAATAATATAAATGACCAGTAAAAGTGTGTAGATCTGAATATGGGTGTATGTATCTATAAGTCTCTATATGGTTATTATTTTAACGTTAAGTTCCAAGTGTGAATGTCAACGCAGCCGTAGAAGTATTCACGAGCTCAAGAGTGGAGCCCCAGGAGTTAGGAAACATGGGCTCATTTCATGTGTTAGCATCGGGACTCCAAGCTGTGGAGGAGTCGACCCAACTGAGATTCGAGTAAAAGAAAAAATAGGTTAATATGAGAAGTCTGAAACTCCTTTGGATTCACACAAGAAACTATCCCAAACACCCCGAGTATAATATCTATTATAACTGTAAGATAGGCTTGGTTGATTTGATTGGTTGATTATAACATGACTTGATCGAAACCATAGATTGCATAAGGTGAATAATGAAGTCGAGTGAGTCGAGTAAAATATGAGTCATATCAATTGCAATCTTAGGTCGAGTCAAGTTAGTTGAGTAGGTTGGGTTCGAGTTCACGTTTAAGTTTAGGTTCAAGTTCACGTTCAAGTTTAGGTTCGAGTTTGGATTTGAGTTAAGTTTGAAGTCTAGTTTAGATTCGGGTTTGTGTTCAAGTTATAGACATTTCATGTGAATTGATTTAACTTTTGAAAATCTTAAGTTCGGGAGAAATTGGACATCTGCTGCACATGGACGACAGGATTTGTGTCTTTTTCCAAGACAATTATCATTGATAACTCCGTTAAGTTGTTGTCTAATTTGAATAGGTAAGCACTCACTTTCTCTGGCTCCCTGGTGCTCAAGAGAAATGATACCGTTTAAACCTATATTAATGTAGAGTCCTTAGAGATTTATTATTGTTGTTTATATTGTATTTATATTGTTTGCATTTCTCGATGGGGTTTTATGAAAAATATTTTAATATTGTAAAAAATAAAGTTCGAGGGCGATTTATAATATTTAGAGTTTTTATGAAGATGTATTTTAATTTTAGTGGTATTTCAGTGAGAAACCTAGATTTTAAAAGTTTATAATATTTTTATGAAAACTACTACTTTTGGAAACTTGATGGTATTTTCATTTAAAACTTTAATCTTTCATTTTAAAAATATAATTTCACAATTTGTTTTTATTGAAAATACGAATTCATGGTTTTATAAAAAAATTCAAAGTTTTGTTTTGTTTTGTTTAGAAAAGTCGTATTTCCTTTAAATCGTATTTTCATTTCCTTTCGAGACCAAATTCTCCGTGAGAAGCTCTGTATCTCACTCTACTATCCCAAAAATGTGCGATAATCTGCATCATCTATTAGCGAGTCCCCTAATAAGGGTTGTATAGGCGCAATTGCAAAAGGAGGTAAAATATCGATAAAAGAAACATTTTTTTGTAAAATTATGGTATTTTGATGTAAAACTTATTCTTTGAATTAACCAAATATCTAGAATATAGTGCTATGAAACCATAGTGTGCACGTGGGTTAGGTCGTTACCCCATGAATGTTATAGAGGTATGTATTTGTATATAGTTATCGAAAAGCTATATTTAACGTTCATGGTATTTTTCTGAATAATTCGTTATATGATTATTTCACATAGAAATTTAGTTACACAAAAAGGAAAATGATATGAATATTAATTTGAAGTGATATTAGGGTGATTATGTGACATATTTACCTATCAAGAATGATAAAAGCATTTAAAGAAAAGACTTTTAAGGTTAACTACATTTTGTCGGTATGATTTTTGAATACGATTTGAGATGAAAGGAAAGAGAGAGAAGGGGGGGCTTATGGTTTTAGAGCGTTAACAAGAGAAGAAAAGAGTGAGGGGAAGCTTTCGGGGATTGTTGTATCGTCGGGAAAGCTCCGGTCGTCGAGATTGGTTTGCTACTCCACTTGGTTGCTTAACTCCACTTAGTACTTATAGAGTTTTGAGAGAATTTTGATAGAAATTTTAGAATGGGGGAGAGCTAGGGTATGAGGTGGTATTTATAGTGAAGAAATGAGTGTATGAAAATTAAAAAATGAATTAAAAAGAATTAAAATGATGTTAATGAGGGATTTGAAGAGTCTGTTTGATTGCAGGAAAATCAAACAGTGCAGGAAAGTAAAGGGGAGTCGAAGGGGTATGTGTGCAAAGCACGGAGGCAATCAGAGCCATTATGACTGTTGATAACGGCCGAAGGAGGAAAATGGGTGGTTGGATTTTTGCCAATTGTCTCGAAGTTTGTGACACGTGCTTAACTCTGTGTTTACTCGTCATTTATCCCGTTTGATTTTTCTGAAACTTTTCAATTCTTCGTGTATTGCACGTGTAACTCTTAAGCTTCCGAAAAGTTAAAAAAATTATTAAAAATAATTGGGACTGATGGGAATCAAACACACGGGTTATATCACAGCAGTATACAGGCTTTACCAGTGAGCTACAAGTTATTTCTTGTTTTTATTGAACAAAAATAACTTATAACTCCTAATTAGACTGAAATACCATTTCTATACATTAAACCAGTAAATTTTGTACAGGGATTTCAGAGTCGTTACACTGCACTTGATTTTTAGTGTGAAGCTAAAGCCTTGAACCACATCCCTCGGGTGGATCATCTTCGACGGAGGAAGACCGGCGGTCAAGCTCAATCAAAGAGACCCTAAGGAGCTAAGAAAGAGGAGATGAAGACCGAAGGACTCGGTCTCATGATATAACGCTCTTCATAGTAGTTTAAAACTCTATGTAGTTTTCTAGTTCATGTGTTTAGATCCGATTCTAGGTTTCGTAGTTTCTGGTGCCTCTAGAATTTTTGTTTTTCATTCCGCATAGGCCGCGGTTATGAAAGCCAAGCCCCTAGGAACCCCAACAAGTACTTGTCATTTTATTCATTTATTCACACTTTCACGTACAATAGTCTGGTTTCCATTCACTTATGCACTCACGTACTTGTCACAACCTAATTCATTAACGTATTCCAATTCGACAATACAATATAACCAATGGGATATCAATATATGTGAGTTCTAAACATGTGTCAAGCCATTACCATATAATGATATTCAGTTAACCATGTTATATGACATGAACGACTGAGTATGAGAGTAAAACAATCACACGGCATAATAAAATTCATTAACTAAACTTTAACTATTAATAGACAGCCAACACCATTCAGTTTGCAAAAATTATTTAAAATACTTACGGTCAGAATCAGACATAATAATATAAAAGGCGCAGAAAATAGACTCATTTATCTAATCAGAAAAATTGGATTCATCCCGATACTTATTCTGAATTGGGAGATTTTCTCATTTTAAATCAGGTAAACGGTGCTGGAATTCCAGTTTCACAACTAGAGATCCAATTTCGAGTGAAATTTCTATATATTATGTTCTGAATTTGGGGTCTTTATAGTTCGATGAAATCTGGGGTTTTCAGCTAGCTTTCTAACAAATCAAATGAGACATTAATATCATGAACTTACAGGGAGTTATGTCCATTATAAGGTCGATTGGTACAACTAACATTTCAAGAAAAACAGCAGTACCTTCAGCAGTGTATAACACTTAAAAAATGGTAAACGACAACAATATCTAATGAAACTAATGCCAAATAAAATCTAACTCACTTATATACGCATTGATATAAGTCTCATTATAGTAGGATGCTTATATAGAATTATTTCAATGGTTTAAAATAGAAAAACAACGAAGAATACTTTTCTAAACTGTAGTTCAGAGCTATATTTTCCCCCAATTTACGGCAATAAAAATACATATTTTCCAGGAAATCTTTTATGGTAGTTTAGTGTTTTACATTAGCTTCGAAATGAACCCTCGAACGCTACCAAACGATTTTTCTATAATTTATTATGATTTTTATAAGGCAGTAAATACAGAAAAATTCAGATTTATCATCGCCTCTTGGGGACGACATTTCATGTTCGTAACTTCAGTATTTCAATCCGTTCTGCACAATATTAATTAACAGTAAACGAAACTATCGATTACAAATTGGGGGGTTTTAATCAAGATTTTGGTTTAGGAAATTCCATAGATCACTTAGAGTTTATAATTGTAACTATCGAAATTTTGGTCTTATTTAATCTATTCGAATAGAATTTTGATCACTAAATTCCCTATATGTTTAGCACTAGGTTATAGACCCGGTTCCATTCAATCCAGCACAACTAAGCAACTATGGCCATTTTAAAATAATCAATAACAATACGATATAAAGATAACTATAATTTATCGATATATATTATATAGCATGATAGCAAGTGATGAACACTTGCCTTAGATCGCTGAAATATAAGCGACACGAACGTAGCGGATTGTCTCGACACACGAGACGGCAACGAAGCGGCGCGGTGCTGGGTACGGTACGTGGGGCGTGCATAGTGGGCGTTGGGTATAGTGATGACATGGTACCTTACAGTGCAAGCGTGGCACGGCCGCGGTCTAGTGCTGGGTACGGTACAGTGACAACAATGACGATGGCGACAACGATGATGGCGATGACAATGGCTCAGTTGAGGAGAGAAGGAAACGAGGTGGGTGGAAGTGGAGGAGCTCGAGTGTTGGGTCAACGAATGCGGTCGGGTCCTGTGATGAAGTCGTCGGAGATGGTCGGTGGTGGTTGTCGGGGTGGTGATGAGTGGAGCTCGGTTAAGTTTGTTTTAATGGAGGTTGGGTTGTGAGAAGAGGAGATAAGGGAGGAGCTCGGTTAGGTTGTGTTGGTGGAGGAGAAGAGAGCTCGTAGTGGTCGTCGGTGATGGAGGCTGTGGGGGCTCAGCGGCTTTGAAAATGGATAGAATGAGAGATATGAGAATGAGAGGAATATTGAGAGAGATTAGAGCATGGGTTAGGGTTTTGAAAAAGCTGGGTTGTTAGAGATTTGTGTGTGCGATCCCAAGGGTGGGCGCACGGTTCATGGATGCGTGGGCGGTTGGTGCATGGACCGGTTCCATGGAGGGTTGTGGGTTAAGGAAACGAAGGAAAAGGAGGAGGGAGAAGGAGGAAGCGGGCTTATGCATGGGCTGGGCCAAAAAGAGAAAAAGAAAAGAAGAGAAGAGGAGAAGAGGAGTGGAGAGCTTGGGCTGGGTCTGGGCTAAGAAGAAAAGGAAAAGAAAAGAAGGGGAATGGAAAAAAGAATAAGTAATATTTTAAAGGAAAAATTTTGGGAAAAGGAATTAAAATTTTATTCAAATATGTAATTTTCGTACAAAAGAAATCGGGTATGACATGACCTAGATCACGCCAAGATGTTACCTTACGTTGATCTGCTGATGGCGGCGATGGACGACTGATGTTTGATCTGGAGGCAGGCTCCTGAAGCGTGTGGATCTCAATAGGTTTGAGGTTGTCGGGGCCGGGCTACCTGCAAGGAAGTCCCGGGATGGTTGTACCACCGAGGACCCTCCGACGGTCAAGTTAGAGAGGAAATACGAGCAGAGTAACGGCTTAGTAGAGTAAAAATGGCTTACTTGAACCGTCTGGAAGAGGGGTTTATATAGTGGTGGCAGCAGGCAGGACAGGCACGAGAATCACGCCGGCCGTTACGCTCCCGACGTCACGCCCACGTGATGAGCGGGATCCCCATTAATGGCGAGACAGGCTCGTTAATGGGGGATCGTGATAGCGTAGAACGTTGGATGTGGCCGGCGGATATCTCACGCATGGCGAGATTCGCAGGATGGCGATTGCACCTGTGAGCGGTGTCGTTGGTCGGTCGATGAGACTGAGGAAGATGACCTCGGCGGGAGAGCTCGCGAACGAGCGGGAGAGCCGAGGTATCTTCGTTCCGTGGTAGCCCGGAGATGAGTTGTGAGGCTGAGGAAGCCAGTTGTGCAGAGGGCTCGGAGGTGAGCCAGCGTTGGTCGGTAGGACGGGCATAGGAATGCAGAGGGCTTGCATGCTATGGGACACGTCATCTGCCACGTGTCATGACCTGGGAGATCATCGATATCGAGCATCATCATTAGCCCCCCACTCTCGTCCCGACCAGCTGACGAGTCGGGTCGAGAGTGGTTTGCCGGGTCATCCGAGGTGAGCTCCTTTTCGAAGATATGGTCGGGCGTGTCCCCGGGTAATCTGTTGCATTTTCTGGATGATGCCAGCGAAGCAGGGCAAGATCTTTGCATTAAAAGGGGGTGCGCCGGATCGGGCGTACTTTTGCTGAAGCGACAGACCACGTGTCGAGCGCTGGTTGGCTGACGCGATAGGTCGCAGACCTCTGGCGTCTGAGAGGATATGCCAATGTGCATGCGACATGTGGAGCGATCGTGGTCGTCGAGTGTACTGAACCGCTTCGGCGGGAGATGACTGTCGCCGTTAGATGAGAACGCCGGTGGCAATAAGTAGAGGTGGGGCCCACGTGAGGGTCCATTCCTCTTCATAATCTCCTCGTATTTGGTCTTGTTAGCTCGGCGCTATCCTTTTTAGGTCGGATCTCCGCGTTCCTGAGAACTTCTCTTCATTAGGTTAGATGTCTTCCTTTCTTTCTTCAGCTTCTTCTCCTTCTGAGTCGAGTCTACCTCTCCCTTTGGCAGGGCAAATGGATCGAGGACTCTCTGTGTTCAGTCCTGGATGGGGGCCGGTGGTGCGGCTGTGCCTTCGGCTGACCCGAGCCAAGCACCAAATGTGTCGCCGCGGGCGGGGCCATCTGCCTCGTCACGAGCTCCCGATGATTGTCCCGGCGGCGGCCAAAGGCGTCCACGGGTTCCCGAGTCCCAGACGAGGGATGCAGGAGAAGGCGAAGATGGGGTTCCTCTTAAGAGGAAAAGGACGGTCTCTCGTACGCCACCATCGGAGAACCTTGGGGGGATTCCCATGCAGGAGGGGGACGTCCATTTCATTGTCCCGTTTGGGCTTTTTTTTGCTGCCGGCCTGCTTGCTGGTATGGAAGAGTCGGCCGGGTGCAAGGTTCCGCGGGGGACCCTGAGGGCCCAAATGGCGGCTATAGCTCAGGAGGCGGTGCAGGTACGTACTCCTTCATGTGTCATTTTGAGCGCCCTTTCTTTAGTTCGAGGGTCTTTAGGTCGCTATGATGTTTTTCGTCAGGTCCTTCAGCGCTGCGCCCTCGTCACCCGCATGGAGGCCGAGGGGGCCCTCCCTGCTTCAAGGCCAGCGGAAGAGTCTTCTTCGGAGGCTGAGGACCTGCGACTTGAGCTGCGTCTGGAGAGGGAGAGGGTGGCTGTCTTGGAAACTCGATCGGCCGCCGCGGAACTCGCCGTCTCAAAGTGCCGGGAGTCCTATCATCGCCTAAGTGAGTCCTACCGAGTTGTTGAGGCGAAGTTGATGGAACTGGCCGATCGCTTTGCAGCTATGAAAAGGGCGAGGGATGCCAGCAGGCGGGATGCCGAGGCAGCGCTTCAGGCGGCGGAGGTTGCCAAGATTCGGGCTAGGAAAGCAGTGACCGATTACAAGGGGTCGGGCCAGTTTTACGTCGACCCCGACGAAGCCTCCGCCATTGCGTGGAACAAAGCTCTTGATGCCGTCAAGGAGCAGTTTCCAGAGTTTTTCGATTGTGAGCTCCGTGCTCTAGTCCCACTTTCGGTGGTCATGCCTCCGGCCGACGATGATGAGGGAGGCGCGGTCTAGGCGTGGCTTGCGACTGGAACTTTTTGGCTTTTCTTCCTCTCTCTTTGTAAGCCTCTGGGTAATTTGATAAGGCTGGGGAGCCCACATTACCCTTGTAAAGACTTTTGGCTTTGTGAATAAAGAATTTTTGCGGTAGTATTTGCACGCGTATTTTCCTTTGTTGGTAAACACTTGTAGTTACATAGTACTGCCTTTGTGTTATGACGGTTCTTCGTCTAGCGATTACGCGTCGAGTTGAATCTGTTCATTTGCCCAGTGTGCAAAGACGGTATCTCCATGGCCCCGAAGTCGAGGCGGAGATCGCTCAGACGTAGATAGACCGGATGCCCCGTGTTGAGATCACGTTCCTTAGCGTGGGAGGCTCGGAGAGGCATGCAAAGGACGAGGCCAAGCAGGGTAGCTGCTTGGTGCTCCTTGGTGAGGGCTTTGATCCTTAGCACGGGAGGGGCCGTGAGTGGCCTACCAAGGACGGGCAGAGCAGGGTAGTTGCCCGATGCCTCATGGTGAGGGCTATGATCCCTGGCGTGTTGGGGTAGGGAGCTACCAGCCAGGGATAATCGAATAAGGGCGGGACCGGTTGCCTCCCTCGAGGGCTTTTGATCCTTAGCGCGGGAGGGGCCGTAAGTGGCCTACTAAGGATGGCCGAGCAGGGTTGCTGCTTAGTGCCTATTGGCGAGGGATTTGATCCTTAAGGATGGTCGAGCAGGGTTGCTGCCCGGTGCCTCATGGCGAGGGATTTGATCCCTGGTGTGTTAGGGGTAGGGAGCTACCAGCCAGGGATAACTGAGCAAGGGCATGCCCGGTTGGCTCTTTCGAGGGCTTTTTATCCTTAGTGCGGGAGGGGCCGTAAGAGGCCTACTAAGGATGGCCGGGCAGGGTTGCTACCCGGTGCCTCTTGGTGAGGGCTTTGATCCTTAAGGATGGCTGAGCAAGGTTGTTGCCCGGTGCCTCTTGGCCAGGGCTTTGATCCCTGGTGAGTTGGGGTAGGGAGCTACCAGCCAAGGATAGCCGAGCAGGGTAGCCGCTCGGCTGCCTCTTGGTGAGGGCTTAGATCCCTGGCGTTGTGGGGTAGGGAGCTACCAGCCAGGGATAACCGAGCAGCGTAGCCGCTCGGCTGCCTCTTCGTGAGGGCTTAGATCCTTAGCGCTGGAGGGGCCATGAGAGGCCAGCTAAGGATTGACCGAGCAGTGAAGCTGCTCAGTTGCCTCTTGGTGAGGGCTTTGATCCCTGGCGTTGTGGGGTAGGAAGTTACCGGCCAGGGATAGCCGAGCAGGGTAGCCACTCGGCTGCCTCTTGGTGAGGGCTTAGATCCCTGGCGTTGTGGGGGTAGGGAGCTACCAGCCAGGGATAGCCGAGCAGGGTAGCTGCTCGGCTGCCTCTTACTGAGGGCTTAGATCCTTAGCGCTGAAGGGGCCATGGGAGGCCTGCTAAGGATTGACCAAGCAGTGAAGCTGCTCAGTTGCCTCTTGGCGAGGGCTTTGATCCCTGGCGTTGTTGGGGTAGGGAGCTACCAGCCAGGGATAGCCGAGCAGAGTAGCCGCTCGGCTGCCTCTTAGTGAGGGTTTAGATCCCTGGCGTTGTGGGTAGGGAGCTACCAGCCAGGGATAGCCGAGCGAGGTAGCCTCTCGGCTGCTTCTTCGTAAGGGCTTAGATCCTTAGCGCTGAAGGGGCCACGGGAGGCCTGCTAAGGATTGACCAAGCAGTGAAGCTGCTCAGTTGCCTCTTGGAGAGGGCTTTGATCCCTGGCGTTGTGGAGTAGGGAGCTACCAGCCAGGGATAGCCGAGCAGGGTAGCCGCTTGGCTGCCTCTTCGTGAGGGCTTAGATCCTTAGCGCTGGAGGGGCCATGGGAGGCCTGCTAAGGATTGACCGAGCTCAGTTGCCTCTTGGCAAGGGCTTTGATCCCCGGCATTATGGGGTAGGGAGCTACCGGCCGGGATAGCCAAGCAGGGTAGCCGCTCGGCTGCCTCTTCGTGAGGGCTTAGATCCTTAGCGCTGGAGGGGCCATGGGAGGCCTGCTAAGGATTGATCGAGCAGTGAAGTTGCTCGGTTACCTCTTGACGAGGGTTTTGATCACAAAGACAGGACTCCTCTTTTTGCAATGCTCTAACATTCCCTTCTTGTTATTTGAATGGAAAGGACTTTTTAGAAAAATTTACGTTGTCTTTGTGAAAGGAGAGGCACACACTCGTAGGGATTGATTTCACCGGTACAGCTTGAGCTTCTCGGCGTTGTAAGGCCGCGGAAACTTGCGCTCGTCCGCGTCCTGTAAGCGGTAGGCTCCGCCGGGAAGTACCTCAGAGACGAGGAAAGGACCGTCCCACCTCGGGGAAAGCTTATGCAGCCTGCCTTGATCAATGAACTCATTTCACCGTAGGACCAGATCTCCGGTCTTGAAGAAGCGACGCTTGACCCGCGCGTTGTAGTATCGGGCAGTTTGCTGCTAATAAGCGGCAGCCCTGATTTGAGCCCGGTCTCGTTTCTCCAGTAAGATGTCCAGGTTGGTCCGCAGAGCCGTGGTGTTTGCTTCATCATAAAAGTGTTCGACCCGGTGACTAGGTAGCCCGATCTCCGCTGGGACCATTGCCTTGGTTCCGTAGCAGAGGCTGAAAGGGGTTTTCCCGGTGGGGGTCTTCTTTGACGTGCGCAGGGCCCATCGGACCCGGGGCAATTCCTCGACCCAACTGCCTTGGCGTCCTTCTAGGCGGGTTCGGAGGATGTCCCGGTTGGCGACTTCGGCCTGTCCGTTGCATTGTGGATGTGTGACCACGGCAAACTTCATGAGGATATAGTACTCGTTACAGAACTCCTTCACTTTCTCGTTTTCAAAGTTTGTCCCGTGGTCGGTGATGATACACCTCGGGATGCCGAACCGGAGTATCAGGTTGTTCTGCAGGAACTTGATGGTCGTAGCGGCATCCGGTTTCCTGATGGGGACGGCCTCGATCCACTTTGTGAAGTAATCCACTGCGACGAGGACATATTTATGCCCGCCCGCACCGGTAGGGAACTGGCCTATCATGTCCAATCCCCATTGGGCGAACGGCCACGGGGAGGTTAGGGCGGTCAGCTCGGTAGCCGGAAGGCGAGGTATGCTTCCGTAGAGTTGGCACCTTTTGCATCTCCTAACGATCTTCTGGGCGTCTTGGTGGATAGTTGGCCAGTAGTACCCCTGGAGCAAGGCCTTCTGGATCAAGGTGCGGGGCCCCTTGGTGTGCGCCGCCGACCCCTTCATGGATTTCCCGGAGGATGTAGTCGGCTTCGTGGGGGTCGACGCACCGGAGCAGGGGCTGAGTGAAGGACTTCTTGTAAAGGTTCCCATTGCTCCAGACGAAGTGACGGACTTTGGCTCGGAGACGGTGGGCTGCTTCCCGATCTTCTGGGAGCCTACCATCCCTTAGGAATTCCACGAGGGGCTTCCTCTAGTCTTGGTCATCTTCCTGCGCCGTATATACATGAAGTATTGTCGCCCCGTCTTCCACGCTGGGCCGCGGCAAGGTCTCGAAGAGGATAGATCGCTTGTTGTTGACCGAGTAGGATGAAGCTAACTTGTTCAGGGCGTCGGCTTGGGCATTGAGCTGCCTGGGTATCTGCTCTACCTGGACTTCATCGAAGTTCTTCCGAAGTTTTCTTACCTCAGCTAGATACTTTACCATTAGAGGTTCCCGAGCCTCGAGCGGCCGGTCACTTGGCCGACGACTAGGGCTGAGTCACTGCGGATTCGAATTGTTTTTAGCCCCAGTCCGGAGGCCATGCGTAGTCCAGCCAGCAGGGCTTCGTACTCTGCAGTGTTGTTTGAGGCCTTGAACCCGAGTTTTAGAGAGTGCTCCATTTCTGCCTCGTTCGGGCCCCGAATGATGAAGTCGGCACCACAGCCTTCCTCGGTTGAAGACCCGTCAACATAGATGACCCACTCAGGGACCGAGTCGGGTCTCCCCACGATCGGGTGTTGATCCGCAGGGTCGGCGTGGGCTCCGGTTCCTTACTGGGGATGGTGCATTCGACGATAAAATCGACCAGGGCTTGTGCTTTGATGGCCTGCCTCGGGCGATATTTTATGTCAAATTGGGACAACTCCCACCTCCACTTTTCTAAGCGGCCCGAGGATTCGGGTGAGACGAGGATAGCTCCCAGCGGGCACTCAGTGAGAACGAGGATAGTGTGCGCTTGGAAGTAGTGCCACAGCTTCCTTGAGGCCACAACGAGTGCCAAGACAATCTTCTCTATGGCTGGGTACCTCGTTTCTACGCCTTTGAAGACGTGGCTCACGTAGTATACTGGCTTCTGTGCTCCGACGACCTCTCAAGCGATCACTGAGCCCGCTGCTTGGTCGGATACCGCCAGATTTAGTGATAGCTCATCTCCTTCAACTGGTCGGGTGAGCAGCGGCGGCGGCGCAAGGTGCCTTTTTAATTGGTCAAAGGCGGTCTGGCACTCTTTTGACCACTCGAACCTCGGGATTTTCCTTAAGGCTTTGAAGAATGGGAAGCACTTTTCCCCAGACCTCGACATGAAGCGGCTCAGAGCGGCTACCCGCCCCATTAGCCGCATGATCTTGACGTTGGTCTTGGGCACAGTCATGTTGAGGATAGTGTCATTTTTTTCCGGGTTAGCCTCGATCGTATGGTGGGTGACCATGAAACCGAGGAACTTTCCACGGGTGACCTGAATGCGCATTTAGCGAGGTTCAGCTTCATCTTGAACTTGCGGAGTACCTCGAAGGCCTCGCCCAGGTCCTTGGTATAGTCGGTTCACGAGACTGATTTGACGAGCATATCGTCGACGTAAACTTCCATGTTTCTGCCGATCTGTGGCTTGAACATACGGTTGACCAACCGTTGGTACGTAGCCCCGGCGTTCTTGAGGCCGAAGAGCATCACCTTGTAGCAGTATACCTCCCGGTCCGTTGTGAATGCGGTGAGATCTTCGTCTGCCGGATTCATACGGATCTGATTGTAGCCAGAGAAGGCATCCATGAAGCTCAATAGTTCGTGGCCCGCCGAGCTGTCAACGAGCTGATCTATCCGAGGTAGGGGGTAGTTGTCTTTAGGGCAGGCCTTGTTGAGGTCGGTGAAGTCGACGCACATGCGCCACTTCCCGCTTGACTTCTTGACCAGGACTACGTTCGCTAACCACTCCGAATAGGGCACATTCCGAATGAAGTTGGCGGCGAGGAGCCGATCTACCTCGTCCTCGATAGCCTTCTGTTTGACCGGGGCGAAGCTTCGCTTCTTCTGTCTGACGGGTCGGGCCATAGGATCTACCCCGAGCTTGTGAGATATAACTTTGGGGTCGATCATAGGCATGTCAGCAGGCGCCCAGGCAAAAACGTCGGAGTTGTTTCTGAGGAAATGAACCAGGTCATCTCGCTGAGTTCCTGTCAGAAGTGACCCGATCTAAACGAGTTTTTCCTCATCTCCTTCTATGAGGGGGACCTCTGTTAGAGGCTCCACCGGGGTACCTCAGACCTCTTTTTGCTCGTCTCGAGTGTCTAGAGAGCCCTTGATGTCACCCTCACCTTCGACGTCGTCGACCGTTCTCTCCGATGAAGATGTTGCGGTGAAGCAAACCTTTGCAATTCGCTGGTCTCCAAAGACCGACCTATCCCGCCCTGGTCGAGAGGGAACTTCATCGCCAGGTGCTAGGTCGATATCTGGGCCCGGAGGGAGTTCAACGTGGGGCGGCCGAGGAGGATGTTGTAGGCCGATGGGATTTTCGCTACGATGAACTCCACCGACACTGTCCGCGTACGGCCGGGCTCCCCGACATTGAACTGCAAGGTGATCACCCCTTTCGCCGGGATGGAGTGGTTGGTGAATCCTGAAAGGATATGGGAGGTCGGCCTCAGGTCTGCTGCGGTGAGCCCTATGAGCAGAAAGCAGTCGTGGAAGAGAATGTCTACCGAGCTTCCCGAGTCGACCAAGATCCTGTGCACCTCGTATTGATGGACCCGAGCAGTAATCACCAGGGGGTCGTTGTGGGGCAGGGATATGTCGTGAAAGTCCCAATCATCAAAAGTGATCGGCTCGGTCCCCCTGGCCTTCTTTCTCGGACGGCTGTCGGCCTCTGGGGCTGGCGTGGGGTGTTGAGTCTCATAAGTACTTGACGTACCCCCCGCCGCCACGACCATGATTCTTGACGAGCCTCGGTTCTTTTCGGTGAGGTTCCTCACACCTCCCGGTGGGGTTGTTTTTGAGCTGCCGGGGAGAGTCTCGCGTGTGCGACCCCGTCAAGGGAGGGGGTGCAGGTCATGCCTGCGAACAGGTGAGCTGACCGCTACCACCTCGGGAGGGACAGGGGTGCGACGAGACTCGGGGCGAAACTCTCTGGCGTAAGACCTCGGGGCAAAACGATGCGGTGCTCACCGGGTTATTGAACACGTCGGCCCAGGGGGCCTGCGGCTGTTGGAAATGGTGAGGCGGCGATCGGTTGTGCCTGCACGAGCGGAGCCTTCTCTTCCTCGATAAGGGTCCTGGTCCCTAGGCGGAGGAGCGGCGACCTAGGGAACTTACCCTGCCGTTTGGACACGGATGAGCGCCTCCACCACAGACGCGAGTCGGTCTATCCGGACGGCGAGGGCGTTGATGACATTCGACGGAGGAGGTTCTTCCACGTCTTCATTTAGGGAGAGGCTGCGGCTGGTGTTGGGATCGTCGTGATGATCGCTCGCCATTAGAGTAAGATTGGAAGATGAACTTTTGTTTTTATAGAATCAAGGGTTCCCACAGACGGCGCCAGCTGACGTGACCTAGATCATGCCAAGATGTTACCTTCCGTTGATCTGCTGATGGCGGCGATGGACGGCTGATGTTTGATCTGAAGGCAGGCTCCAGAAGCGTGTGGATCTCAATGGGTTTGAGGCTGTTGGCGTCGAGCTACCTGCAAGGAAGTCCCGGGATGGTTGTACCACCGAGGACCCTCCGACGGTCAAGTTAGAGAGGAAATCCGAGCAGAGTAACGGCTTAGTGGAGTAAAAATGGCTTACTTGAACCGTCTGAAAGAGGGGTTTATATAGCAGTGGCAGCAGGCAGGGCAGGCGCGAGAATCACGCCGACCGTTACGTTCCGGACGTCACGCCCGCGTGATGAACGGGATCCCCATTAATGGCGAGACAGGCTCGTTAATGGGGGATCGTGATAGCGTGGAAGTGGGATGTGGCCGGCGGATATCTCGCGCATGGCGAGATTCACGGGATGGCGGTTGCGCCTGTGAGCGGTACCGTTGGTCGGTCGATGAGACTGAGGAAGATGACCTCGGCGGGAGAGCTCGCGGACGAGCGGGAGAGCCGAGGTATCTTCGTTTCGTGGTAGCCTGGAGACGAGCTGTGAGGCCGAGGAGGCCAGTTGTGCAGGGGGCTCGGAGGTGAACCAGCGTTGGTCGATAGGACGGGCATAGGAGTGCAGGGGGCTTGTATGCTCTGGGACACGTCATCTGCCACGTGTCATGACCTGGGAGATCACCGATATCGAGCATCATCAGGGTATTACAATCAATGTTGATGGTAGTTTCAGATATGACGCGAGTGTAGAGGCTAGGAGTTTTCTCGGTAGAGACAAGAATTGAATTGTACTTTTTATTGGGGCTGGTCGTTGTAATGCACAGGATGCTGAAGCCACAGAGGCAGAAGTAGTGTTGGAAGCTTTTAAGTGGTGATGCAACAAACATATTTCGGACGCCGAAATTAAACATATTTCGGATGCCGAAATTCGCCGTGATGTAATATTAGCGGTTCAAGCATTTAGATCCTCAAATCCTAATTCTTCTTGATGATTGGCTCATATGTACGATGAGGGCAGGACGATTCTTTAAGACCTACCTCATATCCGCGTCATACATATCTCTAGAATCGAGAATCCGGCAGCTCACTCTCTCATAGCAACGGATTTAACAAACAATGAGTTTAGTGATTGGGAAGTTCCTAATATTCCGTTTCCTTTTGCAATGTTTTGTGTATTTTCCAAAATTTTAGTTGCATGATTTAATAAAGATGCTGACCTTTCTAAAAAAGAAATAAATAATAAGAATAAAATGAGAGAAAAAAAGATTTTAATAATAAACTATCCTTTAAAAAAAACCTGCTATTTTGAAATCTAAGGGTCTACCTGTATCATATCCAATTAAAATAAAAATACTCAAAATAAAAAGGGAAATCACATGTTTCCATGAGAAAATCCAATAAAATCAATTGCTGTAAAATCCTAAAAACAACTTTAAAGGAAAAAAATGTTTAACTATGGTAGTCCAGTTGATAAAAATTTCGATAATTATAATAAATCTGAAATCAATATTCAATATATTTGTTTAAAAATAAAATATATGTAATAAATTAATAACTAAATGAAATAACTAAGGTTTTTTTTTAAATATTACGAATTTAAAAATTAATTATTAAAATAGGAGGGTTGGGTTTAAAATTATCAAAATAGGGCGGTTTCGCCCCCTACCCCCCACCCCACTCCCAACCCAGAATAGGGGGCGGGTTCCTAGAACCCGCCCCTTATACATTAGTATAGGGGGCGGGTTCTGGGAACCCGCCCCTATATTAATTATTTAATAATTATAATTATATAATTATAAATATAATTTTAATTATATAATTATATAACTATAATTATAATTATAATTATAATTACGATTATAATTATTTTTAAAAAATTTAAAAATAAATAAACGTAAAAAATATTTGAATAAAATAATAAAATTTTATTATATCAATGTTTTTTATAGAATGAATCCGTCAAAATTTACAATACAAAAAAATCCTATCCGATTTCTATCTCGACGGTCAAATTTATAATATCAAAATGAATCCGTCAAATTTACAATATAAAAAAATCCTATCTGTTTGTAAAATGTAAATTCTATATCGACGGTCAAATTTATAATAACAAAATGAATCCGTCAAATTTATAATACAAAAAAATCTGACTGGTGCACTTGTCACGATCCCGAAGGTCCCGCCCCTGATGACTGTCCTGGACATCTGGTCCTATAATGGCCTGGTTGTTTGCATAGGCTACATTTGGCGTGCCTTTGCTGAGGATCAGCATCCATTTTCATTCGATCTCGACGCACCTTAGGTCTGCCGGGCCTTATATTTTTTCCGGCGGTAATACAGTCGGTGTTTGTCTGTTGGCAGTATAATAGTGCCAATAGCGACTGTCCGATATAGGATGAAATTTTGGATCGTATGCGCCTTGGTAATTGGAAACTGTATAGTAATGGGAAGCAAAATTGTAATGTGAGTTATGCATGCTGCTCGCAGCAGCAATTGCGTGGGCACAAGGTAAATGTTGTTGCTGGAAAAGACCGCATGTACACGAAGAGAGCCTTTCATCTCTAAAGTTCACGGTATATTGATTCCCATTACTGCCCGTTACTTGAAACTCCGCCGTGTCAAACCTTTCGGATCTGTAGTATTGTGCTCTGCGCTCTCTTTTCCGGAATATATCTTCGTAATACGCGGTGAGCGGAGTCTCCATCGCCAAGGACTTTTCTCTTCTGTGCACAAAGTAAGTATTCATCCGGAAAAAGGTTCGAACAATCAACCCCTGTATCGGTAAGCCTCTAACGCCTTTAAGGACCCCGTTGAAGCTTTCAGACATATTAGTCGTCATTAGTAGATATCTGCACCCATCATCATATGCTTGTGACCACATGCGTACTGGATACTCATCTAACCACGTTTTTGCGGCTTGGCTCATCTCCCCAATTTTCGTCATGTACATGTCGTGAACATTAGGGTCAGGCGTTTCACCGGCTTTGTACATAAGCTTATGTAGATCCGAATTTTTAAATTTTCTATCAAAATTTTGCCTGAAGTACCGTAGGCAAAACTTATGTGGGGTCGTCGGAAATACAGATCTCATTGCAGCTAGTATTCCCAGATGTCTATCAGATATGATGCATAAATCTGTTTTATCAATAACAGATAGGATATTTTTGAGTTGACGGAAAAACCATGACCAGGATGATGTATTTTCACCCTCGACAATAGAAAATCCCAACGGAAATATACCGTTATTAGCATCAACACCTGTAGCAATTAATATGCAGCCTCTGTACTTACCGTATAGATACGTACCATCAACGCACAATACTGGCCGACAGTGTGTGAAACCAGCCGCACATGGACCAAAGCACCAGAAAATTCTTTGAAACCTGACAGAGCCTTCGACATCTGTTTCTGTGGTTTTTAACCGGTATACAGTCCCCGGATTTGATACTTTCATGGCTTCCATAAAAAGGACTAGTGAGTTGTACGAGCTTTCCTAGTCCCAAAATATCTTGCATAAAACCTTTCTACGAGCATCCCATATCTTCACATACGAAATCTGAATTTTATGCTCTCCGCTAACCAAGAGCCGTATCTCTCGGGGAGTCATCGCCACATCTATACGGATTAGTGGCATGATTAGCGAGCAAATGTAAGATGAAGTGCAATTCCGTTGATCTTGTAACATAATAGAATTGATGCAAGTATGTTCTTGGTTGTATTTCGTGACCTTCCAAGCTTTGGCTCTTTTGGAACAACATGCATGCAATCTCCACTTACATTCAGGAGCTTTCGTACATACCACCGTATAGTACGTCTTGACTCTTCGGTTTTAAATATAACGTTTTGCTGAATAGACCACGACTTCGGCTTACAAATAAGATCTCCTTTTTCCTGAAACAAATCCCCGACACTGACGCAATCTTCGGTTGCTGTTGTCGCTTCCAAATAGGGTGTTGTATTTACTTCTGCCACGGCTAAGTCTACCCAACTATCATCTTCCAGCGGATCGAGGCCGGGATCTTCTAGTTCGATAAAATCATTATTCGCAACCATACCATCAAAGAATGCTACCTCATTCAATCCAGCGGCATATTCCATGCTATCCTCCCCCTGATGACCTTCACCGATTTCATCATCATCACTGCCACACATATCAATGTCACCCGTAGCAACATAAGTCTCGGGTGCAATATATGATGGTTGTGGTCAGTGTAATGTGGATGGTTCGGGGTGAGAAGACCGGAAAGATTTGGACGGACATGCTTGGAATGCGCTACCTGAATCGTGTTGGAATGATGCGGAGGTGTGGGAAAATCTGCGTTTAGTATATAAATTGTTATTATAATATTATTCCTTAATATTTTTGTAAATAAATCATCACTTGTTTCAGATTTATTTACCTGTGGAAGGTTGTGTATGGTAATCCTGTTGTTCTTCTGGGGTGCATATAGCTGCAGCAGTCGACTGGGAGAACCTGGATTTATGGATTTATAAAATGTTTGAATATTAGTATCTTGGTATTACTAAAATGTTTGAATATGGATTTATAAAATGTTTACCCATGAGTTTGAAGGTTTGAATAATGTTGTGTATAGTCATATCCACCGAGACTGACGGTATCATCGTTAACCATGTGACCGTACCCCCAGGAACTATCTCCAGCATTACCATCAAAATTACTCGTTGGAGGGACATCTGATACTTTCAATTGCTCCTTCTGATCCAAAAGTTCAAAAGAATGCTGGGTGTTTGACAGACCGAAATCTATCATCGAAGATATTGATGCATCGTCTATAATTTCAACCAATGCATTTCCACTAAACATAGGCCATATACAACTTAACTTAACCCTAATTTCACGGGGATCGTATTTCGTGATTTTGAACACTTTATTCTCTAGTTCATTAAAAGTCGTTGATGGTTCTAATCGCATGATTCTTGCGGACCCGCCCATATACTCGGGACCTTGTGCACTTGTGATAATCCGGCTATCGTATTTACATACAACAAATAAGCTTGAACTTGCCATAATCTGCATCAAACAATATCAAGCCAACAAAAAAAAAGCGTTAACAACTTCGTACAATCACAGTCAAACCATGCACAATCATACATAGAGTTCTGGTTTTCAAAGTCCACTAGACTGCTCCTAACTGTTCCAAAGTGACTAGTTGTGAGATAACCCTCAAATCGCCTCTTCATTGCCAATTGTGGCCAGGTAAGCACAAATGAGGAAAGGAGGGATCCGCTCACGAATCACCGTGAGACGGGCCTTTTAAAGTTACCTTTCTCACTTGTCTAGCCTAGGCACCACAAAGTCAAGTTTAGATAAACGATCGAATGCCTACAACCTTTCTCTGTCCTATTGAGCACGACAGTCCTTGGTTGGCTGAGTCTATATATTTTTTAATTAAACTCGAGGGTAATGCGTATGCTTTTAGTGATTTTTGGGGTCGTAGGAAGGGTGATGAAATCCCCACCCAATCTGAATTGGTGTTATAGCCCCTTAAAGTCCTTATTATTTATGCAAAACAGTAACAAATATAAATCGAAAACACTTGCAAACAACTTATTTGGCGGCGGCGCAAAGAATCCTGCACAAAAACAGTTTTATTGGAGAGAGATAGAGCGTTTGCGCAAAGAAGAAACTTGCAATAAGTTTGCATTGATATACTTCAAATAAGTAAGATAAATTTACGATTAAATGAAATAGTTGAAAGAGAGATGGACTGGCTCTAACACCGAAAGTAAGTCCAAACGACTATTTCTTGCAACTATATTTCTTGCAACTACTATTTATAGATTATATGGTACATCTTTGTTTCGGCAAAAGATACTAAATAATCGGATTTGTATATGTCTAGATGAATCGCCTCATAACAAAAAATGGTCGGATTTCTACACTTAACAGTTTGATAATCTTGTATCTGTTTTGAATAATTAGTGGAACTTTTTATTAATTTTTTTATCAATAATGTTGAGCATCTGAAGGGAAAAGACGAGAAAAGGACCAAATAATGTTTGTTGGAAGGGAGAAAAGGCCAGACAAATATAAAAAGTGGGTTCCTTTGTATTCTAAATACATCCAAGTCTTGACAGGGAAATGCTTTCTCATTGCGCATGAACATGCAGAAAAGGGTTTTCATGTCGGGAGTACCTTTTTTTTGTCTTAAAAGCATTAATATGGTGGTCTTGATATGTATGTTTGCTTACATCCTTTTCTTCATTTAGAATTAGTGAAAGCATGAATATGGAAGGACATTAAATTTTAATTTATATTACTTTTTTTTTGCAGAAGAACATTGAATATCAAAGATTGTTCTGGAAGAAAAGGAATCATAAAACAAATACTTTGTAAACTGTTTTCGGAGTCTATATTTGTTGATCTTTTTCTCAAGGATCCTGGTATATATAACTGGGAAGATGCTAGAAAAGGTTGGCTTACCTCCAATACTTTGTGAACTGTTCCGTCTTGATCCTATCCAGTAGCTCCTCCCTCCAGACTATAGTACTGAACTTGACATTTTTCCTAAACTCCACACTTACACAAAATAAGGGTAAGTGGATAGTTGTGTATAGGATATAGCGTAAGTGGATAGTTGTGTATAGGATAGAGCGTAAATGGATAGTGAATTGTATAGCAGAGAGCTATTTATAGGATATGAGGGCGGGTTAATTATTGAAGAGGGCGGGTTCTAATAACCCGCCCTCTTCCTTCTGCAAACACGACAAAAAATGATGGGACAACACACAGAAAAAAAAGTGATGTGAGAGGGCGGGTTATTATTATTGAAGAGGGCGGGTTCTAATAACCCGCCCTCTTCCTTCTACAAACACGACAAAAAATGATGGGACAACACACAGATAAAAAAAGTGATGTGAGAGGGCGGGTTTTAATAATCCGCCTTCTTCGTTCTGCAAAGACAACAAAAAAAATGATGTGACATATCATATAATTATCGAAGAGGGCAGGATCTAATAACCCGCCCTCTTTAATAACAAGAGGGCGGGTTATTAGAACCCGCCCTCTTCCTTCTGCAAATGATGGGACAACAGACAAAACAATGTGATGTGACACAACGGCATATAATATAATTATTGAAGAGGGCGGGTTTTAATAACCCACCATCTTTGTTTTAATAAACAGAATATTAAAAATATAAAAAAAACTGATTTGACACCAAAATATAATTATTGAAGAGGACGAGTTCCTGGAACCCGCCCTCTTCTTTCTGCAAACAAACTGATTTGACAATAGAAAAACTGATTTGACAATACTGATGTATCGTTAAAGAGGATGGGTTCCAGGAACCCGCCCTCCTTTCCCTATAACCCCCCCAGTGTGCCTTTCATCAAACTTGCATCAAATTAACTCTTTCGTTAAATTAACTCTGTCCCTTCTCATATCTAAAATCGTCTTAATGGAGAATCAACCATTCGACAAATCTCTGCTCGTTCATCAAAACGAACACAGATCTTTTAATATATTACACGGAGAGGAAATATTCTAAACTTAGTAATTTTTTTTTAATTACCCCTTTCTTTTAATTCTAATAGTTGAAAATAACATTATTTAATTTTGCAGGATGGAGATAATCTCACCGTCGTCACCCATAGTTCAGACAAATGGATAGTTACCGACCAACGAATAACCCAGCGGTTTCGACGGGCCGGATTTTATGAAGCTTCATTGCTTCGTCATATCCAAATCGACCACGCCCTCGTTACCTCTCTAGTTGAGCGCTGGAGAAAAAAGACCCGCACTTTTCATCTTAGATGGGGTGAGACCACTATCACACTCCAGAATATTGGCCTCTTACTCGGTTTACGGGTCAATGGGCTTGGATTGGTCGGAGGAAAAATTGTTGGTCTAGATACCGACCACCCATACTGGAATACATATGCCGACTCTGTTCTTGGAAAGGTAAAAAATTTCATTTTGATTCCCCTCTTTAGTGTACCTATTGCATGTTGTACATTATTTCTAGCTTTAATATTTCACAAAAAATGCTAATATCAGGCACCAGGAGGCTACAGTAAGGGGTATAAGATCAGCTTAAACTGGCTAAAAGATACATTTAGTAATATCCCTGATGAAGCCACCGATGAAGTCTTGGATAGACATGCACGTGCCTACATTCTGTACATGATCGGTTCTTGGTTGATGCCGGACCAATCGGCAACGCATGTCCATCCGTTATACCTTGGCTTCTTACGGATTTTGATGTGTGTGGCCAATATGCTTGGGGAGCAGGGGTCCTGGCCTTTCTTTACAAGGAACTCGATAAGGCATGTGCTCCAACGAAGAATAAAATTTGTGGATGCATTACATTACTTCGGGTAAATTCCTTGTTTTTCACAGCTATAAATTTGCTAAATTGTAATATTTGTTTTCTCTCTTATCATCTGAAACTTTATTTATAGATCTGGTCATGGGAGCATATGTATATGGGAAGACTGGATCGAATTAAAATAACTGGCTTGGATACCCCTAGAAAGCCGCTCGGCTGTTGGTGGAATGGGAAGAAAGCGTATAAGGCTCCTCGTCGAGTACTTAGGTACTATAGAGATGAGTTGGATCGCATGTAGGCGACTCAGGTAACCATAACTTAGGTAATTAAGTTTGTTTTAAAATTTTGAAATACCTTGATCACAATTTTTGTACTATGTTATTTGCGCAGTTCATGTGGACGCCTTATACAGCAGATCGTCTGCAAAGATTACCCGGCATCTGTATCGAAGGAGAGCCGGTTTGGCGGGCTCGATACCCACTCCTCTGCATTAATGCCGTTGTCATGCACCTCCCGGACCGGGTGCCGCAACAGTTTGATAGATCGCAACATATTCCTGTCCCGCCGCTTTCGCCTATGACAATAGAGGCAGACATGCGAGGAGGAAAGGCGGAGCGTGATTGGAGAGAGCATCATCATCAATATTTGCTGAGATGGGAGGATAAACAGCGTAATATTGCCTTACAGCAAATAGGTGACCAAACAGCCGCCGACGCTACCAAAGCATATCTACAGTGGTATAAGCGTGTCACCATAAGATATCTTTCTGCTCCCTCTAACAACTTCCCAAACATCTCGCGGTACGAGCCTAGAGGCCACGTGGAACGAGATTTGGTAAGTTGAATTCTTTATATTATATTACTTTTTAAAATCCGGCGGTATGGCTCAATACTTATTTCTTATTTCTAATGTAACGACAGGCTCGTGGGTTGCATCTTGTACAAACAATGGTGCAGGAACCATACCCGACTGATACTGGTCCGGCAACTCAGGCTCTATTTTCAAGTGCAGACCAATTAATTGGTGGTGTATTCGGTTCATATAATATTCCTCAACATTTATCGTCGGCACCAGAGCAGCAGTATCAGCCGGCACCGGAGCCGCAGCATGAGCCGGCACCAGAGCCGCAGCATCACGGAGATCCAGCGTAGCAGGATCAGTGGTTTGGATCACCATACCGTCAGCAGCAATTCTGGCATACCGGACAAGCGCAACAACACCAGTCTTGGGGGTCGGGTTTTGCAGAACAGCCGTCTTGGGGGTCGGGTTTTGCGCAACAACAGCAATCTTGGGGGTCAGGATTTGCGCAGCCATGGGGCCAAGGTTTTGTGCAACAGCAGCCGCATGAAACCGAGACAGGTTCTTCGCTACAACTGCCCAGTTGGGACACGGATTTATCGTCCTACATGCAGTTGTTGGGAGGCAGCACATATCCGACACCTGTCCCACATTTAGGTTCAGGATTTGCGGAACAACAGCCAGTCCAAGACGCTGCTGAAGACGAAACTGAAGCCAAAGTTGAACCCGAAACAGAAGAGCAGACGCCGCCGCCGCCGCCGCTATCTACCCAAGAAATGGATGGGTCCTCCAGTCATCCCAGGAGGCATAGGCTTATGTCAAGCCTCCTCGGATTTTATAAGGGAAAGGGAAAAGGAAAACGATAGTTATTTACATTTTACAAACAGATAGGATTTTTTTATATTGTAAATTTGATGGATTCATTTTGATATTATAAATTTGACTGTCGAGATAGAAATCGGATAGGATTTTTTTGTATTGTAAATTTTGACGGATTCATTCTGTAAAAACCATTGATATAATAAAATTTTATTATTTTATTCAAATATTTTTTACGTTTATTTATTTTTAATTTTTTTAAAAAATAATTATAATCATTATTATAATCATTATTATAATTATAATTATATAATTATATAATTAAAATTATATTTATAATTATATAATTATAAATATAATTTTAATGAACCATTATTAAATAATTAATATAGGTGCGGGTTCTGGGAACCCGCCCCCTATACAGTAGTATAGGGGGCGGGTTCTGGGAACCCGCCCCCTATACAGTAGTATAGGGGGCGGGTTCTAGGAACCCACCCCCTATTCTGGGTTGGGGGTGAGGTGGGGGCGAAACCGTTCTATTTTGATAATTTTAAACCCAACCCCCTATTTTAATAATTAATTTTTAAGTTCTTAATATTTCAAAAAAAAAACCCAATAATTAAACATAATATTTAACTTACTGAATTAACATTTTTTTTTGAGCCTAGTATGTAAAACCCTAAATCCAAAATCGCGCCTCCAAACAGAAATCAGGTACTGAATTAACATTTTTTTTTTAGCCTGGTATGTAAAACCCTAAATCCAAAATCGCGCCTCCAAACAGAAATCAGGTACTGAATTAACATTTTTTTTTAGCCTAGTACAAGTGCAAGTGCAAGGTGCAATAATGGTGATAGCGAGAAAATCCGCAGCGGAATGCCCTAAGAAAATCCGCAGCCTCATCGATCTCTCGAATCTCCCTTCGACTCTCAGAGATTTCTGCGGCCAATCTCAAATCTCTCAGCTTCACTGCTTCATTCGCGTTTGGTCCTACATCAAATCCAACAATCTCCAGGTTCTTCCCTCAAAATTTCCCCTATTTTTGTTTGTTTGATTTCTTCTTCGTTGACCTTTTCTTATGAATTTTTTGGCAGGATCCAAACAACAAGAACATCGTCAACAGTGATAAAAGGTTGAAGAGCATTCTGTTGGGGAAGCCGAAGGTCGAACTCGTGGAGCTTCCTGGCCTTATCAAGCTCCATTTTCCAAAACAGAAGAAATGATCGTGAGTTTTCTATCTCAGGGCTTGTTCATTATTTTGTATGCATCAAGATCAAACTGCTGATTTTAAAATAAATTAATGATTCTTGGACGACATCAAAACTTGAGTGATTGCAAAAACCCCAACTTTGATGAAAGTTGAAACAGCTGTGGGTAAATTGGTTTGGTGTATGGAGCGTTTGTAGATGTGTTGAAAAGGGGGGAAACATGGATTTGTGCCAAGAAGTTATGGGCTTTAGGCGACATGGATCACGAGTGTAGAATGAGCGTGTGATGGCTTGCATTGATGCACCGAGCGTAGTTATGTGTTTTAATAGATGGTGGGTACCAGCAATTTGAATTATGTTGTTAGGGTAGTTCTTGTTAAGGGAATGGTTTGCTAATTCAGTCAACTATTATGTGCATTCAATTTTCTAAATGTCAACCCACCTCTGCACAAAATTGATGTCACAGGGAATGTTTCAGATTAGAGATTGACATTGAACAAATACTCCCATAAGAACCAAATCATATTTTGTTAATGGTAGGGTATTGATCGAAGATGGGGATTGTAATGGACGGGGACGTCGATTTTTTTCCATTCAGACTCGTCCTCGGATAAATTTTTAGCCCAATTGTTAAGGACCAGATCAGGATGCATATAAAAACTACAGGCTAAGCTTAGATTCATATGAGTCCAGCTCAAGTGTGTACCCATTTCCAGCCATACTGCTGCTGTGCATGCTCCAGAAATCAAGTAGTATCAATAACAACCGCTCTTACTTTGTCGGAAACTAAATGGAGCACCTAACTAGACCTTTTTTTATTATGATAAACCATATATAGAACCATAACCGATGACAAGGCCTTGGTACCTATGTTTAAAATAATAATAATAACAGTCAATTGTAACATATACATAGTGTCATCTCCTTTACATTGCAATACCAATGAAATTTATGTTCACCATTTTCAATTATGTGTATTACTTTCCCTAATTCTTTCAGAGGACTAATTAAAGATCTTTACTAGTGATCTTTTCAACCGACCATACTATAAAAGGTTAAAAGAATTTTCTGCATCATTTATATCATTTTGCAACTTAGAAGGGGTAAATGATATGATTTTTCTCTTGTATGGTTCTTCCTTGGAAGTGTCTAGATGGGTCCTTATCTTTTATTTGGTATTCTTTCTTCATCTTAACCCCCCTCCCCCCCCCCCCCAAAAAAAAAACCCCTCTTTTTTTAAATATCTTTTATAGTTAAGGTGCTACCACCTGGACAACATTTTGTGGATATTGATTTTTATTATCCAGGTGATATGATGGAATAGAAGTTGGATTGGCTAGCACTATTGTGGGGACCGATTTGGATGCTATGGATCCAAATGCTTCTTATTCATAGGGTTCCATTACTGGCTTGCCGGGTTTATCTTGTTCATTGAAACAAGCAGCCAACAATTTAATTTATTCTTCATTTTCTAATTTTGATTGTGGTTGTTAAGCCCAATTCCTTTATACATGTAAATCACAATACGTTTTGATTTGTATGGTTAATAGCACTAATTTTCTGATTATTTGCTTTACTGTGTTGAGTTACATCTCCTCGACATAAAAATTTCAAATTCCTGCACGGACTAGTGATCCAAATTTAGGATTTGCCAATCCTGGTCACAATACAATTTCTTTTCAAGCAACTACCTGTTGTAAAAATAAAATAGAATAAAATCCGGAGGTTAATAAATTGGATTGCCTATAACTTTCAAATGAATAGATAAAGATATTAATTTTTGTTAAAGCATCTGTGGCAGCCTAACTTGTTTGCGAATTTGTTGTTTGCAGTTCCTTAGCTTCGTCAATGCCATACGGTTGAATATAATTATCAATAACGTAACAGATAGTTTGGTGGAATGGTCCTTTGGAGCCTAAATTGTATGCATCAAATTAGCCCTTTAAGACTCAGGGAGTATTTTCCTTTGCCCTTAATTCCATGTATTCATAGTATTATTAGATAATAAGTTAATACCTTTTCTTGAGGGTTTAACGGCTGTTTGTGACCACCTTTCAAAGTTGCCAAACCATTCAGACACTGTAAGTTTTGATAATTTGATTTGTCATTGTTATAAAAAAAAATATTCTGGGACGAAAGATGGGTGATGAGTAACTTATGTTTCGTAAATGATTTTGGTTCATCTCTTGAAATATTTTTGCACTATCACTTGATACATGTATTGCTTAGTTGACCACTTGACTGAAAATATGTTGTAGTACAATGTACATATGATAAGAACTGAAATAAAATTTTATGGAAAAGGCTGGTTTTCCTTACCTCAGTACCAATTATTTTCCATATCTTATTAATTCCTGTTGT
The DNA here is from genome assembly GCA_030015575.1 of Agapanthus africanus. Taxonomy (NCBI): domain Eukaryota; kingdom Viridiplantae; phylum Streptophyta; class Magnoliopsida; order Asparagales; family Amaryllidaceae; genus Agapanthus; species Agapanthus africanus. The sequence continues at coordinate 436,998,985 of JASDDO010000004.1, forward strand.
CAGTGTATCAATTGCTATTTTGCCATCTATCAAGGTTTGTTGCCCAATTGCCATCCATGTTTTCTGAGTTACAGGTGAAGATTTTTGTGTGGCCGCTGTAATTATGTTGTCATTGTATGGACAGTATAATTTCTCTAAGCTAGCAGAGTCCCTCATGAAACAACTGGACTTCAAGAAGTGTGCAAAAGAGAAAAACGCAAGGGGGCTGAATGTAGAGTACTGGCAAAGGCATTCTCTAGACCACTATCCTTTCTTTCTCATGAAACACAAGTATCAGTGGCAAAAGGCAAAGGCAAGATATAGAGGAGCAGAAAAGAGAGAAAGGAGCAGTAAAAGGGATTGCTCTTTTTCAACCACTCCATCACAAGAGATCCTTGATACCCCTTTAAATTGGAGAAAAGAAAAAGGAGAAGGTACCTGCATTCTCTTTTCCTGTTGCTCTTCTTCATTTGGATAATCTCTGGTATCTTCATCTGAAACCGTCCTTCTTACTCCAAGAAATGGGATCTCTTTCCCTCCATAGTTAGTTTCTATTGATTCTTTTCTGATTTATACTTGAATAGTTTACTTTTGGCGAAGATTCGTGTATTCCTTTTTGAGTTCCTCAGAGCTCAGCATAACATGTCTTTAGAACCTCCAGAACTAAATCCATTATACTTCCCTTGCCATTCTCATAGAAGGATGCAGAGGGAAGTCTTCCATTGTTTGAGCATTACCTTCTCTTTCAGCTAGTTTTCCTCACAATTTCATATAAAAAATGGCTTCTTGTTTTCTCCGGGCCTTGACGCTTGGAAAGAAGAAGAGGGCCAATGCAATCTCCTTGCCTTCTCCTCCTCCTCCATCTCTGCCTTCTTCTTCTTCTTTCCCTTCTTCGTTGTTACCTAGAAGGAACACCCTCTCTCCTGAGTTAGAGATCATGGAGAAGAGGAGATGGGACAGCTTGGAGTCTTGGTCGATGTTATTGGATCCTATGAATCCTGATGGCTTCGATTCAAATCCCGGGGGAGAGCGAGAAGAATGGATGGCTGATCTTTCTCAGTTGTTCATTGGGAATAAGTTTGCTTCCGGGGCCCATAGTAGGATCTATAGGGGAATCTATAAGCAGCGGGCAGTGGCGGTGAAGATGGTGAGGATTCCTGATCAGGATGAGCTGACTCGAGGGCGGCTTGAAGAGCAGTTTAAGTCTGAAGTTGCATTCTTGTCTCAGCTGTATCATCCAAATATAGTGCAGGTTAGTCAAAAGTCTGATTTATTTCCTCTTTTACCCGAAGTTATTTTAATTTGTGATAGTTAAGTATGCATTAGGAATCTTTCACTGGGCCAGTCCTAACTCAGAACCTGGTATAAGATAAGTTAGTCTTTAACCGCATATCTGCTGTCATATCAACAATTTTGTTGTGTAGTAACCAGGTTCTACTAGGGTGGACAGTCATGTGCTGGCTTCTGAAACGGAAAAGGCCGATGTTGTGCACTTGGGGCCGGCTCATAAACGGTTGATGTTTTAGTTCGATGATGTGAAGCGATGCTTTTTTATCTCATTGTCTCCAGTGAAATATATCTAGTGGATTTTGTTAAATCAATTACATTATTGAATCGTTTGTCTTATGACAAACCTTCATCCCCGAACCAATACCAGATAAGAACTTGTGATCTTGATTGGGAGTTTGTGTCAAGGGGCTACTGAAAGTTGCGAGATAATAGGTTCAAGGAATGCTGCAAGCATTCTCTCCGTTTGCGGGAGAGGGTGGGAATAATATATAGTATGCATCAGATCTTGCTTGTAGTCCCCTGCATGAGCCTTAAAGAAGTTGGTCTGCCACGAGTAAACTGACCATCCTATGGCCTGTTAGCCGATGGGTGCTCAATGTATTTTGTCGGTCACGTTAAGTTGCTTTTACTGCCCCTGTCCAGTGCACCACAAGCACACACAAGAATAGTTGCCTATGGCTAACCCAGCTAGATGTCAGGACATATGATTGGTTTAGGCACTAGGTTTGAGTCGATGCAGTTGTCAGCAGACTCAGCACTCAGCAGATTTGATGTTATTGTGTTCTCCTCCAACGTTGAATTACAAGCACAGTGAAGTTGCAAATACTCGCTAATGTCTTGATTCAGCCTTACCGAGGACAAGGGCGTGATCCCAGTGTTATCTTGGATGCTGAAGGTTGAATTGAGTATTTAAATTTATATTTGGTATTGCTCAAATATAAAGCAAAGCAATCTAAACAAGCATGTGCTTGGTTTAACTTATTTAAGTGAGTGTATGTAGTTGCTATGATATATGAGCGTGCATGCCCAGGCTGATGCTCCAACAATATGGAAAGTTTAAGAATAATTTTGATCAAATTAATTACTGATAAGTTTATAGATAACTAATAACTATTGCATCCCATTGCTTTTATGTTCTTTGTTTTTAAACGACTCAACAACTAAAACATGGCTTTAGTGAGCATCTTGATGAAACTATTCACTTCACATCAATTTGTATGTGCAGATAGACATGTTTTAAGCTTTTCTATATTTCTTGTTAAGCAGTTCTGTCTTATAAGTCGTGAATATAGGTCGGAGTTTCATATTTGATGGCCAATCATTTAGTTATATTATTATTACTTGCAGTTTGGTCCTACCATCAGCCATACAAGTTACTTTTGAAGATCAGCTTATAGTTGTACTCTAATAATGTTAGACTAGATTTTGAGTTGCTTTTAAGGAGGCTGACAAGTTTTTTTAATTATGGAAACAGTATACTATTTCTGTTAATGAGACTAATTGTCCGATTTTTCTCTATTTGCCAATGCAAACAGAATGCATGCATAGTTATGTTGTTACATTTTTCTACCTTCAATTTGCTCTTTTTATGCAGTTATAACAAGTTGACCGAGCATTATCGATTACTGATGCAAATATTTTTTCTTACAAAAATCTTTCAGTTCATAGCAGCATGCAAGAAGCCTCCTGTATACTGCATTATTATGGAATACATGTCTCAGGGAACTCTTAGAATGTATCTCCACAAGAAAGAGCCCTATTCTCTATCAACCGAAACTATTCTGAGGTTAGCCCTGGATATTTCTCGAGGAATGCAGTATCTTCATTCACAAGGCGTGATTCACCGAGATCTCAAGTCTGATAATTTGCTCCTTAATGATGAAATGAGAGTCAAGGTTGCAGACTTTGGAACTTCATGTCTTGAGACTCAGTGTCAAGCATCCAAAGGTAACATGGGAACTTATCGTTGGATGGCTCCTGAAATGATCAAGGAAAAACCATACACTAAAAAGGTTGATGTTTATAGTTTTGGAATTGTGTTGTGGGAACTTACAACAGCTCTTGTCCCGTTTCAAGGAATGACCCCAGTTCAGGCTGCTTATGCTGCTTCAGAGAAGGTATGCTCTCGATATGCAAATCCAATATGCACATTCATATTAATCCACATTCTTTCTTCCAGTACTGCTAGGACATAAGTTTAATTTGTGTTCTGGTTCTTTTTGTTTTTTGTGGGGTTTTCTCATATATTGCCCCCAAAACTTAGCTATTTCCATGTAGCACCCTCAAGACTTGATATTTCCACAAGTATCACAGAATTTTCTCAAATATTCCGAAGGCTAAAATGCAGGAAACCCCCCTCACTTTTGCCTTAAAAGCAGGAAACCCATTAAACTTAAAAGGTCATGCAATTTACCCCATAAATTTAACATCCTTAGTTTTGTAGTGTATGTTTCCCAAAATACCCTTCTAACTTTTCTCCTCCAGATTCTTTCCCTTTCTTCTCTAAAAAAAATTTCCCTCCAAATTTCTTTTCCTCCCCCCCCCCCCAATAATCTCTAATTCAAAACACCACCTATCTTACCACTTCTCCTCCAAAGAGTGAGCATGAATTCAAGAGATTATGGATTTGGAAAAGTTGAAGAAAAACGAATGAGAATAATTAGACCAGTGAATTGAATTTATTCAAAGGGAAATTTTTGTATAAAAGTCTTATGGATAGTAAAATTAACACCGTTAGGGTTTTGGGGGTAAAGTGCATATTTGTCAAGTTTAGTGAGGTTTCATGCTTTTCAGGCAAAAGTGAGGGTGATTTCCTGCATTTTAGCCTATTCCTAATTTCCAAAACCAGGGGAGGATTAGGGATAATTAATAGGTATTAATGGTGATATATGAAAATAATTACTTTTTGATGAATTTAACTTTGCTATTACTGTAGTTATGTGTAGTCAATACTGAGTAGCATGACCCGTTGTTTCAAATGATTCCTAATGTAAGTTCTATACTATTATGTAATATGTTTGGTCCCGACAAATGAAATGTTTGGTGTCTACAAAAAATAGTTTTGATGAAATAAAGAAACTGATCCTAGTTTGCGTTTTCAAGAGAGAGGGAGGGAGGGAAATTTCAGATAAGTTTATTTATTGTTTACTCATTTTGCTAATCTAAGTAACTAAGAAACTAGGGCATGATGCAGTTTGGCAACTTTATCTACTATTTGGTCAATACGATCTCTTTGAAGTTTAAACAGAGCATGCCCATTATGTTAGTTCAAGCTAACACTCAGCAGCCTGATTCGAAAGATCTATAAATTCACCTGAAGGCCTTTCTTCTACCCTTTTCCCCTATCTTATAGTTATATATCTCATTAATAGCATCTTTGGTAACCCTTGTGTATCATAAAATGTAGTGTACAGACTCCAGTGTTGGAGAATACGTAATTCCTCCATCTTTGACAAGATTTATCCTAGTGAAATTGGCATTGCTATTTTGATCTAGTATTTTCCATCAACATTTACATCTCCTGTTCTCTTCTGATGTGAAAATGTATAGAAATCAATCTGTTGATGATAGGTTCGATATGTAGTTCTTATCGGTGTGGTTTTCATAAGTTAGATGCTGTTTTTTAGTAGACATGTCAGCTCAGATGAGCAACACTAAATATTGCCAAAGAATGGAAAACAAGTTGTATCCAGCAATTAAATGCCATGCACCTTCCAAATATGCAACGATGTATTCAATATCAGCGATGACGTCACAGGACACTATTTGGGAATCAAAAGCTTTAAACCAGGGGTCAAAGTAAGCGAGGGCAATATCCTGCTAAAACTGAGTGAGGTTTTCTGCAATTTAGCCTGCATCTGAGTGCTTTTACCATGTTTTTTGACAGATCTGATTTGAGATTGATCCTTGCTTTCGTATCGCTCTGAAATTGGAATCCTATGATTAATGAATTACTTTAAATTTGTCATTCTGTTTATTATCATCGTGTTTTCATTTTCAGAATTTGCGGCCTCCTTTATCTACAACCTGTTCACCAGTCCTCAACCATCTTATAAAGAAATGTTGGTCAGCGAGCCCTTCAAAGCGACCAGATTTCAGTTATATCGTCTCGGCATTGGAGAAGTTCGATGAATGCCTAAAGGAAGGGCTCCCAAATCTTGTGCATCAAGAGCCCACTGTCACAAACTCGATCCGCGGCATCTTCAAAGGATGTATCCCTACAAATACATCAATACCCATGCATGCATGAAAGGTAGGCTACTGAAGAAGATGATAATACATGTTAAATTCTTGAATAGGGTCATTATATGCAAGGCGCTTCAATTGTAAATTTATGCCCCTTTTTTCAAGTTCTCCACTTTATTTGTTCATTATGTGTTATAGAAAAGATGATATTGAAATAACACAATAAGAATCTCGTCCGATACCACCACCAACCAATTTTGAGTAAAAATGCAGTCTTTCTTGATGAATTTGAAGTTTTTGGCTGCTTTCTTTCATGAACAAATGATCAAAGAGTTTCTGTAGAAATATAAAAACTATTTCTCTCTCGCTAAATTTACTTGTTCATAGCATGATGGGAGCTATGACTTGGTGTTTGTTGACTATTTTGTATGTCTTTTTCATTCTCTCCCTCTTTTTGTTTGTATATCAATTTTTTTTGTATTATTGTTAATTAGAAATTTCATGTCATCATCTTTTTCTTTTATCATACTATAACTAATATGATAAGATCCCAACAGATTATACTAGTCCTTTTGCTCTTTCTTTTTCCATTCTAGGATAATGAATCTATATTAGTCTTAATCTAGCTCTGACTTGAGAAAAGGAGTTGCTAGTTGCGTGCATAAAAGCATTTTTAATTTTTTCCCCTTTATTTGTTTGTATGTCATTGTTCGAAGCTTTATTTGTTCTATGAAAATTATGTTCAAAGTTAGAACCCGTATCAACTTTGACGTTGCCCTCTCAAACTTATGCCAAATTTTTACTTGAGAAAGCTGCAGATAAGTGAGTAACTTCTATAGTTATGCATGGTCATGTGTGTTTATTTTCTGCTCTAAATATTATTAAACTATTATTAACTAGTGTATTATTTTAGTTAATTATCTAAAGGGTTTTTTTTATATATTATTATAGCGAGTTTTAAGTCTAAATGCTACATTTAGATGTATTTTAACTAAGAGTTTCCTGAAACCAAAGCTTAAGGGAGTTCAAAGAAAAAGCACTTCTAAAATAGTAAGTTTTAGAAGCTCTCATATTCAAAGCTATCCTTTTATGGAGTAATACATTCACTCTGGTCTCCAACAAACAAGAACCCTGAGTCGAATATGAATCCAGATCTCCCGCTCTAGTTCATGTCATGTTATTCCTTGCTCCCACCTCCGACGGTCCAAATCCGTGTAAAACAAGAGGAGCCCATAGTTACGACGTAAAAAAGCGGGCAGAGGATCCTAATCCCATGGAATACATTCCGCCAGCATCTTTATTTTATATATCCTATAGATAGACAAGGTAACATTTTTTTTTGAGGGAAAAAGCAGAGCAAGATGCCCTACTCGATAAAATAAATTTAAAAAATAAAATATTTACAAGATACATAATTTGTGTATCGAGATAAACAATTCTCGATACATCATTAAAAAATACAGACGAAACAAAAAATGCTTCTACCGTTTATTTCAAACGCGTTCGCTGCCGCTAAATTAAATGCATTGCAAATCCCGATTTTCGAACGCAAAATATGTATTCTCTTCAAGAGCTCCAAAAAAAATCAAGATCCTCTCTTACTTACGTTTTTATCCAAAAGACGAGTAATACTGATAGTATTTCCATTCTTAATAATAACACAGCAAGAAGTAGCAATATTCATAATCGCATTATCATCAAAATCATCAAGATATTAATAAAACTTTTAGTGGAGCATTTTGAACCTGATTTCTGCTCAGAATCGTTGAACGAAGAAATGGTAGCCCGTCACAGGAAAAGATGTTTATTAAAAGCAGCGGTGATCATGACGCCAGACAAAGGTATCATGATAAATTGATAAATCATATTTACACATCTTTCAAACACACATTTTCCTTAAATTTCTTAAACATGATTATACTGAAAATGAGGTCAATTCAAACAAATGTGAAGAAATAATCTTTTCTTTTAATTCTCTCAGTCCAAATGGAAGACTGAAGACCAAAACTATTTAGCTTGGTCAAAACGCCTTCAAGCTAAACCTATATATATGTCACGGCCTTCGTACTTACACCACCTACATATCGTTTTCCTTTCCTTTTCAAACCATAAGAAGACACAACGACACTAACAGTACTTTTGTCTTCAATTTTGTTGAACTGATCAATTCAAACTTGAACAAGTTAGATTCTCCTTTTATTTTTGAGTAAATTCTCAAAAATCTCCTAGCACTTTTCTTCTCTGTTAAAAGCCCCCTGGCCTCGAAGCTATAGTCGAAACCCCCTCCTCGAAATTTTTCATGCGGTATCTGCATAGCAGCCTATTATATCTAACCAATTCATATAGACCGTTTAGATATCGCAAAAAACGTTTTAGATATCATATGCAACTGCTTAGATATTGATCGTTACTGCTTAGATATCGCAGTAAAGTGCTTAGATATCGCAGGAAACTAGATATAGCAGGAAATTACTAGATATCAAAGGTAAGGGAGGTTTTGACAGCTAAAAACTTTTTTAGAAGAGTTTTGACTACAGTTTCGAGGCCAGAGGTTTTTGTCAACCGAAAAAAGTGCTTGTTTTTTTATTTTTTGGACAATTTACCCTTTATTTTTTCCCCTTTAGTATTTGTGCATGGGCTTAGCAGTTTGTTTTGACTTTATTTTTTGCACGTAAGATACACGTGTAATAAAACATTGTCATGTTAAATGATATACGTGGGTGTCTGGCTGCGTACATATAAACAATTGAGATTATAAGGTTTATTTTCATTATCATGTTTTTATTACTAACAATATGTTTGAAAAGGTTTGGGCAAACTTGTTTGGTTACCTACAAAACACAAAAATATATGTACTTGTTATGCAACCAACTCAAAAAATATAGATCATCCCCAACAACTAATAAATGGCTTATTTTCATTCAAGAAAAAAACATAAAAATAAGAAGATTCATCAAATCAATCTCTCGCATATACATCAAAATGTTCGATCTCCATTCCTCTCTCGCTCAGTTTCCAAAGTTATCCACATCACCATTTTTCTTATTTAAAATTATAAATTGACTTATTTAATTTCCATTATATTCTCTATTTATCACATACAAAAATTAAACTATAAAAACATGAATATTATTCACGTGCAAAAACTAGCTGCAGTGATGCAAACATGTATAAAGATCTTAGTTGGATTCCAATTTCCATATCGAACAAGAGATTCTTTCCATGAATGCAAATTCGAAGCTTAAGAGGTAGGCAAGGATGCCAAAGTGAGAGAGGAAAACAGAAGAAAAAAATCTAAATAAAGTTACTCAAAAGTTATGCTTAAAGCTCTGCAAACAGAGAAAAGCTGCCTTCTAAAGAACCATCACTTCACTCTTTAGGAAAATGGAGAATGCAGCCAAAACTCTCTCGCCCTAGTGCTCACTGTGCTCACATCTTTCCAAAATCTCTCTTGTGCTCTTCTTTTAATTAATTTTTCAAATTGGGATACACAACAAAAAAATGATTTTTAAATAAACATTGAATGGGAAAAACAATGGTTTATGTTTTAAATTGAGGCCAATAGCAACATACTTTTTGAATGCCACTTCACAAAGTAATTATAATTATAATAAAAACACTAAAGAAAGGTCAATAATTGAGGGGAGTGGGGCCGGAAGTATCGATGCCATAAGAACCCAAACTTCAAAGAATTAGTATTTGTTTCTATAGTGGGCGGCTTCTTCAACTATGCCAAGGCTTTTGAGATATTTATGTCATTATGTGGAGTATTTAATTGTTCATTAGGACAAGGATGTTATCACAGTCATTAAATGATAATAACAACCTAAGATTACTTTGGTACTCAGGACCAAAAATGATTTAACAATGCATCACTTTGGCTTGTGTGCAAGTTTGATCATAAATCCAACAAAAAAAGGAACCAACTTGTATTCACTATATATGCTTGCATTAGTTAAAAGAAAAATACTTCGCTAAACCAATTTTAATCGCTATTCGATTGTGTCTAAGAAATAAAAGACCGGGGTTCGCGTTATCTAGATATTAATATCATATATGTTGGTCCATGATATCTATCTCTTGAATAGATGCGGGCTCCACTAAAAAAAATAAATCCATTATGAGTAAATTTACAATAGAGTAAATTTCAGGACATCTTAAGACAAACTCATATGGCTAGCAAATAAAGCTTGTATTGCATGAATCAAATTATAGGCAGACTAGCAGGTGACCCAATGCAAATATCCATAAAATCGAAGGGGCAGAGTATAATTTTCCCGCCAGAAAAAAGCTGTTGATGAACCCATTAGGGGGTGAATACAAATATCTTTAAATTCCAGGGGCGAAGGATAATTTTACTCGCTAGAGGACAAAAAATTACTGGATGCTCCTTACGCCTAGCTTTATATATATATATATATATATATATATATAAACTAAATATATTATATAAGGACTTAAATTCATACATACTTGACTACATTAATTTATCCAAGAGATATGAACATTTTATTTTAACGCTACTTAAAGTAGCGGTTAAAATAAACGATTCAAATTTAACCGCTAGTTAAAAGATAGCTTAAAATATTTAACCGATGATTAAGGTAGCAGATCATATTATATAAAATAGAAAACCGTCCTAACAGTTTCAGCGGTTTAGGATTTTGAGATCGAAATTGGGCGATTCTTGCTATGATTTGAACATCGATTCTTGCTAGATATTCGCTTGATTCTTGAAACGATCGATTTTATAAGGTAAATTAGTTACTTTAATTATTATAGGTTTTGTTATTTATTTAGGGTTTTTTGTTAGGGTTTCAAATGTAAATTGGGCGTTTTTTCCTCATGTGATTTGAATTGCGATTGTTGCTAGCTATTTTATTGTTTCTTAGATCGATTTTATAACATAAATCAATTAGTTCTATTGTTTCTTCGTCTGTTTCCTCTACAATTCCTTCTCCTTCTTCTAATTCAAGGATATTCCACTCATAGGCTAGATTAATAGACATGATAGCGTATGAGAATGGAGAAATAAAAAATATACCATAACCATTTCAAAATACCACGTTGAGGAAGATGTGGACGTGTGGCGGAAGATAGGGTTCGAAAGTCGACAGATGATATATTTCATAACAGCTTGAAAAAAAATTACTTAAGCAGACTTTTGATTTTAACAACCACTTTAAGCAGAGGTTAAATAATAACCGTTAGATTTAACCGTTACCTTAAGCAGCGATTAACTCTGAACGGTTCTGATTTGTTGTATAAATTAACTTTTGATTTTAATGCTATTTTAAGTATATGTTAAATAAAAACCGTTAGATTTAACCGTTACTTGAAACGGTTTTGATTTGTTGTATAATTTTTATCCAACGTTGATATTAAAAAAACGGCTAACTCTGAACGATACTGATTTGTTGGATAATTTTTTTTTATCCAAACTTGTAAGTGGGACGGGACCCAGAATATACCAAGCGACAAATTCATTTGGGTGCAGTAATCAATAATAGATCAAAGTAATGTTCCCAATACAATTGATGCTCATAAGCATAAAGTCAGGGCACCAAATTCCAAAGTTAATAAAGATAATCCTAGTTATCATCATCCTATTTAGCCAAAAACTGTTTATAATTTCAAAAACCTCTCACAGTATCCTCTTGTTGGTGAATGAAAAATCAATAGAGAATCTCAATGCATTGATAGATGACGGCCAAAAATTAAATCTTTTTACCAAGTATCAAGAGGATTTGATTAGCCTGAAAGTATGTTTCAAAATTGAAAGAAAAAAAAATAGTTGACAAGGAATTAGAATCATATGCTCCAATTTTCAAACAAAATATAACACCTTAAAGAAAGGAATAAGCTCCAATTCAATAGGAGCTCCAAAAATAAGAAATAAGAGCTACCAAACATAGAAAGAAATATAACTCAAACAAGCAGGGATTTTATATAAACTTTTCTTTCTCATTTTTCCGCCCCCATTTCTTCTACCAGTTTACAGAAGCCAAAACAGGGTAGATTTTGCCCTCAAAGTTGCATGTTCTCAAGGCCAAAATATAATACAAAATGAAAAAGGGGAAAAAGAAGAAGAAGAAGCTGCGAAGAACCAAGTAGCAAAAAACTAACCTTCAATTAATCTAAAAATATTACTACTAATTGCCAAAGACCCAGCTCATAAATCTCCTCACTGAGCTCTTCCCTTCTTCTTCTTCTTCCTCCTCCTCCTCCTCAATCTCATCATCATCACCATCATCATAACCATCATCACCATCATGATGGCCATCATCTCTTTTCTCAACGTCAGCCTTCATCTCCTCAACAACAACAGCCTCATCATCCAGAGTTTTCTTCACACCAGCAGCCTTCTTCTTCTTCTTCTTCTTCCTTCCCTTTACTTTATTGGCGGCGCCCTTCAGCATTTCTTTGGATTCAAGGGTCTCTTCAAAGGCATCGATGATGAGATGGATGACATGGCGATTAGGGGAAGCATCCCAAAGAGCCCAGAAGCTCTTGTAGCATCCAAAGCAGGAGCAGCCCAGCTCAGGGGGGTGATTCTTCTGGCGCTTGATTCTTTGCGCTTTCTCATCCTCTTTGGAGTGCTTTTGAGAGTAGTCGAGGAGGTAGGCGAGGACTTGCTGCTCCTGAGGGGACAGAGTTGAGGCCAAGGCCATTAGAGCAGTTGGGAGAGCTGAGAGATAACTGATTGAAGAGGAGGAGGAAGAAGGAGGAGGAGGGAGAGGAGGAGAGGGGTGGACCCTTTTGGCCCCTTTGCCTCCATTGTAGAGCTTCTTCATTGAATATTAATTGAACCGCCCCTTTTTTTCCCCTTTTCCTTTTTTGGGGGGTTGTGAAAGAAATTGCTCTGAAGAGAGAGAGAGAGAGAGAGAGAGAGAGGATGGTGAAGGTGGTTTGAGGAGAGGAGGTGGGAGGAGAAAGATGTTTGGTGAGAATAATAGAAGGAAGGGAAGGTAGGGGCATCAGTTGTTATATACTCCACAAAATAAAAATCAGGAAGAAATATATATATATATAATGGTAATGTAAAATAGTATAATAATCTTTTTATTTTTATGCCGGTTAAAAGTCACGATCTTGAAAGTATGATACAATCACCTAAAAAACTCGAAAATAAATTGGGTTAGAAAGAGGGGGGCACATTTAGACATTGAGAAAACAAGACACTTTTGAACATTGGCGCATGCATGTAGACGCTTGAGAAAACACGATGCTTTAATAAGAATAGCAATGGAAAATATCCAGTGTCGTTAGATTTTTCTTTTTCTTTTTATGACGGTGAGAAATCAACACCGCTCAGATTATGGTCAAACAACCTAAAATCATTAAAAAAAACAAGTAGGCATCAAAAGCAGTTGGCATATGCAGTCATAAACCTGGAAAAACATGATGTGTTTCCATGTTTTAATAATTATAGTAATGGAAAATAATGGGTTTCACTGGATAATTTCTTTTTGTTTTATGGCCGTCAACAACAGATAAATTTTTTTCTTTTAATGGCAGCAAGAAGTTAACCCTGAGAATCTGGTCAAATAACAAGATGAATCAAAAGCGGCTGAAACCTAAACTCCATAGAAACAAGATGCTTTTGAGCGATTTTATAATAAAAGTAGCCATTTTATGAGGGTAATTAATTACCACTCTTGAGAATTCTGCTAACAACATGAAATCTTAGAGAGAGCAAGTTGCGATAATAGCAGCTGACACCTATGCATACTAGACAAATAAGACGTTGGCTTACAGGCCAGTTCCTAATAAAAAATAATAGACATTGAACACCATAACTTTTTAAACCTTTCAAACATTTTTGAGATAACCACCATATACTTCACTGATCGTAAACACCTCAAGCAAATAGCAAGAAATTTTGGCATACTTAGTTTGCTGCTATCCTTTTTAAAGCAAGAATACCGGTAACTTTAAACATTTCTTTGGATTCGGATCTGCTCCTATGAAGGGATTCAGCGAATCCATTGACTGAATTCCATCCAGCCGTCGTTTAATCTTGACCGTAAAGCCAATAAACCGCAAGAACTATTATATCTCATGTCTATTACTCCAAGATTTAGAAACTTCTGCAATTTATTGGATTTACGATTTAGTTTAAAACAATCTTTAATGAAAGACTGGATGGAATTCAGCGAATAGATTCGCTAAATCCCGTCAGAAGAGCAAATCTGAATCCCATTTCTCTTGGTTTCATAGAAATTATTCCTATGACATTAGATTGCAAAACACTAAATATAATAATGATTATTATTCTGAAAGTTCTACCCTCATGAATTTACTGCTTATTGAATATTTGATATTTATCTTGAAACACTAAACGATCATACTATCATGCTATAAGGGCACCTTTAAGAGTCTAAATATGATGATTATAAGGGCACCCACATAAGCTTATCATTGGCTGCATAAACTAATTTACAATGCCACTTAATTTTGTTCAGCCAAACAAAAATCATGATCCAGATTTGGATTCCAACTATAAAAATCGCCAATACTCAAATAAAAAATTTCAAGGACTTAAGTATATTTACAAAAATTGTATTTTCTAATGGTACAAACCAAAAATCCCTAACACCAAAGCAAGGAAGTTTTTTCCATGTACCGAGAGCATATGACTGGTCATGAGAGAAACCGAAATAGAAATATGGCCTCGGAAAAATTCCATCTATTTTGCTCTTATGTCTGTATGCATTGCGAGCGGTATATAACGAATAGTTTCTCTCAAACTGGAACCAGAATGCCTTTACATGCAAGGTGGTAAAAATCTGAGGTTAGTTTTACAATTTAACCCCCAAAAATACTTTTCCTACCGCAATTTATCTACCCAATAGTTTACCAAAAAGACAAGCACCATAGACCCACATGTTTGACACTATTAGTTAGGTGTTGTGGGTCCTACCATTCTGTCTACTGGGTAAACTTTTAGAATCACCACCGGTGGTTGGATTAGCATTGGAGCCTTCCTTCCTTCTTCATAATTTGAATCGAAGCTGCTTTTTTATTTTTTATTTTTTGATAATTTTGTAGCACTAGTATATACCTTTGACTTTTGAATTTGGACATGCTAACAATCAAGAAGGGTATTTGTATTTCAGCTAACAGTTGGTTGAACACAAATAAAGCAATTGGAATTTGGAATCGAATCCACTTTCAAAATCGGTTTGGAATTTATCATACCAAGATTCCCGTTGCTGGGATTTTATTTTGCTGGCTTGATTATAGAAGTATGTATTTTGTCGTTTTTTTTATCTTTAGTTGTAAGCCTTATGATTTTTAAGAATATGTGAATTAATAGGCGAGGGACAAAATAACAACAACAAGAAACGTTTGTTCCATATTCTTGGGTTCGGACGTACGATTTCCCCCCCTATTTTCTGATCAGTTAAAAGCTTTAGCCCACCACGATCATGGCTTAGGCCCAACCAAATATGTTAAAACTAAATGGGCCTTAATTGGTCTCAGATATAAAAACGCCCCGCTTACCTCCAACATTTCCATCGACAAATCCACGAGCTGCTGGGCCTGACCTGAGTTGCGAACAGAGTTGTTTGTATATGTACCGCTCTAAATTGAGCCTTTAAGCCTGCTTCAGAGAGAAAAAATCAAAAATCAAAAATCATGAATTCAAAACTCGAGGCCAAAGTTTTATACACCAGATAACAACTGAAAACGAGCGCAGAGGCATTTATTATCCAAACTCAGGGTGCCTGCAGTGGCTGCAGCCTTAGCATTGAAATCCCTGGCTAGGGTTCTACCAATCAATCCACTATCATTTAAATGCAAGTACCTCAACCCTTCCTCACACTTTATGGCCCCATTGGGCATACCACAGACATGGGCTCCCCAAGAACCAATTAATATTAATTTGTTCTTGACTCAAATTCGAAGCATGTGTCTCACTCTCACTCACACACTCTCTCTCTCTCTCTCTCTATATATATATATGTCTCTCTCTCTATATATATATGCACACCACACAGAGAGAGAGAGAGTGAGATAGGGGGGTTGGGTTAACGGAGGAAAGATGCGCGATGGAAAAATGCATCCTCCATGTTTTTTTTGACGATTGCCATACATCATTTCCATCTTTATCATCTAAGATGTGGATACATCAAATTTCATATGATTACACCATTTTTTCACCGTTGATTTAGTTGGTGCAAAATTAATGGTTTACCGACAATAGAACTTTTTACATTGCTAATTCAACGGTGAAAAAGTGGCGGAATCACATGAAATTTGGTGTATGCGCGTCTTAGATGATAACGATGATGATGATAGATACCGATCGTCGGAAAAAATGATGGATGTTGTATTTTTTCGACGCCATAGAAGGAAATCCTCTCCTATGGGCTCTTTTCTCCATTATTCACACACCCACACCCACGTACCATTATTCACACACACACACACATATAACTCCTCTCAGATGTACTCATAGAGAACCTGCACAACAAGTTTAATAGCAAATAATGCACAAAGACCACTGTCGCCCGGCGGTAAAGCTTCTCGCAGTTGACCAAAAAGTTTGTAGTTCAAATTCCACTCGCATCATGGTTAGGAAAACCCCCCCCCCCTCCAAAAAAAAAAAAAAAGAAGCACCTTCGCGTTAGCCTTGATATGAATTGAAGAGGTCTTTATTTTATTCGATCGTTGATTAGCTCATGGGCATTATTCGCTAATAAGCCAGCTCCCAAGGTAAAATGGACTTTATATGACTTCAGAAAGAAAGTTTTACATAGCAGCTGACTAACCAGAAGGCTGATAGTTCATTCAATGAGATGAAGCCAAGGCTCAATGCCTACCTCTCAACCAGGTCTGTTGGTATAACTTTTCTTTTAAAAGTGAGAGGTTGTTTCGATTTCCGATTGGGTCGCATCCAAAAAACCAATGTGGTGATTTCTAATCTGCCATATTTGCCAACATCTTAATTTAATTTATTGTATTTGTTTAAAAGCAGATGATGAGAAGTTATGACCTTTAAGACACAAGAACTATAATTGAGGTCACTTGCCTCGTCTGCAAGAAAGCCCACACTCACTGTTGACGCTGTAAATATTATGTTACAAGTCACGAGGGGAGGTGGACTGAGTGTCCAAACTTCAATATTACAGAGTTGCCTGCTTTATGATTTGTACATGATCATGCTCGTAGATGGGAACTTCCCGGATCGTGACATACGGTAGGTGCCGTGTCCCGATCCTCATGGAAAGAGGGCAGGAACCGCACATTGGAGGTGTCTCCCGGGCTATCGTCCCGCTGTCTGGACCCGATCTTCGAGGATTCCCTGAACAGTCCTGTGGTCGGTGGGTAAACGAGCATTGGTTCACCTCTGGGCCCTCCTACACGCTGAGAATTCTCAGCCCTCTCAGCTCGCCTCCGAGCTATCGCAGAACCGAGCTTTCTCGGCCTCCCGCTCGCCTCCAAGCCTCCCGCCGAGCTAAGCTTCCTCGGTTCTATTGAGCGATCCAGAACGCAGATCACAGGAGTCTCCGTCACGGCTCCGCGAGTCTCGCCAGACGCGAGATATCCGCTGTCCCACGATCCCGTGTTCCACCCCGTCACATCCTCCCATTAATGAGCGTATCTTGTCATTAATGGGGGATCCCGCCATTCTCGCAGGCGCAACGCCAGGGGCGTAACGGCCGGCGAGAATCTCACGCCCGCTAGCCCACGGCTGCCGCTATATAAACCTCTCTCTCAGACGACTCAGGTAAGGCAATTCTTATCCAATAGCCCGCTACTCTGCCCAAATAGCTCGACTAATTTGATTGTTGGAGGGTCCACGGTGGTACAACCATCCCGGGACTTCTTTGCAGGTAGCTCGGCTTCGCAACAAACCAAACCCATTGAGATCCACACGCTTCAGGCGACAAGCCTCAAACCCAATCTCAGCTGTTCGCTTACGCCGTCGGCAGATCGTCGGAAGACAACATCTGAAGGAGATTCAGACCTCTATCAATTGGCACCGTCTGTGGGAACCCGAAAATTCCACTCATCGAAAGTTGATCTTCTGATATCGAGCTGATGGCGAGTGATCATCGCGACGATCCCAGCACTAGCCACCGTCCTCCCCACAACGGAGGCACGGACGGATCCTCTCCTCCCCCTAACGCCGTTCACGCCCTGTCTGCACTGATCGACAGGCTCGAGTCCATCGTGGATGCCCTTGTCCGTGTCCAAACAGCTAAACAAACCCCCCAGATCGCCGTTCCCCCACCTCGGGACCGTGACCTCCGCATAGGGGGAGATGACACTGCCCACGCTGGCACGACTGAACAGCGCCTCACTATTTCCGGCGGCCACAGATCCTCGTGGCAACCAATTGAATGACCCGCTGGGCACCTCGCAGCTCCACGCCGAGGTCTCATGAAAGAGCACCCCGTCCCGAGGCCCATCGCGCTCCTGTCCCTCCCGAGGAGGTGTCGGTCAGCTCGCCTGCTTCTAGGCATGGCCGACACCCTCTCTCTCGACAGGGTCACGCGGACGGCACTCACCACGGTGGCTCGAGGACGACCTCACCGAGAGACCTGAGGAACCTCATAGAACGGAACCAAAATCACGGCCAGGCGCAGGCTTCCAGCAGGAGGGGCCATAACTCCAAGTACGCCGAATCCTCGGGATACCACGACCGCCTCGATGCCCTCAAAAAGAAGATCGAGGGTATACATCGGGAGAGCTGTCCTTCAAGCAAGGGGGCCAGGTATGCCGCCGACTCCCTTATGAAGCCCTTCACTGAAGAACTGCTCGTTGTCCGTGTCTCCTAAAGAAACAAGCCTCCAAAGGTGCCCCTCTTCGACGGAAAGTCCGACCCAAAAGACCACCTAGACGAGTTCACGGCGGGGATGAGCTTCCAGGACAATTCTGACTCCGCCCAATGCCGAGCGTTCCCCGCCACTCTCATCCGTGCCGGACGAGATTGGTTCCGAGAACTCACGCCACGCTCCATCTCTACATTCGATGAGTCGGCCGCCCAGTTCCTCGAGCATTTCGTCGGGAACAGACGGCAGAAGCGGACCGTCGATTACCTCTTCACTATAAAGAGCGGGGACAAGAAATCCTTCAAAGGATACGTCAACTGCTTCTACAACGCTCTTCTTGAGGTCTTAGAGCACCGGGACGAGACTGTCATCACGACCCTTAGGTCAGGCCTTAGGTACAAGGAGTGGCTCCGCTTCTTTGCATTAGCGCAACCTAAGACCATGGCTGAGGTAAAAGCCTGGACCGAGCGAGAAATCCAGCTTGAGTCCGAGGTAAATGCGAACCTACCCCGGAGTGATCAGGCCGATCAAAAGAAGAAGGGTAGAGACGAGAAGAAGAAGATTGACCGGCCAAAGCCATACTCCCCGAAGTTCCAGGAGTATACCCTGCTCGACATCTCCCAGACAGAGCTGTTGGAGGAGGAAAAGGGCGAGCGATTTTTCAAACTCCCTCCGGTCACCAATAGAGCGGCCAAACGGACACGAGTCCTTTACTGCGCCTTCCACAGGTCGCAGGGACCCCCCACCGAGAACTGCAAACAGCTCCGGACTACATCGAGGAGTTGATTCGCTCGGGGCACCTGGCAAAGTACTTGTGTAATACCCAGTAGGCGAGGTACAGTACTTTAAAATATACCTGTAAATCTAAATTCTATTTTACTGTATGTTTTTCTACTACTGATGTTTGAAACAAGTCATCTCTAAGTTATTGCCGTTTTCATGTAAGATTATATAAAATACCTTACCATATTATGCCAATATTAAAATTTACTACTTATTGTTGTTATATATAATATACACTACCTATGTTCATTTCAAGTAAAATTAACCTACATAAATAAATAACTTATTATGTTACCTTATTGCCATTACCTGTATATTAGTTTTCCCAAACTAATTATATTCCTAACCTTAAATCCTAACACTCAGCCCAACCCCTATTTTTCCTCTCTCTCTCATCTTTTCCATGAGCCGGCCCAAAGCCCATGACTCAAACCCTTCCATAAACCCCCACTCTCCACAAACCCGACCCGACCCAAGAAAACCCGACCCGAACCCTCCCCCCCTCTCTTCTTCTTCTCCTCATCTCATTTTCGTGTTCCCACCTTTTTCACCATCGGCTCCCTCTCTCTTCGCCAACCCTCCGCACGACTCGTTCCTCCTTCCTCGCAACCGCTCGCACGACGCACTCCCTCCTACGACCGCTCCTCACCCCAACATTCCTCCTCGTCTCTCTCACCCACCTCGATCGCCATGGCTCCACTCCCCCTGCTCATCTTCTCCCTCTCTTTCCCCGCGTCCTCTCTTCCCTCGCGCTACCCACGAGACCCGATCCCCAACGGCCATGACGAGCTCTTCCATCTCCTTCGCCAACCACCCACGACACCCGTTCCTCCTCCGACCATGATGACCACCACCAATCCGAACCCCTCGCTGCCTTGCCTCTATCTTCACCTCCATCGACCCCCTCATCTCCTCGCCTAGCCTAGCCAACGAGCTCGAGTCGCCGACGAGCCCCGAGCTCCTCCCCTGCACATCATCTCCGAGCTCCAACCCAAGCCGACGACCCACCTCAAGCAACCTCTAACACTCTCAAGCTCGCTGTCTCCATCAACTGCGACGATTCCAGCGACCCACTGCACCCAAGCCGGAGCTCCACTGTACCTCACCGCTGTGCTACATCCTTCGAGCTCGTCTCTGCATTGTGCTGAGCCCCGAACTCCTCACCCGAGACATTGCAAGCCGCCTGCAAACCCACTGCGCCATCGCCGTCGCCGCTACGAGCACCCCCAGCCGCTACCCGAGCTCGCTGTCGTCGCCGCTGCCTGTGTTGTGCCGTGCTTGTGGTCGTGCCTCCGCCGTGTTCGTGTCCGTGCGATCTCCGTCGTTGCGCCGTCGCCAGGCAAGTTTTGGAACTTGCTTATCATGCTAATTATGTAGAACCATAATTATTTATCACACCGTAATTTTATTGACGAACTTTAATAAATAACGTATCATATTTGATTGTACTGAACCGAACCCAAATTAGTGTCTAATATCCCATAGCAATATTGTATAAAATTTATAGAATTTTAATCTTGTTTAATCAGTAATTAAAATGGGCATTTCGATTGTTACCTAGATAATTAACCTAGGTGTTCGACACGGAACCCTAACCAAAAACCCTATTTAAAATGGCAGAATTTATGACCAATAAATCCCTCTACTGATAATGAATGTCGAGTAGGGATTTGGGTAATAAAATAGCTAGGTTATACCTGTGAAATGTTTCCCTAAAAGGCGACGTAAATCTGGAAGTCGCCGTGCATATCACGTTGTAAAATTAATAGTAAATTAGATATAAATCGTATCATGACTTGCTTAGGCTCGTTACAAACCAGACTGGATAATATGTAAACCTATGATAATTCTTACTGAATATTGTTCTGTTATGATGTTGAATACTGAGGCGATTCGCGGTCCTAAACTGCAGTCCGGGACAGCGTTCGTTTTGGATACCTGGTTTTGGAACACCTGTATACCCCTTCTTTAAACTGAAAATGCACGGAGCCCCATATGGTCACGTAGATAATTTAGTTAGCTAACACCTGAATCTGGTCCCGTTCCGTTTCACCATCATTTGATATTTAATTGCATTTTAACGTATCTAGGTGTTCTGAAGTTTCTGCAGTGACTCCTCTTGCATAGCTACACTAGACAGCACATAACTTTTAATAAAGAATGTCTATTGATAATCCGTTTGATGAATTGGAAACATAACAGAAAAATTTACAATTAGTTGAACTGTATCATTGCTTAATTATGCTCTCAACTGGGAGTAAAATGTGTTACGAAACGGACTCGCAGTTCAGAAATTGGATTTTTAGCAGTGAACCCTTAAAATGAAATGACCATAACTAGCGAACTTGAAACCCGATTGACGCGAAACTAATTTTGATGGATAGATAATTAAATATATTGTTTACCCCTTTTATATTGTTTTGCTTAATTCTGAACATATGATTTACAGTAAATTATGCAAGTGGTAGGACATTGGCTGCTTTATTCGTATTATAATTAATTGCATCCTCATCATATCATGTAGCGGTTATATCCTCATTTGAATAGCGTTCAGATGCATCGATAACATAGTGATCATGTACATTACTCAGTGATAGATATTAGTGATTGGATTGTGGCAAGTACGTTAGTGTTTAAACATGAATGAATAAGTGAAGTGACACGTAGTTGTACACAATCAGCGGAACCAGTTAAATTATTGCATTGTCGACGTCTATGGGGCATATATAAGTGTAACTATAACTGGAATGGGACGGTTATGGAGCACTTAGATTAGTGTCATAGGTAAGGTGTCAAACACTGTCCATTTATCTTAGGTACCAGTCGAGACATGCTTGATGGAGATCCTGTCTTCGGTTCTCGCGTAGACTTGTCATGGACCGACTAGTATTTGGGTTTATGGTCGGTATTTGATGCAGACCGTGGGTGTGGGATAGTTTGAGCGTGAGTTCAACGGAATCTCAGGAGTCCCATTGCCGGCGTATACAGTGATTTTGGGAGTTGTATGGATGGTGTTACTGATTATTATCATGCGTGATTCGGGCCCGTGTTTCCTTGCCCTTGAGGCCCTACCCTTGGGTTGGGATACTCATGCGTGGTTGACTCTCACACTTAGACTGACGATAGGTTTAGCGACCTGGACAGTGAGACTTAGAGACTGATAGGTTTAGTGACATGGACATGTATTGATTACTGATTCAATATACCTGCTTTACTGTTTACCTGCATCGGTTACTTCATGCTCATGTCATCACTCCATATTTACCGCTTCATGTTCAACATAATAGCACGTGTTTACATTTGTATTTATATATATTGCTATTGTGTCGCTCTGACGACCTGAGTATGCATGCTCAGAGTGAGAAGTGGACTTAGCTTGGATCAGGACCTGACGTACCTCGAGGATATTGTGGACATCTAGATTAGCGACGCCAGCGCTATCTTCCTCTTGATCTTTATCTGGTATATCTTATATCCTTTTGATAGATTAGTGACTGCATTTCTCATTACCTGTGTGTTGATTACTGATTACGACGTAATGCTAGAAGCCGAAGTGTGACTGCGGCAGGATGTTTTCTCGACCGTAGAAGCATGGATGGCCTTGTCAACCCCTTATATTCCGTATTTTGGGAAGCGGGGCGTGACAACTTGCGGGAAAAGTGACAAGCAGACTGGGAGCAAGAGAACCATCCCCCTCCCGGCGAGTTGACGATCGACCAAATCATGGTCGTATCAACGGGGAGTGAGCCTGGAGCCGGCAAGATTCGATGCCTCCTGCCGGTCGAGGGGTCTAGCAGCCAGCCTCAGAAGAAGAGCAAATTAGCCGAGCCCATCACCTTCACCGACGAGGACCTCTACGTGATATCCTTGCCTTACAACGACCCCCTGGTGATTACAGTACGGGTCCATCGCTATGAGGTTCAAAGGATACCGGTCGACTCGGGGAGCTCGGCAGACATCCTTTTCTACGACTGCTTTTTACGTATGGGGCTCGGCCCGTCGGGCCTGAGGCCTGTTGGGGTCAAAATTTGCACCCCGGTTGACCGAGTCAAAGTCAAAGTCAAGGTCAACCCCAAGCCAGGTGGGCCCAAGCCTAGGTCAGGCGGGCCCATGCCCAAGTCGAGCCCGCGGCCAGCCTCCTCCATGCCAAAATATAGATCATGTAATAAATAATTTTTATGTAATTTTTTATGCATGAATGTATGCAAAATGGGCATAAAGCCAAATTTTTGTAAAGCCCATGGCTTATGTACAAAAAGAAATGGCACATGAGCCATGCGATAGGCAAAATACTATTTTGTAAAGCCTAAGGGGCTATATGTAAATGTGTAAGCCTATATAAGGCAACATGATGAAAATATCTAGACAACTTTTTCATTCTCAAAAAATTAGGGCCTCTGCCTCTTTCTCCTTCCTCAAGGTTCTAAAATCTTCTTCTTTATTTTGAATTAAATCAAGAGTTTCTCTTCCTTTTCCAAAACTAAATAGTTTTTCACCACAAAACCTATAAAGGGGAGCTTGGATCTTCCATTAGATCTCAAAAAGAGGAGATTTTTAAATCTCACCCCCTTTCTCCAAGATCTGGCCAAACGACAGGAAGAAGAAGGAGACCAATCTCCAGAAACCCCACTTTGGGAAAGATCCAGGGCTCAAGGGGAGAAGCCACTACATCAGCCTCAAAATATCCTAGGAGTTTAACTCCTCATATATATACATATATACAAAATAATAAGTGCTCCTTTCTGGAAGTACAACCCCCATTGCAGGGACCAAGTCCCTTTTGCCTCCCGAGCGTCCACGTGCCTGGCACGTGAGACGCTAGCGTCTTTATGCTCAAAGTGCTAGCGCCCGAGCGCCCACGTGTCTGGCATGTGGAGCGCTAGCGCCCTTGCGCTCAGAGCGCTAGCGCCCGAGCGCCCACGTGCCTGGCACGTGGGGCGCTAACGCTCTTGCGCTCAAAGCGTTAGCGCCCGAGCGCCCACGTGCCTGGCACGTGGGGCGTTAGCGCCCTTGCGCTCAAAGCGCTATTACCCAAAGCGCTGGCGCTTTTTCCCACGCATCCTTTGGATGCCCTTTCCCCTTATATATATATATATATATATATGTATATACACACACACACACACATACTCCACACTAAAAACACCTCCCCCGTTAGAAAAATTTTCTAACGGGGCGCTGCCCCGCTCCCCGCAAGGAGGCTGCTAGCCCCCTTGACCCCCAGCCCGCTATCCGGGTAGCGGGACTGTTTCCTGATTTAAAATCAGAAAAGCTTATGGAAAAAGCTTCAGAAGAGGGTCACGTGCTTACACGTGACTAGCAGTCACGTGTTGGCACGTGACACCTAAAAGCATCAGCAAAGCAAATTCAGCTTCCTGATTACATCAAAGATAAGGGCTTCAGAAGGGGTCACGTGCTCCCACGTGACCTGGGTCACGTGTTGGCACGTGACAATCAAAAAGCGGCTTCAAAACCCAACAGCTCCCTGAGCAAATTAAGAAAAAGGCTTCAGAAGAGGTCACGTGCTCCCACGTGACCAGGGTCACGTGCTCCCACGTGACCAGGGTCACGTGCTCCCACGTGACCAGGGTCACGTGTTGGCACGTGACACTCAAAACATCAGACTCATTCTCCGGTTAAATTGAGAAGAAGGCTCCATGTCAGGGTCACGTGCTCACACGTGACCAGTTGTTACGTGGTGGCACGGGATAGCTAAGCAGCAACCAGAAAACAGAGCGCAAAAAGAAGGAAGAAGGCTCGTTCCAAGGGGGTCACGTGCCCACACGTGACCATGGGTCACGTGGTCACACGTGACCGGCTTTCAAAGCCCATTTTGTTAACAGGATTAAATTCTGAAAGAGATTCAAATCTTTCCAAAGGAAAGCGATTATCTGGAACCAACCGAATTAAAGATTTAAAGATGATTGAATATCATCTATCTATGGAAAAATCCTGAACTTGGAAAGATTTCCCCTTTAAATCTAACAGAAATAACAAAGGAGAATCCCTGGATTTGAAATCCAATGGCGAATAAAATTCACCTAATAATCCAAAGGTCCAAAACGAATGATGGATGCAAATCAAATCTCTCAATGAAGATTCGTCAAAAAACTAATTGACTCGGCTGCTTCTCCTATAAATAGGAGCCAAGAGACACGCAAAATAGAGAGGCAGAGGGAAGAAAAGGGAGAGAGCCTCGATATTTGGAGGAATTTGGATCTTCTGCAAAAAGAAAACCCTAGGTAAGAGAAGGAAGGCTTCTTGAAAGAAAAGAGAATTTAATTCTCGACAGAGTTTAACTCTGATATAGAACAGAGGGACATATTTCTTCTCTCTTTGATGGAGGATCTGTAAAGTGCACATCTCCCCTTGAGTTGAGAATTTAATTCTCGATGGGTTGAGATCCTGCCATGCAGATCCAAAGCATAGAGAGGGAACGGAAGCACGAGAATTCAATTCTCACAGAACTATAGGAATTTAATTCCTTTAAAATAAAATTAGGGCTTGACCCTGTGTTATGGGAATTTAATTCCTTCAGAACAAAAAGAAACAGGGTTTAACCCTAATTAAGAACTTAGTTCTGTTGAAACAACGGGAGTTTAATTCCCTTAATCATAATTCTTTAATCGAGAATGGGAGTTTAATTCTTTAAAGCTTTTATTAGGGTTTAACCCTATTCAGTTCTTCACATAAATGAGGAATTTAATTCCTACAGAAAATTCAGAGTTCAACTCTATTCCAGAATATAAATCTTCAAAAGGAAGTAGGAATTTAATTCCTCTGGAATTTAAAGCTTTTTATTAGGGTTTAACCCTACGAGGAATTTAATTCCTGAAAAAAGATTAACAGATCTTCTAAACAACATACATAGAGGCAGGGTCACGTGCCACCACGTGACCCTCCCCCCCAAAAGATCTACAGAAAGCCCTCTGGAGGCAGTGCCTCACGTGACTCACGTGACTCTTGACAGAAGCTTTAACACATAAGCGCTTGAATCCCCGTCACGTGATGGCACGTGATGCTCTAAAAGATGCATAGTCTCAGAAGAACAAGTGAAGGGAGGGCGCTCTCACGTTGCCACGTGACCCCTCTTGCCTTAGTGTTTAAACACTAAAACGGAACCCCTGAATTCAGTGACAAAACATTGTTTGGCCTTAGTGTAACACTAAGCACAGAACTATATTTGCAGTGTTCAACACTGATTACCGTAGTGTCCAACACTAGTTTGGGACTCCTGTTGCCAGTGTTTAATACTGGACTGTTTTAGTGTTCAACACTAATCTGAAAGCCTGGTTGCTGGTGTTTAACACCAACTATCTTTTAGTGTTGAAACACTAACTTATCAATCTTATTCCCAGTGTTCAACACTGATTCGTCTTTAGTGTTTAACACTAGACACTGGCCCAATTGGCCGAATGGATAGAGGCAAAGCCTCTCCTTCAAGGGACCAACAGGAAGTCAATATTCCAGACATGATTGGACTTAGCCCAAGATGGCCATAAGTCCTCAATTCGTAATTAACTGGGCTAATGGGCTCATAACATAATCAATTGGTCTTGATCCCAAATTGGGCCAAAGACTATTTAATCCACTCCGGTTCCAGGGTACATCTCTTCACTCCTTTGATACTTGGCTTTGTAATCCCTCAACGTCTTCAAAGAGGTGACGGGTCCCGATGACCACATATTGATACGGACTGTGGGGTCCTTAAACCCATGGACTACGACGTCCTTAACCTTGACCGAGATGTCTTAAAACTAACAATGGACTGTGGGGTCCTTAAACCCATGGACTACGACGTCCTTAACCTTGACCGAGATGTCTTAAAACTAACAATGGACTGTGGGGTCCTTAAACCCATGGACTACGACGTCCTTAACCTTGACCGAGATGTCTTAAAACTAACAATGGACTGTGGGGTCCTTAAACCCATGGACTACGACGTCCTTAACCTTGACCGAGATGTCTTAAAACTAACAATGGACCGTGGGGTCCTTAAACCCATGGACTACGACGTCCTTAACCTTGACCGAGATGTCTTAAAACTAACAATGGACCGCAATGTCCTTAAACTACATATGGACCGCAATGTCCTTAAACTACCTACGGACCGCAATGTCCTTAAACTAGCAATGGACCACTATGTCCTTAAACTGGAACAATAGAGCCCAAACGCTCTTTTGTCGGATCTAAACGATCCCGTTTAAGTTGATCTTAGCCTCAAATATGGCTAAAGTATCCTTAAACCTTCAAACAGACTGGACTATGAATCCCCCCAATCAACTTCGGTTCAAGGGTACATCTCTGAACTCCTCTGATATTTGTCGTTGTAATCCTTCAACGTCGTCAGAGAGGTGACGGGTCCCGACGGCCATACATTCAATGGACCACTATGTCCCTAAACTGGAGTAATA
Source organism: Agapanthus africanus (assembly GCA_030015575.1). Classification (NCBI taxonomy): domain Eukaryota; kingdom Viridiplantae; phylum Streptophyta; class Magnoliopsida; order Asparagales; family Amaryllidaceae; genus Agapanthus; species Agapanthus africanus. The sequence goes on from JASDDO010000004.1 coordinate 437,026,421, forward strand.
GAGCCCCAAATGTTCTTTTGTCGGATCTAAACGATCCCGTTAAGTTGATCTTAGTCTCAAGTTAGACTAACGTATCCTTAACAAACGTTTGAGTTGATCTTAGCCTCAAATATGGCTAACGTATCCTCAAACCAAACCCCCAAACCCAAATCTAAGATAAATACGGATTTGGACTAGTCCACGTCCTACGGGCGACGACATAACTCAGTCTCCGTATACAATCCACGGGCAACCACAAATAAAACAAACACACACGACACGAAGTGACCATCTGGAGAAGGAGAAAGTTGTTACCGCAATGCGGTAGCGTAATTAACTGCAGGGGCTTGCGCCTGCAGGGAAGAGCGTCCCCACAATCAAAAACCCCTCAAGCGAGGGGGAATCTGACGAAGTCTGCTACATCGGACGCATCCGCTCAAACATTCGATACACGGTGCCATAAATCAACTTGGTATCTTCGGAGAGGTGGACGGATAGCACCAATTAGCATCTGCCCCGAACCTTAGGCAATAGACGTCCCCGCGTCTCGGCCGCCGTTCGGAGGGGAACAGATTCTGGCACGCCCGGTGGGACCTTTTCCTCTTTCCACTCCACACTTCGTGTGTCGTGATTCGCGAACCAATCGCGGTTCGCTAATTGTGGCCCTTGGGTTTCAAGATACTAAGAATTGGAGTCTCGCTTATTGCAGAAAGCAAAGGATCGATGGCTTCTACTTCCGTGAAATTCTCCAACTGCTCAGACTGCAATTGCGACCAACGCTTTGCCTCGCCATGAGGTATAGCCTACGGACCCCAAGCTGCTTCATTATTCACAATGCCGGTGGACCAGATGACTCAGGCCACTACCGGATTGTTCTTCGGGACTATACTCCCACCAACAAGCTTCACGGCGCCAGTGCTGACAAAGGAAGCTCCCAAGAAGTCGGTCTTTGATCGTCTTACCCCTGCCGCGGCTCATCTCAACGGGTCGCCCAACATCAGCGCCTCGGTCTTCTCTAGATTGGGCCAGAAATCCTGTGGACCCATCATGGGGCCTACAATCCCAGAGAAGGCTGCTTCTAAGAAAGTGACCGGTCCTGTTCCTGAAGTCGCCAAGGCGGCTTCCCCGGCCAAAAAGTCGGTCTTTACAAGATTGACGGCTTCAGCTCCCGCTCCTGCTACCCAAAGGACATCGGTCTTTAACAGGCTAACACCAGCAACGACCCCCCACCTACACAGGGGGCAAGACGAAGCCATTCTCACCGCCGAACCAACGCCGTCCGCTCGACACGCTCGACGTCGCCATTGGCGCCGAGTAAGGAAGGCTGGAGGCAACTCCCCCTCCGGGTTAACTCCATCAGCCCCGATGGCAGAAGTTAATGCTGCTGTTCCAACTGGGAACAGCTTCGAGATGCTAAATAAGGTGCGAAGGAATTCTCCCACTGCAGTGCTAAAGAGGTCTCCTCCCCCATTAAGAAAGGTTGTGGAAATAAAATCAGAACAACCCCGATCCCCTCAACGGCTGTCTTCCAAAATCTATAAGGTTTGGCGATAGGCCCGAGACTCGATCATCGATCCAAACTTCTCCCGCCAGCACAAGAAGCTGAAAATCCAACCGGAAGCTGGTCACCAGGCTAAACCCCGAAAGGCTGTCTGGACGCCCACCTCAACGGCCCCCTCAACCTCCATGGCTCATGAAAGGAGGAAGCCAGAGAAGATCCCCCAGCCTGCAACGACAGCTAATAGCACTAAGCCCAGACGCCCTAAGTCTGGGGGCATGATGGTCCACACCGTATACATGGCGTCAGGAAAAGAAGACAGCCGCGCGTCCACGGGTCATAGACCGCTTACACGGTCGGTGACCAAAGCTCAGGAGCAGCAGCAAAAGCTCCAAGAAATGATGAATGCTATGGCCGCACTTACCGGGCCAAAAGAAAGCCCAGAAACGTCCTCAGACGCACGCCAGGAGGAAGAAACCGACGATGAATTCCTTCGCCGGATACTGGAGAAAAAGGACAAAGAGGTTGCCGAACAAGCAACCAACATACAGCGTATGGGCCTTCTCTTCCAAGATATGATAGGAATGATGATCCAGCAGGACCTACCCGCCGAGGATCCCCCAATCGTTCTTGAAGACGACCGAGGAGAAACGTCAAATCCACCGCCAGCCCCCTCAACGGCCAAGGAAGAGACGATCTCTAAAGCTGACTTGGTTGACTATATAGCCCAGCAAATCCGGGTTCATCATGCGACTGAGGCAGCTGGTCAAGTCGTAAAGACGGGCTGGCCGTATCCAAGCTGGTACGACCAAATCAAATACCCGCCAGGCTATACGATACCGAAATTCCACGTGTATAAGGGGACCGGCAATCCCCATCAACATGTTGCCCAGTTCCGGGCCCTCTGCGGTAACACCGGCGGTGATGATAAACTGTTGCTTCGCCAGTTCGTGGGCAGCTTATCAGAAACAGCGTTCGAATGGTATTCGGAACTCCCGAACGATTCTATCAAGACGTTCGCTGAAATGGAGTTGTTATTCACTCAGCGATTCGCAAGTGCCAGCGAACGCACTCCAATAACAGCACTGATTAACGCCAGGATAAAACCAGGCGAAACCTGGGTCCAGTATGCTATACGCTGGCGGAATTTGTGGTCGAGATGCGAACAACGCATTGAGGAGGCACCCGCAGTGGGCATGTTCGTGGGAACCCTAGACCCCTACGTAACTATCTCCCAGTTTATGATGTTCTTTAAGCCAACCACATTTCAGGCTTTAATCGACAAGTTGGCTCAGATGGACCAGATGGGTCATAGACCACCTCCCCCGAAGTCGGAACCTCGGAATGACAAGGGTAAAGGAAGGGCAACCTTTGTCGCAAATGCCCAACAACAACCTAACGCCCCGAAACCGGCAGATCAACTGGAAGAAAGACGCCGGTATTATAATGAAAAGATGAAACGTCCTTACTCGTTCCCACGAGACAAGACGAAACGGTTATTCGAGCTGGCAATACGCAACAGACTTATAAACCTACCAAATCCAAGGCGACCGCCGCAACCCACGGAGGTGAATAACCCTAATTATTGCCCTTACCATCAAACGGTAAGTCATCCGATCGAAGATTGCTTCGTCTTCAAAGGATGGATTGAAGATTAGTACCTCCAGGGGAAGTTTATACTGTCCGAAAAATGGAAGGTGAACCCACCACAGTCGCATACTCCTAAGAAAGCGGATACACCGGGGGCAACCTGTTCCTTTATTGAAGAAGCTCCATGGGAGGTCGTGCTATCAACTAAAACCAAAAGAATGCTGAGAGACCTTCATGCGTGCCCTGCGATCGAATGGAAGGACCCTCTTGAACCTCAAATTATCGAAGGAATGTTGAAGCCTCGCCCAACTACGAAGACTCGCGATAAGGGCCCAAATACTCACGCCCAACCGTCAAAATCTTCGAAGAAAAAGAAGAAGAAATCCAAGAAGTCCGTGAAGCTTGGAAACGAGCACACGAACTTGCAGAAGCAAATCGACGCGCTGGAAGAATATAATCAAAAGGCGCGAACTCCTGTCACACTGCAAGAGTTCCTCAACCACATCTTTCAAGAGGAAGATGATGGAGAGAGCTCGTCGGATGAATCCGAAGGATATGTGGCGAGTTGTAACGTAATCTCCCACTCGTTTACCGATGATGGAAAAACTCCTGGCACTAAGAAGCTGGAGGCAGAGCCTGAACCAGAGCGTGCATGGCCAACAGACGAAATGATCGACGCTTTTCTAGACGAGATTCGCCTAAAAAGTAAAGCGGATCAGGAGCGTGAGATGGCCGCTTCAGAAGGAGCCAAACGCAGGCGACTGAACGAAAGAGTTGAACTACCCCTGCCAGAGCGAAAGGCATCCGAAGTAGACAAGAAGATATTCAAGACGAGGAAAAGGTTTGCCAAAGCCATGTCAATGGGAATGAAGCTACCACCCTCGGAAGAAAACACGCTCAATGGGGTGGAGAGGCACCCTGATTATTGCGCATATCATCGAAAAATTTCACACCCCACAGAGGAGTGCGACGCCTTTAAGATATGGTGGCAAGGATATGTTGCTCATCGGCAACATTTTAAGCGCATGAAACGCAAGATCCGTCGGGAGCGAAGAAGTACTGTCGATGGGCACAACAGAACTACTGGCAACTGTTACATGGTTAACGCCAGGGGGTCACAAGTTCTCACCTTTGGGAGTGACTCTGATGAAGAAATGGCTCTGGGCCCTCTCTTTAAAGAATCTGTTTTAGGGAAAGAAGAGAAATCGGAGGCCTGCGAGAACATTCAGCTGCGCAATCGCACACTCCCAGAAAAGAATCTCAGGCCCGCGAGTAGGAAAGATAAGGGAAAGGAAAATGTCACTGAAGATATCACTTTAGATGACCAAGTCATGAGAGAGCTGGCTGCCAAAGACCCTCCTAGAAAGGGGAAAGTGGACTATAACATCCTAGCGCACCTAAGGAAGCTACCTTCTCAGCTTAGCATTCTCGATGCCCTCCTATTATCAAAAGAGGCGCGAGACTCACTAATTAAGGCGTTACAAGAACCTGAGCAATTTCAAGCCTTCCTCGCCACTGAAAGGATGAAGGATGAACTAGAGGAAGTGCATACGGCCGACATCACTTTCGGTGACGAAGACCTCCTTCTCGGGACGTGCGACCACAACCGTCCCCTATATGTCTCTGGATACTGCCATGATATCAGGATAGGCAAGATCCTGGTGGATAATGGATCCTCCGTCAATCTCCTTAATGTTCGGGTGTTAAAGGAAATCTGCATGAGTGTGCAGCACCTCGCTCGTGACAAAATCACTATCTCCGGTTTCGATTCACAATCGTCACGGACTCTCGGATCTGTAGTACTAACATTACGCTTCGGACTTCTCGTCACAGACGTCAAATTCCATGTCATTGACGCCAAGACCTGCTACAACGCCTTACTCGGCCGTCCTTGGCTACACGAGTACAACATCATCCCTTCTACGCAACATCAGTGTATGAAGTACTTTAAGGATGGTTTCGAGTATACCGTAACAGGTGAGTTGAACCCATTCTCCGTGAACGAAGTCCGCAAATACGAAGATGCGTGTTCCCCTCCGAAAGACGGCGACGACGCGAAGACGTCTTGCCTGAAGTTCGGGGCAGATGCTATTTAGTTTTATCCGTCTATCTCTCCGAAGATGCCGAGTTGATTTACGGCACCGTATATCGGAGGTTTAGACGGATGCGACCGATGTAGCAGACTTCGTCAGATTCCCCCTAAGGGTGAGGGGTTTTTGATTGTGGGGACGCTCTTCCCTGCAAGCGCAAGCCCCTGCAGTTAATTACGCTACCGCATCGCGGTAACAACTTTCTCCTTCTCCAGAATTTCACTTCGTGTCGTGTGTGTTTGTTTTGTTTGTGGTTGCCCGTGGATTGTATACGGAGACTGAGTAATGCCGTCGCCCGTAGGACGTGGATTAGTCCAAATCCGTATTTACTTAGATTTGGGTTTGGTGTTTTCAGTTTAAGGATGCATTAGTCGCGTTGCGGCTAAGATCAACTTAAACGTTCATTAAGGATACGTTAGTCCTGTTTTAGACTAAGATCAACTTAACGTAGTGATTGATTTAATTATCCGGCCGTCGGGACTCGTCACCTCTCTGACGTCGTTGAGGGATTACAACGACAGGCGTCTGAGGAGTTCAGAGATGTACCCTTGAACCAAAGTTGGTTTGGGATTTTATTACTTATTTGAATATCTAAGGACGCATTAACCGTATTTGGGGCTAAGATCAACTTAGACGGGACCGTTTAGATCCGACAAAAGAGCGTTTGGGCCCTATTGTGTCAGTTTAGGGACGTGGCGGTCCATATTCCAGTTTAGGGACGTGGTGGTCCATTATTAGTTTAGGGACGTTTCGGTCCGTCGCCAGTTTAAGGACGTAGTGGTCCATTATTAGTTTAAGGACGTTTCGGTCCATCGCTAGTTTTAAGGACGTTTCGGTCCGATGTTAGTTTAAGGACGTTTCGGTCCGATATTAGATGAGTGGACGTTGGGACCCGTCACCTCTTTGACGTCGTTGAGGAATTACAACGACAGATGTCAAAGGAGTTCGGAGATGTACCCTCGAACCGGTCGTGAATTGGTTTATGATAGGCATTTAATTTAAGGACTTACAGCCACGATTGGGTTAAGTCCAATTTTTTTATTTTAGGCTCTGCCCGATTAAAAGAATCAATCTAAACAGGGCTCTTCCCCTTTATTATTTTGCAATCTGATTTGGGTCAGGCCCTTTTAAATAATGAGTTACAGAAACTCAAGAATTTTCCAAACAGGGCTTTGCCCTCTTATTAATTTGATTAGGGCCAGGCCGTTTTAAATAATGAGTTGCAGAGACTCAGGAATTTTCCATACAGGGCTTTGCCCTTTTATTACTTTGATTAGGGCCAGGCCCTTTTAAATAATGAGTTGCAGAAACTCAGGAATTTTCCATACAGGGCTTTGCCCTTTTATTATTTTGATTAGGGCTAGGCCCTTTTAAATAATGAGTTGCAGAAACTCAGGAATTTTCTATACAGGACTTTGCCCTTTTATTATTTTGCAATTTGATTTGGGCCAGGCCCTCAAGAATTTTCCAAATAGGGCTCTGCCCTTTTATTATTTTTGTGATTTGATTTGGGCCAGGCCCTTTTAAGTAATGAGTTGCAGGAACTCAAGAATTTTCAGATTGAAGAACAAAAGTGCATGGCACTTTTGATCTAAATTTAGATCAAAAGAAAACAAGTTTTTCTTCTTGTTTTCTTTTCACAGAACCAAGGGTTCATATCAAGTGCAAGGCACTATTTATATATTTTTTATTATTCCCTTTTTTAATCTTCTGTTCTTCAGAAATTTTACCTTTCTTTTTTTTTTTGTTCTTGATTAATCTTCAAGAGTTCTTTCTCTTCTTTTTTTTTTTAGAAGTTTATCCTTCTCTTGATGATTCTACCTTATCCTTTGAATGAGGTCTGGGCTCTTATTTATAGTGCTCACAAATTTGTTAAATTTGTTACCAAGATCTTTCCTGAATAATTTTGGGAATTTTCCCACCATTGGATCTCTGATCCAAGGGTCTCTGTTTTACAGAAGAACAGAAAAGATTTACTTAAATTTTCATTCAGTTGCTGCGCAACTCACCAGCGCGTGACACGTGTCGCGCTGTCTTGCGCTTGCGCAGTTGCAACAGTGTTTGCGCAGAGCGCGCAACTGCGCAGACACGTGTCGCACTGTGAGCCTTTTGCGCACTGCGCAACGCACAGAAATCGAAGCGTTGCTTCAGAAAATTTTCAAAATTCAAATGAGCCTTGCTCAGATTGTGGAAACAAATGCCCCCCCACCGTTGTGCTGACGTGGCGCCACGTGAGCGCAACGGTGGTAAGATCCTAGCCGTCGGATCAAGGGGCTAGTTGAAGGGGCGCAAGCGCCTATAAATAGGACCCTTGGTCCTTGGTAATTTTCTTACTGTTCCTTCGAGAATTTTACTCCTCAGAGCCTTGCTCTTTTTTTGAGAATTTCTAGAGCCTTGCTCTCGTTTCTTTGAACTTCAGAACTCAAAATCACTTTTAGGTAAAATTAAATTAATTTAATTTAAATTTTAATTCACAGAGCCTTGCTCTTGTAGATCTTCGATCTAAAGAAAACCCCAGAGCCTTGCTCTTGAGATCTTTGATTCAAAGAAAACCCCATTGGGGTTTCTTCAACAGAGCCTTGCTCTTGAGATCTTTGATCTAAAGAAAACCCCATTGGGGTTTCTTCAACAGAGCCTTGCTCTTGAGATTTGCAGAGGTCCTGTTCATGGGTTTTGACCCATGAACAGAGCTTTGCTCTTGGATGACCTGCAGATTTCTTTAGCAAAAATTTTTTTATGAATTTTTTTTTATGAGTTTTCAAATTCTTTTAAGTGTTGATGGATTTTTTCAATCATTACCACAGAGCCATGCTCTTTTAAGGAATCTTGTTCCCCTGAGACCAGAGTTTGACAAATGTCACTCTGCGACAGAGCTTTGCTCTAAAAGAGGAGATTTTCTCCTTGTCTCTAGGGATCTTCCCACCAGTGGGTGTATCCTATTGGGAATTTTTTTATGAATCGACAGTCCCATCTAATGATGGGATTGTATTATTAAATGATGCACATCATCCAGATTTTGTGGGTCCCCCTTTGGTCCCCTACCTACTGCATCACAGTGTGGAGCAAAATATATATATATATTTTAATGCCAAGCGTTAGGCCACTAATGATGTATGTTTCTTTGTCTTTCCACAGAAAAGATGTCTGACGACTTGTCTTTCCCCTTCGTTCGTTCGGAAGGAGGGTTCCCCCATGCGCCAGTGGATCGGGTGGTACTCGCTCTTATTAAAGACCGCGATCCTGAGTGCAAAAAGCTTCATCTGTGGGGAAGGTGGTATAGCCAGATCATCCAAGGCCGCCGCAGTTTTAGTTCCGCCGTGCCCTCTGAGCCCATAGTCACGATCCCTTATGCGGACGAACCCCCGGTGAAGTATGCCGTGGAGGTTAAGAATTGGAATTCTGATAACCTCCTTCAACCTGCAATCGGCGCCATCCCCGTGCAGCCGCCGCCGGCGATAGATATCCTGGGGAGGCGAATCTGTCAGGGCGAAGCACGCCCTTGGGGGCAGGCTTATAACATTGGAATGATCCCGCGACCCCCCGCCGGATATTTGCAGTGGGCCCGGTACATTCTATCGGCGAAGAGGACCCACCTAACGAAGATTGGTCTATACTCAGCCGTCTTCGTCTCGCTCTTCGAGTACCCCTCTCCTCCAACGTGGTGGATAAAGGCTTTTGTTGAACAATGGAATATCCCCACCCATACCTTTCTGATGGCGGATAAGGAAGTTTCTATCTCTTTGGAGGAATTTGCCGAAATTTCAGGTCTGCCAATGAGGGGAGAGCATTACGAGGAGTTGCTTCCTCCTGATGAGTATGTCTTTGCCACTAAGCAGCTGGTATTTGACTTAACCCCGGAGAATGCCATTCAGCATCAGTATCCGGGTTTGGTGAAAGTGTTGGAGATCTATGAGGAACTCCATTTGGAATCGGGGGATAAGGGCGTCAGTTTCGCAGCTTTCATTGCTCGCTTTATCCGCCCGGAGTTCTTATCAGAGCAGAGCGAGAAGTTCGCTCAGCTTGACGACCCTTTTGGTTTCGGTTTGGATCGCCGACCCGTATCGGAGAATAACCAGAGGGATTTCTATCTCCCCAATGCTGCCATCGTTGCTTTCTCGGAAATCGCCGTCCCCGGTATGGATGAGGAAACTTTCTTTATTGGATTCCTGGGCCTATGGTTATGCAACTTTGCGCTCCCTATGCACCCGCGCTTCATGCGGCCCTCTGTTTTTTACCCAGCGCATCGGATGGTGGCCGGTCTGCAGTTGTCGGTAGGAATTGCTGGGTTAGCTTATCTTTATCATGGACTCAGCGTAGCGGCGGACGCTAATGATCCTGGGACACAGCCTGCTAACTTCCCAATGCATTACTTCGTTTCTTGGATGGAGATGCACGTGCGAGGGGTGTTTGGCGCCCACAAGACTCCCCCATTCTTCGAGAAGTACAGACTCCCGAGAGTCGTACGGTTAATCGGGGCTTCAATTGTGTTCGCATCCCCGCGGGATTCTAGGGGACTCCTCCTGCGCCCACATTTGGTCGGAGCGACGACTTCTTTCGTGGATAAAGTTGTCACCATAGGCTCGGAGACTACTAAGTCGATGGTGCCCCTACGTGACGAGTTTAAGGGCGGGGCTTCTGTACTGAAGGCTCGGTAAATCGTCCATCTCTACTCCATTCGGCCGGGCTATCTAGTGTTTCGGCAGAATGAGACGGCTTTATTCATGAGGTATAATCCACATCGATTTGCCCAGCAATCAAGCTACAACCAGGGGATCCCGATGGAAGCCTTTTTGGAAACGCCTATGGTTGGCCCAGAGGGGGTAAAGAATACGATGCATCACTTTATACGGCTTAACACGGGTTCTTATTTCTTCATTAGTGAACCCAGCTGTGTCCCTAAGATGCTTAATTCATATGTGGCCTGGTATGCGCACGCTATGGGTCCAGTCATTTTGATGGAGAGACGCCTATTGGTTAACCGTAGGGGTGCGCCTCCTGGCGGTGATCGCAAGGCCCCTTTGCAGCCAAGGCTCCCGGTCGTCCCTCCGCTAAAAGATGCTGGAGTCGATCGACCACGCGTGTTGAGTCCTCCGCGGGGATTGCCGTTGCCCGCTACGGTGGATGCACCATCGGCGCCTCGTGCTCCCACGAAGGCGACTAAAGTAGTATCGCCAGAGTCAGGCGTAGGGGCAGATGTTGGGACCCGCCGCCCTAAAGTGGCTTCCAAGCGCAAATCCGCTCCAGGTGGATCTAAAGCTGGTGGACAGCAGAAAAAGAAAAAGTCCGCCCTTTCCCTCGATGCGATCCTCGGGTTAAAGCCTGCGGCTCCTCCTGCCAGGACCATATGCGAGTATGGCAGCAATGAGGGCTTTGTGGTGGACCCTGCGGACACTAATTTGGCCGCCGCCATTGCAACTTCAGAGCGATCGGCGAGGCTTGAAGCGATGTTGAACAAACTCGCTGAGTCCGGTAATTATCAAACGCCTTATTTGTCGTTTTATTGCATTTTATATTGTTATCCTTAACTAATATTCGCTTCATTTTCAACAGGTGTCTCCACTGAAGAGGCTATTGCTGCCTCCCTGAAAACCTTTCAGGAAGAGGAGGAGAAGCGTGCCCTAGCAGGCGTTGGTATGTTTCACCCCTTTCTCTTTTACAAGGAAAGTTTGTTGTCTTTTTTCTGATAATCAACCTGACCTTCTTTTGTTTCTTTGCAGGCGCTGTATCAATTGACGCAGGGGTCCCCTCTAAGTCTGTTATCGAAGTCCCGACTTCGTCAAAATTGCCACAAGAGCCTCGGCTTGACAAGACGATGAGGGATGCTTTGAAGAATCTAGAGGCATCCCTATATACGGACGAGGGAGCCTCACTCAAGGAAGCCCTAGTGGCATCCGTCTCAACGGCTCGAGAGGAGCGGAAGCGGTTGAGACGCGAAGCAAGGGCACGCAGAGCTGCTTTGGCCGCGGGAGCGGGCCCTAGCAATCTTCCTCGTGCCGACACTCCTTCTGAAGCAGAGGCGAGCGGAGCTGCTTTGGCCACGGGAGCGGGCCCTAGCACCATTCTTCGCACTGACACTCCTTCTGAGGAGGCCCCTGTCGCCCTATCTACTGCTTATAGGCGAGCGGCGCGCGCGGCCCGAAGTGCAAATGATAAATCTTCTTCAGGTAGTACTTCTTTCAGAGCTTTGTTGTAAGAATTATAAAGCTATTGGCTCACATGCGTTTCATCTGGCAGGGCCTAGTCCGACTGAGGGAGAGGCGGAGACCGTTGGACCCCAGGAAACGGCGGAAGCGGCGCCTGCCGAACCTGAGCCGACGGTGGGCACCGTCGTCGGGGCCACGGTGCCTGAAACCGAGATTGAGGAACCTGCCGCGGAGAGGGTCATTGATGCCGCACCCTAAGTGGCGGCAGATGAGATGATTGTCTCAATCGAGCCGAAGGCGGTAGAGGGCGAGGTACTTGAGGCTGGGGACCTCGTGGTGCCGATGGACGGGGCAGCTGTAATCGCTGATCCTGAGGGAGCAGCAGGTGAGGCGGCCATGATTCCTGAAGACGAGCTAGGCGCTCCTTCTCAGGAATCTGGCAATGTTCCTATCTTGGCCCTCCCTGTCTATGGTTCCCCGCCGCCTGTAGAGCTTGAGAGCATAACAACGGTTCCCCTTGAGTCGGGTGATGAAGCTACAGGCGGTGGTCTTCCGTCAGTGGAGGAAGGGACTGCCTCAGTTTCTGCTGGCAGCTCGTCAGGTAAACTTTTGAATCACCAGCGTTTCCCTTTTTTTTGTATATATCTTGTGATCTCTTCTAACAAGCTTGTTCTTGCAGGTGCGGCCAGTACCGATGCTCCATTGCTCGAGGGGGCACCGTCAACTACTGCTTTGGCAGTAGTCACCTCCCTGCCTTCCCTTGTACCATCACGGATGTTGGAAGGTATGTATTCACGACTCATGCATTAATCTTTCAAAAATACGGCTTTTGTACTAACGTTACACCATTGTGCCTTTGCAGGAGTGCTTTTTGATCACTTATATCAAGTGTTGCTCCCGCACTTCTCTTTCCCATCCGAACTCGCTTCTCCCTCTAGTGGCGCCGGTGAGTATACTTTCACCATAATATCTTTATTTACCCCCTTTTTCTAGCAATGGGATAATTTCTGACTTTTCCTTTTCTTTGTTGCAGTGCCACAAATCAAAGGAGGGGATGCAAGACCTGCCGCGTTACCGGCCCTTCCGGCTTTGCCGTCCGCTGTACCTGGTATAGTAAATTTCCTTTTGGTAACCCTTCAACATCTTTTGAACCATCGTTTAACTCTGTTTTGTTTTGCAGCTATTGTTCCGGCTCCGGTCCCCTTCGAGGCTCGCGTTCTTTCACCGGCAGGCCCCTTTTTGAGACGTCCGTCTTCAAAGGGTGCTGTGATGAGTCTAGGCATGCTGAGCGGGTATATCGAAGAGCTCAGCATGGACGCTCTTCCTTCTGCTGCAGATTTCGCTGTGGATGTTAACCCAATGTTAGCGGCGCTCGTAACTTTTCACGACGAAGGCGTCGTTGAATCTTGGGTTAACCACTGCAGGGAGATCGAGGCCTGTCTGTACCGGATGGAGTTGACGCGCCCTTCTCCCGAAGTTTTAGCTCTGAGCACCCAACGCACAACTTGGCTCGAGCAAAGTACTTCGCACTCCCGCCACTTGGAGCAAGAAGCAGCTCAAAGACTAAGGGAATGCCAAAAGACCTCAAACGAAACGGCCCGTCTGCGCGCTGAGGTTGAGGCAAATGCTGCCCAAGTGAAGACTATCTTTGAGGATCTCTTGGAGCGCATCTCCCATGGGCTAAACTTAAAGCGGAAGCTTGACGTGGCTGAGCGCAATATCCCAAGTCGGGAGGCTGCTTATCAAGCCGTGAGGGAGCAGCTTGCATTGGTCTTGCGGCAGCGAGCCCAAGTGGAGGCAGAGTTGACGGTGGTAGCCGAGCAGGAGAAGGCGTGGAAGGAGATACGCGAGCGATTGCTATATCTGTGCAAGACGCTCCCTTCCGAGTAGCTGCCCTTGTATCAATATACTTGTAATTTTTTTTTTTTATAATAAGATGTATGCATTCTTTATTCTTTTATACGATTCGCCATGTACTTGATTGAATTGATAAATAAAGATATACATTTTTTTTTTGCAATGTCTTGTATCATTTCTTTGCTTTCTCCCTTATCTTATTATCAGCATGCTGTTTTGATAAACATGATTGACAGGTAACAGAGTAAGCATTCTGGTTTCTTCAAGATATAACGATGGCTTAGGCCGCAGGTTCGGATCTGCTGCCTAAGACTTTTCAACTCTATGAGCCGTGAGGGTCTCATAAAGACTTTTCTCCCTACGGATCGAGAGGATCTCGTAAGTGGATTTTCTCCTTAGGAATCGTGAGGATTCCCAAGTGTAGTTTTCTCTCATAGGTCGAAAGGATCTTATGAGAGAATTTCTCCCTCTTACGAGTCGAGAGGGCTCGTGAGCGGTTGTTTCCCTCTTTGTCGAGAATCGACTTCAGAGAGTGAGACCCGTGAATAGTATGCAAGAGACCATTTAGGATTGACTTGCAGGATCCCATTGCCCTTCTTACGAGTCGAGAGGGCTCGTAAGCGGTTGTTTCCCTCTTTGTCGAGAATCGACTTCAGAGAGTGAGGCCCGTGAATAGTATGCAAGAGACCATTTAGGATTGACTTGCAGGGTCCCATTGTTCAGGAAGCCAGTTTTTGAATCCTTACTGCCCGAGATGTGAGTCAGAGAAGCTCTCGTCACGGAGTGTTTGTATCCGTGAGTTGAGAAGTTTTGCGAGGGATTATTTGTTTCCCAAGCGCCAAGGATTATTGGTGTCCTTGGGGTTTGAAACGAGTCGATGGTTCCCACGGAGGCGCTGGTGGCTCTGCGAGTCGACGCGGATCAGAAGGCTCTCGTCACGGAGTGTTTGTATCCGTGAGTTGAGAAGTTTTGCGAGGGATTATTTGTCTCCCAAGCGCCAAGGATTATTTGTGTCCTTGGGGTTTGAAACGAGTCGATGGTTCCCACGGAGGCGCTGGTGGCTCTGCGAGTCGACGCGGATCAGAAGGCTCTCGTCAAGGAGTGTTTGTATCCGTGAGTCGAGGAGTTTGCTGGGATTATTTGTCTCCCAAGCGCCAAGGATTATTTGTGTCCTTGGGGTTTGAAATGAGTCGATGGTTCCCACGGAGGCGCTGGTGGCTCTGCGAGTCGACGCGGATCAGAAGGCTCTCGTCAAGGAGTGTTTGTATCCGTGAGTCGAGGAGTTTGCTGGGATTATTTGTTTCCCAAGCGCCAAGGATTATTTGTTTCCTTGGGGTTTGAAACGAGTCGAGGATTCCTACGGAGGCACTGGTGGCTCTGCGGGTCGACGCGGATCAGAAGGCTCTCGTCAAGGAGTGTTTGTATCCGTGAGTCGAGGAGTTTGCTGGGATTATTTGTTTCCCAAGCGCCAAGGATTATTTGTTTCCTTGGGGTTTGAAACGAGTCGAGGATTCCTACGGAGGCACTGGTGGCTCTGCGGGTCGACGCGGATCAGAAGGCTCTCGTCAAGGAGTGTTTGTATCCGTGAGTCGAGGAATTTTTGTCGAAGTCATTGGCTTCTTCGGTTGAAATGAACCTTTGAGGTTTGGTTTCGTCGTTCGACGGAATCCGCTGGGGAAGTATGGTTTCTTCTTTGTTTACGCCCTTGGATTGTATACAGGGATCGATGTGACCTCGACTGTAGGGCCAAAGTTTTATCATTTCTTCTTTTATTTTATTTTATTTCCGCGATGCTCTATCATTTCAGCTTTTATATCGCGAAGGTCGCGATTGCCCAAACATTTCGGCAATTTTTCGCGGTGCCCAATCATTTCGGCTATTTTATTTTTACTCGCTGCTTTTTATTGCGAGTTGCCCAATCATTTCGGCTATTTTGCATGCATACATTTTACTTGCTGCTTTTTATTGCAAGCTGCCCTATCATTTCGGCTATTTCGTATGCATGAGCGGCCTGCTGGCTTTTGCCGTAAACCTGAAATTGGACACCGATTTCGGCATCAGCACCGCTACAACTGTGATATTACCAGGAGCGAATCATCATTTGCCTCTGTCGTTGTCGAACAAAGGAGGCTTAGCGACCAGGGTTAGGGTCCTGTCGGCTAAGGCTTTTGACTTCATGAGCCGTAAGGGTCTCGTGAAGGTATTTCTCCCTACAAGTCGTGGGGATCTTGTAGGTGTATTTTTTCCTTAGGAATCGTAAGGGTTCCAAAGTGTTTTGTTCCTCTGTAAGTCGTAAGGATCCTACAGGGGGGTTTTCTTCTTGTAAATCGAGAGGACTTACAAGGGTTATGCGAACATATCCCCGATCACGGATGGACCTTGGTTAGGGAAATGTTTATTCGCGCCCGTGGATTGTATACAAGGGTCAATATTGAGCCACTTGTAGGGCAACATTGGAAGTTTGTGGGGGTTTGCTTAAGCACAGGTTTAAGTCTCTGTGACTTAAGACTTTCAAATCCTATGAGCCGTGAGGGTCCCATAAGAGAGTTCTCCTTACGAGTCGTAAGGATCTCGCAAGCGTATTTTCTCCTTAGGAATCGTGGGGATTCCTAAGTGTGTTGTTCCCTTGTGAGTCATAAGGATCTCACGCGGGTGGTTTCTCCTTACAGGGTCGAGAGGACTCTGTAAGGGTTCTTTAACGAAGTTGCGCCCTTTCGGGTTTTCACAAACATTCGCCGGTAGTCGTGCTGTTTTTACTCACGGAGCCCTTTCGGGTTTTCATCCGTGCCCATCTTGCTTATGGACATACCTTTTTTTTTTTTTTTTTTTTTACGAGGTCGCGCCCTTTCGGGTTTTCACGAACTCTCGCCGGTAGCCCTGCTGTTTTTACTCACGGAGCCCTTTCGGGTTTTCATCCGTGCCCTTCTTGCTCATGGACATACCGTTTTTTTTTTTTTACGAGGTCGCGCCCTTTCGGGTTTTCACGAACTCTCGCCGGTAGCCCTGCTGTTTTTACTCACGGAGCCCTTTCGGGTTTTCATCCGTGCCCTTCTTGCTCATGGACATACCGTTTTTTTTTTTTATCTCGTTAGTCTAAAGATGCTGCGGTAGTAGTTTTTTAAAGACGTTATGGTCTGCTATTAGTTTAAGGACATTTCGGTCCGACGTTGAGAGGGCTGGCTACTGCTTATAAAGCCTGAGCTTAGGAAGATAGCGAGCGGACATAGTCGTCGTCATCTATCATTGACCTAAACTAAGGCTCGTTAAGCGTAGTATTTCTTTAGGAAGCGACCGTTTATTGGCCTGAAAGGCCTTTCACCGTGCATGTCCATGAGTAGATAGGCCCCGCCCTGGTAGACCTTATCAATGATGTACGGTCCTTCATAGTTTGGCTCAAACTTTCCCCGCTTGGCGCGATTGGGGATCATGGGCCTTTTGACGACTAGCACGAGTTCGCCTTGGCGGAATGTCCTCGGGCGGCTCAATCTTTCATATGAGCGCGTCATCTTTGCTTTATAAGCTTCCAGATTTTGCTGTGCTAGAAGCCGGATTTCATCAAGGGCGTCAAGCTCTTCAAACCGAAGGTGAGCATTTTCTTCGTCCGTCAACTCGTAATGGACTGCCACTCGTAGAGAGGGTAATTCTATCTCGAGGGGGAGTACTGCTTCCGTCCCAAATACCAACGCGTACGGCGTTGTGTTTGTGGCCGTTTTAAATGTAGTTCGATACGCCCAAAGAGCCTCTTGCAATCTTTCGTGCCAATCTCTCTTATTTCGTGACACCGTTTTCTTCATGATCTTCGTCAAGGTCTTGTTGAAGGTCTCAGCTAGACCGTTAGCTCGGGGGTTATAAACTGAGGAATATCTCCAGTCTATATTGTGCTGCTGTGCGAAGCGGCTAATCTTATGACTTCGGTAGGCTGGCCCATTATCAGAGATGATTCTTCTCGGGGTTCCAAACCGGTATATGACATGCGTTCTGAAGAAATGGAGGATGTTCTCCGTTTTTACTTCCCTCAACGGTACCGCCTCTGCCCATTTGGAGAAGTAATCAGTCGTCGCCAATATGAAACGATGTCCCTTTGACGATGCTGGTTCGATGGGGCCGACTATATCAGTCCCCCACATTTCGAATGGCCAACTAGCTACTGTTGGGTGTAGCGGATTTGGGTGTTGATGAATGAAGTCCCCATAAATTTGGCATGAGTGGCATTGCTTCGCGTATTCCAGGCAATCCTGCATCATCGTGGGCCAGTAGTAGCCCATCCGTTTTATCTTCAGCTTCATCTTAGGACCTGCTTGGTGAGAACCGCAGAGTCCGTCGTGAACTTCCTGAACGACTCTTTTTGCTTCGTCAGGTCCTAGGCATCTCAACCACAGAGAATCGAATGACCTCTTGTATAGAGTATCATTGACGAAGGCGAAAGACAGAGCTCGTTTCACGAGCTGATGTCTTATGGACGCTCCTTCAGGCATCCGGTGGAACCTGAAGTAATCTATGAAAACTTCTCTCCAGTCTTCGGTCTTCTCATGGTCTTTTATTTGTAGGGTCGTCTCCTCGTTCGCTCCTTTTTCTTCAGACGATTCCGGAGATACTTCTGCTGGGGCAAGCACTCGACGGCTTTGTACCACGATTCTAACGTCGTCGAGGTTCTCGTCAGCCAGTTCTTTAGCAAGTTTGGCTAGTGCGTCCGCTTTGCTGTTTTCCGCTCGCGGTATGCTCTCCAAAGTGTAGGAGGGAATTTGGGTCAGCAGTTGTTGCACTTTTTCACCGTATTTCACCAACTCCGGTTTGCACGTTTGGTAGTCGCCGTTCACTTGACTGACGACCAGTTGGGAATCCCCATATATGAGGAGGCTTTCAATTCCCATATCAATGGCGATCTCGAGGCCCGCTATCAAAGCTTCGTATTCGGCTTCATTGTTTGTTCTCGGCTCCGTCAGGGAGAACGCGTAGCGCATTATTCCTCCTTGTGGAGTCACGAAGATGAGTCCTACCCCCGATTTGATCATTGGCGTACTTTGTTTGTGCTTTTTCATGGAAGATGCTCCATCGAAATAAAGCTCCCAACGGGTATCACCACTGTCGATTGCGTCAAACGCATGTCTGTCTGGAAGATCGCAATTTAATGGAGAATCGGCGGGTATGGGATGTTCAGCGAGGAAGTCGGCGATGGCCTGGCCTTTCACTGCTTTGAGAGGTTGATACGTGATCGAAAATTCCATCAAGAGTAGGGCCCATTTAGCGAGTCGCCCTGTCAATATGGCCTTTGACATTAAGTATTTAAGGGGGTCCACCTTTGAAATCAGACGGACCTCGTGTGCTAATGCATAGTGCCTAAGCTTTGTTATTGCGAAGATCAACGCCAGGCAGTGTTTTTCAATGGGAGAGTAATTGCTTTCTGCCCCCAGCAGAACTCGGCTTAGGTAGTAGAGTGCTCTTTCTTTTCCTTGATCGTTCTCTTGTGCCCATAATGCGTCTAAGGAACCTTCGAGGGCGGTCGTATAAAGAATGAGAGGCTTCTCCTTAACCGGGGCAGCCAACACCGGCGGGTTCTGCAGGTACTGCTTGATCTCGTCTAGTGCGCCTTGGCATTTTTGATCCCAAACGAATGGGGTTCCTTTCTTCATCAGGTGACTATATGGCCGGCATTTTCCTGAGAGGTTGGCTATAAATCGCCGTATGTATGCGAGTTTCCCTTGGAGAGACCGCAGCTGTTTGAGAGTCCTCGGCGGAGGCATTTCCATGATTGCTTTAATCTTTGACGGATCTATTTCAATACCTCGGTGTCGAACAACGAATCCCAGGAATTTGCCCGAGGAAACCCCGAACGCACATTTAAGAGGATTCATCTTCAGGTTGTATTGCTGAAGGCGTTGAAATACAGTCTTCAGATGCTCGAGATGTTCCTCGTATGATTTGCTTTTAACCACGAGATCGTCGATATAGCATTCAACGATTTCGTGTATAAGGTCGTCGAAGATCTTCGTCATGGCCCTCTGATAAGTAGCACCAGCGTTCTTCAAACCGAAGGGCATCACTTTATAACAAAATATACCAAGAGGAGTCCTGAAGGCTGTGTGCTTCTGGTCTTCGGGATGCATTTTTATCTGGTTATACCCCGACGAGCCGTCCATGAAGGAGAAAACCTCATGAGTGGATGTATTGTCTATCATAAGTTCAGTAACTGGCACTGGGAAATCATCTTTTGGGCATGCTTTATTAAGATCCCGAAAGTCTACACATATGCGCACTGTCCCATTTTTCTTCATCACTGGGACGATGTTGGCGATCCATTCAGGGTATTGAACTTCCTGGATGAAGCCAGAGTCTATCAGCTTTTTGACTTCGGCGTTGATGCTCATCTCAAGCTCGAGTCGCATTCTTCTTGACGCCTGTTTGACTGGCTTGATGTCCGGGGATATCGCCAATTTGTGTACAGCAATTTCTGGATCTAATCCCGGCATTTCGGAATAGTTCCACGCAAAGCAATCTTTGTGCTGTAGAAGCACATCCTTTAACGCGGCCACCCTTTCTTCAGATAGTAGCTCGCTGATGAATGTCGGTCGCGGGTCATTTGCCGTCCCCAACTCGATTTTCTTGAGGTTATCTGCAGTAGTGTGGATTCCATCCTCCAGTTCTTTCGGAGCTGGGGGAAATTCTGAGATTACCTCATCGCGGTCGTTTTCAAAGCACCAAGGGAGGTTGTTCATGTCCTCGGACCCTTCTTTTAATATTGTTATCACATGACAGGTGCGAGTTTTCTGCCAATCCCAATGCGGGGTTGGTTTTATTCTTGTGTTTTTGGGTTCGTGCTTTTGCGGCGGCGCTACCTTCCAACTGTCAGACAATGCGAATTTGCCAAGCTGATATTGGTCCTCAACCCAATTCTTAAAGGTGAAACAATCTTCAAGCGGATGCCCTACTACTCGATGGTAAGAGCAATAATTTGGGTTGGAGACTTCGCCTGCTTGCTCAGGGTGTTTAGACTCTGGCAGAGTAAGCATTTGATGTTTTAGAGCAAGATCAAGTATTTTCCTTGTTTTGTCCCGAGGAAATGAGTATGCTCGACCCATTTTCTTCATAAGGGCTAGGTCAATAACGCTCGACTCTCGGATGCGTGGCTTCTTAGCTCGGTCTTGCGGTTGTCGAGCACCTTTTCGGCCCCTCGACTTGTTTTTACTTTCGCGTCGAACCCTTTTTGTAGCAGGCTGACGTGGGGCAACATCTTCGTTCTTTACTGCCTGTCGAAGGAGACGCTGTGTCTTGGCTTTCTCATAGATTGCCATTTCACGATCGTGATCATCTCGGGCTTTTTGACTCGCATCCTTTATAAGTTTGCTCATCTGGTCTTCAGACGATGGACTGGGTGGTTTTGTATCAGGGACTTTTGCTGATTCAGGATCAGCGTCCTCCCATTGAGCGTCCGCCTCTTCATCAAAGTCATACATGGCATAACAGCTGTTTATTAACTCCCGCTTCTTTGAGCGAACATACCCAAGCCCTTTCGTTTCCGTTCTCCCGTTAGGCAGTTTGCATTGAGTTCCGGGAACGTTCCAGACCTTGTCATAGAATTTGGCTTTTCTGACGGTCTGTGTGAAGGACATCCCTTGGCGTTTCAGCAGTTTCTTCAAACCTTCGGTATAATATCTGGGAAGACGGATAGGCTGAAGCCTGTCGAGCGTGGGATCCGCGCCATGCCAAATTTCTTTTTCCACCTTGTTTTCTTCAGAACGGTAGAATAGGATTGCCTTCTCGCCTTTTCTTCCGGGAGGGATATAGAATGTCTGCAATTCTTCTACGCTGTTGGTGTCGAGTGCATCCAGTTCTTTGTAATGTTCAAGCGGCACCATGGTTACCTGCAGACTTCGCTCTTCATCAGTGGAAATCTGTATTGAGGGCCGAGCGGGGAATATAGCATGAACTTCATCCTCTGAGTCACTACCGAAGATCAATGAAGGAACAGATGGTCCTGGCCTGGTGGACTGGGACGGACCTGAATAAATTATATCCTCCTCCTCCTCGGTGTCACTGCCGAAGACAGGGATGGTTGCGTTAGTTTTGTTCTCCGGTTTGTGACACCTTTCTGTGTCTTCGAAACTCGGTAAGAAGTATTTGGCATCTTCATACTTGCGAACTTCGTTC
Source organism: Agapanthus africanus (assembly GCA_030015575.1). Lineage (NCBI taxonomy): Eukaryota > Viridiplantae > Streptophyta > Magnoliopsida > Asparagales > Amaryllidaceae > Agapanthus > Agapanthus africanus. The sequence goes on from JASDDO010000004.1 coordinate 437,047,723, forward strand.
ACGGAAAACGGATTTAACTCTCCTGCCACTGTGTACTCGAGGCCGTCCCTAGAATACTTCATGCACTGATGCTGTGTAGAAGGGATGATATTGTATTCGTGTAGCCATGGTCGGCCGAGCAGAGCATTGTAGCACGTCTTGGCGTCTATAACATGGAATTTGATGTCTGTGACGAGCACCCCGAAGCGTAGCGTCAATATCACAGATCCAAGAGTCTTTGAGGATTGAGAGTCGAAACCGGAGATGGTGATTTTGTCCCGGGCGAGGTGTTGGACACTCATGCAAATCTCCTTTAACACTCGCACATTGAGTAAATTGACAGACGATCCGTTATCGACCAAGATTTTTCCTATTTTTATGTCATGGCAGTATCCTGAGACATAAAGGGGGCGATTGTGTTCACACGTCCCGAGGAGAAGGTCTTCATCCCCAAAAGCAACGTCGGCTGTGTGCACCTCTTCCAATTCATCCTTCATCTTTTGTTCGGCTAAGAAGGCTTGGAACTGGTCCGGATCCTGTAGGGCCTTAATCAAAGAATCCATCGCTTCTTTCGATAGCAATAGGGCATCGAGAATGCTGAGTTATGAGGGTAGCTTTCTCAGATGCGCCAAGACATTGTAATCTACTTTATTCCTTTTTGGGGGATTCTTGGCGGTTAACTCTTCCGCAACTTGGACATCCAAAGCGATGTCTTCAGAGACCTTCTCTTTCCCTTTGTTTTTCTTATTCAAGGGTCCGAGGTTCTTTTCGGGTAATGTTCGATTGCGCAGCTGTATATTCTCGCAGGCCTTCAGTTCTTTTTCTTTTCCCGAAGTGGATTCTTCGAAGAGGGGGCCAAGCTCTAGCTCTTCATCGGAGTCGCTCCCAAATGTAGGCACTTGTGACCCGGTAGTGTTAACCATGTGACAATTGCCGGCAGTTCTTTCAAGTTCTTTAGTCGTATTTCTTTGCTCTCGGCGAATTTTACGTTTTTCCCGTTAAAATCGTTGTCGATTAGCGACGTATCCTTGCCACCATCCATTGAAAGCTTCGCAATCTTGGGTGGAATGCGAGACCTTCTGATGGTATAAGCAATAAGAGGGGTGCATTTCTACCGCGCCAGTAACTTTTTCTTCAGAGGGTGGTAGCTTCATGCCCATCGATATGGCCTTAGCAAATTTCTTTTTTATCTTGAATTGGCTTTTGTCAGTGGTGGAGGCATTTTGCTCCAACGGGATCATTTCAGCTCCTTCCTCAAGTCGCTGACGCTTAGCCCTTTCGAATATAACCGTCTCGCGTTCTCGATCAGCCTTGCTTTTCAACCGAGCTTCATTAAGAAACGCGCTAATCATTTCAACCGGTAACTCTGGGGTTCCGGATTCGGCATTCGCCCCCAGCGTTTCAGTGCCAGAAGTTCCTTCATCGTTCGTGGTCGAATGGGAGATCATATGACAGCTTGCCACATATTCGTCAGATTCATCCGATGAACTTTCTCCTTCATCTTCTTCTTGGAAGACGTGATCAAGGAAATCTTGGAGCGTGATGGGAGTTCGCGCCTTTTGGTTATATTCATCCAGCGCATCGATTTGCTTTTGTAAGTCCGTGCGCTTGTCGCCAGGCTTCACGGGCTTCTTAGATTTCTTCTTCTTCTTTTTCGAAGATTTTGACGGCTGGCTATGAACGCTTGAACTACCACCATCGGTCTTCGGAGTCGGTCGTGGCTTCAACATCCCCTCAATAACCTGCGGTTCCAAGGGGTTCTTCCACTTGACCGCTGGACAGGTCTGAAGATCATTTAGCATTCTCCTCGTTTTGGCTGATAATACAACCTCCCAGGGAGCCTCTTCAATGACGGAGCATGTTGCCCCCGGCGTATTCGTCCCCTTATAGGTGTGGGGCTGCGGAGGGTTCACCTTCCATTTGTCAGACAGCGCAAATTTGCCCTGACGGTATTGATTCTCAAGCCAATTTTTGAAAACGTAACAGTCTTCGATTGGATGTCCCAACACTCTATGATAAGGGCAGTAATTAAGATCGTTGACGTCACCTGGTTGCGACGGACGTTTTGGATCTGGCAGATTTATGAGCCTGTTGCGCAATGCCAGCTCGAATAACCTCCTTGTTTTATCACGGGGGAAGGAGTAAGCACGTCCCATCCTGTCCTCAAGGGGTACGTATGGGCGCGTATTGTTTGGACGAGTAACCGGCTTCGAATCGTTCGGTTGTTGTTGGGCATTAGCGACGACGATCGCTTTTCCCTTTCCTTTGTCGTTTCGGGGATCCGGCTTCGGGAGAGGGGGTTTATGGCCCATCTGGTCCATCTGCGCCAATTTGTCGATCAAAGCCTGGAAGGAAGTCGGCTTGAAGAACATCATAAATTGTGAAATAGTTGCTTGTGGATCAAGGGTTCCAACAAACATTCCCACCGCAGGGGCTTCTTCTATGCGCTGTTCACATTTTGACCATAGATTTCGCCACCGTATAGCATACTGAACCCATGTCTCGCCGGGTTTTACCCTGGCGTTGATCAGTGCCGTCATCGGGGTACGCTCACTGGCACTTGCAAAGCGTTGGGTGAAGAGTAGCTCCATCTCCGCAAAGGTTTTTATAGAGTCGTTGGGAAGCTTAGAATACCATTCAAACGCCGTATCAGATAAACTTCCAACAAACTGGCGAAGCAAAAGCTTGTCGTCGCCGCCGGTATTACCGCAAAGAGCCCTGAATTGGGCCACATGTTGATGGGGATTGCCGGTCCCTTTGTAAACATGAAACTTGGGAATAGTGTAACCCGGCGGGTACTTGATTTGGTCATACCAGCCCGGATATGGCCGCCCCGTTTTCACGATCTGACCGGCTGCTTCAGTCGCCTGATGCACCCGTATTTGTTGGGCAATATATTCATCCAAATCAGCCTTTGATATGGTATCCTCTTTAGCTGCGGATAGAGCCGGTAGAGGATTCGATGTCTCTCCCCTATCATCTTCAAGAATGATCGGGGGATCTCCAGCAGGTGGATCTGGTTGAATCATCATACCCACCATATCCTGGAACAGGAGGGCCATTTTCTTTATGTTGGCTGCCTGTTCCGCAGCCTCTTTATCTTTCTTCTCTAGCACGCGCCGGAGGAATTCAGCGTCCGTCTCTTGTTCGTGACGTTCTTCTGAGGATGTTTCCGGGGTTTCTTTCGGCCCAGTGAGTGCAGCCATTGTGGTCATCATCTCCTGGAGCTTTTGTTGCTGCTCCTGAGCCTTGGTCACTGATCGGGTGAGCGGTCGGTGACCCGTAGAAGTACGGCTTTCTTCCTTTCCAGAAGCCATGTAAACCGTATGAACAATTATGCCCCCTGACTTGGGGTGTTTAGGTTCACCATTGTTAACTCTTGCTGCTGCTGCGGGAGCTTTCTCTGGCCTCCTTCTTTTGTGGGCCATCGAGGTTAAAGGAGCCGTTGGAGTGGGCATCCTAGCAACCGTCGCCCCCTGCTGTTTAATGGGGCAGTTTTTGTTATTTTCCACCTTCGCCCTTTTCTGGTGACGTAAGTGGTCTGGATCGATCACAGAGTCGTGAACCCTACGCCATACTTTATAAACTTTTGAGGATAGCCGTTGAGGGGGCTGTTCCCGCTTCGTCTCCGAAGCTTTTTCCATGGGCGGAGGAGACCTTTTCAATGTAGCGACCGGAGAGTTCTTTCTCATCTTCCTCAGCAATTCGAAGCTGTTCCCGGTTGGAACAGCAGCATTGACCTCCACCGCTGGAGCAGGTGGGGTTAGCCCTGAGGGGGAGTTGCCCCCTGCTTTCCTTACTCGCTGCCAATGGCGGCGTCGCACACGACGAGCCGTTGGGACTGGCTCGGAAATCGAGATAGTTTCTTGTTGCCCCCTGTTTGGGTGTGGGGTAACTGTCGACGTCAGCCTATCGAAGACTGATGCTTTTTGACCAACTGGGGGAGGAGTGGGAACCGTCAGTCTTGTGAAGACCGACTCTCTGATGGGAGAAGCCGCTTTAACGACTTCCAAAGCAGCGGCCGTTGCCCTCTTTGGGACGGCCACTTTATAGTTCTGACCTAGCCTGGTGAAAACGGAGGCTGTCGGTTTAGTAGCAGGCGACCCGTTGACAGGGGTCGCGGTATCAGTGAGCCGGTCAAATACCGACTTCTTGTTCGCTTCTGGTGCGGATATCGGCATAGAGAAGCTTGCAGGGGGGACCATGGTCCCGAAAAATAGGCCGGTGGTGGCGACGTGAAGACGTCTTGCCTGAAGTTCGGGGCAGATGCTATTTAGTTTTATCCGTCTATCTCTCCGAAGATGCCGAGTTGATTTACGGCACCGTATATCGGAGGTTTAGACGGATGCGACCGATGTAGCAGACTTCGTCAGATTCCCCCTCAGGGTGAGGGGTTTTTGATTGTGGGGACGCTCTTCCCTGCAAGCGCAAGCCCCTGCAGTTAATTACGCTACCGCATCGCGGTAAAACTTTCTCCTTCTCCAGAATTTCACTTCGTGTCGTGTGTGTTTGTTTTGTTTGTGGTTGCCCGTGGATTGTATACGGAGACTGAGTAATGCCGTCGCCCGTAGGACGTGGATTAGTCCAAATCCGTATTTACTTAGATTTGAGTTTGGTGTTTTCAGTTTAAGGATGCATTAGTCGCGTTGCGGCTAAGATCAACTTAAACGTTCATTAAGGATACGTTAGTCCTGTTTTAGACTAAGATCAACTTAACGTAGTGATTGATTTAATTATCCGGCCGTCGGGACTCGTCACCTCTCTGACGTCGTTGAGGGATTACAACGACAGGCGTCTGAGGAGTTCAGAGATGTACCCTTGAACCAAAGTTGGTTTGGGATTTTATTACTTATTTGAATATCTAAGGACGCATTAACCGTATTTGGGGCTAAGATCAACTTAGACGGGACCGTTTAGATCCGACAAAAGAGCGTTTGGGCCCTATTGTGTCAGTTTAGGGACGTGGCGGTCCATATTCCAGTTTAGGGACGTGGTGGTCCATTATTAGTTTAGGGACGTTTCGGTCCGTCGCCAGTTTAAGGACGTAGTGGTCCATTATTAGTTTAAGGACGTTTCGGTCCATCGCTAGTTTTAAGGACGTTTCGGTCCGATGTTAGTTTAAGGACGTTTCGGTCCGATATTAGATGAGTGGACGTTGGGACCCGTCACCTCTTTGACGTCGTTGAGGAATTACAACGACAGATGTCAAAGGAGTTCGGAGATGTACCCTCGAACCGGTCGTGAATTGGTTTATGATAGGCATTTAATTTAAGGACTTACAGCCAGGATTGGGTTAAGTCCAATTTTTTTATTTTAGGCTCTGCCCGATTAAAAGAATCAATCTAAACAGGGCTCTGCCCCTTTATTATTTTGCAATCTGATTTGGGTCAGGCCCTTTTAAATAATGAGTTACAGAAACTCAAGAATTTTCCAAACAGGGCTTTGCCCTCTTATTAATTTGATTAGGGCCAGGCCGTTTTAAATAATGAGTTGCAGAGACTCAGGAATTTTCCATACAGGGCTTTGCCCTTTTATTAATTTGATTAGGGCCAGGCCCTTTTAAATAATGAGTTGCAGAAACTCAGGAATTTTCCATACAGGGCTTTGCCCTTTTATTATTTTGATTAGGGCTAGGCCCTTTTAAATAATGAGTTGCAGAAACTCAGGAATTTTCTATACAGGGCTTTGCCCTTTTATTATTTTGCAATTTGATTTGGGCCAGGCCCTCAAGAATTTTCCAAATAGGGCTCTGCCCTTTTATTATTTTTGTGATTTGATTTGGGCCAGGCCCTTTTAAGTAATGAGTTGCAGGAACTCAAGAATTTTCAGATTGAAGAACAAAAGTGCATGGCACTTTTGATCTAAATTTAGATCAAAAGAAAACAAGTTTTTCTTCTTGTTTTCTTTTCACAGAACCAAGGGTTCATATCAAGTGCAAGGCACTATTTATATATTTTTTATTATTCCCTTTTTTAATCTTCTGTTCTTCAGAAATTTTACCTTTCTTTTTTTTTTTGTTCTTGATTAATCTTCAAGAGTTCTTTCTCTTCTTTTTTTTTTTAGAAGTTTATCCTTCTCTTGATGATTCTACCTTATCCTTTGAATGAGGTCTGGGCTCTTATTTATAGTGCTCACAAATTTGTTAAATTTGTTACCAAGATCTTTCCTGAATAATTTTGGGAATTTTCCCACCATTGGATCTCTGATCCAAGGGTCTCTGTTTTACAGAAGAACAGAAAAGATTTACTTAAATTTTCATTCAGTTGCTGCGCAACTCACCAGCGCGTGACACGTGTCGCGCTGTCGTGCGCTTGCGCAGTTGCAATTGCGCAACTGCGCAGACACGTGTCGCGCATCCGTGCGCTTGCGCAGTTGCAATTGCGCAACTGCGCAGACACGTGTCGCGCATCCGTGCGCTTGCACAACTGCGCAGACACGTGTCGCGCAGTGGTGCGCTTGCGCAACAGTGCTTGCGCAACTGCGCAGCCACGTGTCGCGCAGTGGTGCGCTTGCGCAACTGCGCAGACACGTGTCGCACTGTGAGCCTTTTGCGCACTGCGCAACGCACAGAAATCGAAGCGTTGCTTCAGAAAATTTTCAAAATTCAAATGAGCCTTGCTCAGATTGGGGAAACAATGCGAAATACTTTTTGCCAGATTTCAAGGATACAGAAAGGTGTCGCAACCCGGAAAACAAAACCGCCGCCACCATCCCTGTTTTCGGGAGCGATACCGAAGAAGAGGAAGAGATAGTTTATGCAGGGCCATCTCAACGCAACAACCTGGGGACGCCCGCCCCCATGTTGGTCTTCGGAAGTGATTCAGAAGATGAAGTTAATGCCGTGTTCTCCAATCGGCTGTCAATACAAACACCCCCCGGCGATGACCATAGTTTGCAAATCACCATGGTACCGCGAGAACACTACAAGGATCTCGACACACTTCAAGCTCACAATGTGCAGGACCTGCGAACATTTTACGTCCCTCCCAGGCAAAGGGGTGAGAAGGCGATCCTATTCTACGGATCCTCAGAGTCGAAAGTAAAGAAAGAGATCTGGCATGGCGCGGATGCTACACTCGACAGGCTCCAACCCATCCGTCTGCCCAGATACTATACAAATGGATTAAAGAGGCTATTGAAGCGCCAAGGAGTACCCTTAAAACAGACTGTTCGACAAGCTGGGTTCTACAACAGGATCTGGGATGTCCCTGGGACTCAACGCAAATTGCCCAACGGGAAAATGGAAACACTTGGGCTTGGATACGCGAGAACCGGAAAACGGGGACGGGCCCACAGCAGCTACGCTATATATACTTTTGATGAAGAAGAGGACGCCCTGTCAGGAGATGCCAACCCCTCATCAAAACTAGATCCCGCGATTGAAATGCCGAGTCCGTCGTTTGAACAACGAATGGACAACCCTACCAGGAAAGTGGGTCAGAAAGCTCGGGAAGACCACAACCGCGAGACAGCCATCTACGAGAAAGCCAAGACGCAACGCCTTCTCCAACAGGCTGTAAAGGATGAAAATGCCACTCCTTGTCAACCTGATATAAAGAAGGCTCAACGCAAAAGCAGAAATAAGTCGAAAGGCCAAAAAGGCGCTCAACAGCAGCAAAGCAGGGCTAAGAAGCCACGCAAACGGGAATCGAGCGTTATTGACCTATCCCTCATGAAGAAAATGGGTCGAGCATACTCGTTTCCTCGGGAAAAGACGAAGAAGATACTCGATCTTGCCCTAAAGCACCAAATGCTTACATTGCCGGAGTCTAAACACCCCGAACAAGCGGGCGAAGCCTCACTTCCAGACTATTGCTCTTACCATTGAGTGATAGGTCATTCTCTCGAAGATTGCTTCACCTTCAAAAATTGGGTCGAGGATCAGTATCAGCTTGGCAGATTCGCCTTATCCGACGGCTGGAGGGTAACGCCGCCACAAAAGCACGAACCCAAAGCCGCAAAAGCAAAACCAGATCCACCTCAGTCCTGGAAGCGGATTCGCACCTGTTACACGATTACGATATTAAAAGAAGAGCCCGAGAATATGGATGACCTTCCCTGGTGCTTTGAGAACAGCGATGATGAGGTGGTCTCAGAATTTCCGCCAGCTCCAAAAGAACTGGAAGACGGTATACATACTACTGCAGATAACCTCAAGAAGATTGAGTTGGGATCGGCAGATGACCCGCGACCGACATTCGTCAGCGAGCTGCTATCTGAAGAAAGGATGGCCGCATTAAAAAACGTGCTTCTACAGCATAAAGACTGCTTCGCGTGGAACTACTCCGAGATGCCAGGATTAGATCCGGAGATTGCTGTGCATAAGTTAGCAATATCCCCGGATATCAAGCCAGTCAAGCAGGCGCCAAGAAGGATGCGACTCGAGCTTGAAAATGAGCATCAACGCCGAAGTCAAGAAGCTGATCGATTCTGGATTTATCCAAGAAGTCCAATATCCCGACTGGATCGCCAATATCGTCCCGGTAATGAAGAAAAATGGGACGGTACGCATATGCGTGGATTTCAGGGATCTCAATAAAGCCTGTCCAAAAGACGATTTCCCAGTACCAGTAACCGAGCTAATGATAGATAACACGTCCACTCATGAGGTTTTCTCCTTTATGGACGGCTCATCAGGATACAATCAGATAAAGATGCATCCCGAAGACCAGAAGCACACCGCTTTCCGGACCCCTTTGGGTATATTCTGCTACAGGGTTATGCCCTTTGGTCTAAAGAACGCCGGTGCTACCTATCAAAGGGCCATGACAAAGATCTTCGACGATCTCATACATGACATCGTCGAGTGCTATATCGATGACCTTGTAGTGAAGAGCATGTCATACGAAGAGCATTTAAAGCATCTGGAGACTGTCTTTCAACGCCTTCGTCAATATAATCTGAAGATGAATCCCTTCAAATGCGCGTTTGGAGTCTCCTCGGTTAAATTCCTGGGATTCATCATCCGACATCGAGGTATCGAAATAGATCCATCTAAGATCAAGGCGATCATGGAAATGCCTTCGCCAAGAACCCTCAAACAGTTGCGGTCTCTCCAAGGGAAGCTCGCATACGTCCGGCGGTTTATCGCTAATCTTTCAGGCAAATGCCGTCCTTACAGTCACCTGATGAAGAAGGGAACCCCATTCGTCTGGGATCAAAAATGCCAAAGCGCGCTAGACGAGATCAAGCAATACCTGCAGAACCCGCCGGTGTTGGCTGCTCCGGTTAAGGAAAAACCTCTCATTCTTTATACAACCGCCCTCGAAGGTTCTTTAGGCGCATTATGGGCACAAGAGGACGACCAAGGGAAAGAAAGAGCACTCTACTACTTAAGTCGAGTTCTGCTGGGGGCAGAAAGCAACTACTCTCCCATTGAAAAACATTGCTTGGCGTTAATCTTCGCGATAACAAAGCTCAGGCACTATGCGTTGGCACATGAAGTCCGTCTCATCTCGAAGGTGGACCCTCTTAAATATCTGATGTCAAAGGCTATATTAACGGGTCGACTCGCTAAATGGGCTCTACTCCTGATGGAGTTCTCAATAACGTATCGACCTCTTAAGGCAGTGAAAGGCCAGGCCATTGCCGACTTCCTCGCTGAGCATCCAGTACCTGCTGGTTCTCCTCTGAACTGCGAGTTGCCAGACGAGCATGCATTTGATGCGATTGGCGGCGGTAGTACCCGATGGGAACTCTATTTCGATGGAGCATCCTCCGTAAAGAAACAGAAACAGGGTATCCCAATGATCAAATCGGGGATAGGCCTCATCTTCGCAACTCCACAAGGAGGGATAATGCGCTTCGCCTTCTCCTTAACAGAGCCGAGGACAAACAATGAAGCTGAATACGAAGCTCTGATAGCAGGCCTCGAGATCGCCATCGACATGGGAATCGAAAATCTCCTTATATACGGGGATTCCCAATTGGTCGTTAGTCAAGTAAATGGTGACTACCAAACGTGCAAACCAGAATTGGTAAAGTACGGCGAAAAGGTGCAACAACTATTGACCCAAATTCCCTCCTATACTTTGGAGAACATACCGCGTGCGGAAAACAGCAAAGCAGACGCGTTGGCCAAACTTGCTAAAGAACTGGCTGACGAGAACCTTGATGACGTCAGAATCGTGGTACAAAGCCGTCGAGTGCTCGCCCCGGCAGAAATACCTCCGGAATTATATAAAGAGAAGGGAGCGACTGAGCAGGCGACCCTACAAATAAAAGACCGTGAGAAGGCTGAGGACTGGAGGGAAGTCTTCATAGACTACTTTAAGTCCCACCGAATGCCCGAAGAAGCGTCTTCAAGACATCAGCTCATCAAACGAGCTCTATTTTTTGCTTTTGTTAATGACACTCTATACAAAAGATCATTTGATTCTCTATGGCTGAGATGCCTAGGACCTGACGAAGCAGAAAGAGTCGTTCAGGAAGTTCACGACAGACTCTGCGGTTCTTACCAAGCAGGCCCAAAGATGAAGTTAAAAATTAAACGGATGGGTTACTATTGGCCCACGATGACCCAGGACTGCCTCGAGTATGCGAAGCAATGCCACTCATGCCAGATTCATGGAGACTTTATCCACCAACATCCGAACCCACTACACCCAACGGTGGCTAGCTGGCCATTCGAAATGTGGGGGACTAACATAGTTGGCCCCATCGAGCCAGCATCGTCCCGGGGACATCGTTTCATCCTGGCGACAGCTGATTACTTCTCCAAATGGGCAGAAGCAGTACCGCTGAGGGAAGTGAAGACAGAGAATATCTTCCACTTCTTCAGGACGCACGTCATCTATCGGTTTGGAACCCCACGGCGGATTATATCCGATAACGGGCCAGCCTACAGAAGCCATAAGATTAGCCGCTTCGCGCAGCAGCACAATATAGACTGGAGATATTCTTCAGTTTACAACCCACGAGCTAACGGTCTGGCCAAGGCCTTCAATAAGACCTTGACGAAGATCATAAAAAAGACCGTTTCCCGGAATAAGAGAGACTGGCACGAGAGGCTGCAAGAGGCCCTTTGGGCCTATCGAACTACATTCAAGACGGCCACGAACGCAACGCCGTACGCGTTGGTATTTGGGACGGAAGCAGTGCTCCCCCTCGAGATAGAGTTACTCTCTCTACGAGTGGCAGTCCACTGCGAGCTGACGGACGAAGAAAACGCTCACCTTCGGCTTGAGGAGCTTGATGCCCTCGATGAAACCCGGCTCATAGCGCAACAACATCTAGAAGCCTACAAAGCAAAGATGACGCGCTCGTACGAAAGATTGACCAGGCCGAGGACATTCCGCCAAGGCGAACTCGTACTAGTGGTCAAAAGACCTATGATCCCCAATCGTGCCAAGCGGGGAAAATTTGAGCCAAACTATGAAGGCCCGTACATCATAGACAAGGTCTACCAGGGTGGAGCCTATCTACTCATGGACATGCACGGTGAAAGGCCTTTCAGGCCAATAAACGGCCGCTTCATAAAGAAGTACTATGCTTAATGAGCCACAGCCTGGGTCAATGATAGATGACGACGACTATGTCCGCTCGCTATCTTCCTAAGCTCAGACTTTACAAGCAGCAGCCGGCCTTCCCCTGAACGACGGACCGAAACGTCCTTAAACTATCGACGGACCAAAATGTCTTTAAACTAACAATGGACCGAAACGTCCTTAAACTAACAATGGACCGAAACGTTCTTAAACTAACGGCGGACCGAAATGTCTTTAAACTAACGACGGACCGAAACGTCCCTAAACTACTACCGCAGCATCCTTAGGCTGACGAGATAAAAAAAAAGGAGAAAAAGAAAAATATAAAAAAAAATGATGAAAAAACGGTATGTCCATAAGCAAAAAGGGCACGGATGAAAACCCGAAAGGGCTCCGTGAGTAAAAACAGCAGGGTTACCGGCAAGTATTCGTGAAAACCCAAAAGGGCGCGACCTTGTAAAAAAAGGAGAAAAAGAATTAAAAAAAAACGGTATGTCCATGAGCAAAATGGGCATGGATGAAAACCCAAAAGGGCTCCGTGAGTAAAAACAGCAGGACTACCGGCGAGTGTTTGTGAAAACCCGAAAGGGCGCAACCTCGTTAAAAGACACTTATAGGGTCCTCTCGACCTTATAAGGAGAAACCACCTGCGTGAGATCCTTACGACTCACAAAAGAGCAACACACTTAGGGATCCTCACGATTCCTAAGGAGAAAATACACTTACGAGATCCTCATGACTCGCAAGGAGAACTCTCTTATGGGACCCTCACGGCTCGTAAGATTTGAAAGTCTTAAGTTACAGAGACCTAAACCTGTGCTTAAGCAATCCCCCACAACCTTCGATAATGCCCTACAAGTAGTCCAATATTGACCCTTGTATACAATCCACGGGCGCGAATAAACATTTCCCTAACTAAGTCCCATCCGAGACTAAGGATATGTTTGCATGGTAAACAACCCTTGTAAATCCTCTCGACTTACAAGGAGAAAACCCTCCCGCAGGATCCTTACGACTTACAGAGGAACAATGCACTTAGGAACCCTCACGATTCCTAGGGAGAAAATACATCTATAAGATCCTCACGACTTGTAGGGAGAAATACCTTTGTGAGACCCTTACGGCTCATGAAGTCAAAAGCCTTAGTCGACAGGACCTTAACCCTGTTTGCTAAGCCACCTTTGTTCAACATCGACAGAGGCAAATGATGATTCGCTCCTGGCAATATTCCAGTTGCAGCGATGCTGATGCCTAAACCGGTATCAAATCCTAAGTTTTTTCATGGCAAATGATGATTCGCTCCTGGCAATATTCCAGTCGCAGCGATGCTGATGCTAAGATTGGTATCAGATCCCAAGTTCCACACTCGTGATATATATAAAAAAAAAACAGCAAGCTATACGTGCATACAAAATAGCCGAAATGATGGGGCAACTTGCACTAAAAATCAGCAAGTAAAAAAAAATGTATGCATGAAAAATAGCCGAAATGATTGGGCACCGCGAAAAATAGCCGAAATGATTGGGCAATCGCGATTTTCGCGATATAAAATGCTGAAATGATAGAGCATCGCGGAAAGAATAAAAAAATGATGAAAGAATGAAACTTTTTGCCCTACAGGTGATGCTACATCAATCCCTGTATACAATCCAGGGGCGCAAACAAAGAAAGAGTCGCACTCTTCCCCCCCAGGTTTCACCAAAGAAGAAGAAGCCAAATCTCGACGTGCCAAAGGAGACCTGGAGATCGTCTCAACACTCGTCTCGTAACGACGGACACAACTTCAAGCTAAACGAAACAGCGGCAACTCCCAGTTCCATGGCTCGGCGGTATACATATCGCCAACAGTCAAACCTCCATCCCGTGAAATGCGGATACAATCGATAAAATTCCTGGTTACGTGGAACGTGGATAACGTCACTCTTTGACCCCGTGGAAGACGTCCAGAGCGGATTCTGGTCCTCGCAGAGCACGGGAGTGAACCCGTGTGAAGCATCCAGAGCGGAGTCTAGTCCTCGCCGAGCACGGCAGTGAACCCGTGTGAAGCATCTAGTGCAAAATTCCTGGTTACGTGGAACGCGGATAACGTCACTCTTTGACCCCGTGGAAAACGTCCAGAGCGGATCCTGGTCCTCGCAGAGCACGGCAGTGAACCCGTGTGAAGCACCCAGAGCGGAGCCTAGTCCTCGCCGAGCACGGTAGTGAACCCGTGTGAAGCATCTAGTGCAAAATTCCTGGTTACGTGGAACGCGGATAATGCCACTCTTTGACCCCGTATGAAGCATCCAGAGCGGAGCCTAGTCCTCGCCGAGCGCGGCAGTGAACCCATGTGAAGCATCTAGTGCAAAATTCCTGGTTACGTGAAACGCGGATAACGTCACTCTTTGACCCCGTGGAAGACGTCCAGAGCGGATCCTGGTCCTCGCAGAGCACGGTAGTGAACCCGTGGGAAGCATCCAGAGCGGAGCCTAGTCCTCGCCGAACACGGCAGTGAACCCGTGTGAAGCATCTAGTGCAAAATTCTTGGTTACGTGGAACGCGGATAATGTCACTCTTTGACCCCATGTGAAGCATCCAGAGCGGAGCCTAGTCCTCGCCGGGCACGGCAGTGAACCCGTGTGAAGCATCTAGTGCAAAATTCCGGGTTATGTGGAACGCGGATAATGTCACTCTTTGACCCCGTGTGAAGCATCCAGAGCGGAGCCTAGTCCTCGCCGAGCACGGCAGTGAACCCGTGTGAAGCATCTAGTGCAAAATTCCTGGTTACGTGGAACACGGATAACGTCACTCTTTGACCCCGTGGAAAACGTCCAGAGCGGATCCTGGTCCTCGCAGAGCACGGCAGTGAACCCGTGTGAAGCACCCAGAGCGGAGCCTAGTCCTCGCCGAACACGGCAGTGAACCCGTGTGAAGCATCTAGTGCAAAATTCCTGGTTACGTAGAACGCGGATAATGTCACTCTTTGACCCCGTGGAAAACGTCCAGAGCGGATCCTGGTCCTCGCAGAGCACGGCAGTGAACCCGTGTGAAGCACCCAGAGCGGAGCCTAGTCCTCGCCGAACACGGCAGTGAACCCGTGTGAAGCATCTAGTGCAAAATTCCTGGTTACGTGGAACGCGGATAATGTCACTTTTCGACCCCGTGTGAAGCATCCAGAGCGGAGTCTGGTCCTCGCCGAGCGCGGCAGTGAACCCGTGTGAAGCATCCAGAGCAAATACCGGACTGTGGAGTCCTTAAAATCCACGGATTATGACGTCCTTAACCTCGACCGTAATGTCTTAAAACTAACGATCAACCACCCCAATTCCCTACGGATTCTCCCTTGGTTAAAGGGTACATCTCTTCACTCCTTTGATACTCGGCGTTGTAATTCCTCAAGGTCTTCAAAGAGGTGACGGGTCCCTGCGACCAAACATCAGACTGTGGAGTCCCTAAATCCACGGACTATGAGGTCCTTAACCTTGACCGTGATGTCTTAAAACTAACAGCGGACGGTGGAGTCCTTAAATCCACGGACTATGAGGTCCTTAACCTTGACCGTGATGTCTTAAAACTAACATCGGACTGTGGAGTCCTTAAATCCACGGATTATGAGGTCCTTAACCTTGACCGTGATGTCTTTAAACTACGATACCTTGAGCGACCCCTGACCCCGTGAAACACGGATAAGGGCGACCACATCCAACACTTGCAGGTCCTCACGACCTGCGAGGAAGAAAAACTCTCTTGTGAGATCCTTACGACTTTCAAGGGAAAACCCACTTAAGAACCTTCACGATTCTTAAGAAGGACTTACACCTATGGGATCCTCTCGACCCATGGGGAGAAAAAACTCTTTATGAGACCCTCGTGGCTCATAAAGTGCAAAAGTCTTAGGAAGCAGATCTTAACCCTGAGTCCTAAGCTATCGCTGCCCTGCGAGGAGATCAAGATAAATTGTCCGCAAACGCATTCAATGAAAGGGGACACACCATTGAGAAGAGAAATGTATCTTTTATTCATAAACCAAAATAGATACAAAGTACAACTTGCGAAAGAAAAAAAAAGGGGAGATACTCTCATTCATGAGTATGTACAAAAAGGGGAGAAAAGATACGAGTCCTCAAGCCGGCGGGCGGTGCAGTAATTTTACCAGCTCATCGTTCTGTTGCTGAGCCACGGCTTCATGACGCAAGATCTCCAGAAGACGAGCCTCCGCCTGAGCTTGCTGAGCTTGATACGAAGCAAGCCGAACTTCGAGCTCTTTCTCGGTGGCTTTATGAGCCTCGACCCTCTCACGAGTGAACGTGGCAGCTTTATCGAGGGCCACCACCTCTTTTATGGACTCCTGGAGCACTCGCCAGAGTTCGTATGCTTTGTTGGCCTTGGCTGTGAGGCTGGCCTGAAGCTCGCTCAGCGCCTTAGAAGCCAATTCCCTCTCCGAGAACTTACGGCCAAGCCTCTTCTCGCATGACGTCATGTTAGCCGCACATCGTGCTATCAGACCCCGCAACTCCGCTTTTGCAGCCACGGCTTCCGAGGAAAGGCGAGAACATTCAAGAGCGTGCAAACAAGCCTCCACCTTCCTACAGAACTCCACCCAGACCCGCACCACCTCCTCGCTATGATAGGTGGCGAGAAAAGGAAGAGAGCCGTTAGCTTCAGCGGCAAACGCTTCGGCCGTGGTCGCGCTACCAGCACGGAGCTCCTCGACGAAAGATGACAGGGAGACAAGGCTCAACCGGGCCAAGCGTTCTGAAGCCCGCAAAGCATAAGGACCGGGCGGCATCACGATGCGCGATTCCAAAGTCATGGAGACTGGCAGAGCTGCTCAAATTTGGGAAATGTTAGTAAAGCTTTTAAATGCATAACAAACGGGACTATAATAAAATGTCACCCACCGACAGTCATGCAAGCAGGAGCTGAAGGTTCCCCTGGCCCTTCAACGACCTCGACCTCATCGTCAGCTTCCAAGACTATAAGAGACATCAACGTCATTTCGCAAGATAGTAACAATGCTATAGTAAAAGAAAAAATGGCGAATGACACTAACCTTGCCCAGAGGAAAGGACAATACGCTGAGGGGAGATCGCTTGCGGAGCTGCCATCTCCAATAAACGCTGAAATGACTGTCGAGGCGACAGATCCGCGATCGTGGCCGCCAAACCACGCAATTCTGGGAAAGATAAAAGAGTTCAAACTATGAAGGGGTTGCTAAATTAAAACACAGAGGGTTACCTTCAACGCTCCTCCCATTCTGAGCTGGGGGGATAGCAGCTTCAACGGTCTCTACCGTAACGTCAGGATTCAACAAAGGAAGAGTAGTCCCGACTACCTCTCTTCCGGCCTCTGGGCCGCCCTCAGTAAGAGTCGTTGGGGCGGTGACCTCCAAAGGAGCCTCCCCCAAAGGGGCAAACGCTCCCTGATCAAGAACCGCCGCTGGAGGCTCTACCATGAGAGGAGCAGCCTCATTAGCCCCCTCCACATCAAGCAAGGCTTCATTGAGAATTTCGGCGGGCTTCAGCTTTAATAGGCCCGAAGGGAGCTCCCCCAGCGTCGAAGATTCTGCACGATTCAAATAAGAATAATGATACATATGCACGGGCACAAACAATCTGAAGAACTACGAAAAGAACCACAACGTACCGATGCGCAAAGAAGCCCTCAATATGGCTTCTTCAAGCCGCTGCTCCTTCTCAAGGAGGTGGGCGCGCCGGGGTTAGAGAGTGGACTCATGGCCGCCGGTCCATAAAGAAAGTGCGTCAGCTGCATCTTCTGAAGCGGCCTGCTTCAAAGCCCTCTCCCCCCATTCCTCCAAAGGACCGATAAATCGCCGCCGAATCCACGAAGGGTCTTCGTAAAAGATTACAGCGGGATAAGACTTCTTCGGAACCCTAGCATTATGAGACACATCTTTGGAACGTCGTATGGCCTCAGCCAACTGTGCGGCCTCCTCATCGGCCGAACTCGGGAAAGGAAGTCCAGCGTCTGACTCTTGCGGGGCCAACGGCTCGTCTTCAAGAGTGGGCTCAGACTCCGCCAAAGAATCGAGCGAATTGGTGGCCACCTTCCTTCGACGCTTAGACCCAGAGCCGGTCGCCGAGGATGACCGTTTCCTCCCCCGCGAAGCCTTAGGGCTACGCTGACCCACATCGCCTACGACGCCCTCATCTCTATTACCCTCGCCTGGTGCCACGACCGAGGATGACACCGTCATTGTCAATACCACGGGGGGCGGTGCTGCCACAGGCGGTGGTGCTACTACCGGGGCCCTTCCACCTCGCGAGCGGGAACCCAGGGGCATACCGGCCGTTGGAGTAAGGTTCACCTCCGATTCTCCTGGGATGAGCGCAATGCCGGTATCCCTTAGAGGGAAGCGGACCGGAGCCCTCGGTCGCAGCTTAGCTCTTGGAACCAGAGGAGGGGCATCGTGGCCAAGAAGCACCCTCCTTTCCTCAAGAATGATTGGGCTGACCCGATGAAGATACCAACCCGTAAACACGCCCACGCACCGGGGCAGGTATTCAGCTTCAGGTACAATGAAGTGGGAGCCGGTGTTTAGCCTCATGAAATGATGAGCTGCATCGCGAACGGCATCGAGCGAAGGGATTGGGGCGACTATAAAAGCCTCGAAGGGAACACCCTGGTCGTATCCAAGTTGTCGGGCAAATCGATGCGGATTGTACCGCATGAAAAGAGCTGCACTGTCCTAGCGAAACACCAAGTAGCCCGGTCTAATTGTATATAAGTGCGCAGCCTCCCGGGGCTTCAAAGAAGGTGCGTTGTCTTTTGACAGATCCCAGAGTTGTTGAACTGGACCTGAGGGAGTAGACAAGACCCGATCATTAAAAACCATCCTGCCAGCGGCAGCGTAAGGAGAAATCAGCACCCGAATAGCCCCGAACTGAGTCGGGTCGGCGGCAGAAGCATCCACTAATCGCATAAGTCGTGGAAAGGGGTAGGCATCGTAAAATGAGGGCATCTGATGCATGGCAAAAGCCCCCAATACGTGCATTTCGATCCAGGACGTGAAATAATGAAGCGAAAAGTTTACCACATCCACGCCAGGAGTAGAGGTATTAGCTGCGGTGCCCAACCCATGATAAAGATGCGCCAACGCCGGGATGCCGATAGCCAATCGCGTCCCCTCAGCAATACGATGAGCCGAGTAGATAACCGAAGCTCTCATGAAGCGGCGATGCATGGGGATAACGAATCAACTAAGCCAAACACTGACAAACCCCACGAAGAATGCTTCCTCATCCATACCGGGTGCTGCAACGGACTCAAAAGACATCGGCGACACGATGGGAATATAATATTGTGGCAGTTCCGATTCAGCGGTCGGTAGCTTCTTCGGACCAAACCCAAAGGGGTCTTTAATGTTAGCAAACTTTGGAGCAGTCTTCGATATGACGTCCTCACGAAGGAAGCGGGAAATGAAGCTTTTAAAAGTAACACCCTGCTCCTCAGACTCAGTGAACAATCGATCAAAAATACCCAGCGCCTTGATCAAGCTGGGGCGCTTGTGGCGAACGGCGTTCTCAATAGACAAGCCGTCAGCCGGTGCAGACTCGGGCTCAAAGACATACTCGTCAGGAGGCAACAACTCCTCATACAGTGCACCCCTAATTGGTAATCCCGAGATTTCATATAATTCTGCAAGAGAGATCGAGACCTCACGATCTCCTAGAATGAAAGTGTTGGTGGGAAGATTCCATTGGTTCAAAAACGCCTTAACCCACCAGACATGCGGGGACTTATAATGGAAGAGTGACGCGTATATTGCCTGATAAAGCCCGACCTTCTGCAGCTGCGCATGATGGGTGGCAAGGATGTAGCGAGCCCAGAGAAGATAGCCCGTGGGGTGTCGGGGAGTGAGCCCTATCTTATAGATCTGCCCCCACGGGTGGGCCTCACCCTGGCAGATACGCCGCCCCAAGATGTCTATGGCCGGGATCGGATGGTTCGGAATACCGGTCGTCGAAGGCTCGAGCCTCCCCGTTGGAGTCCAGTTAGGCATTTCCACAGCAAAAACCATCCTCGGAGGATCCATCGGTAAGAATGGGAAAGTGGGCTCCGTCGGTACCGCGCAAAGGAAACTCCGGCGACCCTGAATAATCTGACTATACCAAGATCCCCATTGAAGAAGGTTGGTACAGTTCGGGTCATGGGACCGGATCATCGCCATCGCTTCCTCATCAGATGGCGACTGAGGAAAAGCAGCCTCCGAGCAAGAAAAGGGAAAGCAAGGAACAGACGCCATCGCACCTGAAATCCAATAAAAGGAGACCGTTAAAAACAAGGTCAGCGATATAGATCCATGAATGAACATGAAGACTAGTTAAAGAAAGCAACATCAGAGTTTTCTGGGACTATTGGCTACAAAACACATGGGCCCCACAGAATCCGGATGACGGCTCATTAATAATGAGACCAAATAGATATAATAAAACAAAGGGAATATCCCCATTAAATAAAGACTGAGATTCAGGTGACCCTACACATCCCCCCTAGAAGACGAATCTGTCTCGGGCCCCGCAACAGATCCAACAGGATCAAAGGAATTAAATTCCCACAGAAGATATCATTACAAAACTCCTGTTCCATCAATTGCAGAAGGACAACCTCGGGCCAAGAGGCCCCAAGAAGGCTCCATGTGAAGAAACTGAGTTCTTCACAGGAATTAAATTCCTTTTAGAAAAGGGAATTAAATTCCCATAAGACATTTTGGGAAAGAATTAAAATCCATAGATTGTCATCATCATTTCCCTAAGGACCGCTTAAACCCTAAGAGAGCTACAGTTTGAAGATTAAATGGCTTTCTGTTCCTGTTGATGAATTTGAAGGAAATGGGTTCATATTAAAAGAGTAAAACTCTTGTTTTGAATTTAAAATCCAGAAGAATGTGAAAGTCCATCGTTTGCCCAAGAACATTACCTAAGGGAAAGAAGTCCTTTCAAACAGAGTTAAACTCTGAAAATTGTTTCAAGGCAGAGAACTAAGCTCTGAAAGAAGAGAATTAAATTCTCAGAGAAAGTTTGCATGGAGGAAGACAAGCAAAGTGGAGGCGTCCCTGAGATGACCCCTATATTTATAGATGCGATGGAAACGATTCATCTCCCCAAATCCCTAAAGGAATCCAACGGTCATAAAAGGTGACAGCGTTGCACTCACGTGCGGACACGTGAGAACAACGCTGTGGGGCATTTGTTTCCTGATTTAAAATCAGAAAAGCTTATGGAAAAAGCTTCAGAAGAGGGTCACGTGCTTACACGTGACCAGCAGTCACGTGTTGGCACGTGACACCTAAAAGCATCAGCAAAGCAAATTCAGCTTCCTGATTACATCAAAGATAAGGGCTTCAGAAGGGGTCACGTGCTCCCCCGTGACCTGGGTCACGTGTTGGCACGTGACAATCATAAAGCGGCTTCAAAACCCAACAGCTCCCTGAGCAAATTAAGAAAAAGGCTTCAGAAGAGGTCACGTGCTCCCACGTGACCAGGGTCACGTGTTGGCACATGACACTCAAAACATCAGACTCATTCTCCGGTTAAATTGAGAAGAAGGCTCCATGTCAGGGTCACGTGCTCGCACGTGACCAGTTGTCACGTGGTGGCACGTGATAGCTAAGCAGCAACCAGAAAACAGAGCGCAAAAAGAAGGAAGAAGGCTCGTTCCAAGGGGGTCACGTGCCCACACGTGCCCATGGGTCACGTGCCCACACGTGCCCATGGGTCACGTGGTCACACGTGACCGGCTTTCAAAGCCCATTTTGTTAACAGAATTAAATTCTGAAAGAGATTCAAATCTTTCCAAAGGAAAGCGATTATCTGGAACCAACCGAATTAAAGATTTAAAGATGATTGAATATCATCTATCTATGGAAAAATCCTGAACTTGGAAAGATTTCCCCTTTAAATCTAACAGAAATAACAAAGGAGAATCCCTGGATTTGAAATCCAATGGCGAATAAAATTCACCTAATAATCCAAAGGTCCAAAACGAATGATGGATGCAAATCAAATCTCTCAATGAAGATTCGTCAAAAAACTAATTGACTCGGCTGCTTCTCCTATAAATAGGAGCCAAGAGACACGCAAAATAGAGAGGCGGAGGGAAGAAAAGGGAGAGAGCCTCGATATTTGGAGGAATTTGGATCTTCTGCAAAAAGAAAACCCTAGGTAAGAGAAGGAAGGCTTCTTGAAAGAAAAGAGAATTTAATTCTCGACAGAGTTTAACTCTGATATAGAACAGAGGGACATATTTCTTCTCTCTTTGATGGAGGATCTGTAAAGTGCACATCTCCCCTTGAGTTGAGAATTTAATTCTCGATGGGTTGAGATCCTGCCATGCAGATCCAAAGCATAGAGAGGGAACGGAAGCACGAGAATTCAATTCTCACAGAACTATAGGAATTTAATTCCTTTAAAATAAAATTAGGGCTTGACCCTGTGTTATGGGAATTTAATTCCTTCAGAACAAAAAGAAACAGGGTTTAACCCTAATTAAGAACTTAGTTCTGTTGAAACAACGGGAGTTTAATTCCCTTAATCATAATTCTTTAATCGAGAATGGGAGTTTAATTCTTTAAAGCTTTTATTAGGGTTTAACCCTATTCAGTTCTTCACATATATGAGGAATTTAATTCCTACAGAAAATTCAGAGTTCAACTCTATTCCAGAATATAAATCTTCAAAAGGAAGTAGGAATTTAATTCCTCTGGAATTTAAAGCTTTTTATTAGGGTTTAACCCTACGAGGAATTTAATTCCTGAAAAAAGATTAACAGATCTTCTAAACAACATACATAGAGGCAGGGTCACGTGCCACCACGTGACCCTCCCCCCCAAAAGATCTACAGAAAGCCCTCTGGAGGCAGTGCCTCACGTGACTCACGTGACTCTTGACAGAAGCTTTAACACATAAGCGTTTGAATCCCCGTCACGTGATGGCACGTGATGCTCTAAAAGATGCATAGTCTCAGAAGAACAAGTGAAGGGAGGGCGCTCTCACGTTGCCACGTGACCCCTCTTGCCTTAGTGTTTAAACACTAAAACGGAACCCCTGAATTCAGTGACAAAACATTGTTTGGCCTTAGTGTAACACTAAGCACAGAACTATATTTGCAGTGTTCAACACTGATTACCGTAGTGTCCAACACTAGTTTGGGACTCCTGTTGCCAGTGTTTAATACTGGACTGTTTTAGTGTTCAACACTAATCTGAAAGCCTGGTTGCTGGTGTTTAACACCAACTATCTTTTAGTGTTGAAACACTAACTTATCAATCTTATTCCCAGTGTTCAACACTGATTCGTCTTTAGTGTTTAACACTAGACACTGGCCCAATTGGCCGAATGGATAGAGGCAAAGCCTCTCCTTCAAGGGACCAACAGGAAGTCAATATTCCAGACATGATTGGACTTAGCCCAAGATGGCCATAAGTCCTCAATTCGTAATTAACTGGGCTAATGGGCTCATAACATAATCAATTGGTCTTGATCCCAAATTGGGCCAAAGACTATTTAATCCACTCCGGTTCCAGGGTACATCTCTTCACTCCTTTGATACTTGGCTTTGTAATCCCTCAACGTCTTCAAAGAGGTGACGGGTCCCGATGACCACATATTGATACGGACTGTGGGGTCCTTAAACCCATGGACTACGACGTCCTTAACCTTGACCGAGATGTCTTAAAACTAACAATGGACTGTGGGGTCCTTAAACCCATGGACTACGACGTCCTTAACCTTGACCGAGATGTCTTAAAACTAACAATGGACTGTGGGGTCCTTAAACCCATGGACTACGACGTCCTTAACCTTGACCGAGATGTCTTAAAACTAACAATGGACTGTGGGGTCCTTAAACCCATGGACTACGACGTCCTTAACCTTGACCGAGATGTCTTAAAACTACCTATGGACCGCAATGTCCTTAAACTACCTACGGACCGCAATGTCCTTAAACTAGTAATGGACCACTATGTCCTTAAACTGGAACAATAGAACCCAAACGCTCTTTTGTCGGATCTAAACGATCCCGTTTAAGTTGATCTTAGCCTCAAATATGGCTAAAGTATCCTTAAACCTTCAAACAGACTGGACTATGAATCCCCCCAATCAACTTCGGTTCAAGGGTACATCTCTGAACTCCTCTGATATTTGTCGTTGTAATCCTTCAACGTCGTCAGAGAGGTGACGGGTCCCGACGGCCATACATTCAATGGACCACTATGTCCCTAAACTGGAGTAATAGAGCCCCAAATGCTCTTTTGTCGGATCTAAACGATCCCGTTAAGTTGATCTTAGTCTCAAGTTAGACTAACGTATCCTTAACAAACGTTTGAGTTGATCTTAGCCTCAAATATGGCTAACGTATCCTCAAACCAAACCCCCAAACCCAAATCTAAGATAAATACGGATTTGGACTAGTCCACGTCCTACGGGCGACGACATAACTCAGTCTCCGTATACAATCCACGGGCAACCACAAATAAAACAAACACACACGACACGAAGTAACCATCTGGAGAAGGAGAAAGTTGTTACCGCAATGCGGTAGCGTAATTAACTGCAGGGGCTTGCGCCTGCAGGGAAGAGCGTCCCCACAATCAAAAACCCCTCAAACGAGGGGGAATCTGACGAAGTCTGCTACATCGGACGCATCCGCTCAAACCTTCGATACACGGTGCCATAAATCAACTTGGCATCTTCGGAGAGGTGGACGGATAGCACCAATTAGTATCTGCCCCGAACCTCAGGCAATAGACGTCCCCGCATCTCGGCCGCCGTTCGGAGGGGAACAGGGACCCTTGTAAAAACTCTGCGGGGCCCCCGATATATCCAAAACCCCTTTTAAAACACAACACACGCACACTGCACATTGAGTTTGCATGACCAATTTAACCCGTTAATCGGAGGTTCCCTCGCTCCAAAGGCGAGGGGTAATTAACGACAGCTTAATCCGCGGCTGCCAGAGATTCGGATCCCCACAATCAATAAACCCCAGCCTACCCTAGGCAGGGGGAATCTGTAATGCGCCTAACAAGCGCGCGCGTATTCCCATCTCAATGGGGTGACGAAAAACACGCTACAGATTCTGGCACACCCGGTGGGACTTTTCTCTCCTCCCATATTTCGGGTTAAACGTTCATGCGAGCTCAATCAATATACATATCGACTGCCTGTACTGAAATCATGCTTCTTTGTGCAGGTTAACAAATTTCAAATTGCAATCTCCAGTCACAGCAAAAATGTCTCCAAGGACAAGCTCAGCTCTCGACACAGCTCCTATCTCCTATACGATGAAGATGGACGCCAGGACGGTCCTTCCGGCCAGTCTCGGGCGACAATGGGAAAAGCCGCCGCTACCATTCGGCTCTATCCTGTTCGTGTCAGCTAACGCCATCCCAGCTCCTCAAGCCCTGGTGACAGACAAACCGGTCTCGAAAGGCAAGAGGCCAAATATGGTGGTATCGAAGGCACCCCAACCTAAACGCGAGTCAGTGTTCAAACGGCTCTCCATGGCCCCAGCTGGGGGCAAAGCCGTCAGAACAAAAGAAGTTGCCAGACATCGTGGGCAAGCCCAGGCGATACCTTCGACGGACACTCGGGAGGATGTCTTCTCAAGCCTCCCTATCACTCAGCTTATGGCGGCTTCCCAAAGAGCAGAAGCCTGCCAAGCGCTCAAGGCAGAGAAACTGAGGCAGAAGCGGCTCAGATACAGAGCCAACAAAAGGGCTAGGACTCTGGCCATGTTAAAATTTATGAATTTCCAAAGCCCGGATCGCTCCGTGAAACCAGCTGCCAGTGATGAAAGGATGGCTGAATGTGTTATCCACACCGTCTACATAGTGGGCACGCGTCCCAGCGACAACCTTCGCAGCAAAAGCAAGGATGGGGCTACCGCATCTCAAATCCAACCTGGTGTGAATATGGTTGCCACATTCCAAGACCGATCTCCTCTGGAAGGTAATGAAGACCCTTCCAGTGAGGCTGATAAGCAGAGAGAGCCCTCGGTTCATGAGGAGTCAGGCTCGGAAAGCGAAGATGAGCTGATCTTCCATCCCAAGAATGCAGAGCAGCAACTTCTCCAAGAGCTCCGAAAACAGCTCAGAAGCAAAGACAAGGAGATGGCCAAACTCTACTCCAAAATTGACGACTAGACGAATGTCGTGATGCAGCTCAC
The DNA here is from genome assembly GCA_030015575.1 of Agapanthus africanus. Taxonomy (NCBI): domain Eukaryota; kingdom Viridiplantae; phylum Streptophyta; class Magnoliopsida; order Asparagales; family Amaryllidaceae; genus Agapanthus; species Agapanthus africanus. Next base: position 437,073,357 of record JASDDO010000004.1, read on the forward strand.
GGCCCGACTTGCCTCTCAGCCTCCCAATCAAGCGCAGGGATCTGCTCGTGAACCGGGAAACGGTGTCCCAAAGCAGCCGACGCCTATTCCCTCAAATCCAAAAGTGGGCGAACCACATGAAAATCAGTCGCATCCTATCACGGGAAATGTCTTGGCTACCGATGACAGTAGCCCGCTAACTCAAGATCAAATCATAGATTTGGTTGCCAACAAAGTCAAAATATTGGTAGCTGAAACCGAAGCGCAAAAAGATGTTAGCAGTAGCGGGAGACCATATCCTGCTCGGTATGATCTGGTAGAATTTCCCAATGGCTATGTCATCCCTAAATTCGGAAGATTTGATGGGACGGGAAATGTGAATCAGCACATTGCCCACTTCAATGCCTCATGCGGGAATACTGGGGGCAATGATGCGCTTCTCCTTCGCCAGTTCGTTAATAGGTTGGCCGATATTGCTTTCGACAGGTACGCGAGTATACCGGATGGCTCCGTCACAACTTTCGTCCAAATGGAGTATCTGTTTCGGCAGAGGTTCATGAGCGTCAGCGATAAGATCACAATCGTCGATCTCGTAAGGACCAAGCCAAAGAACAACGAAAGCAGCACGGATTTTATAATCCGATGGCGCAATCTCTCCGTCAAATGCGAACCGCCGATTGAGCAAGACCAATCTGTTAGTCTCCTCATCGGAAATCTCAACAATTGGATGGCTCCGTTTCTATACACCGCGGGTCTCAAAACATTCCAAGAGCTGACCAGAAAAGTCCAGATGTTGGAGCGCTCAAAGCAGGAGTCCTCCTCCGATTCCCAAAATAACAATAGGTCCTAGAGAAACCGAAAGGACGATAATCGTAAAGGCGGAAATTCCGACGATTCTGAATCTTTTAACATTTCGGCTAACCGAAATAAGCAAGGGACGAGCGGACCTAATGCCAACCAGCCTCGGAAGCCAGTGTTCGGAGAGGGAGGAGAACCTCCACTGAAAGAGAAGCTAGATAAGGTCTATTTCTTCAGAAGGGACAAAATCCGTAAAATATTCAAAGACGCCCTGAGAAACGGTTTACAACTGCCAGAGTCAAAAAGACCGCAGGAAGCGAATATGACCGACGATCCCAAATACTGCCCCCATCACGGAGTGATAGGTCATGCCATTGAGGACTGCTTCGTCTTCAAAAATTGGGTCGAAAAGCAATACAAGGAAGGAGAGATAGAACTGTCTAAAGGCGTGTTAACAAACATTCCAGCTGCGACCGCCAATTTCATACAAACGGAGACCGAAGTTCTTCGTGAAACTGATTCCCTCAGACATCTGCCTTTCTCTGAAAACAATCGACCACCACGTCATTAAACTGGGAACAGTCGACCTCTAAATTGTTAAACTGGGAATGTAAAAATATATATATATGTAAATAAACAAAAAATGTGTAAATAAAAGAAAAATAAAGAAAAGCCGAAATGATGGGGCAACTCGCAATAAAAATCAGCGAGTAAAATAAAGATGAAAATAAAGCTGAAATGATAGGGCAATTGCGATCTTCGCGATAAGAAAAGCTGAAATGATAGAGCAATTGCGGTAAAAAAAAAACAACAACAAAAAAAAAATAAACAAAACAACGGCGAATGATGAGTCGCTCCTGGTACCATATTCCAGTGCAGCGATGCAGACGCCAACCAAAATCCAGTTTCCCAAAATTCTTCCGGCCCTACGGTTAGCCCCCAAATTGACTACCGTATACAATCCACGGGCTCAAATAATTCTCATCACACTCATGCCCCACTGCAATCATCTGTCCAACGGCCGGTCTTCGCCCTTGAAATTATGCTCCATTTGGAAAGACCCACTCATGTGTCCTCACGATACATGAGGAGAAAATCCCCGCGTGAGATCCTTACGACTCACAAAGGAAAAACACACTTGGGGGTCCTCACGACTCCTAATGAGAAAATGCATCTACGGGATCCTTACGACTCGTAGGGAGAAAATGCTTTTATAGGACCCTTACGCCCCTAAAATTGAAAAGCCTTAGGTCAAAGGGATCTAAACCTTTCTCCTAAGCCATCGCTTCCCAATAGGCAATGGCGAATGATGAGTCGCTCCTGGTACCATATTCCAGTGCAGCGATGCAGACGCCAACCAAAATCCAAACCCCCAAGTGGCGAATGATGAGTCGCTCCTGGTACCATATTCCAGTGCAGCGATGCAGACGCCAGCCAAACTTCAAATCCCAACGGTGAATGATGAGTCGCTCCTGGTACCATATTCCAGTGCAGCGATGCAGACGCCAACAAAGTCCCGAAATATTTATGGCCCTACGGTATGGATCATACATCCTGAAAAACCTTATACAATCCACGGGCGTAAAATGATCCCAATCTCTCCCAAGTCCTACCGGCGAGACCACATTCAAAGTCCCACCGGCGATGAAGATTCCAAAAAAAAAGGTATGTCCACAAGCAAAATGGGTACGGATGAAAATCCGAAAGGGCTCCGTGAGTAAAAACAGCAGGACTGCCGGCGAGTTTGTGAAAACCCGAAAGGGCGCAAACTCGTGAAAAAGAGATGAAATGCACTCGCAAAGTTCTCTCGACTTTGTGAGGAGAAAATTCCCGCATGAGATCCTTATGACTCACAAAGGAGCAACTCACTTAGGAGTCCCCACGACTCCTAAGGAGAAAATACACCTACGGGATCCTTTCGACTCGTAGGGAGAAAATGCTTTTATGGGACCCTTACGGCCCATGAAATTGAAAAGTCTTAGATGATAGGGATTTAAACCTGTCTGCTAAGCCACCAATTTCCAAATCGTCCCGGGACAAATGATGAGTTGCTCCTGACATTATTCCAGTGCAGCAATACAGATGCCAAACCAAAACCAATTCCCAAATCCTCTCATGGAAAATGATGATTCTCTTCTGGTACCATATTCCAGTATAGCGATGCTGAAGTCAACCAAAATCAAATCAAACCAACAACCTCTGCGGCGGAATCATGCTCCGTCCTAGAATTTACTCCGTGTCGAAATCATGCTTCGCCTCGGGGTATCTACCTTCCCTGCTAGAATTATGCTCCGCCTCGGAATCAAGTCAACCAACAAGCTCTGCGCTGGAATCATGCTTCTTCTCAGAGTGTACCCCGCGTCAAAATCAAGCTTCTCCCCGGTGTATCTGCCTTCCCTGTCGGAATTATGCTTCGGTGCGGAATCAACCAGCAAGCTCTGCGTCGAAATTATGCTTCGTCTCAGAATGTACCCCCGCGTCGAAATCAAGCTTCGCTTCGGAGTATCTGCCTTCCCTTTCGGAATTATACTTTGTCTGGGAATCAACCTCTGCATCGAAATTATGCTTCGGTCAGAATGTCTGCCGCCCTTCGAAATGATGCTCCGAACCCTGGAATCATGCTCCGTCCCAGAATTTACCCCATGTCGAAATCATGCTTCGCCTCGGGATATCTACCTTCCCTGCCGGAATTATGCTCCGCCTCAGAATCAAGTCGACCAACAAGCTCTGCGCCGGAATCATGCTTCGTCTCAGAGTGTACCCCGCGTCGAAATCAAGCTTCGCCCCGGTGTATCTGCCTTCCCTGTCGGAATTATGATTCGGCTCGGAATCAACCAGCAAGCTCTGCGTCGAAATTATGCTTCGTCTCAGAATGTACCCCCGCATCGAAATTAAGCTTCTCCTCGGAGTATTTGCCTTCCCTGTCGGAATTATACTTCGTCTGGGAATCAAGCTCTGCATCAAAATTATGCTTCGGTCAGAATGTCTGCCGCCCTTCGGAATGATGCTCCGAACCCTGGAATCATGCTCCGCCCTTCGGAATGATGCTCCGATCCCTGGAATCATGCTCCGCTCTTCGGAATGATGCTCCGATCTCTGGAATCATGCTCCGCTCTTCGGAATGATGCTCTGATCCCTGGAATCATGCTCCGCTCTTCGAAATGATGCTCTGAACCCTGGAATCATGCTCCGCCCTTCGGAATGATACTCCGATCTCTGGAATCATGCTCCGCCCTTCAGAATAATGCTCTGATCCCTGGATATATGCTCCGCAAATTAGAATTATGCTCCGACTCTTCGGAATGATACCCCGCCCTCGGACTGATGTTCCACCTCGAAGTCCAGCTTCAAGATCCATCAATTTCATGCACACAAATCAAATGTGCGGTGTGCATTTATTGATGGGGGGCACTTTGTTGGGGTGAAAAATTGCACCCCGGTTGACCGAGTCAAAGTCAAGGTCAACCCTAAGCCAGGTGGGCCCAAGCCCAGGTCAGGCGGGCCCATGCCCAAGTCGAACCCGCGGCCGGCCTCCTCCATGCCAAAATATAGATCATGTAATAAATAATTTTTATGTAATTTTTTATGCATGAATGTATGCAAAATGGGCATAAAGCCAAATTTTTGTAAAGCCCATGGCTTATGTGCAAAAAGAAATGGCACATGAGCCATGAGATGGGCAAAATGCCATTTTGTAAAGCCCAAAGAGTTATATGTAAATGTGTAAGCCTATATAAGGCAACATAATGAAAATATCTAGACAAATTTTTCATTCTCAAAAAATTAGGGCCTCTGCCTCTTTCTCCTTACTCAAGGTTCTAAAACTTTCTTCTTTCTTTTGAATTAAATCAAGAGTTTTACTCTTCCTTTTCCAAAACTAAATAGTTTTCCACCACAAAACCCACAAAGAGGAGCTTGGATCTTCCATTAGATCTCAAAAAGAGGAGATTTTTAAATCTCACCCCCTTTCTCCAAGATCCGACCAAACGACAGGAAGAAGAAGGAGACCCATCTCCAGAAACCCCACTTTGGGGAAGATCAAGGACTCAAGGGGAGAAGCCCCTTCATCAGTCTCAAAATATCCTAGGAGTTTAACTCCTCATATATATACATATATACAAAATAATAAGTGCCCTTTTCTAGGAGTACAACTCCCATTGCAGAGACCAAGTCCCTTTTGCCTCCCGAGCACCCACGTGCCTGACACGTGAGGCGTTAGTACCCTTACGCCCAAAGCGCTAGCGCCCGAGCGCTCACGTATCTGGCACGTGGGGCGCTAGCGCTCTTGCGCTCAGAGCGCTAGCGCCCAAAGCGCTAGCGCCCGAGCGCCCACGTGCCTGGCACGTAGGGCGCTAGCGCTCTTGCGCTCAGAGCACTAACGTCCAGAGCGCTAGCGCCCAGAGTGCTAGCGTCCGAGCGCCCACGTGCCTGGCACGTGGGGCGCTAACACACTTGCGCTCAAAGCGCTAGTGCCCAAAGCGCTAGCTCCCGAGCGCCCTTGCGCTCAAAGCGCTAGCACCCAAAGCGCTGGCGCATTTTCCCACGCATCCTTTGGATACCCTTTCCCTTTTATTTATATATATGTATATATACATACACATACACATACTCCACACTAAAAACACCTCCCCAGTTAGAAAAAATTTCTAACCGGGCTCTGCCTCGCACCCCTCAAGAAGGTTGCTAGCCCCCTTGACCCCCAGCCCGCTATCCGGGTAGCAGGACCCCCATAAAAACTCTGCGGGCCCCCCGATATATCCAAAACCCCTTTTAAACACAACATACGCACACTGCACATTGAGTTCACATGACCGGTTTAACCCATTAATCGGAGGTTCCCCCGCTCCAAAGGCGAGGGGTAATTAACGGCAGTTTAGTCCGCGGCTGCCGGAGATTCGGATCCCCACAATCAATAAACCCCAGCCTACCCTAGGCAGGGGGAATCTGTAATGCGCCTGACAAGCGCGTGCGTATTCTCATCTCAATGGGGTGACGAAAAACACCCTACAAGGCTGACCGCCCACATTTTGTCGGGGTTTACTAACCACTCCATCCCGGCAGAAATAGTTGTCACCTTCCTACTTAACATCGGGGAGGGAGGCTGTACGCGAACCGTACCAGTGGAGTTCATCGTCGGTAGAATTCCATCGACCTACAATATCCTCCTGGGACGCCCGATGCTAAACTCCCTTCAGGCCCAGATCTCGACCTACCACCTCGCGATCAAGTTTCCACTCGACCAAGGCGGAATAGGCCGGGCCTACGGGAACCAGCAAACCGTAAAAATTTGCTTCACAGCGACATCTGTGCCCGAGGAACGAAGCGATGACCTTGAAAGCATGGGTGATTTTCAGGGGTCCTTGGATACTCGGGATGAATAAAAAGAAATCTGAGCGGCTCTGGTGGAGCCACTAACATAGGTCCCCCTCATCGAAGGGGACAACGAACGAACCGTCCAAATTGGGTCACTCTTAACGGGGGGCCGGCACGACGACCTGCTCCACTTCCTCAGAGGGAACTCAGACGTTTTCACATGGGCGCCCCCCGACATGCCCGGGATCGACCCCAAAGTAATATCACATAAGCTCGGGGTTGACCCGACGGGCCGGCCCATCAGGCAGAAGAAACGAAGTTTCGCTCTGATCAAACAAAAGGCGGTCGAGGACGAAGTTGACAGGTTGCTTGCAGCTAACTTCATTCGAAATGTGGCCTACTCAGAATGGCTAGCAAATGTGGTAATGGTTCGAAAGGCAAGCGGGAAGTGGCGCATGTGCATCGACTTCACGGATCTCAACAGGGCTTGCCCGAAAGACAACTATCCTCTCCCTCGGAAGATCAGCTAGTCGACAGTTCGGAAGGCCATGAATTACTCAGCTTCATGGACGCTTTCTCCGGCTACAACCAGATCCGTATGAATCCGGCAGACGAAGAGCTCACCGCATTCACAACGGACCGGGGGGTATACTGCTATATAGTGATGCCCTTCGGCCTCAAAAACGCCGAGGCTACATACCAACGCTTGGTCAACAGGATGTTCAAACCACAGATTGGGAAAAACATGGAGGTTTACGTCGACGTCATGCTCGTTAAGTTGACCTTGTCAGATGAGCATACCAAAGATCTTGGCGAGACTTTCGACATCCTCCGCAAATACAAAATGAAGTTGAATCCCGCCAAGTGCACGCTCGGGGTCACTAGTGGAAAGTTTCTCGGGTTCATGGTTACCCACCGAGGAATCGAGGCTAACCCGGAGAAAATCAGCGCCATCCTCAACATGGTCGCACCAAAGACCAACGTCGAAATCATGCGGCTCACTGGGAGGGCAGCCGATCTGAGTAACTTCATATCAAGGTCTGGAGAAAAGTGCCTCCCATTCTTCAAAGTCCTGAGAAAGATCCCAAGGTTCGAATGGTCGGAGGAGTGTCGATCGCTTTCGAGCAATTGAACAGGCACCTGGAGACTTCCCCGCTACTTACCCGGCCAATTGAAGGAGACGAGCTATCACTGTATCTAGCGGTGTCCGATCAAGCTGCAGGCTTGGTGCTCGTCCGAGAAGTCGAAGGAGTCCAGAAGCCGGTCTACTACGTAAGCCACGTCTGTAGGGTGTTTTTCGTCCCCCTATTGAGATGGGAATACGCGTGTGCTTGTCAGGCGCAGTACAGATTCCCCCTGCCTTGGTTAGGCTGGGTTTTATTGATTGTGGGGATCCGAATCTCCGGCAGCCGCGGACTAAGCTGCCGTTAATTACCCCTAGCCTTTGGAGCGAGAGAACCTCCGATTAATGGGTCAAACAGGTCATGTGAACTCAATGTGCAATGTATGTGTGCTGTGTTTTGAAAGGGGGTTTTGGGTATATCGGGGGCCCAAGACTTTTCAAGGGGGTCCCGCTACCCGGATAGCGGGCTGGGGGTCAAGGAGGCTAGCAGCCCCCTTGCGGGGTGCGGGGCAGCGCCCCATTAGAAATTTTTTTCTAACGGGGACAGTGTCGTGGAGTGTGTGTGTGTATAGGGGGAAAGGCAGCCAAAGAATGCGTGGGCTCGGGCGCTAGCGCTCGGGCGCTAGCGCTTTGAGCGCTAGCACCCCACGTGTCAGGTACGTGGGCGCTAGCGCTTTGGGCGCTAGCACTTTGAGCGCAAGAGCGCTAGCGCCCCACGTGTCAGGCGCTCGGGCGCTGGCGCTTTGAGCGCAAGAGCGCTGACGCTTTGAGCGCTAGCGCCCCACGTGTCAGGCGCTAGGGCGCTAGCGCTTTGAGCGCTAGCGTTTTGAGCGCAAGAGCGCTAGCGCTTTGAGCGCTAGTGCCCCACGGGTCAGGCACGTGGGCGCTCGGGCGCTAGCGCTTTGAGCGCAAAAGGGACTTGGTCCCTGCTATAGGAGTTGTGCTCCCAGAAAGGCACACTTATTATTTTATGTGTGTGTGTGTGTGTGTGTGAGGAGTTAAACTCCTAGGATATTTTGAAGCTGATGAAGGGGGGCTTCTCCCCTTGAGCCATGGATCTTACCCAAAGTGGGGTTTCTGGAGATCGGTCTCCTTCTTCTTCCTTTGTTGGCCGGATCTTAAAAATCAAGAAATATGAGATTTTAAAAATTTCTTCTTTCTGAGATCTGATGGAAGATCTGAGTTCCCCTTTTTGGGTTTTGTGGTGAAAAACTATTTTGTTTTTAAAGGGAAGAGTAAAACTCTTGATTTAATTCAAAAGAAAGAAGAAGATTTTAGAATCTTGAGGAAGGAGAAAAATCTCAGATCTGGATTTCTTTTTGGAGAGAGAAAAAAAGTTGTTGAGATGTTTTCATTATCTTGGCCTTTATAGGCTATACACTTTACATATAGCCCCTTGGGCTTTACAAAAATGGCATTTTGGCCATCACATGGCTCATGTGCCATTTCTTTTTGCACATAAGCCACGGGCTTTACAAAAATTTGGCTCTATGCCGATTCATGCATAAAAATTATATAAAAATTATTTTTTACATGATTTCATTTTGGGCATGGAGGAGAGCCGGCTGCTTCATGTTCGGACTCGACCTGGGCATGGGCCCACTTGATCCGGGCTTGGGCCCACTTGGCCTGGGGTTGACCTTGACTTTGACTTGGTCAACCGGGGTGCAATTTTCGACCCCAACAAAGTGCCCCCATCAATAAATGCACACCACATATGTGGGTCGTGTGCATGAAATTGATGGATCTTCTTTTGCGTAGAGATGACTTGCTCTGGTTCCCACTTTTTGGGATGCACTGCCCTTTTTACGACATGGACGGTCGATGCTTAACGCGTCTCCGAGACGGAGTGTCCGTGGTAGACGTTTCCCTGACCCGGAGTGATTTAGTAGACGTGCCCCCGGCACGGAGTGTCGCTGGTCGACGTTTTCCCAGTACGGAGTGTCTGTGTTGGACGTTTCCCCGAGACGGAGTGTCGCTGGTTGACGTGTCCCAGAGACGGAGTGTCTGCGTTGGACGTTTTCCCGAGACGGAGTGTCGATGTTGGACGTTTCCCCGATGCGGAGTGTCGCCGATCGACATGTCCCCGGCACGGAGTGTCTGTGTTGGACGTTTTCCCGAGATGGAGTGTCGCTGGTCGACGTTTCCCCGACACGGAGTGTCTGCGTTGGACGTTTCCCCGAGATGGAGTGTCGTTGTTGGACGTTCCCCCAATGCGGAGTGTCGCTGGTCGACGTGTCCCCGGCACGGAGTGTCTGTGTTGGACGTTTCCCCGAGACGAAGTGTCGCTGGTTAACGTTCCCCCGGCACGGAGTGTCTGCGTTGGACTTCCCCGAGACGGAGTGTCACTGGTCGACATGTCCCCGAGGCAGAGTGTCTGCTTGACGTTTCCCCGAAACGGCGTGTCGCTGGTCGACGTGTCCCTGAGGCGGAGTGCCTGCTTGACGTTTCCCTGTTACGGAGTGTCATTGTTGGACGTTTTCCCGATGCGGAGTGTCGCTGGTCAACGTTTCCCCGGCACGGAGTATCTGTGTTGGACGTTTTCCCGATGCGAAGTGTCGCTTTTCGACGTGTCCCCGAGGCGGAGTGTCTGCTTGACGTTTCCCCATTACGGAGTGTCGTTGTTGGAATTGGTTGGCTTGATTTGTTTGATTTGAGTTGATATCAGCATCGCTACACTGGAATATGGTACCAGGAGCGAATCATCATCTGTCTTTGAGAGGATTTGGGGATTGTTTTTTTTTTGTTTGGCATCTGCATTGCTGCACTGGAATAATGCCAGGAGCAACTCATCATTTGCCCCGAGAGGGTTTGGGAATTGATGGCTTAGGATGCAGGTTTAGATCCCTATCACCTAAGGCTTTTCAATTTTATGGGCCGTAAGGATCCCGTAAAAGCATTTTCTCCCTACGAGTCGAAAGGATCTCGTAGGTGAATTTTCTCCTTAGAACTCGTGGGGACTCCTAAGTGTGTTGCTCCTTTATGAGTCGTAAGGATCTCACGCGAGAATTTTCTCCTCACAAATTCGAGAGGACTTTGCCAGTGCATTTCATCTCTTTTTCACGAGTTTGCGCCCTTTCGGATTTTCACAAACTCGCCGGCAGTCCTGCTGTTTTTACTCACGGGGCCCTTTCGGGTTTTCATCCGTGCCTGTTTTGCTTGTGGACATACCGTTTTTTTTGCGCTGGTGGGAATTTAAAAGTAGTCTCACCGGCAGGACTTGGGAGAGATTGGGATCGTTTTACACCCGTGGATTGTATACGGTTTTGCAAAATGTATGATCTAGACCGTAGGGCCGGAAAAATTTCGGGACTTTGTTGGCGTCTGCATCGCTGCACTGGAACATGGTACCAAAATCGACTCATCATTCACCATTGGGATATAGGATTTGGAATTTGGTTGGCGTCTACATCGCTGCACTGGAATATGGTAGCAGAAGCGACTCATCATTCGCCATTCGAGAGTTTGGGTTTGGTTGGCGTCTGCATCGCTGCACTGGAATATGGTACCAGGAGTGACTCATTATTCGCCATTGCCTATTAGGAAGCGATGGCTTAGGAGACAGGTTTAGATCCCTATCACCTAAGGCTTTTCAATTTTATGGGCCGTGAAAGTCCCATAAAAGTATTTTCTCCCTACGAGTCGTAAGGATCCCGCAGGTGTATTTTCTCTTTAGGAGTCGCGGGGACTCCTAAGTGTGTTTTTCTTTTGTGAGTCGTAAAGATCCCACGAAGGTTTGTTCTCCTCATGCATCGTGAGGACACATGAGTGGGTCTTCCCAATGGAGCATAATTCTAAGGGCGGAGACCAGCCGCATAACTGATGATTACGGTGGGGCATGGGTATGCTGAGAATTATTTGAGCCCGTGGATTGTATACGGTAGTCAATTTGAGGACTGGCCGTAGGGCTGGAAGAATTTTGGGAAATTGGATTTTAGTTGGCGTCTGCATCGCTGCACTGGAATATGGTACCGGGAGCGACTCATCATTCGTCTTTGTTTTTTTTTTTCGTTTTCGTTTTTGTTTTACCGCGATTACTCTATCATTTCAGCTTTTCTTATCACGAAGGTCGCGATTGCCCTATCATTTCGGCATTTATTCGCGGTTGCCCTATCATTTCGGCTTTATTTTTCATCTTTATTTTACTCGCTGATTTTTATTGCAAGCTGCCCCTTCATTTCGGCTTTTCTTTTTATTTCTTTTATTTACACATTTTTTTGTTTATTTACATATATATATATATATATATATATCCAGTTTAACGACTTAGAGGTCGATTGTTCCCAGTTTAACGACGTGGTGGTAATTTATTCCCAGTTTAAAGACTTGGTGGTCTGGGGTTTTCTTATCCTAGCTCCTCGAACTTTGATCTTGGCGGGGCTGTGTTGATGATCATAGCTCTGTGGCTTGTCGGTTCATCTGACAACTGTGAGGCTTTCCCAAGTTTGTATTGGTTCTCCACCCAATCTTTAAAAACATAGCAGTTTTCAATGGTATGACTCATCATTCTATGATATGGGCAGTATATGGGATTGTCGGTCATGTTCATCTCATATGGCCTCTTTGGAATAGGCAGTTGAAGACCTTTGTTCAAGGCGTCCATGAATATTTTGCGGACTTTATCCCTCCTGAAGGAGTATACTTTCTTCTTTTTCTCCATTGGAGTAGGTGCCCTTACTGATGCTGGACCCTGAGGACGATAACTCTTTGGTTCACCTACTGTCCGCTTACCACGTTCAATGTACATATTGGAGGGACTGGAGGCTGATCGCGTCCGTTTTTCACAAAGGTGTTCCGCTCTCGGGCTGGAGAGAGCATCGATCGGCTGCTTCCGGATATCAATCCCCAGCTCACGAACCAAAATTTAATTTTGCTGTAATTGCAATCGGGCGACTTGGGTCGTGAGATCCGCAACGACATTTGCCAGCTCGTCGACTTTAGAATGGACCTTGGCTATCTTCTCATCCCTGTCCTGAAGTTGCTTTTGAAACCATTGGAATAATGCTTGTTCTACAGTTCTGGGTATGACAACGGGGATATCCTTACCGCCTGAACTTGATTCAGCATGAACCACGGGTTCCTTTGGCTCAATGGCCTGAGCGAGCTCTTCATCATTTGGATCAGGCCGATGTTGGATGGCAACAACCGCGTCATTGTCATGGTTATAAGGCGTAGGAGGACTTGCTCCTCTGAGCTCCATCATATAGACCGTATGGGTGGTATACCCGTCTATTGCTTCTTCATTGGCAATGTGGCTCGCTTGGCTCTTAGCTTGTTGCCTTGGTCCGCTCTTATTAGAGAAAGGCAGGTGTCTGAGAGAATCAGGTCCCCGAAGGACTTCGGTCTCCGTTTGTATGAAATTGGCGGTCGCAACTTGATTGTTTGTTAACACGCCAGGGGACAATGATATTTCTCCCGCCTTGTATTGTTTCTCGACCCAATCCTTGAAGATGTAACAGTCTTCAATAGTGTGTCCCAGCACTCGGTGGTATAGGCAAAAGTTGGGATGATCAGTCATGTTCGCTTCACTTAGCTTTTTTGGTTCTGGTAGCCGCAGGCCATTCTTCAGAGCATCTTTAAAAATTTTGTGGACTTTGTCCCTTCGGAATGAGTAGACCTTATTTCTTCTTTCCTCCAAAGTTGGCTCTCGATTTGTTAGTTTTTGCTCCACCCGCTCTCTGCTTATTTAGAGAATCGGTGCTGTTAGAACTTCCGCCTTTTCGGTTGTCGTCCCTCCAAGGTTTCGGTCTGTTTGTGAACTGAAGATCCTGAGCGGACTCGGGCTTTGAGCGTTCCAACGTTTAGACCTTTTTAGTCAACTCTTGGAATATTTTAAGGCCTGCGGTGCACAGGAAAGGTTTCATCCAATCCTTCAGATTTTCTATAAGAAGACTGACGGGTTGGTCTTGCTCCAACAGCGGTTCACATTTGACAGAGAGATTGCGTCTTCGGACTATAAAATCCATGTTGCTTTCGTTGTTCTTTGGCTCTATCCTTACGAGGTCGGCAATGGTGATTTTATCGCTGACACTCATGAACCTTTGCTTGAACATGGATTCTATTTGAGCGAACGTCATGATAGAGTCATCTGGTATGCTTGCATACCAATCGAAAGCAACATCCGTCAAGCTATTAACAAACTGACGGAGAAGGAGCGTATCATAGCCCCCAGTATTTGCGCGTGATGCTTTAAATTGGGCAATGTGCCGGTTCGCATTTCCCGTCCCATCGAACCTTTCAAATTTGGGGACGACATAGCCAGTGGGAAACTCCACAAGATCGTACCGAGCAGGATATAGTCTCCCGCTACTGCTGGCATCTTTTTGCTCTCCGGATTTGGCTACCAATGTTTTGACTTTGTTGGCAACCAAATCCATGATTTGATCTTGAGTTAGCGGATTGCTGTCATCGGCCGCCAAGACATTTCCCGAGATAGGATGTGACCGGCCTTCATGCGATCCGCCTATCTTTGGATTTGAGGTATTAGGCGTCGGCTGTCTCGGGATACCGTTTCCCGGTCCATGAGTAGAACCATGTGCTTGATTGGGCGGCTGAGAGGCAAGTTGGGCCGTGAGCTGTAAGACGACGTTTGTCAAGTCATCAATTTTTGAGTAGAGCTTGGCCATCTCCTTGTCTTTGTTTCTGAGCTGCTTTCGGAGCTCCTGGAGAAGTTGGTACTCTGCGGTCTTAGGATGAAAAGTTGGCTCATCTTCGCTTTCCGAGCCCGACTTCTCATGAACTGAGGGATCTCTCTGCTTATCAGCTTCACTTGGAGCATTTTCATTACCTTCAGGAGGATGCTGGTCTTGGGAAGTGACAGCCACATTCAAACCAGATTGGATTTGAGATGTGGTGGCCCCATCCTTGCTGCGAAGGTTGTCACTGGGATGCGCGCCTACCATGTAGACTGTGTGGATAACCCATTCAGCCGTCCTTTCATCACTGGCAGCTGGTTTTGCGGAGTGGTCTGGGCTTTGGAAATTCTTAAATTTTAACATGGCCGGAGCCCTGGTCCTTTTGTTGGCTCTATATCTGAGCCGCTTCTGCCTCAGCTTCTCTGTCTTCTGCTCTTCGGGAAGCCACCATAGGCCGAGTGATGGGGAGCTTAGAGAAAATACCCAACCGAGCAGTTGTCAGGGGTGCCGCTGAAGCTTGCTTGAGATGCCTTGTTACTTTTTCGGTGTTGATGGCCTTGCCCCCAGCTGGGGCCATGGAGAGTCGTACGGAAGCGGACTTGCGCTTGGGCTGAGGTGCCTTCGCAACCATGACATTCGGCATTTTCCCCTTTGAGGCTGGTTTATCCATCACTGGGGCTTGAAGAGCAGAGACGGCGTTAGCTGGTACGAACAGTATAGAGCCAAATGATAGCGGCGACTCCTCCCACTGTCGCCCGAGACTGGCCGGGAGGACCGTCCTAGCGTCCATCTTCATCATGTAGGAGATGTGAGCTGTGGTGAGAGTCGAGATTATCTTTGGAGACATTGTTGAAAAGTGGTTGCTTGAAAACCTGCATGAAAGAGCACTATTTTAGTATAAATATAAATATGTATATTGATTGAGTTCGCATGAACTTTTAACCCGAAATATGGGAGGAGAAATAGGTCTCACCGGGCGTGCCAGAATCTGTAGGGTGTTTTTCGTCACCCCATTGAGATGGGAATACGCGCGCGCTTGTCAAGCGCAGTACAGATTCCCCCTGCCTAGGTTAGGCTGGGGTTTATTGATTATAGGGATCCGAATCTCCGGCAGCCGCGGACTAAGCCGCCGTTAATTACCTCTCGCCTTGAAAGCGAGGGAACCTCCGATTAACGGGTCAAACAGGTCACGCGAACTCAATGTGCAGTGTATGTGTGTTGTGTTTTGAAAGGGGGTTTTGGGTATATCGGAGGCCCCGCAGAGTTTTCTCGGGGGTATGTGTGTGTGTGTATAAAGGGGGAAAAGGCATCCAAAGGATGCGTGGGGGAAAGCGCTCGGGCGCTAATGCCGCACGTGTCAGGCGCGTGGGCGCTAGCGCCGCACGTGTCAGGTGCGTGGGCGCTCCGGCGCTAGCGCCCCACGTGTCAGGCGCTCGGGCGCTCGCGCTTTGGGCGCCGGCGCTTTGAGCGTAAGAGCGCTGACGCTTTAAGCGCTAGCGCCCCACGTGTCAGGCGCTCGGGCACTAGTGCTTTGGGCGCTAGCGTTTTGAGCGCAAGAGCGCTAGCGCTTTGAGCGCTAGTGCCCCACGTGTCCGGCACGTGGACGCTCGGGCGCTAGCGCTTTGAGCGCAAGAGGGACTTGGTCCCTGCAATAGGAGTTGTACTCCCAGAAAGGCACACTTATTATTTTGTGTGTGTGTGTGTGTGTGTGAGGAGTTAAACTCTTAGGATATTTTGAAGCTGACGAAGGGGGGCTTCTCCTCTTGAGACATGGATCTTCCCCAAAGTGGGGTTTCTGGAGATGGGTCTCCTTCTTCTTCCTTTATTGGCCGGATCTTAAACATCAAGAAATATAAGATTTTAAAAATCTCTCCTTTCTGAGATCTGATGGAAGATCTGAGTTCCCCTTTTTGGGTTTTGTGGTGAAAAACTATTTTGTTTCTAAAGGGAAGAGAAACTCTTGATTTAATTCAAGAGAAAGAAGAAGATTTTAGAACCTTGAGAAAGGAGAAAAATCTCAGATCTGGATTCCTTTTTGGAGAGAGAAAAGAAGTTGTTAAGATATTTTCATTATCTTGGCCTTTATAGGCTATACACTTTACATATAGCCCCTTAGGCTTTACAAAAATGGCATTTTGGCCATCTCATGGCTCATGTGCCATTTCTTTTTGCACATAAACCATGGGCTTTACAAAAATTTGGCTTTATGCCCATTCATGCATAAAAAATTTCATAAAAATTATTTATTACATGATTTCATTTTGGGCATGGAGGAAGGCCAGCCGCTTCATGTTCGGACTCGACCTGGGCATGGGCCCACTTCATCCGGGCTTGGGCCCACTTGGCTTGGGGTTGACCTTGACTTTGACTTGGTCAACCGGGGTGCAATTTTCGACCCCAACAACGTCTTTAAGGACACGGAAACAAGGTACCCGGCCATAGAAAAGATTGTTTTGGCGCTTATCGTGGCCTCAAGGAAACTACGGCACTACTTCCAGGAACATACCATATCTGTTCTCACCGAGCGTCCTTTAAGGGCTATTCTCGCCTCCCCCGAGTCTTCTGGTCGTTTGGAGAAGTGGAGGTGAGAGTTATCTCAATTTGACATCAAATACCGCCCAAGGCAGGCTATCAAGGCACAAGTCCTGACCGATTTTATCGTCGAATGCACTATGCCCAACAAGGAGACGGTGTCAGCGCCGGCCCCCGAGTCTCAACCCTCGATCAAGGAGAGGCCCGACTCCGTCCCTGATTGGGTCCTGTACGTCGATAGATCATCAACCGAGGATGGATGTAGTGTCGGACTCATTTTTCGAGACCCGAACGAGGCAGAGATGGAGTATTCTTTGAAACTCGGGTTCAAAACCTCAAAAAACACCGCGGAGCATGAGGCCTTGCTAGCTGGACTACGAATCGCCTCCGGAGTAGGGCTGAAGACGATCCGAATCCACGGTGACTCCGCCCTGGTCGTAGGCCCGGTGACTGGCCGTTTCAAGGCACGGGAGCCTCTGATGGTGAAATATTTAGCCGAAGTAAGAATACTATGAAAAAACTTCGACGAAGTTCAAGTAGAGCAGATCCCCGGTACCTAAACGTCCAGGCTGACGCCCTGAGCAAGCTAGCTTCCTCCTATACGGCCAACAACAAGAGAAATATCCTCTTCGAGATCTTGCCACGGCCCAGCGTGGAAGACAGAGCGACAACACTTCAAGTTTACGCTGCCCGGGAAGAAGACCGAGATTGGAGGAAGCCCCTCGTAGAATTCCTGAAGGAGGGTACGCTCCCAGAAGATCGAGAGGAATCACGCCGCCTCTGAGTCAAAGCCCGCAATTTCGTTTGGAGCAGTAGAAACCTCTATAAGAAATCCTTCACTCAACCTCTGCTTCGGTGCATCGACCCCTACGAGGCCGACTACGTCCTCCGTGAGGTCCACGAAGGGGTCGGTGGAGCGCATCAAGGGGCCCACACCTTAGTCCAGAAGACGCTACTTCAAGGATACTATTGGCCGACCATCCATCAGAACACTCAGAAGCTCGTCAGAAGGTGCAAGGGCTGCCAACTCCATGGCAGCATACCCCGTCTTCCGGCTACCGAGCTAACGGCCCTAACCTCCCCATGGCCATTTGCCCAGTGGGGAATGGACATGATAGGCCAACTCCCAACTGGTACGGACGGGCACAAATACATTTTCGTCGCGATGGACTACTTTACGAAGTGGATCGAGGTCGTCTCCATCAGAAAACCGGACGCCACCACAGCCATCAAGTTCCTGTAGAACAACATAATATTCCAGTCGGGATCCCGAGGTGTATCGTTACTGACCATGGGACGAATTTCGAAAACGACAAAGTTAAAGGATTCTGCTGTGAATACTATATACTAATGAAGTTTGTCGCGGTCGCGCATCCCTAATGCAACGGGCAGACCGAGGTCGCTAACCGAGACGTCATTCGAGGTCTTTGAACTCTCCTGGAAGGATGGCAGGGCAGCTGAGTCGACGAATTACCCCGGGTTTTATGGGCTTTGCGCACATCGAAGAAGACCCCCACTGGAGAGACCCTCTTCAGCCTCTACTACGGCACCGAAGCGATGGTCCCAGTAGAGATCGGGCTGCCCAGTTACAGGGTCGAGAACTTCGACGACGAAGAAAACACCTCGGCCCTCCGGAGTAATTTGGACATCTTGTTAGAGAAGCGGGACCAGGCACAGATCAAAACTGCCGCTTATCAACAGCAAACTGCCCGCTACTATAACGCACGAGTCAAGTATCACGCCTTCAAGACCGGAGATTTAGTCCTAAAGAAGAACGAGTTCATTGACCAGGGCAAGTTGCACAAGTTTTCCCCGAAGTAGGACGACCCATTCCTCGTCTCTGAAGTATTGCCTGGAGGGGCCTATCGCTTGCAAGACGCGGCGAGTCGCAAATTTCCACGATCTTACAACGCCGAGAAACTCAAGTTGTACCTTTGAAAATTGTATCTATGAATATATGTTTCTTCTTTGCCAAAGCGATGTAAAATTTTCTAAGTCTTTTGAATTAGAAGAAACTCCTCCTATGTGTTTCCTTCTTCCTCGGTTCAAAGGTCACAGATTTCGTTTCGTGAAAATACTCAAACACACCCAGAAGACAAAAAGGAAATAATAGTACGTCGCAAAAAGAGAACTTTATTTATCAAAGGTATTGTGGGCTCCTCAGCCTTACATGAAAATTGAAATTACAACAGAGGGTGTACGGGGTCGAGAAAGCAGTGCTGGTGGTAGTCCGTGGAGATCTCCGCCAGCCGAGCCCTGGTCTCTTCAGCCCACTCCCGCCGATGCTGCCCACATACCCGGGACGCCACGGAAGCACCGAGCCCCCATTCGCCGGGCAGGGACCCGCGATCTGCCTCTATTGGAAACACTCCAAAATAAGGGCCACTGATTGGTCGTACCTGTTCTTCGAGATGAGCCTGAAGACATAGAGCGTATGTATCTTGTCGAGCGTCTCCTCCAGCAGCTCCTTGAAGAAGGGGCTGTACAGTCCCGAGGACCTCCTCCAAATTGCATACATCAGCTATTGGAGGAGGGACGACTGACGAGAAAGTAGACGGCCGAAATGGTGCTCGATGCGCTGGACCACACCCCGGTACGTTTCCTCGGAGATGGACTGGTTGTACAAGTAGACGTCATCGGAAGTAATGATCTCTTCGATCGTGTAGATGCAATCGGCCATCTCAGAAAAGCTATGCTGAAATAAACCCATCTCCTTCTCTATTTATAGCCTAAACAGAATCCCCAAGGGCCCAAATTTGCGCGCGTGTGGGTGCGAATCCTGGGATTTTCTCAACTCTTTCAATACCGAACCGTCACGTGGCGGGCATCCCGTATTTCTCGGCCAACCGAAGTAGGAACGACGCAGATCTTGGAACGCCTCGCCTCACCTATGCGTTTCTGCCACGTGTTGCCCGCGACGGCCACTCTTCCAGATTTTCACACGTCGAGGGAGGTCGGGCGATGCCTCACAAAACCGGGCAGCTTCCCTACTCGGTCCATCCATGGCTTACCCACCGATGCCAAGGATCAAAAGCCTTCCTCAAGAGGCCACCGAGCAACTTCCCTGATCGGTCAATCCATGGCTGGTAGTTTACTACCCACCTACGCCAAGGATCAAAAGCCCTCATCAAGAGGCCACCGAGCAGCTTCACTGCTCGGTCCATCCTTAGTGGGTAACTTTTTACCCATCTACGCTAAGGATCAGGGCCCTCCTCAAGAGACCACCAAGCAGCTTCCCTGCTCGGTCCATCCATCGCTGGTAGTTTACCACCCACCGACGCCAAGGATCAGAAACCCTCCTCAAGAGGCCACCGAGCAGTTTCACTGCTCGGTCCATCCTTAGTGGGTAACTTCTTATCCATCTACGCTAAAGATCAAAGCCCTCCTCAAGAGGCCACGAGCATCTTCCCTGCTCGGTCTATCCATGGCTGGTAGTTTACTACCCACCGATGCCAAGGATCAAAAACCCTCCTCAAGAGGCCACCGAGCAGCTTCCCTGCTCGGTCAATCCATGGCTGGTAGTTTACTATCCACCGACGCCAAGGATCTAAAACCCTCATCGAGCGGACACTGAGCAGCTTCCCTGCTCGGTCCATCCATGGCTGGTAGTTTACTACCCACCGACGCCAAGGATCGAAAGCCCTCATCAAGAGGCCACCGAGCAGCTTCCTTACTCGGTCCATCCATGGCTGGTAGTCTACTACCCACCGACGCCAAGGATCGAAAGCCCTCATCAAGAGGCCACTGAGAAGCTTCCTTGCTCGGTCCATCTCTGGTTGGTAGTCTAGTACCCACCGACGCCAAGGATTGAAAGCCCTAATCAAGAGGCCACCGAGTAGCTTCCCTGCTCGGTCTATCTCTGGCTGGTAGTATACTACCCACCGACGCCAAAGATCAAAGCCCTCCTCAAGAGGCCACCGAGCAGCTTCCCTGCTCGGTCAATCTATGGCTGGTAGTTTACTACCCACCGACGCCAAGGATCAAAGCCCTCATCAAGAGGCCACCGAGCAGCTTCCCTACTCGTTCCATCCTTAGTAGGTAACTTCTTACCCATCTACGCTAAGGATCAAAGCCCTCCTCAAGAGTCCATCGAGAAGCTTCCCTGTTCGGTCCATCCATGGCTGGTAGTTTACTACCCACCGACGCCAAGGATCAAAGCCCTAATCAAGAGGCCACCAAGCAGCTTGCATGCTCGGTCCATCCTTAGTGAGCAAATTCCTACCCATCTATACTAAGGATCAGAAGCCCCCAACCTCGGCAAACGCCGACCAATCCAAACTAGGCACTTGTCTAACTCATTCTAAAAGAAATGGTCGCCGGTCTAACTCAAAGGAATGGGCAAATCTATGCCTTCCTACTCGTAGGAGCCAACCGACGTACCTTAAGTGAGCGATCGCCACCTCGACTTCGGGGCCATAAGGACACCGACCTTTGTACACTTGACAAATAATTGGATTTCACTCGACGCGTGATCGCCAACTAAAGGACCGGTCGCCGACCTCCGGTCTGGCTCGTCAGGCAAGGAAAACGCTAACAGGCTCGCACAAGAAAACATTGCCACACAAAAATCTGCAAAACGGCTTTATTCACAACTTGGGAGTCTTTACAAAGGTATTATAGGCTCCTCAGCCTTACAAAATTGCTCGAAGGCTTACAAGATTCCAAAACCAAAAAAGAAGAAGGCAGAAAGGCTTAGGCCTTGGGACCGGGGAGGACCTCAATATGCCCCGCACCAGTATCGGTAGCCAGGGTGGTGGCTTTAGGGTCGGTGCCCCCACCAGGAGCTTCGGCACTGGGAGCCGGGATGATCGCCTTATCCCCAACACTCCCATCGGGAGCTTCCCCCCCGGCGGCACTTCTGACGGCATCTTCCCGCGTCTCATCCTCGAGGGATACTCGAGCCAGAGCCCGCCGTCGGCAAACTCCAGCATCAACGCCTTAACGGCATCGAGAGCCTAATGCCAGACGAGGGCCGAGACGTCAGCAAGGTCGGTGTAGAATTGATCCGACGTCTTGTAACTCTCCACCGCCTTTGCAGCCCGGAGGTCGGCGCGCTTCATCCCTTCCTTCACCGCCTCGTTTTCCCTCATAAGGGTGTCCAACGTCTTCTTCAGAGTGGCGTTGAGCACCCTGGCCTTCTCCAACTTAGCCTCGACGATTTTGTTGGACTCCTTCAAAATTCGGATGGATTCCCTGCAGTTAGAGTTCACCCCCTCCTCGGCGGCCACCCGGTCTTCGAGGGAGGCGATCCTCTCCCTCACCTGACGCAGCTCCCGGCTCAGGTCCTCCTCCCGCGATGAAGACTCTCCCGCTATCTGCATCGCCGGGGCAATTTCCTCGTGCTCCATGTTGGCGATGAGGGCGCAGTGTTGGAGGACCTGCGGAAAACAAAAGGAGGTGTTCAAAAGTATCCGATCCGACAAACAAAAGATGCTTAATGAAAACCCAAACAGGAGGCGGATACTGACCTGTACAGCCTCCTGAGCTATAGCGGCGACTTGGGCTTTGAGGGTCCCCCGGAGGATTTTGCCCCCGGCCGATCGTTCCATCTCCGAGAGCAAGCTATCGGCGACAGAAAGCCCCGAAGGCACCTCAAAGCAAACGTCCCCTTCTTGCACGAAGATCGGGGAAGACGGAGATCGAGATACTGTCCTTTTGTGCCGCTTGAGGGGGACCTCGGGGGGGCCGGCCTCATCCGCCACCTCCAAAACCCGGGGCTCCGGCTCCCGAGCATGTTTACGGCTCTCCCCGCGGTTGGTCTCTAGAGCCCGGGGCATGGTAGAACGCCTGGCCGGTGCAGCCGCCGACGGGGCCGGGCCCGGAGTGGGGCATGACGAGCCGGCGCCTCCAGCCTTCCTCCCTTTCTTCTCGGCCATGGCAGCCAGAAATTTAGATCGGCATCGGTTCTGCAAAAAAGGGAAAATACACAAAGGGAGTTAATGACGCCAGAAAGAACAGAAAAAGAATATGCAAGTCTAGACAGGTCGCCTAGGCTCCTGACTTACCCATGAATTGAGCGGGGCTGAGCTCGGCCCATCTAAGGGCCTGCTCGGAAAGCAAAATATCGGCCTGTTGGATAGGCTCTCACGCCGACACCGCCCTCGCTTAGGGAGAGGACGACCGCTTCACCCGCGGGCAGTCGGCCCTGTGCCACTGTGCAGGCACAGGCCAATTCTCACCCTCGGGTGGCCCAACAAATATGAACTTCTCCTTCCATTCATGGATGGAAGAAGGAACTGCTACAACCCCCGCCCCGGCCGCCCCTCCCCTATGTTTTCTAAAGAAAACATACACCCAGCTCGGCTCGTCCTTACGGGTGCTGGGATGATTTTTATAGCAAAGGGAGGAAAGGAGAAGGGTCAAGCTGAAGGGGATTTCTTCGAGTCTCAACCAGACCAGGAACCCGAGGAGAATCCTCCACGAGTTCGGCACTAGCTGGCCCGGAGCTAGTTGAAAACAATACAGCGCCCCGCATACCTCGGGGGAGAAGGGCAGACACATTCCAGCCCAAAAGGCATCCATGTACAAGGCGATCTTCTTGCCCTGCACCTGACCCGCCTTCTCTCCCTCCCTAACCAAGCGCAGTGAATAGCTAGGGGGGATGTGGAAGCGAGACCGGATTGTGGTGAGCTCGTCCACATTCCTCAGGAGGGAGGGCGCATCTCGAGCGTTCCTGATACACGCTTTGGGGACCCTCCCCATCTCACGACCACGGGAAGCACGGGTAACCCTAACTCTACGGGGGGAATCCGACTCGGATGGGGGCAGAGGAAGAAGCAGCGGAAGACTCCCTAGACTCTACTCTAATTATCTCAACAGACTCCCCAGAGGAAGACATCTAATCTGAGTCAAAGAAGGAGTCCTCCGAGAAAAGAGCACGAGAGATCCGACCTAAAGGAAAGAGCGTCGAGCTAACTCTCGCGGCGATAGAGAAATGATAGTGAAGTGTGGACCCTGGGGGATCCCACCTCTATTTATAGTGTATCGATAAACACATCCGACAGCTCTGATCGTTTCCCGCCAAAACAACACTTCGCGTTCGACGGCCATCGGCGTTCCACGTGTCGCACGACCATTGAACGCGCCCCTTCAATCGCAGAGGAAAGCTGCGACCCGTCACGTCAGCCAACCGCCGTCGGACACATGGTCTGGCGCCTCAACGAACGTACGATCGAATTGACGCTCCCTCTTAAATGCACGATCTCCTCTCTGATCCGCTGGTGTCATCCAAGGATACGCCTAATTACCTCGGGAATCTGCACTAACGAGGACTTCAACTAAGAACTGAGCTCGGGTGACCGACCGGACCACTCTTGTCCCAACCCATGAATAGGTCAGCACGAGAGTGGGGGCTAATGATGATGCTCGTAGGTGGGAACTCCCCGGATTGTGACACGCGGCAGATGTCGTGTCCCGATCCTCCTGGAGAGAGAGAGCAAGGACCGCACATTGGAGGCATTCTCCGGGCTATCGTCCCACTGCCTGGACCCGACCTTCGAGGATTACCTGAACAGTCCTGTGGTCGGTAGGTTAATGACCATTGGCTCACCTCTGAGCCCTCCTACACGCTGAGCTTCCTCAGCCCTTCCATCTCGCCTCCGAGCTATCGCAGAACCGAGCTTCCTCGGCCTCCCGCTCGCTTCCGAGCCTCCCGCCGAGCTAAGCTTCCTCGGTTCTATTGAGCGTTCCAGAACGCAGATCACAAGAGTCTCTGCCATGGCTCCGCGAATCTCGTCAGACGCGAGATATCCGCATCCCCACAATCCCGTGTTCCACACCGTCGCATCCCCCTATTAGCGAGCGTATCTTGTCATTAATGGGGGATCCCGCTATTCTCGCAGGCGCAACGCCAGGGGCGTAACGGCCGGCGAGAATCTCACGCCCGCTAGCCCACAGCTGCCGCTATATAAACCCCTCTCTCAGACGACTCAGGTAAGGCAATTCTTATCCAATAGGCCGCTACTCTGCCCAAATAGCTTGACTAACTTGATTGTCGGAGGGTCCACAGTGGTACAACCATCCCGAGACTTCTTTGCAGGTAGCTCGGCTTCACAACAAACCAAACCCATTGAGATCCACACGCCTCAGGCGACAAGCCTCAAACCCAATCTCAGCCGTTCGCCTACGCCGTCGGCAGATCGTCAGAAGACAACATCTGAAGGAGATCCAGACCTCCATCAGTACACTTAAGAGCGCGAGAGTTAACACAAGCTAAATAAATCAAAAGTAAAATTTTACCGCAATGACTATGCTCCGTTGTGAAACACTCTCAATATGATGCAAGAGCATGCAAAGCGGGTAAGACAGTATACAGGAACACCATGAAAATAGACAATGAAAACATATCAATGAACAATAAAAACAGTTATAACAAATTAAATAAAAGTATTCTATATAGATCGTGTTGAACCCACTCTGCTTATATACATCATGTTCAATATGATGCAAGAGCATTCCTCAAGTATAACCTTCAGTTGGCTTATTAATGCTAAGCATCTATGATATTCATATAGATCTGCTTAATTATCAAATCACATAAGGATACTGAATAAACTATTTGCCTTGATCAGCACATACATGAAGTTTGGTCCTTGACATATGGAAACATCAGACTATTTTTGCGGATAAAAGAATAACCGGATATATAGAGCTCTGCAACCATTGTCACCATAATCATATGACATCAACAAGAACCGCGGCACATGAAGTATTGTTTGATTTGAATGAGACTCAACAGTTCAACTGTATTATCAATGCCTCACCTATTGCTTCATACTCATTATTATCAAACTTCGTTTCCAACAACAACGGTACTAACCATACAGCAAGGTGGCATAAGCCATTTGATAGATCTTAAAGGAGAGCAAACCGCCTATTTGTTTGTATCAAAAAAGTTACAGACACGAGAAGGAAGATAACCGCAATCTTCCTACCACACAAGTCGGTTTAATGACCGTCACAATGCCAAATACTAAACATTTTCTCACAAGAGAAAAAAGAGCTAAAAAAATTAAAAATATATTGCAGCGATGTTATTGTGTAGCTAGCTATGAAACCAATAGATACGATAAAAACATTATACCCCAATAGTTCATGTAGAATCGATCATATAATATTGCAAAATTAGTTAGAAATGGTTATGTACTTATGTTAAACTATATAACTATCTCTTAACCCTAAAAAACTCTCAACAGGACGTCAGAGTTTCGGTGTAGTGACAGGTGCATTTAGAACGTTCTTCATCCAGTTTGGGCTATGGATTAAAAAAAGAATCTTGACCCTGTTAGCCAATTCCAAAAGTCCAAATCTTTATTTATTTATTTTTAAAGGTGAGTTCTTATGTAGACTTCTTACACCAATTAACCAACAAATGGTGGGACTTGGCTATGAGTTGCTAGACCAAAACAAAACTGGACGGGTTAACCCCAACGCAAAAAAATCTGCATTAATTCAAGTAGCTAGGAGAAATGATAGTTCCTATTCTCATCACACCAAAAAAACAAAAAACCGAGGACATTGATACCTACAAAAAAGGTAAACTACTACACACTTCTCCCCCACCTCCATCTATATAATACCACCAACGCTTAAAACTTTTTCAGCTACCAGCTTCATCCAACTTCTCTCACTCCCAAAAGAACACAATGCATCACCAACTCTTCTTCCTCTTCCTCTTCTCCTTTCTTAGACTCTCAAGCTCCTCTCACGTGCCGGCCATTATCGTGTTTGGAGACTCAACTGTTGATACAGGCAACAATAACAGGATCGCGACGGTGCTGAAGAGCAATTTTCAGCCATATGGAAGGGATTTTATGGGGGGTCGGCCTACCGGCAGGTTCTGCAACGGCCGGCTCGCTACAGATTTCATTTCGGAGGCGTTCGGGCTCGGGGCCACCGTGCCCGCCTACCTCGATCCTTCTTATAGCATCCGCGACTTTGCGACGGGTGCATGCTTTGCATCGGCCGGGACTGGGTTAGATAATGCTACATCCGATGTTCTGGTAAAGTTTGTACACTCACAAGTCCATTAGGGTTTGAAATGTCACTGTAGGATGCATCTTACAGAGGTACCGATGTGACAATACGTGCGTGCCAAGCAAAATTTCAGTTTACAGACATCAATCAATACATCTGATGATTAAATTAGACTTGCAGTGAATGTCTGATAGATACCTGCTTCCAATTTAATACGAGTTATTGAGTAGCAACTATTTGCTGATATCCATCAAATATATAGGTTTACGAGAAAGTGTCGTTGAACAATATGATTACCTATTGCAAATTTTAATATTCGTCAAATATATTCATCAAACATATAGGGGAAGTCCATATTTTTCTTTTTCACCATATAATTTTTCTATATGAACTCATATATACTTGCATTTCGACCTAAAAGCAGATACAGTGGAACCCAACAAAATTCATATTCTTATCAGATGACATTGAGTGGGGAACCCATTTTCTAACCAAAATGTACATCAATAAGTTCGACAATGGCCCAACACTTTCTATTTGACGACAATGAATAAATTCACTGAATAAAGAGGGGACCACATGATTCAGGGAAAAGCCTAGATGCTCTATTCCTAGACTGAATCCTTTTATATGAGAGTAACATGGGTATCTCATTTAAGCTTTCAATTCTAATCTCAACTCCATTCGAGCTCATACGTATAGATTGAGCAGCTGGTCCAACTCTGAATTTTTGACTAGAAATCAAGCTACCCCAACAACCACAGCAACCTTACTAGTAGTAAATGACTAATTTATCTTCCAATTATTAATGATATTATCACAATAATTTACTTTGTATTTCCTTGTGTGTGGTTTTTTTTTTTTTAAATTTACATTTTAGTCAGTGATACCCTTATGGAAGGAAGTCGAGTACTTTAAAGACTACCAGAAAAGGCTTCAAAAATACATAGGGAAAGCTAAGGCGAAGCAAATAGTGAATGAAGCAGTTTACATTGTCAGCATCGGAACCAACGATTTCCTAGAGAACTACTTTGCATTCATCACTGCTAGGTTCAAGCAATTCAGCATTAACGATTACGAAAATTTCTTGATCACCCTCGCCAGAGATTTTCTGACGGATATTTATAGGCTGGGGGCCCGCAAGATTGCATTTACTAGCCTCAGCCCAATGGGCTGCTTGCCATTGGAGAGGACAACAAACGTGCTTCATGGCAATGGTTGTATTGAGGAGTATAATAAGGTGGCCAGGGATTTCAATGCTAAGCTTCAGCTTATGATTGGAGAACTCTGTGGTGCTCTGCCTGGGCTTAGGCTTAGGTACACTGCAATTTATGATGCACTGCTTCAGATTATTCAGAACCCATCCGCTTATGGTAAGATCATCTGTATATGCTTACTTTTAAAGGCAAGGAGTCTGCTAGCATGCGTGAATTTCGTTATTATGTTTTGCTTAACTCGTTTTAATCAAATGTGTTATTGGTGCATCTTGTTGCCATAGGGATCGAAAATGTGGCTGAAGGATGTTGTGCTACAGGCAAATATGAGATGGGATATCTATGCAACCAGTGGAATTCCCTCACGTGTCCAGATTCGAACAAGTACATGTTTTGGGATTCATTTCACCCTACAGAGAAAGTGAATCGCATGATGGCCGCCCTCGCTCTCAAAACCAGCTTGGCTGAGTTTTTGTGAGAGCTTATCAGGCTGTTCTATGACCACTAGAAAAGTGTATACATATATATATATCTACATACATGTATAAATTATTCCCTTGTTAACATCTATTGCAAATTTATAGCATAGATGTGAGATCCTGAGTTTGTGGGTTCTTTCTATTGGTCTGTCCAAAGTGTCTATCGTAATCGCTGAACAATAAATCATGTTTTTTTACTTTTGTGTCTTTTGAAGTATAAGCTATACAATAATTCACAGTTATCCCCATTTCCTATTACGTTGGCTATGTTGTGGTACCAATATCCTCTTTTATTGGATAATCTGATGCCTTTAGCAAGTAATGATATGTTACTGTGTGCGCGCAACTATTCACATTTGGGCTTATGCAAAAAGGGCATTTTCGAACTTGCAATATAAGGTGCAATTTTACAAACGAGCAAAACTTACATCAGGTACAAAACCATGGACGTACTCATCCTAAAAATGTCTCTGAGTTGGATGAAAGAACTCTCCGTTAAGAAGAAACACTCTACTATCATACCATACAGTGGATCAAACTAGTGTAAACTGCCAAGCGCTGTCATGCGCCAATGCTAACAGCCTTCAAATAACGTTTCTATATTTTTGGTTGATTTTTTTATTAAAAAATTTATTCGTTGTTGTTGCTGTTTTATTTTTTGCCACTGCATTTGTAAAGATTAGGAGGGAAAGCCCCTCCAATTATGCTGATTGACCTTGAAGACAAAAGAACAGAGACCATTTTGACTGTCACATATCTACAGTCATACAAGTCCCTGGTAATCCCATGACTGACTAGTACCAGGAGGAGGTGCCCTACTTTAATCATTAACAATTTGCCGAAAGGCAATCACTAAACTTAGCTTCACGGATCGCCTCTGTGTTATTTTCGTGTTCCTCCTCTCACTTGTGAATGTTATAACATTTTCGAATCCTCGTGCAAATCAGAGTTCTCTGTAGCCGTGTGCCATAAATACACACTTCTCTCCACTTTTTTGGGGCTTTCTTGCTACCTTTAACCCATCCACTTTGGAGGTCAGTTAACTCTGTGTGTCTTCTTACCTTTTCCCCCTTAAAGAGAGAGAGAGAGAGAGTGTGTGTGTGTGTGTGTGTGGTTGGATAGTAATAATTTCATCAAAGGGACAATAAATGAAATGACACCAAAACATATACCAAAGACAACCAACTAGTTTCAAACAGGCTCCGTATATCCACTAATATGATGCACCAAAATAGAGTATAAAAATCATGATTTATTAAAGCTGCTTGGATAAAAGTATACTTACCAGGCGAATCCACCGGCTTTGGCAAAATCAGCTCGTCCGTTGCTCCTTTGGAGGGCAGCTTCAGCTGCACTGTTACTTAAACATACCATGCACCTCTTCTGCACAACCTCACAAAACTAACCATTAAGAGAATATACTATGCCTTGTATACATAATCGTACAATATAAACATATGCATGTGAATTTAAATAACAGCATGCTGTTATATAAATCTCAGTAAGCCACAACGTGCGTGTGCGTGTGCGCGCATGCGTGCAAAATTGCTAATATAAATATATATACATATACATGTTTTTTCGTTATCTTCATTCGAATGTGCAATGTATATACTGGTAGCATTTGGCAATAACTACACCATTATCACAAATATTTGTGTCGGCTAAATGAATTGTAGTAACTTTAGGCACACAGATTATATACAACGAACAAGGGATTGATATAGCTCTGCTCCACTCAAAAGTTGCAAGGAGGTATGTTACAAAATAACGACACCCATAATTTCAATAGCTGCTGAAACCTCCAATGGATCGAAAGAACTTTATCAGGCTCCCATAAACATCATCTTCTGCTTTGACACTCATTATGAAATCAAGGTGACCATATGAGTCAAGGTACAGCACTTCAGGTTAGGATCTCAACCCTTTTATAGTTCGTTTAACATCGGTCATTTCAGCTAAGGCATCAGTACCACCATAAGCCATCCACAAATGAAGAGACTCCGGTATGTCTTGAAGTTCAAATTCTGGGGGATAAAATCTGCCATAACGTTTCATATTTCCCCACAATCCATAGTCATACTTAGCAAAAGTGCCCTTCCGAATCATTGCCTGCAAATTTAGACAAGTTAATAATAGAATGCAGCAAGAAGTTTCAACTAAATTACAATTGCTATCAGCTGTGATGCCTTTTATTGTTGCCAAGAGATCAGGATACGGCCGTAACTTACTAAGTTTAAAAAAGCTTCACTCTATTTCCAACTTTAACACACTTCAATTATTTCCGTTTCTGCGGTTTTCTTATTCTCAAAAACCCCTCAGTCGAAGCTTCTTTGGATATGTAATGTACGTAAGAAGATGACATAAAAAATGCTGCAGAAATGAAAATAATTAGTCAGTTAAAGTTGGGGTAAGGTGTAGTTATATAAAGGTTACTTGCAATGGCCCCCGCACAATGCGCGGATATGAAGTCCAAAGTCAAGAAAAATCATATCAACTTAAGAGTTTATTTTTATATGATTTGTAAGTAGTAATATCTCATATTTATGAACTTCATATATAATATATATGAAGAATTGACTTGCGAAAATACTTCGACATTTTTCTTCAGCCTTCTAATATTTTCTTTGCTATATAGCACATGGAAATCGTGAAATTTTTAAAAATCTTAAAATTTTCTTTTTTCTGTTTTTTCAATATTTAGCTTATTACAACACACGAGAATCACGACATATACAAAAATCCTAATTTTTGTTTCCTTCAAATTTTCAACATTTTGGACGGCAAAATTTTAAAAATCATAAAATTTCTATTTTCTTCGGTTTTCTAATATTTTGCTTGCTATAACACAAAAGGATCATACAATTTTCAAAAAAAATATTTTTTTGTTTTTTCTGGTTTTTCAATATTTTCCATGAAAAGCATACGAAAATCGCAAATTTTAAAAAATCATGAACTTTTCAAAAATCTCATGTTTTTCTATTTTCTTCTGTTTTTTTAATGTTTTGCATGTTATAGCACATGACAATCACAAAATTTACAAAAATCCAAAATTATTTGTTTTATTCAAATTTACAATATTTTGTATGCTAACATACGAAAATTACGTAATTTTCAAAAATCTCAAACTTTTTTGTTTTCTTCGGTTTTTCAATATCGCACTTGCAATAGCATATGAAAATCATAAAATTTTCAAAAATTTCAAAACTTTTCAGTTTCTTCAATTCTTCAATATTTACCATGCACACTAAACTCGTGAAATTTCCAAAAAAAAATCAAAATTTTATGTGCGCTCCGATTTTTCATTCCAACCATGCTCATTTTGAAAGATGAGAGCCTCTTTCATTCAAGACCAAAAGGAAAGAGGGTGAACTAAAAAGAAAAGAAAACGAGAGTGAGAATTCACTACATTTCTACATTTTTTCTCATTTCAATTCTAGAAATATTGAATGAGAGTTATATCAAGTTGTTGACGTTGAAGCTAGAAGTGGAAGCCTTCGCGTGGATTATTTTCGACGAAACCGATCGGAGACCAAGCGTGATTTGAAATGTCTCGGAGCTTAGCCAGAGTCGAAGATTCAACCATTGGAGCATAAGAAAATGTTTCAAAGGTTATATCTTCTCAACTAGCTCTCTTTAGTTTGCAGGTTTTAAGTCTATGGTTGATTCTAGACTTAGGATGCTTGTGCTCTCTTGGAAATTTTTTTCCGTTTTTCGCTTCCGCAAAATTTATAAAACCCGTCCAGCGAGCACGACCTCCTTACAGTTACACACGAAATATGACGATATCTTCAAAAATCCCAAAAATATCTCTTTCAAACTTTCAATGTTTTGCATGTTATACACATGAAAATCACGAATTTCTTTAAAATTCAAAAATAATTTGTTTTCTTCAAATTTCCAATATTTTGCATATCACGGTACACGAAAACAATGAAATTTTCAAAAAACTCAATATTTGTTTTATTCGGTCTTTCAATATTCTGCTTGCTATATAGCACACCAAGATCGCGCTTTTTTTTAAATCAAAATTTATGTTTCTTCCTTTTTCAATATTTTATTATTATAGCACACGAAAATCGCTAAATTTTTATAAAATATCAATTTTTTGTTTTCTTCGGTTTTACAATTTTTTGCTATATAACATACGAAAATCGAAATTTTTTTAAAAATCTTAAAATTTTCTTTTTTTTTAATTTATTATTTTGTTTGTTATATAAAGCATAAAAATTGCAATATTTTCAAAAATCCCAAAAAAACATTTTCTTCGGTTTTTCAGCATTTTGCTTGGTATAACAAACGAAAATCCTAATATTTTCATAAATCACAAAAAATTATTTTCTTCACTTTTTCAGTATTTTGCTAGTACATGAAAATCACAAAAATTTCAAAATAATCTGCTTTCTTTCTTTTTTATTATTTTGCATGCTATATAACATGAAAATCATGCTATTTCAACAATCTTAGAACTTTTGTTTTCTTCGGTTTTCAAATATTTTACTTACTCGTTCTTTTGGAGAACTTCCGGAAATTAAGGAGACAAAAAGCTTAAAAATATTCGTCGATTGCTACTAAGAACCTAACGAAACAAAGAAATCCGGTTTGAGTGATTGAGACACCGGATACTGAAAACTTTTGCAACATATATAAATCACGAAATTTTAAAAATTCCTAAAAAATTGTTTTCTTCAAATTTCCAATATTTTGTAATATGGCACACGAAAATCGCGAAGCTTTCAAAAAAATCTTCGGTTTTTCAATATTTTTTTGTTATAACATACAAAAATCGCAAAATCTTCAAAAAAAACTCAAGAATTTTCTACTTTCTTCAGTTTTTAATATTTTTTGTATGTTATAACACACAAAAAATCGCGAAATTTTCAAAAGTCTCGATATTTTATGCTTTCTTCTGGTTTTCTTTCAAAAATCATAAATTTCAAAACTATTAAAATTTCCTATTTTCTTCCCTTTTTCAATATTATGTATGCTATATATGGCACACGAATTTCGTGAAATTTTTAAAAATCTCAAAATTTCGATTTCTTTTTTCTGTATATATTTTATGTGCAATAGGAAACAAAAATTGCGAAATTTTGAACTCCAAAATTTCTTAATTTTTTGATTTTTCAATAATTTGCCCGTAAAACCTAAGTAGTGAGAGAAAAATAGAAAGTGATTTTCAAAATGGGGCCCGATCAAAAAAAATTCCGCCATATAAGCCTAGTTGTATAATATAAAAGAGTGATAGACATTAAGGAGCCAATAAAAAAATTCAGGACCCAAACGTAGTAAGTGAATTAAATAGAGGTTAAATAATAATTTTTCCACTAAATTCCAAGATAGATAGAAAACATAAAGGCTAAAATGCAGGAAACCCCTTCACTTTTAGGGCCCAAGAAGTAGAATCCCTCCTAACCTTGAAAACATACACATTTTCCTGTAAATCCCAACGGTAGTAATATTTCCATCCATGAGATTTTTTAGTACAAAAAATGTTAATGCATTGCTTCATTTTTTCCCAGATCCATACCCTTTGTGATTCCTACTTACTTTTTACATCAAGGAGAAAAAGAGGGGAGAAGTGATATTTTAAATTGGAAAATTTGATGAAGGAAAAGAAGTTTGAAAGGGTAATAAAAACCTAGAGAAGAAAGAGGGAAAGGATTTGAAGAAAAAGACTTGAAAGGCATTTTGGAAAACATACACGGAAGGAACTGTGTTAAATTTGAAGGCAGGAATGCATATTTTTAAGGTTAAGAGGGGTTTCCAGCATTATAGCCTAAAAAATTATCAAGTTCATATATCATAGACATCAAATTCACATATATTAGACTGAGACTTCCAATATGATGCCAATATAATTATTCATCAATCAGGGTTGAGTCTAAACGGGACGGTATATGAAAATCCATATCTGCCATTAGAATGATTTTGTATCCAGCCATGGGTGGATTCTATAAAGGGTTTAAAGCATAAAACATACCTGATATTTTAATGCAGATATAAGTTAGTCCAATCTAGGCCCGACTTGTTGACAGGCCCAAGGCGTACAATATAATCTCTAGTTATAATGTGATAATGCACAAAAAGTAAGTTTCAGTTGAAAGGGTCGGATAGCAAAAGGGCCTAAGAAAAGTTCGGTCTGATTGCCATGATGAGACCGGGTCGGATGAAATGTCGACTTAAATGGGCTGGTCTGCTCGCAGGCAACTACATTTCTTTGCAACCAAGGCAGTATGTGAGATACAGAAATAGTCGAGGATCTTAAACGATTCTTGAGTTTTGAGGGCTTCAGAGTCGTATAAATGCAGCAAGATGTGGCCGAGAGAAGGGATCACTCAATCAATCACCAAAATTACTCTTAGTTTTTATCTTTAGGGATCTTAAAGCCGCAACCTAGTCTATAATAACGTAGTTTTCCGGCGATCAACACCAGCGATCTCGAGGCGAGACTTAGGAGGTCTAGCCCTCCTCGATCGGGTAATGCCTCCAAATTTCTTTATATCTTAAAAAACTGCATCATAGGATGAAGGAACTATCCTCTGCTGCCCATCACAGCGCGTTGCGCAACGCTGATCGTGATATGGCTGAGGTTACCCAGGCCCAGATCACGTTTAACACCGTAGGCACGAACGACTCAGATATCTTGCCCTTCGCTCGTGTTGAGGTTTTAAAACCGATCTTAGAACTTTTTACATTGCCAATTCAACGGTGAAAAAGTTGTAGAATCTAGGATATAGCCTCAATGAATCAGCTCCCTCTACACACATACATGCATACACACACATTTATATATACATGTGTGTGTCTATATATAGAGAGAGACTAGGATTCTATCGGAAAGATTTGGAAACAAATCCTTCCCACTTTTCACCATTAGATTAATTTTGGGATGTATACTAACAATTATGATTTCTTTCCAAGTACAAATCCTTCTAATAGGATCCTTCTATATCTCTCTCGCTCTCTCTAGTATGAGGATAATGGAGGAAATGTGCCATAAGAGGGAATACTCTCTTATGGCGTCGAAATAATACAACTTCCATGATTTTTTTTTGACGATCGGCATCCATCATCTCCACCTTTATCATCTAAAGGTGTGGATACACCAAATTTCATGCGGTTCCATCACTTTTTCACCATTGATTTAGTGGGTGCAAAATGAACGATTTACCGACAATAGAACTTTTTACATTGCCAATTCAACGGTGAAAAAGTTGTAGAATCACGTGAAATTTGATGAGTCCACATTTTACATGGTAAATATGAAGATGGTGAATACCGATCGTCGAAAAAATGGTGGAGTATATAGATTTTTTACACCGCCTAATGAAAAAGCCTCATATGGCCTATTTACTCCAACGTGTGCCACCACGTACATTACCAGCCCAAACATCAAAGCCATGATCTGCGAGGATATATCCAAGTGACTCCTCAGAAGAATTCACAAACCATGTATCTCCTCCCTGCCCGTGTTCGACATTTGCTTATTTTGCATCATAGAAATTAATGGGATAACTTCACTAAAGATAACTGTTCTGAATATACTTGTCATGGACCAGTTGCAGTATAAAATATAATAAACAACAAATAAGGCAACAGCAGGAGAAAACAATTATCAGTATATTTTTCTGATGCGACAAAAAAGGACTAACAATTTTGTATATGAAATATGACACACATAAGTGACATAACTAAAACTGCAGTTTAGAAGCTTAAATAGCAAAAGTGTATGGTAAATGCATGCTGAAACATGCAGTGACAGACATTCAGCAAAATTTTGTGCAAGTCAAGCATCCCTTTGGTATTGGGCACATGTGTTGTTAAGTTTGTAAGAGAAATGGAATTGGGGGACACATAAGTGCTTATACCATTCCATCAGCATATTATCAAACTGCTTTGTAACACCTTGAGTTGAATCTAGCAAACTTATACCGATTAATTCGTTCAGCTAAGACCAAATCTATAAAGAGAGATACACGGATTATCCTAATGGGGTCTGAAATTGATCCTCGAAGAGTTCTAATAACTTCTACCGCTTATTAACCATTAGGCAGATGCAGGGATGATCCCAATGATTGACGCTGAACATATTGTTATACAAGGAAATGTTGTGCCGACCCCCCTTGACTCAATGGACAAGAACATGATGAAAAAGTGGTGGACTGAGGGGCAAGCCCAAGCAAGGAATACTACTGCTTGACAATATGCTTATGAGTGATGGAGGCTGTGTATACAAAAGCAAGCTTAAAGGCTATGTATACAAGGCCTGCACAAGCATGTTAAAAGGCTGCGCAAGTGTGTATATAATGGTTTGGTAAAGGTTCTAGTCACCATAATATGCTCCTCCATTGCATGGGTGACAGTTCAATTCATGAAGCAACTAACAATGAATGCACCAAAGAAAGTTTACCTCTAATAGCCTGGATGATGACTATTCTCATTTTGCATTCAACTTGCAACTAAAGAGCCAAAAATAATCAAATATGCTTGTTTGAGGCTCTCAAAATGGAAGGCAATGTGCCTAGCTTATCATCCGTCTATCCGTGCCTTTCCCAACGAATTCGCGTGCTTGTCATGTGTATTATTACGACGATTGATGATGTTGCCTCTAATGCAGGTATCCAGGCCTCTTAGAGGCCTACCTCATCGCTCATTAACTGGGGAGTCCAGGTACATGGTCTACATTGTGTGTGTATGTGTAGTGCCACGCTTCCCATATTTGGTGTTCATCAGATTTATATTGACACGTTACCATATTGGCAGTTTAATTAATATCATAACTGGGACTTTGAGTTGTTGCTTGGCAATATTATGTAGACTATAACGACCTGAAATTTATGTACAATTGTAACACATTCAATGTATAGAAAAATGTATTTCAGACCATGAGTTGTAAGTTAGATTTGTTCAATAAAAACAAGAAACAACTTGTAGCCCACTGATTAAGACACTCCACTGCTGTTCTTTAGCCTGCGTGTTTGAATTCCATCAGCCTCAGTTATTTTAGTATTTTTTTCCTTTTAACTTTTTGAAAGCTCAAAAGTTGCATGTGCATTACACGGAAAAACGAAAAGTTTCAAAGAAATCATACAAGATAGATGGGGTGTTAAATACGATTAAAACACTTGGCACGAATCTCGAGACCTAAGCCTCAATCTGGGCCGCCCGTTTCCACGTTTTGACCGCTTTGGACGGTTTGGATGATGTCAATTTCTTCCGTACTTCACCTGGGCATCCTTTAGACTCCCCTCTACTTCTTTTTCTTAATTGTTTTCTCTGCAATTAAACAGAGAGTAGTACACCCTTTCATCTACCCATTTACACTTTCTTTAATCTATATTTTATTCTTTTTAAATTCACCTTATATCTATATTCATCCTTATAAATACCACCCCATCTCCTATCTTTTCCCTATTCAGAAATCTATAGCAAAACTCTCTCAAAATTCTCTCTAGGTTCCCAAGTCCAAAGGAGTTAAGCATATTTAAGTGGAGTTGCCCACGTCGAAGCGACGATCTATCGATCTATCTATACCTTTTAGTCTCTGTTCTACCAACCGAGACATCCTCTTCGCTCCTTGAATCGTGCAAACCGTAAGTCCATTTTTCTCTCCCCTTCTATCTCTATCGTTTCATCTCAAACACTCTTAAAAAGAATATCGACAAGTGGAGTTAATCTTTTTTATCATTTCTTTAAATAATTTTATCACACTTGTCATGCTAAATAAATTACGCTAATCTTGTTAACAATCATCTTAAAATAATATTCATCTCATTAACTTGAAAGTGTTTAGAATTTTATGTTAAATAAAACCTATATCGGGCTTTACACAAAAATACCATGAACCTTGAATGTACCTTTTATCGCTATATACCTATAAAAAAACTCACGGGGTAACGACTTATCCCACTCACATACCCTATAGTTTCACAACATGATATTTTAGATACATTTTTATGCTAAAGAAACAATTTTCAGTAAAATACCCTCGCTTTAGAAAATAATTTTTATGAATCGCTGTTTTAAAACCTTGCAATTACGTCTCTACAACGTTTATTAGGGGACCCGTTTGTGGATGGTGCGGGTTATCGTCCATTCTTGGGGTAGTAGAGCGAGATACAGAACTCCTCACAGAAAATTCGGTTTCGAAAAGAATAAAATACGGTTTTAAAGAAAATATGACTTTCTAAAACAAATTAAATCGTTGGAAATTATTTAAATCATAAATCTGTATTTTCAAGGAAAACAAATTGTAAAAACTATATATATTTTTAATTGAAATATTAAAGTTTCAAGAAAATACCCTCAAGTTTCAAGAGGTGGTATTTTTCAATAAAACACCATAAACTTTAAAAGTTGGATTTTGACACTAAAATACCACAAAATATAAAATATATTTTTTTATGCAAAAATCTTGACATTTTAATCAACATATTTTTTATTAAAAACGTATTCAAGGCTTTAAGACGAATTAAAAACCCTCGAAAAATTTTAAATGACATTTTTATATAAATACCCTAGAAATCAAAAGACTAGTCTAGATTACGTGTTTATGTTGTAGATTGGTTTGAGTGATATTTTCTCTTGTCAATGTATCGGGTTGCCAGAGACAATGATGCACCACTTGTCTCTCCCTAAATATAAATCGTAACCTTATAATAGAATTTATCAAGGACAATTATCTTTGAAAAGGGCATAAATTCTGTTGTCCATGTGTAGCGATTGAGAATATTTTCCAAACTCAAGAATTTCACAAGTTAAATCTATTAATAAGATATGTCTAGAATCTGAATACAAACTCGAATTTGAATTTGAACACTTGATCTTAAACTTGAACACTTGAACTTGAATATCCAAACTTGAATTTAAACACTTGACTTGATCGAACCATGAATATAACTTGATATGAACTTGATATGAATACCCGAATACAATTGAATGAAAAACTTATACTCTTTATATCCATGGATTCAGTCAAGACCTGTAAACCTGAACTATACAATAAAATACAGGGATAAGGGGTAGGTTGGTAAGGAACGTTTGTCGTGAAACGAGAGGTCACTATAAAAGACGCCACTTGAATATTCTTGTGCAGTTGTTCCGTCGGTTACGACGGAGCCTTGTACTCTCTTGGACCTTTAGTTCTCGGGGTAAGCTGGACCACTCTCGTATACACGCTTTTCTTATCAAACTACAAACAACCATGTTAGAATAGATAACCTTACCCATATAAATGTCATGCTTAAGATAATTTTGCATGCAACCTTACATATTCATCACTACTTGATTATTAGTCCATACCCTCGGTCATCTTTACTTACTTCTTTTAGGGACTTACCGAGCGCTAGTTCGCTGACGACATTTCTCTCTATTTCTTTTCTTGGAATGTTCGTCAGGAGGACCGGACAATGAGGAAATCGAGCCCAGTCAGAAGAACTTCGGTCAGCTTACTGCCTAGGTTACTAGTTTTCTTTTTCTGTATTTATCTTTTATAAGCCACTATTTAGGCTTTCCAATATTGTATCTTTTATTTCAGACATTGTATTTGAATTTGAATGTAAATAAAGTTGCTGTTTATTTTTATTGCTCTTGTTAATTCTTGCGCATTGTTATATTGTATAGATACGCTTAACGTATTTATTAAGGGAAATGGTATTCTCATAATAAATACGCTGCGGGTCTCATCGCGTGCCGTTACCGTCTTCTGGGAAGCGGGACGTGACATAGACTTCAATTATAAAGCACTGGTTGTCTTTCCAAAAATGTCCATTCAGCTATGTTAACAAAACAACCACCATATTTTTTCAAGTGCTTGTTTATTTGGAGATATAACTACTTATTATGTCATGCCTTGAAGTACTTATTGATTTTCAATCTAGACTGTCGAATATAGAATTATGTATTTAGTAAGATACTAGTGACTCTCATGGTTGGACAATATTAGTATTTGCATGAGTTAAATAAGACCTTTTTCTGGAATTTTCTAAATAAAGATGCAGCAGCATCTCCATCCGATACCGGTCAATATTAAAGGAAAATTCCGGAATGGAAATTAAAAAAAAATAATTTTAAAAAATGAAAATTTCATCAAGACACATATGCAATTTGTAATTTAGAGGTCATCCAGCTATCAATCAAGTATGAAGGTAGATAGGCAATTAATTCATTATGTTATTCAAGTAGAACAGCATGAGTTTATCTGCTTTCGATTGCCAAACAATCCTTACAATGTTTTCCAAATAAACTAATTAATTACCACCAACACTCAATCATAGCGGCCATCTTTGCAAACAAAGGGGTAACATAAATAAGCTAAATTTTCAACCTTTATACATGAACGCAATACTGATTGCATTAATCATTGAATTGAACAGAGCATGTCACCTGAAAGAGTCCATGTTGAAGGAAAACAGGAGGACCATACTGCCCTCTCGTCCCATTCTTCCCATGAGGGATACGCTGAAGGGTCAACAGGAACCCATCCTTCGTTTGAACCAAAACAAATCGATTAAAAGAAGAAAAAAAACTTAATAAAAAAGAACATAGAAAAATCGAATCGATCGAAGTGAAGGACTGCAGTGCAAATCGTACAGTGGGTTCGTTGCAAGGATAGCCCAAGGGCTGAATCATTCGAGCGCAGAGACCGCCGTCAGATGATGGAGCTTTCAGTTGAGTTGCTCTTGATTCAGCTAGAAGAAACCCTAGAATAAGAGAGAGGGCAGTTGAGACCGGGATCGTTCCCATTTAAGAAGTGGCGGCGTCGGAGACTGCGGAGAGATCGCCGGTGACGGCGGAGGGAGAAAGCGGTTTGGATTTTGATCGCCCACTTTCGAATTCAACTTCCGAATGAGTGGCAAAAAGGAAAACATTTTTTTTTATTTTGTTGGGGGTGGGGCATTGGATTTTGGATCCAGCCACCGCCGGTGAGGATGTGAAAAGGTTACCCCGCGCGCAGCCGGCGGATTTGCGTGGCCCCACCGTATCCTGTAAGTATTATGGGCTTGGGTTGGACTCATGTTGGGTCTTTCTTTCTTTCTTTCTTGCTCTTGATGGTTCTTCATCGAAATGGTCGTTGATAGTTGAAAGGGCTTCAACTATTAAT
Source organism: Agapanthus africanus (assembly GCA_030015575.1). Classification (NCBI taxonomy): domain Eukaryota; kingdom Viridiplantae; phylum Streptophyta; class Magnoliopsida; order Asparagales; family Amaryllidaceae; genus Agapanthus; species Agapanthus africanus. The sequence goes on from JASDDO010000004.1 coordinate 437,114,510, forward strand.
TATATAAGAAATGATGACTTTTTTTTTTTTTTATGTGAGCATATCTCGTCTCGAGAGACGATCAACTGAAGTTGTTGTTTTTCAAGATTTTTGCTGGAATGAACAAATATAGAGGACCTTTGCTCTGAAAATACCAATTGTAAGCTCATCGCTGCAAAGTTGAAAATAATGTTGGTAGCACTAGTTGCTTGCATAGCTTTATTTGTCTGGTTTCCTTTCTTGTTTCGATATGGCTTACGCCGAATTAACCCGAAATGCTGTATGTATTTTTTAGCCCTTGCATAGTTTTATGTTGCTCTTAATAAAGTTCTACGTCAGACAAGCCTCTATGGCCCAGCTCTTTTCCTCCAAGACAAATAAAATCTATATATGCTCAAAAATGCTTATTCTATTTGACCATTTTGACCACACCTATATACAAAATAACTAGCAACTGCTTCCGTGTCTGCACGGACACACAAAACCATCCAAGAATTCAAGAAATATGTTATTGCAACAATGACCAGCAGTTGGACTAAAATCCATTGTCTCACTAATATTTAAAGCTTGACCCAAATTTTCTTCAAACAATTTTGGAATTTTTTTTATTTTCTTTAAAAACAATTTCATAAAAGTCCTTTAACTTTATACCTTTATCAAAACTTGACCAAAATTCCCACGAAACAATTTCGAAAAATTTCTTTATTTTTTTGAAAAACAATTTCATAAGGGTCTCTCAGGCTTTACAACTTTATTCGTTTTTTTGCATTTATTGGACAGACATTAAACGAGTTTGAAAATTTCTAGATAAGTCGATGTGTCCTGGATGGAGATTTCAATTCTTCTTAAGTATTTAAAAAACATCAAACATTATCTTTTAAATCTATTTAAATCTATTCGAAGATATCATTATTCTTTGAAAAAAAACTACAATGTTATGACTTAAGATTTCATAAAAAATGAAAAAACTTTTATATATATATATATATATATATATATATATATATATATATAGGTAGCTTGGTGAACAATTATAACTATACAAATTTCAAAAAATATATATATAATAGATAAGTTTACAGGGTTTTGATTTATGAAATTTCATTAAAGAAAACAGTCACACCCCGCTTCCCAAAAAAACAATAACGGGAACGCGACGAAACCCACGATGCATCTATACCGAGAAACACACTTTTCCCGATATAGACATGCTTAGCGTCTAGTCATGCAAATACTAGTATCATAAAAACTTATATTACAAATTCAATTCACACTTATCACAACAAAATAGCCAATACATAGGCAACGGTACATCAAGTCTCAAAGAAATATACAACCAACAGTTCGCCTCTAACTATGAGGCATCAAACAAAGTACATGATAGATAGCAAAAGATAACATGAATCTAGAATTCAAAAAGGAAGCTGGAGCAAGAAAACTATCATTGTTCTGCTTGATCCTGAAAGTATATCTGATCTTCTGTAAATGAGTCTACATCTCTAGGTGTAGCCATGTATCCCCTAATTCCGATAGAATTCTTCAAAAAAACACGACGAAATATCCATCGGCGAGCTTTCGCTACAATATGTCTCCCAGGTTCAAGAATCAAAATAAAATACAATATTATGAAATAATGAGGTAAAACAAATATTATGGTAGTGGATAACAAAAATACTCATGCAAATATAGAGAATAACAAGGCATCTGTCCTTTTCTAAAAAACAATATTTTGTTTAATAAGTTTGGAAGAATGAAATAAGAGCGCAGCGCATCCGGGAGTATTCTGTTTTAACCCCGAGGAACAACGGCACAAGATCATTGAACATGAGTTGGTATAAGGGAACTTCCGATACATGCTTTGGCAATCGGAGAGTATTCTGTTTTAACGCCGACGGAACACCGACGCTGTGATAAGGGTAGTCCAGATGCACATGGTTCATTTCATCCCCGCACTCCCCCATTAATCTCATGTCATTAAAACGTCTTTATAACATGTTTACAAATTCCAAGAATGAATTTCCACATAGCAAAAGATAACCGCTAATATGAATCAGGCATTTAGTAACATATTAGTATATTAAAACTGTATGCATCAACTTGAAAGACGGAATAATAATTTCAAGCATCATTTTTTGAAACAGTCGCCAACATGGAAAACATAGATATTTTCGAGTAGATATCCATCCGTCAAGATTTTGTCCAAAACAGAAGTCTAGGAGTCATGACAGATTTACTACGGTTGTCCATAAAAATTAATCCGAATTTACCAATAAACTTGATCAATTCTTCCCGGGAGGAAGCATATGAGAAAAAATAGGCTTACAAGATGGCTTGAAAGAAAACCCATTCATTTTCTCTATCTATTTATTTTCTTTTTCCCTCTCCGTACCTATTTTTCATTCTCCTCCTTTTCTCCTTGGGAGCTCGCTGTTGCTTTCTCCCTCTTGGCTTCACTTGGAAATGAAGCCCAGAAAAGGATGAGGAGTTTGCATGTAAGCCTGCGATGAGGGTGGACAAGTGGGTCCCACCGCCTGTCCCTTCCCCTCTTCTACACGTAAGTGTGCAGGTAGGTTGAAAACACCCGCCTGCCACAAATATTTTTTTTCAATTTTTTTAAAAACAGATACTTCAACGATTTTAAAACAGTACATTTTAATAAATACACAAATAAAAACAACTAATCAAAACAAAGTAATAAAATAACCAATTCTATTCCGAACAAAAACTCTACAGAAACAAAAAACCAAGGCAAATTCATAATAAAAAGTAGCACCCCGTTTCAAAATGCAGGTTCTTTTTTTTTTTTTTTCACACCTATTAAGAGAATTTAAAACCATGATTATATGAATGAAAATTAACCACTATAACTCTATTAAAGTTCATTCTTTTCTTGGTATTTTAATAAGCATGAACCAATTAAGGAATTTATTGAGGGTATTTTAGAAATCAAGCAGGAAATATGCCTTGGTAATGGAAAAAAGTTTTTTGAGATTTATAGAAGGACATATATATTGAAACAAAAAAGATAAAGATAAAAATGGACCTGTATTTTGAAACGAAGAGAGTATTGAGATTTCATCAAATCTAATCCGTATCTTATCATTAATGAAAAATAAAAAAAATATCGTATCTAACCCAAAATAAAAGTCAAGGGACAAAATGGTATTAAAGCAATCATGAGGGACATATTTGAAAATGGCAAAATCTTGAATTCAAGCCAAAAAGCAAATGGCATGCATGGGCCGGAGGAGTTACTTAAAAAAAATGTTGTGGCATGAATGACTGAGTCTTAACTAAAGCCTTTTAAACCAAACATAAATCGAGTCTTTTTCGAAACAATTCAGATAATTTTTTCACTCTCTCTCAAAATAGTTCCAGAAAAGCATCTGTCTTTACACGTTTCTACCTATTGCAAGTATTTAATGGACGATAAATTGCCTTCGAAAATTCAAGCCGTCATCACTGTCTGCATTTGAAATTTTAAAAGATTTTCTCTGGAATCTTCCGGCCATCATTCCTGATTGCTCTCGACCTCTGTCCTCCTTCAACCGACAGTTATCTTCACTCGTCATGTACTATTCTCTTATTAATTTTCATACTGTTTAATTTAACTCACCAATTTTAATATATAGAAGTGTATATGACTTTTAATATATATGTCATAATCTCATTGATAATGGATCTGTAACATATAGATTTTCATTTCTTATAAATATCTATATCCATATTTGCATCGTCAATGACTTCCGCGATATGGATATGATAACATCTGCATCCAATCCATATCCGCTCGATGAAAACTATATCAAAGTAAGAGTGAAAGTGTCTGTTACAATTTTCAAAAGACATCAAAGCCCCATATAATTTTTCATGCATATACTTGTGTAAACTAACAGAGGATGGGCGTATCCAATCGATGAAAACATATACAAAGCAACGGTGAAAGAGTTGACGGCTATTTTTCAAATTGCATCTGAGCCTAATCTAATTTTCCGTGTATTTACATATACATATATATAATGAATCGGGTGATTACAATTTTCAAAAGATATCAAAGATCTCATCTATTTTTCCATCTATATGTGACCAGAGAGAAAATACTTTTCATAGATTTTACTGTACAATTTATATTGAATAGTGATAACTTGTATGAAAATAAATACAAATTATTCATCGGAAATTTTTTTACGTAAATTTGAAATAAGTTTAGAATTGATCAAATGCATATTAACTTAAATTATAGGGGGTGTAGAATTAATTTATTGCAATAAGGGATGAAAAACAGATTTTCTTAAACTAAAGGGGTGGAGTCTAATTTTCTATGCAGGAAGACAAAAGGAAAACTTGAGACATTTGAGTTAAGGATAAAATAGTAATTAAATTGAATGTAAGAACCAAAATCGATCAAACACAAATTTTTATGATTCAATAGAATAGATACCAAGAAGAAAACAAAAAATCAACTGACCTAAGCTTGTAAACATTTTGTTCCCAAATCGCAAGGTCATGTGTCCGATTCCTGAATGGATCGCATATAGCATGAACAAGACTCCAACCAAACTAAGCTGCAAAACCTAGTAGATCGATGTATAAAACACACTGAAAATCTTTGTGAACCCATTCGCCAAAAAGAGAAAGAAAAAAAATCCAGATCATGCAAAGAGAAAAATCATGGTCTCCTCCGAGTGCATTAAATGAGTTGATATGCTGGAATACGCCAACACACACTGCAATCCCTTTCCCTTTGCGAACTTTGGCCACAACGAGCACTAAACTCCAAAACCCACCGCTAAAACCCAAACCAAAATCTTTTGTCTTGTTTATAAGAAATAAAGAAGCCGTCGCCTTCTTTAATTTAAACCCCATCATTTCGGCTTTCCTTTTGTCTTCTTCTTTCTCTCTCCCTCCTAACTCTTGCAGATTTCAATAATGCACCCCTAGTGGCCGGCCCTTTCCCCTCTCAGCACATCTTTTACAAGATTCCTTCGCAATTTAAACCCAATCCCAATTTTAACAATTTACCATGGCTGTCTGGTTGCAAGATTATGAAATTTGGATTCCAAAATAGAAAGTTTGAAAATTTCTGGATTTGGTAATTTATTGTTTGGTTGGTTTTAGATTTCTAGTTTTGGATTTATAGATCTTTATAATGTTTGGTTGGTGCAAAAAAAGTGGGATTTGGATTTGCGGATTTTAGAGAGAGATAGATAGAGAGAGAATTATTAAATAAAAAAAGTACACGGGTCCCATCTAAAAGCACAATGAATAGTGACAAATGCTTGTAAATCCTTAAAAAAATTTAGGAGTCAAGAATCCTAGTTTTATGATGGGCCCTCCAAAAAAAAACAAAGGCTGGGATTCCACGATCCAAATCCAAAATAATCCCACACCCAACTGGCCCTAAACTTCTCCGAATAAGAACCAAGCCGTAAATCTTTTATTTGACCTCACTTTAATTTTTTTTTACTTTTAGACTCCTCGATTCAAGTTTACTAATACTTTAATAAGATTAAACTTAAGAACCGATTTTCGTACCTAAATCGGACGCATTCAGATAATACAAAACAATAACGATAAGAGTTGTATGAAACCACGTCTGGAAATGAGCAAATCTAGAGGCAACGCTTACTTGGGGTTAAGATGACACATGATCATCCATCGCCGAGGTTAGGTCATGTGAGGACCGCAGTGCTGCTGTAGATCCCAGTCTCATTTAACTCATAATGTAATGCATAAATAATCTAGGTTCTCTTTAGATTAAATATGATGAATCTACAGTGGATTCAAAATGCAAAATTTCTCAGTCAAATTTAACTAGAGAATTTGAGAGAACTTGCAATCATGAGAAAGATGCGTTGTTAATATCGTCTTCGCTGCATTGTAGAGAAAGATATTCTATGCACACGTATTACATGCTTATCCCAGCTCAGATACAGAGTAAATCCGTAGCCTTATCAACTTGCGAAATTATACACGGCACTATCAATAGTTACACTTAATACGATAAATCACGTGGTTATGCAATAAAGTACAACCAAACACCAAGCAAGCCCCAGCAGAAGATAATCCAAATCGAGATGTTAGGATACAATGTGGACAAATACAGCTAACGACCAAAGATAATCCAAATCGAGAAAATTCCAAAGAGATTGAGTCCATAAGCTCATGCCAAAGGTCACAAGCACAAATTATCACAATGATTCACAAGGAACAGCTTGAATCTAAAATCTGAGTCCTCAAAAACTAAATATGATCTTTATAATTAATATTACATCGAAATATTTTTGTCTGATTTCGAATAAAAATCCAGTCTTGGTACTGATTTATAGAAGAAGAAAAAAACACGCAAAAAAGTAATTATACATCAAAATAGTAACAAAAATCAAACAAATTAAAAGGAAAAGAGAGAGAGAGAAACAAACCAGATCTATCTCTCTCCTGCTCCTCCCTTCTTGATCCCGCCAAATCCATTCATCCTCTCAAAGAACCCAATCGAGAGCAGCGCCATCGACAGCTGGACCTCATCCTTTCCCCATCTCGCCGGCACGTGACCTGCCTTCGCCGCCGGCGGAGCCGACGGCAGGCTCGTAAATCCGCTCCTCGGCATATACGACGGCTGCAGCAGCGGCAGCAGGTACACAGAGTGCAGCCTCCTGAATCCCCCGAGCGCCAAAACCACCGATCTCATCTGCTGGGCCCCGCAGCCGATGCTGGCCCAGTGGCGCGTGCACACGGCCTCCCAGATCCGCTCGTCCTCCACCATCAGCCGCCACCGCCGGCTCACGCACGCCGCGCGTGCCAGCGTCCTCGCGTCGGCGAGCTTCAGGATCTCCAGGATCAGGTCCTCCCCTAGATCCGCCGGCGGCAGCGACGCAGGTGACGTCGCCTCCTCCTCGATCTTGAGCTTTTTGGGGGAATCACGATCGGATTCGAACGAAGACGAGGGGCGCTTCATTGTGGTGAGTTTAATGGAATTTTTGGATTCCGTTTCTTTTCGCTGCTGCTGGTGGTGGTTTTAAAGGCGACATTTTTCTTTAGTTCTGGGGTTAGGAACTGAGTCACGGAGATCGTTTTATTTACGGCCCTACCCTCGGGGTTTTGGCGTGTAGCGGAGCGGTAAACGAAAGGCCATCAATGCGTTTCGGGTGATGCTTTCTTGTTTGTTTCCTAGCGGCGGTGGGGTTTACCGTGGTGGCACGTGAGCTTCTCGTGAGAGCGCTGGTGGAGCACGTGATTGGTGGGTCCCCTGTGGGTGGGTGTTTGGGTGCGGGTGTTCTTTCATGAGGAAGCTAAAGACAAAGGAAGTGGGTGGGGGATGAGAGACGATTGGGTGGTCGTTGAATTGGATGGATCAGTGGTAACTAAGAAAAATGTTTTGGAAGCTAATTGATTATAATTAGACATAGAATACGACATGATTGTAACATTTACAGCTGGTTGTAAATGGGACATTTGTCCTTAATCATTCTTAGAATATGTATATTTTAGATGGAGTGTTGGAATAGAAATGGCTCGTATGGTCAGATTTGTGAGCCGGATCGTCGCATATGATAGTTTAATCCATGATAGTTAGGCATCTTGAATTTAGTTTTTTGCAGTAATTGTTTTCATACTGATGTATCTTGAATACAACCGAACCGTGACTTTTATGACTTTTGCTGTATCGTCGTGATTCGATATCTTGATTCAACTAGAGTACGAGTTTGCTGCCTTCTATCATATACTGATGAATCGGTCAAATAAAAGGAATTTCTTTTGGTTGATGTTAGAAACTGACCTTTTTTTTGTTTTTGTTTTTTCCTATTGATGTACTCATAAGTGGGAACTTTCTGGATCATAACGCATGGCAGATGACGTGTCCCGAACTCATAGAAACAGGGCAAGCATCTTACATTGGAGACATTCCCCGGGGTACCGTCCCGGGGCTCAACCCGACCTTCGACGGGTCCCTGAACACTCCTATGCTCGTCCCAGCAAAGAACCATTGGCTCGCCTCCGAACCCTCCTACATACCGAATTTCCTCAGTTTCCCTGCTCGCCTCCGAGCTATCAAAGAACCGAGCTTCCTCGGCCTCCCGCACCTCTCCGAACCTCCCGCCGAGCTAAGCCTCCCCGGTTGTGCCGAGCAACCAAGAACGCAGAGCCCAAACGCCTCCGCCACGGCTCCGCGTATCTCTCCAAAAGCGAGATATCCACACCCAACATCCCGCGTTCCATGCCGCCGTATCCTCCCATTAACGAGCGTATCTCGTCATTAATAGGGGGATCCCGTCATTTACGTAGGCGTAAAGTCAGGGGCGTATCAGCCGACGAAGACCTCGCACCAGCTCGCTCTAAGCGACCGCTATAAAAAAACCTTCTCCCAGACGACTCAGGTAACACAATTTTATTCAAATATGCCGCTGCACTGCCCAAATAGCTCGGCTAACTTGATCGTCGAAGGGTCCACGGTGGTACAACCACCCCGGGACTTTTGTGCAGATAGCTCGGCTTCACCCTAAATAAAGCCCACTGAGATCCACACACTAAGAGAAACGACCCTCAACACCAATCTCGGCCGTTCATCCACGCTCGCGATAGATCGACGGAGGACAACATCTGAAGGAGATCCTAACCTCCATCAGTTGGCGCCGTTTGTGGGAATCTGAAAATTCCACTCTTCAAAAATTGATCTTCCGATCTCGAACTCATGTCGAGTGATCACCGTGACGATCCAAGCACAAGCCGCCGCCCTCCCCACAACGGAGGCGCGGACGGGTCCACTCCTCCCCCTAACGCCATTCACGCCCTCTCTGCACGGATCAACAGGCTCACATCCATAATGGATGCCCTTGTCCATGTCCAAACGGCGGGACAAGCCCCTCAAGTCACTGTCCCCCTTCCCGGGATCACGACCTCCACAGAGGAGGAGATGACACTTCCCACACTGGCGGCGTCTTGCTATCTTCGGCAGCCACAGGTACCCCGCGGCGACCGATTCAATGACCCGTTGGGCGCCTCACAGCTCCACGCCGGGATCTCGTGAACGAGCCCCCCGCCCCCCCGAGGCCTATCATGCTTCCGTCCCTCCCGAGGAGGTGTCGGTCAGCTTGCGTGCTCCCAGGCATGGCCGGTACCCTCTCCGTCGACGGGGTCGCACGGACGGCACTCGCCGCGATGACTCAAGAATGACCTCGCCAGGGGACCTGAGGAACTCGATAGAACGGAACCGGAGCCGCAGCCAGGCGCAGGCTGCCAGCGGGAAGAGCCATAACTCCGAATACGCCGAATACTCGGGATACCACGACCGTCTCGACGCCCTCGAAAAGAAAATCGAGGGTATACATCGGGAGGGTCATTCTTCAAACGAGGGGGCCAGGTACGCCGCCGACTCGCTTACGAAGCCCTTCATTGAAGAGTTGCTCGCTGTCTGCGTCTCATCCAGAAACAAGCCTCCAAAGGTGGCCCTCTTTGATGGGAAGTCCGACCTGAAAGACCATCTAGACGCGTTTACAGCGGGCATGAGCTTCCAAGACAACTCCGACGCTGCCCAATGCCGAGAGTTCCCCGCCACTCTCATCCGGGATGGACGAGATTGGTTTTGAGGTCTCACGGCATGCTCCATCTCTACCTTTGATGAGCTGGCCGTCCAATTCCTCGGACATTTCGTCGGAAACAGACAACATAAGCGGACCGTCGATTACCTCTTCACAATAAAGAGCGGGGACAAGGAATCCTTTAAAGGATACGCCACTCGCTTCTATAACGCTCTTCTTGAAGTTCCCGAGCACCGGGATGAGACCGTAATCACAGCTCTGAGGTCATGTCTCAGGCACAAGGAGTGGCTCCACTCATTTGCATCGGCGCAACTTAGGACCATGGCCGAGGTAAATGTTTTGACCGAGCGGGAAATCCAACTCGAGTCCGAGGTAAACGCAAACCTACCCCGGAGCGACCAAGTCGACCAAAAGATGAGGGGCAGAGAATGGAAGGAGAAGGTCGACCGGCCACAACCCTACTCCCCAAAGTTCCAGGAGCACGCTCCTCTCAACATCTCCCAGACCGAGCTTGTCACGAGCCGAATATGTGGAACGTGACCGGCACTTAAATTACGCAACGTCTAGAGACGTAACGTAATCTAAGTAAGCCAAAACCCACAAATCTAAACCGTTTAGATAAATAGAGTGAAGTACTTAATTTTAAAAAAGGTGATTTTAACAACATAAAGTCACATTAAAACATTTTAAAATATCAAGTTTTTCCGAAAATTTCGGCAGAGTTTCTTTTATAAAAACTGGCCTCAAACGGGTACAAAACATGGATACATATCAGAAATGAATAAAGGCATCCCCAAGCAGGAGCTAGCTCTTCACCGAATGGCGGAACACAACCACATGCAAGATATATCATAAAAATATGAAATAAGCATATAAAAGCAAGAAAATAAGAAAGCACTATGTCGGCTCACTTGAGCTCGACACCAGAGAACAAAATACATAAATCTCACTCCCCAGTCTTTAAGTCACATAATACAAACGGTCGATGGAGTGTAATAGATACAAATAAATATACATATGGGAACAAAAGAATGTCCTCCCAAAAACCCACCTATGCGCAAAGTCGCAAGTCGATGCAAAGGAAGCAGAAGAAGAAATATGCCCGCTGTTGCTATACTGACGGGTCGGACCTGCAAGATACTGTGGCACAACGGGGGTGAGTTGCTAACTCGTGAGTAGTAAGTAACATCTAATAAGGCTATCGTGAGCATGCACGCAATGCGTCATAACCTACATATACAATTTTGTTGCGATGCACTAGTATGAATGCAACATGAATGAATAATCAACGCGAAAACCTGGATATTGTTTGGGTCGAAAATTACACCCCGGTTGACCAAATCAAAGTCAAGGTCAACCCCAAGCCAAGTGTGCCCAAGCCCAGATCAAATGGACCCATGCCCAGGTCGAGTCCAAACATGAAGCGGCCGGCCCCCCTCCATGCCAAAATAAAAATCATGTAATAAATAATTTTGATGTAATTTTTTATGCATGAATGTAAGCAAATGGGCATAAAGCCAAATTTTTGTAAAGCCCATGGTTTATGTGCAAAAAGAATAGCACATGAGGCATGGGATGGGCAAAATGCCATTTTGTAAAGCCCAAGGGGCTATGTGTAAATGTGTAAGCCTATATAAGGCAATATGATGATGAATAAAACATACACTTTTCATTCTCTAAGAAAACTAGGGTTTGTGCCTCCTTCCTCTTTCTCACGGGTCTAAAACCCTCTTCCTTTTTTTGAATTAAATCAAGAGTTTAACTCTTCCTTTCTCAAAAATAAATAGTTTTTCACCACAAAACCCACGAAGGGAGCTCGGATCTCCAATCAGATCTTGAAAAGAGGAGACATTGAAGTCTCACCCCCTTTTCTCCGAGATCCCGTCGATCAAGAGAAGAAAGAAGGAGCCCCATCTCCAAAAATCTAACTTTGAACAGATTCAAGGCTCAAAAGAAGAGCCAAAAATTCTTAGGAGTTTAACTTCTTTCTAGATCCGTTGGAGTTTAACTCCATAAATTAAATTTCTGTTTGAGTTTAACTCCATAAATTAAATCTCTGTTAGGAGTTCAAATCCAAAAAAAAACCTTTAGGAGTTCAACTCCCCAACCTAGGGGCTAGGCCCCTTTCCGCAGGTGTTTTCCGTGGTCACGTGTGCGCCACGTGACCCCGGGACGCCGAGGCGCCCATCGGTCACGTGTGCGCCATGTGACTCCAGGGCGCCGAGACGCCCATCGGTCACGTGTGCGCCACGTGACACCGGGGCGCTGAGGCGCCCAATGGTCACGTGGGCGCCACAAGACCCCGGGTGCGCCACGTGACCCCGGGGTGCTGAGGCGCCCAATGGTCATGTGTGCGCCACGTGACCCCGGGGCGCTGAGGCGCCCAATGGTCACGTGTGCGCCACGTGACCCCGGGTGCTGAGGCTTCCAATGGTCACGTGCTCGCACGTGACCCCGGGCAATAAAGCACCCACGTGCGCTGTCACACCCCGCTTTCCATAGTGTCCTAAGATCGGCACGTGACAGAGCCAACCATGCTACCTGTGGCTAGGAAACATCCCTCCACAGTCACATTACGGCTGTCTACAAGATATCAAGAACAGTAGAAATAAAATAAACTATCTAGTACATGTCCATAAGCCAGAATAAACGAGTCAAGAAATAATATGCGGAAGCAATAAATCCAAGTAACAATAACAATCTGGAAGGTACGTCCCAAAATACGGTCTCACATCAGGAATGAAAATGCTGAAAGACAACCAAACTAAAATACTAATAGGTCCTCACTGCTCGGCCTATTGACTGAAGTACTCCTGAACGGCTTGTGACAGAGATAGAGGATCTGAGCCATGCAAAACCCAGACGTCAGTACGTCATAATAGCAACAATACTATAATCAGGAGGTAACAAGGTATGCAGGCATGAGTATAAACAGTAAAATGAATATAACCAGTCAAGATGGATATAGAACAGTGAAGTGTAATTATATATGTGAGGTACAGCGAATAAACTAAACTGTGCTACTGGGTTATCTATTCTAAAGTTTTCGAAATCAATTAATGTAATCCTCATCGTAATCCATCGATCTATGCCCTGTTCATTCCCCACGGGACCACGGTAACAAGATATGATAGACTGTGAGTCTATGTCCCATTCATTCCCCACGGGACCATGGTAACATGATGTAATAGCCCTTTGAGTTACGTTCAGTTACATTCTTGATTTCCCCTTACCCCTAAGTTATGTGTTCAAGTCGGGTATTGATAAATCTGAAGCTAATGCCAACACAGGATCAAGCCGGAACATGTTTGTCTATACAGACAACAGGATATGTCCATCGGGACAATATGTCAGGATTGTCGGCATTAGAAACAGGATCAGGTAACATGTCAAGTAGTGGTGTATCAGGTCATGTCAAGTGGTGCACAGTGTATCACATGGGGTGCTCAACGGTAAAATGTAGCAAGTATTGGATCAGGGTAAAAGTACGGATGTACAGTAAAAGCATGGATGCACAATTATCTATCAGGGGTTACATCATGACTATGTAGGATGCACATTATCTAGCATGGGGTGTCACTATAACAATAATATGTAACAATATAACATGGTATGCGAATAGATATAAAATTAATGGTATGGATACACAAATATCGATTAGGGTTACATTACAGTTTCAAGACTAAGTAGGATGCACTTTATTAAGCATGGGGTGTTCCTACAATAATAACATGAACTAATATGATAAGTAGATGCAGCTATATGTATATTAAATGATATGGATGCAAACGGGTATTCGAAAACGATAAAACTTTAGTATGGATGTATAATGTGATAAACGGGTAACATTTTACTCATATGGATGCATAATGATATACCTAGCATGTAGCAAGATGAATTAGCATATGACTAGATATCTAAATAACGATATGGATGCACACGGATATCCGAAATCGGTAAAACAGTAAAATGATAATATGGGATGCATAACTAAACCTTATGTGATGTTATTATTCAAATGGGTGCAAGGTATAGTAGTATAGCATGCAGCAAGATAAACATGCCTCGATGGATCACAATACGGATACGTACGGCACGTCTGACGTCAGTAAATCGTCGCAACGCACACACGGCACGCGGGACGGGTCTAGGCAAGATGAGAGGGTGATCACGCTGGCAAGGTACGTTCACTGGATCGTCTGGATTGGCAACGGCGACGCGACTCCGATGATTGCTGGAAAAAAACAAGATTTCAAGAAAAAGATAAAGACAAAGAAAAAGAAGAAGAAGAGGAAGAAGAAGGAAGGGAAGAGGGGTTGGTGCTCCCTGGGGTTTCTATGCAGGGAACAGGAGAGAGGTGAGGGCTAGGATTAGGGTTTCGTTTGTATGGGTTTTCTCGTGGGCTCGGGGGTTTTATAAATAGAGAAGAAGATAAGATGAAGGGAGGTGACGGTAAGAGGAGGGAGATGATGAGAATCGAGAAGGCTACAGTAGCCGCGAGAGGAGACAGAGGGGCGAGCGAGAGGAGAGAGAAATGGGGGAGAGAGAGACTGAGTGGGGGGGAGAGAGAGACTGAGTGGGGAGAGAGGGGAGAGAGAGACTGAGTGAGAGAGAGAGAGTTGTTATGAAAAATTTAAAAAGTTAAGATTTTAAATTTTAAAAAAATCTGTTAGTTATATAAATTTTAAACTGTTATTAATTTTTAATAAAAATATTATATTAATAAAATTTGATTTTCTGGTAAATACAAACTTTGTCCAAAACACGCCTGGATCGGGTCTAAAATTTCAGTTTTAAAATACGAAAAAATATACATGTCGACCAAAATTAAAATCGGATAACCGGGTAACGAAAATGCATACCCCCAAGAACGGATGCACGTACATGCGCGTAGCCATCCAAACAAGTCTGTTTCACTGAACGGGACGAGAACAAGATGCGTGGATGCTACCACAGGGTTAGGGGTATCATGCAGGCCATGCAATGTATTTTTAAAATATTTTATGTGACTTAAAATGTTATATTGTAAAATGCAAATGCCAGATAAAATGCCAGTATGCAGGATGTATAAATGAAAGTGCACGAGTCCACGCGACAAGTCAGGATAAACCATAAACATGAATCAAGACAGGTTTCAAGCAAGCGGGTCGGGTCGGATGCAAATACAGATATCCAAAACACTATCCGCACCCAAAACACAGTAAATCAGGAAAATACCATAAATAAGGAAATACTTGAACTGGAAATGGTATAGATGAACTAGGGTGTTACATTATACCCAACTACAAAAAGAATTTCGTCCTCGAAATTCCCAAAACAAGAAAAGATAAACAAACATGAAACTACAGGAAGAGATCTGGAAACTTCTGTCAAATCTCGTCTTCTCGTTCCCAAGTCGATTCTCCATGCGAGCGATTTCCCCAAGAAACAAGTATGAGAGGGATAACCTTGTTCTTAAGGACCTTTTCTCTTCGATCAATAATCGACATCGGTCGTTCCTCGAAAGTCAAATTCTCTCTTACGGTCAGCTCCGAAAGATCTAGCACGTGTGTTTCATCTTGAACATACTTACGGAGTAGAGATACATAAAACACGTCATGAACATTCACCAAAGATTGTGGTAAAGCCAATCGATAAGCCACTTCTCCAACACGCTCCAAAATCTCGAAAGGCCCTACGAATCGAGGACTAAGCTTGTCTCGAATTCCAAAACGAATCACTCCTCTAGTCGGTGATATTTTCAAGAATACCAGATCACCTACAACGAACTCTGGAGGTCTTCTCGATGTATCGGCCCAACTCTTCTGTTGATCTTGTACCGCTTTCATGTGATTCAGGATGTTGTTAACTTTCTCTACAGTTTGCACGATCAAATCCGGTCCCAACAATCTTCGCTCTCCAATATCGTCCCAACAAAACGGTGAGCGACACTTGCGACCATACAACGCTTCGAATGTAGCCATCTGAATAGTCGCCTGAAAGCTGTTGTTGTAAGAAAACTCCACCAAGTGTAGATGATCCTCCCACGACCCCTTGAAGTCTAATATGCAAGCTCTCAACATGTCTTCAAGAGTTTGGATCGTTCTCTCCGACTGGCCATCTGTCTGAGGATGATAAGCTGTGCTAAACTTCAATCGAGTCCCCAAACTTTCTTATAAGCTCCTCCAGAAGTGCGATAAGAATCGAGTGTCACGGTCGAAAACGATACTCACAGGTACTCCATGCAATCTCACAATCTCCTGCATGTACCGTTTTGCCAACGCTTCCATTGATTGACCAACTCGAAATGGTATGAAATGAGCTTTCTTGGTCAAACGATCAACAATCACCCAAACTGCATTGTTACCCTTTGGACTCCGCGGTAAAGTGGTCACGAAATCTATGGTTATATGTTCCCACTTCCATTGAGGAATCGGAAGTGGTTGTAATAAACCAACAACCCTTTGATATTCAGTCTTAACTTGCTGACACACCAAGCACTTCGCTACAAAGCGGGCAATCTCCCTTTTAATGCCTTACCACCAGAAATGTTTTCTTAGATCGCGTTACATTTTCGTGCCTCCTGGATGTGCGGAATATGCGGAACTGTGCGCCTCCTTCATAACTTCTTCGCGAATATCTCCTTTTGGCACACACAAACGGCTACCATAACGCAACGAACCATCTTCATGAATCAACAGGTCCGTTCAAAATCCAGCTTCAACCTGTTCTCGAAACTTCTGCAATCTTAGATCCTGTGACTGTGCTGCTTTAATATTATCGATCAATGACGACTGTACTTGCAGCTGTATCAACTGTCCCGAAGAATGCGGTAGCACGATCTCCAACTCGAATCTCCGAAAATCTTCGATAAGCTTCTTCTCTGTGATCAACATCCGAATTGCTGGCAACCGACTAAGCGCATCCGGCACAATATTAACTTTCCCTGGATGGTACTTAAGATCAAGATCGTAGTTAGCCATCAGCTCCAACCATCTACGCTGCTTCATGTTAAGCTCTTTCTGCGTGAACACATACTTTAGGCTTTTTTGATCGGTGAATACTTCGACCCTTTCGCCCAGTAAGTAGTTTCTCTAAATCTTCAAAGCGAAAATCACTGCTGCAAGCTCCAGGTCATGAGTTGGGTAATTCTTCTCATGGATCTTCAATTGTCTCGATGCGTAAGCTATAACTTTCCCATGCTGCATCAAAACACATCCCAAACCTTTTCCAGATGCGTCGCTGTGAATCACCAATCCTCCGGAACTGTCTGGCACGGTCAGAATAAGAACGGTTATCAATTTTTGCTTCAACGCCTTAAAAGCCGACGCACACTTATCCGTCCATACAAACGGTACTTCCTTGCGCGTAAGCTTGGTCAAAGGCTCAGCCAAACAGGCAAAATTCTCCACGAACCTTCAGTAATACCCGGAAAGTCCAAGAAAGCTTCTGATCTCTGCTACGTTCTTTGGAATCGTCCAATCTTGAACTGCGGCAATTTTCTCAGGGTCAATGGCGATTCCATCTCCGGATATGACGTGCCCCAAAAACTTCACTTCTTCGAGCCAAAACTCGCACTTGCTCATCTTAACATATAATCTTTCTTGCCTCAATGTCTGCAGTGCGATCTTCAAGTGTTCGGCATGCTCTTCAAGGCTCCTCGAGTAGACCAGAATATCATCAATGAACACCACTATAAACTGGTCCAAGAACGGTGAAAAGATTCGGTCCATCAAGTCCATAAATATCGCCGGTGCATTCGTGACTCCGAATGGCATCACTAAATACTCGTAATATCCATACCGACTTCGGAACACAGTCTTGCAAATATCTTCTGATTTAACTCGGACCTGATCATATCCGGATCGCAAATCCAGCTTCGAGAATACCCTCGTGCAACTAAGTTGCTCAAATAATTAGCCAATGCGATGGATCGGGTACTTGTTCTTAATAGTCACCCGGTTTAATTCTCGATAATCGATGCACATTCTCTTTGTGCCATCTTTTTTCTTGACTAGAAGAACTGGAGCTCCCCAAGGTGAATTGCTGCTGCGAATCCAACCCTTCTCAAGCAATTCGGTAACCTGCTTCTTGACTTCTTCCAACTCCACTGGTGCCATCGGATAGTACGCCTTTGAGATTGGCGCTGCACCAGGAACAAGATCGATCGCGAACTCCACATCTCGTTTTGGCGGTAAACCCGAGATGTTCTCGAACACATCCATGAACTCTCGAACTACAGCTAGCGCTTCCTCCTTATCAACTTCCATCGACGAAAGAACATTGTTTGTCGGCCTGGCCCTAAACTCGACTGACCCGACAGAACTGCTTCCTCGAGCGAAAACAAACTCCGGATGTTCGAGAATCTGGAAAATCAATTTCTTTGCCCTACAATCAATGTAAGAGTGGAAAATGCCGAGAAAATCCATTCCCAAGACAACATCATAGCTGCCGGTATCGATCACCAAGAAATCTGCAAATAACTCCCGTCCGCAAATAACAACTGAACAATCCTTGTATTCGTTACTAGATATGATCTTCCCATTCCCAGTGTGTACGTCCCAACAACTAGATAGGGTCGTGCAAGAAATCGAGTGTGCAGCAATAAACTAGGACGACATAAAACAATGGGATGCACCAGAATTGAATAATGCTAATGCGGGAAAATCATGAACAAGTAGGATACCTGAAACAACTTCCTCTGAAGCCTTGGCCTCTTCAGCTGTCAGGGTAAAGGCTCGACCTTGATTGGGTCCTTGAGTCAACTGCTTCTGGCCCTGAAACTGCTTCTATGGTGGCTTCTGAATATCCTCCTTCAAACGAAGCTTCGACGGACAAGTATCAATGGTATGATCAGCCGATCCACAAATAAGACAAAGTCCAAGTCTCCTTCGACAATCTTTCCAGAAATGACCCGATCGTTGGCAGTAGTCGAAAATGTTCTTCTTTTCTGCTCGGGTGCGACGGGCCTCTTCATAGGTACAACACCACGTCTATTCACCGGAATACCTTTGCGTATAGGCGCTCGGTTCGGTGTAAACGCCGGCTTCCGCACTACAACATCCTGCTGCTGTGCATTCCCAGTCATTACTGATAAGCTCTGCTGTTCTCGGGCTGCTTTTAGAACTTGCGAGAAAGTGGTCAATCCCAGAGATATAATGTGCCTCTGGATTTCCATGTCCAAACTGAGCATAAACCTTCGTGCCCTATCAGCTTCTTTGGCCACCAAAGGTCCAGCGAATCGACTGAGCCGTGTCCACTCAGCCGCATGCGCATCCATGGATCCGCCGTTCTGCTTCAAGCTGATAAACCTTTCTTCCATTTCTTCCCATGCAGTATGCAGAAAGAACTTCTCCAAGAAACTCTGCGAGAAAGTTGCACAACTGATCGGCTTGGGCAAACGGATCTCTTCCACAAGCCACCACTCGCGGGCATAGTCCATCAATTGGATGCGTACGACATCCCCTCTCTTGTCCTCTGGAATCTGTGCTGCAACGAGCAGATTCTCCGTATCGACTAGCCACTGCTCCGCAGGCAACGGCTCCTCCAAACCAGTGAAAATGGACGGACCAAGTCTCCTGAAATCTGCCACGGTACCCACACGCTCTACTGGTTTGGCCGCAACATTGTTTATAGACTGCTGGACGGTCCGCAAACCTTCCTGAAAAGCCTCGGCTTGCCGCTGGTTCAGCTCGGTCTGCCGCTTCTGGTCCTCAAGCATCCCACGTATTACTCCAAGCAAAGTGGCGTCATCAACACGCCTCTGGTATTGATTATTAAAGTGTTTATTAAGGGGTCACGTGGGGACACGTGAGGGCGGCCAAAATCAGTACCGCCTTTTGCTTTGTTCTCTTCATTTATGAGGGTCACGTGTGAGCACGTGAGGCATTGCCTCCAAGCTTTTTCCTTCTCATTTTGGGGAGTCTGTTTAAGGGTCACGTGGGAACACGTGACTTAGTTTTGTTCTCTCTTTTCTGCTCATTGAGAATGGGGGTCACGTATTACCACGTGACCCAATTCTTTACGTGCATGGAGAGCTTTAAGTCTCTTGTTTTAATAATTAAATTCTCTGTTGGGTTAAACCCTAATTCTATTTTAGAGGAATTAAATTCTTATGTATATGGAAGAATTAAATTCTTATGTAGGGTTAAACCCTAGTTCTGTTCTCTTAGAGGAATTAAATTCCTATGAATTTGGGAGAATTAAATTCTCATATAGGATTAAACCCTAGTTCTGTTCTTTTAGAGGAATTAAATTCCTATGAATTTAGAAGAATTAAATTCTCATATAGGGTTAAACCGTAGTTTTATTTGGAGGAATTAAATTCCTATGTATTTGGGGGAATTAAATTCCTTAAACTCAAATTCTCCCTCTAGGTCTTGGATCTGCATGGCAGAATCTTCCCGATGAGAATTAAATTCTCAACTTGTGGGGAGATCTGCTTCTGCAGATCTTCAACCAAAGGAAGAACTAAGTTCTTATTCAGAAGAGTTAAACTCTTAAATTGAGAATTAAATTCTCTTTTTTGTTATGGAGCTTAGATCTTTTTCCCCTTTCTAACCTAGGGTTTCTTTTTTTCTGAAAAAATCTTCTTTTCTTTCTTGAGAATTAAATTCTCCTCTCTTTTTTCTCTCTGCTGTTGTTTTTCTCTCAAAAATCAAAGATCCTCTCTCTTTTCTTTTTGGCTCCTATTTATAGGAGAAAGAAAAGAATTAATTTGTTTTGTCAATTTTTCATTGAAAGATTTTAATTGATTTTGTAACCAACATGATCTTTTAGATCACTCAGTGAATTTTATTCACCATTGGATTTTTAATCCAAAAGATCTTTTATCTGTTATTCCTGGCAAATTTCAGGGAAATCTTTTCATAAATTGGTGATTTTTAATCACCATTGGATTTTTAATCAAACGGTGCTCCATTTTACAGAGCACCATCTTTTTTGTTTGGAAAGATTTAGAGAAATATTTTTCTAATTAGGATTTTTGATTCCCTCTTAATTAGAATTTAATTCTATTAATTCATAGATCTTTAGGAATCCATCACATGTTGTCACGTGACCCCTTGATTAAGCATTTGACCAGAATTTAATTCTGTTGTTTTAGAGAACTCTGGAATTATCACGTGTTGGCACGTGATGCCCTAATGGTGTTTTTCCTCGTTATTTTATTATACCTTTAATTCTTTTCAGTGGGTTTAAAGGCCCATCACGTGTTGGCACGTGACCCCACTGATTAATTATTTCCAATTATTTATTTTATTCAGTGCCTACAGGCTTTGCCTGTAAATGGTCACGTGTCTGCACGTAATGCCCGGTCACGTGTGAGCACGTGATGCCTCATAATTTTTGATCCCGGATGAATTATGAGGACCATAATATATCAAATCGAAGGAGTTTTCGAGACACTTTCGATGCCATCAGAATTTAGTTGTTTCACATTCGGGAGTTTGTCAAGATACAGCCCGGAAAATACTGGTTCACATTTTCTTAAACGTATCGCTTCCATTGGATACCTTGGGCTCTTTTGCGCAGAAATTTTTTGGCGGGAACAAATGCCCCTCCACTACTTTACCCACGTAAGTATATACGTGGGTGAAGTAGTGCAGAGTAATTTATAGCGTATGACCAGTTTTGGGTTGGTATATAATTTTCAGAATCTTGATCTGAGAAGATAACGAGTGGACACAAGCGTCGTCATTTATCATTGACTCAAATCTCGACTCTTAAGGGATATAGTTCCAAACCCTCAGCTCTATGAGCCGCACCCTTCTATTACTTTATGTTTTACTCTGGCGTGAAGTAGTTTATATGCTCATGAGTAACTTCTCCATTTCAGTGGCATGTAGCTTTGGCAAATGTAGCCTATAGATGGTAGATAACAATTCATCTTGAACGCTTTATAAGGTAGCGATGGCTTAGGAAACAGGGTTAGGATCTGTTGCCTAAGATTTTCCAACTTTATGAGCCGTGAGGATCTCACAAAGGCTTTTCTCCCTACGAATCGTGAGGATCTCGCAGGTGTCTTTTCTCCTTAGGAGTCGTGAGAATTCCTAAGTGTGCTTTCTCTTGAGAGTCGTAAGGATCTCACAAGAGAATTTTCCCTCTTAGAAGTCGAGAGGACTCGTAAGTGGTTGTTTCCCTCCTTTGGAGAGTATGGTCCGTGAATAGTATGCAAGAGTCCATTTTGGACCGACTTGCAGTGCCCCAGTGCTTAGGAAACCGGTCCTTATCCCTATTGCCTAAGGCTTTTCCCTACGAGTCGAGACGAATCGAGAAGTTCTCGCAAGGATGTCCTAACGTCACAGTTAACCTCTGCTCTTTACGACAGAGGTCCGTTAGGGTCTGTGGTACTAGGGTTTTGCCTGTCGTACCGTCGCGTTAGCTGATGTATCCCTCGATAAGCAATCTTGTTGTTCGAGTAGCCTTGCGACTGTCGTGTCTCCGATCCCTTTGGGGGCTGGACAAGACATCTTCAAGCAATCTTCCCAGGCAGTTTGACCGTTGGAAAAGCAAGCGTTAGGAATTTTGCCATGCCGCTTTTTACTTGAGGTTAGGCTCAGTTTGTGGAGCCCCGATGAGTCATAACCACTCCACGCTGGTGTGGGATGATCTCCGATAGTCTTTCAGGTTTTATATGAGTTGCCGTCAAGACCCTGAAGCTAGGAATTTGGCCTTTGCTTCGTTTGTTGGCATTGCGTCTGCTGTAACGAGACGAATGTCGCGGTTGTCTCTAGGTTGCGGGTGAACCGTCAAGGTTTGGAACTAGGGATTTTGCCGTGGCTCCGTTGTTTGATTGTCGCGTATGAATCATGCTGAAGGAAGAACGCTGGGGTGACATCTCGTCAGCTGTATCGAGACGAACGTCGAGGTGGTGACCACTCCGCGCTGGTGTGGGATGATCTCCGATAGTCTTTCAGGTTTTATATGAGTTGCCGTCAAGACCCTGAAGCTAGGAATTTGTCTTTCGCTTCGTTTTCTTTGACGTGTCCGAATCCTATTGGAGGAAGGACGCTGTAGTGGCATCTCGTTTTCTGTATCGAGACGAACGTCGAGGTGGTGACCACTCCGCGCTGGTGTGGGATGATCTCCGATAGTCTTTCAGGTTTTATGTGAGTTGCCGTCAAGACCCTGAAGCTAGGAATTTGGCCTTCGCTTCGTTTGCTTTGGCGTGTCCGAATCCTGTTGGAGGGAGGACGCTGTAGTGACATCTCGTCTGCTGTATCGAGACGAACGTCGAGGTGGTGACCATTCCGTGCTGGTGTGGGATGATCTCCGATAGTCTTTCAGGTTTTATATGAGTTGCCGTCAAGACCCTGAAGCTGGGAATTTGGCCTTCGCTTCGTTTGCTTTGCCGTGTCCGAATCCTGTTGGAGGAAGGACGCTGTAGTGACATCTCGTCTGCTGTATCGAGACAAACGTCGAGGTGGTGACCACTCCGCGCTGGTGTGGGATGATCTCCGATAGTCTTTCAGGTTTTATATGAGTTGCCGTCAAGACCCTGAAGCTAGGAATTTGGCCTTCGCTTCGTTTGCTTTGGCGTGTCCGAATCCTGTTGGTGGGAGGACGTTGTAGTGACATCTCGTCTGCTGTTTCGAGATGAACGTCGAGGTGGTGACCACTCCGCGCTGGTGTGGGATGATCTCCGACAGTCTTTTAGGTTTTATATGAGTTGCCGTCAAGGCCCTGAAGCTAGAAATTTGGCCTTTGCTTCGTTTGCAGGCATTGCGTCTGCTATATCGAGATGAATGTCGCGGTTGTCTCTAGGTTGTTGGTGAACATTCGAGATTTGGAATTAGGGACTTTGCCATGGCTTCGTTGTTTTGACCCTGGGGTGACATTGCGTCTGTTGTAACGAGACGAATGCTGAGGTGCAGCTGGGATTTTGTCATCACTCCGCTTTATTTTGACCGTGAGGTCTTTTGTTGACGTTGCGTATGCATCTTGCTGGACTGCGAAGGAACGCCGTTGTTGATATTGCGTCTGGTGTAACGAGACGAATGCTGGGGCGGAGCCGGGATTTTGCCGTCACTCCGCTTTGTTTCGACCGTGAGGTCTTTTGTTGACATTGCGTCTGCATCCTGCTGGACTGTGAAGGAACGCCGTTTTTGACATTGCGTCTACTGTAACGAGACGAATGCTGTGGTGGAGCTGGGATTTTGCCGTCACTCCGCTTTGTTTCGACCGTGCGGTTTTTTGTTGACGTTGCGTCTGCATCTTGCTGGACTGCGAAGGAACGCCGTTGTTGACATTGCGTCTGCTGTAACGAGACGAATGCTGAGGTTGTCACGCTCCGCTTTCCAAAATACAGAAAACGAGGGATGACTAGGCCAGCCATGCTCCTACGGTCAAGGAATCATCCCGCCGTAGTCACACTTCGGCTTCTAGCATTACATGGTAATCAGTAAATAAAGTACAGTAGTAAAGGAATCACATCACTAATTTATTACATTAAAATCCATTGTTCACAAATTACAGATAACAAGAACAATTACTAACCAAGTTCAATCTCACGATCACTTTTATGGAAAGCGGTAAAGGAAGAAAAGTACACCAGACTATATCTCCGTGAACTCGAAAGGTAGATCCGTCTCCTGCGCTGGTCCTTCCATGGGATCTGAGCATGCATACTCAGGTCGTCAGAGCGACACAATAACAATATTATTATAATATGATGAAACATGTAAAAGAGGTAATACTAGTAAAAGTACAATGCGAGTAATCACTATGTCACTATATGATGCAGAATACGATCTGTGTCCCTATCGGTCTCTAGGTCATGTTTGAAATCGCATAGTGGAAGGAGGATCATGTTTAACAAGAGTCTCGTATATAACCGAGACAACGGTCCACATGCCCGGGACATAACCCTGTCAGCCGGATCGCTAGATCCTACCTAATATATATATCGCTGCTCGAATGATCATCCTCTAAAACACGGTCCCGCTAAATACGATTCTCTTTCCACTTCGATTTCCCCTTTATCCCCAGGTTTACACTATTTATGATCTTGGTTTAGTCGCGTACAAGTATACCAATGGCACGGTTTTATCACTGTTCACTGTATCAATCACTGTCACGAATATTCACTTCCCATTGGTGTACTCGTCACGCCTAAACCAACATCAATCATGCACGATAATGCAATATCCACTGACTCTAACACGCGCTAACACTAAGTATATGGCAAATGGGGTAAGATATATGTATGTATGCCATCAATAAGCTAAGTATGTTATGAATCCAGATGCATGTCATTAACTTACAAAAATTGCATAAATTCATCTGTTTAGAATTCAACGAAATGATACAAATACGATAAATAGAAAACTCAGTCATAAATTCATCAAAATTAGTTTCAGTTCAAACGGGATTCCGGTTTTCAAGATACAGCCGTTTTATTTTAAGTGCTCGCGGCTGGAAATTCAGTTTCAGAACTGAACGTCCGTTTCGCGACACGAATTGCACCCAGTTGAGTTCAGAATTTAGCGATGATACAGTTGAATAAAATATAGGGTTTTCAATATAGTATTCAACTCAATAGACGGATCCTCAATCGCATCTGTACGTCGAAAGTTATACACAGTTTAACATCAGTATGTCACTTCTGAATCTGTTCTGGACAGTTATACGTTCTGCCCTTTTATTTACAATTTAAATAGCAAACGGCAATGAAACGGAATGAAACCACTTGTTTTGTTTAGATAACAGATCCATCTTTAATACACTATAGAGTTCCATAACATACGAATTCAGGAAACAAAGTGACACACATTTTGGGACAGTACACAGCAACCAGCGTCGCTCTGGACTGCAGTCCAGAGTCGCACTCCGATCTAAATATCATTGCAGTTACAGAACAGAAATCATTAGAAGTTTACATAGAGTTAAAGTTCATCGAGTCGGCTTCGATTTAAGCCCTCGAACGCATAATTCCAGTATGTACATAATTTACAGTGATTTTAATCATTTTCAGATACGGAAAAATTCTAGTTTTATCGGCATATTTGGGGGTATCAATTTTAGTCACTAACAATCGTATTTTCCAGTGAAATTTATACACGATATTCGTCATTATATGGGCCAACAGAAAACATCTATTTCCGTCAATTTAAGCAAGTATTTTCATTGGGGTCTAGCATCGAACACATAGGTCGCATAATATATCGGGAATCAGTAAATTAAAAACTAAATGATTTAAGTTTGTATCACAATTATATTAGCATGTAGCAAGTAAAACACTTGCCTGGAAACGTCTCGGGGTTGCACGGCAGCAGTGGCGTCACGAACGCGCGGTGTACGTCGTGAAACGATTTGCGCGAGCTTGGCTCGCGATACGGAATTTGCATCGGAGTTGTCCGGAGACTTCTTATACTCGCTGGAAGCGGAGGAGGTGCTCTGTGGTTTGCCTGAGAAGTGCTGGGGTTGACGACGGTCGACGGCGTCACTCCGGCGACGAGCCGCAGAGGGTGTCTGGGAAAATGGGTTATGGGATTTTCTTGAAGAGAGAGAGAGGGGGGGCTCGGGTGTGGATCTTGGAGGAGGAGGAGAAGATGCAGAGGGTGTTGGGGTCGATGGTGTGGTGTGGAGATCGCCGGCGTCGAGCGTGTAGGGTGGGGGTCGAGCTCGGTGCAGAGGTTGGTGTGCAGGGAAGTTGGGTTGATGGAGGGTGGAATCGTGGAGGGAGAAGGAGGGTGAATGAGGGGTCTCCGAGGGGCTGTCGTCGTCGTGGGGGTCAAGCGAAGAGATGGGTGATCGCCGGCGTCAAGGGTGCAGTGGGTTCGAGGGAAGTTGGGTGCTCGGTAGGTTTTTGGTGATTAGGGATTTCGAAAATGGAAGAGAAGAGAGAGGTGAGGGTGTGATGGGAAGCGACGGGGCAACGACACTGCGAGGGCGTGGGCGCGAGCTGCGGCGGAGGAGGCGGGTCGCGGATTGAAGGGGGTGAGCGGGAAAGAAGGAGAGCAGTTGGGGAAGAGGGAGTGGAGCGGGTCGGGTCGGCGCGGGTCACGGGCCGAAGGGAGTGGGCCGGGCTGAGTTTTTAAAATAATTCCTTTTTTTAAAATTCGTGGGCTGAGGTTAGAACGGGCCGGGGGAAAAATTTGGTTAGAAAAAAAATTGGGCTGAGGGTTTATTTTAAAGGAGATTGGGCTGACGGTTTATATAGGGTTTAAAGTAAAATATTTTACTTGTTTCAGTTTAATTCGGCTTTGGTTTTAAATCTTGGGTTTTGGCTTTTAGGGTTTGGGAAATTTTGTTTGGTTTAGGGTTGTGTATATATTAGTATATTTTAGCTTTTGGTTTTGGACTATAATTTTAAAAGAGCTGGAAAAATAAAGTTTAAATATTAAGCTTAAGCAACCAATTAAAAAAAATACGAGGGAAAAAAGAAAAGGAAATCACTGGGATTTAGAAAATAGGAAACTTTTATTAAGATGGGAACGGGGATTTACAGAGGTGGAGCTGGGATTTTGCCGTCACTCCGTACTGTTCCCCTCCGAACGGCGGCCAAGACATGGACGTCTTGCCTAAGGCTCGGGGCAGATGCTATTTGGTTTTTATCCGTCCACCTCTCCGAAGATGCCAAGTTGATTTATGGCACCGTGTATCGGAGGTTTGGACGGATGCGGCCGATGTAGCAGACTTGTCCCCCTCGTCTGAGGGGTTTTTGATTGTAGGGACGCTCTTCCCTGCAGGCGCAAGCCCCTGCAGTTAATTACGCTACCGCATAGCGGTAACAACTTTCTCCTTCTCCATAATTTCACTTCGTGTCGTGGGTGTTTGTTTTGTTTGTGGTTGCCCGTAGATTGTATACGAAGACTAATTTATGTCGTCGCCCGTAGGACGTGGATTAGTCCAAATCCGTATTTACTTAGATTTGGGTTTGGTGTTTTAGTTTAAGGATACATTAGCCATGTTTGAGGGTAAGATCAACTTAAACGTTCGTTAAGGATACGTTAGTCTGATTTGAGACTAAGATCGACTTAATGGAAAGAGCATTTAGGGGCTCTATTGTTCCAGTTTAGGGACGTAGTGGTCCATTGCATGTATGGCTGCCGGGACCCGTCACCTCTCTGACGTCATTGAAGGATTACAATGATAGGTGTCAGAGGAGTTCGGAGATATACCCTTGAACCAAGGTAGATTGGGTGATCCCTAGTCCAATTTGGGACTAAAGCTTGTTTGAATGTTTAAGGATACATTAGCCATTTTTGAGGCTAAGATCAACTTAAACGGGATCGTTTAAATCCGGCAAGAAAGCATTTGAGGGCTCTATTGTTCCAGTTTAGGGACGTAGTGGTCCATCGAATGTATGGCCGTCGGGGCCTGTCACCTCTCTGACGACGTTGAAGGATTACAACGATAGATTTCAGAGGAGTTCAGATATGTACCCTTGAACCAAAGTTGATTTAAGGGAGCAGCCATGCTTAGTCAATTTAATTTGAGGACTTACGGCCATGATTGGGTTAAATCCAGTTGAAAATGTTCAACATTTTTATTTATATTTAGCCTAGTAGGCCTTTATTAGGGCTCCGCCCCTGTTAATAATGCACTGCATTTTATTCTGGCCTGTTAGGCCTTTTAAGTTGGGCTCTGTCCCCTTTTTATAATGTAAAGCATTTATTTTGGTTCATTGGGCCTCTTAATTGGGCTCTGCCCTTTAATAATGCGCTGCATTAATTAGTCTAACAGAGCGCCACGTGGTTTGTCAGGCGCTTTGCGCCAATTGAGGAGCGCAAGGCGCAAGTCCATGTGGAGGTGACACGTGTCACGCTCCGGCAAGCGTAGTGCGCTGCGCCAGTGCGCTGCGCTGTTGCGCTGCTGACACGTGGCACGCTCTGGTGAGTTGCGCCAATTCATGAGAGCAGTGCTCTGTTTTAAAAGCGCATAGCGCAAGCTGTTCTGGAGCTGACACGTGGCGCGCTCTGGTGAGTTGCGCCAATTTCAGAGAGCAATGCTCTATTTTAAAAGCGCATGGCGCAAATGATTCTGGAGCTGACACGTGGCGCTCTCTGGTGGCTTGCGCCAACCCAGGAGCGCAACAGCGCAGATACAAGTGCAAAGCACTGTTTTAATATCTTGATCCAATTTTGGATCCAAGAAAAAGAATTTTTAAGATTCCAGAACCAATGGTTCATCAAAGGTAATGCCTTTTTTTATTATTATATTTTTATTTTAAGATCTTTGATCTTGTTCTTAGATCAATGATCTTTTTAGAAGAAGTTCTTCTTTTTAAAGTATTTTACCTTCTTTTCTTTCTTTCTGAATTTCTTCTCAAAATTCTTTAGAGGAGTCTTCTCTCTGTTTTCTGAGTTTCCGTCTCTCTATCTTGTGTTGTTGTTTTCAATGTCCTTTAGACTTGGGGTCTAGGGGCCTTTATATAGTGCCAATAGATTTGTTAAATTAGTTAAAGAGATCTTTCTCTGAGTGATTTGGAGATTTTCCCCACCATTGGATCTTTGATCCAAGGGCTTCTGTTTTACAGAAGGCAATCTTCTTGTTTTTAACAAGAACAGAAAGATCTTACTGGAATTTTAATTCTGTTTGGCGCAAACGCACCTGCGCTTGATACGTGTAGCTCAGCGCAGCGCAACTGCGCTGCCACGTGTCGCTCAGCGCAGAGCGCAGCGCAACTGCGCTGCCACGTGGCGCGCAGCGCAGAGCGCAAATCAGCTGAAGCGTTGCTTCCTTTATTAAAATTTAAATTTTAAATAGAGCTTTGCTCTGATTGGGGGAAACAGAAGCGTTGCTCCATTTCCCGTCTTGGGATTTAAACAGAGCTTTGCTCTGAAAGGGAGATTTTCTCCTTTATTATTATTATTATTTATTTATTTATTTATTTTTTCTTTTTATTGTTATTATTTTATAAGGAGCGGGTTTTGAGCCAAAATTTTGGCGGAAACACCTACGAGTCGTAAGGATCTCGTAGGTGCGTTTTCTCCCTAGGAATCGTGAGGATTCCTAAGTATGCGTTTTCTTATAAGTCGTAAGGATTTTACAAGAGTGTTTTATCCTTACAAGCCGAGAGGACCTATAAGTGTTTGTTCACCGTGTGAGCATATCCCTAGTCGTTGATGGGACTCTGTTAGGGAAATGTTCATTCGTGACCGTGGATTGTACACAAGGATCAATATTGAACCGCTTGTAGGGCAGTCTAAGAAATGTGATGGCTTAAGAATAGGTTCAGATCCCTATAGCTTAAGGCTTTTGAATCCTATGAGCCGTTAGGGTCTCAAAGGGAAATTCTCCTTACGAGTCGTGAGGATCTCGTAAGTGTAATTTCTCCTTAGGAATCGTGAGGATCTCTAAGTGTGTTGCTCCCTTGTGAGTCGTAAGGATCTCACGTAGGTGGTTTCTCCTTACAGAGTCGAGAGGACCTTGCAAGTGTCTCTTGACGATATTGCGCCCTTTCGGGTTTTCACAAAACTCGCCGGTAGTCCCGCAGTTTTTACTCACGGAGCCCTTTCGGGTTTTCATCTGTGCCCATCTTGCTTATGGACATACCCTTTTTTTTAACACCACGTTAGTCTGGAGACGGCGCGGGTTGGTAGTAGTTTAACGACGTTTCGGTCATAGGTCCGAGATTTTTCGGGCAGCGTACGATTACGCAGCTAGATTTTCTCGCAAATCTTCACATATTTTGTGTCGGAGGTGGATTCCTTGAAGAGAAGGCTGAGTGCGATTTCTTCGTCAGAGTCGCTTCCAAAGGTGATAACTTGCGATCCCATAGTGTCGATTATGTGACAGTTGTCAGCGGCTCTTTTGCGTTCATCTGTCGTACTTTTCTGTTCCCGACGCGCCTTGCATTTCACTCGTTGAACGTGTTGTCGGTAGGCAATATATCCCTGCCACGAGTTTTTAAAGGCTATGCATTCCTCGGTAGGGTGTGCAATTCTCTGATGGTATAAGTAAAAGTTAGGATGTATGTCCGCTTCATCAAGATGTATACTGCCAGAAGAATTTCCTCTGAAAGAGGGCAACTTCATTCCCATTGATATGGCTTTGGCGAACCTTTTCCTTGTCTTGAACCTGCTTTTATCTGTCGCGGGCATGCCTCAGTCTGGTTGGGGTGTTTTAACCTTTTCGTCCAGTCTCCGGCGTTTGGATTTTTCAAATATGGCCATTTCGCGCTCTCGATCAGCTTTGCTTTTAAGAAGAGTTTCGTTCAGGAATGCATCGATCATTTTGTCTGATGGCCCTAGAAGTTTCGGCTCAGGATCTGCCCCCAATTTCTTTTCGTCAGGAGCTTCTTCACCGTTTATCAACGAATGAGAGATCACATGGCAGCTTGCCACATAATCTTCAGGTTCATCCGACGAGTCTTCTCCATTGTCGTCATCTCCGTCCTCATGGACGTAGCTGAGAAATTCTTGGAGTGTGATTGGGGTCCGCACCTTCTGGTTATATTCTTCCAGCGCGTCAATCTGTTTTTGCAGGTCTGTGCGCTTGTCATCAAGCTTCACGGGCTTTTTGGTCTTCTTCTTCTTCTTCGAAGACTTTGATGGCTGGGTGCGAACGCTTTGACTATCACCACCAATTTTTGTAGTTGGGCGCGGTTTCAGCATTCCCTCGACGATCTCGGGTTCCAGTGGATTTTTCTACTTGATTGTCGGGCATGTTTGGAGATCCTTCAACATTCTTTTCGTTCTTGCCGAAAGAACAACTTCTCATGGGGCTTTCCTTATGAATGAGCACAATGCCAACGGCATATCCAATTTTTTAGGGGCGTGAGGTTGTGGCGGGTTCACCTTCCAGTTTTCAGATAATGCGAACTTGCCTTGTTGGTATTGGTCCTCAATCCAGCCTTTGAAGACGAAGCAATCTTCGATTGGATGGCTTATTGCTTGGTGGTAAGGGCAGTAATTAGGATTGTTGACATCGCCCGGCTGCAACGGACGTTTTGGATCTGGCAGATTGATGAGTCTGTTGCGCACTGCCATCTCGAACAGTCTCCTCGTTTTATCCCGGGGAAACGAGTAAGGACGTCCCAATCTCTCCTCGAGGGATGGGCATGGGCGCACGTTGTTTTGGCGAACAACCGGCTTTAAGTTGCTCGGCTGTTGTTGAGTGTTGGCGACGAAGGTTGCTTTCCCCTTCCCTTTTTCGTTTCGAGGCTTCGACTTCGAAGGAGATGGTCTATGACCCATCTGATCCATTTGGGCCAGCTTGTCAATCAAAGCCTG
Source organism: Agapanthus africanus (assembly GCA_030015575.1). Lineage (NCBI taxonomy): Eukaryota > Viridiplantae > Streptophyta > Magnoliopsida > Asparagales > Amaryllidaceae > Agapanthus > Agapanthus africanus. Next base: position 437,146,182 of record JASDDO010000004.1, read on the forward strand.
GAAAGTGGTTGGCTTGAAAAACATTATGAACTGGGAAATGGTCGCCTGCGGATCAAGAGTACCCACGAACATGCCCACTGCTGGCGCTTCTTCGATGCGCTGCTCGCATTTTGACCACAGATTCCTCTATCGTATTGCGTATTGAACCCATGTCTCGCCTGGCTTCACCCTGGCGTTAATTAGTGCGGTAATCGGAGTACGCTCGCTAGCGCTTGCGAATCTTTGTGTGAACAACAGCTCCATTTCTGCAAATGTCTTGACAGAGTCGTTCGGGAGTTCAGAGTACAATTCGAACGTTGTCTCCGACAAGCTGCTGACGAACTGGCGAAGTAGCAGTTTATCGTCACCCCCAGTGTTGCCACATAGAGCCCTGAACTGGGCGACATGCTGATGCGGATTGCCCGTCCCTTTATATACATGAAATTTAGGGATCGTATATCCTGGCGGGTACCTTATTTGGTCATACCATCCCGGATAAGATCGCCCAGTTTTAACAATGTGGTCGGCCGCTTCATTCGCCTGGTGAGCTCGTATTTGCTGAGCGATGTAGTCGTCCAAGGCGGCCTTAGAGACTGTCTCTTCCTTGGCTGCTGAACAAGACGGAAGGGGATTTGACGTCTCCGCTCGATCATCTTCGAGAATAATCGGAGGATCTTCAGCTGGAGGGTCCGGCTGGATCATCATGCCCACCATATCTTGGAATAGAAGAGCTATTTGTTTTACATTGGCCGCTTGTTCCGCAGCCTCCTTGTCCTTCTTTTCGAGCATTCTCCGAAGGAATTCAGCATCAGTTTCCTGCTCACGACGCTGCTCCGAGGATGTCTCCGGGCTTGCTTTCGGTCCCGTAAGTGTGGCCATAGCTGTTAGCATTTCTTGGAGCTTTTGTTGTTGTTGCTCATGAGCCTTAGTCACTGATCGCGTAAGCGGTCGATGACCTGTGGAGATACGGCTATCCTCTTTTCCGGATACCATATAGATGGTGTGCACCACCATGCCCCCAGACTTGGGGAGTTTAGATGCAGTGGTCTTGCGGTTTGTTGCAGACTCAGGGATTTTCTCTGGCCTTCTCCTCTTGTGGGCGGTCAAAGTTGAGAGGGCCGTTGCGGTGGGCACCCAAGTAGCTGTCACCTTCTATGGCTCGACAGGGTGGTCCTCTTCTCGCCGAACTTTCATCTTTCCTGTCGGCGGAGATAGTCTTGATCAATAACCGAGTCTTGGACCTGTTGCCAAACTCTATAAATTTTAAAAGACAGCCGCTGTTGGGGCTGCTCCAGCTTCGTCTTTGTAATCTTTTCAACAGGCAAAGGAGACTTTTTTAGCACGGCAGTTGGCGAATTCCTGCGGACCATGTTAAGTAGTTCATAGTTGTTCCCAGTTGGAACAACAGTATCAACTTCCACCATTGGAGCTGGCGGAGTCAGTCCAGAAGGGGAATTGCCCCCAGCTTTCCTTACTCGGCGCCAGTGGCGACGTCGAGCATGTCGTGCGGCCGGGATCACCTCCGCTGTTGGATCAGCTTTTCCATGTCCCCTATTTTGAGGAGAGACTGTTATTGGCGCTAGCCTGTCGAAGACTGACGTCCGTTGAGAAGGGATAGTCAGTCTTGCGAATGCCGACTTTCGAACAGGGGAAATGGCCTTCATGACTTCACCTGGAGTAGGAGTTGGAACGGTCATTCTTGCAAAGACTGACTCCTTAGCAGGGGAAGCCGCTTTGACGACTTCAGGGGTAGGAATGGCTATCCGCTTCGGGATAACCTCTTCAGGAATTATGGCCTTCTTCATGGGCCCATCTGAGCTTCGGCCTCGTCTATTGAAAACTGAGGCAGTGGACTTGGACGACCCGTTGAGAGTGGCCGCAGTAGTTTCAAGCCGATCAAAGACCGACTTCTTCGGAGCAAAATGTTCTTCTTTTCTGCTCGGGTGCAACGGGCATCTTCATAGGTACAACACCACGTCTATTCACCGGAATACCTCTGCGTATAGGCGCTCGATTCGGCGTAAACGCCGGCTTCCGCACCACAACTGCCTGCTGCCTTGCATTCCCAGTCTTTACTGATAAGTTTTGCTGTTCTCGGGCTGCTTTTAGAACTTGCGAGAAAGTGGTCAATCCCAGATATATAATGTGCCTCTGGATTTCCATGTCCAAACTGCGCATAAACCTTCGTGCCCTATCAGCCTCTTTAGCCACCGAAGGTCCAGCGAATCGACTGAGCCGTGTCCACTCAGCCGCATGCGCATCCACGGATCCGCCGTTCTGCTTCAAGCTGATAAACCTTTCTTCCATTTCTTCCCATGCAGTATGCAGAAAGAACTTCTCCAAGAAACTCTGCGAGAAAGTTGCCCAACTGATCGGCTTGGGCAAACAGATCTCTTCCACAAGCCACCACTCGCGGGCATAGTCCATCAATTGGATGCGTACGACATCCACTCTCTTGTCCTCTGGAATCTGTGCTGCAACGAGCAGATTCTCCGTATCGACTAGCCACTGCTCCGCTGGCAACAGCTCCTCCAAACCAGTGAAAATGAATGGACCAAGTCTCCTGAAATCTGCTACGGTACCTACACGCTCTACTGGTTTGGCCGCAACATTGTTTATAGACTGCTGGACGGTCCGCAAACCTTCCTGAAAAGCCTCGGCTTGCCGCTGGTTCAGCTCAGTCTGCCGCTTCTGGTCCTCAAGCATCCCACGTATTACTCCAAGCAAAGCAGCGTCATCAACATGCCTCTGGTACGATCGTAGATTCCTATCTGCCATGATCCTGCAACCAAGACACGCCAAAGGATTAGTATGATAACAAGATTCAAAACTTGCGATGAATAATGACCATAAATCAAGGATATGAATCAAGACTAGAATACTTAAATAGAATACCGCATTGTAACCATGCCGCTGTACATAGTTACAATCACATAACTCCACTCAAGTCGCCAAAATCCTCGAGATAAACAGTAGGGAACCAAAAGTTTCAAGTCGAGATGCAAAGTGGTTTGCATATCGTCAAGACACGGGGTCAAGAGAAGGATATGATTCAAGAATCACGATAACAATGTGGCAGGACATGTTCCTAATTACAGATTTTCTGATTCGTGTATTGGGTCCAATACCCAACTACAAAAGAATCAAACCCGATTAACCTAAATTCTATGGATCTGATACCAAACAAACCCTGTCACGCCCCACTTTCCAGAGTGCGCTAAGATCGGCACGTGATAGAGCCAACCATAGTACCTGTGGCTAGGAAACATCCCTCCACGGTCACATTACGGCTGTCTACAAGATATCAAGAACAGTAAAAATAAAATAAACTATCTAGTACATGTCCATAAGACAGAATAAACGAGTCAAGAAATAATATGCGGAAGCAATAAATCCAAGTAACAATAACAATCTGGAAGGTACGTCCCAAAATACGGGCTCACATCAGGAATGAAAATGCTGAAAGAAAACCAAACCAAAATACTAACAGGTCCTCACTGCTCGGCCTGTTGACTGAAGTACTCCTGAACGGCTTTGTTCTCCTCCGAAACACAGAGACGCGACCGCGTAGGTTCGTCTTGCCTGAATTTGGGGGCAGATGCTAATTGGTGCTATCCGTCCACCTCTCCAAAGATGCCAAGTTGATTTATGATACCATGTATCGGAGGTTTAGACGGATGCGGCCGATATAGCAGACTTTGTCAGATTCCCCTTCGTTGAGGGGTATTTGATTGTGGGGACGCTCTTCCCTGCCGGCGCAAGCCTTTGCAGTTAATTACGCTACCGCATCGCGGTAACAACTTTCTCCTTCATGGTCACTTCGTGTCATGGTGTTTATTTTGTTTTGGGTTGCCCGTGGATTGTATACGGAGACTAATTTATGTTGTCGCACGTAGGGCGTGGATTAGTCCAAATCCGTATCTTCTTAGATTTGGGTTTGGGGTTGGGTTTAAGGATATGTTAGTCTCATTTGAGACTAAGATCAACTTAAACGTTTGTTAAGGATACGTTAGTCTAATTTTAGACTAAGATCAACTTAACGGTTTGTTAAGGATACATTAGTCTAATTTTAGACTAAGATCTACTTAACATGATCATTTAGATCCAACAAAAGAGCATTTGGGCTCTATTGTTTTAGTTTAGGGACTTTGCGGTCAATTACCAGTTTAAGGACATGGTGGTCCAGTTTAAAGACGTCATAGTCTGTAAAGGTTAAAGACATCATAGTCCATGGGCTTAAGGACCCTACAGTCTGAGGTTAAGGACATCATAGTCCATGGGCTTAAGGACCCCACAGTCCGTAGTTTAAAGACGTCATAGTCTATAAAGTTTAAGGACATCATAGTCCATGAGTTTAAGGACCCCACAGTCTATGGAATGATTGGTTATCGGGACCCGTCACCTCTCTGAAAACGTTGAAGGATTACAACGACAAATATCAGAGGAGTTCAGAGATGTACCCTTGAACCAAAGTTGATTGAGAGATTTGTAGTCCAATTTGGAACTAAGATCAGTTAATTAGATTATGAGCACATTGGCTCAGTTAAATCTGAATTGAGTACTTATGGCCAATTTGGGCTAAGTCCAATTAAGTTTGAAATGTTGGGCCTTTTTTGGCCTGTTGAACATTTTTCTGGGTTCAGCCCTTCATTATTTAGCGATGCTTAACAAGAGTTTGAGAGATTTGAGAACATTTTGTCTTTGGCTGAGCACTTAAACATTATAGTTCTGGATTTTAAGTCTCATTTAAAGGGGATATTTGCCTCTGGAAAACTTAGCCAATTTAGGCTAAGCTGGTTTTAGAATAGTGTTAAACACTAAAGGACATCTGGCGGTCACGTGTCCTCACGTGATGTATTTAAAACAGTGTTAAACACTGGAGACAAAAAGCTCAAATTAGTGTTAAAAACTAGAAAGGAAGGGGTCACGTGTGAGCATGTGAGGCACCTGAAGATGGGGCCAGACCTCCTTTATTTCATTATCAGAATATTCAAATAAGTATTAAACACTTTTAATCTTCAGGCCATCACGTGTAGGCACGTGATGGGCAGCCATGTATTGATTATTAAAGTGTTTATTAAGGGGTCACGTGGGGACACGTGAGGGCGCCCAAAATCAGTACTGCCTTTGGTTTTGTTCTCTTCATTTATGAGGGTCACGTGTGAGCACGTGAGGCATTGCCTCCAAGCTTTTTCCTTCTCATTTTGGGGAGTCTGTTTAAGGGTCACATGGGAACACGTGACCTAGTTTTGTTCTCTCTTTTCTGCTCATTGAGAATGGGGGTCACGTGTTACCACGTGACCCAGTTCTTTACGTGCTTGGAGTGCTTTAAGTCTCTTGTTTTAAGAATTAAATTCTCTGTAGGGTTAAACCCTAATTCTATTTTAGAGGAATTAAATTCCTATGTATATGGAATAATTAAATTCTCATATAGGGTTAAACCCTAGTTCTTTTCTTCTAGAGGAATTAAATTCCTATGAATTTGGGAGAATTAAATTCTCATAAAGGGTTAAACCCTAGTTCTGTTCTTTTAGAGGAATTAAATTCCTATGAATTTGGGAGAATTAAATTCTCATACAGGGTTAAACCCTAGTTTTATTTGGAGGAATTAAATTCCTATGTATTTGGGGGAATTAAATTGCTTAAACTCAAATTCTCCTTCTATGTCTTGGATCTGCATGGCAGAATCTCCCCGATGAGAATTAAATTCTCAACTTGTGGGGAGATCTGCTTCTGCAGATTTTCAACCAAAAGAAGAACTAAGTTCTTATTCAGAAGAGTTAAACTCTTAAATTGAGAATTAAATTCTCTTTTTTTGTTATGGAGTTTAGATCTCTTTCCCCTTTCTCACTTAGGGTTTCTTCTTTTTCTGAAAAGATCTTCTTTTCTTTCTTGAGAATTAAATTCTCCTCTCTTTTTTCTCTCTGTTGTTGTTTTTCTCTCAAAAATCAAAGATCCTCTCTCTTTTCTTTTTGGCTCCTATTTATAAGAGAAAGAAAAGAATCAATTTGTTTTGTCAATTTTTCATTGAAAGATTTTAATTGATTTTGTAACCAACATGATCTTTTAGATCACTCGGTAAATTTTATTCACCATTGGATTTTTAATCCAAAAGATCTTTTATCTGTTATTCCTGGCAAATTTCAGGAAAATCTTTCCTTGTATAAAATCTTTCCATAAATTGGTGAATTTTAATCACCATTGGATTTTTAATCCAACGGTGCTCCATTTTACAGAGCACCGTCTTTTTTGTTTGGAAAGATTTAGAGAAATATTTTTCTAATTAGGGTTTTTGATTCCCTCTTAATTAGAATTTAATTCTATTAATTCATAGATCTTTAGGAGCCCATCACGTGTTGGCACGTGACCCCCTGATTAAGCATTTGACCAGAATTTAATTTTGTTGTTTTAAAGAACTCAGAAATTATCACGTGTCAGCACGTGACCCTTGGTCACGTGTTGGCACGTGATGCCCCATTGGGGTTTTTCCTTGTTATTTTATTATACCTTTAATTCTTTTCAGTGGGTTTAAAGGCCCATCACGTGTTGGCACGTGACCCCACCGATAATTATTTCCAATTATTTATTTTATTCAGTGCCTACAGGTTTTGCCTGTAAATGGTCACGTGTCTGCACGTGATGCTCGGTCACGTGTGAGCACGTGATGCCTCATAAATTTTGATCCCGGATGAATTATGAGGCCCATAATATATCAAATCGAAGGAGTTTTCGAGACACTTTAGATACCATCAGAATTTAGCTGTTTCACATTCGGGAGTTTGTCAAGATACAGCCCGGAAAATACTGGTTCACATTTTCTTAAACGTATCGCTGCCATTGGATATCTTAGGCTCTTTTGCGCAGAATTTTTTTGGCGGGAACAGGCTTGTGATAGAGATAGAGGATATGGGCCATGCGAAACCCAGACGTCAGTACGTCATAATCGCAACAATAATATAATCAGGAGGTAACAAGGCATGCAGGCATGAGTATAAACAGTAAAATGAATATAACCAGTCAACATTGATATAGAACAGTGAAGTGTAACAGTATACGTGAGGTACAACGAATAAACTAAACTGTGCTACTGGGTTATCTATTCTAAAGTTTTCGAAATCAATTAATGTAATCTTCATCGTAACACATCGGTCTATTCCCCGTTCATTCCCCACGTGACCACGGTTACAAGATATGATAAACTGTGAGTCTATGTCCCGTTCATTCCCCATGGGACCACGGTAACATGATGTAATAGCCCTTTGAGTTACGTTCAGTTACATTCTTGATTTCCCCTTACCCCCAAGTTATGTGTTCAAGTGGGGTATTGATAAATCTGAAGCTAATGCCAACACAGGATCAAGCTAGAACAGGTTTGTCTATACAGACAGCAGGATATGTCCATCGGGACAACATGTCAGGATTGTCGGCATTAGAAACAGGATCAGGTAACATGTCAAGTATTGCTGTATCAGGTCATGTCAAGTGGTGCACAGTGTATTACATGGGTGCTCAACGGTAAAATGTAGCAAGTATTGGATCAGGGTAAAAGTACAGATGTACAGTAAAAGCATGGATGCACAATTATCTATCAGGGGTTACATCATGACTATGTAGGATGCACATTATCTAGCATGGTGTGTCACTATAACAATAATATATAACAACGTGACATGGTATGCGAATAGATATAGAATTAATGGTATGGATGCACAAATATCGATTAGGGTTACATTACGGTTTCAAGACTAAGCAGGATGCACTTTATTAAGTATGGGGTGTTCCTACAATAATAACATGAACTAATATGATAAGTAGATGCAGCTGTAGGGTTCCTAGGCATACTAATGAGGTCTCACAAGGTATCAACCATGCCAAATTCAAATTTTGTCATGTGCCTACAAACCCTAATACGGATCGTTAACTAGAGGATAGGCGATAAAGAATGCAAGTTAACAACTTAACTAAGAGTGAACGGAAAATACAACCTTTGTAGATCCGGTCCTCCACCTCCATAGCTCCGTGTTGACGTCCCTCCACTGCGATCATCGGATCCCGGACTCTAGCGATGGTTTCGTCGAAGAAATGATCGGGCTAGGTTGTCGACTTCGATGCCGAAGATGATCTACGTCGAGGCAACTCAAGATCAAGCTCCAACTTCACCAAGTCATGAAACTTATGAAGAAAACACCCTATACTACTTGGCAAGTGGTAGAGGATGAAGAAATAGGAAGTGGGTTCACTTTGGATTTGGATTTCTCACTTGGAATCATCACTTAGACATTTTCAAGCAAGCTTTTATTTTTCTCCATGAAGAAGAAGAAGAAGATGATAGAAAAAGAATTAATTCAAAAAGAAAATCTAAGTGATTCTTATCATTTTGCAACCATGGTTGAATGTAGAGAATAAACTAGGGTTAGGTGAATGGTTAGGTTAAGAATAAAACAAAAGGCTTAGACTTAGTCAAAGGTGCTTTGAAGCTTCATGAAGCTTCAAGCCAAAGTGAGAAAAGCCACCACCTTTTGTTTTTGTTTCTTGCCAAAAGAAAATAAATGAAATAAATAAATAAGGCAAAAGAAACTCTAACCATTAACCAAACATGGTTTATTCAAACATACACCCAAGTTTGCATGTATCATCAAACATGATACAATCTTGTGCACAAAAAAATATATCACATATACAATGTGCACAAACAAGTGAGAAAAACATCTTAAGTGAACCAATATTAGTTAATGTAAACTAATATATCAAATATATAATTATACATTAAATCATTAAATCAACACTTGATTTAACGATCCGGTCATATCGCATATGACCGACTAATATCCAATGTATCGACTTATCGAATCAATCCTTGATTCGATAACTAGGTTATATCGCATACAACCAATCGATACATTCATCGCGAGAATAGAATACGGTATCACATACACGTATTATTCTCGGTCCCACACATATCTCATATGCGCTCCCATTTCTTTTCGCTTGAGCCAGAAAACCTCTGTGTAGGACTCTAAAGACTCGTCAATACGCCGGTAGCAGGTGATGATCATATCAAACACCTACAAGCCGCAAGCGGTCTGCTAAACGTAATGGCCACCCGGGTATTGAGCGATCAGAAGATCGACGAGCAAGCCCGCTCACACTCCTGTGAATCCAACCAGTAACACTTACCGTACAGTCCGGTCTCGTCGTCTGATATGTCGCATATCTTGCCTAGGGGGGTAAACGTCAGACCCCAATAGCTCGATAAATCGTGTCGATATGAGGTCTATAACAGTTCGAGAAACTACTGGTAACATTTACCAGTAAATCTCAGCAATCCTGGCCAGGGATTTCCGTTTATAGCCAATCGAACACAGTGAACATCAACTCCCTATACCGGGAGAGACGAATCCCCTCCTATCGCTCATTGCCTCCATGTGATTCGGGACTGTATCCAAAAACCGCTATTTTGCACGCCCTCTTGGACGTGGTAATGTGAAAATCAAAGCACAGTAGGAATCACACAAGACTCTATGACGATCTCGGGTCTACAGACTAACCTGTACCAGTGTCACCAGAGAACTGCCATCTGACGTAAGGTATAATACCATCTGGGAGTTCTCGGCGAGTCCGTCCAGTGTACCCAGTCTCCACTGAGCACCCGTATATCATCTCTGATGTCAAACACCAATGGATATGGTATCATCCATCGCCCATCTGTATGGATCGAGAAGGTATACGCTAATCTACACTGGTATATCGATGCCCTGTCTCGATACACCCACGACTAGGGACCTTGAAGGATGTACTTATGGACTACCATGTCCCCACTAGTATGATCCGCATCATAGTCCAGGTAGTCAAGTTCACATCCTAAGGGCTTTACCAACATGTAACAGAGAGACAATCAGTGTACACGTTAAGGTAAAGAGCAACCGGATAGCATACTATCATGTCGAGCAAGAAAGTCCTCCCTATATATGTCCAAGCATCCACTACAATATACATCCTATGTATAGTAATGGCCTCTAGGGCATACATATAACTAACAATCTCCCACTTGCACTAGGGCTATTTGATAGCAGTGGTTGTAGTATCTCATACTCAACCATCCCATAAATGTTTCTCTCTGGGAAAAGGCCATTGTGAGTGGATCCGCCGTGTTGTCCTCTGAGTCTACTCTCCTAATCTCGATCCCTTGGAGATCAACCATCTCCATGATCAGGTGACACTGCCTCAGAATATGTCTGGATCACTGATGGGACGGACGTTCCTAGGCATAAGCCATAACTCCATTGTCTCACAATGGTAGGAACGAAGTTCATCTCATGAACTAATATACATCCAGACTGCCTCTTTGGTAGCATCTTAAGTAGCGATGTATCCAGCCTTTATCGTCTAATATGCCACGGTATCTAGCTTGGAACTCTTCCAACATACCGTCCCTTTACTGAGGGTAAAGACAATGCCTGTGACTGACTTTCAGTCGTCCTTATCATTCTGGAACCTTTCCAGTGATTCTCCCCAGGATCATCTGATACCATCTCACTATAACTAGTGAGTATCCTAACATCCAATTAGATCTATCTCATAGATCCAAAACCCAGGATTTGGGAGGTATCACTTTGATCCTATATGGAGAATCATTGTGATAAGCGGAGATTGACCGAGCGCAGCATAGGAAACTTCTTTCTTATCAAGAGTATGTCATCCACGTACTCTACGAGGATCGCCACCATACTCCCTACTACCTTTTTGTATATACAAGGTTCATCTACCATTTTGATGAAGTCAAACTATTTGACTACTACATCAAAACAGATGTTCCAACTCCGCGAGGCCTGCTTTATCCTATAAAGCATCTTGTACACGTTTCCGCTGCTCCCACTGTTTACGAAGCCCTCTGACTGTGTACTTATAGACTCTTTCTTCTAAAACATCATTTAGAAAAGCAGTCATGACACCCAACCGCCAGATATCGTAGTCATGGTATGTAGCCGTGGCAAGTAGGATCCGGATGGACTTAAGCATAGCCATTGGAAAAGGTTTCATCATTATCCACGCCTGGTCGATGACGAAAACCTTTAACAAGTCCAGCTTTGAAAGTCTCAACTTTTCCATCTACACCAAGTAATCTTCTCAAGATATACTTGCTCCTGATGGGGATTTAACCCTTCAGATAAAGCAACTAAAGTCCATACTTTGTTGGTGTATAAGGATTCCATCTCAGATCGCTAAGCATCCAGCCATTCTTACAGAGTCCCACTCCTGATGGCCAGCTCGAAACTAGTTGGGTCATCATCTCATGATGCAATTCTCGCTCCCACTGTCATAGAGAAACAGAAGTATCTCTCAGGTGGGTGAGGAACCCTACTAGATCGGCGGAGAGGCTGAGGTTCGTCGGTGACTATTGAATCCTTTGGTTCTATCAAATCATCAGCTGTAGTTTGTATAGCTGGAACCATTCCAGTTCTACATAACTGACCTTGCCTTGAGCTTGTCCGGATTTTGCTTTTAGACATAGGCCGGTCAACCCCAAATCTTAACTAGCTTAAGACATGGGCTCTTCCCATATCATATCAAATATGAAGTGGTAGGCAACTGATTTGATTTGAACCCTATTCAATAGGTATGCAGGTTCTCAAGTGCATAACTCCCAAAAGGAAATAGCTAACTCAATAGTACTCATCATAGAGCACACCTTATCACATAGGGTGCTATTGCTCCGTCCCGATATACCATCGTGCTATGGTGTATAAGGAGAAGTAATGCTGAGAGAGAATCTCATTCTCCTTTAGAAAAGTCCAAGAATTCCGTGCTCAAGTATTCTCCTCCTTGATTACATCAAATGACATAATACTTATACCCTTATTTTGGTTCTCTACTTCTAACTTATATTCTATGAATATCTCAAAAGGTTCGGACTTGTGTTTCAACAGGAACATATGTCTGAATCTTGAGAGATTATCAGAGAATGTAATGAAGTACTAAGAACCGGTCTTGGCATGTGTAGATAGGGAACCTTTCATATATCAGCATGTATCAATCCCAAGAGTTCACTAACTCTTTCTCTATTTCCAATAAACAGAGCTGTGGTCATCTTATCTTTGTGACATGACCGGCAAGTTTTCACAAGATGTAAATTCAAACAGATTTAAATATGCATCTATATATAACTTCAGCTAGTCGGGTCGCATTGATATGAGCTAGTCTACAATACCTCAAGAAGGATCCATTCATTTCTGAACTCTTCCTCTTGTGTGTGTTTCGTATAGTAAGAACTGTAGTTTGATTTAGAACATCAATACTTTTAGATAACGTGCCTGAATCGATCAACTTTTGATATAGGAAATGTTCAAAACATTATCCAACAATACAAAATTATATCCTTCTTTACTAATAAAGAGACTGATATGATTTTGTATATCAGGTTCGGTATCTAATAACATTCGTTCAGAATCAATGTATTCTAGTAATACAGGGTGACAGTGACCAACAGACTTGGCTGCAACACTTGCACCGTTTTCTGCCTCATGAAACTTATCACCCGTTCTCAGTTCTCTACCTTTCTGTAGCTCATGTAATATATTACATATGTGGGATCCTGATCCGGTATCAGATACTCAGGACGTAAAGGATACTGAGAAACAGTTCTATGTAACGAACATACCCGAAGATGATGCATCAGTATGCACTTTCTTCGTTTGGACGGCACGGGAATTCTGGTAATCCCCTAAATCCTGCTCGGTCTTATAACAATTATAAGTTGGAGCGGGACCAACGTTCCCCAGCTCAGTATGACAAGTGGGTTCGGTCAATACATCCGTATTATTATCTTGATTAAGGCGTGATATGGTCGCAACCTGGAGAGAGAGAGAAGAAAACACTTAGCGTGCGCTCTTGCAAGAATAAATTGGTTATTATTTTATCTAATCAGGATGGCTCCCACTGTTTTTATCAAATCTTCCTTCAAACCCTAAAAGGAAAGACTAGCCGGGATTAATTACACGCTACAAGTTCACCAATCTTTCAGCCAGGCCAGTGTCGGTACTTTGAGGGAGGTCCCCCGTGCTTTCGCACGAACCTAATTAATGTAAACCTCATTTTCCCAGAGGCGTAACCCTGTTAACACCTTTCTAGACACCTACTTGATCGGCTAATTGTAATGTGTAAAACTCTCCCAGGAGTAACTCTTACTCGCTGCGGGTATCGGGATCCAACTATCTCATAGAAGGTATGCAATCTCATTGCAAATTTCAACACTTGAAATTCCCGATAATATTTTGCCCCTAGCGTCCTATGACCTTGACGGAGGCCAAACTACCCATAGTCCGCTAGTCAAGTTCAACCCGTCATTTCCTGATTGAATTAAACCCACCCGCACGATCCTTGACAGAGGCCAAACAACGCCGTACGAATACCCTAATCCAATCGCATCATATGCTAGCAGATAAGCACTAGTTAGCTACCGTACACTACGCCTTGACGGAGGCCAAACTACCGAAGCACGAATACTAACTAGTACTTATCTGAAATGACGGAGGGCTACGACAGGTTTTTCTGAAAACCTATTGCGTAATAAACTTGATATCGTTGTAGGATCGAATGATTTTAAAATGGAGTGTTTTTTAGGATTTTTTAGTTTTGCTAAAGAGGTCACTCCCGGTGAAGGGATCGTCGGCCCTTTCCTCGTCGAATGAGGTGCGGGATATATCATATATATCGCTGTGCAAAGCAGAAACTATAGAAGCAATCAAAAGACAAACCGAGTGTGTAGCATCTGTCAGTTATTGCTAAAGGGGTCACTCCCGGTGAAGGGATCGTCGGCCCTTTCCTCATCGAATAAGGTGCAGGATATATTACATATACCGCTGTGCAAAGCAAGAACTGTAGCTACCTGTTTTATTTTTGAAATTCGATTCCACAACATCTTTAGGTTTCTTTTTATTTTCATTAATCATATTAATGAAGTCCCATCATTTAAGTACCTAAACATCACTGATAAATACGACGTACACTTATGCCATCCGCATTCGCCTCGATGTCCCCTCATGCATCGTTAGGTTAGGTAACTAACGGCAGAGCGGGGCAGGGCTAGCGCGGGTGTAAAACATAAGTAACGTCTATATAATATATCATATATACTATATACAGTATTTATCACAGAACATATCACATGATCACATCACAGATATCGCAGCAGAAGAATCATATGAAACATTGGATATACTAGGACGTCCGTGTTTTCAATACGAGCCAGTATAAAACACGGATTCCACGGTCGCGATGAATAGTCAATCCCACACCCCTAGACCCCTACGAGAGCGGCAAGCAACCCTACCAATTCTAGAGTTAGGAGACCCGAACTCGACTCCTCGAGTTGGTCTCCCTCTGGACTCCAGAACCCGGTTACTTGTGCCCTCCTCTTTGGGTCTATCCTAGTGCGGAAAAGTAAATAATATACAAAGGGTGACATCTTCCGCAACCTGGAAGTGCCCCAATAAAAGAATATTACATACAAGTTTTTACATGAATGAAAATGAAAAACACTTATCTCACATAAAAAACACCCGGCTATTCAAACACGACAATCCAATATAACATATCCAGCAACACATAATATCACATGTCATCAACGTAAGTAAACATGTGTATCCCAATTGTCGTTGACATATAGCAACGAAACCGGCGATATCACATATTACACTTACGGTCGCAGAAAAGAAAGTGTAAAACTACAACAGTTGAAATCCGCAACCTCTTTAGACATCGCATGCCTAATCAAATGAATTCCTTAGACATCGCATGTCTAACAATTATAAACCCCGCATTTTAGTCTCATTATCGAAAACTCTTTTCAATATCTAGTCGGGCAATTCAACAAGATTCCCGGCAGCCTGACCGAATGCTCATCGCAAACTTTAGTAGACGGCCGCACCCCCGATACCGTCGACGAAGTGCACCAAGGCGGAACACCGCTACCGCGAGCACCCGAACGGATGCTTTCGGCGACGGGGTTCTCCTACAGTCACTTGGTCGGGGCTAAGGGGTGTAGCTGTCTATAAAGTTTATCTGGCGAGTATCCGCGTACTCTACGTGATTGCGACGGACTTTTGATCACATCAAAATTCCGTGGCAACCGATCAAGTGAGACTAGACTGCTATGTTTATAACATTCATATTAGTTATCTCATAACTACATGTGAATTCCAAATATGGTATCACATTCCAGATAAACAGAAAATGTTAAACTTTCCGATCGAACAGTCAAACACCCAAGTTTTCCCTAAACAGCTCAACATATGAAATAAGTTTAAGAACATTCACTTTGTGCCACAGTACCAACGGTCCAGCCGTAGAAGGGTCAAGCCAACGCCTCACATGTGGCATGCCGTACTGCCCCAAACCCTAAGCTTCAAAGGGCAGTTCAAGACGGTCACTTAATCGAGTTAAGGTTTGTTGTCTTCTAGAGGGTCCATCGCGTTACTTGCACTACTAAGAACGTTCTCAAACTACGGAAAAATCCAACAGTTGGAAATTTCCCGGCAGGGGAAAAATTGGGTATTTATATCCGGTCGAACCTTTTAACATATTCTAAATATCTGGAAAACATTATGAAATTAAAAATTCCGATCGAAACAACGACTACAAAATAAACCCCAAAATACTCAACACTTGAGTCAGATAAAAATACCCATAAAATATCAGGGAATTGAAAAGAAACATTACTGTGCAAATTTAAGAGAATGACGTCACAAAATGGCGGCGGAACCGCCGCACGAGCCATGCTCGTGCCGCGGTTCCGCGGCGGTTTGAGCTCCAAACAGTGTCGTTTTTGCACAGTAATTCTTCCAATTTTCTGCTGAATTTTTTAGGCATTTTTAATTCGGAAAAATCCCAGATTTTAAAAATGGACCAGAGAGGGGTGTATTTCGTCGTATTTGGGTTCGATCGGGGTTTTAACTTCGTTAACGCATCGCCTAAGGCTCTAGCTAGGCTCTGATACCACTGTAAGGTTCCTGGACACACTAATGAGGTCTCACAAGGCATCAACCATGCCAAATTCAAATTTTTTCATGTGCCTACAAACCATAATACGGATCGTTAACTAGAGGATAGGCGATAAAGACTACAAGTTAACAACTTAACTAAGAGTGAACGGAAAATACAACCTTTGTAGATCCGGTCCTCCACCTCCATAGCTCCGCGTTGACGTCCCTCCGCTGCGATCATCGGATCCCGGACTCTAGCGATGGTTTCGTCGAAGAAATGATCGGGCTAGGTCGTCGACTTCGATGCCGAAGATGATCTACGTCGAGACAACTCAAGATCAAGCTCCAACTTCACCAAGTCATGAAACTTGTGAAGAAAACACCCTATACTACTTGGCAAGTGGTAGAGGATGAAGAAATAGGAAGTGGGTTCACTTTGGAATTGGATTTCTCACTTGGAATCATCACTTAGACATTTTCAAGCAAGCTTTTCTTTTTCTCCATGAAGAAGAAGAAGAAGATGATAGAAAAAGAATTAATTCAAAAAGAAAATCTAAGTGATTCTTATCATTTTGCAACCATGGTTGAATGTAGAGAATAAACTAGGGTTAGGTGAATGGTTAGGTTAAGAATAAAACAAAAGGCTTAGACTTAGTCAAAGCTGCTTTGAAGCTTCATGAAGCTTCAAGCCAAAGTGAGAAAAGCCACCACCTTTTGTTTTTGTTTCTTACCAAAAGAAAATAAATGAAATAAATAAATAAGGCAAAAGAAACCCTAACCATTAACCAAACATGGTTTATTCAAACATACACCCAAGTTTGCATGTATCATCAAACATGATACAATCTTGTGCACAAAAAAATATATCACATATACAATGTGCACAAACAAGTGAGAAAAACATCTTAAGTGAACCAATATTAGTTAATGTAAACTAATATATCAAATATATAATTATACATTAAATCATTAAATCAACACTTGATTTAACGATCCGGTCATATCGCATATGACCGACTAATATCCAATGTATCGACTTATCGAATCAATCCTTGATTCGATAACTAGGTTATATCGCATACAACCAATCGATACATTCATCGCGAGAATAGAATATGGTATCACATACACGTATTATTCTCGGTCCCGCACATATCTCATATGTGCTCCCATTTCGTTTCGCTTGAGCCAGGAAACCTCTGTGTAGGACTCTAAAGACTCGTCAATACGCCGGTAGCAGGTGATGATCATATCAAACACCCACAAGCCGCAAGCGGTCTGCTAAACGTAACGGCCACCCGGGTATTGAGCGATCAGAAGATCGATGAGCAAGCCCGCTCACACTCCTGTGAATCCAACCAGTAACACTTACCGTACAGTCCGGTCTCGTCGTCTGATATGTCGCATATCTTGCCTAGGGGTGGTAAACGTCAGACCCCAATAGCTCAATAAGTCGTGTCGATATGAGGTCTATAACAGTTCGAGAAACTACTGGTAACATTTACCAGTAAATCTTAGCAACCCTGGCCAGGGATTTCCGGTTATAGCCAATCGAACACAGTGCAACATCAACTCCCTATACCGGGAGAGACGAATCCCCTCCTATCGCTCATTGCCTCCATGTGATTCGGGACTGTAACCAAAAACCACCGTTTTGCACGCCCTCTTGGACGTGGTAAGGTGGAAATCAAAGCACAGTGGGAATCACACAAGACTCTATGACGATCTCCGGTCTACAGACTAATCTGTACCAGTGTCACCAGAGAACTGCCATCTGACGTAAGGTATAATACCATCTGGGAGTTCTCGGCGAGTCCGTCCAGTGTACCCAGTCTCCACTGAGCACCCATATATCATCTCTGATGTCAAACACCAATGGATATGGGATCATCCATCGCCCATCTGTATGGGTCGAGAAGGTATACGCTAGTCTACACTGGTATATCGATGCCCTGTCTCGATACACCCACGACTAGGGACCTTGAAGGATGTACTTATGGACTACCATGTCTCCACTAGTATGATCCGCATCATAGTCCAGGTAGTCAAGTACACATCCTACATATAACTAACAGCAGCTATATGTATATTAAATGATATGGATGCAAACGGGTATCCGAAAACGATAAAACTTTAGTATGGATGTATAATGTGATAAACGGATAACATTTTACTCATATGGATGCATAATGATATACCTAGCATGTAGCAAGATGAATTAGCATGTGACTAGATATGTAAATAACGTTATGGATGCACACGGATACCCGAAATCGGTAAAACAGTAAAATGATAATATGGGATACATAACTAAACCTTATGTGATGTTTTTATTAAATTGGGTGCAAGGTATAGTAGTATAGCATGCAGCAAGATAAACTTGCCTCGATAGATCACAATACGGATACGTACGGCACGTCCGATGTCAGTAAATCGTCGCAATGCACACACGGCACGCGGGATGGGTCTAGGCAAGGCGAGAGGGTGATCACGCAGGCAAGGTACGTTCCCTGGATCGTATGGATTGGCAGCGGTGACGCGACTCCGACGATTGCTGGAAAAAAACAATATTTCAAGAAAAAGAGAAAGACAAATGTTCCCACCAAAAATTTCTGCGCAAAAGAGTCCAAGGTATCAAATGGCAGCGATACGCTTAAGGAAATACGAACCAGTATCTTCCGGGCTGTTTTTTGACAAAATCCCGAAGGAGAAACGGATAAATTCTGATTGTATTGAAAGCGTCTCGATAAAACCTTCGATTTTATATATTATGGGCCTCATAATTCATCCGGGATCAAAAGTTATGAGCAAATGTCTATGCACATGTGATTTAAGGAAGAAGATGCGAACCAGTATTTTCCGAGCTGTATTTTGACAAACTCCGGAACGAAAAATAGCTAAATTCTGATGATATTGAAAGCATCTCGAAAAGGCCTTCGATTTGATATATTATGGGCCTCATAATTCATCCGAGATCAAAAGTTATGAGCAAATGTGTTATACACGTGTAATCTAAAGTAATGCTCTACTACATGGGGAATGCATTTTTTTAGTCCCACATCGGGAAAAGGAGAGCTGGCTTCTCTACCACTCCCATATAAATAAGAGGGGATACCTCTTAGAAAGGGAGAGTTAAATCCTCAAAGGATTCAATACTCAAAGGAGCTTAGTTCTCCAAAGGAGCTTAGTTCTCCAAGATAGGAGCATGCTCCTCCATAATGCGCATATGCGCAAGCGCCATGTGCGCTACGTGCAACGCACGTGTGCCTGCCATGCGGCACTACGTGCAACGCACGTGCGCACCACATGAGAATATTTAATAATATTAAAAGGAGCTTGTTCTCCATATATAGAAGCTTTGCTTCTCCTCATAATGCGCATGTGCGCCACGTGCAACGCACGTATGCCCGCCATGCGGCACCACGTGCAACGCACGTGCGCACAACAGATAGTGCCTTGCACTTGCTATGAACCTCTGGTTCTCAGATAAATAAATAAATAAAAATAGTGCATTGCACTTGCTATGAACCTCTGGTTCTCAGATAAATAAATAAATAAAAATAGTGCCTTGCACTTGCTATGAACCTCTGGTTCTCAGATAAATAAATAAATAAAAATAGTGCCTTGCACTTGCTATGAACCTCTGGTTCTCTGAGACAGAAAGAAAGAAAAGATTTTCTTTTCTCTTCTTTGATCTAAATTTAGATCATTAAAAAGTGCTCTGCACTCATTTTCTTGAATCCAAAAGATTCTTGGTGCTTTGCACTATTTGAAGGGCCAGGCCCAAATCAAAATGACCTGACAGGCCAAAATAAATTGCAAGGCAATAAATGGGCAGAGCCCAAATAAATTGATGCTTTGCATCCTTTATATAAGGGCAGAGCCCAAATAAAATTGATACCTTGCATCATTCCTAAAAGGGTGGAGCCCAAAACAAATTGATACTCTGCATCCTTTCTGGGCAAGGCCCAAATAAAAATAAAAAAAAAAGAAAAAAAGAAATGCAATGCAAAAGCAAATAAAATGTTGAACATTTCAACTGGACTTAGCCCAATTTTGGCCATAAGTCCTTAAATTAAATTGACTGAGCAAAATGGCTCTCCTAAATCAATCTACATCCGGTTCGAGGGTACATCTCCGAACTCCTTTGACATCCGTCGTTGTAATTCCTCAACGACGTCAAAGAGGTGACGGGTCCCAACGACCACACATTGATATGGACTGCGGGGTCCTTAAACTCGTGGACCGAGATGTCCCTAAACTAATATCGGACCGAGACGTCCTTAAACTAATATCGGACCGAGACGTCCTTAAACTAATATCGGACCGAGACGTCCCTAAATTGGCATCGGACCGAAATGTCCCTAAACTAATGACGGACCACCACGTCCCTAAACTGGCGATGGACCGAAATGTCCTTAAACTAATAATGGACCACTACGTCCCTAAACTGGCATCGGACCGAAACGTCCCTAAACTAATAATGGACCACTACGTCCTTAAACTGGTATCGGACCGAGACGTCCCTAAACTAATAAGGGACCACTACGTCCCTAAACTGGAACAATAGAGCCAATTGCTCTTTTGCCGGATCTAAACGATCCCGTTTAAGTTGATCTTAGCCCCAAATACGGCTAACGTATCCTTAAGCACTTAAATGGACTATAAAACCCTCAATCAGCTTTGGTTCAAGGGTACATCTCTGAGCTCCTCTGACACCTATCGTTGTAATCCTTCAACGATGTTAGAGAGGTGATGAGTCCCGATGGCCATAAATTAAATGAATCACCACGTCAGGCTGGTCTTAGTCCAAAGCAAGACTAACGTATCCTTGACGAATGTTTAAGTTGATCTTAGTCGCAACGCGACTAATGCATCCTTAAACTAAAAACACCAAACCCAAATCTAAGTAAATACGGATTTGGACTAATCCACGCCCTACGGGCGACGGCATTACTCAGTCTCCGTATACAATCCACGGGCAGCCACAAACAAAACAAACACACACGACACGAAGTGAAATTCTGGAGAAGGAGAAAGTTGTTACCGCAAAGCGGTAGCGTAATTAACTGCAGGGGCTTGCGCCTGCAGGGAAGAGCGTCCCCACAATCAAAAACCCCTCAAGCGAGGGGGAATCTGACAAAGTCTGCTACATCGGCCGCATCCGTCTAAACCTTCGATACACGGTGCCATAAATCAACTTGGCATCTTCGAAGAGGTGGACGGATAAAAACCAAATAGCATCTGCCCCGAACCTCAGGCACGTGACGTCCTAACGTCGCAGGCCGCCGTTCGGAGGGGAACAGATTCTGGCACGCCCGGTGGGACCTTTTCCTCTTTCCACTCCACACTTCGTGTGTCGTGTTCGCGAACGAATCGCGATTTGCTGTGGTTGCCTGTGGATTCGAGGTACTAAGATTTGGTATCTTGCTTCGTGCAGGAAACAGAAGATCAATGGCTTCAGACTGCACTACCTGCTACTGCATCTCTCGCTCCATCCCGTCCGGAGGAGTGACTTATGGGCCCCAAGCGGCCTCCCTTTTCAAGATGCCAGTGGAGCAAGTAACTCAGGCCACCGCTGGATTGTTCTTCGGGACTATGCTCCCATTGATAAGCTTCAATGCTCCAATAACATCGCAAGAAGCTCCAAAGAAGTTGGTCTTCGACCGACTTGCCACTGCCGCGACCCCTCTCAACGAGTCATCCAACTCCACTGCTTCAGGTTTTAATGGATTAGGCTAGAGCTCCATTGGGCCCATGAAGAAGCCTGCCATACCAGAAGGCGTTATCCCGAAACGGATAGCCATCCCAACTCCCGTTCCTGGCAAAATCACCAAGGTTGCTTCCCATGTTCAGAAGTCCGCTTCTGACAAGTTGGCCGTCCCCGCTCAACGGACGTCGATCTTTAAAAAGCTGGTACCGGTATATTCTGACCAACACAGGGGGCATGAGGAGGTCACCCCTATAGCTGAAACAACTCCATCAGCACGACATGCCCGACGTCGCTACTGGCGCCGAGTGAAGAAGGCTGGGGGCAACTCCCCCTCTGGACTTACTCCTCCAACTCTAATGGTGGAGATCGATACTGCTGTTCCAACCAAGAACAGCTTTGAGTTGCTGAACTCGGTGCGCAGAAACTCTCCTACTGCGGTGCTAAAGCGAACTCATTCATCTGTGAAGAATATTCCAGAGAAGAAGCTAGAGCAGCCCCTTCAACGGCTGTCCTCTAAAATTTACAAAGTCTGGCGACAAGTTCAAGAGTCGGTGATCGATCAAGACTGCCTCCGACGACAGAAAAAGATGAAGGTTCGGCAGGGGAAGGATTACTCTGTCAAAGCACAAAAACCAAAAGCTACTTGGGTGCCCACTACAACGGCTCCCTTAACTCCAATCACTCAAAAAAGGAGGCCACAAAAAGCCCCTGTGAACATGGCGAAGCATAAAAGCGCTGAACACAAACGCCCCAAGTCTGGGGGCATGGTGGTGCACACTGTTTATATGACTTCTGGAAAGGACGAAAGCCGCACTTCTACGGGCCACCGACCGCTCACCCGATCCGTGACGAAAGCCCAGGAGCAACAACAAAAGCTTCAGGAAATGATGACTACAATGGCTGCACTCACTGAGCCAAAAGAAAGCTCTGAAATGTCTTCGGATGAGCGTCAAGAACAAGAAACCGACGCTGACTTTTTACGCAGAGTCCTCGAAAAGAGGGACAAAGAAGCTGCAGAGCAAGCGGCTAACATAAAACAGATGGCGCTCCTCTTCCAAGATATGGTAGGGATGATGTTACAGCCGGACCCTCCTGCTGAAGATCCTCCAGTCATCCTTGAAGACGACAGGGGAGAAACGTCAAATCCTCCGCCGGCTCTGTCAACAGCCAAGGAGGAGGCAATCTCCAAAGTTGACCTAGACGAATATATAGCTCAGCAGATCCGGGTTCATCAGGCGAATGAAGCGGCTGGGCAAATTGTTAGAACCGGACGACCGTATCCGGGCTGGTATGACCAAATCAGTTACCCGCCAGGATATACGATCCCTAAATTCCACGTATATAAAGGGACAGGGAATCCGCATCAGCATGTCGCTCAATTCAGAGCCTTATGCGGCAATACTGGAGGCGATGACAAATTGTTGCTACGTCAATTCGTCGGCAGCTTAGCAGAAACAGCCTTTGAATGGTATTCGGAGCTGCCTAACGACTCTGTCAAAACATTTGCAGAGATGGAACTGCTGTTTACGCAAAGATTCGCGAGTGCTAGTGAACGCACCCCGATAACAGCACTAATAAATGCCAGGATAAGGCCAAACGAAATGTGGGTTCAATACGCAACACGATGGCGGAACCTATGGTCGAAATGCGAACAACGCATAGAAGAGGCACCTGCGGTAGGCATGTTTGTGGGCACTCTCGATCCGCAGGCGACCATCTCACAATTCATGATGTTCTTCAGGCCGACCATCTTCCAGGCCTTGATCGACAAATTAGCCCAAATGGACCAGATAGGCCATAAGCCGTCTCCTCCAAGACCCGATCCCCGAAATGGAAAAGGGAAAGCGATCGTCGTCGCCAATGCTCAACAACAGTCGAGCAACTCAAAGCCAATCGTTCGCCAAAACAACGCGCGTCCATGCCCATCCCTCGAAGAGAGGCTAGGACGTTCTTACTCGTTTCCTCAGAATAAAACGAGAAGGCTATTTGAGCTGGCAGTGCGTAACAGACTCATCAATCTGCCGAGTCCAAAGCGTCTGTCGCAGCCAGGCGATCTTAATAATCCCAATTATTGCCCTTACCACCAAACGGTAAGTCACCCGATTGAGGATTGTTTCGTCTTTAAGGGATGGATCGAGGATCAATACCTACAAGGCAAGTTCACGCTATCTGAAAGCTGGAAGGTAAACCCCCCACAACCGCACTCTCCAAAGAAGACGGACACGCCGGGGGCAACTTGTTCTTTCGTCGAGGATGAAAACGATGGAGAAAACTTATCGGATGAGTCCGAAGACTACGTAGCGACTTGTCATGTGATTTCTCATTCATTGACAGATAATAAAGAGGCTCCTTGCGCCGAGAAAACGAGGGCGGACCCTGAAACAGAAATTCCGCGGCCGTCAGATAAGTTGATCGATGCCTTCCTAAATGAAATTCGTCTGAAAGCAAAAGCCAATCAAGAGCATGAAATGGCCATATTGGAAAGAACCAAGGTATTCCCGTCAAATCAAAAGCCACACACTGCGGGTAAAAACAAATTCAAGACAAGGAAACGGTTCGCCAAAGCTCTATCAGTAGGAATGAAGCTACCGCCCTCTGAAGAAAATGCTTTCTCTGAGGTAGAAATGCACCCTAACTTCTGTTTATATCATCAGAAGATCATACATCCTACCGAAGACTGCGAGTCCTTTAACTGTTGGTGGCAAGGGTATGTCGCTCAAAAGCAACACTTCGACAGGACAAAGTGTGAAGCTTGTGGACATCGGAAAAATGCGATATATGAGCGCATAAGAGCCACCGCCGACTGTCATATAGCCGACTTCAAGGGATCACAAATTATCACCTTTGGAAGCGACTCTGACGAAGAAGCTACCCCCAACTCTTCCATCGGGGAATCTATTTCAAAAATAAAGGAATTGAGAATCTGCGAGAACGTTCAGCCGTGCAATCGCATGCTACTCGGAAAAAATCTCGGCCCCGTAAACAAAGGATCGAACAAAAAGGATAAAGGAAAAAGAAAAACGGCCCTCGTCGCCAGCACTCACCAACAATCAGGTGACCCTAGACCGGTTGCTTGCCAAAGCAACAAGCGGCAATCCCTCCAGGAAAAGTTGAAACGTCCTTACTCGTTTCCGCAAGATAAAACAAGGGGACTGTTCGAGCTGGCAGTGTGCGACAGACTCATCAATCTGCCGAATCCAAAACGTCCATTGCGGCCAGGCGATATTAATAATCCTAATTATTGCCCTTACCACCAAACGGTAGGTCATCTGATCGAGGATTGCTACGTCTTCAAGAACTGGGTTGAAGACCAATACCAACAGGGCAAGTTCGCGTTGTCCGAAATTTGGAAGGTGAACCCGCCACAACCGCATGCTCCGAAAAATATGGACACGCCGGGGGCATCATGCTCATTCATAGAGAAAGCCTAACGGACCACTACGTCCTAAAACTGGATAACGGACCGAAACGTCCTTAAACTAACAACGGACCGAGATGTCCTTAAACTAATGACGGACCGCAATGTCCTAAAACTTGCAAATGACCGAAACGTCGTTAAACTACTCCCAACCCGCAGCATCTTCAGGCTGACGTTAAAAAAAATAAAATAAAAATAAAAAATAATAATAACGGTATGTCCACAAGCAAAACGGGCATGGAGGAAAACCCGAAAGGGCTCCGTGAGTAAAAACAGCAGGGCTACCGGCGAGTGTTCGTGAAAACCCGAAAGGGCGCGACCTCGTAAAAAAAAAGAGAAAGAAAATAATAATAAAAAAATAAAAGTAATAAAAGGAATAAAAAAAAAAGGGTAAGTCCATAAGCAAAATGGGCACGGATGAAAACCTGAAAGGGCTCCGTGAGTAAAAACAGCAGGACTACCGGCGAGTGTTTGTGAAAACCCGAAAGGGCGCAACCTCGTTAAGAAACACTTATAGGGTCCTCTCGACCCTGTAAGGAGAAACCACCTGCGTGAGATCCTTACGACTCACAAGGGAACAACACACTTAGGAATCCCCACGATTCCTAAGGAGAAAATACACTTGCGAGATCCTCACGACTCGTGAGGAGAAGGCTCTTATGGGACCCTCACGGCTCGTAAGATTTGAAAGCCTTAAGTTACAGAGGCCTAAACCTGTGCTTAAGCAACCCCCACAACTTTCGACATTGCCCTACAAGTGGTCCTATATTGACCCTTGTATACAATCCACGGACGCGAATAAATATTTCCCTAACAAAGTCCCATCCGTGACTAGGGATATACTTGTACAGCAAACAACACTTGTAAGTCCTCTCGACTTATAAGGAGAAAACCCTTTTGTAAGATCCTTACGACTTACGAGAGAACGTGCACTTAGGAATCCTCACGATTCCCAAGGAGAAAACACACCTACAAGATCCTCACGACTTGTAGGGAGAAATACCTTTGTGCGACCCTTACGGCTCATGAAGTCAAAAGCCTTAGCCGACAGGACCCTTAATCCTGTTTACTAAGCCATCTTTGTTCGGGATCGACAGAGGCAAATGTTGATTCGCTCCTGGCAATATTCCAGTTGTAGCGATACTGATGCCTAAATCGGTATCAAATTCCAAGTCCTTTCATGGCAGATGATGATTCGCTCCTGGCAATATTCCAGTTGTAGCGATGCTGATGCCTAAATCGGTATCAAATTCCAAGTCCTTTCATGGCAGATGATGATTCGCTCCTGGCAATATTCCAGTTGTAGCGATGCTGATGTCTAAATCGGTATCAAATTCCAAGTCCTTTCATGGCAGATGATGATTCGCTCCTGGCAATATCCCAGTTGCAGCGATGCTGATGCCTAGACCGGTATCAAATTCCAAGTCCTTTTATGGCAGATGATGATTCGCTCCTGGCAATATTCCAGTCGCAGCGATGCTGATGCCAAGATTGGTATCAGATCCCAAATCCCCTACTCGCAAAAAAAAAAAAAAAAAAAAAAATCAGCGAGCAAAAAAAAAAAATATATATATATATATATATGCATACGAAATAGCCGAAATGGTGGGGCAGCTTGCAAACAAAATCAGCAAGTAAAAATGTATGCATGCAAAATAGCCGAAATGGTTGGGCAACTCGCAATAAAAAGCAGCGAGTAAAAAGAAAAATAGCCGAAATGATTGGGCACCGCGAAAAATAGCCGAAATGATTGGGCAATCGCGATTTTCGCGATATAAAAAGCTGAAATGATAGAGCATCGCGGAAAGAATAAAAAAAAATAAAAAAAAATGAAACTTTTTGCCCTACAGGTGAAATCACATCTATCCCTGTATACAATCCAGGGGCACAGATAAAAAGGGAACAATACCTTCCCAACAGGCTCCACCAGAAAGCGAAGCCAAATCTCGACGGTTCATAGATAACCTAGAGACCATCTCGACATTTGTCGCAATATTACAGACACGATGTCAACAAATGAAGCAAAGGAAGGTCTCTAACTTCAGGGTCTCGATGTCAATATCGACAACTTAAAGATCACCAACGGCGTTTCTCCTTACTCCAACTAGATGCAGACATGACGTCAACAACTGACCTCAGAATCGCAACGAAACGGAACCATGACAAAGTCCCTAGTTCCAAATCTCAATGGCCACGTCTACAGCCTAGAGACCAACAACGGTGTGCCTCCTCATTCCAACAGGACACAGATGTTACACCATCAAGCGGAGCGATGGCAAAATCCCAGCTTCACCTCAGCATTCGTCTCGATACAGTAGACGCGATGTCAACAACAGCGTTCCTCCGCAGTCCAGCTGGAGGCAGATGCAACGTCAACAAAAGACCTCACGGTCAAAACAAAGCGGAGTAACGGCAAAATCCCAACTCCACCTTAGCATTCGTCTCGTTACAACAGACGCAATGTCAACAACGGCGTTCCTTCGCAGCCCAGCGGGGTGTACATGCAAAGTTAACAAAAGACCCCATGGTCGAAACAAAGCGGAGTGATGGCAAAATCCCAGCTCCACCTCAGCATTCGTCTCAATATACCAGACGCAGTGTAAGCAAACGAAGCGAAGGCCACATTCCTAGCTTCAACATCTTTACGGTAACTCACATAAAACCGGAAAGACAATCGGAGACCATCTCACAGAAAGTGGTCACCTCCTTGACGTTCGTCTCGATACAGTAGACGATATATCAACCCCGGCGTTCTTCCTCCAACAGGATTTGGACACACCAAAGCAAACGAAGCGAATGCCACATTCCTAACTTCGACGTCTTAACGGTAACTCACATAAAACCGGAAAGACAATCGGAGACCATCTCACATGAAGTGGTCACCTCCATGGCGTTCGTCTCGATACAGTAGACGAAATGTCAACCTCAGCGTTCTTCCTCCAGCAGGGATTCAGACACACCAAAGCAAACGAAGCGAAGGCTAAATCCCTAGCTTCAGGGTTTTAACGGCAAGTCATATAAAACCGGAAAGACAATCGGAGATCATCTCGCACCAGTGTGGAGTGGTCACCACTTCGACGTCCGTCTCGATACAGCAGACGAGATGTCACCCCAACGTTCGTCTCGACACAGCAGACGTAACGTCATCAAACAAACGGAGCCACGGCAAAATCCCTAGTTCCCACCGTGACATTCGTCTCGATACAGAGGACGCAATGCCAGCAAACGAAGCGAAGGCTAAATTCCTAGCTTCAGGGTCTTAACGGCAAGTCATATAAAACCGGAAAGACAATCGGAGATCATCTCGCACCAGTGTGGAGTGGTCACCACTTCGACGTCCGTCTCGATACAGCAAACGAGATGTCACCCCAACGTTCGTCTCGACACAGCAGACGTAACGTCATCAAACAAACGGAGCCACGGCAAAATCCCTAGTTCCAAACCTCGGCAGTTCACCAGTAACCTATAGACAACCACGACATTCGTCTCGATACAGAGGACGCAATGCCAGCAAACGAAGCGAAGGCTAAATTCCTAGCTTCAGGGTCTTAACGGCAAGTCATATAAAGCCGGAAAGACAATCGGAGATCATCTCGCACCAGTGTGGAGTGGTCACCACTTCGACGTCCGTCTCGATACAGCAGACGAGATGTCACCCCAACGTTCGTCTCGACACAGCAGACGTAACGTCATCAAACAAACGGAGCCACGGCAAAATCCCTAGTTCCCACCGCAACATTCGTCTCGATACAGCAGACGCAATGCCAGCAAACGAAGCAAAGGCCAAATTCCTAGCTTCAGGGTCTTAACGGCAACTCATATAAAGCCCGAAAGACTATCGGAGATCATCCCCACACCAGCGCGGAGTGGTTATGACTCATCGGGGCTCTCCAAAATGAGCCTAACCTCAAGTAAAAAGCGGCATGGCAAATTCCTAGCGCTTGCTCTTCTGACGGTCAAACTGCCAAGGAGGATTGCTTGAAGACGTCTTGTCCAGCCCCCGAAGGGATCAGAGACACGGCAGTCGCGGGGCTACTCGAACAGCACGATTGCCTATCGAGGACTATATCAGCTTATGCGACGGTACGATGGCCAAAACCCTAAGTACCACCAACCTTAACGGGCTTCTGTCGTAAAGAGCAGAGGTTAAATGCGACGTTAAGATGTTCTTGCGAGATCTGCTCGATCCGTTTCGACTCGTGAGGAAATTGATGTCTTTGCGAGATTTTCTCGATGCGTCTCGACTCGTGAGATAAAGCCTTAGGCAGTAGGGATTAAAAAACCTGTTTCCTAAGCACTGGGACCCTGCAAGTCGGCCCAAAACGGTCTCTTGCATACTATCCACGGGTCACACTCTCCAAAGTCGAATCTCGATAAGGAGGGAAACAACCGCTTACGGGTCCTCTCGACTCGTAAGAGGGAAAACTCTCTTATAGGATCCTTACGACTTATAAGAGAAAACACACTTAGGAATCCTCACGATTCCCAAGGAGAAAATACACCTACGAGATCCTCACGACTCGTAGGGAGAAAAGTCTTTATGAGACCCTCACGGCTCGTAAAGTTGAAAAGCCTTAGGTGGCAGATCCTACCCCTGTCTCCTAAGCCATCACTGCCCTGCAAAGAAGTCAAGATGGGCCGACCATCTATGGGCCACACTTGCCAAAGCTACATGCCACTGAAATGGAGAACTTACTCATAAGCGTATGAACTACTCCACGCCAGAGTGAGACAAAAAAAGAAATAGAAGGATGCGGCTCATGGAGTTAAGGGTTGGAACTATATCCCTTAAGAGTTGAGATTTGAGTCAAAGATAAATGACGACGCTTGTGTCCGCTCGTTATCTTCTCAGATCAAGATTCTGAAAGTGATACATCAACCCAAAACTGGCCATACGCCATGCATAACTCTGCATAACTCTGCACTACTTCACCCACGTACATACTTACGTGGGCAAAGTAGTGGGGGGCATTTGTTCCCACCAAAAATTTCTGCGCAAAAGAGTCCAAGGTATCAAATGGCAGCGATACGCTTAAGGAAATACGAACCAGTATCTTCCGGGCTGTTTTTTGACAAAATTCCGAAGGAGAAACGGATAAATTCTGATTGTATTGAAAGCGTCTCGATAAAACCTTCGATTTTATATATTATGGGCCTCATAATTCATCCGGGATCAAAAGTTATGAGCAAATGTCTATGCACATGTGATTTAAGGAAGAAGATGCGAACCAGTATTTTCCGAGCTGTATTTTGACAAACTCCGGAACGAAAAACAGCTAAATTCTGATGATATTGAAAGCATCTCGAAAAGGCCTTCGATTTGATATATTATGGGCCTCATAATTCATCCGAGATCAAAAGTTATGAGCAAATGTGTTATACACGTGTAATCTAAAGTAATGCTCTACTACATGGGGAATGCATTTTTTTAGTCCCACATCGGGAAAAGGAGAGCTGGCTTCTCTACCACTCCCATATAAATAAGAGGGGATACCTCTTAGAAAGGGAGAGTTAAATCCTCAAAGGATTCAATACTCAAAGGAGCTTAGTTCTCCAAAGGAGCTTAGTTCTCCAAGATAGGAGCATGCTCCTCCATAATGCGCATATGCGCAAGCGCCATGTGCGCTACGTGCAACGCACGTGTGCCTGCCATGCGGCACTACGTGCAACGCACGTGCGCACCACATGAGAATATTTAATAATATTAAAAGGAGCTTGTTCTCCATATATAGAAGCTTTGCTTCTCCTCATAATGCGCATGTGCGCCACGTGCAACGCACGTATGCCCGCCATGCGGCACCACGTGCAACGCACGTGCGCACAACAGATAGTGCCTTGCACTTGCTATGAACCTCTGGTTCTCAGATAAATAAATAAATAAAAATAGTGCATTGCACTTGCTATGAACCTCTGGTTCTCAGATAAATAAATAAATAAAAATAGTGCCTTGCACTTGCTATGAACCTCTGGTTCTCAGATAAATAAATAAATAAAAATAGTGCCTTGCACTTGCTATGAACCTCTGGTTCTCTGAGACAGAAAGAAAGAAAAGATTTTCTTTTCTCTTCTTTGATCTAAATTTAGATCATTAAAAAGTGCTCTGCACTCATTTTCTTGAATCCAAAAGATTCTTGGTGCTTTGCACTATTTGAAGGGCCAGGCCCAAATCAAAATGACCTGACAGGCCAAAATAAATTGCAAGGCAATAAATGGGCAGAGCCCAAATAAATTGATGCTTTGCATCCTTTATATAAGGGCAGAGCCCAAATAAAATTGATACCTTGCATCATTCCTAAAAGGGTGGAGCCCAAAACAAATTGATACTCTGCATCCTTTCTGGGCAAGGCCCAAATAAAAATAAAAAAAAAGAAAAAAAGAAATGCAATGCAAAAGCAAATAAAATGTTGAACATTTCAACTGGACTTAGCCCAATTTTGGCCATAAGTCCTTAAATTAAATTGACTGAGAAAACTGGCTCTCCTAAATCAATCTACATCCGGTTCGAGGGTACATCTCCGAACTCCTTTGACATCCGTCGTTGTAATTCCTCAACGACGTCAAAGAGGTGACGGGTCCCAATGACCACACATCGATATGGACTGCGGGGTCCTTAAACTCGTGGACCGAGATGTCCCTAAACTAATATCGGACCGAGACGTCCTTAAACTAATATCGGACCGATACGTCCTTAAACTAATATCGGACCGAAACGTCCTTAAACTAATATCGGACCGAGACGTCCTTAAACTAATGATGGACCACTACGTCCCTAAACTGGCATCGGACCGAAATGTCCCTAAACTAATGACGGACCACCACGTCCCTAAACTGGCGATGGACCGAAATGTCCTTAAACTAATAATGGACCACTACGTCCCTAAACTGGCATCGGACCGAAACGTCCCTAAACTAATAATGGACCACTACGTCCTTAAACTGGTATCGGACCGAGACGTCCCTAAACTAATAAGGGACCACTACGTCCCTAAACTGGAACAATAGAGCCAATTGCTCTTTTGCCGGATCTAAACGATCCCGTTTAAATTGATTTTAGCCCCAAATACGGCTAACGTATCCTTAAGCACTTAAATGGACTATAAAACCCTCAATCAGCTTTGTTTCAAGGGTACATCTCTGAGCTCCTCTGACACCTATCGTTGTAATCCTTCAACGATGTTAGAGAGGTGATGAGTCCCGATGGCCATAAATTAAATGAATCACCACGTCAGGTTGGTCTTAGTCCAAAGCAAGACTAACGTATCCTTGACGAATGTTTAAGTTGATCTTAGTCGCAACGCGACTAATGCATCCTTAAACTAAAAACACCAAACCCAAATCTAAGTAAATACGGATTTGGACTAATCCACGCCCTACGGGCGACGGCATTACTCAGTCTCCGTATACAATCCACGGACAGCCACAAACAAAACAAACACACACGACACGAAGTGAAATTCTGGAGAAGGAGAAAGTTGTTACCGCAAAGCGGTAGCGTAATTAACTGCAGGGGCTTGCGCCTGCAGGGAAGAGCGTCCCCACAATCAAAAACCCCTCAAGCGAGGGGGAATCTGACAAAGTCTGCTACATCGGCCGCATCCGTCTAAACCTTCGATACACGGTGCCATAAATCAACTTGGCATCTTCGAAGAGGTGGACAGATAAAAACCAAATAGCATCTGCCCCGAACCTCAGGCACGTGACGTCCTAACGTCGCAGGCCGCCGTTCGGAGGGGAACAACAAAGAAAAAGAAGAAGAGGAAGAAGAAGAAAGTGAAGAGGGGTTGGTGCTCACTGGGGTTTCTGTGCAGGGAACATTAGAGAGGTGAGGGCTAGGATTAGGGTTTTGTTTGTATGGGTTTTCTGGTGGGCTCGGGGTTTTTATAAATAGTGAAGAATATAGGATGACGGGAGGTGACGGTAAGAGAAGGGAGGTGACGGGAATCGAGAAGGCTACAGTAGCCGCGAGAGGAGAGAGAGGGATGAGCGAGAGGAGAGAGAAAGGGAGAGAGAGAGACTGAGTGAGGGAGAGAGAAACTGAGTGGGGAGAGAGGAAAGAGAGGGAGAGAGAGAGTTGTTATGAAAAATTTAAAAAGTTAAGATTTTAAATTTTAAAAAAATCTGTTAGTTATATAAATTTTAAACTGTTATTAATTTTTAATAAAAATATTACATTAATAAAATTTGATTTTCTGGTAAATACAAACTTAGTCCAAAACACGCCCGGGTTGGATCTAAAATTTCAGTTTTAAAATACAAAAAAATATACATGTCGACCAAAATTAAAATCGGATGTCCGGATAACGAAAATGCATACCCCCAAGAACGGATGCACGTACGTGCGCGTAGCCATCCTAACAAGTCCGTTTCACTGAACGGGACGAGAACAAGATGCGCGGATACTACCATAGCATTAGGGGTATCATGCAGACCATGCAATGTATTTTAAAAATATTTTATGTGACTTAAAATGTTATATTGTAAAATACAAATGCCAATTAAAATGCCAGTATACAGGATGTATAAATGAAAGTGCACAAGTCCACGCGATAAGTCATGATAAACCATAAACATGAATCAAGACAGGTTTCAAGCAAGCGGGTCAGGTCGGATGCAAATACAGATGTCCAAAACACTATCCGCACCCAAAACACAGTATATCAGGAAAATACCATAAATAAGGAAATACTTGAACTGGAAATGGTATAAATGAACTAGAGTGTTATATGCGCGCACGTGACTCGCGGGCACCTTACGTGATCCCCGGTCGCGTGCAGCACACATGACCCGCGGTCGCGTGCAAGGCACGTGACCCGCGGGCACTGAGGCACCCACGTGCCCCCTACGCGACTTGCTCAGCGCCCAGCGGTCACGTGCAATGCACGTGACCCGCGGGCGCCTCACAGTCGCGTGCTGCACACGTGACCCGTGGGCATCATGCGCACACGTGCCACGCACGCGTCCTTTGGATGCCTATTCCCCCCTCATTTTATATGCACTCCACACTAATATACTTCCCCCGTTAGGAAAAATTTCTAACGGGGCGCTGCTCCGCACCCTGCAAGGAGGCTGCTAGCCCCCTTGATCCCCAGCCCGCTATTCGGGTAGCGGGACTCCCGTAAAAACTCTGCGGGGCCTCCGATACATCCGAAACCCCTTCAAAACACAACACTGCACATTGAGTTCGCATGACTTGTTTGACCCGTCGATCGGAGGTTCCCCTGCTCCAAAGGCGAGGGGTAATTAACGGCAGCTTAGTCCGCGGCTGCCGGAGATTTGGATCCCCACAATTAATAGAATCCAGCCTACCCTAGACAGGGGGAATCTGTAATGCGCCTGACAAGCGTGCGTGAATTCCCATCTCAATGGGGTGACGAAAAACACCTTACAGATTCTGGCACGCCCGGTGGGACTTTGAATGTGGTCTCGCCGGTAGGACTTGGGAGTGATAGGGATCGTTTTACACCCGTGGATTGTATACGTTTTTGCAGGATGTATGATCCAGACCGTAGGGCCGGATGAATTTCGGGACTTTGTTGGTGTCTGAATCACTGCACTGGAATATAGTACCAGGAGCGACTCATCATTCGCCATGAGGGGATCTCCCTCGTTTCCAGTTTAACGACTTAGGGGTCATCTGTTCCCAGTTTAACGACTTAGAGGTCATCTGTTCCCAGTTTAAAGACTTAGGGGTCTATGGATCGGAAGCTTGGAATTTTAGGGTAGGGGTCGGCATCAGCGTTGCTAACACTGAAGCACATGTGCCAGGAGCAATTCATCATTTGCCTTTCTCTGTTGGGAAGCGATGGCTTAGGAGACAGGTTTAGATCCCTATCACCTAAGGCTTTTCAATTTCATGGGCCGTAAGGGTCCCATAAAAGCATTTTCTCCCTACGAGTCGAAAGGATCTTGTAGGTGTAATTTCTTCTTAGGAGTCGTGGGGACTCCCAAGTGTGTTTTTCCTCTGTGAGTCGTAAGGATCCCACGAAGGTGTTTTCTTACGAGTCGTAAGGATCTCGCAAGTTTCGTTCTCCTCATGCATCGTAAGGTCACACGAGTGGGTCTTCCCAATGGAGCATAATTCCAAGGGCGTCGACCGTCCATGTCGTAAAAAGGGCTGTGCCAGTTTCCCAAAAGCGGGAACCAAATCGCTCCGGGCCAGGAAAACGTCTACCGCGCACCCTCTGTCTCAGAAACGCGTTAAGCGTCGACCGTCCATGTCATAAAAAGGGCAGTGCAGGCTTCCTACGAATCGGGACCAAATCGCTCCAGGTCAGGGCGTCGACCGTCCATGTCGTAAAAAGGGCAGTGCTGGCTTCCCAAAAATCGGGAACCAAATCGCTCTGGGCCAGGGCGTCGACCGTCCATGTCGTAAAAAGGGCAGTGCAAGCTTTCCATAAATCGGGAACCAAATCGTTCCGGGCCAGGGCGTCGACCGTCCATATCGTAAAAAGGGCAGTGCATGCTTCCAACAAAGAAGGAACCAAATCACTCCGGACCAGGGAAACGTCTACCACGGACACTCCGTCTCGGAGACGCGTCAAACGTCGACCATCCATATAGTAAAAAGGGCAGTGCAGGCTTCCCACAAATCGGGAACCAAATCGCTCCGGGTCAGGGCGTCGGCCGTCCATGTCATAAAAAGGGCAGTGCAGGCTTCCCACAAATCGAGAACCAAATCGCTCCGGGCCAGGGCGTCGACCGTCCATGTCGTAAAAAGGGCATTGCAGGCTTCCTACAAAGAGGGAATCAAATCACTTCGTGCCGAGGAAACGTCTACTATGGACACTCTGTTTCGGTGACGCGTCAAGCGTCGACCGTCCATGTCGTAAAAAGGGCAGTGCATCCTAAAAAGTGGGAACCAAAGCAAGTCGCCTCCACGCGAAAGGAGATCCATCAATTTCATACACACGACCCACATATGTGGTGTGCATTTATTTATGGGGGGCACTTTGTTGGGGTTGAAAATTGCACCCCGGTTAACCAAGTCAAAGTCAAGGTCAACCCCAAGCCAAGTGGGGCCCATGCCCAGATCAAGTGGGCCCATGCCCTGGTCGAGTCCGAACATGAAACGGCCGGCCCCCCTCCATGCCAAAATAAAAATAATGTAATAAATAATTTTGATATAATTTTTTATGCATGAATGTAAGCAAATAGGCATAAAGCTAAATTTTTGTAAAGCCCATGGCTTATGTGCAAAAAAAAATAGCACATGAGGCATGGGATGGGCAAAATGCCATTTTGTAAAGCCCAAGAGGCTATGTGTAAATGTGTAAGCCTATATAAGGTAACATGATGATGAATAAAATATACACTTTTCATTCTCTAAAAAAACTAGAGTTTGTGCCTCCTTCCTCTTTCTCAAGGGTCTAAAACCCTTTTCCTTTTTTTGAATTAAATCAAGAGTTTAACTCTTCCTTTCTAAAAAATAAATAGTTTTTCACCACAAAACCCACGAAGGGGAGCTCGGGTCTCCAATCAGATCTCGAAAAGAGGAGACTTTTAAGTCCCACCCCCTTTTCTCCAAGATCCCGCTGATTAAGAGAAGAAAGAAAGAGACCCATCTCCAAAAATCTAACTTTGGACAGATCCAAGGCTCAAAAGAAGAGCCAAACATTCTTAGGAGTTTAACGCCTTTTTAGATCTGTTGGACTTTAACTCCATAAATTAAATTTCTGTTGGAGTTTAACTCCATAAATTAAATCTCTGTTAGGAGTTCAACTAAAAAAAAACTTTGGGAGTTCAACTCCCCAACCTAGGGGCTAGGCCCCTTCCCGCAAGTGTTTTCCGTAGTCACGTGTGCGCCACGTGACCCCGAGGCACCGAAGCGCCCATCGGCCACGTGTGCGCCACGTGACCCCAGGACGCCGAGGCTCCCATCGGTCAAATGTGCGCCACGTGACCCTGGGAGCGCTGAGGCGCCCATCGGTCACGTGTGCGCCACGTGACCCCGGGTGCTAAGGCGCCCAATGGTCACGTGCGCGCACGTGACTCCGGGCAATAAAGGGCCTACGTGCGCGCACATGACTCGCGGGCACTTAGGCACCCGCGTGCGCCTCACGCGACCCGCGGTCGCGTGCAGCACACGTGACCCGCGGTCGCGTGCAAGGCACGTACCCCGCGGGCACTGAAGCACCCACGTGCCCCCCACACGACTCTCCCAGCGGTCGCGTGCAATACACGTGACCCACGGGCGCCTCACAGCCGTGTGCTGCGTACGTGACCCGTGGGCATCATGCGCCCACGTGCCACGCACGCGTCCTTTGGACGCCATTTCACCCCCCATTTTATATGCACTCCACACTAAATATACTTCCCCCGTTAGGAAAAATTTCTAACGGGGCGCTGCCCCACACCCCGCAAGGGGGCTGCTAGCCCCCTTGACCCCCAGCCCGATATCCAGGTAGCGGGACCCCGTAAAAACTCTGCGGGGCCCTCGATACATCCGAAACCCCTTCGAAACACAACACTGCACATTGAGTTCGCATGACTTGTTTGACCCGTCAATCGGAGGTTCCCCCGCTCCAAAGGCGAGGGGTAATTAACGACAGCTTAGTCCGCGGCTGCCGTAGATTCGGATCCCCACAATCAATAGACCCCAGCCTACCCTAGACAGGGAGAATCTGTAATGCGCCTGATAAGCGCGCGCGTATTCCCATCTCAATGGAGTGACGAAAAACACCCTACAGATATATCTGGTATGAGAAAATCTGTATTCTTATCATAGTAAAATTTTTGTATAATAATACTGGAGTATCATCTGTGAAATCAACAGAAAATCCGTGTCAAGCATTGACACAATATATGCATATCTCAATATCTCAATGTCTCAATATCTCAATAGCCGTCTCTCAGATCGGCTCTCAAATCTGTCACATCCCACGAATCCGGTCGGTATCCTCCGGATAACCGTCGAGTCAATAATAACCGGTAGGTAATGCTCCCTTGCCGGGCTCAACGCCTTCTCAATACGTCGATCTTGCCCCGGGGTACCTCACCGGGTCCACCATGTACCCGCAAACGGTGCATCCCCCTTCTCGAATCGGGTATATGATACCGTTTAAGAACCGAGAAAACTCATGGTAGACGCCACACACATCATATCACGAGAAAACCGCAAATTTCTATTTTTAAAATGACAATAGGTTTATAAAATTCTTGCGGGGTTCCCCAAAATCCAGAAATCTCATCAATACTGAAATCTCCAAGAAGAATCACAATATATGAACATGTCGGTAATGATGAACGTCTATGATATCGATAATATGAGATGCGATGTATGACTAGAAAACTATGTATGAATGATGATGCAATGAGGTGTGTGTGTGTGTGTGTGTGTGTGACTAGAAATCCTACGTATCTATCCTGATGAAATGAATATACACTACAAGTTACATATCATATATAATGGAAATGCTCAGATACTGATTTAAGCAAGTTCTATAGTGTTCGTGACATAGTAATTACTAATGGTGTGTGTGTTCGCATAAATAGTGTGTGCGGCATGAACCAGTGGTAATGGTGCAAGTGTCCTAAGTAATAACATCATGTGTAAGAAGATGCAATGCCATGCAATGAATGATTGGAGACTATGCATATGAATACAAGAACTACTAATAATCCTAACTATCGGGCGATTTGCGCCATCCAAACGATTCCCCCATAAATGTGTACATGTACTCTCCGGGACGTCTCGACTAATCTGACCCAATCACAGCCTTTCCTTTCCTTGCCGCGTCCGACGTCTCCGCAACCGATCCTAGAATCACACAAATAGTACATATGAGGTTAAATATTTAAATAGACGCGG
This sequence comes from Agapanthus africanus, assembly GCA_030015575.1. Taxonomy (NCBI): domain Eukaryota; kingdom Viridiplantae; phylum Streptophyta; class Magnoliopsida; order Asparagales; family Amaryllidaceae; genus Agapanthus; species Agapanthus africanus. The sequence goes on from JASDDO010000004.1 coordinate 437,185,079, forward strand.
ACACACAACGATACAAGACAACCATCGCGCACTAGTAAGACACGCGTGCACTTAGTGCACAAAACGCGCGCGGCATCGTCTCAAACCACAACTAGGGGTTGCTATGCATATCAAACACCAATTCTAGAATCCAATCGTACTAATCGCACAAGACATAACGCTAATTGATCTTAGGAAAGTAGTTGTAGATCATCACAACCTCCAATTTAAATTAAACCCATTTCTTCCAAAAACCCAGTAAGCAACAATACGGTATTTTAGTGCAAAACTAGGTGTTTTAGCAAACCTAGTAGCCACAAATCACACATGAATATTCTAATCAAGCCATGCAATACTTAATTAAATATAATCTCACTTAAATACACACTAACAATTAATTTAATTGCATGAACTCCTAATTAAGATAATTAAAAACCACTTTAGCAAAGTACTCAACTAGAATAGATTGGTAAAGCCATTAGATATTAAATTACACTTAACTAACCTAATTAAGTGATAAAACCTTAACTTTAACCCCAAACAATTCTCTTTAAAATTAAATCTTGCAAATAGAACTATATTAACACCTAATTAAAATTAGATTAAAGCAATTAATTAACAAAGCAACCAGGATTTGATTTTATATCTCAATGATTTTAGAAGATCAAACTTGCTTGCTTTGGCCACCCAAAATGCTAACTTGCTTCAAGAACTATGCTTATTTTAGAAAAGGAAATTTGTGTGATGATTTTACAAGAAATTAGTTGTTGATTTTTTTGAGTTTTTGAGTGAGGTATTGAAGATTTTTGCAAAGAAGAAGATGGAGAAAATGGGGGAGCAGCAGCCGAGAATTGAGAGTGGGAGAGAGTGTGAGGGTGTAGTAACCTTACCTCCATACACACCACCATTCCTCAAGTCAACATGCCCCATACCTTATTATCTTTTCTTTTCATTTCATTTCTATTTTATTTAAATTTAAGTTTTTCTTTGAAATTTCTAGAACCATATAGTCAACCAATTTGTTAAAACATGTTACATTTGTGTTTTGTGGTGTCATGGTGCACAAATTTGTATTAACCCATACTAATTTGTAATTAACACTAATTTAGTGTGTAAGTGCAAGCTTAAAATACTATTAAAAAATAATTAATTAAGAAAAATATTTAAGTAAACTAGCAATTAAATAAATAACTAATAAAACATCCATACATAGGCCAATACATAATTAAAGTAGGTATAATTGTGTTTATGTGGAAAAATAATTATAATTAAGTTTTACGGAAAATACGTGTTGTACTGCTAATTAACATAAAATTAAGCTAAACGAATTTTAAAACGTTACAGAGCTGTTGGAGAAGGTGAAGGGCGGGAGATTCTTCAAGCTCCCGCCAGTCACCCACAGAGCGGCTATATGCATCCGGGGCCCGTACTGCGCCTTCCATAGATCGTAGGGCCACCCGACGGAAAACTGCAAACAATACATCGAAAAGTTGATCCGATCTGCCCACATGGCGAAGTAACTGCGGGACAAGCGGTAGACGGCATGAGAATAAAAATACCCGATCTCTCCCGAGGAATTAACCGTCGGCCAAATTATGGTCGTTACCTAAGACCCTGCTCGGGAAACTCCAACCTTACAACGCCGCAAAGTTTAAGTTGTTTAAATAAAGTGTATTCCTTTTTGAAATAATGTAATTCTTGACGGCACTTAATTAAGTCCGTAGCATAAACGAGGAAAGAAAGGAAGAACTTTATTCATTAAAGGGCATTATGGGCTTCTCAGCCTTACAAAAAAAATTTATTACAATAAAGGAGACCGGGGATCGAGGAAGCATTGTTGATGATACTCCGACGAAATCTCCTTCAGCCGAGCCCTTGCTTCCTCGGCCACTGTAACATTTTCAAAAATATAAAATATTAATTTTGGGAATTTTTATAGTTTAATATTATTTTATTGATTATTTTAATATTAAATATATAATTAAATGCAAATAATTAGGAAAAATGTTAGAAAAATTATGAAAAATTATGGAAAATTCTAAAATAGGGTAAATTAGAGAATTATGACATTTTAAAGTTTTTGTGATTAGTTTGACACTAATTTAGTGCTAATCGCGATTAAAAATCGCTAATCGGACTTTTTGGCAATTTTGTGCAAAACTTGCACATATCACTTTTTCTCACACTTGTGCATTTTCTTTCATGATATTTGGGTTTACTATTCTTGTGAGAAGGATTAGGGTTAAAAAGAAAAGGAAAAGAAAAGAAAAAGAATAAAGAATGGGGTTGGTGAGAGAGGGGTATGGGTTGCATTTGACTATTAACCCTTAGCCATTTTCCCCTCATTTCCCTCCCTCTTCTCTCTTCTTCTTCTGCTGCTCCTGCACCTCCTTCCCTCCCCTCTTCAAAGCCCAAAAACACCTCTAAAACTACACCAAAATCCAATGTCCGTTTCATTAAAAATGTGCACGAGCCCGAGACCTTCAAGATGGATCAAGAAAGCGTGGATTTTGACCACTAGGGGAAACTCAAGAAAAGTCTTGAGTTGCCAAGTGAGGTAAATTCTGGACCTTTAGCTTAATTCTTGCATTTCCTATAACCCCATGTTAAGATTTAACCGATATTGTGTGATATTATGGACTTGGTGATAACCTAGTTAGGGTTTGAGGGAATTGGTGTTGTATTATGAAATTGAGGTCAGTAGAGGTTATACCATCACCCTAGTGTATGAATTGGAACCCAAAACCTGAAGCTAGAACCAGAATACGGATTTTAGAAACCAATATCGGGGAAATTGTGTAATCTGTGAAGGTTAACTTGAATCTGCTATCATACGGGACACCTGAAAATAATATTGAGTGGACAGTGACATGTGCAGGCACCATTGAACCAACACCCCAAACCCTAGCCCCCAACTCATCCGTACGGCCGCCGAAATCCCCTTTCTGGCCTCAATTTGCGGCCAGACCAGTGAGGAATTTCCTCGTTTTCTGTGCACAGCCCCAGTTCCTCTAGTGTTGACCCAGGGTACTTCTAGTTTTGACAGATTCTCTATAGGGTGAAATCTGGGACATATATCCTAAGTTGCTATTTTGGATTCGTGTTTCCGTATTCCGTATTTTTGATTCTGAAATGGTGGAATGTGTTTTGCCTCGACTATTTGTCGTTTATACGACGATATAGAGGATTTATTGATGGTTTTGAAGGCGTGCCATAGGTTCTCACCTATAGGCCCCCTTATCGTATCGTTTTGGATTTCATGCGCCGTTTTAGATTGGATGTGATTTTAATGCGCAAATACGATATTTTGATGTGTAGGTACCCATGAAGATCTCGGGACGACAAGCAAATACGTGGTGACGTCCGCAATTGATGATGCAAGGTGAGTAGATTATATCTACAGGGGGAAGTCGGGTGGATGGCGTATAGCACCCCCGCAGTCCGTAGATAGATTATTATGTAGTTTATATTGATAGTTAGGTGTATTATGGATAGTGTAGGGTTAGAAGTGACTAGTGTAGTTCATAGTCGCGAACCCTAGGATAGAATTACACCTACACACACACCCTTACATATTACTTATACCTGCACTGTGCTTGATGATATGGGATGACTTTGGAGATGAGTCGATGATGTGGCCTTGTGCCGCAAGATCGGTGATTTGATAGGATTCATATGTGGGATATGACTTGTGATTTCTTGCGGGCTTGGGATATGTGTTTACCCCCGCATGCATACTTCATTGATGGTATCAATTTGTACTAGACATAGAGTAGTACCCCAGATTATATGATCTGATGATAGTGATACCTGTTATGTGACGAGATTGTGAGATGTTGGCCCCTACCCAGCTATTGGGATGCCGTACGATGATTTACCGTACGAGCCGATATTGATGATAGATCCGCGCTCATGACTTGAGGATGTCATATGATATACTGTATCGTACGCGATACTATTGAGGCGGGATCACCGACTATTATATCTATATATATATCGACTCAGATTTAGGTGGTTTCCATACCCCTCCTGATTTACTTGATACTTAGATCGGTAGTTTGCATAGTAGATGTTAGACTAGACCGAGGCATACCTATTTCAAAAACTAGGAATCAGGGGTATCTCAAAAGACAAACAAAGGGATTCTGCGAATACTTAAAGGCGTATCCTTTCTTAAAAACTTCGCATCCCTTATTTTACTAAAACCCTGATTCGTCTTATTTCAAAAGGCATCACTGCAAGACTTATAAATATTGATGTAATTTATTCACTGTAGTGTTGATTATCTGACTTCCGCATATTCATGCTATTCATATTGCCTGCATATGTTATTGCTATGCTGATATCATGCTGTTAGGACACCCGCACCATTATCGATGATGCGTATGTTCCACGTACACTATTTGCCGGCTCACACACTTCATCATCGATAATTGCCATGCCACTACACTGTAGTACCGCCGCATTCATGATAGGATTTCCGCATGGCATATTGTACACATATATCTGTACACAAACATATATGATCTTGACATGCTACTCATACTTGATGCTTATATCACATCGGATCATCATATTGTAGCTCATCTATATGTGACTTGACATGCTACTCATACTTGATGCTTATATCACATCGGATCATCATATTGTAGCTCATCTATATGTGACTTGACATGCTACTCATACTTGATGCTTATATCACATCTGATCATCATATTGTAGCTCATCTATATGTGACTTGACATGCTATTTATATTTGACGCACATATCATATCGGATCATTGACTTGCATTCTGGTTTGGATTACATGTGATTTCTGGATTTGGGAACCGTGGCTATTGCAAATATGTAATCATTTAAAAACCCGGTTCCCTTGATATGATATTTCGGTGCGTCCACCATGTGTTTTCTCGGTGCTAGAGTGATATATGAAAACCCGAATCGAGGAGGCGGTTGAGGCCGATTACGGGTACATGGTGGACCCGGTATGGTACCCCGGGGCGAGAACGGTTTCGCTGTGTAGTAGACGGTGAGCCCGGCGGAGGGACTACTACCTACCTGTGATTGTATTTGAGCTCGGCGGATATCTAGAGGATACCGACCGGAGTTGAGAGATGGATTGGGCTGACCCGTACTGCCGGGGCCGAGGGCCGATACCGCAGACGGAGCCCAGAAATGGACATGGGCTGACCCGTACTGCCGGGGCCGAGGGCCGATACCGCAGACGGAACCCCATATCGTGGATGAGGATTTGCGTGTCGATGCTTGGCACGGGTTTTCATGATGTTTTTCCATGATTTTGTTTATATCCTCATATTGCATACATGATGCTTATTTGTCATTGGGCGACGGGTGGACGGGTTCCACGTTTATTGTCATTGGGTGACGGGTAGACGGGTTCCACGTATATACAGATATAGATCATATACAGACATGGATCATATACAGACTGGATTTACACTGATCATACTTCATTTGTATATATAACAGGGTATGAGGGCGCTGTTATATATACCCTTACACCAATATTAGTGGTATGGGACGCTAATATATGTGTATTGATATCATTGATACTTCATCATATTTACTTCATGCAGACATACCTTATACTGATGACATGTTATTACCTGAGTACTTGGCACCACATACCTATTTAGATGTTGATTTGCCACCTTATCATGTTTCAGGCTTATTCCTTGAGGTTTATTACTGATCGTTGACTTAGGTTTATGTCTTGCATTCGGTTTCTGCTTGTAGATGTTTCTATTCACGAGTTGGCAACTCACCCCCGTTGTGCCACAGTTCTTGCAGGTTCTGCCGTACAGGTTTCATTGCGGCATTTCTGGCACACTACTTTCTTGCGGGTGATGGTAGGTGGATTCTTTCGCATCAAGAACCACCATTGTATTTATTTATTTCATTGTATCTAGAATTTCCATCAACCAAAACTTGTATATTGTTTCAGACCTAGACTAGTGATGTATTATTCGACCTTAGAGTCGCGGTTAGTTGTATTGCGGTTTTTCTTATTGCTTTTAAGCTTTCTTTTGGATTTGATCCTCGCCACTTGGCGTTGTATATCATATCATTGTTGCATGTGTGGTTGTGACCGTCAATCGACGAAGAGCTAGCTCCCGCTTGGGGATGCCTTTATCATTGCATATATATATTGTTATCTTTGTTGTACCCCATTCGGGGCCAGTTTTACAAAAGAAACTCTGCCGAAATTTTTAGAAAAGACTGTACTGTTTTTAAAATACATATTCGACTTAGTTATTTAAAAACCTTGATTTCAACCATGTTTTCTTCACTTCTTTAAACCAGTTCTTTACTTATTCTTAAAAATGGTTTTAGATTTCTGGGCTTTTGGCTTACTTGGATCAGATGGAGTCCTATAGACTTCATATGGTTCAAGGGCCAGTCACGTGCTCTTTCGGGTCGTGACAAAGTTGGTATCAGAGCGCTAGGTTGACCTTGGTTCGAGTCTAAGTTTGACTATGTGGAGCCTAGGGCGTCTATATATATATACGGAGCTTAGGCTTGACCTTACGGAACTTAGACTTGGTCGAGGGGGTATTAGACCCGAACTTTCGTCGTATTAGGATGACCCTTGGTTGATGGAATAGGTGACTAAAATAGAGTGACGTACCGTTGGTATGTTCCGCGGCATACTTACGACACGCCACTCCGCTTAAGGAACCTTAGGATGTACATACTTTCGAGATCAGTGATTCTCTTCATATCCTGGATTATACATCCGTTTGAGATCCCCGATTCTATTAGTTTCATGATCATACCTTCATTGATGCTGTTCCTTCCTATGATCATGTATCCATTTTGGAACTGTTGTTTCCTTTCTTGCCATCGATGTGCTCTTTTTGATACTCGACTGAGGTTCCTGTCGCCATGTTTGAGCGCAGTTTGGGCTGCTGCTAGGGTTACGGCCGGTGTGAGCTCGTTTGGTACGAGGGCCGACCATTGTGTTTTCTGGTGACATGGGAACGTCTCGAGTTAGTGTTGGTGATTGTGACCTCTAGTGGAGGCGAGTGCTTGGTCTTGCACCGGATGATCGAGCCATTGTTAGAGCTGCCAGTTGAGAGAGGACTGTCGATGTACAGCATACCTCAGAGATTGTGATGTCGCCTACCGTGCAGACAGATGGACCAGCTGTTGCTGAGATTGATAGGATGTCGCTTCTGGAGCTTACGAGCTGAGATTGTTGGAGCTTTCAGGCAGATATGAGACAGTTGATAGCTAGTCTACCCGATTTGAGAGACGAAGGTGATTCGTCCGATTTTGCGCCAGAGCGTGCCCAGCGAGTTGAAGATTTCCAGTGTGGAGAGTCTTACTCAGATCTAGAGCAGACCGATTCAGGGATGACCGCCTATGTATTGCCCTTCCTGGAGGATTGAGGCATTGTTCGGCATACAGGCGTATGAACCAGTTGCTGCTGCAAATGGTGAGATATCGCCCAGATGGTTGGAGCTACCGCAGCATGAGCATGTTCTTGGAGAGACGATAGCGAGTCGCTAGTCACCAAGGATGAATGACTAGGACATGTGGTTCGTTCGTTTACCGATGCGAGGTCATCAGAAAGATTGTTTCCAGCTAGAGACGACTTCACGCAGGTTCGTTGAGAGTCGATAGAGACGATCGAATGTCAGGAGCCCATTTTCCAAGTTTAAAGTATACGGAAAGACATGCAGGTGATTCTATGGACCCTCTAGAAGAATGAAACCCTAACTCGACTTAATGACCGTGTGAAAGCCTTTGAACCTTCGGGTTTGCGGCGGTTCCTCGGCGCCATTAGTGAGGCTTGGGTTTGCCCTTCTACGGCTGGACCACCGACGCTGTGGCATGTACTCGATACTATTAAACTGTACCCGAGATGTGAGCTCTTGGGGGATTATGAGGATCGGACGAGTCGATCGGATGGTTCGACATCTTTCGGATATCGTGATGGGACACTGCTTGGGAGACTCCAGATGCGAGCGTAGCCGTCGGAGTGCAGTTCGTGTAGCCACGATGAGATAAGTCCGAATCAGTCGACATTTGAGCAGAGTGAAGAAAAGAGTTCGTATGAGATTTCGACGAGATAACGTCCCACTCCGCTGACATTAGAGATGTGATACACACCCAGAGGTGTGGTATATGGATATATCTTCCAGAAAGAAGCGCGATGAGTATGCAGCCGTTCCGGAATAAGCTTTAGCTTCAGCATTGGATGACGACTTCCGGGCAATTCGGCAGGATTGAGATTTGAGAAAGGAACCTCGACAGGACCCTTCTGGAAAATGATACGAGAAGACCTAGACCCAGGAGTGGTCGTATTGCGCACACCCAGCAGGACAGAGTTCGGCATTGTCGACGAGGTAGTTGACCAGGTTCGGATAAAGGAACTTACCCAGATGCGTTGCGAATTGATCAAGGACGGACGAGTGATGAGTATTCCTCCGATGGTTGGGGCGTGTTCCCGAGAACCAGTTCGGCCTGACATCTTCTACAGAATGATGAAGCTACAGAGTTCGCGATTTCGAGTCCGTGCGAGAGACTTCAGATTGACCGTGGCCGAGAACAGTGCAGTGCGTAGATAGCATGGCGTGGCGTCATAGTGGACGACGATACAGACAAGCGGAACAAGAGGTTCGTGCGAGACACTGACGAGCTGCCATTACTTCCCGTCGAGACTAGAAATCTGATATGCTTACAGAGACGTTGGGATGTGACCAGTTTCCGAGAAAATATTGTACTGAGGACACAGATGTCTTTTGAGCGAGAAGAGGTTATGCAAGAGTACCGGCCTTCGTACAGTTCGACTTAGGCAAGATCGGAAGAGACCTTGAGCAGGATTCCTTCCAGGACATTGCTGCAATGATGTTTGCACCCAGGATCAGATGTGTGACGTGCATTCAGAGAGCCAGAGGCCGACGCCAGTGATATGCTGCCTTACGAGTGGTCATGAGGATTGACCGAGAGGTGACCAGAGAAGTGCCAGAACGGAATCGTCCCCGTTAGCACACCTGGCAGGGCCGATGAGCCGATTGACTGCGAGATAGGAAATCCGCAAGGAAAATAAGGACCCAGAGTCAGAGGATGCCAGACCGTGAGCAAGAGGCAAGCAAAGATCCTGCGCTGCTAGCAGTGGATGCACCGACTCCTTCTCGACCTCGAAGGAGGAACTACCGACGACGGTATTTATGATTTGTGATTTTGTGATTCGATTATCACGTATCCGTCATTTTGGATTTCGGTATTTTGGGCGTTCTGTTTGCATGATTTAGTTTTGATGACTGAGTTTCATGATATTGGTTTCATGCACCCACTGGATATTTATATATTTTGCGCTGAGTTATTACATTTGAGATATCGATTGAGATTTCATGCCTACTGTATTCGGTGATTTGATTTATACTTCCAGCATAGTTTTCATGCACCTGTAGTGTTTTGGTACACGATCCTGGTGCACACCAGATGCACTGAATCGGGATTCTTCGTGCATGTCACATGCACCTGATTTTTCTGTCAGGCACACACGTTGCCTACGACAGATGTTTCGTGCACACCCGTTGCACCTAGATGTTGTTTTGTACACCTGTTTGACACATATATGGATTTTGATTCCTTGCGCACCAGACGCATAGGATATTCTTATGTATGCATTTTGGGATTTTATTTCTAGTAGAGCAGTACATTTTTTTATGATATTCTCTATGTGTTGACGTTTTCGGAGCCCCGACAAAATGGATTGTACTGAAATTGTTTTAGTATTGGGGGTTTAAATTTAAATTCGGGGACCGAATTTCTTTAAGGGGGGTAGATTGTAACATTTTCAAAAATATAAAATATTAATTTTGGGAATTTTTATAATTTAATATTATTTTATTGATTATTTTAATATTAAATATATAATTAAATGCAAATAATTAGGAAAAATGTTAGAAAAATTATGAAAAATTATGGAAAATTGTAAAATAGGGTAAATTAGAGAATTATGACATTTTAAAGTTTTTGTGATTAGTTTGACACTAATTTAGTGCTAATCGCGATTAAAAATCGCTAATCGGACTTTTTGGCAATTTTGTGCAAAACTTGCACATATCACTTTTTCTCACACTTGTGCATTTTCTTTCATGATATTTGGGTTTACTATTCTTGTGAGAAGGATTAGGGTTAAAAAGAAAAGGAAAAGAAAAGAAAAAGAATAAAGAATGGGGTTGGTGAGAGAGGGGTATGGGTTGCATTTGACTATTAACCCTTAGCCATTTTCCCCTCATTTCCCTCCCTCTTCTCTCTTCTTCTGCTGCTGCTCCTGCACCTCCTTCCCTCCCCTCTTCAAAGCCCAAAAACACCTCTAAAACTACACCAAAATCCAATGTCCGTTTCATTAAAAATGTGCACGAGCCCGAGACCTTCAAGATGGATCAAGAAAGCGTGGATTTTGACCACTAGGGGCAACTCAAGAAAATTCTTGAGTTGCCAAGTGAGGTAAATTCTGGACCTTTAGCTTAATTCTTGCATTTCCTATAACCCCATGTTAAGATTTAACCGATATTGTGTGATATTATGGACTTGGTGATAACCTAGTTAGGGTTTGAGGGAATTGGTGTTGTATTATGAAATTGAGGTCAGTAGAGGTTATACCATCACCCTAGTGTATGAATTGGAACCCAAAACCTGAAGCTAGAACCAGAATACGAATTTTAGAAACCAATATCGGGGAAATTGTGTAATCTGTGAAGGTTAACTTGAATCTGCTATCATACGGGACACCTGAAAATAATATTGAGTGGACAGTGACATGTGCAGGCACCATTGAACCAACACCCCAAACCCTAGCCCCCAACTCATCCGTACGGCCGCCGAAATCCCCTTTCTGGCCTCAATTTGCGGCCAGACCAGTGAGGAATTTCCTCGTTTTCTGTGCACAGCCCCAGTTCCTCTAGTGTTGACCCAGGGTACTTCTAGTTTTGACAGATTCTCTATAGGGTGAAATCTGGGACATATATCCTAAGTTGCTATTTTGGATTCGTGTTTCCGTATTCCGTATTTTTGATTCTGAAATGGTGGAATGTGTTTTGCCTCGACTATTTGTCGTTTATACGACGATATAGAGGATTTATTGATGGTTTTGAAGGCGTGCCATAGGTTCTCACCTATAGGCCCCCTTATCGTATCGTTTTGGATTTCATGCGCCGTTTTAGATTGGATGTGATTTTAATGCGCAAATACGATATTTTGATGTGTAGGTACCCATGAAGATCTCGGGACGACAAGCAAATACGTGGTGACGTCCGCAATTGATGATGCAAGGTGAGTAGATTATATCTACAGGGGGAAGTCGGGTGGATGGCGTATAGCACCCCCGCAGTCCGTAGATAGATTATTATGTAGTTTATATTGATAGTTAGGTGTATTATGGATAGTGTAGGGTTAGAAGTGACTAGTGTAGTTCATAGTCGCGAACCCTAGGATAGAATTACACCTACACACACACCCTTACATATTACTTATACCTGCACTGTGCTTGATGATATGGGATGACTTTGGAGATGAGTCGATGATGTGGCCTTGTGCCGCAAGATCGGTGATTTGATAGGATTCATATGTGGGATATGACTTGTGATTTCTTGCGGGCTTGGGATATGTGTTTACCCCCGCATGCATACTTCATTGATGGTATCAATTTGTACTAGACATAGAGTAGTACCCCAGATTATATGATCTGATGATAGTGATACCTGTTATGTGACGAGATTGTGAGATGTTGGCCCCTACCCAGCTATTGGGATGCCGTACGATGATTTACCGTACGAGCCGATATTGATGATAGATCCGCGCTCATGACTTGAGGATGTCATATGATATACTGTATCGTACGCGATACTATTGAGGCGGGATCACCGACTATTATATCTATATATATATCGACTCAGATTTAGGTGGTTTCCATACCCCTCCTGATTTACTTGATACTTAGATCGGTAGTTTGCATAGTAGATGTTAGGCTAGACCGAGGCATACCTATTTCAAAAACTAGGAATCAGGGGTATCTCAAAAGACAAACAAAGGGATTCTGCGAATACTTAAAGGCGTATCCTTTCTTAAAAACTTCGCATCCCTTATTTTACTAAAACCCTGATTCGTCTTATTTCAAAAGGCATCACTGCAAGACTTATAAATATTGATGTAATTTATTCACTGTAGTATTGATTATTTGACTTCCGCATATTCATGCTATTCATATTGCCTGCATATGTTATTGCTATGCTGATATCATGCTGTTAGGACACCCGCACCATTATCGATGATGCGTATGTTCCACGTACACTATTTGTCGGCTCACACACTTCATCATCGATAATTGCCATGCCACTACACTGTAGTACCGCCGCATTCATGATAGGATTTCCGCATGGCATATTGTACACATATATCTGTACACAAACATATGTGACTTGACATGCTACTCATACTTGATGCTTATATCACATCGGATCATCATATTGTAGCTCATCTATATGTGACTTGACATGCTACTCATACTTGATGCTTATATCACATCGGATCATCATATTGTAGCTCATCTATATGTGACTTGACATCCTACTCATACTTGATGCTTATATCACATCGGATCATCATATTGTAGCTCATCTATATGTGACTTGACATGCTACTCATACTTGATGCTTATATCACATCTGATCATCATATTGTAGCTCATCTATATGTGACTTGACATGCTATTTATATTTGACGCACATATCATATCGGATCATTGACTTGCATTCTGGTTTGGATTACATGTGATTTCTGGATTTGGGAACCGTGGCTATTGCAAATATGTAATCATTTAAAAACCCGGTTATCTTGATATGATATTTCGGTGCGTCCACCATGTGTTTTCTCGGTGCTAGAGTGATATATGAAAACTCGAATCGAGGAGGCGGTTGAGGCCGATTACGGGTACATGGTGGACCCGGTATGGTACCCCGGGGCGAGAACGGTTTCGCTGTGTAGTAGACGGTGAGCCCGGCGGAGGGACTACTACCTACCGGTGATTGTATTTGAGCTCGGCGGATATCTAGAGGATACCGACCGGAGTTGAGAGATGGATTGGGCTGACCCGTACTGCCGGGGCCGAGGGCCGATACCGCAGACGGAGCCCAGAGATGGACATGGGCTGACCCGTACTGCCGGGGCCGAGGGCCGATACCGCAGACGGAACCCCATATCGTGGATGAGGATTTGCGTGTCGATGCTTGGCACGGGTTTTCATGATGTTTTTCCATGATTTTGTTTATATCCTCATATTGCATACATGATGCTTATTTGTCATTGGGCGACGGGTGGACGGGTTCCACGTTTATTGTCATTGGGTGACGGGTGGACGGGTTCCACGTATATACAGATATAGATCATATACAGACATGGATCATATACAGACTGGATTTACACTGATCATACTTCATTTGTATATATAACAGGGTATGCGGGCGCTGTTATATATACCCTTACACCAATATTAGTGGTATGGGACGCTAATATATGTGTATTGATATCATTGATACTTCGTCATATTTACTTCATGCAGACATACCTTATACTGATGACATGTTATTACCTGAGTACTTGGCACCACATACCTGTTTAGATGTTGATTTGCCACCTTATCATGTTTCAGGCTTATTCCTTGAGGTTTATTACTGATCGTTGACTTAGGTTTATGTCTTGCATTCGGTTTCTGCTTGTAGATGTTTCTATTCACGAGTTGGCAACTCACCCCCGTTGTGCCACAGTTCTTGCAGGTTCTGCCGTACAGGTTTCATTGCGGCATTTCTGGCACACTACTTTCTTGCGGGTGATTTGCTTTTGGTAGGTGGATTCTTTCGCATCAAGAACCACCATTGTATTTATTTATTTCATTGTATCTAGAATTTCCATCAACCAAAACTTGTATATTGTTTCAGACCTAGACTAGTGATGTATTATTCGACCTTAGAGTCGCGCTTAGTTGTATTGCGGTTTTTCTTATTGCTTTTACGCTTTCTTTTGGATTTGATCCTCGCCACTTGGCGTTGTATATCATATCATTGTTGCATGTGTGGTTGTGACCGTCAATCGACGAAGAGCTAGCTCCCGCTTGGGGATGCCTTTATCATTGCATATATATATTGTTATCTTTGTTGTACCCCATTCGGGGCCAGTTTTACAAAAGAAACTCTGCCGAAATTTTTAGAAAAGACTGTACTGTTTTTAAAATACATATTCGACTTAGTTATTTAAAAACCTTGATTTCAACCATGTTTTCTTCACTTCTTTAAACCAGTTCTTTACTTATTCTTAAAAATGGTTTTAGATTTCTGGGCTTTTGGCTTACTTGGATCAGATGGAGTCCTATAGACTTCATATGGTTCAAGGGCCAGTCACGTGCTCTTTCGGGTCGTGACAGCCACCTCTGAAGCATCGTCCACCGGACAAAAATCAACAATCAAGCTCTTCTAGAAACACTCCAGAAGAAGGCCCGCCGATCGATCTCGCCTGCTCTTCGAGATCAGGCCGAGATGGTAAAGCACGTGCAATTTCTCGATCGCCATATCCCTTAACTGCGGAGACAAGACGTTGTGCAGATCTGGGGACCTCCTTCAGATCGCATATATAAGCCTTTGGAGGAGTGGAGATCGCCGGGGAAGGAGACGTCCAAAGTGGGCCTCCACGCGGTCTTTCACCGCCTCGTACGTCTGTTTGGACCGATCGAGATTGTAGAGGTACACATCGTTCCGAGAAATCATTTCGCTGATAAGCACACACGGACGTCCGACCATTTTTCAGAAACGCGACGCTGAAAGAGACCAACACCCTTTCGCTATTTATTAGCCCCAGCAGAATCCCAAGAGGCCGAAGTTTGCACGCGCGGCAGCGCGGATCATGGGATCTTTTCAAAGTTCCCAACCCAGGGCTGCCGCGTGGCGACCATGCCCCTAAATAGCCAAATGGAAGTTGGAACGACGCGCACTACGAAGAATCACACATTCCCACGCGTCTCGGTCCCTTTTGGTTTATGTGTAATGCACGTAATTAAATACCACATCGCATTAATTAATTGTAATACTTTATTTATTGATGGAAACACATTAGTAATATAAAAAAAATATGCTACTTACGGGGACAATATCTTTATTATATAATAACTAGCAAGTGGCGCGAGAAAGAGATTCCAAATTTATGTTTTGGTTCTTAAAATTTTGTATTAACAGGCTTTATGGAATACTTTCCCCACATTAATTCATGTGGATTGTTACCGGGTAATGCTATGGATTATTAACGATATAATTGAGTAAGCGTAGAGAACTATAAATCTTTATTTTGACAAAATATAGAAATGTAGAATTGATGTCTTCTTTTCTTTTCTTTCTTTCTTATGTTTTTGGAATTTGTAAATGGTATTTGATTGCTCGAAATTTCAACTATGGCTGTTAAAGTTTCATGCATTGGAAGAAAATTGGTGATAATTATTAAGGAAAAATAAAAATAAAAATGACTCGCATTTCCATCTAAGAAAAAACTCATAATTTTTCTCCATCTTAAAACATTAATATAATATCTAATATCATCTGTTACTACCGTTAAAAAAACAGATCTTGATTTGATATAAAATTCATAAAAATATCTATGTTATTCTTTGCATACAAAAAAAAACTCTCAAGTTATTTCATTTACCATCTATTTGTACAGTCTTGAGTTATAGTATGAAAATTTTAATTATCTTGAGCGTTATTTCAGAAAACAGCTTAAAATTTATATTTTATTTTTCAAAATCAGAGATTTGTGAACTATATATAACAAGCGTTTTTGGCACGTGCGTTGCACTTGTTATAATTTTTTTTTTATGATAAATCTCTTTATTAAATTAGCTATGTGCATCGTATTTGTAAAATAATAACGACGTGGTGTTTAATTATGTGCATTACACATAAACCAAAAGGGACAGTTGACTTGAGAGGGCCGAGGAGGCTGATTGTGCAGGGAAGGCTCGGAGGCGAGCCGGATGGCCAAGAAAGCTCGGGCCTATATACATCGGAGTAGAGCAAATGGACAGTTGACTTGGCTGCTGAAGTGCTCGGGGGCAAGGAGTGGGGTGCAATCTCGGAGACAGTATTTGAGAGAAGTCCCCACTGTGGCCTTCAGGGGCCTAACTGGTTTATACATGTGACACGTCATCCGCCATGTGTCATGATATAATGAATTACCGTTATTGAGCATCATCATTAGCCCCCCACTCTCGTTCCGATCTATTTGTGGGTCGGGTCGAGAGTGGACTGCTTGGTTCTTTCTGTGCGACTTGGCGCTGGTAATTCCTCGTGGTGGATTGTTCGGGGATTACACGGCGTTTTTGTTGTCGCGCATCGAGTATGAGTCGAACGAAGGACGAGCGTGGGAAGGTCGGTATCCTCCCTTTCCCGGAGTTGAGGCGCTGATCGCGCGTTGAGTATGAATTTATTTGGCGGGTCTTGAATCCGTGTCTTTGTAGGGTAGGAAGCTACTCGCTGCGGATGCGCCAAGCAGAAAGCTACTCAGCGGCCTTGCGAGGAGGGCTTTAGACCCACCGCGTTGATGGGCAGGAGGATGCCCGTTGGGGATGCGCCGAGCAGGAAGAGACTCGGCGGCCTTATGAGGAGGGCTTCGGATCCCTAGCGTCTGATGGAAGGAGGCTGCCCGCTGGGGATGCGGCGAGCAGGAAGAAACTCGGCGGCCTCGCGAAGAGGGCTTCAGATCCTCAGCGTCTGATGGGCAGGAGGCTGCCCGTTGGGATGCGCCGAGCAGGAAGAAACTCGGCGGCCTCTTGGCGAGGGTTTAGATCCCTGGCGTTGTGGGATAGGGAACTACCGGCGAGGGATAACCGAGCAAGGGTGGGCTCGGTTGCCTCTTGGTGAGGGCTTCAATCCTTAGCGCGGGAAGGGTCGCAAGAGGCCTGCTAAGGATAGACCGAGCAGGGTTGCTTCTCGGTTGCCATTTGGCGAGGGTTTTGATCCTTGGCGTTGCGGGATATGGAACTACCAGCCAGGAATAACCGAGCAAGCGCGAGCCCGGTTGCCTCTTGGTGAGGGCTTCGATCCTTAGTGCGAGAGGGGCTGTAAGAGGCCTGGTAAGGATGGGTCGAGCAAGATTGCTGTCCGGTGCCTCTTGGCGAGGGCTTTGATCTCTGGCGTTGCGGAGTAGGGAACTACCAGCCGAGGATAACCGAGTAAGGGCGAGCCTGGTTGCCTCTTGATGAGAGCTTCGATCCTTAGCGCGGGAGAGGCCGTAAGAGGCCTGCTAAAGATGGACCGAGCAGGGTTGCTGTCCGGTTGCCTCTTGGCGAGGGCTTAGATCCTTAAGGACGGGCCGAGCAGGGTTACTGCCCGGTGCCTCTTGACGAGGGCTTTGATCCTTAGCATGAGAGGGGCCGTAAGCGGCCTGCTAAAGACGGGCCGCGCAGTGTTACTGCCCGGCGCCTCTTAGCGATGGCTTGGATCCTTAAAGACGGGCCGAGCAGAGTTGCTGCCCGGTGCCTCTTGGCGAGGGCTTTGATCCCTGGCGTTGCGAGGTAGGGAACTACCAGCCAGGGATAACCGAGCAAGGGCGAGCCCGGTTGATTTTGGTGAGGGCTTCGATCCTTAGCGCGGGAGGGGCCGTAAGAGGCCTGCTAAGGATGGGCCGAGCAGGGTTGCTGCCCGGTGCCTCTTGGCGAGGGTTTTGATCCATGGCGTTGCGGGGTAGGGAACTACCAGCCAGGGATAACCGAGTAAGGGCGAGCCCGGTTGCCTCTTGATGAGAGCTTCGATCCTTAGCGCGGAAGGGGCTGTAAGAGGCCTGCTAAAGATGGACCGAGCAGGTGTAGGGTGTTTTCCGTCACCTCATTGAGATGGGAATACGCGCGCGCTTGTAACGCGCATTACAGATTCCCCCTGCCTATGGTAGTCGGGGGTTTATCGATTGTGGGGATCCGAATCTCTGGCAGCCGCGGACTAAGCAGCTGTTAATTACCCCTCGCCTTTGGAGCGAGGGAACCTCCGATTGACGGGTCAACTATTCATGCGAACTCAATATGCAGTGTGCGTTTTTTGAAGGGTTTTGGATATATTAGGAGCCCCGCAGAGTTTTTCTAACGGGGGACAGTGTTGTAGAGTATGTGTTATATATATATATATATATATATATATATATATATATATATATATATATATATATATATAAAGGAAAAGGGCATTCAAAGGATGCGTGGGAGAAAGCGCTCGGGCGCTAGTGCTTTGGATGCTAGCGCCTCACGTGCCAGGTGTTCCCCCAATCAGAGCAAGGCTCTGTTTGAATTTTAAAATTCAAATCTTTGAAGCAGCGCTTCAAATTCCGTGCGTTGCGCGCAATGCGCCACGTGTCAAAAGTTGACACGCCAGCACAACGCCCAAGGCAGTGCGTCCAATCAGAGCAAGGCTCTTTAAAAAACAAAAGCAACGCTCAGTTGCGCAAGCGCTGCGCTGCGTGACACGTGTCTGCGCAGTTGCGCACACACTGTTGCGCAAACGCACCGCTGCGCGACACGTGTCTGCGCAGTTTTGCGCAAGCGCACCGCTGCGCGCCACGTGTCTGCGCAGTTGCGCAAGCACTGTTGCGCAAGCGCACCTCTGCGCGATACGTGTCTGCGCAGTTGCGCACACACTGGTGCGCAAGCGCTGCGCGGCACGTGTCTGCGCAGCTGCGCAAGCGCAGCTGCGCAAGCGCTTCACTGCGCGACACGTGTCACGCACTGGGGATTCTTGCGCAAAACAGAATAAATCTTGTTAAAATAAGAAGATTTTCTTGTATAAGGCAGGGGCCTTTGGATCAAAAATCCAACGGTGGGGAAAATTCCCCAAATCACTCAGAAAAAGTTCTATGTAACAAATTTAACTAATTAATGGGCACTATAAAAAGGACCCCAGACCTTAATTCAAAAAAAAGGAACATCTTGCTAAAAAAAAAGAAGAGAACTCTTGGAAACTTCTCAAGAACATAAAAAAAAGGTAAAAACCTTCAAAAAGAAGAGAAAATTCTCTTATGAACAGATCATTGATTTAAGAACAAGATTATTGATCTTCAATAAAAAAAAAAAAAATAAAGAAATAAAAAAAAAAAAAAAAATAATGCCTTGCACTTACTATGAACCTTTGGTTCTCTGAAACAAGGAAAAACTTGTTTTTCTTTGATCCAAATTTAGATCAACGGATCAAAAAATGCTTTGCACTTCTATTCTTGAATCTACAAAGATTCTTAGTGCTTTGCACAAATGCAATGTATTACTTGAAGGGCCAGGCCCAAGTCAAAAAGACCTAACAGGCCAAAATAAATTGCAAAGCAATAAAAGGGCAGAGCCCAATTGAAATTGATACTCTGCATCATTTATAAAGGGCAGAGCCCAAAACAAATTGATGCTCTGCATCCTTTCTGGGTAAAGCCCAAATAAAAATAAAAAGAAATGCAATGCAAAAGCAAATAAAATGTTGGACATTTTCAACTGGACTTAGCCCAATTTTGGCCGTAAGTCCTCAAATTAAATTGATTGAGCAAGATTGCTCCTTTAAATCAATTTATATCCGGTTCGAGGGTACATCTCCGAGCTCCTTTGACACCTGTCGTTGTAATCCTTCAACGACGTCAGAGAGGCGACGGGTCCCAACGACCACACATGAATATGGACTGCGGGGTCCTTAAACTCGTGGACCGAAACGTCCTTAAACTAATATTGGACCGAAATGTCCCTAAACTAACGGTGGACCACCACGTCCCTAAACTGGAATATGGACCACCACGTCCCTAAACTGGAGTATGGACCACTACGTCCCTAAACTGGAACAATAAAGCCTCCTAATGCTCTTTTGCCGGATCTAAACGGTCCCGTTTAAGTTGATCTTAGCCCCAAATACGGCTAACGTATCCTTAAACACTCAAATGAACGATAAAATTCCAAATCGACCTTGGTTCAAGGGTACATCTCCGAACTCCTCTGACATCTGTCGTTGTAATCCTTCAACGACGTCAGAGAGGCGACGAGTCCCGACGGCCATATATTAAATGGATCACCCCGTTAAGTTGATCTTAGTCTCAAACAGGACTAACGTATCTTTAACGAACGTTTAAGTTGATCTTAGCCGCAACGCGACTAATGCATCCTTAAACTAAAAACACCAAACCCAAATCTAAGTAAATACGGATTTGGACTAGTCCACGTCCTACGGGCGACGGTATTACTCAGTCTCCGTATACAATCCACGGGCAACCACAAACAAAACAAACACCCACGACACGAAGTGAAATTCTAGAGAAGGAGAAAGTTGTTACCGCGAAGCGGTAGCGTAATTAACTGCAGGGGCTTGCGCCTGCAGGGAAGAGCGTCCCCACGATCAAAAAAACCCCTCTAGCGAGGGGGAATCTGACGAAGTCTGCTACATCGGCCGTTTCCGTCTAAACCTCCGATACACGGTGCCATAAATCAACTTGGCATCTTCGGAGAGGTGGACGGATAAAACCAAATAGCATCTGCCCCGAATCCCAGCGTCAGGACACTTCGCGGTCCTGTGCGCCGTCCTTCGGAGGGGAACAGATTCTGGCACGCCCGGTGGGACCTCTTCCTCTTTCCACTCCACACTCCGTGTGTCGTCCTCGCGAACCAATCGCGGTTTGTTAAATGGTTGCCTTCGGATTTCAAGTTACTAAGATTTGGTCTTTTGTCTGGCGCAGAACTCAAGGTTCAATGGCCTCTAATTGCATCAACTGCTCGAAGTGCCAATGCAACGGACGCTCCACCTCACTGGGAGGTGTAGCATATGGGCCCCAAGCGGCTTCCTTCCTCACTCTGCCAGTAGACCAGGTGACCCAAGCCACCACTGGTCTGTTCTTTGGGACCATGATCCCACCTACAAGTTTCCCTACACCAATACCTGCACCGGAAGTGGACAAGAAGTCGGTCTTCGACCGGCTCACTGCTACGACGACCCCTGTCAACGGGTCGCCCATTACCAAACCGACAGCCTCTGTTTTCACCAGGTTAAATCAGGACTCTAAATTGGCTGTCTCGAGGAAGGCAATAACTGCTGCTCCAGAAGTCGTCAAGGCGGCTTCCCCTGTCAAAGAGTCAGTCTTTTCAAGACCGACGATTCCTGCTCCTGCCCCTACTCGAGGATCCGTCTTCGACAGGTTGAATATCACCCCTCAAAAGACAACCTCAGTCTTTAAGTGGTTAACACCGGCGGCGCCTCATTCAGACAGGGGGCAGAAAGAAACTATCTCAATCTCTGAGCCAATCCCAACGGCTCGCCGTGCTCGATGTCGCCATTGGCAACGAGTAAGGAAGGCAGGGGGCAACTCCCCATCAGGGCTAACTCCACCTGCTCCAATGGTGGAAGTCAACATTGCTGTTCCAACTGGGAACAGCTTTGAACTGCTGAGGAGGGTGCGTAAGAACTCTCCAACCGCTACCTTAAAAAGATCTTCTCCACCTGCGGAGAGAGTTACAGAAACGAAGCAAGAACAGCCCCCCTCAACGGCTGTCCTTAAGAATTTATAAAGTTTGGCGGAGGGTTCAAGACTCCGTGATTGACCCAGGTCACTCTCGTCACCAGAAAAAGGCGAAAGTGGAAAAAGACAAGGACCATCCCATTAAATAGCGGGGGACAGCAGCTGCTAGGATGCCCACTTCGACGGTTCCTTCAACCTCAACGACCCACAAAAGAAGGATGCCAGAGAAAACTCCCGCGTCAGCGGCAAAAGTTAAAAATAGTGAACCTAAACGCCCTAAGCCAGGGGGCATAACAGTTCATACGGTTTACATGGCATCGGGAAAAGAAGATAGCCGCATATCAACAGGTCATAGACCGCACACGAGGTCAGTGACCAAGGCTCAGGAGCAGCAGCAGCAGCTCCAAGAAATGATGAACGCTATGGCCGCACTTACAGGGCCAAAAGAAACCCCTGAAACATCCTCGGACGAGCGTCAAGAACAAGAAACGGACGCTGAATTCCATCGTCGCGTACTGGAGAAGAAAGATAAAGAAGCTGCGGAGCAGGCAACCAACATAAAGAAAATGGCCCTCCTGTTCCAGGATATGGTGGGTATGATGATTCAACAAGATCCACCTGCTGAAGATCCCCCAATCATTCTTGAAGACGATAGGGGAGAGACGTCGAATCCTCCACCAGTTCTGTCCACAGCTAAAGAGGATACAATCTCCAAAGCTGATTTGGATGAATACATCGCCCAGCAAATACGGGTTCATCATGCAACTGAAACAGCCGGCCAGGTCGTGAAAACGGGGAGACCATAT
This sequence comes from Agapanthus africanus, assembly GCA_030015575.1. Taxonomy (NCBI): domain Eukaryota; kingdom Viridiplantae; phylum Streptophyta; class Magnoliopsida; order Asparagales; family Amaryllidaceae; genus Agapanthus; species Agapanthus africanus. Next base: position 437,207,395 of record JASDDO010000004.1, read on the forward strand.
CCGAGTTGGTACGATCAAATCAAATACCCGCCAGATTATACGATTCCCAAGTTCCATGTCTACAAGGGGACGGGCAATCCTCACCAGCATGTCGCCCAGTTCAGGGCACTCTGCGGCAATACCGGTGGAGATGACAAGCTTTTACTTCGCCAGTTTGTTGGAAGTTTATCAGATACGGCGTTCGAGTGGTACTCTGAGCTCCCGAACGACTCTATTAAAACCTTCGCGGAGATGGAGCTACTGTTTACTCAGCGTTTTGCAAGCGCCAGTGAACGTACCCCGATGACGGCACATATTAACGCCAAGGTAAAACCCGGCGAGACATGGGTTCAGTATGCTATACGATGGCGGAACTTATGGTCAAAGTGTGAGCAGCGCATTGAAGAAGCTCCCGCGGTGGGTATGTTTGTGGGAACCCTCGATCCATAAGCAACCATCTCGCAGTTTATGATATTTTTCAAGCCGACTACCTTCCAGGCTTTGATTGACAAACTAGCGCAAATGGATCAAATGGGCCATAAACCCCCTCTTCCAAGGCCTGACACCCGAAATGACAAAGGGAAGGGAAAAGCGATCGTCGTCGCTAATGCTCAATAACAACTGAACGACTCGAAGCCGGTTGCTCGTCAAAATAATACGCGACCGTACGTGCCCCTTGAGGATAGGATGGGACGTCCTTATTCCTTTCCCCGTGATAAAACGAGAAGGTTATTCGAGCTGGCGTTGCACAACAGACTCATAAATTTGCCGGATCCAAAACGTCCGTTGCAACCAAGTGACGTCAACGAGCGCAACTACTGTCCTTATCATCGAGTACTAGGCCATCCGATCGAAGATTGCTACGTTTTCAAGAATTGGCTTGAAAACCAGTACCGACAGGGTAAGTTTGCTTTATCTGACAAATGGAAGGTGAATCCCCCGCAGCCCCACACCTCTAAGGGGACGAATATGCCGGGGGCAACATGCTCCGTCGTTGAAGAAGCTCCTTGGGAGGTTGTATTATCAGCCAAGACAAAGAGAATGCTAGACGATCTTCAGACATGTCCAGCGATCGAGTGGAAGAACCCGTTGGAACCGCAGGTCATTGAAGGGATGTTGAAGCCACGTCCAACTCCAAGGACCGATGGTGGCGGTTCAAGCACTTGCAGCCAGCCGTCAAAATCTTCGAAAAAGAAGAAGAAATCTAAGAAGCCCGTGAAGCCCGGTGGCAAACACACGGACTTACAAAAGCAAATTGACGCGTTGGAAGAATACAACCAAAAGGCGCGGACTCCCATTATGCTCCAAGAATTCCTCAACCACGTCTTTCAAGAGGAAGGTGAGGGAGAAAGTTCGTCAGATGAAGCTGAAGAATGCGTGGCGAGCTGTCATATGATTTCCCATTCGAATGATGAGGAGACCCCTTGTACTGAAACGCTGGGGGCAGATTCTGAACCAAAAGTTCTGGGGCCATCAGATGAAGTAATTAACGCATTCCTTAATGAGGCTCGGTTGAAAAATAAAGATGATCGGAAGCGCGAGGCGGTTATATTTGAAAAGGCCAAGCGCCAGCGACTTGATGAAGGAGCTGAGACGATCCCGTTGGAGCTGAACATCTCCGCTACCAACAAAAGCCAATTCAAGATAAAAAAAGAAGTTTGCTAAGGCCATGTCAATGGGTATGAAGCTACCATCCTCCGAAGAAGCAATTACCGGTGAAGCGAAAATGCACCCGTCTTATTGCTTGTATCATCAAAAGATTTCGCACCCCACTCAAGAGTGCAAAGCTTTCGATAGATGGTGGCAAGGATACATTGCTCACCGATAACACTTTAAGCGGGAAAAGCATAAAGCTCGTCGAGAGCAAATAAATATGACCGAAAGGCTTAAAAGAACTGCTGGCGATTGTCGCATGGTTAACACCGGTGGATCACAAGTGCCTACATTCGGGAGTGATTCTGATGAAGAACTAGAACTTGCCCCTCTCTTCAAAGAGTCCGCTTCGAGAACAGAAGAAGAACCAAAGGTTTGCGAAAATATCCGGTTACGTAATCGCACGCTGCCCGAAAAGAACCTCGGACTCTCGAACAGAAAAGATAAAGGGAAAGAAAAGGTCTCTGAAGATATCATCTTAGATGACCAAGTGGTGGAAGAGCTAGCTGCCAAAGACCCACCAAAGAAGAATAAGGTGGATTACAACGTCTTAGCACATCTGAGGAAGCTGCCCTCACAGCTCAGCATTCTTGACGCCCTTTTGCTATCAAAAGAGGCGAGAGATTCGTTGATTAAGGCGCTCCAAGACCCGGAACAATTCCAAGCATGCCTGGCCGAGGAGAAGATGAAGGATGAATTAGAGGAAGTGCACACGGCTGATGTTACTTTTGGTGATGAAGACCTTCTACTTGGGACGTGCGAACACAATCGCCCTCTCTATGTCTCGGGATACTGCCATGATATAAAGATAGGCAAAATCCTGATCGATAACGGGTCGTCTGTTAACCTACTCAACGTGCGGGTGTTGAAGGAAATCTGCATGAGCGTCCAGCACCTTGCTCGGGACAAGATCACCATCTCCGGGTTTGACTCCCAATCGTCAAAGACTCTTGGATCTGTGATACTGACACTACGCTTCGGGCTACTCGTCACGGACATTAAGTTCCACGTCATAGACGCCAAGACATGCTACAACGCTTTGCTCGGCTGACCATGGTTACACGAGTACAACATCATCCCTTCTACACAACATCAGTGTATGAAGTATTTTAAGGATGGTTTCGAGTATACCGTGACGGGAGAACTGAACCCGTTCTCTGTGAATGAGGTCCGCAAATACGAAGATGCCAAATACTTCTTGCCGGATTTCGAAGACACGGAGAAGTGTCACAAGCCGGAGAATAAAACTAATGCCACCATCCCTGTCTTCGGCAGTGACACCGAGGAAGAAGAGGAGATAGTGTATTCGGGTCCGCCCCAACATAACAAGCCAGGACCGTCCACTCCTACATTGGTCTTTGGTAGCGATTCGGAGGATGAGGTCCATGTCGTATTCTCTGCTCGACCTTCAATACAAGCTTCCGCTGATGAAGAGCAAAGTCTGCAAGTCGCCATGGTGCCGTCTAAACATCATAAAGAACTGGACGCACTTAATATCTACAGTGTAGAAGAGCTGCGGACATTCTATATCCCTCCCAGGCGAGAAAACGAGAAAGTAATTCTGTTTTACCGCTCTGAAGAAACCAAGGTGAAAAAAGAAATCTGGCATGGCGCAGATCCTGCGCTCGACAGGCTTCAGCCTATCCATCTTCCTAGATATTATACAGAGGGTTTGAAGAAGCTGCTGAAACGCCAGGGGATATCCTTCAAATAGACCGTTCGGAAAGCCAAGTTCTATGATAGGGTCTGGAACGTTCCCGGGACCCAACGCAAACTGCCTAATGGGAGAATGGAAACAAGAGGGCTTGGATACATCCGGTCAAAAAAACGAGAGTTACTACCCGGCTGCTACGTCGTGTATGACCTTGATGAAGAAGCGGATGCTCAATGGGAGGACGCTAATCCTAAGCCAGTGAAAGTTCCAGATGCAAAAGAGCCCAGTCCGTCGTTGGAGAAACAAATGGACAGACTTATAAAGAAAGCTGGTCAAAAGGTCCGAGATGATCACAACCGTGAGACGGCCATCTACGAGAAAGCCAAGACGCAACGCCTTCTTCAACAGGCCGTAAAGGATGAAAATGCCGCTCCTTGTCAACCCGTTATAAAGAAGGCTCAGCTCAAAAGCAGAAATAAGTCGAAAGGCCAAAAAGGCGCTCAACAACAACAAAGCAGGGCTAAGAAGCCACGCAAACGGGAGTCGAGCGTTATTGATCTATCCCTTATGAAGAAAATAGGACGAGCATACTCGTTTCCTCGGGACAAGACGAAGAAGATACTTGACCTTGCTCTAAAACATCAGATGCTTACACTGCCGGAGACTAAGCACCCCGAACGAGCAGGCGAAGTCTCACATATGGACTATTGCTCTTACCATCAAGTAATAGGGCACCCTCTCGAGGATTGCTTTACCTTCAAGAATTGGGTCGAAGATCAGTATCGACAGGGCAAGTTCGCTCTGTCCGACAACTGGAGGGTAACGCCACCACAAAAGCATGAGCCCAAGGCCACGAAAGAGGAACCAGTTCCATATTGGGATTGGAAGCGAATTCGCACCTGTCACATGATTACAATATTAAAAGAAGAGCCCGAAGACATAGATGAGCTCCCTTGGTGCTTCGAAAACAGCAGCGACGAGATAATCTCAGAATTCCCACCAGCGCCAAAAGAGCTGGAGGATGGAATCCATATCACTGCAGATAACCTTAAGAAGATTGAGTTGGGGACGGTAAACGATCCGCGACCGACATTTGTCAGCGAGCTGTTGTCTGAAGAAAAGGTGGCTGCGTTAAAGGGCGTCCTTGTACAGCATAAAGATTGCTTCGCATGGAACTATTCCGAGATGCTAGGACTTGATCCAGAAGTTGCTGTACATAGACTGGCGATATCCCCGGACGTCAAGCCAGTCAAACAAGCGCCGAGAAGAATGCGACTCGAGCTTGAGATGAGCATCAATGCCGAGGTCAAGAAGCTGATCGACTCTGGCTTCATCTAGGAGGTTCAATACCCTGAATGGATCGCCAACATCGTCCCGGTGATGAAGAAAAACGGGACAGTGCGTATATGCGTAGACTTCCGGGATCTTAATAAAGCTTGTCCGAAGGACGATTTCCCAGTGCCAGTCACCGAGCTGATGATAGACAACACGTCCACTCATGAAGTTTTCTCCTTTATGGACGGCTCATCAGCGTATAATCAAATAAAGATGTATCCCGAAGACCAGAAGCACACCGCCTTCAGGACTCCTCTGGGTATATTCTGCTACAAGGTGATGTCCTTCGGTCTAAAGAACGCCGGTGCCACCTATCAGAGGGCCATGACGAAGATCTTCGATGACCTTATACACGAAATCGTTGAATGCTATATCGACGACCTCGTTATTAAAAGCAAATCATATGAGGAACATCTCGAGCATCTGAAGACCGTATTTCAACGCCTTCGGCAATACAACTTGAAGATGAACCCGCTTAAGTGTGCATTCGGAGTTTCCTCAGGCAAATTCCTGGGATTCATTGTTCGACATCGAGGTATTGAAATAGATCCCTCCAAGATCAAAGCGATCATGGAAATGCCTCCGCCAAGAACCCTTAAACAGTTCCAAGGGAAACTCGCATACATACGGCGATTTATAGCCAATCTTTCAGGCAAGTGCCGTCCTTACAGCCACCTGATGAAGAAGGGAACCCCGTTCGTCTGGGATCAAATGTGCCAAAGCGCACTAGACGAGATCAAACAGTACCTGCAAAACCCTCCAGTGTTGGCTGCTCCGGTTAAGGGAAAGCCTCTCATTCTTTACACAACCGCCCTTGAAGGTTCTTTAGGCGCATTATGGGCACAAGAGAACGATCAAGGGAAAGAAAGAGCACTCTACTACTTAAGTCGAGTTCTACTGGGGGAAGAAAGCAACTACTCCCCCATCGAAAAACACTGCCTGGCGTTGATCTTCGCGATAACAAAGCTCAGGCACTACGCGTTGGCGCATGAGGTCCGTCTCATTTCAAAGGTGGACCCCCTTAAATACTTGATGTCAAAGGCCATATTGACGGGACGACTCGCTAAATGGGCCCTACTCTTGATGGAATTCTCGATCACATATCAACCTCTCAAGGCAGTGAAAGGCCAGGCCATCGCCGACTTCCTCGCTGAGCATCCCATACCCGCCGATTCTCCTCTTAATTGCGATCTTCCAGACGAACATGCGTTTGATGCGATCGACGGTGGTAATACCCAATGGGAGCTCTATTTCGATGGAGCATCTTCCGTAAAGAAGCGCAAACAAAGTATCCCTATAATCAAATCGGGGGTAGGACTCATCTTTGTGACTCCATAAGGAGGGATAACGCGCTTTGCTTTCTCCCTAACAGAATCGAGAACAAATAATGAAGCCGAATACGAAGCTCTGATAGCAGGCCTCGAGATCGCCATTGATATGGGAATTGAAAACCTCCTCATATACGGGGATTCTCAACTGGTCGTTAATCAAATAAACGGCGACTACCAAACATGCAAACCAGAATTGGTAAAGTACGGCGAAAAAGTGCAACAACTGTTGACTCAAATTCCCTCCTATACTTTGGAAAACATACCGCGCGCGGAAAACAGCAAAGCAGACGCATTGGCCAAAGTTGCTAAAGAACTGGCTGACGAGAACCTCGATGAGGTTAGAATCATGGTACAAAGTCGTCGGGTGCTCGCCCCCGCAGAAATACCTCCGGGATCACCCGAAGAAAAGAGAGTGACTGAACAAGCGACCTTACAAATAAAAGACCATGAGAAGGTTGAGGATTGGAGGGAGGTCTTTATAGACTACTTCAAATCCCACCAAATGCCGATGCGTCCGCACGACACCAGCTCATGAAACGAGCTCTGTCTTTCGCCTTCGTCAATGTTACTCTATACAAGAGGACATTCGATTCTCTGTGGCTGAGATGCTTAGGACCTGACGAAGCGAAAAGGATCGTCCAGGAAGTTCACGACGGACTCTGCGGTTCTCATCAAGCAAGCCCTAAGATGAAGTTGAAGATAAAACGGATGGGCTACTACTGGCCTACGATGATTCAGGACTGCATCGAATATGCGAAGCACTGCCACTCATGCCAAATTCATGGGGACTTCATCCACCAGCACCCAAATCCACTACATCCAACGGTGGCTAGCTGGCCATTCGAAATGTGGGGGACTGATATAGTCGGCCCCATCGAACCAGCATCGTCTAGGGGACACCGTTTCATCCTGGCGACGACTGACTACTTCTCTAAATGGGCGGAAGCAGTACCGTTAAGAGAGGTGAAGACGGAAAATATCCTCCACTTCTTCAAGACGCATGTCATATATCAATTTGGAACTCCGCGACGGATCATCTCCGATAACGGGCCAGCTTACAGAAGCCACAAGATCAGCCGCTTCACGCAACAGTATAATATAGACTGGAGATATTCCTCGGTTTATAATCCGCGAGCCAATGGACTAGCTGAAGCCTTCAACAAGACATTAACAAAAATCATAAAGAAAACAGTGTCCCATAATAAGAAAGATTGGCACTGTTCCCCTCCGAAAGACGGCGCGACATGACGTCTTGCCTGAGATTCGGGGCAGATGCTAATGGTGCTATCCGTCCACCTCTCCGAAGATGCCAAGTTGATTTATGGCACCATGTATCGAAGGTTTAAACGGATGCGTCCGATGTAGCAGACTTCGTCAGATTCCCCCTCGCTTGAGGGGTTTTTGATTGTGGGGACGCTCTTCCCTGCAGGCGCAAGCCCCTGCAGTTAATTACGCTACCGCGTTGCGGTAACAACTTTCTCCTTCTCCAGATGGTCACTTCGTGTCGTGTGTGTTTGTTTTGTTTGTGGTTGCCCGTGGATTGTTTACGGAGACTGAGTTATGTCGTCGCCCGTAGGGCGTGGACTAGTCCAAATCCGTATTATCTTAGATTTGGGTTTGGGGGTTTAGTTTGAGGATACGTCAGCCATACTTGAGGCTAAGATCAACTCAAACGTTTGTTAAGGATACGTTAGTCTCACTTTGAGACTAAGATCAACTTAACGGGATCGTTTAGATCCGACAAAGGAGCGTTTGGGCTCTATTGTTCCAGTTTAGGGACATAGTGGTCCATTGTATGTATAGCCGTCGGGACCCATCACCTCTCTGACGACGTTGAAGGATTACAACGACGGATGTCAGAGGAGTTCAGAGATGTACCCTCGAGCCAGAGTTAATTGGGGGGATTCATAGTCCAGTCTGTTTGAAGGTTTAAGGATACGTTAGCCATCTTTGAGGCTAAGAACAACTTAAACGGGACCGTTTAGATCCGACAAAAGAGCATACGGGGCTCTATTGTTCTAGTTTAAGGACGTTGCGGTCCATGGGTAGTTTAAGGACGTTGCGGTCCATGGGTAGTTTAAGGACATTGCGGTCCATTGTTAGTTTTAAGACATCTCAGTCAAGGTTAAGGACGTCGTAGTCCATGGGTTTAAGGACCCCACAGTCCGGTATATGCTCTGGATGCTTCACACGGGTTCACTGCCGTGCTCTGCGAGGACCAGGCTCCGCTCTGGACGTTTTCCACGGGGTCAAAGAGTGACATTATCCGCGTTCCACGTAACCAGGAATTTTGCATTAAACACGGGTTTAAGGACCCCACAGTCCGTATCAATGTGTGGTCGTCGGGACCCGTCACCTCTTTGAAGACATTGAGGGATTACAATGCCAAGTATCAAAGGAGTGAAGAGATGTACCCTAGAACCGGAGTGGATTAAATAGTCCTTGGCCCAATTTGGGATCAAGACGAATTAATTATGTTATGAGCCCATTGGCCCAGTTAATCACAAATTGAGGACTTATGGCCATCTTGGGTTAAATCCAATCAGGAGAGGCTTTGCCTCCATCCATTTAGCCAATTGGGCCAAAGCCTAGTGTTAAACACTACAGAGCAATCAGTGTTGAACACTGGGAATGAGGTTGACAAGTTAGTGTTTAACACTAAAAGATAATCGGTGTTAAACACCAGCAACAAGGCTTTCCAAATTAGTGTTAAACACTAAAACAAATCAGTGTTGAACACTGCAAATAAAGCTTTTTAATTAGTGTTGAACATTAAGGCCCAACAGTGTTTTAACCCTGGGTTCGAGAGTTTCAATTTAGTGTTAAACACTAAGGCAAGAGGAGTCACGTGGCAGCACGTGAGAGCGCCCTCCCTTCATTTATTCTGCTGAGATTATCGCGTCTTTCAGAGTATCACGTGCCATCACGTGATGGGCATTCAAATGCCTATGTATTAGAGCTTCTGCCGAGGGTCACGTGGGTCACGTGGGGTGCTGCCTCAAAGGGGCTTTCTGTAGATCTCTTGGGGGGGTCACGTGGTGACACGTGACCCTGCCTCTATGTATGTTGTTTTAGAGGATCTGTTAATCTTTTCCAGGAATCAAGTTCCTCGTAGGGTTAAACCCTGACAGTAATTTCAGAGGAATTAAATTCCTACTTCCTTTCGAAGGTTTATACTCTGAATAGAGTTGGACTCTGAATTTTCTGTAGGAATTAAATTCTTCATATATGTGAAGAACTGAATAGGGTTAAACCCTAATAAAAGCTTTTAAGGAATTAAATTCCCACTTTCTTTTAAGTTATGATCAAGGGAATTAAATCCCCGCTGTTCCAACAGAACTAGGTTCTTAATTAGGGTTAAACCCTGTTTCTTTTTGTTCTGAAGGAATTAAATTCCCATAACACAGGGTCAAGCCCTAGTTTTATTTTAAAGGAATTAAATTCCTATAGTTCTGTGAGAATTAAATTCTTGTGCTGCCATTCCCTCTCTATGTTTTGGATCTGCATGGCAGGATCTCGACCCATTGAGAATTAAATTCTCAACTTTAAGGGGAGATGTGCACTTTGCAGATCCTCTATCAAAGAGAGAAGAAATATGTTCTTCTGTTTTATATATCAGAGTTAAACTCTGTTGAGAATTAAATTCTCTTTCTTTCAAAAAGCCTTCCCTTTCTTACCTAGGGTTTTCTTTTGCAGAAGATCCAAGTTCCTCGAAGTATCAAGGCTCTCTCTCTTTTTCTTCCCTCTGCGTATATCTCCCTTTTTGTGTCTCTTGGCTCCTATTTATAGGAGAACCAGCCGAGTCAATTAGTTTTTGACGAATCTTCATTGAGAGATTTGATTTGCATGCATCATTCGTTTTGGACCTTTGGATTATTAGGTGAATTTTATTCACCATTGGATTTCAAGTCCCGGGATTCTCCTTTGTTGTTTCGGTTAGATTTAAAGGGGAAATCTTTCCAAACCCGAGATTTTCCCATAGATAGATGATATTTCATCACCTCTGAATCTTTAATTCGATTGGTTCCAGATAGTCGTTTTCCTTTGGAAAGATTTGAATCTCTTTCAGAATTTAATTCTGTTGACAAAATGGGCTTTGAAAGCCGGTCACGTGTGACCACGTGACCCATGGTCACGTGTGGGCACGTGACCCCCTTTGGAATGAGCCTTTTCCTTTCTTTTTGCGCTGTCTTCTGGTTGTTGCTTAACCGTCACGTGCCACCACGTGACCCCTGGTCACGTGTGAGCACGTGACCCTGGTCTGGACTCTTTTTCTTGATTTGATCAGGGAACCGATATGCCTTTGAATCCGCTTTAAAATGTCACGTGCCAACACGTGACCCTGGTCACGTGGGAGCACGTGACCCTTTCTTAAGCCCTTTTTCTTTGATGTAGTCAGGAAGCTGAACTTGCTTTGTCGGTACTTTTGGGTGTCACGTGCCAGCACGTGACTGCTGGTCACGTGTAAGCACGTGACCCTCTTCTCAAGCTTTTTCCATAAGCTTTCCTGATTTTAAATCAGGAAACAGGCACGAAAGACTGCAAGAAGCTCTTTGGGCATATCGAACTACATTCAAGACGGCCACGAACACAACGCCGTACGCGTTGGTGTTCGGTACGGAAGCGGTACTCCCCCTCGAGATGGAGTTACTCTCTCTGCGAGTAGCAGTCCACTACGAGCTGACGGATGAAGAAAATGCCCACCTTCGGCTTGAGGAGCTTGACGCCCTTGATGAAACTAGGCTCATAGCGCAGCAAAATTTGGAAGCTTATAAAGCAAAGATGATGCGCTCATACGAAAGATTGACCCGACCGAGGACATTCCACCAAGGCGAACTCGTGCTAGTGGTCAAAAGGCCTATGATCCCCAATCGCGCCAAGCGGGGAAAATTCAAGCCAAACTATGAAGGCCCGTACATCATAGATAAAGTTTACCCGGGTGGGGCCTATCTACTCATGGACATGCATGGTGAAAGGCCTTTCAGGCCGATAAACGGTCGCTTCCTAAAGAAATACCACGCTTAATGAGCCACAGCCTAGGTCAATGATAGATGACGACGACCATGTCCGCTCGCTATCTTCCTAAGCTCAAGTTTTATAAGCAGTAGCCAGCCTTTCAATGTCGGACCGAAATGTCCTTAAACTAATAGCGGACCGAAATGTCCTTAAACTAATAGCAGACCGAAACGTCTTTAAACTAATACCGCAGCATCCTCAGGCTGACGAGATGAGTAAAAAAATATAAAAAATATATATATATATATATAATAAATAAAGACAGTATGTCCATAAGCAAAAAGGGCACGGATGAAAACCCGAAAGGGCTCCGTGAGTAAAAACAGCAGGGCTGCCGGCGAGTGTTCGTGAAAACCCGAAAGGGCGCGACCTCGTAAAAAAAAATATATATATATAAAATAATAATAAAAAAAAAACCGGTATGTCCATAAGCAAAATGGGCACGGATGAAAACCCGAGAGGGCTCCGTGAGTAAAAACAGCAGGACTACCGGCGAGTGTTTGTGAAAACCCGAAAGGGCGCAACCTCGTTAAGAGACACTTATAGGGTCCTCTCGACCCTGTAAGGAGAAACCACCCACGTGAGATCCTTACGACTTACAAGGGAACAACACACTTGAGAATCCTCACGATTCCTAAGAAGAAAATACACTTGTGAGATCCTCACGACTCGTAAGGAGAACTCTCTTATGGGACCCTCACGGCTCGTAAGATTTGAAAGTCTTAAGTTACAGATACCTAAACCTGTGCTTAAGCAACCCCCACAACTTTCGACATTGCCCTACAAGTGGTCCGGTATTGGCCCTTGTATACAATCCACGGGCGCGAATAAACATTTCCCTAACTAAGTCCCATTTGAGACTAGGGATATGTTCGCATTATAAACAACCCTTGTAAATCCTCTCGACTTACAGGGAGAAAACCCTCCTGTAGGATCCTTACGACTTACAGAGGAACAATACACTTAGGGATCCTCACGACTCCTAAGGAGAAAATACACCTATAAGATCCTCACAACTTGTAGGGAGAAATACCTTTATGAGACCCTTACGGCTCATGAAGTCAAAAGCCTTAGTCGACAAGATCCTAACCCTGGTCGCTAAGCCTCCTTTGTTCGACAACGACATAGGCAAATGATGATTCGCTCTTGGCAATATCCCAGTTGTAGCGGTGCTGATGCTGAAATCGGTGTCCAATTTCAGGTCTACGGCGAAAAGCCGGTAGGCCACACATGCATACGAAATAGCCGAAATGATGGGGCAACTTGCAATAAAAAAAAAGCAGCAAGTAAAAGGTATGCATGCGAAATAGCTAAAATGATGAGGCAACTCGCAATAAAAAGCAGCGAGTAAAGATAAAATAAATAGCCGAAATGATTGGGCACCGCGAAGAATAGCCGAAGTGATTGGGCAATCGCGACCTTCGCGATATAAAAGCTGAAATGTTAAAGCATCGCGGAAACAAAATAAAGAAAATGAGTAAAAAAAATGATGATGATAAAACTTTGGCCCTACAGTTAAGATCACATCGATCCCTATATACAATCCAAGAGCGTAAACAAAGAGGGAACCGTACTTTCCCAAAAGACTCCGTCAGACGACGAAGCCAAACCTCGACGGTTCATTCCAACCGAAGAAGCCAGTGTCTTCAGCAAAAATCTTCGACTCACGGATACAAACACTCCTTGACGAGAGCCTTCTGATTCGCGTCGACTCGCAGAGCCACCAGTGCCTACGTGGGAACCCTCGACTCGTTTCAAACCCCAAGGAAACAAATAATCCTTGGCTCTTGGGAAACAAATAATCCCTAGCAAACTCCTCGACTCACGGATACAAACACTCCTTGACGAGAGCCTTCTGATTCGCGTCGACTCGCAGAGCCACTAGAGCCTCTGTGGGAACCCTCGACTCGTTTCAAACCCCAAGGAAACAAATAATCCTTGGCGCTTGGGGAACAAATAATCCCTAGCAAAAATCCTCGACTCATGGATACAAACACTCCTTGACGAGAGCCTTCTGATTCGCGTCGACTCGCAGAGCCACCAGTGCCTCCGTGGGAACCCTCGACTCGTTTCAAACCCCAAGGAAACAAATAATCCTTGGCGCTTGGGAAACAAATAATCCCTAGCAAAAATCCTCGACTCACGGATACAAATACTCCGTGACGAGAGCCTCCCGATCTACGTCAACTCGCAGAGCCACCACTGTTCGTCCTCCCTTGCAAGATGAAGTCTCGGGCAGCAAAGATTGAAAAACTTGCTTCTTGAACAATGGGGCCCTGCAAGTCAATCCAAAATGGTTTCTTGCATACTATTCACGGGTCTCACTCTCCAAAGTCGAGTTTCGACAAGGAGGGAAACAACCGCTTACGAATCCTCTCGACTCGTAAGGGGGAAAATTCTCTTATAGGATCCTTACGACTTATAAGAGAAAACCACGCTTAGGAATCCTCACGATTCCTAAGGAGAAAATCCACCTATGAGATCCTCTCGATCCGTAGGGAGAAAGATCTCTATGAGACCCTCACGGCTCATAGAATTGAAAAGTCTTAGGCGGCAGATCTGAACCTGCGGCCTAAGCCATCGCCATTTCTTAAGGAAGCCAAGACGCGCGCTCTATTATCCGTCGACCATGTTTATTAAGATGGCAGACCAAAAAAAAAAGGAAGGAACATCCGATTTACATCTGATTAAGCATTCGAGACATACTCGTTCATGCACGGGCAGAAAACTCAGGACGAGAAATAAGAGAAGCTGAAATAAAAAGTTTCCATTCATATTGGCAAAAATTCTTACAATCATGAAAAACAATAAAAGAAAAATATTATTACAATGGAATAACTTCAGATCCGGGGCATGGATTGAGGAATTCAAAAGTAAGGCTGTTCAAAGTTCTTCTGGCCTTTCTAATTATTCTTATGCGCAGCCTCTCGCGCTCCTCGGTGTCGATATCATCGGCAATCCCTTCCGGCCTTCGATAAGCAGCAACGATTGTCGTCTGCTGAAAGATTTGATGTAGGATATCAATGAGGTTGTTTCACCGTTTCTTCGAAATCAGCCCCATCAAGTACACCGAATGCACCTTGTCTTCGGCATCATCCAGCGCATTGAGTGGTAAGGCCTCGTGAAGACCCGGAAGTGCTCTCCATATTGCCCTCAGCACGACTTTCAAAAGAGCCGAACGACGAGGTAGCAGCCAACCACCGCTTGCGTTCAGGCGACCCATAACCTCTGCACATTGAGCGTCTGTAAACTCCTGGTTTTGTTCACGACCCTGAGCGCGGATATCGTCGTAAGTAATGAACTCGTGCAAGCTGTATAGATGCACCGCCATTACGCCTGAAAGAAATACTACAGAAGATTAGCGACAGAAGAAAAAACAATATACATAGAGGGCTAAGTTTTCTCTAAAAGCTCTTCTGGTTAGGATTAATTAGAGTTAATCCAAGAATCGGTGTTACCTGAAGTTTTTCTAAGAACACTGGAAGAGAGAGTAAAGCTCTGGAGTTCTAGAAGGCAAGAGCAAAGCCCTGAAGTTTGTTGAAAATAAAATCTGAAAGATAATAAGCATCGGTAGAGGACCAAAGGACCTATTTATAGGCATCATGCGCCTCTTTGGCTCCCAAAAGTTGTCACGACGATTCAAATTCCGAGGCGGGAGGCGAAGCAACGCTTCATCTTCCCCCAATCAGAGCAAAGCTCTGCTTTCAAAACTAATAAATGAAGCGACGCTTCGGATTATCTGCACTGCGCAACGCGCCGTGTGTCTTGCGCAGACGTATCAGCGTAGTGCCCAAGGCAGCGCACCCAATCAGAGCAAAGCTCTATTTCAAGCAAAATTAAATGAAGCAGCGCTTCAAATTATTTGCGCTGCGCCGTGCGCTGCACGACACGTGTCAGCGCAGATGCGCTCACACAGTTGCGCTGCGCCGTGCACTGCGTGACACGTATCACGCTCTGGAGTATTTACGCCAAACGGAATTAAAGTTCTAAAGAAATCTCTTCTATTCTTGTTAAAACAAGAAGATTTTTCCGTAAAACAGAAGCCCTTGGATCAAAAGATCCAACGGTGGGAAAATTCCCCAAATCACTCAGAGAGAGATTTCTTTAACAAATTCAGCTTGCTTCTCAATTTGCAAGATGAAACCTCAGGCGGGGGAGGAGTGAAAACTTGATCCCTAAAAAAAAAACGGGACCCTACAAGTCGATCTGAGAAGGTCTCTTGCATACTATTCACGGGTCTCACTCTCCAAAGTCGAGTTTCGGTAAGAAGGGAAACAACCACTTACGGGTCCTCTCGACTCATAAGAGGGAAAAATTCTCTTATAGGATCCTTACGACTTATAAGAGAAAACCACACTTAGGAATCCTCATGATTTTTAAGAAGAAAAACCCATCTACGAGATCCTCTCGACCCGTAGGGAGAAAAGCCTCTATGAGACCCTCATGGCTCATAGAGTTGAAAAGTCTTAGGCGGTAGACCTGAACCTGCGGCCTAAGCCATCGCTATCTCTGGGAGAAATGAAGTTATCGGCCAATAAGGTTTATCAAAGATATCATGCAAAAAAAAGGGGGCAGAGAAATGACACAAGACATTACAAAAATGTGCATCTTTTACTCATAAATATTGATTGAGTACAGGATACATTGTACTAAAGAATAAAAAAATATATACATCTATTTTACAAGTACAAATGATACAAGGAGAATTACTGAGAAGTAAGCGTCTTGCATAGATTTAGCAATTGCTCGCATACTTCCTTCCACGCCTTCTCTTGACCAGCCGCCATCGCCAGTTTGGCCTCTGCTTGAGCCCGCTGCTGCCTGAAGGATGCAAGCTGTTCCCCAACGACCTGCTGAGCTGCTTCACGGCCTCGGGCATCACGCTCGGCGGCATCAAGTCTCCGCTTCAGTGCTAGCCCATTAGAAATACGCTCCAGAAGGCCTTCGAAGACAGCTTTCACCTCGGCAGCGTTCGTCCTAACTTCAGCGCGCAGGCGAGCAGTTGCGCTTGAAGATTCCTGACGTTCCTTCAACCGTAAAGCTGCTTCTTGCTCCAAATGGCGGAAGTAAGAAGTGCTTTGCTCGAGCCAAGCTGTCCGTTGGGTGCTTATATCCAAAACTTCAGGAGAAGGACGCGTCGACTCCAGCCGATGTAGGCAGGCCTCGATCACCCTGCAGTGGTTAACCCAAGAGTTGACGACGCCTTCGTTGTGAAAGTTTACGAGCGCCGCCTACATTGGGTTAACCTCGACAGCGAAATCTGCAGCAGAGGGGAGAGTGTCCACATTAAGCTCTTCGATATACCCGCTCAGCATGCCCAAACTCATCACGGCACCCTTTGAAGATGGACGTTTCAAGAAGGGACCTGCCGGTGAAAGGACACGAGACTCAAGAGGGACCGGAGCCGGAACGATAGCTGCAAAAAAAAACATGGTTAAGCGACGGTGCAAGAGATGTTGAAGGGTCATCAAAAAGGAAATTTACTATACCAGCTGCAACGGACGGTAAAGCCGGAAGGGCCGGTGGCGTGGCAGGTCTTGCGTCCCCTCCTTCGATTTGTGGCACTACAATAAGGAAGAGGAAAAGTCAGAAATCATCCCATTGCTAAAAAAAGGGAGTAAATAAAGACATCAGAGTGAAAGTATACTCACCGGCGCCACTAGAGGGAGAAGCGAGTTCGGATGGGAAGGAGAAGTGTGGGAGCAACACTTGATATAAATGATCAAAGAGCACTCCTGAAAAGGAACAGTGGTACGACGTTAGTACATAAGCTACACGTCTAAAGGATTAACTTGTGAGTCGCGAGTCCATACCTTCCAACATCCGCGATGGCACAAGGGAAGGCTGGGAAGTGACCACCGCCAAAGCAGTAGTTGACGGTGCTCCTTCAAGCAATGGAGCATCGGCACTGGCCGCACCTGCGTTAAAAACAAAAAACATACTTGTTAGAAAGGATCGCAAGATATTAAAAAAAAGAAGAGAGAATGATAGCAGCTCGAAATTTACCAGACGAACTGCCAGCCGAAGCTGAGGCAATTCCTTCCTCCATTGACATCAGGCCGCCGCCCGTGGCCTCGTCACCTGACTCGATGGGAACCGTTGTTGTGCTCGCAAGCCCTGGAGAAGACGGAGGAATATAGGTGGGGAGGGCTATGATTGGAGCATTGACAGATTCCTGAGAGAAAGCGGCTGGCTCGTCCTCAGGAATCGTGGCCACCTCACCCGCTACCCCTTCGGGTCCTGCGGTCACGGTGGTCTCGTCCACCGTCACCACGAGGTCTCCAGCCTCAAGCACCTCACCTACCATTACCCTCGGCTTGCTTATGACGATCATTTCATCTGCCGCCACTTCAGGGTCGGCATCCATGACCCTCTCGGCTGCAGATCCCCCAACCTCTGCTTCGGGTCCCGTGGCCCCAACGACGCTGCTCACCGTCGGCTTGGGTTCGGCAGGCACCGCTTCCGCCGTTTCCCTGGGTTCAACGGTCTCCGCCTCCCCCTCAGTCGGACTTGGCCCTGCAAGATGGAATGCATATGAGCCAATGGCTTTATAATTCTTACAACAAGGTTCTGAAAGAAATGCTACCTGAAGAGGATTTATCGTTTGCACTTCGGGCCGCGCGCGCCACTCGCCTATGAGCAGTAGATAGGGCGACAGGGGCCTCTTCAGAAGGAGTGTCAGCGTGAGGAATAGTGCTAGGGCCCGCTCCCGTGGCCAAAGCAGCTCTGCGCGCCTTTGCTTCGCGTCTCAACCGCTTTCGATTCTCCCGAGCAGTTGAGACGGATGCCACTAGGGCTTCTCTAACTGAGGCGTCCTCGTCCGTGAATAGGGATGCCTCCAGATTTTTCAGGGCATCCCTCGTCGTCTTGTCAAGTCGAGGCTCCTCCAGCAGCCTCGACGAGACCGGGACTTCAGTAACAGGCTCAGGAAGGATCCCCGCATCAACTGATATAACCCCTGCAAAGAAACAAAAGAAGGTTAGGTTGACCATCAGAAAAGATGATCAACTTTCCTTATAAAAGAGAAAGGGGTGGGACATACCAACGCCTGCTAGAGCGCGCTTCTCCTCCTCCTCTTGGAAGGTTTTCAAAGAGGCAGCGATGGCCTTTTCAATAGAGACACCTGTTGAAAATAGGGCGAATATTAGTTAAAGATAATAATAAAAAGTGCAATAAAATGACGAAGAAAGTGGCTGATGATTACCTGACTCAGCGAGTTTACTTAACATCGCTTCGAGCCTTGCCGATCGCTCCGAAGCTGCAATGGCGGCAGCCAAATTGGTGTCTGCAGGGTCTACCAAGAAGCCCTCATTGCTGCCATATTCACTTATGCCTTCGTTGGGAGGAGCCGCAGGCTCTAGGCTAAGGATCGCATCAAGGGAAAGGGCGGACTTTTTCTTCTTCTGTCCGCCAGCTTTAGATCCACCCGGAATAGATTTGCACTTGGCAGTTATTTTAGGGCGGCGGGTCCCGATATCTGCTCCTGCGCCGGACCCTGGCGATATCACATTAACCGTCTTTGTGGGAGCACGGGGCGCCGGTGGTGCATCCACCGTAGCAGGCAGTGGCAATCCATGCGGGGGGCTCAACACACGTGGTCGATCAACTCCGGCATCTTTTATCGGGAGAATGACCTGGATCCTTGGCTGCAAGGGATCCTTGCGATCACTGCCAGGAGGCGCACCCCTACGGTCAACCAGCATACGCTTCTCCGTTAAGATAATTGGGCCCATCGCGTGCGCATACCAGGCCACATATGAATTAAGCATCTTAGGGGCACAGCTGGGTTCACTGATAAAGAAATAGGAACCTGTATTAAGCCGTATGAAATGATGCATCGCATTCCTTATCCCCTCTTGGTTGGCCACGGGTGTTTCCAGAAAAGCTTCCATCGGGATCCCTTGGTTGTAACTCGATTGCCGGGCAAATCGGTATGGGTTATACCTCATAAACAGAGCTGTCTCATTCTGCCTAAACACTAGATAGCTCGGCCGAATGGAGTAGAGGTGGAGGATTTCCCGAGCCTTCAGTACAGAAGCCCCGCCCTTAAAATCATCACGTAGTGGCACCACTGACTTAGTGGTTTCTGAGCCTATGGTGATGACCTTATCCACAAAAGAAATCTTCGCTCCGACCAGATGTGGACGCAGGAGCAGTCCCCTAGAATCCCGCGGGGATGCGACCACAATTGAAGCCCCGACCAACCGCATGATTCTCGGAAGTCTACATTTCTCAAAGAACGGAGGAGTCTTATGAGCACCAAACACCCCTTGCACGTGCATCTCCATCCAAGAAGTAAAATAGTGCATCGGGAAGTTGGCAGGCTGTACTCCAGGCTCACTAGCGTCCGCCGCTACACTAAGTCCATTATAGAGGTAAGCCAGCCCGGCGATCCCTACCGATAACTGCAAACCAGCCACCATTCGATACGCCGGGTAAAAGACGGAGGGCTACATGAGGCGTGGGTGCGTGGGAAGCGCGAAGCTGCATAACCATAAACCCAAGAACCCTATAAAAAAGGTCTCCTCGTCCATGCCAGGAACGACGATCTCTGAGAAAGGGACGTTGGCAGTGCCGGGGAGATAAAAATCCCGCTAGGCATTTTCCGATACAGGTCGGCGGTCCAAGCCGAAACCAAAAGGGTCAGCAAGCTGAGCGAACTTCTCGCCCTGCTCTGATAGGAATTCCGGGCGAATAAAGCGAGCAATAAAATCTGCGAAACTGACGCCCCGCTCGCCCGATCCCAAATGGAGTTCCTCATAGATCTCCAACACCTTCACCAAGCCCGGATACTGATGCTGAATGGCATTCTCCGGAGTTAAGTCAAACACCAGCTGCTTGGTGGCAAAGACGTACTCGTCAGGAGGAAGCAGCTCCTCGTAGTGCTCTCCCCTCATTGGTAGACCCGAAAACTCAGCGAATTCCTCCAAGGAGATAGAGACTTCCCTATCCGCCATCAGGAAGGTGTGAGTGGGGATATTCCATTGTTCAATAAAGGCCTTGACCCACCACGTTGGAGGAGAGGAATACTCGAAAAGCGAAACGTAGATGGCCGAATATAAACCAATCCTCGTTAGATGAGTCCTTTTCGCCGATAAGATGTACCGGGCCTATTGCAAATATCCGGCAAGCGGTCGCGGGATCAATCCAATATTGTAAGCCTGTCCCCAAGGGCGTGCTTCACCCTGACAGATTCGCCTCCCCAAGATGTCTATCGCCGGCGGCGGCTGCACTGGGATGGCACCGATCGCAGGCTGGAGGAGGTCGTCAGAATTCCAGTTTTTAACCTCCACGGCATACTTCACATGGGGCTCGTCCGCATAAGGGATCGTAACTATGGGCTCAGAGGGCGAGGCGGAGCTGAAGCTGCGACGGCCTTGGATGATTTGGCTGTACCACCTTCCCTACAGGTGGAGTTTCTTGCACTCGGGGTCATGATCTTTAATCAAAGCGAACGCCACCCGGTCCACCGGCGAATGGGGGAACCCTCCTTCCGAGCGAACAAAGAGGAAAGACAAGTCGTCAGACATGTTTCCTGTAGAAAGACAAAAATAACCGTTAGTGTTGACACTTGGCATTTTAAAATCTTACTCCACACTGTGATGTAATTGGTAGGGGACAAAAAGGGGACCCACAAAATCTGGATGACGGTACATCATTTAATAAGACAACCCCATCATTAGATGAGACTGTCAATTAATAAAAAGGTCCCCAAGAAAATACCCTCATTGATGGGACATCCCTAGAGACAAGGAGAAAATCTTCTCTTTTAGAGCAAAGCTCTGTCACAGAGTGGCATTTGTCAAGCTCTGATCTCAAGGGAACAAGATTCCTTAAAAGAACATAGCTCTGTGGTAATAATGGAAAGATCCATCAATTTTTTTTTACTTAGAATTAGAATTTTTGGAATCTTGAAAAACCCATGAAAACTTATAAAAAAAAAGAAAAAAAAGTGTTTTATTTTTCAAAATCTAAAAAAGATCTACAGTGGATCCAAGAGCAAAGCTCTGTTCATGGGTTAAAACCCATGGACCAGATCTCTGTAAATCTTTGAGTTTTTGAGAGCAAGGCTCTGTTGATGAAACCCCAGAGGGGTTCTTTTTAGATCAAAGATCTATGAGAGCAAGGCTCTATTAATCAGCTTTAATTTAATTTAATTTAATTTTATTAAATACCTACGATGGTTATGAACTCTGGAGTTCTTGGAAAAAAATCAAGAGCAAGGCTCTGAAAATTCTTAAGCAAGAGCAAGGCTCTGAAAATTCTTAAGCAAGAGCAAGGCTCTGAGTCAAAATTCTTTAAGTGGTAAAGAATTTTCTGAGGACCAAGGGTCCTATTTATAGGCGCCTGCGCCTCTTCAACTGACCCCCTTAATCCAACGGCTAGGATCTTGCCACCGCTGCACTCACGTGCGCACCATGTGAGCGCAACGGTGGGGGGGCATTTGTTCCCCCAATCAGAACAAGGCTCTGTTTGAATTTTAAAATTCAAATCTTTGAAGCAGCGCTTCAAATTCCGTGCGTTGCGCGCAATGCGCCACGTGTCAAAAGTTGACACGCCAGCACAACGCCCAAGGCAGTGCGTCCAATCAGAGCAAGGCTCTTTAAAAAACAAAAGCAACGCTCAGTTGCGCAAGCGCTGCGCTGCGTGACACGTGTCTGCACAGTTGCGCAAACACAACTGCGCAAGGGTACCGCTGCGCAACACGTGTCTGCGCAGTTGCCCAAGCACTGCTGCGCAAGCGCACCACTGCGCGACACGTGTCTGCGCAGTTGCGCAAGCGCAGTCACGCACTGGGGATTCTTGCTCAAAACAGAATAAATCTTGTTAAAACAAGAAGATTTTCTTGTATAAGGCAGATGCCTTTGGATCAAAGATCCAACGGTGGGGAAAATTCCCCAAATCACTCAGAAAAAGATCTATGTAACAAATTTAACTAATTAATGGGCACTATAAAAAGGACCCCAGACCTTAATTCAAAAAAAGGAACATCTTGCTAAAAAAAAAAAGAAGAGAACTCTTGGAAACTCCTCAAGAACATAAAAAAAAGGTAAAAACCTTCAAAAAGAAAAGAAAATTCTCTCATGAACAGATCATTGATCTAAGAACAAGATCATTGATCTTTAATAAAAATAAATAAATAATAATAAAGGAATAAAAAAAATAAATAAATAAAAATAGTGCCTTGCACTTGCTATGAACCTTTGGTTCTCTGAAACAAGGAAAAACTTGTTTTTCTTTGATCCAAATTTAGATCAAGGGATCAAAAAGTGCTTTGCACTTCTATTCTTGAATCTACAAAGATTCTTAGTGGTTTGCACAAATGCAATGCATTACTTGAAGGGCCAGGCCCAAGTCAAAAAGACCTAACAGGCCAAAATAAATTGCAAAGCAATAAAAGGGCAGAGCCCAAATGAAATTGATGCTCTGCATCATTTATAAAGGGCAGAGCCCAAAACAAATTGATACTCTGCATCCTTTCTGGGTAAAGCCCAAATAAAAATAAAAAGAAATGCAATGCAAAAGCAAATAAAATGTTGGACATTTTCAACTGGACTTAGCCCAATTTTGGCCGTAAGTACTCAAATTAAATTGACTGAGCAAGATTGCTCCTTTAAATCAATTTATATCCGGTTCGAGGGTACATCTCCGAGCTCCTTTGACACCTGTCGTTGTAATCCTTCAACGACGTCAGAGAGGCGATGGGTCCCAATGACCACACATGAATATAGACTGCAGGGTCCTTAAACTCGTGGACCGAAACGTCCTTAAACTAATATTGGACCGAAACGTCCCAAAACTAACTGTGGACCACCACGTTCCTAAACTGGAATATGGACCACCACGTCCCTAAACTGGAGTATGGACCACTACGTCCCTAAACTGGAACAATAGAGCCTCCTAATGCTCTTTTGCCGGATCTAAACGGTCCCGTTTAAGTTGATCTTAGCCCCAAATACGGTTAACGTATCCTTAAACACTCAAATGAACGATAAAATTCCAAATCGACCTTGGTTTAAGGGTACATCTCCGAACTCCTCTGACATCTGTCGTTGTAATCCTTCAACGACGTCAGAGAGGCGACGAGTCCCGACGGCCATATATTAAATGGATCACCCCGTTAAGTTGATCTTAGTCTCAAACAGGACTAACGTATCTTTAACGAACGTTTAAGTTGATCTTAGCCGCAACGCGACTAATGCATCCTTAAACTAAAAACACCAAACCCAAATCTAAGTAAATACGGATTTGGACTAGTCCACGTCCTACGGGCGACGGTATTACTCAGTCTCCGTATACAATCCACGGGAACCACAAACAAAACAAACACCCACGACACGAAGTGAAATTCTGGAGAAGGAGAAAGTTGTTACCGCGAAGCGGTAGCGTAATTAACTGCAGGGGCTTGCGCCTGCAGGGAAGAGCGTCCCCACGATCAAAAAAACCCCTCTAGCGAGGGGGAATCTGACGAAGTCTGCTACATCGGCCGCATCCGTCTAAACCTCTGATACACGGTGCCATAAATCAACTTGGCATCTTCGGAGAGGTGGACGGATAAAACCAAATAGCATCTGCCCCGAATCTCAGCGTCAGGACACTTCGCGGTCCTGTGCGCCGTCCTTCGGAGGGGAACACCAGGCACGTGGACGCTCGGGCACTAGCGCCTCACGTGCCAGGCACGTGGGCGCTCGGGCGCTAGCGCTTTGGGCGCAAAGGCGCTAGCGCTTTGGGCGCTCGGGTAGCAAAAGGGACTTGGTCCCTGCAATGGGAGTTGTACTCCCAGAAAGAAACACTTATTATTTTGTGTGTGTGTGTGTATGTGTGTATGAGGAGTTAAACTCCTAGGATATTTTGAAGCTGATGAAGGGGCTTCTCCCCTTGAGCCCTGGATCTTCCCCAAAGTGGGGTTTCTGGAGATGGGTCTCCTTCTTCTTCCTGTCGTTTGGCCGGATCTTGGAGAAAGGGGGTGCGATTTAAAAATCTCCCCTTTTTGAGATCTAATAGAAGATCCACGCTCTCCTTTGTGGGTTTTATGATGAAAAACTATTTAGTTTTGGAAAAAAAAGAGTAAAACTCTTGATTTAATTCAAAAGAAAGAAGAAGGTTTTAGAATCTTGAGGAAGGAGAAAGAGGCACATGCCCTAATTTTTGAGAATGAAAAAAGTGTCTCTGTTATTCATCATCATGTTGCGTTATATAGGCTTACACATTTACATATAGCCCCTTGGGCTTTACAAAATGCCATTTTGCCCATCTCATAGCTCATGTGCCATTTGTTTTTGCACATAAGCCATGTGCTTTACAAAAATTTGGCTTTATGCCCATTCATGCATAAAAAATTACATAAAAATTATTTATTACATGATTTTTATTTCGGCATGGGGGAGGCCGGCCGCGGGCTCGACTTGGGCACGGGCCACTTGCTTGGGCTTGGGCCCGCTTACTTGGGGTTGACCTTTACTTTTGACCCGGTCAACTGGGGTGCAAATTTTGACCCCAACAAAATGCCCCCATCAATAAATGTACACCACACATTTGAGTTGTGTGCATGAAATTGATGGATCTTGAAGCTGGACTTCGAGGTGGAACATCATTCCGGGGGCGGAGTATGCCTCGGGGAGTATGATTTCCGGGGATCGGAGTATCATTCCGATTTGCGGAGCATAATTCCAGGACCGTGGAGCATGATCCCGGAGGTCGGAGCATAATTCCGAAGAGCGGGGTATGATTCCGAAGATCGGAGCATAATTCCGAAGAGCGGAGCATGATTCTAAGGGGTCGGAGCATAATTCCGACAAGCGAAGCATGATTCCAGGGGTCGGAGCATAATTCCGATAAGCGGAGCATAATTCCAGGGATCGGAGCATGATTCCGATGAGCATAATTCCGGGGATCGGAGCATCATTCCAAAGAGCGGAGCATGATTTCAGGGATCGGAGCATGATTTCAGGGATCGGAGCATGATTCCAAAGGGTCGGAGCATAATTCCGACGAGCGGAGCATGATTCCAAAGGGGCCGGAGCATAATTCGGACGGGCGACAGACATTCTGACCGAAGTATAATTTCGATGCAGAGGTTGATTTCTAGGCGAAGCATAATTCGAACAGGGAAGGCAGATACTCCGAGGCGAAGTATGATTTCGACACGGGGTACATTCTTAGACGAAGCATGATTCCGGCGCAGAGCTTGTCGACTGACTTGATTCCGAGACGAAGCTTAATTTCGACAGGGAAGGCAGATACGCCGAGGCGAATCTTGATTTCGATGCGGAGTACACTCTGAGACGAAGCATGATTCCGACGCAGAGCTTGTTGGGTGACTTGATTCCGAGACGGAGCTTAATTCCGACGAGGAGGTCGCTGGTTGATTTCAAGCCGAAGCATAATTCCGATAGGGAAGGCAGATACACCGAGGCGAAATTTAATTTCGACGCGGGGTATACTCTGAGACGAAGCATGATTCCGACGCAGAGGTTGTTGGGTGACTTGATTCCGAGACGGGGTTTAATTCCGACGAGGAGGTCGCTGGTTGATTCAGAGCCAAAGCATAATTCCGACAGGGAAGGCAGATACACCGAGGCGAAGCTTGATTTCGACGCGGGGTATATTCTGAGACGAAGCATGATTCTGACACAGAGCTTGTTGGTTTGATTTGATTTAGATTGACATCGGCATCGCTACACTGTAATATGGTACCAGAAGCGAATCATCATTTGCCATGAGTGGATTTGGGGATTTTGGTTGTTCCCCCCCGAAACACGGAGACGCGACCGCGCGGGTCCGTCTTGCCTGAATTTCGGGGCAGATGCTAATTGGTGCTATCCGTCCACCTCTCCGAAGATGCCAAGTTGATTTATAATACCATGTATCGAAGGTTTAAACAGATGCGGACGATATAGCAGACTTCGTCAGATTCCCCCTCATTTGAGGGGTTTTTTATTGTGTGGACGCTCTTCCCTGCAGGCGCAAACCCCTGCAGTTAATTACGCTACCGCATCGCGGTAATCACTTTCTCCTTCTCCAGATGGTCACTTCGTATCGTGGGTGTTTGTTTTGTTTTTGGTTGCCCGTGGATTGTATACGGAGGCTAATTTATGTTGTCGCCCGTAGGGCGTGAATTAGTCCAAATCCGTATTCTCTTAGATTTGGGTTTCGGGGTTGGGTTTAAGGATACGTTAGTCTCATTTGAGACTAAGATCAACTTAAACGTATGTTAAGGATACGTCAGTCTAATTTTTTGACTAAGATCAACTTAACGGGATCGTTTAGATCCAACAAAAAAGCATTTGGGCTCGGTTGTTTAGTTTAAGGATATTGCGGTCGATTACCAGTTTAAGGACATGGTGGTCCAATATTAGTTTAAGGACATCTCGGTCCAAGGTTAAGGACATCATAGTCCGTGAGTTTAAAGACATCACAGTCAAGGTTAAGGACATCATAGTCCGTGAGTTTAAAGACCTCACAGTCAAGGTTAAGGACATCATAGTCCGTGAGTTTAAAGACCTCACAGTCAAGGTTAAGGACATCATAGTCCATGGGTTTTAAAGGACCCCACGGTCCGTGGAATGTTTGGTTGTCGGGACCCGTCACCTCTCTGAAGACGTTGAAGGATTACAACGACAAATATCAGAGGAGTAAAGAGATGTACCCTCAAACCGATGTGAGTTGGTTGAAAGATCTGTAGTCCAATTTGGGGCTAAGATCTGTCAACATATTTATGAGCAAATGAGCTCAATTAATATGATTTGAGGACTTATGGCCAATCTTGGGCTAAGTCCAATCAGATTAAAATGTTTAACATTTTTATTTTGGGCTGTTGAGCCTTTATTTGGGCTTGGCCCTTTTAACAATGCTGAGCATTGATTTATATTTTTGACAATGTCTTTGTCTTTTATTGAATGCTGAGCATTTATCAGAGCTCTGGGCTTATTAAAGAACAATTTATGTTCTGTCGGCGCAACACGTGGTGCGCTAGACGCTTTGCGCCAGTCAAAGAGCGCAGTGCGTTTCTGCCACGTGGCGCATACGTGAAAGACACGTGTTGCGCTTGGCGCTAAGTGCTAGATGATGGGCGCATTGCGCCAGTTTATGAGCGCAGAGCGCTGGTTCATGAGCGCATTGCGCTTTCAGTTTAATGGCGCACACTTGAGTGACATGTGGTGCGCTTGGCGCTGAGCGCCAGCCCATGAGCACAGTGCGCTATTTCAAGAGCGCAAAGCGCTAGTGGTTAATTGGCGCATACGTGATTGACACGTGGCGCATTTGGCGCTGAGCACCAGTCCAGAGAGCGCAGAAGCGCAGTTCAAGAGCGCAAAGCGCATTTGATCAATTTTATGATCTGAGCTTTTTAAAAGAGACCTTGTCTCAAGATCAATCTTTTATATTGATGAAATGGTTTGCCTTTATGGATCTATGATCCTTAAGAGAATTGAATTATTCTCCTTTTTATAATGAGATGTTCTTGATATCTTTAAGAAAAACTTTAGTCTTATAGATCTATGATGTGTGAGAAGTAAGTTCTTCTTTTATTTTATGATGAGATCTTTTGATCTCTTTGTAAAAGAATTTTTGTCTTTGTGGATCTATGTTCTTTTTAAAGAAATGAATTCTTCTTTTTATGAGATGATTTCATCTCTATGTTCATCATCATCATTTTTACCTTGAAGAAAGATTTTCTTGCAAGAGCTTGCTCTTTGAATTTTCTCCAAGTTTTGGGGGAGGTTTCTCTCTCTTTTTCGTATCCCTGAGACTTGAAGTCTAGAGGCCTTTTTATAGGGTAGGCTGATTTGTTGAATCCGTTAAAGAGATCTTTCTCTGATTGATTTGGGGATATTTCCCCACCATTGGATCTTTGATCCTAGGGCTTCTGTTTTTACAGAAGGCAATTTTCTTGTTTTTAACAAGATTGGAAAATCTTTCCATACAGAATTTATTCTGTCTTTTGGTAATTTTTATTTACCATTGGATCATTGATTCAACGGTGCTCTGATTTAGAGAGCACAATCTTGTTATTTAGAAAGATTTTGAGGAATCTTTTCTTAACAGAATTTAACTCTGATTAATTAATGATATATCATTATTATTAGATCTTTGATCTAACGGAGGAGGGCTTTTAGTTCCAGTGCTAGCGCACCCGTGCTTTGCACGTGGTGTTCTGCTTGAAGGGCAGCGCATATTGCGCTAGCGCACCTGTGTTTGACACGTAGTGCGCTTTTTAGAGCACAGTGCACCTAGCGCTAGCGCACATGTGGCGTGCTGCTTAGAGCGCAGTGCACCTAGCGCTAGCGCCAACGTGCTTTGCACGTGGTGCGCTGCTTAGGGCGCATCACACTTGGCGCTGCATATGAAGCGTTGCTTCATTTCAAAATTTGAATTTTAAACAGAGGTTTGCTCTAATTGGGGGAAACAAATGTCCCCCACCGTTGCGCTCACGTGGCCCACATGTGAGTGCAGCGGTGGCAGCATCTGCGCCCTCGGATCAACTGAGAAGTTGAAACGACACCTAGTGCCTATAAATAGGACATTTGGTCCTCTAGGATGACCATTGCTCATCTTCTTCCTTGTTTTCTGAGAATTTTTATTCTCTCACAGAGCATAACTCTCCATCTTAAGAATTTTCTTAAGGACAAAAACTCTGTCAAAATATAGATAAAGATTAAATTTTTTAATAATCTAGGGTTTTACCCATTAACAGAGCCTTGCTCTTCATAGATCTTTGATCTAAATAAAACCCTTTTAGGGTTTCATTAACAGAGCTTTTGCTCTCTTCAAATCATGAAGAACTCTTAAGAGTTTGTTCATGGATCTTGAAGATCTCAGAATTTTTAATTCATAAAAAATTGATTTCAATTTTTCTGATGGATTATTCCATCATCACTTTCCAGGGCAAGGCTCTTAGCATTCTCGGGGAATTTCTTTAAATTCCCCTCATAATTGACTTTGACAGGTGTCACACCTGTCTGCAGAGCGTTGCTCTCGAGGAGTTTAACTCCTTGACCCGAGGGTTCGCTCATTAAATGAGATTTCTTTTTTTTAGGATTTCTCGCAAATTCGAATTTGTTTGGTGTCATAATTAAAATTTGTTTTCTCCATGGGGATATCAAGAGTCGTTTATATCCCTATGCCTGTTTTTAATAAGAATTTTCTTAATCAGTATGTCCGCTAACTCTTGCTGATTTTCTTTTTCAGGAGTTATGGACGCTCATATGTATGATCTTGATGAGATTATCTCTTATGGCGACATTCGCGTACTCGGTCGTTCTCAAAACCGAGAATTCACAAACGCCCAGTGTGCCGAAATCATGGGTCGCTTTGACGAATACAATGGTCGACTGCTTTCTCGATGTTTCTCTCTCTTGAAGCTTATTATGGGAGCGATCTGGGGAGCACTTCCTCTATTTTGTGCTGGCATGCCGCTTAAGGCATTGGATGATGCCGAAGACAAGGTGCACTCGGTGTATCTAATGGGCCTAATCTCAAAGAAAAGACGAGACAATCTTGTTGATCTTCAGCATCAGGCTTTTCAACAGGCGGCAATACTCGCTGCCTATCGGAGGGTGGAGGACATCAGTGAGGACCCCGACGTTTGTGATCGCGAGAGGAAGCATACTAGGATGGTTCGAAAGGCCTGGAACAGTTTAGATGGCCTTACTTTTGAGTTTCTCAATCCATGCCCTGGATTTGATGTCGTGCGTTTGTAAACATTCCAATTATGTTTTTATTTGCTGTTTCCCTCAATGTAGGCATTTTCTGAAGTATGAATAGCAAGACTTTTCATTTCTATGTGTTTATTTTATACATCAAACTTTTTCGCACATGCAAGAATGGGTATGCCTTGAACGCTTAACTGAATGTGAATAAAATGTTCTCCTCACTGTAGCTTTCTTCTCTTTTCTTTATTGCCGGCATGTCACTTTAGTAAGCATAGCCTGCAAATGTTAAAGAGAGTATTCCGTTTTGAATTCTTCGAGAGGTAGTGATGGCTTAAAAAGCAGGTTCAGATCTGCTGCCTAAGACTTTTCAATTTCATGAGCCGTGAGGGTCTCATGAAGACTTTTCTCCCTACGAGTCGAAAGGATCTCGTAGGTGTATTTTCTCCTTAGAAATCGTGAGGATTCCTAAGTGCGTTTTCTCTTATAAATCGTAAGAATATTACAAGAGAGTTTTCTTCCTTACGGGTCGAGAGGACCTGTAAGTGATTGATGGTGTTGCCATTATCCGCACTTCGTGGAGTCAGGAGTTGCTCTGGGCGTTTCCCACGGGGTCAAAATTGACTTTAACCGTGTTCCACGGGACCAGGATTTGCTCTGGACGCTTCCCACGGGGTCAGGATTGACATAGGCCGTGTTCCACGTAACCAGAAATTTGCTCTGGATGCTTCCAACGGGGTCATAGCCGTTTTCTGCGAGGACCAGGCTCCACTCTGGACGTTTCCCACAGGGTCAGGATTGACATAAGCCGCGTTCCACGTGACCAGGAATTTGCTCTGGATGCTTCCCACGGGGTCATAGCCGTGTTCTGCGAGGACCAGGCTCTGCTCTGGACGTTTCCCACGGGGTCAGGATTGACATAAGCCGCGTTCCACGTGACCAGGAATTTGCTCTGGATGCTTTCCACGGGGTCATAGCCGTGTTCTGCGAGTACCAGGATCTGCTCTGGACATTTCCTACGGGATCAAGATTGACATAAGCCGCGTTCCACGTGACCAGGAATTTGCTCTGGATGCTTCCCACGGGATTATAGCCATGTTCTGCGAGGACCAGGATCCGCTCTGGACGTTTCCCATGGGGTCAGGATTGACATAAGCCGCGTTCCACGTGACCAGGAATTTGCTCTGGATGCTTCCCACGGGGTCATAGCTGTATTCTGCGAGGACCAGGATCCGCTCTGGACGTTTCCGGCAGGGTCAAGATTGACATAAGCCGCGTTCCACATGACCAGGAATTTGCTCTGGATGCTTCCCACGGGGTCATAGCCGTGTTCTGCGAGGAGCAGGCTCCTCTCTGGACGTTTCCCACAGGGTCAGGATTAACATAAGCCGCGTTCCACGTGACCAGGAATTTGCACTGGATGCTTCCCACGGGGTCATAGCTGTGTTCTGCGAGGAGCAGGATCCGCTCTGGACGTTTCCCACGGGGTCAGGATTGACATAAGCCGCGTTCCACATGACCAGGAATTTGCTCTGGATGCTTCCCACGGGGTCATAGCCGTGTTCTGCGAGGACCAGGCTCCGCTCTGGACGTTTCCCACGGGGTCAGGATTGACATAAGCCGCGTTCCACGTGACCAGGAATTTTCTCTGGATGCTTCCCACGGGGTCATAGCCGTGTTCTGCGAGGACCAGGATCCGCTCTTGACGTTTCCCACGGGGTCAGGATTGACATAAGCCGCGTTCCACGTAACCAGGAATTTGCTCTGGATGCTTCCCACGGGGTCATAGCCGTGTTCTGCGAGGACCAGGCTCCGCTCTGGACGTTTCCCACGGGGTCAGGATTGATATAAGCCGCGTTCCACATGACCAGGAATTTGCTCTAGATGCTTCCCACGGGGTCATAGCCGTGTTCTGGGAGGACCAGGATCCGCTCTGGACGTTTTCCACGGGGTCAGGATTGACATAAGCCGCATTCCACGTGATCAGAAATTTGCTCTGGATGCTTCCCATAGGGTCATAGCCGTGTTCTGCGAGGACCAGGATCCGTTCTGGACGTTTCCCACGGGATCAGGATTGACATAAGCCGCGTTCCACGTGACCAGGAATTTGATCTGGATGCTTCCCACGGGGTCATAGCCGTGTTCTGCGAGGACCAGGATCCGCTCTGGACGTTTCCTACGGGGTCAGGATTGATATAAGCCGCGTTCCACGTGATCAGGAATTTGCTCTGGATGCTTCTCACGGGGTCATAGCCGTGTTCTGCGAGGACCAGGCTCCGCTCTGGACGTTTCCCACAGGGTCAGGATTGACATAAGCCGCGTTCCACGTGACCAGGAATTTGCTCTGGATGCTTCCCACGGGATCACAGCCATGTTCTGCGAGGACCAGGCTCTGCTCTGGACGTTTCCCACGGGGTCAGGATTGACATAAGCCGCGTTCCACGTGACCAGGAATTTGCTCTGGATGCTTCCCACGGGATCATAGCCGTGTTCTACGAGGACCAGGATCCGCTCTGGACATTTCCCACGGGGTCAGTATTGACATAAGCCGCGTTCCACGTGACCAGGAATTTGCTCTGGATGCTTCCCACGGGGTCATAGCCGTGTTCTGCGAGGATCAGGCTCCGCTCTGGACGTTTCCCACGGGGTCAGGATTGACATAAGCCGCGTTCCACGTGACCAGGAATTTGCTCTGGATGCTTCCCACGGGGTCATAACCATGTTCTGTGAGGATCAGGATCCGCTCTGGATGTTTCCCACGGGGTCGGGATTGACATAAGCCGCGTTCCACATGACCAGGAATTTGCTCTGGATGCTTCCTACGGGATCATAGTCGTGTTCTGCGAGGACCAGGCTCCGCTCTGGACGTTTCCCACGGGGTCAGGATTGACATAAGCCGCGTTCCACGTGACCAGGAATTTGCTCTGGATACTTCCCACGGGGTCATAGCCATGTTCTGCGAGGACCGGGATCCGCTCTGGACGTTTCCCACGGGGTCAGGATTGACATAAGCCGCGTTCCACATGACCAGGAATTTGCTCTGGATGCTTCCCACGGGGTCATAGCCGTGTTCTGCGAGGACTAGGATCCGCTCTGGACGTTTCACACGAAGTCAGGATTGACATAAGCCGCGTTCCACGTGACCAGGAATTTGCTCTGGATGCTTCCCACGGGGTCATAGCCGTGTTCTGCGAGGACCAGGATCCGCTTTGGAAGTTTCCCACGGGGTTAGGATTGACATAAGCCTTGTTCCACGTGACCAGGAATTTGCTCTGGATGCTTCCCACAGGGTCATAGCCGTGTTCTGCGAGGACCAGGCTCCGCTCTAGACGTTTCCCACAGGGTCAGGATTGACATAAGCCGTGTTCCACGTGACCAGGAATTTGCTCTGGATGCTTCCCACGGGGTCATAGCCGTGTTCTGCGAGGACCAGGATCCGCTGTGGACGTTTCCCACGGGGTCAGGATTGAAATAAGCCGCATTCCATGTGACCAGGAATTTGCTCTGGATGCTTCCCACGGGGTCATAGCCGTGTTCTGCGAAGACCAGGCTTCGCTCTGGACATTTTCCACGGGTCAGGATTGACATAAGCCGCGTTCCACGTGACCAGGAATTTGCTCTGGATGCTTCCCACGGGCATAGCCGTGTTCTGCGAGGACCAGGATCCGCTCTGGACGTTTCCCACAGGGTCATGATTGACATAAGCCGCATTCCACGTGACCAGGAATTTGCTCTGGATGCTTCCCACGGGGTCATAGCCGTGTTCTGCGAGGACCAAGCTCCGCTCTGGACGTTTCCCACGGGGTCAGGATTGGCATAATCCGCGTTCCACGTGACCAGGAATTTTCTCTGGATGCTTCCCACGGGTCATAGCCGTGTTCTACGGGGACCAGGCTCCGCTCTGGACGTTTCCCCCGTGGTCTGCATTGACATAAGCCGCGTTCCACGTGATCGGAATTTGCTCTTGATGATTACCACGGGGTCATAGCCGTGTTCTGCGAGGACCAGGCTCCCCTCTGGACGTTTCCCACGGGGTCAGGATTGACATAAGCCACGTTCCACGTGACCAGGAATTTGCTCTGGATGGTTCCCACGGGGTCATAGCCGTGTTCTGTGAGGACCAGGCTCTACTCTGTACGTTTCCCACGAGTTCAGGATTGACATAGGCTGCGTTCCACGTGACCAGGAATTTGCACTGGATGCTTCCCATGGGGTCATAGCCGTGTTCTGCGAGTACCAGGATCCGCTCTGGACGTTTTCCACAGGGTCAGAATTAACATAAGCCGCGTTCCACGTGACCAGGAATTTGCTCTGGATGCTTCCCACGGGGTCATAGCCGTGTTCTGCGAGGACCTGGCTCCGCTCTGGACGTTTCCCACGGGGTCAGGATTGACATAAGCCGCGTTCCACGTGACCAGGAATTTGCTCTGGATGCTTTCCACGGGGTCATAGCCGTGTACTGCGAGGACCAGGATCCGCTCTGTACGTTTCCCACGGGGTTAAGATTTACATAAACCGCGTTCCACGTGACCAGGAATTTGCTCTAGATGCTTCCCACGGGTCATAGCCGTGTTCTGCGAGGACCAGGCTCCGCTCTGGACGTTTCCCACGGGGTCAGGATTGACATAAGTCGCATTCCAGGTGACCAGGAATTTGCTCTGGATGCTTCCCACGGGGTCATAGCCGTGTTCTGGGAGGACCAGGCTCCGCTCGGGACGTTTCCTACGGGGTCAGAATTGACATAAGCCGCGTTCCACGTGATCAGGAATTTGCTATGGATGCTTTCCACAGGGTCATAGCCTTGTTCTGCGAGGACCAGGATCCGCTCTGGATGTTTCCCATGGGGTCAGGATTGACATAAGCCGCGTTGCACGTGACCGGGAGTTTGCTCTGGATGCTTCCCACGGGATCATAGCCGTGTTTTGCGAGGACCATGCTCCGCTCTGGACGTTTCCCATGGGGTCAGTATTGACATAAGCCGTGTTCCACGTGACAAGGAATTTGCTCTGGATGCTTCCCATGAGGTCATCGTCGTGTTCTGAGGGGACCAGGATCCGCTATGGACGTTTCCCACGGGTTCAGGATTGACATAAGCCGCGTTCCACGTGACCAGGAAGTGTTGACTTTATCCGCATTTCACGGAGTCAGGGTTTGACTCTCGGTCATCTGTGCTCCGCCGAGTCATGGAATTGGGAATTCCCGCGGTTCCGCTTTACTTGATGTTGCGTCTGTTGTAATGCGTCGAATGCTGAGATGATCTCCAGGCTATCTGTGAACCGTTGAGATTTGGCTTCTTCTTCTGATGCAGCCTGGGAAGGGAAGGTGTGATTCCCTCTTTGTTTGCGCCCGTGGATTGTATGCAGGGATCTATGTGATGTCATATGTTGGGCAAAAAGTTTCATTTTATATATTTTTCTTTCCGCGATGCTCTATCATTTCCACTTTTATATCGCGAAGGTCGCGATTGCCCAATCATTTCGGCTATTTTTCGCGGTGCCCAATCATTTCGGCTATTTGTTTTATTTTTACTCGCTGCTTTTTATTGCGAGTTGCCCAATCATTTCGGCTATTTTTGTATGCATACATTTTTACTTGCTGATTTTGTTGCAAGTTACCCCATCATTTCGGCTATTTCGTATGCATGTGTGGCTCGTTGGCTTTTTGCTGCAAGCTTGGAATTAGACACCGATTTCGGCATCAACACCACTACAACTGGGATATTTCCAGGAGCGAATCATCATTTGCCTCTGTCGATATCGAACAAAGGTGGCTTAGCAAACAGGGTTAAGATCCTGTCGACTAAGGCTTTTGACTTCATGAGCCGTAAGGGTCTTATAAAGGTATTTCTCCCTACAAGTCGTGAGGATCTCGTATGTTCGTTTTCTCCTTAGGAATCGTGAGGATTCCTAAATGTGTGGTCTCTTATAAGTCGTAAGTATCTTACAAGAGTGCTTTCGCCTTATAAGTCGAGAGGACTTACAAGGGCCGTTCACTGCACAAACATATCCCTAGTCACGGATGGGACTTTGTTAGGAAAATGTTTATTCGCGCCCGTGGATTGTATACAAGGGTCGAGACACTTGTTGGGCAGCGTTGGAGGTTGTGGTGGCCGCTTAAGAACAGGTTCAGATCCCTGTAGCTTAAGACTTTTGAATCTTATGAGCCGTGAGGGTCTCATAAGAGGGTTCTCCTTACGAGTCGTGAGGATCTCGCAAGTATAATTTCTCCTTAGGAATCGTGGGGATCTCTAAGTGTTTTGCTCCTTGTGAGTCGTAAGGATCTCACGTAGGTGGTTTCTCCTTACAAGTGTTCCCCACCGAAAGACGCGGACGAAGACGCGACGGGCGTCTCGCCTGAATTTCGGGGCAGATGCTAATTGGTGCTATCCATCCACCTCTCCGAAGATGCCAAGTTGATTTATGGCACCATGTATCGAAGGTTTAAACAGATGCGGCCGATATAGCAGACTTCGTCAGATTCCCCCTCATTCGAGGAGTTTTTGATTGTGGGGACGCTTTTCCCTGCAGGCGCAAGCCCCTGCAGTTAATTACGCTACCGCATCGCGGTAACCACTTTCTCCTTCTCCAGATGGTCACTTCGTGTCGTGGGTGTTTGTTTTGTTTGTGGTTGCCCGTGGATTGTATACGGAGACTAATTTATGTTGTCGCCCGTAGGGCGTGGATTAGTCCAAATTCATATTTTCTTAGATTTAGGTTTGGGGTTTGGGTTTAAGGATACGTTAGTCTCATTTGAGACTAAGATCAACTTAAACGTTAGTTAAGGATACGTTAGTCTAATGTTTAGACTAAGATCAACTTAACAGGATCGTTTAGATCCAACGAGAGAGCATTTGGACTCTGTTGTTTAGTTTAGGGACATCGCGGTCGATTAGTTTAAGGACATTAGGTCCAATGTTAGTTTAGGGACATCTCGGTCCAGGTTAAGGACATCGTAGTCCGTGGGTTTAAAGGGACCCCACAGTCCGAGATTAGGGACATCGTAGTCCATGAGTTTAAGGACCCCACAGTCCGTAGTTTAAAGACATCGTAGTCTATGAAGTTTAAGGACATCGCAGTCCATGAGTTTAAGGACCCCATAGTCCGTGAAATGTGTGGTTGTCGGGACCCGTCACCTCTCTGAAGACGTTGAAGGATTACAACGATAAATATCAGAGGAGTAAAGAGATGTACCCTTGAACCGGTGTGAATTGGTTGAAAGATATATAGTCCAATTTAGAATTAAGATCTGTTAAATATTTATGAGTAGACGGGCTCAATTAAATATAAGTTGATGACTTATGACCAATCTTGGGCTAAGTCTAATGAATGTTTAACATTTTTATTGTTCTGGCTATTGAGCCTTTATTTGGGCTTGGCCCTTTTAATAATGCTGAGCATTAGATCTTGACATTTTTTTGTCTTGTATTGAATGCAGAACATTCATCCGAGCTCTGGCTCATTAAAGAACAATTTGTGTTCTATCAGCGCAACCTATGATGCGCTAGGCGCTTTGCGCCGATCAAAAAGTGCAGTGTGCTTCTGCCACGTGGCGCGCATGTAAGGAACACGCGTCATGTTCTGCGCTAGGCGCCAGATGATGAGCGCTAATTTATGAGCGCTGAGCGCTAGTTTAGTGGCGCACACGTGAATGACACGTGGCGCGCTTGGCGCTGAGCGCCAGCCCATGAGCGCAGTGCGCTATTTAGAAGCGCAAAGCTCAAGTTGTATATGCGGTTGACACGTGGCACATTTTGGCGCTAAGCGCCGGTCCAAAGAGCGCAGAAGCGCAGTTCAAGAGTGCAAGCAACTTTTCAATAGCGCAAAGCGCATTTGATCAAATTTATGATCTGTGAACAAATTTATGTTCTTTTTAAAGGAGGCTTTGCCTCAAGTTTCAAGAACAACAGTTCTTATTTTTGAAAGAGCTTTGCCTTTATAGATCAATGATCTGTGTGAAAAATATGTTCTTCTTTATTATGTGATGAGATCTTTTGATCTCTTTTATGAAAGACCTTGGTCTTTATAAATCTATGATCTTTTTAAGAAGATAGTTCTTCTTTTTAATTATGAGATGAATCCATCTTTTTGTTCATCACCATTTTTTACCTTGAAGAAAAAATCTTCTATTGCTGAGAGCTTGCTCTTCTTTCTTTGGTTTTTTTTTTTCAAAGTTTATGGGGGATTTCTCTATCTCAGACTTGAAGTCTTGGGGCCTTTATATAGGACAAATTGATTTGTTAAATCAGTTAAAGAGATCTTTCTCTGATTGATTTGGGGATGTTTCCCTACCGTTGGATCTTTGATACTAGGGTTTCTGTTTTACAGAAGGCAATCTTCTTATTTTTAACAAGATTGGAAAAATCTTTCCACAACAGAATTTAATTCTGATTAATTAATGATTTATCATTATTAGATCTTTTGATCTAACGGTAGGGAATTTTTTATTCCAGTGCTGGCGCACCCGTGCTTTGCACGTGGTGCACTGCTCAGAGCGCAGCGCACTTTGCGTTAGCACACCTACGTTTGACACGCGGCGCGCAGCGCAGAACGCAGCGCAGCCTGCCTAGCACTAGCGCACTCACGGTGCACTGCCTAGGGCGCAGCGCACCTGGCGTTAGCGCATCCGTGTTTGACACGTGGCGCGCAGCGCGCCTAGCACTGGATCTGAAGCGTTGCTTCAATTTTTGAATTTTAAATTTCAAAACAGAGCTTTGCTCTGATTGGGGGAAACAGAAGCGTCGCTTCATTTCAAATCTCGGAATTTGAACAGAGCCTTGCTCTGATTGGGGAAACAATAAGGTCAAGAGGACCTTGCAAGTGTCTTTTAACGAGGTTGCGCCCATTCGGGTTTTCAAAATAACTCACCGGTAGCCCTGCTGTTTTTACTCACGGAGCCCTTTCGGGTTTTCATCCGTGCTCATTTTGCTTATAGACATACCGTTTTCTTTTTCTTTCTTTTTTTTATTCTTTCTTTCTTTTTTTTATTCTTTCTTTTTTTGTGTCAGCCTTGGGATGCTGCAGTCTACAGTAGTTTATCGACGTCTCGGTCAACAGCTAGGTTTAGGACATAGTGGTCCATCGTTAGTTTAAGAACGTTTCGGTTCGACGCCAGTTTTAGGATATAGTGGTCCATTGTTAGTTTTAGGACATTGTTCCCCTCCGAAAGACGGCGCGACATGACGTCTTGCCTGAGATTCGGGGCAGATGCTAATTGGTGCTATCCGTCCACCTCTCCGAAGATACCAAGTTGATTTATGGCACCGTATATCGAAGGTTTAGACGGATAAGTCCGATGTAGCAGACTTCGTCAGATTCCCCCTCGTTTGAGGGGTTTTTGATTGTGGGGACGCTCTTCCCTGCAGGCGCAAGCCCCTGCAGTTAATTACGCTACCGCATTGCGGTAACAACTTTCTCCTTCTCCAGATGGTCACTTCGTGTCATGGGTGTTTGTTTTGTATTTTGTTGCCCGTGGATTGTTTACGGAGACTGAGTTATGTCGTCGCCCGTAGGGCGTGGACTAGTCCAAATCCGTATTGTCTTAGATTCGGGTTTGGGGGGGTTTGGTTTGAGGATGCGTCAGCCATACTTGAGGCTAAGATCAACTCAAACGTTTGTTAAGGATACGTTAGTCTCACTTTGAGACTAAGATCAACTTAACGGGATCGTTTAGATCCGACAAAGGAGCGTTTGGGCTCTATTGTTCCAGTTTAGGGACATAGTGGTCCATCGTATGTATAGCCGTCGGGACCCATCACCTCTCTGACGACGTTGAAGGATTACAACGACGGATGTCAGAGGAGTTCAGAGATGTACCCTCGAGCCAGAGTTAATTGGGGGGATTCATAGTCCAGTCTGTTTGAAGGTTTAAGGATACGTTAGCCATCTTTGAGGCTAAGATCAACTTAAACGGGACCGTTTAGATCCGACAAAAGAGCATACGGGGCTCTATTGTTCTAGTTTAAGGACATTGCGGTCCATGGGTAGTTTAAGGACGTTGCGGTCCATGGGTAGTTTAAGGACATTGCGGTCCATTGTTAGTTTTAAGACATCTCGGTCAAGGTTAAGGACGTCGTAGTCCATGGGTTTAAGGACCCCACAGTCCATTGTTAGTTTTAAGACATCTCGGTCAAGGTTAAGGACGTCGTAGTCCATGGGTTTAAGGACCCCACAGTTCGGTATGTGCTCTGGATGCTTCACACGGGTTCACTGCCGTGCTCTGCGAGGACCAGGCTCCGCTCTGGACGTTTTCCACGGGGTCAAAGAGTGACATTATCCGCGTTCCACGTAACCAGGAATTTTGCATTAAACACGGGTTTAAGGACCCCACAGTCCGTATCAATGTGTGGTCGTCGGGACCCGTCACCTCTTTGAAGACATTGAGGGATTACAATGCCAAGTATCAAAGGAGTGAAGAGATGTACCCTAGAACCGGAGTGGATTAAATAGTCCTTGGTCCAATTTGGGATCAAGACCGATTAATTATGTTATGAGCCCATTGGCCCAGTTAATCACAAATTGAGGACTTATGGCCATCTTGGGCTAAGTCCAATCAGGAGAAGCTTTGCCTCTATCCATTTAGGCCAATTGGGCCAAAGCCTAGTGTTAAACACTACAGAGCAGTCAGTGTTGAACACTGGGAATGAGGTTGACAAGTTAGTGTTTAACACTAAGAGATAATTGGTGTTAAACACCAGCAACAAGGCTTTTCAAATTAGTGTTAAACAGATCAGTGTTGAACACTGCAAATAAATCTTTTTAATTAGTGTTGAACATTAAGGCCCAACAGTGTTTTAACACTGGGTTCGAGAGTTTCAATTTAGTGTTAAACACTAAGGCAAGAGGGGTCACGTGGCAGCACGTGAAAGCGCCCTCCCTTCATTTATTCTGCTGAGATTATCGCGTCTTTCAGAGCATCACGTGACATCACGTGATGGGCATTCAAATGCCTATGTATTAGAGCTTCTGCCGAGGGTCACGTGGGTCACGTGGGGTGCTACCTCAAAGGGGATTTCTGCAGATCTCTTGGGGGGGTCACGTGGTGACACGTGACCCTGCCTCTATGTATGTTGTTTTAGAGGATCTGTTAATCTTTTCCAGGAATTAAATTCCTCGTAGAGTTAAACCCTGACAGTAATTTCAGAGGAATTAAATTCCTACTTTCTCTTAAAGGTTTACATTCTGGATAGAGTTGGACTCTGAATTTTCTGCAGGAATTAAATTCCTTGTTCATGTGAAGAATCAAATAGGGTTAAACCCTAACAGTAATTTCAGAGGAATTAAATTCCTACTTCCTCTTAAAGGTTTATATTCTGAATAGAGTTGGACTCTCAATTTTCTGCAGGAATTAAATTCCTCGTTCATGTGAAGAACCAAATAGGGTTAAACCCTAACAAAAGCTTTTTAGGGAATTTGAACTTCCATCCTCTGTTAAATTATGATTAAATTCCCGCTGTTTCAACAGAACTAGGTTCTTAATTAGGGTTAAACCCTGTTTCTTTTTGTTCTGAAGGAATTAAATTCCCATGATACAGGGTCAAGCCCTAATTTTATTTTAAAGGAATTAAATTCCTATAGTTCTGTGAGAATTAAATTCTCGTGCTTGCATTCCCTCTCTATGTTTTGGATCTGCATGGCAGGATCTCAACCCATTGAGAATTAAATTCTCAACCTCAAGGGGAGATGTGCACTTTGCAGATCCTCTATCAAAGAGAGAAGAAATATGTTCTTCTGTTTTATGTATCAGAGTTAAACTCTGTTGAGAATTAAATTCTCTTTTTCTTTCAAGGAGTTTTTCCCTTTCTTACCTAGGGTTTTTGCAGAAGATCCAAGTTTCTCCAAGTATCGAAGCTCTCTTCCTTTTCTTTTTCTCTCCCTGTCTCTGTGTATCTTTTCGCTGTGTCTCTTGGCTCCTATTTATAGGAGAAGCAGCCGAATCAATCAGTTTTTGACGAATCTTCATGAGAGATTTGATTTGCATCCATCACTCGTTTTGGACCTTTGGATTATTAGGTGAATTTTATTCACCATTGGATTTCAAATCCAGGGATTCTCTTTTGTTGTTTCGGTTAGATTTAAAGGGGAAATCTTTCCAAACCCGAGATTTTCCCATAGATAAATGATATTTCATCACCTCTGAATCTTTAATTCGATTGGTTCCAGATAGCCGCTTTCCTTTGGAAAGATTTGAATTTCTTTCAGAATTTAATTCTGTTGACAAAATGGGCTTTGAAAGCCGGTCACGTGTGACCACGTGACCCATGGTCACGTGTGGGCACGTGACCCCCTTTGGAATGAGCCTTCTTCTTTCCTTTTGCGCTGTCTTCTGGTTGTTGCTTAACCGTCACGTGCCACCACGTGACCCCTGGTCATGTGTGAGCACGTGACTCTGATCTGGACTCTTTTTCCTTGACTTGATCAGGGAACCGATGTGCCTTTGAATCCGCTTTAAAATGTCACGTGCCAACACGTGACCCTGGTCACGTGGGAGCACG
Organism: Agapanthus africanus; assembly: GCA_030015575.1. NCBI lineage: Eukaryota > Viridiplantae > Streptophyta > Magnoliopsida > Asparagales > Amaryllidaceae > Agapanthus > Agapanthus africanus. The sequence goes on from JASDDO010000004.1 coordinate 437,249,503, forward strand.
TGACCCTTTCTTAAGCCCTTTTTCTTTGATGTAGTCAGGAAGCTGAACTTGCTTTGCCGGTACTTTTGGGTGTCACGTGCCAACACGTGACTGCTGGTCACGTGTAAGCACGTGACCCTCTTCTCAAGCTTTTTCCATAAGCTTTCCTGATTTTAAATCAGGAAACAAATGCTCCCACAGCGTTGTTCTCACGTGTCAGCACGTGAGTGCAACGCTGTCACCTCTTGCGACCGTTGGATTCCTTTAGGGATATGGGGAGATGAAACGTTTCCATTGCCTTCTATAAATACCTCTGTCTCTTCATAGGGGCCTTCACTTTGCTCATCTTCTTCTTTTGAGAATTCTTTCCTTGAGAATTTAATTCTCGCTTCCAGAGCTTAGTTCTCTGCCTTGAAACAATTTTCAGAGTTTAACTCTGTTCGAAAAGATTTCTTTTCCTTAGGTAATGTTCTTGGACAAACGATGGACCTTCACATTCCTCTGGATTTTAAATCCAAAACAAGGGTTTTTACCCCCTTTTTCCCTCATGTTTTTCCCTAAGAATATGAAACCGCTTAACCTTCAAACTGTAGATCTCTTAGGGTTTAGATGATGTTTGGGGAGATGATGACGGCGCTCCAACTCTATGGAATTTAATTCCATCCGAAAATATTTCTGGGAATTTAATTCCCTTTTCCTTAATAAGGAATTTAATTCTAATGAAGAACTCGCTTTCTTCACACAGAGGCTTCCTGGGGTCTCTTGGCCCGAGGTTGTTCTTCTGCAATTAATGAAATGGGAGTTTTCTAATGAATCTCATGACCTTTATTTCAGGTATCATGGATGCCCATCTGTATGGTCTTGACGAGATCATTTCCTATGGGAATATTCGTGCACTGGGCCGGAGTCAGAACCAGGAGTTCACCGATGCTCATTGTGCCGAGATTATGAGCCGCTTTGATGAGTACAACCATCGGCTACTCCCCCGTCGCTCTTCTCTTCTGAGGCTGATCGTGCTGGCGATCAGGGAGGCTCTCCCTCTATTCTGTGCTGGTGTGCCCCTTGGGGCATTGGACGCCGCCGAGGATAAAGTACACTCGGTGTATCTGATGCACTTGATCTCAAAGAGAAGGCGGGATAATCTCATTGATCTCCTGCATCAGATGTTCCAGCAGTCGGCCATACTTGCCGCCTATCGGAGGGTGGAGGACATTCGTGAGGACCCCGATGCTTGTGATCGTGAGAGGAAGCATACTCGGGAGGTTCGAAATGCTTGGAAAATCTTGAATAAAGTTAATTTTGAGTTTCTCAACCCATGTCCCGCATCTGAAGCTTTACCGTAGTAAATGTGTCCTCTGTGTTTTGTATAAACCTCTTGAAGTATGAGTGACAATTGTTATTATGTCTTTCTATGTTTGCATGTCTTTTCTCTGGGATTTTATCATTTTGCTACGGTTGTTGTTGGTGCTTTCAATATGCAGGGTGCTACTCCATTTTTTTTTGTGTACATCAGGTTTAGGCCTCACGTAGTCTGCACGTGGGGTCCCTTGATGTGGCCGTTCACAAAATCTTCTCATGCCCTATTTTCGGCGCACAATATTAGACGCAGAAAAAGGGGCCTTGGAAATAGTTCCATCTCCTTGATTTTCGATGCCTTTCCTTTTTTGGGCCTTGGAAATAGTTTCACCATGCAAGATTTTCCGCGCACAGCACTTAATGCATTTCCTTATATATGAGGCTATAGCTTCCCTTTTCCTCTCACAAAGAGATTTATATTATTATTATTATTATTTTTTTTATCTTGGAGTAACTTGTCTCGAGAAACAAACGAGCGCCATGGCCTGCAATCGCCCTCATGCTCGTCGACAGCCATGGGAGGTTCCTATTGAGGAAATGGTCCCTCGCTTTGCTGCTCGGTTGGTGGATCCCCTCCTTACCGACAACGAATGCGACTCAGCCATGCATGAACTCTCGATCCGTAGGGGGTCCCCCCTCCCGATGGGTTCTTTCTGGCTCCGGATGATTCTCAAGGCCGTGCTTGCCGACATCCCTCCTCACCTGACGGAGATGACCCTGGCGATGCTCGACGCGGCGGAAGAAAAGCTCGAGGGTTTTCATGACGCGTGCCTGATTACTCAGGCTTTGAAGGATTGCTCAATTTATCTGCTGAGCCAGATCAAGGCCCGGCGAGCTATTATGTCTGCTTTCGCGGACGAACACGGCGCCAATCGATGGGGAGCGACTCCTCGTGAGAACCGTCGCTTTGACGTGCTGGAGAAAGCAGAGAGAGAGATGGAGAATTTTGTCCTCTGTTTCATTAACCCTTGTGCCGTTGATCCCGTGTTTGGTTATCTTTTCCGTTAGCGTAGAACATTTTTAAATTAGTCCCTCCTTTTTTACGCTTTATGCCGAGATTCCGTGTAGGCTTGGCGCTAGTATATATGTTTCCGCTTGCATAAATAAACTTTGTATTCTTCTCATGAGAACTTTCTTTAATTGCAAATGCTACCATCACTTTCCTGCGCATCATACCATTTTAGGTATTATGAACGTTCATGCGATTGCAAACGCTATTATTATTATTATTCCCTTTTTGAATACTCATATGATTGCGAACGTATGCTTGAAATATGTCGGAAACTTTTCTTGTTGCCTTTCACATCAGGCGATGTGAGCGTGTTTGCTGTGGTTACGAAAGCGAGCTTACGTGGCCTGATAGAGCGATACGTAGCGAACATAAGGTTGTGGCTCTCGATAAAGCTGCCACGTTCACTTGTGAGAGGGTCGAGGCTCATAAGGCCATTGATAAAGAGCTTGAAGCCCGGTTTGCTTCATATCAGGCCCAACAAGCTCAGGCGGAGGCTCGTCTTTTGGAGATCTTGCGTCATGAAGCCGTGGTCCAACAAAAGCAGGATGAGCTGACCAAGCTGCTGAATCGCCCGCCGGCTTGAAACGTTTGTATCTTTTCCTTCCTTTTTGTACATACTCATGGATGAGAGTATTTTCTTTTTGTTTCTTTCGTGAATTGTACTTTGTACCCATTTTGGTTTATGAATAGAAGATACATTTTTCTTCTAAATGGTGTGTCCCCCTTTTTATTGAATGTATTCTGCGGATATTCTATCTCGATCTTCTTGCAGAACAGCATTGGCTTAGGATTCAGGGTTAAGATCTGCTTCCTAAGACTTTTGCATTTTACGAGCCACGAGGGTCTCATAAAGAGTTTTTCTCCCTACAGGTCGAGAGGATCCCATAGGTGTAAGTTCTTTTTAGAGATCGTGAGGATCCTTAAGCGAGTTTTCCCTTGAGAGTCGTAAGGATCTCACAAGAGAGTTTTTCTTCCTTACAGGTCGTGAGGGCCTGCAAGTGCCGGATGTGATCACCCTTATCCGTGTTTCACGGAGTCAGGGGTCTATTAAGGTATCGTAGTTTAAAGACGTCACGGTCAAGGTTAAGGACCTCATAGTCCGTGGATTTAAGGACTCCACAGTCCGCTGTTAGTTTTAAGACATCACGGTCAAGGTTAAGGACCTCATAGTCCGTGGATTTAGGGACTCCACAGTCCGGTGTTTGGTTGCAGGGACCCGTCACCTCTTTGAAGACGTTGAGAAATTACAACGCCGGGCATCAAAGGAGTGAAGAGATGTACCCTTAGACCAAGGCAGAATCCGTAGGGAATCGGGGTGGTTGATCGTTAGTTTTAAGACATCACGGTCAAGGTTAAGGACATCATAGTCCGTAGATTTTAAGGACTCCACAGTCCGGTATTTGCTCTGGATGCTTCACACGGGTTCACTGCCGTGCTTGGCGAGGACCAGGCTCCGCTCTGGACGTTTTTCACGGGGTCAAAGAGTGACATTATCCGCGTTCCACGTAACCAGGAATTTTGCACTGGATACTTCACACGGGTTCACTGCCGTGCTCGGCGAGGACTAGGCTCCGCTCTGGATGCTTCGGACGGGTTCACTGCCATGCTCTGCGAGGACCAGGATCCGCTCTGGACGTTTTCCACGGGGTCAAAGAGTGACATTATCCGCGTTCCACGTGACCAGGAATTTTGCACTAGATGCTTCACACGGGTTCACTGCCGTGCTCGGCGAGGACTAGGCACCGCTCTGGACGTTTTCCACGGGGTCAAAGAGTGACATTATCCGCGTTCCACATGACCAGGAATTTTGCACTAGATGCTTCACACGGGTTCACTGCCGTGCTCGGCGAGGACTAGGCTCCGCTCTGGATGCTTCGCACGGGTTCACTGCCATGCTCTGCGAGGACCAGGATCCGCTCTGGACGTTTTCCACGGGGACAAAGAGTGACATTATCCGCGTTCCACGTAACCAGGAATTTTGCACTAGATACTTCACACGGGTTCACTGCCGCGTTAGGCGAGGACTAGGCTCCGCTTTGGATGCTTCGCACGGGTTCACTGCCATGCTCTGCGAGGACCAGGATCCGCTCTGGACGTTTTCCACGGGGTCAAAGAGTAACATTATCCGCGTTCCACGTGACCAGGAATTTTGCACTAGATGCTTCACACGGGTTCACTGCCGTGCTCGGCGAGGACTAGGCTCCGCTCTGGACGTTTTCCACGGGGTCAAAGAGTGACATTATCCGCGTTCCACGTGTCCAGGAATTTTGCACTAGATGCTTCACACGGGTTCACTGCCGTGCTCGGCGAGGACTAGGCTCCGCTCTGGATGCTTCACACGGGTTCACTGCCGTGCTCTGCGAGGACCAGGATCCGCTCTGGACGTTTTCCACGGGGTCAAAGAGTGACACTATCCGCGTTCCATGTGACCAGGGATTTTGCTGAATATATCCGCATTTCACGGGATGAAGGTTTGACTGTTGGCGATATGTATACCACCGAGCCATGGAACTGGGAGTTGCCGCTGTTTCGCTTAGCTTGAAGTTGTGTCCGTTGTTACGAGACGAGTGTTGGGATGATCTCTAGGTCGCTTGTGGCCCGTCGAGATTTAGCTTCGTTCTTTGGTGAAACCTGGGGGAGGGAGGTACGTTCCCTTTTTGTTTATGCCATTGGATTGTATACAGGGTGTGATGGAACATCACCTGTAAGGCATACATTTTATTTTTATTTTATTTCTTTTTCCGCGACGCTCTATCGTTTCAGCTTTTATATCGCGAAGGTCGCGATTGCCCCATCATTTTGGCTATTTTTCGCGGTGCCCAATCATTTCGGCTATTTATTTATTTTCTACTCGCTGCTTTTTATTGCGAGTTGCCCCATCATTTCGGCTATTTTTTATGCCTTCATTCTTACTTGCTGATTTTTATTGCAAGTTGCCCCATCATTTCGGCTATTTTGTAGGCATGTGTGGCTTGCTAGCTTTTTCGCCGCAAGCTCGGATTTTGGACACCGATTTCGGCATCAGCATCGCTGCAACTGGGATGTTGCCAGGAGCGAATCATCATTTGCCATGAAAGAACTTGGGATTTGATACCGGTTTAGGCATCAGCATTGCTGCAACTGGAATATTGCCAGGAGCGAATCATCATTTGCCTCTGTCGATGTTGAACAAAGGTGGCTTAGCAAACAGGGTTAAGGTCCTGTCGACTAAGGCTTTCGACTTCATGAGCCGTAAGGGTCTCACAAAGGTATTTCTCCCTACAAGTCGTAAGGATCTTGCAGGTGTATTTTCTCCTTAGGGATCGTGAGGATTCCTAAGTGTATGTTCCTCTGTAAGTCGTAAGGATCCTACAAGAGAGTTTTCTCCTTATGGGTCGAGAGGACCTACAAGGGTTGGACTTTGCTGGGGAAATGTTTATTCGCGCCCGTGGATTGTATACAAGGGTCAGTATTGAGCCTCTTGTAGGGCAATATCGGAGGTTGTGGAGGATTTGCTTAAGAACAGGTTCAGGTTTCTGTAACTTAAGACTTTCAAATCTCATGAGCCGTGAGGGTCCCATAAGAGAATTCTCCTTACGAGTCGTGAGGATCTCGTAAGTGTATTTTCTCCTTAGGAATCGTGAGGATCCCTAAGTGTGCTGCTCCTTTGTGAGTCGTAAGGATCTCACGCAGGTGGTTTCTCCTTACAAGGTCGAGAGGACTCTGTAAGTGTCCTTTAACGAGATTGCGCCCTTTCGGGTTTTCACAAACACTCGCCGGTAGTCCTGCTGTTTTTACTCACGGAGCCCTTTCGGGTTTTCATCCGTGCCCATTTTGCTTATAGACATACCGTTTTTTTTTATTCTTTTTCACTTTTTTTTTAACAAGGTCGCGCCCTTTCGGGTTTTCACGAACACTTGCCGGCAGCCCTGCTGTTTTTACTCACGGAGCCCTTTCGGGTTTTCATCCGTGCCCACTTTGCTTATGGACATACCGTTTTTTTTTATCATTTTTTTTTATCTTCTTCCTTTTTTTTTATCCATCTCGTCAACCTAAGGATGTTGCGGTAGTAGTTTAGGGACGTTTCGGTCCATCGTTAGTTTAAGGACGTTTCGGTCCGTCGATAGTTTAAGGACGTTTCGGGCCGCCGTTAGTTTAAGGACGTTTCGGTCCGTCGATAGTTTAAGGACGTTTCGGTCCGCCGTTAGTTTAAGGACGTTTCGGTCCGTCGATATGGGAAGGCTGGCTGCTGCTTGTAAAGTCTGAGCCTAGGAAGATAGTGAGCGGACATAGTCGTCGTCATATATCATTGACCCAGGCTGTGGCTTATTAAGCATAGTATTTCTTTAAGAAGCGGCCGTTTATTGGCCTGAAAGGCCTTTCACCGTGCATGTCCATGAGTAGGTAGGCTCCACCCTGGTAGACCTTGTCTATGATGTACGGGTCTTCATAGTTTGGCTCAAATTTTCCTCGCTTGGCACGATTGGGGATCATAGGTCTTTTGACCACTAGTACGAGTTCGCCTTGGCGGAATGTCCTCGGCCTGGTCAATCTTTCGTACGAGCATGTCATCTTTGCTTTGTAGGCCTCTAGATGTTGTTGCGCTATGAGCCGGGTTTCATCGAGGGCATCAAGCTCCTCAAGCCGAAGGTGAGCATTTTCTTCGTTCGTCAGCTCGTGGTGGACTGCTACTCGTAGAGAGGGTAACTCTATCTCGAGGGGGAGCACTGCTTCCGTCCCAAATACCAACGCGTATGGCGTTGTGTTCGTGGCCGTCTTGAATGTAGTTCGATAAGCCCAAAGGGCTTCTTGCAGCCTTTCGTGCCAGTCTCTCTTATTCCTGAAAACGGTCTTTTTTATGATCTTCGTCAAGGTCTTATTGAAGGCCTCGGCCAGACCGTTAGCTCGTGGATTGTAAACCGAAGAATATCTCGAGTCTATATTGTGCTGCTGTGCGAAGCGGCTAATCTTATGGCTTCGGTAGGCCGGCCCATTATCGGAGATAATCCGCCGTGGAGTTCCGAACCGATAGATGACGTGCGTCTTGAAGAAATGGAGGATATTCTCCGTCTTCACTTCCTTCAGTGGTACTGCTTCTGCCCATTTGGAGAAGTAATCAGTTGTCGCCAGGATAAAACGGTGTCCCCGGGATGATGCTGGCTCAATGGGGCCGACTATGTCAGTCCCCCACATTTCGAATGGCCAACTAGCCAGCGTTGGGTGCAGTGGATTCGGATGTTGGTGGATAAAGTCTCCATGAATCTGGCATGAGTGGCATTGCTTCGCATACTCGAGGCAGTTCTGGATCATCGTGGGCCAGTAATAACCCATCCGTTTAATTTTTAACTTCATCTTTGGGCCTGCTTGGTGAGAACCGCAAAGTCCGTCATGAACTTCCTGAATGACTCTTTCTGCTTCGTCAGGTCCTAAGCATCTCAGCCATAGAGAATCAAACGATCTCTTGTATAGAATATCGTTGACGAAAGCGAAGGATAAAGCTCGTTTCATGAGCTGATGTCTTGAGGACGCTTCTTCGGGCATTCGGTGGGACTTGAAGTAGTCTATGAAGACTTCCCTCCAGTCTTCGGCCTTCTCATGGTCTTTTATTTGTAGGGTCGTCTGCTCAGTCGCTCCCTTCTCTTCGCATGATTCCGGAGATATTTCTGCCGGGGCGAGCACTCGACGGCTTTGTACCACGATTCTGACGTCATCGAGGTTCTCGTCAGCCAGTTCTTTAGTAAGTTTAGCTAACGCGTCTGCTTTGCTGTTTTCCGCGCGCGGTATATTCTCCAAAGTATAGGAGGGAATTTGGGTCAATAGTTGTTGCACCCTTTCGCCGTACTTCACCAACTCTGGCTTGCACGTTTGGTAGTCACCATTTACTTGACTAACGACCAGCTGAGAATCCCCGTATATAAGGAGGTCTTCAATTCCCATGTCGATGGCGATCTCGAGGCCTGCTATCAGAGCTTCGTATTCAGCTTCATTGTTTGTCCTCGGCTCTGTTAAGGAGAAGGCGTAGCGCATTATCCCTCCTTGTGGAGTTGCAAAGATGAGGCCTATCCCTGATTTGATCATTGGGATACCTCGTTTCTGTTTCTTTATGGAGGACGCTCCATCGAAATAGAGTTCCCATCGGGCGCTTCCGCCGCTAATCGCATCAAATGCATACTCGTCCGGCAAATCACAGTTCAGAGGAGAATCAGCCGGTATCGGGTGCTCGGCGAGGAAGTCGGCAATGGCCTGGCCTTTCACTGCCTTGAGAGGTTGATACGTTATCGAGAACTCCATCAAGAGCAGGGCCCACTTAGCAAGTCGCCCCGTCAATATGGCTTTCGACATCAAATATTTGAGAGGGTCCACCTTCGAAATAAGACGGACTTCATGTGCTAATGCGTAATGTCTAAGCTTTGTTATTGCGAAGATCAACGCCAGGCAGTGCTTTTCAATGGGGGAATAGTTGCTTTCTGCCCCCAGCAGTACTCGACTTAAGTAGTAAAGTGCTCTTTCTTTCCCCTGATCGTTCTCTTGTGCCCATAATGCGCCTAAAGAACCTTCGAGGGCGGTCGTATAAAGAATGAGGGGTTTTCCCTTGACCGGCGCGGCCAACACCGGAGGGTTCTGCAGGTACTGCTTGATCTCGTCTAGTGCACCTTGACATTTGTGATCCCAAGCGAATGGAGTTCCCTTTTTCATCAGGTGGCTGTAAGGACGGCATTTGCCCGAAAGATTAGCGATAAACCGCCGGATGTATGCGAGCTTCCCTTGGAGAGACCGCAACTGCTTGAGGGTTCTTGGTGGAGGCATTTCCATGATCGCCTTAATCTTTGACGGATCTATTTCAATACCTCGGTGTCGAACGATGAATCCCAAGAATTTGCCCGAGGAGACTCCAAACGCGCATTTGAGGGGATTCATTTTCAAATTATATTGCCGAAGGCGTCGAAATACAGTCTCCAGATGCTTTAAATGATCTTCGTATGACATGCTCTTTACTACGAGGTCATCGATATAGCACTCGACGACGTCGTGTATGAGGTCATCAAAGATCTTTGTCAAGGCCCTTTGATAGGTAGCGCCAGCGTTCTTTAGACCAAAGGGCATAACCCTGTAGCAAAATATATCCAAAGTGGTGCGGAAAGCGGTGTGCTTCTGGTCTTCGGGATACATCTTTATCTGATTGTATCCTGACGAACCATCCATAAAGGAGAAAACCTCGTGAGTGGACGTGTTATCTATCATTAGCTCGGTTACTGGTACTGGGAAATCATCCTTTGGACAGGCTTTATTGAGATCCCTGAAATCCACGCATATGCGTACCGTCCCGTTCTTCTTCATTACCGGGACGATATTGGCGATCCAGTCGGGGTATTGGACTTCTTGGATAAATCCAGAATCGATCAGCTTCTTGACTTCGGCGTTGATGCTCATCTCAAGCTCGAGTCGCATCCTCCTTGGCGCCTGCTTGACTGGCTTGATATCTGGGGATATTGCTAATCTATGCACAGCAATCTCCGGATCTAATCCTGGCATCTCGGAGTAGTTCCACGCGAAGCAATCTTTATGTCGTAGAAGCACGTCCTTTAACGCAGCCACCCTCTCTTCGGATAACAGCTCGCTGACAAATGTCGGTCGCGGGTCGTCTGCCGATCCCAACTCAATCTTCTTGAGGTTATCTGCAGTAGTATGTATACCATCTTCCAGTTCTTTCGGAGCGGGCGGAAATTCCGAGATCACCTCATCATCGCTGTTCTCAAAGCACCGGGGAAGGTCATCTACGTTCTCGGGCTCTTCTCCTAATATCGTAATCGTATAACAAGTGCGAACCCGCTCCCTGGACTGAGGTGGACCCGGTTATGCTCTTGCGGCCTTGGGCTCATGCTTTTGCGGCGGGTTACCTTCCAGCCGTCGGATAAAGTGAATCTGCCCCGTCGGTACTGGTCCTCGACCCAGTTCTTGAAGGTGAAGCAGTCTTCGGTAGGATGTCCTATGGCTTGGTGATAAGAGCAATAACTCGGATGAGAAGCCTTGCTAGCTTGCTCAGGATGTCTAGACTCTGGAAGCGTGATCATTTGATGTTTTATAGCGAGGTTGAGTAACCTCTCCGTCTTGTCTCGGGGGAAGGAGTACGCTCGACTCATCTTCTTCATGAGGGACAAACCCGAGCCGCTTCTTGATTTATTTCCGTCTCTGCGTCGGGCCTTTCGTACAACGGATTGACGAGGATAAGCTTCTTTGTCTTTTGCAGCACGTTGAGATAGACGTTGCGTCCTGGCCTTCTCGTAGATGGCCATTTCGCGGTTGTGGTCTTCCCGAGCTTTCTGACCCATTTTCCTGATAGGCTTGCCCATTCGTTCTTCAAACGACGGACTCGGCGCTTTAATCGCGGGGTCTAGTTTCGATGGGGGGTTGGCATCTCCTGACAGGGCGTCCTCCTCTTCATCAAAGGTATATATAGCGTAGCTGCTGTGAGCCCGTTCCCATTTTCCGGCTCTTGCGTATCCAAGCCCGAGTGTTTCCATCTTCCCGTTGGGCAATTTGCGTTGAGTCCCGGGGACATCCCAAATCCTGTTGTAGAACCGCGCCTGCCGAACGGTCTGTTCTAAAGGTACTTCTTGGCGCTTCAATAGCTTCTTTAATCCATTTGTATAGTATCTGGGCAGACGGATGGGTTGGAGCCTGTCAAGTGTAGCATCCGCGCCATGCCAGATCTCTTTCTCTATTTTCGACTCTGAGGATCGGTAGAATAGGATCACCTTCTCACCCCTTCGCCTGGGAGGGACGTAAAATGTTTGCAGGTCCTGCACATTGTGAGCCTGAAGCGTGTCGAGATCCTTGTAGTGTTCTCGCGGTACCATGGTGATTTGCAAACTATGGTCATCGCCAGGGGGTGCTTGTATTGACAGCCGATTGGAGAATACAGCATTAACTTCATCTTCTGAATCACTTCCGAAGACCAACACGGGGGCGGGCGTCCCCAGATTGTTGCGTTGAGATGGCCCTGCATAAACTATCTCTTCCTCTTCTTCGGTGTCGCTTCCGAAAACGGAGATGGTGGCGACGGTTTTGTTCTCCGGGTTGCGACACCTTTCTGTATCCTCGAAATCTGGCAAAAAGTACTTCGCATCTTCGTATTTGCGGACTTCGTTCACGGAAAATGGGTTTAACTCACCTGTTACGGTATACTCGAAACCATCCTTAAAGTACTTCATACACTGATGTTGTGTAGAAGGGATGATATTGTACTCGTGTAGCCAAGGACGGCCGAGCAAGGCGTTGTAGCAGGTCTTGGCGTCAATGACATGGAATTTGATGTCTGTGACGAGAAGTCCAAAGCGTAATGTTAGTATCACAGATCCGAGAGTCCGTGACGATTGTGAATCGAAACCGGAGATAGTAATTTTGTCACGAGCGAGGTGTTGCACGCTCATGCAGATTTCCTTCAACACCCGAATATTAAGGAGGTTGACGGAGGATCCATTATCCACCCAGATCTTGCCTATCTTGATATCATGGCAGTATCCGGAGACATATAGGGGACGGTTGTGGTCGCACGTCCCGAGAAGGAGGTCTTCATCACCGAAAGTGATGTCGGCTGTATGCACTTCCTCCAGTTCATCCTTCATCTTTTCAGTGGCGAGGAAGGCTTGGAATTGCTCAGGTTCTTGTAACGCCTTAATTAGTGAGTCTCGCGCTTCTTTTGATAATAGGAGGGCATCGAGAATGCTAAGCTGAGAAGGTAGCTTCCTTTGGTGCGCGAGGATGTTATAGTCCACTTTACTCTTCCTAGGAGGGTCTTTGACAGCCAGCTCTCTCATGACTTGGTCATCTAAAGTGATATCTTCAGTGACCTTTTCCTTTCCCTTATCCTTTCTATTCCCAGGCCCGAGATTCTTTTCTGGGAGTGTGCGATTGCGCAGCTGAATGTTCTCGCAGATCTCCGATTCCCCCTCTTTCCCCAACACGGATTCTTTGAAGAGAGGGCCTAGAGCGATTTCTTCATCAGAGTCGCTCCCAAAGGTGAGAACTTGTGACCCCCTGGCGTTTACCATGTAACAGTTGCCAGTAGCTCTGTCGTGCCCATCGATAGTACTTCTTCGCTCCCGACGGCTCTTGCGTTTCATGCGCTTAACATGTTGCCGACGAGCGACATATCCTTGCCACCATATCTTAAAGGCGTCGCACTCCTCCGTGGGGTGTGAGATTTTCCGGTGATATGCGCAATAGTCAGGGTGCCTCTCCACCCCATCGTGTGTGTTTCCTTCCGAGGGTGGTAGCTTCATTCCCATTGACATGGCTTTGGCAAACCTTTTCCTCGTCTTGAATATCTTCTTGTCTACTTCGGATGCCTTTCGCTCTGGCAGGGGTAGTTCAACTCTTTCGTTTAGTTGCCCGCATTTGGCTCCTTCCGACGTGGTCATCTCACGCTCCTGGTCCGCTTTACATTTTAGACGAATCTCGTCTAGAAAAGCGTCGATCATTTCGTCTGTTGGCCATGCACGCTCTGGTACAGGCTCTGCCTCCAGCTTTTTAGTGCCAGGAGTTTTCCCATCATCGGTAAATGAGTGGGAGATCACGTTACAACTCGCCACATATCCTTCGGATTCATCCGACGAGCTTTCTCCATCATCTTCCTCTTGAAAGATGTGGTTGAGGAACTCTTGCAGTGTGACAGGAGTTCGCGCCTTTTGATTGTACTCTTCCAACGCGTCGATTTGCTTCTGCAAGTTCGTGTGTTCGTTTCCAAACTTCACGGGCTTCTTGGATTTCTTCTTCTTTTTCTTCGAAGATTTTGACGGTTGGGCGTGAGTATTTGGGCCATTATCGCGAATCTTCGTAATTGGGCGGGGCTTCAACATTCCTTCGATAATTTGAGGTTCAAGAGGGTCCTTCCATTCGATCGCAGGGCACGCATGAAGGTCTCTCAGCATTCTTTTGGTTTTAGTTGATAGCACGACCTCCCATGGAGCTTCTTCAATAAAAGAACATGTTGCCCCCGGTGTATCTGCTTTCCTAGGAGCATGCGGCTGTGGTGGGTTCACCTTCCACTTTTCGGACAGTACAAACTTCCCCTGGAGGTACTGGTCTTCAATCCATCCTTTGAAGACGAAGCAATCTTCAATCGGATGGCCTACCGTTTGATGGTAAGGGCAATAGTTAGGGTTATTCGCCTCGGTGGGTTGCGGCGGTCGCCTTGGATTTGGCAGGTTTATAAGTCTGTTGCGTATTGTCAGCTCGAATAGCCGTTTCGTCTTGTCCCGTGGGAACGAGTAGGGACGCTTCATCTTCTCATTATAATACCGACGCCTTTCCTCCAGTTGATCTGCCGGTTTTGGGGCGTTAGGTTGCTGTTGGGCATTCGCAACAAAGGTTGCTCTTCCTTTACCCTTGTCATTCCGAGGTTCCGACTTCGGGGGAGGTGGTCTATGACCCATCTGGTCTATCTGAGCCAACTTGTCGATCAAAGCCTGGAATGTGGTTGGCTTAAAGAACATCATAAACTGGGAGATAGTTGCGTGGGGGTCTAGGGTTCCCACGAACATGCCCACTGCGGGTGCTTCCTCAATGCGTTGTTCACATCTCGACCACAAATTCCGCCAGCGTAAAGCATACTGGACCCAGGTTTCGCCTGGTTTTACCCTGGCGTTAATCAATGCAGTTATTGGAGTGCGTTCGCTGGCACTTGCGAATCGCTGAGTGAATAACAACTCCATTTCAGCGAACGTTTTGATAGAATCGTTTGGGAGTTCCGAATACCATTCGAACGCTGTTTCTGATAAGCTGCCCACGAACTGGCGGAGCAACAGTTTATCATCACCGCCGGTGTTACCGCAGAGGGCCCGGAACTGGGAGACATGTTGATGGGGGTTGCCGGTCCCCTTGTACACGTGGAATTTTGGTATCGTATAGCCTTGCGGGTATTTGATTTGGTCGTACCAGCTTGGATACGGCCGCCCCGTTTTCACGACTTGACCAGCTGCCTCAGTCGCGTGATGAACCCGGATTTGCTGGGCTATGTAGTCAGCCAAGTCAGCCTTAGAGATTGCCTCCTCCTTGGCCGTTGAGAGGGCTGGTGGTGGATTTGACGTTTCTCCTCGGTCGTCTTCAAGAACGATTGGGGGATCCTCGGCGGGTAAGACCTGCTGGATCATCATTCCTATCATATCTTGGAAGAGAAGGCCCATCCGTTGTATGTTGGCCGCTTGTTCAGCAGCCTCTTTGTCCTTTTTCTCCAGTATCCGGCGAAGGAATTCAGCGTCGGTTTCTTCCTCCTGGCGCGCATCTGAGGACGTTTCTGGGTTTTCTTTTGGCCCGGTAAGTGCGGCCATAGCATTCATCATTTCCTGAAGCTTTTGTTGCTGCTCCTGGGCTTTCGTCACGGATCGGGTTAGCGGTCGGTGGCCCGTAGAAGTGCGGCTTTCCTCTTTTCCAGAGGCCATGTAAACAGTGTGCACCACCATGCCCCCAGACTTAGGGCGTCTGGGCTCAGTGCTTTTAGCCGTCATTGCATGCTGGGGGGTCTTCTCTGGCCTCCTCCTTTTATGAGCCAGTTGATCAACAGCCCTTTGGGGTTTAGCCTGGTGACCAGCTTCCGGTTGGATTTTCAATTTCTTGTGCTGGCGGGAGAAGTTTGGATCGATGATCGAGTCTCGAGCCTGCTGCCAAACTTTATAGATTTTGGAAGACAACCGCTGAGGAGATCGGGGCTGTTCGGGTTTTATTTCCGCAACCTTTTTTAACGGGGGAGGAGACCTCTTCAGCACTGCAGTAGCAGAATTCCTTCGCACCTTATTTAGCATTTCGAAACTGTTCCCAGTTGGAACAGCAGCATTAACTTCTGCCACCGGGGCCGATGGAGTCAACCCGGAGGGGGAGTTGCCCCCAGCCTTCCTTACTCGGCGCCAATGGCGACGTCGAGCGTGTCGAGCGGACGGTGTAGGGTCAGCGGTAAGAATGGTTTCGTCTTGCCCCCTGTGTAGGTGGGGGGTCGCCGTTGGTATTAGCCTGTCAAAGATCGATGTTCTTTGGGCAGCAGGAGCGGGAGCTGAAGCCGTCAATCTTGTAAAGACCGACCTTTTGGCTGGAGAAGCCGCCTTGACGATTTCGGGGGTAGGAGCGGCCACTTTCTTAGAAGCAGCCTTCTCTGAGATTGTAGGCCCTGTGATGAGTTCGCAGGATTTCTGGCCCAATCTAGAGAAGACCGAGGCGTTGACGCTGGGCGACTCGTTGAGAGGAGCCGCGACAGGGGTGAGACGATCAAAGACCGACTTCTTGAGAGCTTCCGTTGTCAGCACTGGAGCGGTGAAGTTTGTCGGCGGGAGCATGGTCCCAAAGAACAATCCTGTGGTGGCGCGAGTGACCTGTTCCACGGGCATTGTGAATAGCGAAGCAGCTTGGGGTCCGTAGGCTATACCTCCTGGCGAGGCAGAGCGTTGGTTGCAATTGCAGTCTGAGCAGTTGGAGAATTTCACGGAAGTAGAAGCCATCGATCCTTTGCTTTCTGCAATAAGCAAGACGCCAATTCTTAGTATCTTGAAACCCAAGGGCAACCATTAGCGAACCGCGATTGGTTCGCGAGTCACGACACACGAAGTGTGGAGTGGAAAGAGGAAAAGGTCCCACCGGGCATGCCAGAATCTGTTCCCCTCCGAAAGACGGCGCGACATGACGTCTTGCCTGAGATTCGGGGCAGATGCTAATTGGTGCTATCCGTCCACCTCTCCGAAGATACCAAGTTGATTTATGGCACCGTATATCGAAGGTTTAGACGGATGCGTCCGATGTAGCAGACTTCGTCAGATTCCCCCTCGTTTGAGGGGTTTTTGATTGTGGGGACGCTCTTCCCTACAGGCGCAAGCCCCTGCAGTTAATTACGCTACCGCATTGCGGTAACAACTTTCTCCTTCTCTAGATGGTCACTTCGTGTCGTGGGTGTTTGTTTTGTATTTTGTTGCCCGTGGATTGTTTACGGAGACTGAGTTATGTCGTCGCCCGTAGGGCGTGGACTAGTCCAAATCCGTATTGTCTTAGATTCGGGTTTGGGGGGGTTTGGTTTGAGGATGCGTCAGCCATACTTAAGGCTAAGATCAACTCAAACGTTTGTTAAGGATACGTTAGTCTCACTTTGAGACTAAGATCAACTTAACGGGATCGTTTAGATCCGACAAAGGAGCGTTTGGGCTCTATTGTTCCAGTTTAGGGACATAGTGGTCCATCGTATGTATAGCCGTCGGGACCCATCACCTCTCTGACGACGTTGAAGGATTACAACGACGGATGTCAGAGGAGTTCAGAGATGTACCCTCGAGCCAGAGTTAATTGGGGGGATTCATAGTCCAGTCTGTTTGAAGGTTTAAGGATACGTTAGCCATCTTTGAGGCTAAGATCAACTTAAACGGGACCGTTTAGATCCGACAAAAGAGCATACGGGGCTCTATTGTTCTAGTTTAAGGACATTGCGGTCCATGGGTAGTTTAAGGACGTTGCGGTCCATGGGTAGTTTAAGGACATTGCGGTCCATTGTTAGTTTTAAGATATCTCGGTCAAGGTTAAGGACGTCGTAGTCCATGGGTTTAAGGACCCCACAGTCCATTGTTAGTTTTAAGACATCTCGGTCAAGGTTAAGGACGTCGTAGTCCATGGGTTTAAGGACCCCACAGTTCGGTATGTGCTCTGGATGCTTCACACGGGTTCACTGCCGTGCTCTGCGAGGACCAGGCTCCGCTCTGGACGTTTTCCACGGGGTCAAAGAGTGAAATTATCCGCGTTCCACGTAACCAGGAATTTTGCATTAAACACAGGTTTAAGGACCCCACAGTCCGTATCAATGTGTGGTCGTCGGGACCCGTCACCTCTTTGAAGACATTGAGGGATTACAATGCCAAGTATCAAAGGAGTGAAGAGATGTACCCTAGAACCGGAGTGGATTAAATAGTCCTTGGTCCAATTTGGGATCAAGACCGATTAATTATGTTATGAGCCCATTGGCCCAGTTAATCACAAATTGAGGACTTATGGCCATCTTGGGCTAAGTCCAATCAGGAGAAGCTTTGCCTCTATCCATTTAGGCCAATTGGGCCAAAGCCTAGTGTTAAACACTACAGAGCAGTCAGTGTTGAACACTGGGAATGAGGTTGACAAGTTAGTGTTTAACACTAAGAGATAATTGGTGTTAAACACCAGCAACAAGGCTTTTCAAATTAGTGTTAAACAGATCAGTGTTGAACACTGCAAATAAATCTTTTTAATTAGTGTTGAACATTAAGGCCCAACAGTGTTTTAACACTGGGTTCGAGAGTTTCAATTTAGTGTTAAACACTAAGGCAAGAGGGGTCACGTGGCAGCACGTGAGAGCGCCCTCCCTTCATTTATTCTGCTGAGATTATCGCGTCTTTCAGAGCATCACGTGCCATCACGTGATGGGCATTCAAATGCCTATGTATTAGAGCTTCTGCCGAGGGTCACGTGGGTCACGTGGGGTGCTACCTCAAAGGGGCTTTCTGCAGATCTCTTGGGGGGGTCACGTGGTGACACGTGACCCTGCCTCTATGTATGTTGTTTTAGAGGATCTGTTAATCTTTTCCAGGAATTAAATTCCTCGTAGAGTTAAACCCTGACAGTAATTTCAGAGGAATTAAATTCCTACTTTCTCTTAAAGGTTTACATTCTGGATAGAGTTGGACTCTGAATTTTCTGCAGGAATTAAATTCCTTGTTCATGTGAAGAATCAAATAGGGTTAAACCCTAACAGTAATTTCAGAGGAATTAAATTCCTACTTCCTCTTAAAGGTTTATATTCTGAATAGAGTTGGACTCTCAATTTTCTGCAGGAATTAAATTCCTCGTTCATGTGAAGAACCAAATAGGGTTAAACCCTAACAAAAGCTTTTTAGGGAATTTGAACTTCCATCCTCTGTTAAATTATGATTAAATTCCCGCTGTTTCAACAGAACTAGGTTCTTAATTAGGGTTAAACCCTGTTTCTTTTTGTTCTGAAGGAATTAAATTCCCATGATACAGGGTCAAGCCCTAATTTTATTTTAAAGGAATTAAATTCCTATAGTTCTGTGAGAATTAAATTCTCGTGCTTGCATTCCCTCTCTATGTTTTGGATCTGCATGGCAGGATCTCAACCCATTGAGAATTAAATTCTCAACCTCAAGGGGAGATGTGCACTTTGCAGATCCTCTATCAAAGAGAGAAGAAATATGTTCTTCTGTTTTATGTATCAGAGTTAAACTCTGTTGAGAATTAAATTCTCTTTTTCTTTCAAGGAGCTTTTCCCTTTCTTACCTAGGGTTTTTGCAGAAGATCCAAGTTTCTCCAAGTATCGAAGCTCTCTTCCTTTTCTTTTTCTCTCCTTGTCTCTGTGTATCTTTTCTCTGTGTCTCTTGGCTCCTATTTATAGGAGAAGCAGCCGAATCAATCAGTTTTTGACGAATCTTCATGAGAGATTTGATTTGCATCCATCACTCGTTTTGGACCTTTGGATTATTAGGTGAATTTTATTCACCATTGGATTTCAAATCCAGGGATTCTCTTTTGTTGTTTCGGTTAGATTTAAAGGGGAAATCTTTCCAAACCCGAGATTTTCCCATAGATAAATGATATTTCATCACCTCTGAATCTTTAATTCGATTGGTTCCAGATAGCCGCTTTCCTTTGGAAAGATTTGAATTTCTTTCAGAATTTAATTCTGTTGACAAAATGGGCTTTGAAAGCCGGTCACGTGTGACCACGTGACCCATGGTCACGTGTGGGCACGTGACCCCCTTTGGAATGAGCCTTCTTCTTTCCTTTTGCGCTGTCTTCTGGTTGTTGCTTAACCGTCACGTGCCACCACGTGACCCCTGGTAATGTGTGAGCACGTGACTCTGATCTGGACTCTTTTTCCTTGACTTGATCAGGGAACCGATGTGCCTTTGAATCCGCTTTAAAGTGTCACGTGCCAACACGTGACCCTGGTCACGTGGGAGCACGTGACCCTTTCTTAAGCCCTTTTTCTTTGATGTAGTCAGGAAGCTGAACTTGCTTTGCCGGTACTTTTGGGTGTCACGTGCCAATACGTGACTGCTGGTCACGTGTAAGCACGTGACCCTCTTCTCAAGCTTTTTCCATAAGCTTTCCTGATTTTAAATCAGGAAACAGACATTTCGGTCCGTTGTTAGTTTTAGGACATTTCGGTCCGTTGTTAAGGAAGCCGGCTACTACTTACAGAGTTTGGGCTTAGGAAGATAGCGAGCGGACATAGGCGTCATCATCTATCGTTGACCTAGGCCGTGACTCGTTAGGCGTAGTATTTTTTTTAAGAAGCGATCGTTTATTGACCTGAAAGGTCTTTCACCATGCATGTCCATTAGTAGGTAAGCTCCACCCTGGTAAACTTTGTCTATGATATACGGGCCTTCATAGTTCGGCTCGAATTTCCCCCGCTTGGCGCGATTGGGGATCATAGGTCTTTTAACCACTAGCACGAGTTCGCCTTGGCGGAACGTTCTCGGCCTAGTCAATTTTTCATATGAGCGTCATCTTTGCTTTATAAGCCTCCAGACTCTGTTGCGCCACGAGCCGGTTTTCATCAAGGGCATCAAGCTCCTCAAGCCGAAGGTGAGCATTTTCTTTGTTTGTTAGCTCGTAGTGAACCGCCACTCATAGAGAAGGTAACTCTATTTCGAGGGGGAGTACCGCTTCTGTGCCGAATACCAATGCATACGGTGTTGTGTTTGTGGCTGTTTTGAATGTAGTTCGATACGCCCAAAGAGCTTCATGCAGTCTCTCATACCAGTCCCTCTTATTTCGAGACACCGTCTTTTTCACGATTTTCGTCAAGGTCTTGTTGAAAGCCTCAGCTAGACCGTTAGCTCGAGAATTATAGACTGAAGAGTATCTCCAGACGATGTTATGCTGTTGTGCGAAGCGGCTGATCTTGTGGCTTCTGTAGGCTGGCCCGTTATCGGAGATAATCCGTCGTGGAGTTCCAAACTGATAAATGACGTGCGTCTTGAAGAAATGGAGAATATTCTCCGTCTTCACTTCCCTCAGCGGTACTGCTTTTGCCCACTTGGAGAAGTAATCGGTTGTCGCCTAAATGAACCGATGTCCATGGACGATGCTGGCTCGATGGGGCCAATTATGTCAGTTCCCCACATTTCGAACAGCCAGCTAGCTACCGTTAAATGTAGTGGATTTGGATGCTGATGGATGAAGTCCCCGTGAATCTGGCACGCGTGGCATTGCTTCGCGTATTCGAGACAGTCCTGGATCATTGTGGGCCAATGGTAGCCCATCCTTTTGATCTTCAGCTTCATCTTCGGGCCGGCTTGGTGAGAACCATAGAGTCCGTTATGAGTTTCTTGGACGACTCTCTTTGCCTCTTCAGGTCCCAGGCATCTTAGCCATAAAGAGTCAAATGATCTCTTATACAGGGTATCATTGACGAAGGCAATAGACAGAGCTCATTTCATGAGCTGATGTCTCGAGGACACATCTTCAGGTGTTCGACGGGATTTAAAGTAGTCTACGAAGACTTCTCTCCAATCCTCAGCCTTTTCCTGGTCTTTTATTTGTAGGGTCGTTTGCTCGGTCGCTTCTTTTTCTTCGGATGACTCCGGCGATATTTCTGCTGGTGCGAGAACCCGACGGCTTTGCACAACGATCCTCACGTCATCGAGGTTCTCGTCGGCCAGTTCTTTAGCGAGCTTGGCTAATGCATCCGCCTTGCTATTTTCTGCGCGGGGTATGTTTTCCAGGGCATAGGAAGGAATTTGAGTAAGCAGTTGCTGCACTCTCTCGCCGTATTTCACTAGCTCTGGTTTGCACGTCTGATAGTCGCCATTTACTTGGCTAATGACCAGTTGAGAGTCTCCGTATATAAGAAGGTTCTCGATTCCCATGTCGACAACGATCTCAAGACCTGCTATCAAAGCTTCATATTCTGCTTCATTATTTGTCCTCGGCTCTGTTAAGGAGAAGGCAAAGCGCATTATCCCTCCTTATGGAGTCACGAAGATGAGGCCTACCCCTGATTTGATTTTGGGAGTGCTTTGTTTGCGCTTCTTCATGGAAGATGCTCCATCGAAGTAGAGTTCCTATTAGGTATCATTCTCTCTTCTCTCCCCATCGATCATGTCAAACGCGTGTTCGTCTGGCAATTCGCAGTTCAAGGGAGACTCGGCAGGTATCAGATGCTAAGCGAGGAAGTCGGCGATAGCTTAGCCCTTCACTGCCTTAAGAGGCCGATAAGTTATCGAGAACTCCATTAAGAGCAGGGCCCATTTAGCGAGCCGCCCCGTCAATATGGCCTTTGATATCAAATACTTGAGAGTATCCACCTTCGATATGAGATGGACCTCATGCGCCAACGCGTAGTGTCTGAGCTTCGTTATCGCGAAGATCAACGCCAGGCAGTGTTTTTCAATGGGAGAGTAATTGCTTTCTGCCCCCAGGAGAACTCGACTCAGATAATAAAGGGCTCTCTCTTTCCCTTGGTCATTTTCTTGTGCCCACAGCGCGCCTAAAGAACCTTCGAGGGCTGTTGTGTACAAGACGAGAGGTTTTCCTTAACGGGAGCGGCCAGTACTGGCGAATTCTGCAGGTATTGCTTGATTTCATCCAGTGCGCTTTGGCATTTGTGATCCCAGATGAACGAAGTTCTCTTCTTTATTAATTGACTGTAGGGGCGGCACTTGCCGGAGAGATTGGCTATAAATCGCCGGATATACGCGAGCTTCTCTTGGAGAGACCGCAGTTGCTTGAGAGTCCTTGGCGGAGGCATTTCCATAATCGCCTTGATCTTTGACGGATCTATCTCGATACCTCAGTGTCAGACGATGAATTCTAGGAATTTGCCCGAGGAAACTCCGAACACGCATTTGAGAGGGTTCATCTTCAAGTTGTATTTCCGAAGGTGATGAAACACGATCTTCAGATGTTCTAAATGTTCCTCGTATAATTTGCTTTTAACTACGAGGTCGTCGATATAACATTCGACGATTTCATGTATGAGGTCATCAAAAATCTTCGGCATGGCCCTCTGATAGGCGGCACCGGCATTCTTCAGACCGAAAGGCATCACCTTGTAGCAGAATATGCCCAAAGGGGTTCGGAAAGCGGTATGCTTCTGGTCTTCGGGATGCATCTTTATCTGATTGTATCCTGATGAACCGTCCATGAAGGAGAAAACTTCGTGATTGGACGTGTTATCTATCATCAGTTCAGTGACCGGTACTGGAAAATCGTCCTTTTGACAAGCTTTGTTGAGATCCCGAAAGTCCACACATATGCGCACCGTCCCATTTTTATTCATCACCGGGACGATGTGAGCGATCCAGTCAGGGTACTGAACCACTTGGATGAAGCCGGAGTCGATTAGCTTCTTGACCTCGGTGTTGATGCTCATCTCAAGCTCGAGCCGCATTCTTCTCGGTGCTTGTTTGATTGGCTTGACGTCCGGAGATATCGCCAATTTGTGCACAGTAATCTCTGGATCTAGTCCCGGCATTTCTGAATAGTTCCATGCGAAGCAATCTTTATGCTGCATGAGCACGTCCTTAAGCGTAGCCACCCTTTCTTCAGACAACAGCTTACTGACGAATGTCGGCTGCGGGTCGCTTGCCGTCCCCAAATCAATCTTTTTGAGGTTGTCTGCAGTAGTATGTATCCCATCTTCCAGCTCTTTTGGCGTCGGTGGAAACTCTGATATCATTTCGTCATCATTGTTTTTGAAGCACCAGGGGAGGTCATCCGTATTCTCGGGTTCTTCTTCTAACAACATTATCATATGACAAGTATGAGATCGCTTCCAAGACCGATGTTGATCTGGTTCTACTCTCGCTGCAGGCATGGCTTTTGATTCATGCTTCTGTAAGTCCATGCTACCTCTCCCGGTACTTACGGGCTTGCGGAAATGATGAAAAACAATTTTCTAGAGGCGGTAACATGGACTCAAAACGGATCTTTGTTAAACTATCTACCTAACATCCTAACTGGGAGTTGTTAACTACTCGGTTAGGGGATTATACCTTTCTTGAACTCCTTCGTCTTCAACTCGTGATGGTGTACGGACCGGCCTCTCCTCGTCGTCTTCTTGCGCCGAAGACAGATCCACCCGAAAGCTTCTACCTTTGGCTTCTTCTTCGAACTTGAAGAAACCAGATCACTCGGTTTGCTAAACCTTGTGAACTAGGATGAGTAGAGGATTGTTTTGGTGTCTTGTTATATCTAGGGCAATGAGTCTGAACACATGAGAATGGTTTGCCCTTGATGTAGAGAGAGAGCAAGAGGAAGAGTGAGAGTTAGAGAAAAATGAGAGAGCCCAAGAGAGAGAAAGCTAATCAAAGAAATGAGCCTCACTTTTCTCATACCCCCTCTCATAATCCAAAAGCATCATGATAACAAGTAATGATAATTGAGTATATTGTAAAGGTTATTATCATGACAAATGACACTATCATTTCTTGCATTAAATGCAAATGGTGAACAAAACAAACAAGCATAAGTCAATGCAACCAAATGATGGCCATTGTCATGATGGTGGTCAACAAGTCCAACCTAGTCAACCGGTCAACAAAAGTCAACATGTCAACTAGGTCAACCTTTCAACCCTAACCATGTCACTATAATACTCAATTAATATTATTGTTAATCATATGTCTTAATCTCATTAGGGTTTGACAAAAGTCAACAGTCAGCAACCCTAATGAGAATCCTCTGCCTCTGTCTCTGTCAACTGTGCATACACACCCGTATCCGCGTTCCGGGGAACACGAATACAAACGAGATAAAACCAATCCCAAAACGTACACTAGGATCTGGCTTAAACCCAAGCCCGCTAGTGTTAACTGTCCGGACACCAAACGTGCACAAGTGCACGGATGTGACCGAACCCTGTCGCAAAACCATGCGATCTGTCGCAAAACCATGCGACCTCTACTCTTTTGCCTAAAGGCGAATAGCTTTCTGTGTGGGACTCTAAAGACTCGACACTACGCTGGCAGTGGGTTTAACCACAGACCGCAAGCGGCACTAGCTGTGCGTAACGGCCCCCGGGTAGATGCCGATAAGAAGACGGACGAGGTGAAACCCATCTGAACTCCTACTGAGCCTGAATGTGACAGTCTCCGTACAGTCCGGTCTGTTCGTCTGATACATCGCATGACGGGCCTAGGGGGTGGTGAACGTCAGTCCCCTAATAGCGGTACAAGTCGTGTCGGAGTGAAGCCCAGAACACCCTGAGATAACACTGGAAACCTACCAGTATATATCGCTTGCCCTGGCCAGGAACTACTCGTGTAATGGCTCTCCTAGACACAGCGCGATGTCAACCCCCAATACCGGGAGAGACGAATCCTGTCTAACCGTCACTGCCTCCAAGTGCTTCGGGACTGCACCCAACTACTACCTGTTTGCACGACTCCTTTGAGCCGTGGTAGGGTAGTGATCAAAGTACAGTGGGAACACACTCGAGGCGAAGCGACAGTGTCAAGTCAGCGGACTAAGCTGTACTCATGTCACCTGGGAACTGATAACTGACGATAGGTATAATACCAACCAATCAGTTCCCGACGAGTCCTGTCCAGTGTACTCGTAGCCTAACGAGCACCTGTATACTATCTCAAGTACGACGTACTGACGGCTGTGGGACAGACCGTCTCCCCTGCTGGGATGAGAAGCGCATACGCTAGTCTACTCCGGAATATCGATGCCCTGTCTCGATAGTCCTGCGACTAGGGACTTGTATAAGGATGTGCTTATGGATTACCCAGCCCCCACGAGTGTGACTGCCATCACAACGCTGGTAATCAAGCAAAGATCATAAGGGCTCCACTAATGCGTATAGGTGATATAATAAAATAAACAGATGTACACATTAAAGCAGAAACAAACCAAGTAGCATACTACCATTTTGAGCAAGATTGTTAATACAAGGTGAATATCCCAAGCTTTTATTAAGTAATATACATACTAGTATGATACAGTAATGGCCTCTAGGGCATATACACTAACAGCTTCTGTGGCAGAGTTACCCTCCAGCTGCTGGATAGAGCGAACCTGCCTTGCTGATACTGGTCTTCTACCCAGTCCTTGAATGTGAAGCAGTCTTCGAGAGGATGTCTTATTGCTCGGTGATAGGAGCAATAATCTGGGTGATTAACTTTGCCTGCTTGCCTGGGGTGCTTGGACTCCGGGAAGATAATCATTTGATGTTTTATGGCCAGATCAAGTATCCTCTGTGTTTTGTCCTGGGGAAAAGAGTATGCTCGATCCATCTTCTTTATAAGAGACGAATCCGGATTGCTCGATTCCCGATTGCGTGGCTTCTTGGTCCCGCCTTGTCGCTGTCGAACGCCTTTCCCGCTCTTTGATTTATTTTTGCCTCTACGTCGGGCCTTTTGTATGACGGGTTGACAAGGAAGAGTATTTTCATTTTTCGCAACCTGCTGAAGGAGGCGCTGCGTTTTGGCTTTCTCATAGATGGTAATTTCGCGATTATGATCGTCTCGAACCTTTTGACCCACTTCCCTTATAAGCTTTTCCATCTGTTCTTCAAACGACGGACTTGGCATTTTCACGGCGGGAGCTCGTTCTGGTTCAGGGTTAGCATCTTCCCACAGAGCATCTCCTTCTTCATCAAAGTCATATATGACGTAGCAGTCGCGGAATAGTTCCCGTTTCTTGGATCGAACATATCCAAGCCCGCTCGTTTCTATTCTCCCATTGGGAAACTTTCGTTGAGTCCTGGGAACGTTTCAGATCCTGTTATAGAACCGTGATTGTCGCACAGTTTGCTTAAGGGGTACACCTTGGCGTCTCAAGAGTCTCTTTAGTCCGTCTGTGTAATATCTGGGCAAACGGATGGGCTGTAGTCTGTCAAGTGTAGAATCTGCACCATGCCAAATTTCTTTCTCCACTTTTGTTTCCACGGATCGGTAGAATATGATCGTCTTTTCACCTTTTCGCCTGGGAGGGATGTAGAATGTCTGCCGTTCTTCCACACTGTAGGTATCAAGCGCATCTAGCTCTTTATGATGCTTTGGCGGAACCATGGCAACTTGAAAACTTTGATCTTTATCAGCGAAGGCTTGTATTGATGGCCGAACAGAGAATACGGTATTGACCTCATCTTCCGAGTCGCTGCCGAAGATCAATATAGGAGTGGACGGTCCCGGCTTGTTGCACTGATGCAGACCTGAATAAACTATTTGTTCTTCCTCCTCAGTATCACTCCTGAAGACTGGAATAGTGGTGATAGCTTTGTTCTTGTCCTCCGATTTGCGACATCTTTCTGTGTCTTCGAAATCTGGCAGGAAGTATTTTGCATCTTCATACTTTCGGACTTCGTTCACGGAGAATGGGTTCAGCTCTCCTGTTACAGTATACTCGAGACCATCCTTGAAATACTTCATAGATTGATGTTGTGTAGAAGGGATGATGTTGTACTCGTGTAACTAAGGCCGGCCGAGCAAAGCGTTATAGCAGGTCTTAGCGTCAATGATGTGAAACTTGATGTCAGTGACCAGCAGCCCAAAGCGCAGCGTTAGTATCACAGACCCGAGCGTCCATGATGACTGGGAGTTGAATCCGGAGATAGTGATCTTATCCCGAGTGAGGTGTTGAACGCTCATGCATATCTCCTTCAATACTCTTACGTTAAGGAGATTGACGGAAGACCTATTGTCGACCAGGATTTTACCTATCTTGATGTCATGACAGTATCCGAAGACATATAGGGGACAGTTATGCTCACACGTCCCAAGGAGGAGGTCTTCATCGCCGAAGGTGATGTCGGCCGTGTGTACTTCTTCCATCTCGTCCTTCATATTTTCTTCGGTGAGGAAAGCTTGGAATTGTTCAGGCTCCTGTAATGCCTTGATTTGCGAATCTCTCGCCTCTTTGGATAGCAGAAGGGCGTCGAGAATACTGAGCTGCGAGGGTATCTTCCTCAGGTATGCAAGAACGTTGTAATCTACCTTACTTTTCTTAGGCGGGTCCTTGGCTGCTAGCTCTTCGACGACTCGATCATCAAGGGCGATATCCTCAGGGACTTTTTCTTTCCCCTTATCCTTTTTGTTCGAGCCTTTATTTGCAGGTCTGAGATTCTTTTCAGGTAATGTGCGATTGCGTGGCTGAATGTTCTCGCAGCTCTTCGGTTCTTCCTCTTTTCCCGAGGTGGATTCTTTGAAGAGAAGGCCAAGTGCTATTTCTTCATCAGAATCGCTCCCAAAGGTGAGAACTTGCGATCCCCCATAGTCAACCATATAGCAGTTGCCGACAGTTCTTTTGCGCTCCTCGGTCGTATTTCTTTGCTCCCGACGAGCTTTGCGTTTCATGCGCTTGAAATGTTGTCGGTGGGCAACATATCCCTGCCACCATCTTTTAAAAGCGTTGCACTCTTCAGTGGGGTGCGCAATCTTTCGATGATATAAGCAGTAGCTAGGATGTATATCCGCTTCATCAGGAGTGTTTCTTTCGGAGGGTGGCAACTTCATTCCCATCAATATGACTTTGGTGAACCTCTTCCTTGTCTTGAACCTGCATTTATTTGCGGTGATGTACTTTGATCCGGTGGGAGTGTTTCAACCCTTTCGTCCAGTTGCCGGCGTTTGGCTTTTTCAAATATGGCCATCTCACGCTCTCGAGCAGCTTTGCTTTTATGAAGAGCTTCGTCCAGGAATGCATCAATCATTTTGTCTGACGGCCCTAGAAGTTCCGGCTCAGGATCTGCCCCCAGTTTCTCTGTGTAAGGAGCTTCTTCATCGTCTATCGACGAGTGAGAGATCACATGGCAGCTTGCTACATAATTTTCAGGCTCATTCGACGAGTCTTCTCCATTGTCATCATCTCCGTCCTCAAGGACATGGCTTTTTGATTATATTCTTCCAACGCGTCAATCTGTTTTTGCAGGTCCATGCGCTTGTCACCAGGCATCACGGGCTTTTTGGTCTTCTTCTTCTTCTTCGAAGACTTTGACGGCTGGGTGTGAGTGTTTTGGCTATCACCATCAATCTTTGGAGTTGGGCGCGGTTTCAGCATTCCCTCGATGATCTCGGGTTTCAGTGGATTTCTCCACCTGATCGCCGGGCATGTTTGGAGATCCTTCAGCATTCTTTTCGTCTCGGCTGGAAGAGCGACCTCCCATGGAGCTTCTTCTATGTAGGTGCATGATGCCCCCGGTGTGTCCGTCTTCTCGGGAGCGTGTTGTTGTGGTGGGTTCACCATCCAATTCTCTGACAGGGCAAATTTACCTTGTTGGTATTGATCTTCGATCCAGCCATTAAAGACGAAGCAATCTTGAATTGGATGGCTTACCGTTTGTTGGTAGGGGCAATAATTGGGACTATTAGCCTCCTCGGGTTGCAACGGTCATTTTGGATTCGGCAGATTGATGAGCCTGTTGCGCACCGCTATCTCGAACAATCTTTTCGTCTTATCCCGGGGGAACGAATAAGGACGTTTTATCTTCTCATTATAGTTCGCCGCCTTTCCTCTAGGCGATCCGTTAATTTTGGACTACTGGGCTGCTGTTGAGTATTCGCAATGAATGTCGCCTTCCCTTTACCCTCTTCATTTCGCGGCTCCGGCTTTGGAGGAGATAGTCTATGACCCATCTGGTCCATCTGGGCCAGTTTGTCAATCAAGGCCTGGAACGTGGTCGGCTTGAAGAACATCATGAATTGGGAAATAGTTGCCTGAGGGTCCAGAGTGCCCACGAACATGCCCACTGCCGGCGCTTCCTCGATGCGCTGCTCACATTTTGACCATAAATTTTGCCATCGTATTGCGTATTGTACCCATGTTTCGCCTGGCTTCACCCTGGCGTTGATCAATGCCGTTATTGGGGTGCGTTCACTAGCACTCGCGAAACGCTGGGTGAATAGTAGCTCCATCTCCGCAAAAATCTTGACGGAGTCGTTTGGAAGTTTAGAATACCACTCGAATGCCGTCTCCGACAAGCTACCAACAAACTGACGGAGCAGAAATTTATCATCACCCCCGGTGTTGCCGCACAAGGCTCTGAATTGAGCGACATGCTGATGTGGATTTCCCGTCCCCTTATATACATGGAATTTGGGGATCGTATATCCCAGCGAATACCTTATTTGGTCATACCAGCCTGGATAAGGTCGTCCAGTCTTAACGACCTTTCCAGCAGCTTCGTTTGCCTGGTGAGCTCGTATCTGCTAAGCAATGTAATCATCTAGAGAGGGCTTGGAGATGGTCTCCTTTTTGGCTGCTGAAAGAGCCTGAGGAGGGTTTGATGTCTCCCCTCTGTCATTTTCAACGATGATCAGGGGGTCTTCAGCTGGTGGTTCCGGCTGTAACATCATCCCGGCCATGTCTTGGAACAAAAGAGCCATTCGTTTAACATTGGCTGCTTGCTCCGCAGCCTATTTTTCTTTCCTCTCGAGCATTCTTCGGAGGAACTCGGTATCAGTTTCTTGTTCCCGACGCTGCTCCGAGGTCTCTATGTTTTCTTTTGGCCCAGTGAGTGTTAGTGTATATGCCCTAGGGGCCATTATTGTATCATACTAGCTTGTATATTACTTAATAGAAGTTTGGGATATTCACAGTTGTATTAACAGTCTTGCTCAACATAGTAGTATGCTACTTGGTTTATATCTATCTTAATATGTGTATATGTTTCTTTTAGCATATCGCAAATATATATTGATAGAGCCCTTAGGATCTTGCTTGACTACCAGCGTTGTGATGGCAGTCACACTAGTGGGAGCTGGGTAGTCTACAAGCACATCCTTTTTCAGGTCCCTAGTCGTAGGATTATCGAGACAGGGTATCGATACTCCAGAGTAGACTAGTGTATACGCTTCTCATCCCAGCAGGGGAGATGGTCTGTTCTACAGCCATTAGTACGTTGTACTGGAGATAGTATGCATGTGCTCGTTGGGTTACGGGTACACCGGACAGGACTCGCAGGGAACTGTTGGTTGGTATTATACCCGTCGTCAGTTAACAGTTCCCAGGTGACATGAGTACAGCATAGTCCGTTGACTTGATACTGCTGCTTCGTCTCGAGTGTGTTCCCACTGTTCTTAGATTGCTACCCTACCAAGGCTCAAAGGAGTCGTGCAAATAGGTAGCAGTTGGGTGCAGTCCCGAAACACTTGGAGGCAGTGGCAGTTAGAAAGGATTCGTCTCTCCCGGTATTTGGAGTTGATATCGCGCTGTGTTTGGAGAGCCATTACGCAAAGTCCCTGGCCAGGGCAAACGAGATTTACTGGTAGGATTTCTAGTAGCTTCTCAAGGTGTAATGGGCTAGACTCCGACACGACTGATACAGCTTTTAGGGGACTGACGCTTGACGCCCCCTAGGCCCGATATGCGATAGTCTTAGACGAACAGACCGGACTGTACGTAGATTGTCACATCAGGCTCAGTAGGAGTTCGGATGGGTTTCCTCATCGGCCTTCTTATCGACATCTTCCTGGGGACCGTTACGTACAGCTAGTGCCGCTTGCGGCCTGTGGTTAAACCCACTGCCAGCGTAGTGTCGAGTCTTTAGAGTCCCACACAGAGAGTTTCCCTGCTTCAGGCGAAACGATATAGAGGTTGTATGGTTTTACGACAGGGTTCGGACACATACGTGTATTTATGCACGTACGATGTTCGGACAGATAATACTAGCGGGTTTTAGTTTAAGTCAGATTCTAGTATTGGATTATTGGATTTATACAGTCTTAGATTTTCCGTGTTTTACGGATAGGAGGGGCATTCTCGTAATTACTCGAGAATCTTCTAGAAGAAAGGTGGCTCATTATGTTTTAATTCATTTATGAATTAAGCTTAATCAGGTGGAGGAGATGATGTGAAATTTGCATTAATTACATCATGAGTCATGAGGTGATTCACCTCAAAGTAATTAATGAAGCATGGTTGATAATTTTATATATTATTACTTAGATATTTTCATGCTTCATTATTTATCCAAATGACTCAAGATTTATATTCATTCTCACAAACACATTCTCTCTCCTCAACCTCTCTCTCTTCAAGAACCTAACCCTAATGCTCTCATGTGTTGAGATCCCAAGGGTTAGCAAGACTAATAGATCCCTAATCCATCTCTATATCCTCTAGGTTACTTTGATTAACAATCATAGTCACCTAGTTATCTCAAGTTAGAGGTTAAAGCTTGGAGAAGGAACTCTCGGGTGGATCTTCTATCACATCGAGGAGGCCGACGAGGAGGTGAACAACAAGAACAAGAAGGACTAGAATCTTGAGGTATAATCATCTATCATAGTAGTTAATCATTTCTAGATAGTTGTTAGTTAGGGTTTAGCAAAGATCCGTAAATTTAGTCGATGTTAACTCAAACAAAA
Source organism: Agapanthus africanus (assembly GCA_030015575.1). Classification (NCBI taxonomy): domain Eukaryota; kingdom Viridiplantae; phylum Streptophyta; class Magnoliopsida; order Asparagales; family Amaryllidaceae; genus Agapanthus; species Agapanthus africanus. The sequence continues at coordinate 437,281,168 of JASDDO010000004.1, forward strand.
TGATTGCTTTACCTATTCCTCCTCCCCGCATCATGTGGGGTGTCTAATGTCGACTTACAGTGGTATCAGAGCCTAGCTAAACCATAACTAACATGTTAGCAAAGTCGTTAGAAATTCGATCGCAAAACGAACCCGAAAAAACATCATTTTCACATAGTTTCTGCCGTTTTTAAAACGGGGTCTAAAAATTTTTCAGGGACCCTTAAAAATACAAGCAAGGTTTTTTAAGAATTGTGAAGAAATTTGGGACTGTGAATCGGCCATACCACCGCGGAACCGCCGCCGATCCAAACGATCCGCCGCGGATCCACGGCCGAGTTGACTCCGAGTCAACCCAAATTTGCTCAGTTATTCTTCTGTGTTGATGTTGTGTTTTTTGGGATGATTTGTTTCTGCTCAGGTTTTATGTGCACAGAGAATTGTTTGGAGTAGATTCATTTGTTTTGGTTGATCGAAATTCTAAGATGTTTGGCTAACTGGATTATATCTGTGTTGTGTTTAATGTGTTCGTAAACCTCGCCTAACTGCTATTATGTCGGTTAGCAGGGGGTTGCACATTTCTGTAATGGTTTTTACTGGTTTGTGAATGTGGACTTGTTGGATTGTCGTGAATGGATAGCCAGGGATGTGAGACGAGTGTTTCTTTCATTCAAATGTAAATTGTAATTTGTTGTAATATTCTTTTGCGGGGCACATCCGGGTTGAGGTTGTGGCCACCGTTGTATTATTTCATTTACTGTTTTCTGCTCTTAGGATAGACCCAAGATGGGGTGCACAAATTACCGGGTACTTTGAAGTGTTTAGTGGCCTACTCACGTCGTTGAGGGAGACCGCTTCACTTCGGGTACTAGGCTGGTAGTTTGCCGTACCCGTAGGGTTCTAGGATGGGGTTTTGGCTATTCATCGTGACTGTGTAATCTGTCTTTCTTCGCAGGCTCAAAAGGAATGCGGATTCGTAGAAAATCCAATATGTTCATCTGTGATCTGGAATGAATATTATTGCGTCTGACGAATGTACAATATCTATATATGATATCTAGTAGGCGTCACTTTTGTTTTGCACCTGCGCTAGCCCAGCCCCCGCTCTGTCGTTAGTTAAGTAACCTAACGGATGAATGACGGGGCCCAGTGGCGAATGCGGATGGCATAAGAGGACGTTGTATTTTCGTTGTTTTCTGTAATGATAGGTTAATTGATGGGATACATTATATTAATGCAAATAAAATAAACCAAAGTTGAATCGTTAGAACAGTTTAAAAGAAACCACTCGGTTATTTTAAAACAGAAGATATTTTTTTAATTGCGGAGCTTAAACCACTCCTTTTAAAAGCTATCAGGTTCCTTCGATCATATCAAGTTCACTACGTTCACGGTTTCGCCAAAACCATTCGTATCCCTCCGTCATTTCATTTGGGTATTCAGTAGTATTCAAGCTATGTATTTTGACCAACGCCAAGGCATAGTGTTTGGTAGCTGCTGGGTATTCATTTGTTGCATAGATAGATGAGTTGGTTTGGGACAGTCATACTATCATTTGGCCAACGTCAGGGGTATGTACGGGTGGGTTCAAATTAACAAGATAATGATAGGTAGAACTTGACATGTGACTTATGACATTTTAACCAACGCCAAGGTCATAAGAGCATGAGGCAAAAATCCACATCGGGAATTTCTAAAGAAACTGAAATTTGCTAAGAGTTGAATACCATTTGGAGTGTGATAATTTTGGTAGGATTCCTTCAGGTTTATCACATGATGATATTTGGATCCCGATCCTACTGTGAGTATCCGCTACTCATCAGGAGATTTTTTCACTTAACGATCAATGATATAAACCAAGTAGGTGTCGAGAAAGGTGTCAGCGGGGCTACGCCTCCAGAGAAAAGAGGTTATTTAATTAAGGAACTTCGCGAAAGTTTCGTAAAACCTCTCTCGAAGTACCGACACCGGCCTGGCTGAACGGTTAAGCAAGTATTGTACGGTGAGAATAGTCCTGACTAGTTCTTCCTTTATGGTTTGAGGAGGGATTCGAGAAACAGTGGGAGCCATCCTGTTTAGATAAACTAAAAACCACTCTAAACTTGCAAGGGCATCATGCTAAAGTGTTCCCTCTCTCTCTCATTGCAGCGACCCAGAACATGATAGGCCTTAAGTTATTATTAGATAAAAATATTTTGACAGGGCCAAACTATAAAGATTGGTTCCGGAATGTTAAGATGGTTATTACCTATACAAATTGGGGTATGTCCTTACTACAAAGGCCCCTGCCATCCCAGGTCCTGAATCCAGTGTTGCGGATAAGGAAATCCGCAAGACCTGGGAGTTAGACTGCGCGAAGGCCAAGTGCATCGTGCTTGCCTCTATGAATAATGAACATCATAGGAGGCACGAGAATATGGATCTAGAATCCATATTTCTCCACACCAAAGAACTGTATGGAAAGCAATCTCGTATAGCTAGATACGAGACCTCGAAGAACTTGTTTCAGTCGAGGATGACCATCGGATCATCTGTAGGGGAACATATCCTTAAGATGATTGGCTATATTGAAGAGCTCACAGACCTCGGGACAACATTAGAGAACGAGCTGTATACAGACTTGATTCTTCAGTCCCTTCCTTCCACCTACGCCCAGTTTATCTTGAATTTCAACATTCAAGGTAAAAAAGTTGAACTTCCTGAACTCCTTAACATGTTGAGGAGTGCAGAGGGCACCTTGCAGAAGGCAAGGGAAACACGCACTATGTTTGTTCGTGGTGCTTCCTCTTCTAGGTCCAAGGCAAGGGCCAAAGGAAGGAAGAAGAAGGCCGCTACCAAACCAAGAGGTGGTGTTGGTAAGGTGGGATTTAAGGGAAAGGCAAAGGTTGTGGAGCCAGTAGTGGCAAAGGACAAATGCTTCCACTGTCATAGGAAAGGCCATTGGAAGAAAGATTGCAAAGCTTGGATTGCCAAGAACCAGGACCCGAGGCAAGTTGTGGCTTCGGCTTCAGGTGTGTTTGTAATTAAAAATTGTCTGTCAATCAACTCTACTTCCTGGGTATTGGATACCGGATCAGGATCTCATATATGCAATTCATTGCAGACACTGAGAAACCGTAGAGTGCTGAAGGTTGGTGATATGACCCTCCAGGTTGCTAACGGAGCTAGCGTGAATGCTGTGTCCGTAGGGGATTATCACCTTGGATTGACGAGTGGACATATTTTGGTTTTGCACAACTGTTTTGTGTGCCTAGTTTAACGTGTAATATCATATCAGTATCGTTGTTATCAAAAAAAGGTTATGATTTCACGTTTGTATGCGATGTTGTTAACATCCACTTTAATCATGGTTTGATTAGGTCCGGTACACTAGATAACGGTATATACGTGTTAAACCGATTACAGATTTTCAAAGTCCAGAACACACTAAAAAGAAAGTCTCCAGATATAAATCAGGCTTTCTTATGGCATTGTAAACTAGGTCACATCAATGAGACAAGGTTAACTAAGTTACATAGAGAAGGATATTTTGATCCGTTCGAATATCAATCTTATGCCACTTGTCAATCATGTCTCAAAGGAAAGATGACAAAGACTCCATTCATTGAACATGGAGTAAGAGCGAGCGAGCTCTTAGAACTCATACACAGCGATATATGTGGTCCAATGTCTACACATGCAAGAGGCGGTTTTTCATATTTCATTACTTTTACGAATGATTTCTCTAGGTATGGATTCATTTTCGTGATGAAATATAAATCCGAGGCCTTTGAGAAATTCCGAGAATATAAGAATGAAGTAGAAAACCAAACCGGCAAAAGTATCAAGACACTGAGATCTGATCGAGGTGGTGAATACTTAAGTGCCGAGTTCCTGGGTTACCTAAAAGAGAAAGAAATTCTCTCTCAGCTTACTCCTCCATACACTCCACAACATAACGGTGAATCGGAGAGACGGAATAGAACCCTATTGGATATGGTGTGTTCCATGATGAGTAATGCTGAGTTACCGCGATCTTTCTGGGGTTATGCGCTAGAATCAGCTGCATATCTTTTGAACAGGGTTCCTACCAAGACTGTGCCCACCACACCATATCAGATGTGGAGTGGGAAGAAACCCTATCTTCAGTATCTGAAGATATGAGGATGTCCAGCTTTTGTTAAAAAGCAGTATGCGGACAAACTCGAGGCACGCTCAGTACAGTATAAGTTTGTGGGATATCCAAAGAACTCCAAGGGGTATTTTTCTATTACGCAGAGGAACAAAAGGTTTTTGTTTCTCGTAATGCCCATTTTCTAGAACAGCAGTTTTTAGAAAAGGAAACAAGTGGGAGCGCAATAGAACTGGAAGAAATTCCAGAACCACAAACTACTACTGAAAGTTTGGTAGAACCGGTAGTTTCAGAAGAACAGGACATTCCCGCACCCCTCCACAGGAGTAGTAGGCCGTCTCATCTGCCTGAGAGATACTACGGTTTTCTCATAGACGGGGATAGAGAGGATTGCGTCATTGATAATGATGAACCTACTAGCTTCCAGCAGGCCATCCAGAGCGGCGAATCGGTAAAATGGCTAGATGCAATGTGGACCGAGATGGAGTCCATGTACACCAACAAAGTATGGACTTTGGACTTTGCTCCAGATGGGGTAAAACCCATAGGATGCAAGTGGATTTTCAAGAAAAAGATTGGTGTAGATGGACAGATGGAAACCTATAAGGCTAGACTTGTTGCAAAGGGTTTTCGTTAAAGACCTGGTTTGGACTATGACGAAACTTTTTCTCCAGTGGCTATGCTCAAATCCATTCGGATCCTTCTTACCATTGCCGCCTTCCATGATTATGAGATCTGGCAGATGGACATAAAGACGACTTTTCTAAATGGTAATTCAGAAGAATGCGTCTATATGGATCAGCCAGAAGGTTTCAATCAGAGTGGGAGCAACGGGAAAGTGTGCAAGTTGCTTAAGTCCATTTATGGACTAAAGCGGGCATTGCGAAGTTGGAGCATCTGTTTTGATGAAACGGTCAAAGAATATGACTTTATCAAAAATCCAGATGAACCATGTATATATAGTAAAATTGTAGCACGAACTGTCGTATTCCTCGTTTTGTACGTGGATGACATTCTCTTGATAGGAAATGACATTCCTATGCTACAATCTGTCAAAGGATTCTTGTCACACAGGTTCTCCATTAAAGACCTGGGTGATGCCTCTTACATTCTGGGGATCCAGATCTATCGTGATAGATCTAAGAGGATGTTGGGACTTTCACAGTCCAGATATATCAACACTATACTGAAAAGATTCAGTATGGAAGATTCTAAGCGCGGTAATTTACCGGCTTGTCACGGAATCACCCTCTCCAAAGAGATGTCTCCCAAGACTGATTTGGAAAGGGATCGCATGTCAGTTATACCCTACGCTTCTGCAGTAGACTCTATAATGTATGCGATGTTGTGCACCAGACCAGATGTAGCTTACGCACTGAGCGTGGTAAGCCGGTATCAGTCAGACCCAGGGGAGAAGCACTGGATAGCAGTAAAGAACATTCTTAAGTACCTGAGAAGGACTAAGGATATGTTCTTGGTTTACGGCGGAAAAGACCTCCAGATCGAGGCTTTTGCTGACTCCAGTTTCCAGAGTGACAAGGATGACTCCAAGTCCATGTCATGTTATGTCTTTACCCTCAATGGAGGGGCGGTGCCGCTTGCGGCCTGTGGTTAAGCCCACTGCCAGCGTAGTGTCGAGTCTTTAGAGTCCCACACAGAGAGTTTCCCTGCTTCAGGCGAAACGATATAGAGGTCGTATGGTTTAACGACAGGGTTCGGACACATACGTGTATTTATGCACGTACGATGTTCGGACAGATAATACTAGCGGGCTTTAGTTTAAGCCAGGTTCTAGTATTGGATTATTGGATTTATACAATCTCAGATTTTCCGTGTTTTACGGATGGGAGGGGCATTCTCGTAATTACTCGAGAAGCTTCTAGAAGAAAGGTGACTTATTATGTTTTAATTCATTTATGAATTAAGCTTAATGAGGTGGAGGAGATGATGTGAAATTTGCATTAATTACATCATGAGTCATGAGGTGATTCACCTCAAAGTAATTAATGAAGCATGGTTGATAATTTTATATATTATTACTTAGATATTTTCATGCTTCATTATTTATCCAAATGACTCAAGATTTATATTCATTCTCACAAACACATTCTCTCTCCTCAAGCTCTTCCCCTTCAAGAACCCAACCCTAATGCTCTCATGTGTTGAGATCCCAAGGGTTAGCAAGACTAATAGATCCCTAATCCATCTCTATATCCTATAGGTTACTTTGATTAGCAACCATAACCACCTAGTTACCTCAAGTTAGAGGTTAAAGCTTGGAGAAGGAACTCTCGGGTGGATCTTCTATCACATCGAGGAGGCCGACGAGGAGGTGAATAACAAGAACAAGAAGGACTAGAATCTTGAGGTATAATCATCTATCATAGTAGTTAATCACTTCTAGATAGTTGTTAGTTAGGGTTTAGCAAAAATCCGTAAAGTTAGTCGATGTTAACTCAAACAAAATGATTGTTTTACCTATTTCGCCTCCCTGCATCATGTGGGGTGTCTAACGTCGACTTACAGTGAGTGCGGCCATTGCAGTCAGCATCTCCTGAAGTTTCTGATGCTGTTGTTCCTGAGCCTTCGTTATCGATCGGGCAAGCGGTCGGTGACCCGTGGAAGCACGGCTTTCTTCTTTTCCGGAAGCCATATAAACGGTATGTATTACCATGCCCTCGGACTTGGGGCGTTTAGATTCGACGTCCTTGCGGTTTTCCGCATTCACGGGGGCTTTCTCTGGCCTCCTTCTCTTGTGAGCGGTTGAAGTCGAGGGACCGTTGCAGCGGGCACCCAGACGGATGACGTCTTCTGTGGTATCATGAGATGGCTCTTTTCTTGCTGAGCTTTAAGCTTCTTTTGCCGGCGAGAGTAGTCCTGGTTAATCACCGACTCTTGGACCTGTCGCCGGAATTTATAAATTTTGGAGGACAGCCGCTGAGGGGGCTGCTCCGGCTTCTTTTCTGTAGTAATCTCCATAGGTGGAGGAGATCTCTTCAGCACGGCAGTCGGAGCGTTCTTGCGAACCCTCCTAAGCGGTTCAAAGCTGTTTCCAATTGGAACAACAGCATCAATTTCCACCACGGGGGCTAGTGGAGTCAATCCTGAAGGGGAGTTGCCCTCAGCCTTCCTTACTCGGCGCCAGTGACGACGGCGGGTATATCGTGCGAATGGAGTTGGTTCGGCTATAGGGGTGACTTCATCACGCCCCCTGTTCTGGCTGATGGTTGCGGTTGGTGCCAGCCTATTGAAAACTGACGTCCGTCAAGAAGCAGTGTCCAATCTGTCAAAGACAGACCTCTGGGCAGGGGAAGCAGCTTTGATGACTTCGCCTGGAGCGGGAGCCGGAATAGTCAGTCTTGTGAAGACCGAACCTTTGGCAGGAGAAGCCACTCCGATAATTTCGTCCGCTTGAGCCGGGATGGCTATCCACTTTGGGATGGCTGCTTCGGGTATCGCGAGCTTGTTGGCGTTCTGTTCCAGTCTGCTGAAAACTGAGGCAGTGGAGTTGGGCGACCCGTTGAGAGGGGCCGCAGCAGTGGTAAGTCGATCAAAGACCGACTTCTTTGGGGCTTCTTGCGGCAGCAGCGGGGCATTGAAGTTCATCGGTGGGATCATGGTCCCAAAGAACAGTCCAGTGGTAGCTTGAGTTATTTGCTCCACCGGCATATTGAAAAGTGAGGCCGCTTGGGGCCCGTAGGTTATGTAAGTCCCCGGTAGCGCCACGGCCGTCTAACAGACGCCAAATGCGGAACAAAAACTTTTACAACTGGCGCTATCATGTACTGTAACCCGGATCTGCCATTAAAGCTAAACTAACAAACTACAAAGTGGGTAGAAATGTTATACCGAACGATCCGAGTCCTTCGGTCTTCAACCATCATCCCATGCTATGTTGTGGCTGCTCCGATCTCCTGAATCTCCAGTCTTCTCGTCCAGGTGGCACCACGTCGACGGATCTTTAAACGGGCTCCCGCCTCTGAACCGAGGCAACTCGATCATCAAGTTTGCTAAAAGAGATGACCAAGATTGATGTAGAGAATGAATAGAACACTTTGTCTCGCTTCGTCCAAAGCTATGGACGAACGGTTAATGAAGTTGCCATTTGAATCGGGTAAATGAGAAATTGGTATATCAAATTTTCATGAACCTAAACTACTATCATAATTTTTTTCTTCAAATGAACAACCATGCCTCACAAGAGAGAGGCCGGCCACTTTAAGGAGCAAGGGAGGTGAGTATAGGAGATGGGGAAGGTGACCATAACATAAAAGATATGAGTGAGTCATATAACACACCTCACTTAAACATTAAATGAAACAATGATTCATAACCATTAGTCACCAAAACATTAATTGAACAATTAATGCATCCATGAGTCACTAATCCTAGTCATCATCTAGAAACTTCTAGAAGCATGACTCACCCTCATGACTCACCCAAGTGACGAAAGGATAAATCCGTATTTAACCGAATGTCAAATACGGGTGATAGAAAACGGGAAACTGGCAACTTCCAAAAGCGATCCTGAAACGAATTTCAAGGTAACCCCGTAATAGTATAAACATACATGCATTTGTATTACGACCGAATACAAATGCAACTGAGACAAAGATATTATATCTACACAGTATAATACTCAGATCCGGCTTAAACCAAAGCCTACCAGTATTATCTGCCCGAAATATGACACGTGCGTAAACGCACGTGCATTTTCCGAACCCTGCCATAAAACCATACGGCCTCTACAACGTTTCGCCCGAACTTGGGAAAATGTCCGTGGGGGACTCTAATGACTCATCAACACACTGGCACTGGGTATAACCTCTAGCACGTCAGAGGTACAAGCTGTACGTAACGTTTGCCTATGTATTGATTTAGAAGGGAAGCTGACGAGCGAACTCATCCAGTAACCCTACTGAGCCTGACAGTGACAATATCTGTACAGTTCGGTCCGTTCGTCTAAGAATATCGCATATCGAGTCTAGGGGGTGGATAAAGTCAGACCCCTAATAACGCGATAATTCGTGTCGGTATGAAGCCCATCACCACCTGAGAAACTACTGATCCAAATCAGTAATTCTCCACTACCCCGGCCGAGGATTTCTAGTGATGGCCATCCGTGCACTGTGCGACATCAACCCCCAATACCGGGAGAGACGAATCCCCGACGATCCGCTCACTGCCTCCATGTGGCTCGGGACTGTACCCAAAAAATATCTGTTTGCATGACTCCTTTGAGCCGTGGTAGGGTAGAAATCAAAGCACGGTGGGAACTCACACGTGACAAATGACGATCTCAGGTCGACAAACTAACCTGTACATATGTCACCAGGGAACTGCCATCTGACGATATGTATAATACCAACTAGCATGTTCCCGGCGAGTCCTGTCCGGTGTACTCATAACCTAATGAGCACCTGTATACATCTTAGGTGATCCAACTGACACCAGTGGCTTGTGAGACCGGCCACCGCCCCTCGTCGGGGTCTCGACTGTATACACTCGTCTACTCTGGAGTATCGATGCCCTGTCTCGAAACTCCCACGACTAGGGACACTTTAAGGATGTGCTTACAGACTCCAACTCCCACGTATATGATCGCCATCATACTGCTGGCAGTCAAGCAAGAATCCTATGGGCTCTATCATCATGCAATAGTGAACTAAAGCATGTATACGATGATAAAGACAAACCAGATAGCATACTATCATCTCGAGCAAGACTGTCATATCGGTATAGGTCCTCCCTCAATCATTGCAATCACATATCTGCGATCCAATAATTGACTTAGAGGGCACCATATCCAACAGGTTACATCTCCAGATGTGGCGGAACGGGAGCTGCAGTTGCAGTTGGAGCAGTTGGAGGCCATTTCTTTTTCTGCACGAGAGCAAAACCAAATCTTAGTACCTCGAACCCAAGGGCAACCATATCAAACCGCGATTCATTCGCGAACACGACACACGAAGTGTGGAGTGGAAAGAGGAAAAGGTCCTACCGGGCGTGCCAGAATCTGTTCCCCGCCGAAACACGGAGACGCGACCGCGCGGGTCCGTCTTGCCTGAATTTCGGGGCAGATGCTAATTGGTGCTATCCGTCCACCTCTCCGAAGATGCTAAGTTGATTTATGACACCATGTATCGAAGGTTTAAACGGATGCGGCCGATGTAGCAGTCTTCGTCAGATTCCCCCTCATTTGAGGGTTTTTTGATTGTGGGGACGCTCTTCTCTGCAGGCGCAAGCCCCTACAGTTAATTACGCTACCGCATCGCGGTAACCACTTTCTCCTTCTCCAAATGGTCACTTCGTGTCGTGGGTGTTTGTTTTGTTTTTGGTTGCCCGTGGATTGTATACGGAGGCTAATTTATGTTGTCACCCGTAGGGCGTGGATTAATCCAAGCCGTATTCTCTTAGATTTTGGTTTGGGGGTTGGGTTTAAGGATACGTTAGTCTCATTTGAGACTAAGATCAACTTAAACGTATGTTAAGGATACGTCAGTCTAATTTTTAGACTAAGATAAACTTAACGGGATCGTTTAGATCCAACAAAAGAGCATTTGGGCTCGGTTGTTTAGTTCAAGGACATTGCAGTCGATTACCAGTTTAAGGACATGGTGGTCCAATGTTAGTTTAAGGATATCTCGGTCCAAGTTTAAGGACATCATAGTCCGTGAGTTTAAAGAAACCACAGTTAAGGTTAAGGACCTTATAGTCCTTGAGTTTAAAGACCTCACAGTCAAGGTTAAGGACATCATAGTCCATGGGTTTTAAAGGACCCCACAGTCCGTGGAATGTTTGGTTGTCGAGACCCGTTACCTCTCTGAAGACGTTGAAGGATTACAACTACAAATATCAGAGGAGTAAAGAGATGTACTCTCGAACCGATGTGAGTTGGTTGAAAGATCTGTAGTCCAATTTGGGGCTAAGATCTGTCAACATATTTATGAGCAGATGAGCTCAATTAATACGAATTGAGGACTTATGGCCAATCTTGGGCTAAGTCCAATCAGATTAAAATGTTTAACATTTTTATTTTGGGATGTTGAGCCTTTATTTGGGCTTGGCCCTTTTAACAATGCTGAGCATTGATTTATATCTTTGACAATGTCTTTGTCTTTTATTGAATGCTGAGCATTCATCAGAGCTCTGGGCTTATTAAAGAACAATTTATATTCTGTCAGCGCAACACGTGGTGCGCTAGGCGCTTTGCGCCAGTCAAAGAGCGCAGTGCGCTTCTGCCATGTGGCGGATACGTGTAGGACACGTGTTGCGCTTGGCGCTAAGCGCCAGATGATGGGCGCATTGCGCCAATTTATGAACGCAGAGCGCTGGTTCATGAGCGCATTGCCCTTTCAGTTTAATGGCGCACACGTGAGTGACACGTGGTGCGCTTGGCGCTGAGCGCCAACCCATGAGCGCAGTGCGCTATTTCAAGAGCGCAAAGCGCTAGTGGTTAATTGGCGCATACATGATTGACACGTGGCGCATTTGGCGCTGAGCGCCAGTCCAGAGAGCGCAGAAGCGCAGTTCAAGAGCGCAAAGCGCATTTGATCAATTTTATGATCTGAGCTTTTTAAAAGAGACTTTGTCTCAAGATCTAAGAACAATCGTTCTTATTTTATTTCAATCTCTTATATTGATGAAAGGCTTTGCCTTTATGGATTTATGATTCTTAAGAGAATTGAATTATTCTCCTTTTTATAATGAGATGTTCATGATCTCTTTGAGAAAGACTTTAGTCTTATAGATTTATGATCTGTGAGAAGTAAGTTCTTCTTTTATTTTATGATGAGATCTTTTGAACTCTTTGTAAAAGACTTTTTGTCTTTGTAGATCTATGATCTTTTTAAAGAAATGAATTCTTCTTTTTATGAGATGATTTCATCTCTATGTTCATCATCATCATTTTTACCTTGAAAAAAGATCTTCTTGCAAGAGCTTGCTCTTTGAATTTTCTCCAAGTTTTTGGGGGTGGTTTCTCTCTCTTTTCGTATCCCTGAGACTTGAAGTCTAGGGGCCTTTTTATAGGGTAGGCTGATTTGTTGAATCAGTTAAAGAGATCTTTCTCTGATTGATTTGGGGATATTTTCTCACCATTGGATCTTTGATCTTAGGCCTTCTGTTTTTACAGAAGACAATCTTCTTGTTTTTAATAAGATTGGAAAATCTTTCCATACAGAATTTATTCTGTCTTTTGGTAATTTTTATTTACCATTGGATCATTGATCCAACGGTGCTATGATTTACAGAGCACAATCTTGTTATTTAGAAATATTTTGAGGAATCTTTTCTTAACAGAATTTAACTCTGATTAATTAATGATTTATCATTATTATTAGATCTTTGATCTAACGGTGGGGTGCTTTTAGTTCCAGTGTGAGCGCACCCGTGCTCTGCACGTGGTGCGGTACTTGAAGGGCAGCGCACATTGCGCTAGCGCACCTGTGTTTGACACGTAGTGCGCTGCTTAGAGTGCAACGCACCTAGTGCTAGCGCACACATGGCGTGCTGCTTAGAGCGCAGCGGACCTAGCGCTAGCGCCTACGTGCTTTGCATGTGGTGCGCTACTTAGGGCGCAGCGCACTTGACGCTGCATCTGAAGCGTTGCTTCATTTCAAAATTTGAATTTTAAACAGAGCTTTGCTCTGATTGGAGGAAACGTTGGTTTTTGTTTGGCATCTGCATTGATGCACTTGAATAATGCCAGTATCAACTCATCATTTGCCCCGAGAGGATTTGGGAATTGATTGCTTAAGAGGCAGGTTTAGATCCCTATCATCTAAGTCTTTTCAATTTTATGGGTCGTAAGGGTCCCATAAAAGCATTTTCTCCCTACGAGTCGAAAGGATCTCACATGTGTATTTTTTTTAGGAGTCGTGGGGACTCCTAAGTGTGTTGCTCATTTGTGAGTCGTAAGGATCTCACGCGGTAATTTTCTCCTCACAAACTCGAGAGGACTTTGCGAGTGCATTTCATCTCTTTTTCACGAGTTGCGCCCTTTCGGGTTTTCACAAACTCGTCGGCAGTCCTGCAGTTTTTACCCACGGAGCCCTTTCGGGTTTTCATCCGTATCCATTTTGCTTGTGGACATACCTTTTTTTTTTTGAATCTTCATCGCCGGTGGGACTTTGAATGTGGTCTCGCCGGTAGGACTTGGGAGAGATTGGGATCGTTTTACGCCCGTGGATTGTATACGGTTTTGCAGGATGTATGATCCAGACCGTAGGGCCGGAAAAATTTCGGGACTTTTTCGGCGTTTGCATCGTTGCACTGGAATATGGTACCAGGAGCGACTCATCATTCGCCGTTGGGGTATGGTATTTGGAATTTGGTTGGTGTCTGCATCGCTGCACTGGAATATGGTACCAGGAGCGACTCATCATTCGCCACTTGGGGATTTGGATTTTGGTCGGCGTCTGCATTGCTGCACTGGTATATGGTACCAGGAGCGACTCATCATTCGCCATTGCCTATTGGGAAGCGATGTCTTAGGAGACAGGTTTAGATCCTTATCACCTAAGGCTTTCAATTTTATGGGCCTTAAGGGTCCCATAAAAGTATTTTGTCCCTACGAGTCGTAAGGATCCCGCAGCTGCATTTTCTTCTTAGGTGTCGTGAGGACACCCAAGTGTGTTTTTCCTTTGTGAGTCGTAAGGATCCCACGAAGGCGTTTTCTTACGAGTCGTAAGGATCTCGCAAGTTTTGTTCTCCTCATGTATCTTGAGGACACATGAGTGGGTCTTTCCAATGGAGCATAATTCTAAAGGCGGAGACCGGCCGCTGGACTGGTGATTGCAGTGGGGAATGAGTGTGATGAGAATTATTTGAGCCCGCGGATTGTATACGGTAGTCAATTTGGGGACTAACCGTAGGGCCGGAAAAATTTCAGGAAATTGAATTTTGGTTGGCGTCTGCATCGCTGCACTGGAATATGGTACCAGGAGCGACTCATCATTCGCCGTTGTTTTGTTTGTTTTTTTTACCGCGATTGCTCTATCATTTCAGCTTTTCTTATCCCGAAGATCGCGATTGCCCTATCATTTTGGCTTTTATTCGCGGTTGCCCCATCATTTCTGCTTTATTTTCATCTTTATTTTAACTCACTGATTTTTATTGCGAGTTGCCCTATCATTTCGGTTTTTTATTTTCATTTTTATTTACAAATTTTTTTATTTACATATTATTTTTTTTACATTCCCAGTTTAACGACTTAGAGGTCGATTATTCCCAGTTTAATGACATGGTGGTCAACTGTTCCCAGTTTAATGACGTGATGGTCGATTGTTTTCAGAGAAAGGTAGATGTCCGAGAGAATCAGTTTCACGAAGAACTTCGGTCTCCGTTTGTATGAAATTGGCAGTCCCAGCTGGACTGTTTGTTAACACGCCTTTAGACAGTTCTCTCTCTCCTGCCTTATATTGCTTTTCGACCCAATCTTTGAAGACGAAGCAGTCCTCAATGGCATGACCTATCACTCTATGATAAGGGCAGTATTTGGGGTCGTCGGTCATATTCGCTCCCCGCGGTCTTTTTGACTCTGGCAGTTGTAAACCGTTCCTCAGGGCGTCTTTGAATATTTTACGGATTTTGTCTATTCTGAAGGAATAGACCTTATCTAGCTTCTCTTTCAGTGGAGATTCTCCTCCCTCTCCGAACACTGGCTTCCGAGACTGGTTGGCATTAGGCCCGCTCATCCCTTGCTTATTTCGGTTAGCCGAAATGTTAAAAGATTCAGAATCGTCGGAATTTCCGCCTTTGCGATTATCGTCCTTTCGGTTTCTCCAGGACCTATAGTTATTTTGGGAATCCGAGGAGGACTCCTGCTTTGAGCGCTCCAACATCTGGACTTTTCTGGTCAGCTCTTGGAATGTTTTGAGACCCGCGGTGCATAGAAACAGGTCCATCCAATTGTTGAGATTTCCGACAAGAAGACTGACAGATTGGTCCTGCTCTATCGGCGGTTCACATTTCACGGAGAGATTGCGCCATCAGGTTATAAAATCCGTGTTGCTTTCGTTGTTCTTTGGCTTGGTCCTTACGAGGTCGGCGATGGTGATCTTATCGCTGACGCTTATGAACATCTGCCGAAACAGAGATTCCATTTGGACGAAAGTTGTGACGGAGCCATCCGGTATGCTAGCGTACCGGTCGAAAGCAATATCGGCCAAGCTATTAACGAACTGGCGGAGGAGAAGCGCATCATTGCCCCCAGTATTCCAGCATGAGGCTTTAAAATGGACGACGTGCTGATTCGCATTTCCCGTCCCATCAAATCTTCTGAATTTGGGGATGACATAGCCGCTAGGAAATTCTACCAGATCATACTGAGCAGGATATGGTCTCCCACTACTGCTGATATCTTTTTGCGCTTCGGCTTCGACTACCAAGGTTTTGACTTTGTTGGCAACCAAATTCATGATTTGATCTTGAGTTAGCGGGCTACTGTCATCGGTAGCCAAGACATTTCCCGAGATAGGATGCGACTGACTTTCATGCGGTCCGCCTACCTTTGGATTTGAGGGAATAGGCGTCGGCTTTCTCGGGACACCATTTCTCGGTTCATGGGCAAAACCCTGCGCTTGATTGGGCGGCTGGAAGGCAAGTTGGGCCGTGAGCTGTAAAACGATGTTTGTCAAGTCGTCAATTTTTTAGTAGAGCTTGGTCATTTCCTTATCTTTGTTTCTGAGCTGTTTTCGGAGCTCCTGGAGAAGTTGCTGCTCTACGGTCTTAGGATGGAAAGTTGGCTCATCTTCGCTCTCCGAGCCCGACTCCTCATGAACTGAGAGCTCTCTCTGCTTATCAGCCTCACTGGAAGGGTCTTCATTACCTTCC
Organism: Agapanthus africanus; assembly: GCA_030015575.1. NCBI lineage: Eukaryota > Viridiplantae > Streptophyta > Magnoliopsida > Asparagales > Amaryllidaceae > Agapanthus > Agapanthus africanus. The sequence continues at coordinate 437,297,093 of JASDDO010000004.1, forward strand.
AGAGGAGGCTGGTCTTGGAATATGGCAGTCATATTCACACCAGATTGGATTTGGGATGTGGTGGCCCCGTCCTTGCTAGCGTATCTCGTCATTAATGAGTGTATCTCGCCATCAACGCGAACGTGATGCAGGGATGTAACGGACGGCGAGAATCTCGCATCGGCTCGCTCCCTGCAGCTGCTATATAAACCCTTTCTCTAGACGATTTAAATATCTGGAACCCATTCCAATACGCCGCTGCTCTGCCCTAATATTCCTCGATACTTACTTGATCATCGGAGAGTCTTATAGTGGTTTCTGACCCTGAGACTTTCTTTGCAGGTAGCTCGGCGTCAACAACTACCGACAATCCATTGAAATCCACACGCTCAATTCTCATCTCAAATTTCAACCGTTCAGTACCGCTGGCAACAAGATCGGTGGAGGAAAACATTTGAGGGAGATCCCGACCTCCATCACTTCACCCCTCGTGGGGAGAGTGCAGAGTTGAAGTGGCCATAATTTAACACTTTTGGAGCAAATTCGTGGGTTCTCTAGACCCCCCCCCCCCCCCCCCCCCGGAAAAAACAAACAAACAGAGAGAGATATGGACATACACAATCCAAATCCACCATGTCCGCACACGGAGAAACTCGACACCTAATTTTGGGGATCAAACAGGCTACGACCGGGCTTCCCACGTTTATGCAGATCATTGGCCTACATTGCATTAACGGGTTCTGAACCGACCCGCTTCACTGTACGAAGAGCTAACGCACAGTTCACGCCGTTAGATGAAAAAGGTCCAAGTTCAATGAATCAAATGGAGTGCGCGGGTCCTCAATTCTCAAACCCTCGACCTTTCAACTTAGAAAATCACTTTGTTTGTTCTCGTCTTATATTCTCCTTCATCCAGCTGCAACTAAAAGGTCTGAACTCGAAGCAGAAGCAACAGCCGCAGAGAGCGATGGAGGCGGCGAATCCAGGGTATAGGGCTTTGGATGAGAAATCCCTAATCGAGTACATAAGGGCGACGCCTTCCCTTTGCTCTCTGTTGGCCAACGACTTCGAGGGTTTGAAGATCAAAGAAGTCGGCGATGGGAACCTCAATTTCGTGTATATCGTTGTTGGCCCTAATGGATCTTTTGTCATCAAGCAGGTTGTTTTCTGCCCTTAAATTTTCCCTTTTTTTATTTGTATTGGATTGAATTCGAAGTCTATGTGATGGTAAAAGAGTTCATTTTTTATAGATATTGGTGGATTTTTCAATGGAGCATATGATCTGTTCCATGAAAAAAAAATTCACTTTTATACCCACAGCAAATTTTTTTTAAAAATAATTGAAGTATGTTTCTGACGCATGTCGAATCACGTCAAGATGTTACCTTCCGTAGATCTGCTGTCGACGATGGACTGCTGAGATTAGGTTGGAGGTTGACTTCTGAAGCGTGTGGATCTCAATGGGTTTGAGGTGGTTGAGGCCGAGCTACCTGCAAGGAAATCCCGGGGTGGTTACCACCGAGGACCCTCCGACGATCAAGTTAGACCGGATATTTAAGCAGTGTAACGGCCTAGTCAGGAGAAAATGACTTACTTGAACCGTCTGAAAGAGGGGTTTATATAGCGGTGGCGAGAGGCAGGCAGGCAGGCGCGAGAATCACGCCGGCCGTTACGGTCCCGGCGTCACGCCCGCGTGATAGGCGTGATCTCGCATTAATGACGAGACATGCTCGCTAATGGGGGATCGTGATGGCGTGGAACGCGGGACGTGGCCGGCGGATATCTTGCACATGGCGCGATTCGCGGAGGTGAGGCGGTTGCGCCTGCGGCAGGTGCCGTTGGTCGGTCGATGAGACCGAGGAAGGTGAGCTCGGCGAGAGGTTCGGGGACGAGCGGGAGGCCGAGGTATCTTGGTTTTGTGGTAGCCCGGGGACGAGCTGAGAGGGCCGAGGAGGCCGATTGTGCAGGGAAGGCTCAGAAGCGAGCCGGATGGCCAAGTAAGCTCGGGCCTATGATACCTCGGAGTAGAGCAAAGGGACAGTTGACTTGGCTGCTGAAGTGCTCGGGGGTAAGGATGGGGTGCAATCTCGGAGACAGGGTTTGAGGGAAGCCCCCACTGTAGCATACTGGTTCCTCCTCCATGGCCCTCAGGGGCCTAACTGGCTTATGCATGTGACACTCATCCGCCACGTGTCATGATATAAGGAATTACCGTTATTGAGCATCATCATTAGCCCCCAACTCTCGTTTCGATCTATTTGTGGGTCGGGTCGAGAGTGGATTGTTTGGTTCTTTCTGTGCGACTTGGCGCTGGTAATTCCTCGTGGTGGATTGTTCGGGGACGACACGGTGTTTTTGTTGTCGCGCATCGAGTATGAGTCGAACGAAGGACGAGTGTGGGAAGGTCGGTATCCTCCCTTGCCGGAGTTGAGGCGCCGATCGCGCGTTGAGTATGAGTTTATTCGGCGAGTCTTGGATCCGTTTCTTTGTAGGGTAGGAAGCTACCCGCTGCGGATGCGCCAAGCAGGAAGCTACTTAGCGGTCTCGCGAGGAGGGCTTTGGATCTACCGCGTTGATGGGCAGGAGGATGCCCGTTGGGGATGCGCCGAGCAGGAAGAAACTTGGCGGCCTCGTGAGGAGGGCTTCGGATTCCCAGCGTCTGATGGCAGGAGGCTGCTCGTTGGGATGCGCCGAGCAGGAAGAAACTCGGCGGCCTCGCGAAGAGGGCTTCAGATCCTCAGCGTCTGATGGGCAGGAGGCTGCCCGTTGGGGATGCGCCGAGCAGGAAGAAACTCGGCGGCCTCTTGGCGAGGGCTTAGATCCCTGGCGTCGTGGGGGTAGGGAACTACCAGCCAGGGATAACCGAGCAAGGGCGAGCCCGGTTGTCTCTTGGTGAGGGCTTCGATCCTTAGCGCGGGAGGGGTCGCAAGAGGCCTGCTAAGGATGGACCGAGCAGGGTTGCTGCCCGGTTGCCATTTGGCAAGGGTTTTGATCCCTGACGCTGCGGGCTAGGGAACTACCGGCCAGGGATAACCGAGCTAGGGCGAGCCCGGTTGCCTCTTGGTGATGGCTTCGATCTTTAGCGCGGGAGGGGCCGTAAGAGGCCTGCTAAGGATGGGCCGAGCAGGGTTGCTGCCCGGTGTCTCTTGGCGAGGGCTTTGATCCCTGGCATTGCGGGGTAGGGAACTACCAACCGGGGATAACCGAGCAAGGACGAGCCCTGTTGCCTCTTGATGAGGGCTTCGATCCATAGCGCAGGAGGGGCCGTAAGAGGCCTGCTAAAGATGGACCGAGCAGGGTTGCTGTCCGGTTGCCTCTTGGCGAGGGCTTGGATCCTTAAGGATGGGCCGAGCAGGGTTACTACCCAGTGCCTCTTGGCGAGGGCTTTGATCCTTAGCGCGGGAGGGGCCGTAGGGGGCCTGCTAAGGACGGGCCGAGCAGGGTTACTGCCCGGTGCCTCTTGGCGAGGGCTTGGATCCTTAAGGACGTGCCGAGCAGGGTTGCTGCCCGGTGCCTCTTGGCGAGGGCTTTGATCCCTGGCGTTGCGGGGTAGGGAACTACCAGTCAGGGATAACCGAGCAAGGGCGAGCCCGGTTGCCTCTTGGTGAGGGTTTCGATCCTTGGCGCGGAAGGGGCCGTAAGAGGCCTGCTAAGGATGGGCTGAGCAGGGTTGCTGTCCGGTGCCTCTTGACGAGGGCTTTGATCCCTGACGTTGCGGGGTAGGGAACTACTAGCCAGGGATAACCGAGCAAGGGCGAGCCCGGTTGCCCCTTGATAAGAGCTTCGATCCTTAGCGCGGGAGGGGCTGTAAGAGGCATGCTAAAGATGGACCGAGCAGGGTTGCTGCCCGGTTGCCTCTTAGCGAGGGCTTAGATCCTTAAGGACGGGCCGAGCAGGGTTGTTGCCCGATGTTTCTTGGCCAGGGCTTTGATCCCTGGCGTTGCGTGGTAGGAAACTACTAGCCAGGGATAACCGAGCAAGGGCGAGCCCGGTTGCCTCTTGGTGAGGGCTTCGATCCTTAGCGCGGGAAGGGCCGTAAGGGGCTTGCTAAGGATTGGCCGAGCAGGGTTGCTGCCCGGTGCCTCTTGGCGAGGGCTTTGATCCCTGGCGTTGCGGGGTAGGAAACTACCAGTCAGGGATAACCGAGTAAGGACGAGCCCGGTTGCCTCTTGGTGAGGGCTTCGATCCTTAGCGCGGGAAGGGCCGTAAGGGGCCTGCTAAGGATGGGCCGAGCAGGGTTGCTGCCCGGTGCCTCTTGGTGAGGGCTTTGATCCCTGGCGTTGCGGGGTAGGGAACTACCAGTCAGGGATAACCGAGTAAGGACGAGCCCGGTTGCTTCTTGGTGAGGGCTTCGATCCTTAGCGCGGGAGGGGCCGTAAGAGGCCTGCTAAGGATGGGCCGAGCAGGATTGCTGTCCGGTGCCTCCTTAGCGTGGGAGGGGCCGTAAGAGGCCTGCTAAGGATGGGCCGAGCAGGATTGCTGCCCGGTGCCTCTTGGCGAGGGTTTTGATCCCTGGCGTTGTGGGATAGGGAACTACCAGCCAGGGATAACCGAGCTAGGGCGAGCCCGGTTGTCTCTTGGTGATGGCTTCAATCCTTAGCTCGGGAGGGGCCGTAAGAGGCCTGCTAAGGATGGGCCGAGCAGGGTTGCTGCCCGGTGCCTCTTGGCGAGGGCTTTAATTCCTGGCGTTGCGGGGTAGAGAACTACCAGCTAGGGATAACCAAGCAAGGGCGAGCCCGGTTGCCTCTTGGTGAGGGCTTCGATCCTTAGCGCGGGAGGGGCCGTAAGAGGCCTACTAAGGATGGGCCGAGCATGGTTGCTGCCCGGTGCCTCTTGGCGAGGGCTTTGATCCTTGGCGTCGCGGGTAGGGAGCTACCAGCCAGGGATTACCGAACAGGGTTGCTGCCCGATTGATTCGTGAGGGTCCTGTCTGACCTTGCCGGTGTGAGTGTTGGGAAGAGGGACAGTCACGAGTGACACGCGTCATGAGCACATAGGGGAGGCAAAGTACCGGAGCTGCGTCGTTTCGATTTCGCCGAGAAAGGCTCGGTGTCTGCCGCGTTGTGGGCTATAAAACGGAGGGAGCGTTGATCACCCCTTCCTTCGCATTCAAAACGCAAGAATGGATGACTTCTCTTTTACCATCTCTGACATCGTAAACTTCGAAGACGTGTATCTCTACGATCAGCACTGCACCGAGGAAACGATGCAGTTAGTGATAGGCCACATCAAGGATCGTTTTGGCCGACTGCTTCCCCGGCGCTCCTCCTGCTCCAGCTGTTGATGTACTCCATTTGGAAGGCATCGCCGGGACGCCTAGCGGGTCATGGAATATGTTGGCCCGGGAGATCTGCGGCCGTAGGAGGCAGCGAGGTGGTGGTCGACGGTGCCGACGCGAGCGGAGTCTTCTCTCTCTCGGTGGGGGTCCCGGTCCCGAGGTGGGGGAGCGGCGACCTGGGGAGCTTGCCCTGCCGTTTGGACACGGACGAGCACATCTACGACGGATGCGAGTCGATCTATCCGGACGGCTAGGGCGTTGATGGAGTTCGGGGGAGGAGACTCGTCCGCGCCTCCGTTGTGAGGGAGGCGGCTGCTAGTGTTTGGATCGTCGCAGTGATTGCTCGCCATTGAATGGAGACCGGATGATGAACTTTGTTCAGTGGAGTCAAGGTCGTTTCCTACAGACGGCGCCAGCTGACGCATGTCGAATCACGTCAAGATGTTACCTTCCGTAGATCTGCTGTTGGCGACGATGGACGACTGAGATTAAGTTGGAGGTTGACTCCTAAAGCGTGCGGATCTCAATGGGTTTGAGGTGGTTGAGGCCGAGCTACCTACAAGGATATCCCAGGGTGGTTGTACTACCGAGGACCCTCCGACGATCAAGTTAGACCGGATATTTGAGCAGAGTAACGGCCTAGTAAGGAGAAAATGACTTATTTGAACCGTCTGAAAGAGGGGTTTATATAGTGGTGGCGACAGACAGGCAGGCGTGAGAATCACGCCGGCCGTTACGGTCCCGGCGTCACGCTTGCGTGATGGGCGGGATTTCCCATTAATGACGAGATATGCTCGTTAATGGGGGATCGTGATGGCTTGGAACGCAGGACGTGGCCGACGGATATCTCGCACATGGCGAGATTCGCGGAGGTGAGGCGGTTGCGCCTGCGGTAGGTGCCGTTGGTCGGTCGATGAGACCGAGGAAGGTGAGCTCGGCGAGAGGCTCGGGGACGAGCGGGAGGCCGAGGTATCTTGATTCTGTGGTAGCCCGAGGACGGGCTGAGAGAGCCGAGGAGGCCGATTGTGCAGGGAAGGCTCGGAGGCGAGCCGGATGGTCGAGGAAGCTCGGGCCTATGATACCTCGGAGTAGAGCAAAGGGACAGTTGACTTGGCTGCTGAAGTGCTCGGGAGCAAGGAGTGTGGTGCAACCTTGGAGACAAGGTTTGAGGGAATCCCCCACTGCAGCACACCGGTTCCCCCTCCGTGGTCCTCAAGGGCCTAACTGGTTTTTGCATGTGACACGTCATCCGCCACGTGTCATGATATAAGGAATTACCGTTATTGAGCATCATCGGTTTCATAACTGGCCTCATTTTGATGATAAAAAGGCTTTGTTGGAGACCTGTATAACGGCCCAGAACGATAATGCCAAATCTTATGATTAGGATGATCAAATTTTTCTCTACATATGGTAGCTTAATATTAAAGTTTAGTGCAACCCTTTTTGGTGCCTATCTCGCAAAAATAAACATATTGAAGCCTTATTGTGGATATTTGGCACAAACCTTCGATCAGATATGGAACAATAGCATGAAAGAAGCTTCAACAGATGATTTGTTAGGATTATAAGGAAGAAATAGACATTATATAAACAAAGAGACATGTTAGGATCCTATGGATATGATTTGGAAACAAATCCTACCAAGTTTTTAGCCTTTGAATCTGGATTGGGATTTGTGCAATCAATTATGAAGAGAAGCATTCATTTCTTTTTAATATCCATATAATTAATAACACATATCCCAATGCAAATCCAAAGGCAAAAAACTTGGGTAGGATTTGTTTCCAAATCCTATGGATAGGATCCTAGCCTGTGTCTCTAGGAATATTTACATGAGCTGTATGTTTTTTTTATCAATATTGGTTTCATTTAAGCATGCTTTAATAATATTTTTTCCAGTTTCATCAATAATCAGGGGGGTTGGAGTGGGGTTGGGCACAGTTATTTCACACAACTCATATATCGATGAAAAGGAATTTCTATTTGCATTTAAAACTGTGTATCTCAGCATTCAAAGACTTTTTTTTTTTCCTTTGGGCATCATTTTCCATACAAATCCGTACCTTTCAAAATGCTTAGGAGAGATTGGAGGAGACATATTCTTTATAACACTTAATAACATTTACATTTCTCAAGCCTTTGAATTTGTTATCTATTTGCATTTAGATAATTATAAATGTTTGATTTCCTCCTTGAACTCTTCTATAAGAGAAATTATACATATACCAGGTGCAATGACCTAGGTAGGAGAGAAAAAGAGATGGGACTTGTCGGGTATCTTTCGGGCACCTTTGTGTGGTCGGTCTGTTTATTTCTTTCTCTCTCATGACTTTGCGCATGCACCCGATATATGAAAGAAATTTTCCTTCTTTAATACAACCGCATTCCATCATGTTCTAGTCAGTTCTCATAATCTACCTTTTTTATGACTGTCCCAAAATTTGCATTCATTTCATGTACAGGCTATTCCATACATTCGATGCATAGGCGAATCATGGCCAATGACAAAGGAGCGTGCATACTTTGAGGCCCGAGCCTTGAAAGAGCATGGTCGCTTGTGTCCAAATTTCGTCCCCAAAGTTTATCATTTCGATCGGCCTATGTCTTTGATTGCAATGCGCTATTTGGAGCCACCACATATCATTTTGAGGAAAGGATTGATTGCTGGGACCGATTACCCACTTCTTGCACAACATATGTCTGAATATATGGCCAAAACTCTCTTCTTCACGTCTCTTCTTTTTCGTACTACATTAGAGCATAAACATTCAGGTAATTTCTTTGTTATATGTATTATAATTTTTTGTTACATGAGACAAATGAATAATGTCATTATGGATAATTTGCATTTTTAAAATAAAATTTATCTTCTGTGTTGTTCCATGCCTGAGCCAGTGTGATAATCATGCACTCACTCAACTTGCTCACAAGATAATGTCTAATTTTTGTACATCCATTATTTTTTAAAATTGTTCTTTTATCCTAGAAAGCTAAACAAAAGTTCATCTTTTTATAATATGCTTCAATTTCAGTTTGTGTGCTATAAATTCTGTATTATATTTTACTTACAGTAACTTCTTGTGTTTAACTAGTTCTTAGAAAAGTTCAGCATCGGCTTTAATAGTTCAATTTCTTGTGGGTGCTGGAAAAAAATGGCTGTGTAATTTTAGTGAATTTCATGATATCTGTTCTTCGATTACTGATTGTTCACCTGCAACCATTGTGTAACATTCGCTTCTCCCAGTGTTGGAACTTGGAAGCTTATGTAGCTAAAAGTCCTTTTTTTCCCTTGACATTTCTTCTTGCATTTTCAGTTGCCGAGTTTTGCGGGAACGTTGAGCTTTGTAGGCTCACCGAGCAAGTTGTTTTCTCAGACCCATACAAAGTCTCTCAGTATAATCGCTGGACTTCTCCTTATCTCGATAATGATGCTGAAGCAGTTCGTCAAGATGATAATTTAAAGCTCGAGGTTGCTGGGTTGAAATCAATGTATTGTGTTTTCATGGCACTTTCCCCCCTTCTTTTCTACTTATATGCATGGAACTCTGTGTCATTTGCATTTAAATTTACAGGTTTTGCGAGAGAGCCCAAGCTCTAATTCATGGAGATCTTCATACTAGTTCTGTGATGGTGACTACAGATTCCACTCAAGTTATTGATCCTGAATTTGCATTTTACGGTCCAATGGGGTATGATATTGGAGCTTACATTGGAAACTTGATTTTGGCTTTCTTTGCACAAGATGGGCATGCTGATCAACAGAATGATAGGGAAGTATGTATGGGTTTCAAGTTACACTTTCTATTTTATCAAGGCTAAATTGCACTAAACTATCCGGACCATATTGTGCTTTATCAGTCAAATTAAAAAATTTAATTGCATGAAGCTTCCTTATGTCGCTACATTCAAGGGAGTTTACTGTAGCAAAATATCTTTAATGAAAAACAGAGTTTAAGAGTGTTATTTTAATATAAAAAACTTGTAAGGCAGTTTAGTTAAAAAGTGATAGTTATGGTAGTTTAGCCTTTTATGAAATCTGAATTTCTACTTCTATAGTTCATATGCTTATCTCTATCTGGTTTCCGTTGTTAGCGATGCTTCTTGCACGTTTAATATCATTGTTGATATATTCTCAATTTCTCATTTTATTGTCATTAAAGACATATTATTGTTATCCTTGTGTTTTTCCTGTAACGTGTTGTTAATATATGTATCATGCAGAAATATAAGCAGTGGATTTTGAGAAGCATAGAAGAAACTTGGAATCTTTTTGAGAAAAAGTTTATTGCACTTTGGGATGAACACAAGGATGGGAATGGTGAGGCATATCTTTCGGATATATACAACTCCCCAGAGCTGCAAATCCTGGTGCAAAAGAAATACATGAAAGATTTGTTTCATGATACTCTTGGATTTGGTGCTGCTAAAATGATAAGGTGGTTCTTTTATGTTCTTTTCTTCTGTCATTCAATGCCAATTAATGTTAAGTGTTCAGCGAATCAAATTATCTTTCAATCCTTAGGTTACTTTAATGTAATTCTAAAGATATAATTAAGGAAAATCTGTTTTAAAATGTTATTGATAGCCGAAATATATAACCTGATTTTCTTCATTGAAAAGATGGTCCTCCGCATTCAGTTGCTTATAACAAATTCTTTTGTATATTCAGGAGAATCTTCGGTGTCGTTCATGTTGAAGATTTTGAATCGATCACTGATGCTAGCAAGCGAGCATACTGCGAGCGCCGTGCTCTCAACCTCGCGAAACTGCTTCTCAAAGAAAGGCGTCGTTTTGAATCAATCGGTCAGGTTATTTCAGCAATTAAGGACATGTCATCAGGCTGAGTCATGTCATTTGAGAGAATAATATTGTTTTATGATGCCAATAATGTTGGCTTGTTAGAACAATAACAAAGCTTATACTGTACAATTGAACCTTATGCTTCTTCGTTAATTCTATGTTTGTTACCAGTAATCTCCACAAGCATTTTCCATCCCTAAACACATGAAACCTTCTTGAGTCTCTCACAATACTCTCTTCCTTCAACTTTGGACGCAAATTTCATCCAGCTGTGACAATCCCCACAAACCCTAATATTTTTTATCACTTGAATCGCACTATGCCCGGTTCCAGTTGTTTTCAGTATCGCAAAAGAGAGAGTGAGCTTCTTGCTGTGCCAACTAAGGATCTTCTCCTTCTCAACCCCATCGACATCATGAAGCACTGAATCCATCATCGGAACATATCCAATGCGTCAGCATTTTCCATTCTACTCTCCCAGCTTCTTGTAAATCTCTTCTTGATCTAAATGACAGGCATCTCCTGATACAAATACATGCCTTGTGTTTTCGATCTCGACCCAGCTGCATCCAGCTTCTTTTTTTGTCAATCCTTTATTTCGCATTTTCTTTCTTACATCGATCGCTTCTCTCCACAACCCAAACGAAGCATATAGGTTCGATAAAAGAACATGAGTGGTTTCATCTTCAGGATCAAGCTCCAAGATTATCTCTGCTGCTCTCTTGCCTAGCTCTAATTTCTTGTGCGCATGGCAAGCTCCAAGCAAAACTTTCCATAAGGTTATGCTATTTTCAGGTTTAAAACCCAAGTAAGAAATCCCGATTTCGACCATGGCTTCAGCTCTCTGGAATTGGCCTGCACGGCCAAATAAATCGACCATGCAAGCGTAATGCTCGATGTTTGGCTCTATACAATAGTTTTCCCTCATCAAATCGAAACATCGAATCCCGTCTTCGACTAAACCAGCATGAGCACAGGCGGTGAGCAAACCAAGAAACGTGATCGGGTTCGGCTCGACGAAGTTTCTTCTCATTTTCTCGAAAAGATTGATTGATTCACAAGCCATGCCTTCGTGTGCATATCCTGTGATCATAGCAGTCCATGAAAAAACATCTTTTCTTGGCATTTGTTCAAACAATCTAGCTGCATCACTTATGCTGCCACATTTTGAGTACATTGATACTAAAGCATTGCTAATTGACAGCAGAGAACTTTTAATAGACTTGCATAGATGATGCTGGTGCTTTACAGTAAAGCCATGAAACTGCTTCCCTAGTTCAATGCATACTAATCTTCCGCATGCAGTAAGAAGAATTGAAATGGTCAAGTGATCAAACTGCAACCTTTTTTCGAGCAAATGTACGAAAAGCTCGAATGCATCGTCATAACGACCATTCATCGAGTAACCATCCATCATTGCATTGTAAGAATACAGGTCTCGCTCTACGATTCCTCGAAAAACCTTTTCTGCATCCTCCAACCTATCGCTCTTTGCATACATAGTTACAATCGCGTTGCAAACAACCACACTTAATACTTTCCGTTCCGATCGTCTCAACAAATAGCCATGAATATCTCTACCCAACTCGCACAACGAAGTAAGAAGCACGGTGGCAGTGTGATCATCAGGTACGATACCAACCGACTGCATTTCTCTGAATAACTCGTAACACTTCTCCGACTGCTTGTTCTGCGCATACCCTGTGAGCATTGAATTCCAAGTGATGACATCTCTGACAGCCATCGTATCAAACATTAACCTTCCTTTCATTACGTCACCACATTTTCCATACATAGTCACAAGAGAATTCCCTATGCTGGTCTCAGACTCGAGACCTGCTCTTAAAATGCCGGCATGAACTTCTTTACCCAATCTCGAATCCGAAACGGCCGAAACGGCACTCAACACACTCAAAAGTGTAATCCTATTCGGCTTACAATCCATCTTTCTGAACAAGCCTAGTGCTTGCTCAAACTCCCCATTCTGCTCATACCCAGCAATCATAGCATTCCAAGCCACCACATTCATCCCATTTCTCGCGTACTCGAAAACCCTCCTAGCATTTTCCAATTCACCGCATTTCGAATAAAGCGTAATGAGCGAATTCGACGCTCTTTCTTCGCAAACAGCCCTCTCCTTGATAATCCTTGCATGCAACATCCTTCCCAGCTCAACGTCTCGAGTGGCCGCGCACGCATTAAGCACGATCACATACGTAGCGACCGTGAGCGTTAAGTGTTCGACGCTGATCATGGCTAGTAGGAGCCGAAAGGATTCGTTGTATTGGCCATGAGTTGCGTATGCAGAGATGATAGAGTTCCATAATGGCGCATCGAGTGAGGGAATTTCATCAAACACTCTGCGCGAAGAGCCGAGGAGGTTGAAGGAGGAGTATGCCGAGACGAGAGAAGTGCGAACACCCGGGTCGGAATCGAGCCCGGTAACAACGGACTTGGCGTGGAGTTGATGGAGCAGTGCTTGGCTGGAGGTGGATTTGACGAGGGCTGTGAGAGTGAATTCATTGGGTTTGTCGTTGAAGAGAGCCAAGGCTTGGTACGAGTTGTTGTCACTTTTGGTGTTGGAATTGAGACAGTTGGGGTTTTGTGTTGAAGGGGTTGGTGTTTGTGAGGAGTGAGTTGAGGTTTGGATGTTGGGTGATAGTGGAGATGATGATAGGGTACTCATTTGGGAGGAGGAGAAGAAGAAGAAGGCGCAGTAGTGAGGGATGGATGATGGATACGATGTTTAATTTAAGACCCCAGTTAAAAGTATAAAATAATTTAATCCGAACTACCATAGTTAAAAGTAAAAAATATAAGGAGTACATTTTTCCTTTAAAGGATTGTTTAGGAGAGGTGGTAAAAAATAAAATGGTGTGAAGCACCCATGCATGTGCGTTGCCAAATAATATCCGTCAATTAACAAATTATAAATACTAGCAATAATATTTACTGGTCTTTTTGCACGTGCATCGCAGCTGAAATTATCTCATAACCTAACCGTGTAAAAGTTTGAGGCCATTATAAGCCCAGCAAACTCTGGCTTCCTGTTGGGTGCCCACAGTCCACACACATGTACCAAGCCCTGGTCGCGGATGTCATGTCAAAACTCGACGGCTAATAGATCAGATGCATTTAACCGTTCCCATTTAATGATGAGAAGTGGGGATTAACCGGTAATTATGGCCCATGGGTGACCTGCTATAGCCGGTGACATCCTGCTTCGTTCGTGTGGCTGGTGGCGACTCGAGACATAGGGCACACTCTCTCTTCATATTCTTCCTCCTTTCCCTCCCTCCCTCCCTCTCTCTCTCTCAAGGCGACCAGATCGAGTCATCGTCGTCGGAGATTGCCGAACCCTCAGGTTTCGATTTTCCCTTTCAATTTTTGAGTCTATTTTGTTTCTTTCGATCTATTTTGGCAAGGATCTGGTTTCTGATTAGCTTGACACGCGATCCAAATCTGATTCCCCCCCCCCCCTCCCCTTTCTGTAAATCTGAGAATTTCGAAGCGAAGAAATGAAATAATGAACTTAAAAAAATACAGACGTAGATGCTTCTTTATGTTGTGTTCTAATGTCATCTGAGCTCCTTTTTAGGCGCAGGTTGAATCAAAAATGGCTGCTGGAAGAGGAATCAGCCGGATTCTAAGGAAGAATTTCAATATTCAGCCTTCCGTGAGACTTTCGATCCTTTTCTTTCCCTTTTTTTTAAACATTTATTTTTGCGGGTTTTTAGGTTGTTATTGAGCGGGTTTGGAATTTTTTTAGCTAAATCATATTTAGGGATTATAGATAAATTTAGCCCTAGGCTGTGTATTATGCCTTATAAATGATTCATTATGTTATGCTTTATCCTAATTATTAATTTGTGCGAGTTTGAACTATTTTTAGCAAATGTTATTTATATATTTGTGAGTTCGTGAAGAGATATAAGGACTACTAGTGATTACTAGACATGAGAGATTGAGAGCCTCCATGTATTTTAACCATATGGGAACGAATCTTTATTGGTTAACCAATAAAAACTTGCATCAATAATTTAACCATATGGGAACAAATCTTTCCAAAAGCATCAGAAATTAGTTTGGTAGCAATCTTTATTGGTATAACGATGTTCCCATCAGCAGCAAAAATTCATGATGCCATTTGAACACATCGAAAACAGCATCTTGGTGTTGTTTCAGATCGAAATTAAACTTTTCGTTTTATACTAATTTGGTTGTTAGGATTGAGAATGTGTTCTTTAAGTCTCAAGTATGAGAAGGATAAGATCAAGCAACCAGTCTTATGGGTACAGAGAAGTGGTCCACTTCATAAGTTACTCTATCGGTATTTCAAATTTACCGACTCCATATCTCCATCAGAGTATATATCTAAGGAGTTTGGAGTTTTGTGTTACTATAAGATTCCTTCCTAAAGAAATTACTCGTTTGATTTATGGAATGGTTACATACAACTACAAGTGGCAGTGGTTACTTGGCTTGATAGTTTTGTAGTTCTTAGAAATGTTCTATATTGCTATTGTTTTTCAGTATTTTATAACAAGATGGTTGTCACGAATTCTACATATCTACTTGTGTGGAACTTGGTTGGCTGCGTCTATGTTCCCTTCGGGCAAAGGTCCTAGCTAAATGTGTATCAAATGCATAAATTCATTAGGATGCCAACAGAACCACCAGAATGATTAGGTGTTCTGGCATCCTGCACTATTCAGTCCAATGAAACAAAAATCACTTAAAAATATAAACTCTCACGAATATGTACGTTAAGAGATAAATTTTGAAAACCGCGTAAACTATTCTTGTACAAGGCATCAAAAAAATTTATGCTTTCTACAATTTTAATATCATGAGGTTACAATTCATTAAGCCTTTTTTTCCAAACATCTGGTGTCAACAGGCTGAGCACATGAAGTGTGTGTTGCTTACCTAATGCAACACCCATCCTTTATCTTGGCTTGGGATATTCACCAAAACAATAAAACAATATGCATAGCATCAGGGCAGCAATTGCCAGATTACTTGGTATTGTTTAATTACGTTGTTTTTCTGCTAATGTGTTGTGTCTAATTGCAGGCATCATTTTTCTCGAAGCAGGAAGAGGCTACAGCCTCTGCAGGCATGAAGTCTCTAAGAGCATTGGCCCTTCTTGGGGCTGGCGTTTCAGGAGTCTTAAGCTTTTCTACTATAGCATCTGCTGATGAAGCAGAGCATGGTTTAGCATGCCCGAGCTATCCTTGGCCTCACAAAGGCATTCTTAGTTCATACGACCATGCATCGTGAGTATAATACCATCGTTATCTTACTATTTTTTCCCTCGTATCATCATTTTTATCAAACAATCATCAAAATTTCAAAATGGATAATTTTCACACATAAACCATAGTAATTATTTAGATAAAATATGTTTATTCCATATGTTATGCAATATAATTAAATGATAACTTCATGGGTCATAGATGTTTTATAATCTTGGGTGAAGTATTACACACTTTACCAAATGTAAAATGGGTTTGCTCGAGAAATGTTTTAAATGTTATTGCAGACTGTAAGTCTCATTGTACAACAACACAGAGATAGTGGATAAGGATAAGCTTCATCATTAGCAATATTTTATTTTTCAATATATATCACCACACGTGACATTTCAATTTATTTATATCGTGCAGAATTCGACGTGGTCATCAAGTTTATCAACAAGTTTGTGCTTCTTGCCATTCAATGTCTCTGATCTCATACCGAGATCTTGTTGGTGTGGCATACACTGAAGAAGAGACAAAAGCTATGGCTGCTGAAATCGAGGTGGTTGATGGTCCAAACGATGAAGGAGAGATGTTTACTCGCCCGGGTAAATTAAGTGACCGGTTCCCTCAGCCATATCCGAACGAACAAGCTGCAAGGTTTGCGAATGGTGGGGCATATCCTCCAGATCTCAGTCTGATAACCAAGGTAATACCACCATCATCGTGAACTCTGGTTGTGTGCATCTTCATGTTTGGTTTATGACATTGCCTGGTATAACTCTTTCCTTTTTCTTCTGTGTCCTGCAGGCACGACACAATGGACAGAACTATGTATTTGCTCTTCTTACTGGGTACCGTGATCCTCCTGCAGGTGTTTCGGTAATATTCTTTCCTGATTGAAAATGTTATCATTTCATTTCAAATGTCTACCTAAATTTGTATATAAGACACACATTTACCAGCTGTAGCTTTGGTGGACACCTTCTAAATGCACAGCAAATGAAGGATCAATTTGCTTGAAACTGTGCATGATATATTATTATTTTAGATCATCACGACGTAACTTTAAGTTTGGAGGACTTGTGTGTAATTATCACTAGGGCTGTGCACGGGTGGGGTGGGGTGGGTTTTGCACCATAAATGAACCGAAGCCGCTAGTACGAGCGGGTTTTCTAGCCACTTTAAACCCGCCCGTTGGAACTGGTAGATAAACCCGAATCCGAACCCACTTTAAACCCGTCCGTTGGAACGGGTAGATAAACCCGAACCCGAACCCAACGGTTCGGGCGGGTTTTGGGCCCGGGTTCGGGTTTTATTAGTTCGGGCAGGTTAAACACGGTTTTGGGTAATTGCGGGTTTCACTTATTAAATTTGACTTTTAATTTATATGAAATAAAACATTAAACCATAAACCCCCCCAACTTGATCCTAATTAAACCAAAAGTTTCTACCATTTCTTGATATTAGAAGTTGAAATATTAGCGTGGATCGTATGACCGAGAAATAAAAAGTTCTCGGATTTAATTTAAGAAGATTAAATAATAAGGAAAATAATAAAAAAGTGCGGCTCAATTAAACTTTAGATTTGAGAATTAAGAAAAGGGTTTACATAACCTATATAGGTATAGAGTATTGATCTTAGCCATATAATTAAATTTATCAATGACTCAGATGTTTATTAGCGGGAGGGTTCAGGTCGGTTGCGGACCATTACGGTTACGGGCGGGTTCGGGATCGGGCAGGCTATAACAAATTTAAAACCCGTCCTATTCAAATGCGTACGGATTCAGGTTTTGAACCCGTCACATTCAGGTGGGTTTAGAGCGGTCATTTTACTCATCTAAAGCGGGCCGGTTCGAATGGGTAACGGGTCCAAACCGACCCGATGAACACCCCTAATAATCACATTTTCCTCCTAATTTCGAACTTAGTAAAGATCCAATATGGTGTTTTAGGAAGTAGTTATCTAAATGTTTGGGCGATTCGCCTAAACATTTGCATGTGATGCTGGACATGGTACAACATACGTCATATTCCAAGCTTCTACCTTGAAATCCTTTGTGCAATAAATCACTTTCTTCATTAACCTGAGCTTTTCAAATTAGATGTGCATTCCCGCACCTAAGTTGTGTTCCTGTTTCGGGTTTGACTTTGGTTATGACCAAGGATTTCCTAATCTCTACTTAATATACTGAACACAAATTATCATTTTTCTTATTAAAGAGAATGCTCGATTGGCATCTGGCTTGTCAACCATCAAATAATGAACCAGTATGAGATGACTTGGCCAACCTTGTGTTTACCTTCTGATCACTCGCAAGTCTCAAACTTGGTTCAATAGACTCAGTACCTGAGATATAGTTTATTCTTGCTT
This sequence comes from Agapanthus africanus, assembly GCA_030015575.1. Classification (NCBI taxonomy): domain Eukaryota; kingdom Viridiplantae; phylum Streptophyta; class Magnoliopsida; order Asparagales; family Amaryllidaceae; genus Agapanthus; species Agapanthus africanus. The sequence goes on from JASDDO010000004.1 coordinate 437,314,770, forward strand.
TTTTAATTGCTCAAGTAGTGTTATCTTCTTCTAGATAACTTACGATCTATAACTCATTGGGAAAAGCAATGTATTCTAGAGGTTTCTCTATGGTGTCCTATATATAAATGAGAGACCCTTGAGTTCTTATTTCTTTCCTTTTGATGGAGAAATCCGCTTTTGTCAAATTTCTGCATGCCATGCCACTGAGAGATATTTGTTGTAAGATATTGATGCAGTAGTATGGACTACAGGACTATGGACTACAAGTCTGGATGAGACTATATCTGTGTTTTTTCAGAAAACAAGAAGAAGAATTAGGATAAACATGCATCTCACCCTAAGGAAATTCAAATCCATTTCAATAGCAAATAATACTTCTCAATACTTTTCATGAGCGAGTGAAATGCATTTCATTGGATTACTATATTGTAAAATCATTATATCATCATGGGCTAATAAATTCCTTACAGTGGAAGAAATTCATTTCTTTGAATAATAATAGTAATAAATCATCAGAACCTCGTCTAATAAATTCATCATACCCTAATGGGCAAGTAATATCCTATAGCAGACTCCCTTCATATAGGGGTCTAATTGCAATTTTGCGAACAGAACGTCCATAAATTGAAAAGAACTATAATCTACTGATGGAGCTAAATCAGTTAAACTGAAATCACTCAACTTAAATAAAAATAGAAAACTTCTATGATGGTGGTAATTCGCACTGGACATCCTGCATGTTGAAACAACACACATATGACAGAGTCCATGCTATCTTCAATCAACCTTGTCGACCTTAATGTTTCTTTTGCTATCACCATCTTTAAAAGAAATTATTGTCCCAAAATAATAATACGCTTTTCCTACATGTTGCGGTGATCATGTTGATAGAACTAGCATATCATATCAGATTTATCAGATACTTGGAATCTCCACGACTTGTTAGATACGTTTTGGATAATCCCTTGATGTATCCTATAATTTATGATAGATATCATACAAACCGGGACACACGCATCAGAAACGTATTGAAGACCAAGTATTTGAACATATAATGCATAGATGATGGGTTCACAGTCTACTTTAATTTGTAGATGCATTTATATATTTACTCAATTTCTTGATAAAGGCAACTGTTGATCTATATAAGTTGAAATGAATCTTGGTTGTTCATGCGCACATACACTCACATGAAAATTATCACTGTCGTCATCCACTGTTTCATAACCTGAAATATTAGTTTTTTTTTGGTATCTGTATTCTTGATCCACCATGAATAGTTGCATAATTACCCACATTTGAGATTCAATGCATGGAATTACTGAAATATGCATTTATGCCTGTTATTATAGTTGTACTCTCTATCCTCCTGCACTACGCATCTAGGGGAGAATATCCTATTTACTCTTTTAACTGTTCGTATTGTCCTCTGAATTCTGGATATCTGCATATGTTTTGTACAAGGTAGACCGATCCGTGCTATTGCATGTGAATTATTCTGTTTTCTACTTGACTTATTGAGGTTATTTTTGATCGGACAAATGTAGATTCGAGAGGGGCTGCACTACAACCCGTACTTCCCTGGTGGTGCTATAGCCATGCCCAAAATGCTTATTGATGGTGCTGTTGAGTATGAAGATGGCACCCCTGCAACTGAAGCTCAGGTACCCTTCTCAAAAGATTTTCTAATTACTTATCACATACCATGTTGATACCATTATTATGGTTTCTCTGTTATCATCATGTTGTCGCTTCCCATAAAAATGGCACGATGATTTATCAGGTAGGACTCTGTTAGCTATCACATCCCAAGTGAAAAGCAAATAACCTACATAGAATCTGTTGTAGAGAGGTTTGTAGTATATAATAATTCCCATGAGTCCACAGATAAATTATGAATAGTTTATTTGAGGAAAACACGGTAAAATCCCATAGTAAAATGTGCGCTATGTTAGAGTATACTGGGATGAGTAAAACCTCTTGGAAGTCCTTGCTTGAGTACTTGATAATAAATATATTTAGCACTTTTACTTAATATTTTGTTTGTTGATTATGTAGATGGGGAAGGATGTGGTTTCATTTTTATCATGGGCAGCTGAGCCCGAGATGGAAGAGCGCAAATTGGTAAGAGATAACATGTCACACCTCAGATGCTGTAAATTTTACTTTTCTAGTTCTTTGCTGTAATATCTTGATCAAGTTAAGTAAAAATTTGTTTCACATGTCGAATAATTCAGATGGGATTCAAATGGATTTTCGTACTATCACTTGCTCTCCTTCAAGCTGGTTACTACCGTCGAATGAGGTGGTCTGTTCTCAAATCACGCAAGCTCATTGTCGATGCTGTTAACTGATATCCATTATTGTATCCTTTGAACCGTTTGATTTTATTTATGCCAAGGAGACGCCAATAACGAGTTTGGATGATGTACATTTGCCGATGAGATGTGCCTTCATCTCAAATTTTCTTTTGTTTCTTTTTTCCTTCAAAATTTTGGCAGTCCTTGATTAATGGGAGGCCTCAATCGTTTCAACTACAATTTTGGACATGTTAAGGGCTACATGTTAGCCTTCAACAGATATATTCTGGTCTTGTGTAATAAATTATCTTGGCAGATTCTTGTTTCTGGTGATTTTGATTTGGTTTTGGAGCCGACTTCCGAATGCTTCACGGGTAGGCACCGAAATATGTTATTCGGCTACCTGTTTCAGATGAATGTGAAATTATGTTGTTACCAATGACTGCAAGAAAATAGTAGGCTTCCGGTGCAGAACCCATGTTTGTGTATCTAACTGTAGTATGAATGTTCATTTACGTTTCTTCAGTTGGTTATTGCAATCTGCTATCTGCCGTTGAACTCAGTTTTTTGCATCAGATGTTTACACATGATCGCATTCTCAGCTGTATTTAAAGTTTAAGCTAAGCGAATCATCGAGTGTTCAACCTAAGAGACTCTAGACTTGTTCCGTATTTTTGTCTGAATCTGAACCTTTTTAGCATATATACGCAGTGTATTTACAAGAATATTTATGTTGTCTTGAATTCCATCACTCCCTCACAAATTCTTTATCTTTATTTATTTGTCTGGTAGATTGAAAGTAACAGGAAAGTAGCAAAGTAAACTCACTTTTATTTTTGTTTGTCTGGATGAAAGAAAAATCGTGTGGAAAACAGACATTACATTCTTGCTGCATGAGTTTCTCCCCCTCATTTCACTGTCCTATTAAAAACCCTAGAAAATGAAGGAAGTGTCAAGAAATTGAATTGTTTATTACAAAGTTATTATATTTTACTGCACTTTAACTTTTCTCTCTTCTATATTTGTCTTTACTTTCAATCGTTTCAACCAAACAACCTAAATTCATTTTTGATTGTTATATATATGCATCAATTCAGTTTCTTTCTATATTTTTTTAGCAAGACAAAAAGAATTACTATTACTAATTTTTTTCTCCCTCGGTTTCTCTTTTATCAGCTTTACTTTCCAACTTTCGTCACGTTAAAGTGACACTTAGATGGCGCATGAATAGGTGGCAATTGATCATCTTTTTGACTTGTAAGGCCTCATACCTCCATTGCACAAAACGCCCATGAATATAAAATATGAAGTGCCGCCGCGTCTCCAAATCAAATTCAATGGTCAAGTTTATTTATTTATTAATTGATGGTCAGCAATTTCACCCACCAAAACCTGCAGTTCGGCTTCAACAAAAATCTCTATACCGATATTTATGAGTGGGGACATGACTTTTCCGACAAAAGAGTTCGATGCATGTATACCAATATTTATGAGTGGGGACATAAATTTTCATGGCACATGCCGTACAATCGAAAACAAATAAAATAAATCTTCACATTTCCTAATTGTGAATTATATTTAAGAAAAATTCTCTCGTTTTTCTGGGATTTGTATTTGAAAAAAAGGGAGATGGGAGGACATACCGTCGCTCTTGAGTTCTAGTCATAATAACAAAGGAATAGTTTACCTTTAATAGGTAACAATCGATCAATTTATGACTTGTGTAGTTCGATTCACACCTATTAATGGCGAGTCTGAATTCATGCTGAATTATTATGTTTTCTTAGAAAGCATATACATTTAAATGTCAACTTAAAGTGATTTTGATATCCTACTAAATATGCTGCTATTGTACTAAAACTCAAAAAATAGGCTACAAACCTTTACTCAAGAAACCAAACTGGTAATGAGAGTTGATATAATATATATGCAAAAAGTTTGTATCTTTTTTTCAAATTTTTTTATTTATTTTAGGAGCGTGATTCTTGAGTTGGCATGAAAGGAGGGATTTCGATGCCTACCAAATCCTAGTTGAAAAGAGCTAGATCCTGGGGTTGATTTCGTACATCCTAGAAAAGAGTAACTTTTTGACTTTCTCCTCTATTAATATAAGAAAAATATTATGATTACATTTGAAATATAAAGTTTTCTTATTTGTTAGATCCATTTCTTTTTCGTGCTTTATTCTTAACCTTCACGTCTTCACTTATCTCACCGACAGACTAAATTTTTTTTAGTACCCACAGAGAATTCTAACCTTTCCAACTCATAAGTAGGTCCAATCTATAGATCCCAACTCCACTTTCCTTCAACCTATTTAATTCAAAAAAATTTTAAAAAATAATTTTCATGCTTACATCTACAGTAAAAAAAGCTGGCAAATTGGTGTATTTTCAGAACATTCCAACATTAGGTAAAAGTTTAGGCAGATGATTAAAGAGTTACGATGTTTGTTAGCTGTCTTTTATGGTCTTGTCCGGGAATGTAATTACGATTTCCAAACCGGAGTTTTCCAAACATATCTTTTATACATATAGTTTATTTTAAAATGAAAGCTGGGTGCGAGCAGACCTCCACTTGAAAATAAACTCCAGTTATCCCTAATCCATATCCTACCGGCGGCTAAATGGTTTGGCATACCATAGCGGAAAAGTCAAGTCACTGGAGGGTTGAGGAAATAGATGTGTTAGGTCACATGGTATAATTAATTTTCTTTTTCAAGAAAGCTAATCAAATCATTAACCAATTTTAGAATATTTAAGCATCACAGAAGAAACAATTGTTTAAAGATAGAAAATAAATACCAAGAATGACAAATCTGCAATTTGAAAGAGAGAGAGAGGTGACTACTTTTTAGCCTAACAAGAAACTACCTTTTGCTTATTTGTCAACTCACCCCTACTCCTTCACAGCACCCTATTCAAACCTTGTCCTTGAGGCTTTCATTAATACACACACACATATATATACACACATACATAATAGTGTAATCTTAAGAAGTAGCTGGAAATTGAGATGGATTCTAAAAAGAGAGATTTTGCATCCATTGTTCTTGTTGCCTTGTTCCTAATGCTATCAAGCTTGTGTTCCGTCGAGGGATCGAGGCCGCCAATGCGTGATCATAGCTTGTCGCAAGATTTTATGATGGCAAGGGCACATGCCGGACCAAGTAGACGAGGGCCAGGGCATCGGCCGTAGTTATGCTATTCTTACGTCAACTTCTTTCGTCGCTTCGCGTTTAGATTAGGAAATATGATTATTTTGTTAGCTAGTTTTCTGTGTCTCTGACTGCAAAGGCTGTTGCAGGGTAAGCTGTGATATGCACCCTGCAAGCTTGTCTCCTCTCTCTCTCTCTCTCTTGTTTTCTTCTTTCAACTGTACATTTTTTATTTTCACCATGTATATTTTAAAGGAATATATGCTTACGGATTTTGATGATGTGTATCCGAATTGACCTTTGCTACACTTGAAATAGTGTCAGAACAAATTTCAGACCGTAGTAAAATTCAGGACAACATATTGCGGTTGAAAGAAAATACATGTACCTCATGTACTGTGAAGCTGTATTTGAGTGAAGAATGGATTATAAAAAATAGCAAAAAGAAAAGCGGCCACATGAAGCCTAGGTATGCCGTATATCAATTTAACTCTAAAAAAAGAAAAAAAGACGGACTAAAATACAAAACACACAAACACATATAAGGAAAAATGAAGCTAAGATATACCTTAGCTAAGCTAAGGTATGTGAGAGCAAGAAAGAGGATAGACTCCACTATTAATTTTTAAGTTATATGGTTTTTTAGTTGGATGAGCCCCTCTTCCTCCTCTCACATATCTTAGACAGCTTAGCTAAGATAGCTTCATTAGCTTCGTGTGTGTTAGAGAGAGAGAGAGAGAGAGAGAGAGAGAGAATTGCGTAGGAAAAAGGCAAAAGGAGGGAATTTCCTTTTATGGCTTCGAAAAAATACACCCTCCACAATTTTTTCCGACGATCGTCCCTCCTATGGCTTCGAAAAAATACACCTTCCACTGTTTTTTCCGACAATCGACACCCATCATCTTCATCATTATCATCTAAGATGAGGATACACCAAATTTCATGTGATTCTACGCTTTTCACCGTTGATTTAGTGGATGCAAAATTAACAGTTTACCGACAATAGAACTTTTTACATTGTTAATTCAACGGTAGAAAGGTGGTAGAATCACATAAAATTTGGTGTATCCATATCTTAAATGATAAAGATGAAGATGTTGGGTTCCGATCGTCGGATAAAATCGTGGAAGGTGTATTTTTTTGACGCCATAGGAGGAAATTCCCTCCTACGGCACCTTCTCTTCCCCCTCTCTCAATATATATATATATATATATAGGGGATCGAACCGGTTAGTGCTTTTTAAAAATAGAAACTCTCGATTTACGACATTTTTTAACGATCCGATCCGTTCAAATTGATCACCCTACTTTAATTTTTTTAACGATCAGCACCTATCATCATTTTTATCATGTAAGATATAAATACACCAAATTTCATGTGATTCCTCCACTTTTTATGTTAATTCAACGGTGAAAAAGTGGTGAAATCACATGCAATTTGGTGTATCCACATCTTATATGATAAAGATGATGATGATGGATGCCGATAGTCAAAAGAAATCGTGGAGGGTGTATTTTTTCGACGCCATGAAAGTAAATTCCCTCCTATGGCACCTCCCTCTCTCTCTCTCTCTCTCTATATATATATATATATAAAAGTTATATTCTCTTAATTCTCATAACTTAACTTTGGCAATGCAGTAGCAAGGAAATTTAACATATGATTATATTTGTTTAGGTTATTAACATAATAATTAACTTTGGTGTATGCTTGGGTTTTAGTTCTAGTCGGGTTTTGGGTTTGAACCTGCGGGTTTTATACTAAACCCGGACCGAAAATTTCTAACTAATTTTAAAGCCGTCTATTTGAGTTCGGATGGATATAGGATGTCAAAACCTCCGGAAATATCGGATTCAAGGCAAACCCGACCAGACTTGCACCCCTAACTAGTATACCCCAATACTGCATCAGCATGTCAGGCTATAGACTCCCGTGTCTCTTTCATACGAGTCATAACTTTGGTACATAACGTCGTACCTCATTTAGATAAAAATAAATAAATAAATAAAATAAAGTTACACATTGAGTCAAGAAGCTGGGCTTGTTTTTAGCTACGAAAATGCTCTTCGTTTTTCCTATTGCCCGAAGGAAACCAACAAAATCGACAAAATTCTCTAAATTCAAGGCTAGCTTGAGAACACATGCCTATGTTCAGTCATAAGCTATGCTAATCTGGCTAGATTCATCCCCAAATAGCCACTAAATTTCGACAAATTTCTGATGCTTAGAAATCGGATCAGTTCGGTGCCTATTTTACCTCATATAAACTCGAGGAAGACGGTAGACCTGTCTGAAAACCAGCAGCACCTCCTTCCAAATAAGACTTTCATCCTCCAAGTGAGAGATCGCTGGTTCGATTCCTTTGTCAGTGTGCACCCTTTTACCGTAGATTACTATTCTCAATGTGATGCCATGTGCGCAAATCGTTGAATAAAATGATGGACCCCCATCACACCTAGGAAGCCGCACACCAAAGTGGTGGTGCACACGAACAAAGGCAGACACAAGTGCCGAAAAACTGTGACTAATTTGACACTGGATCCAGAAGTCCAATGAACATAAACCAATCCCTACCATCATGCCACCGACATGAATCCTTCAAATGCAAACTTCATCACATGACACATGGTTGAATTACTTGTACTCAGCTCTTTCTCCGAGATACCAGCCATAACTAACCACTATATATATAAAGGAGCAGGACATATAACTGATCATATAGGGATTAAAAAGATGAAGAAAGTGAAGAACACCGTTCGTTTGGCCGTCATGATCATGATTTTGGTCGCTTTCTCTTTAACAGAGCGCACGGAATCGAGGGTCCTAGAGCAATCTAGGAATGGTGAAGTGCCGAGCGATGCAGGTTCTGTCGCATGGGATCAAGAAAGGTACAAGGGCTTGATGAGCTTAGCGCAGAAATTGCCGGCTGGTTCTAGCGGCAAGGGACCAGGTCACTAAGCTCGCGCCAGCCACTATGAATTATCGCGTTCATCGTTTTCGTTTTGGATGTCTATGTTTTTGCTAAAGAATATACCAGCATGCATCTACCTGAGTAGAAAAATAGCTGAAGGGTAGCAGTATTAAGCATCTATGTTTTGTAGCAAAAAAATTAAAATAAATGCTAGGCAATTATATTTGTAACTCGCTTGTACTGGATGGGGGCTTCCCACCAGCATTTCCGCGTTGTAAGAATCTGTTCTGTTTTCTCTCGGCACGCTAATGAAATTTGTGTACTGCCTTTCCCTTCCTTTTCATAAACATATAGAGCAATACAGGCGAACCAAATTGTTATTCAGGAGTTTAATTGTGGCTCTTACACAGATATTTCAACTCTACCAAATATTTTACTGGTATCAAGCCTAAATATTCGCTGATATAAAGTCTGTTATCATGTCAGGCAGGCTTAACTGACAACTAAAACTTCAGACCGAACCTTAGTTTTAATGTTTCTGACGATTTGGAACTGAATACCAACCAAAAGACTGTCACTAAGCAAAATAAGCTGTTACATCTTTTAAGTTTCATTCCCACACAAAGTTATGTGACCTCATCGTGTAATTACTATACATAATTATTACTTTGGTTTGAGTCTGTGCAAGGCAGAACAAAACCTTGAAGGAGCAAAAAGAAAATGAACATACCGATTCAACTGTTATGTTTTTTCAACAAGGGACCATAATATTCAAATAAGATAAAGGCCGATATTCCCAACACAAGCAATTTCTTTACACAGATGGACTGGTGTGTCATGTCCGACATGGATAACTAGGGAGTACGGAAGCATAATACTTTCCGCATGATGTCTAATGGACTTGAGCAACTTCTGATATATGCAATAAAACAAATTAAATTCCAAAACAAAACGCAATGTAAATTAGGTTAGAGACCACCTCGGTGGATGCATAAATCATCATACGCGTATCGTCAGTTCCAAGTTCCAACATCCACTAAGTTTTTTACGAGAAGGTCCTCATCAAGTTGCTACTCCAAAAGTGTCAAACAAATGCTCACCAATTTTAGTGTCGGTTAGATTCGCCGTTAAACAATAATTTGAAGCCGAGACCACCACCATAGTGGATACATAAATCCCCAAGTGCAAAAATCAACTTAGGCTGACCAGTTCAACAACTGCTTAATATTTCAAAGAATAAGGGTCCTCATCGAAATACTACTATGCAAGTATCAGACAAATAATTGACCAATTATTGTGTCAAAATTCAGGTCTACTTTAGATTGGGCCAGGCTATCAGATTTCATCTCTGACCGAGACTCCTCATTCCCTTTGTATCACTTCGAGGATTTCTCGAGTCCAAAATTGATACTCAGGAGAGGCACAGGGTGAGACGGAGACGAGGAACAGGAGAAGATGAAACTATAGGAGGGAGAAAACAACAAAAGGGTAAAAACTTGAAAATTATAACCAACCACAAAGAAACTTACTGAACCTGCTTGTGCCTTTTAATATCATTCTACACATTGCCACGATGCTAGAAGAGTTATATAATAGCCAAAAAATTATAATATGATATATTCATAAAAATGCAGTGCGCTGTAAAATAGAGACCAACTCGAAAATTCCTGGTCTTATATCCACGTTATATAAGTTGTATACTTATGATCTTAATGGCTAACAGTTAACGTAACACATTTGAAAATTTGCAGATTAACGAGTTCAATTTGTTCTTTTGCAATTCATCTTTCATCTATCAATTTTTTAGTTAAGATGTTCTGTTCGAACTTGCATAGCTATAGATAAGTAATTTGCAAGACATGGTTTCCAAACCAACTTTACTATGTGTCAAACATTAAGTGATAATTTTTGTTACACATGATATTTTGATATTGAAAGATGTATTTTACGAGTTGTGTAGCTCGTCAAGTTGATTTCACAAAACGAACTTCTGCTTAAATTACAGTACTAATATGCAGGTTTACTTGTCATAGATGTTTCATAATTCTTTTCTTCACCTCTTTGTTTACACTTTTGGACATGCCATGGCCTAGATACCAAAGTTTAAAAGGGCCTTGCTTGCAGATGCACTCTATACAAGACAATTCTTGAATATTTAGGCGAAAACTCATTAAAATGTAAAGATGGTGTATAACACCATTTTCTTTAGTACAAAAAATATACAAAATTCTTGCTGCATCATACATACTTTTCAGATCATGAGTTCTAAGCTAACTCATTCGATTATTTACTGAATGCGTGTTTACAGACTTATTTATAAAAATATTGTATACATAATGTTATGAATGAGAGACCAATCGTAAAGTAAAGACTTCAACTTAAATATAAAAAACTAGTATATCTCAGACCAGCATACTTATTTGCCGAAACTGCATGCCAAGTATCCGCTCTCCCTGAATTTTCATTGTTCGCCTCTCAGGCTCATGATATAACTTTACAGCAGGCAAAATCCCATGAAAACCAACAAATGTTCGAAATCAGCTCCTTCGCCTGTAACTGAAAAGAAAGGAAAGAACGGGAAAGAAAGCTAAGTGTTAAGCTAGAAACCAATGAATGCTGGCCTGCAAAGATAGCACGGGACCTCAAGTTAGCAGTTTGACTTGGGAAGACCCAACATAGGTGAAACTTCAGATGGTTCGGTCCACAAAAATAACAGTTGCTTGGGATTTGATGACTACGATGAATTAAGTATAGCTGATAGATAATATAGGTAAAACGGTAGTCCTAGAACTAGCTTTGTGTTTTTATTACTACCCTTGGTATTAATTTTATAGCTTTGTGTTTTTATTAACAATCAAATCATATGATATTAAATGAAACCCTATTTCCATCATGCATGAAATGAAAACCCTAGGATTTCTAGAACATCTATTAATCATATCAATCTTGTAAAACCATATTTTAGTTTATTATTTTTCTCAATAATAAATCCAGATATTAATGGAGATACTTACAAATTCATATAGATTCTTATTTACATTATTGATACTATCATATTATATCGACTGTATTTGACATGCTATTTGAAATTATTATCATCGACCTGCTTGACATAACATGTATGTTCACGATTACTGTTTTCTTACATTAAAACGACATCACTAATTAGAATGCTGAACATTCATGCCATGAAACAATTACTCGTGTTTACATGTTTACCATATTGTACTATCATCGTGACTAATCTTGTTTTCCTGTCCAGTCAGCATTCTATATTGTGATTGAATTTATTACCATGTTAGCTATAAATACGCGAGGGTTGGGGTGGTTTGAGTGTGCGTTCGTACAACAGGATCTCAGGAGTCTCATACCGGCAGCTCGTACCGGGCTATATCGGTCGCATGTTATTACAGCTCGTACCGGGCTATATCGGTCCCATATTTATTCCACAGTTGGGCCTGTATTTCCTAGCCCCTGGGGCCCTACCCTTGGGTTAGGAATACTCCTGCAGAGATTGACGCACACACTCGAACTCACGATAAAATAGATTACTTTTTAGTGACCAATTAGGATGTGACTTGACCGACTTGACCTGTTTACATGTTTGTTTCATATTATTACTATATCTATATTTGTATAAACATGTGCACACGGGCTTCACTACACTCATATATTCATGTTATCACACCACATACACCTTATACTTTGAGTACTTGTTGGGATATTCTGATATTTCTGAGATTTGCCATCTCAGGTTTAAAGACGGATTTTCAAGCCGAGCAGGATCAGAGCGATTATCAGTAGTTTGCAGAAAACCAGTAATCCGTAGGTTTATTTCTTTTCAGTTAGCATTTAGTATGTGCGCTCTTGTGGGACATTAGGGATTATGTATCTTTTCGGATTTTGTTTTTATTTCGAACCTATTGTATTGGATCTTTATTTGCATCGATTATCTAGTGGACCTATTTTTCTAGTATTCTTTGTGGTTTCGTTGCAGCATGATTATCAGTGTTATCTTTCCTGTTATTGGATATTATTTTTGACAGGTTAGCTAGACAGCTTTTATGTGCCTATGGAAGAATCTTTTCTTACCGTAGATAGCACGGCTGGTTTTCTGTAACGTTTTAGAAATCGTTTAGGTGAATCTTCCGATAATAGGTAAAATAAATTGTGTTTTCCGTAAAACCTAGAAGTGATCATTTTTCAGTATAGACTTGACTGCATCTAGTTTAACTAGGAAATTGCTAGTATGCGGTATTTAGTAAGTCGCTTGTAAATTTTAGTTCACTTAAATATTTTTTTCCTTAATTAAAATATTATTATAAACTTTTAATTATGCACTTAATTAGTGGTAATTACAAATTTGATTGGGTTAATTATGCTAATGTGAATCCATACCAAGTTAATCACAAGATTAAACATTTTGTCTTCTTTGCAAAATATCCTATAAATATCTAGATATTTTGATGGATTTAAAGAAAACTTTAAATAAAGGATTAAGAGGTGGCATGAATGAGGTGTATTAATTGAGCTTTAATGTGTTTTAACCTAGACTTTTCCACAACATTCCCCACTTCTTCCTGCCGAGCCCTCTCTGGCTGCCCACCACTTTTCCTCACTCCATTTCCACTTCTTTAAGCTCCATTAATTCATCAAAAATCAACAAAAAATCCCACAAACTCTAAAACAAATCCATACCCATTATTCTTTAGCCTAAATCTTGCTTGGTTCTTAAGAAAAGTTAGCATTTTGGATGCTATTTTGAAAATCTAGTTGTAAGTTTGTGAATCAAGTTTGAGGTATAAAATCCAAACCCTAAGCTTTAGTTGTTGTCTAAATACCTTAATTTAGTTATTAGATGTTTAAATAAAGCTCTAATTAGCATGTTTTGGAATTTCTAGAAAGGGTTATGAAGATCAAGTTAAGGTTTTGATTGTTTGTATTGGTTAATTGAGTAGTTTAGACTTGGAAAACTTAACCTAGTTGTGAGATTATTAATTGTTATTATTCCTAATTGTCTAATTAAGTTTAATTGCAAACTAACAATATAATATTTCTAGTATGGGTGGGATTTAAAATTGTAGTAAGGGTTTGTGTGGCTTAATTAAGCTATTATGTGTTGATTGTGGTCACTAGAATTGTTAAACTACTAGATATGAGCTAAAATATTTAAAAGATACTTATTAGGTTTTCGGTTAAATTAGACGTGGATTTCATTTGACGTTGCGATATTATATATATTATCTTCCATGATATATATTGTGTTGTGAATGCGCGATCGGTACGATCAGGGTCTAGACTTGGTGATTGTGTCGTTTTGCGTTCCGAACTAAGGTTATGCCGATGTCGTACGCATTTTGTGCACTGAGTGCATAGTGTGTATATCTTGTGGACGTTATCATTGCGTTTCGTTGTCTTTGTGTCGGCGCAGGATATTTAGCCTTATGTGTTGTGTTTGTGAAATTTTAGAATCGTAGGCGGGGACTTCAGACGCCGCGAAAAAGGGAAAGCAAGTGGTTGGCTTTACTTAACTCAAGATCATCGGTGAGTAGATTTAACATCTACAGGGAAATTGCCCGTATGGCATTATGCGTCTGGGCTAGATTCAATGACATGATTATTAGTTATAAGTATATGGACATTGATTGTGCATGTGTACCATTGTTGCATACCATATTTTCCTATTGCATATGGACATAGTATTAATGAGACACAACACTATTACTGACGGTTCATGTTGCACGAGCACAATTGTATGCTACACACACACCATCGGTAATTGCCATGACACGCACAACATATATATTCATATGTGATATTGTATCGGTTATTGCCATTGAGACATTGATTCTTATTCCATTGCGCATATGAAATGTAGTATACATGCTATACCTACATGCTTACACATATACCTTGCTATAGTTACATGTACACATGCATACATACTTACATGTACACCCACATATCTTGCTATAGTTACATGTACATAATGCATACATACTTACATGTACACCCACATACCTTGCTATAGCTACATATACCCCTATGTGGTATTGTATTGTCATTGACATTGAGACGTTGATTATTATGCTATTGCGCATATGAAATGCATCATATATACATGCTTACATGTAGATACACATATCTTGCTATAGCTACATGTACACCTCATATGATACTGCACTTGATTTCGGAGGAATTGGGAACCGCATGATATATTTTAAAACTGAATTCATTTTAAAAGAGCGGTTTTCTCTTAATATTCTCATATTGCTGTTTTATATTGCATATATCAGATTTCATGGATTTATGCATTGAGGTATGAATTTCATGTGATTTATGCATTTGAGAACCGTGGGGATATTTCGAGAAATTATGTATTGTTTTGAAAACCTAGTTTCTCTTGATATGATATTTCGATGTGTCCATCATGTGTTTTCTCGGTTCTGAGACTTGTGTTAGATACCCGATTCGAGGAGTGAGGAGGAACCGTCTGCGGGTACATGGTGGACCCGGTGAGGTACCCTGGAGCAAGAAGACTCGTATTGTTAGGCGGTGAGCCTGGCAGGGGAGCACTACCTACCGATGATATTATAGAACCCGACGGCTATCCGGAGGATACCGTGCAGGATTTATGACATGAGATATATTGAGGGCCGATCTGGGTATACGGCGCCTGAGAGATGAGTATTTACGTGTCGATGCTGGACACGAGTATTTCATGATGTTTCGAGTGTCAATATTGGACACTCAGGTTCCATGAGACTTACAGGATATGAGGGCCGATCAGGGTGACGACGCCTGAGGTATTGGGATTTGGGGTGTCGTTGATGGACACCGGGATTTTCCACGATGATGATTCATTGATTATGTTATATTTTATCCCATACTCAGCATTTATTTAATATGCATTGCTTCATGTATTTGTAGTACCTGATGGAGTACCTTGATCATGTTTGTTGCATATCCATATTTCTATATTTATGCTATCAGAGTGCATGTTATAGATTATCGCAGTACGTGTATACCTGCGATTACCTGCATGATGTTATTTACTATTCACGAGTTGGCAACTCAACCCTGTTGTGCCACAGTGTTTTGCAGGTTGTCCCTCTGAGCAGTCGCGGCAGGGCTTCTTCATATTGTATCTTTTTCGGTGGATACCGCTACGGTTGGCTTGAGCCTTTGCTATAGGTGGGTTTCGCGGTTATCCGTTTATGTACATTGTATATCTTTTGTTGGATCTGTACTCTCCATCTATCACCTTCATATATTTGACTTAGAGATGAGATGTGAGGACGATATTGTATATTTATTTTGTGACTCTGGGTGCCGTGCTCGTGGGAGCCGGCCTTTGTTATGTAGTTTTATCTTCTTAAACTATTTTCATTTATATTTCTTCGCTACGGCGTCGTATATCTTCTTGTGGTGGTTGTTTCCGCCTTTGGGCGAGATTTGCTCTCGTTTGGGGATGCTTTACTTATATTTGTACCCTTTCGGAGCTAGTTTTTACAAAGGAGATGCTGCCAAAATTTTACGAAAGCAAACTTAAGTTAAGGATTTTTACTTGAGATTTCCAAAACTTTTTAACAATGTTTTTATTACTTACTACTTTTGATGGTTTAAATTTCTGGGTTTTCGGCTTACTTAAATTGCGTTACGCTTGTAGACGTTACGTGGTTTAAGTGTCGTCACGTACCAAATTTCGGCTCGTGACAAAATTGGTATCAGAGCGCTAGGTTTTACCTTTCGGAGTGTAGGATGACCTTGGTATGATGGAGTAGGTAGCTTAAGCAGAGTGACGTAGCGTGTGTATGTTCGCGGCATACTTACGACACGGTACTCCGCCTAAGTGACTTTAGAACTTATTGCTTGAAATTCCTTTCATGATTATATATATCCTTGTGATTCGATTTCCGTGTTCTTATCGAGTCATGTTCCATTTCTAGCCATTATGCCGCCGAAGACTACGAGGGCTCAGAGAGTGGCAGCGAGCGCCGAGGTCAGAGTTGGCTCGTCTGAGACGAGAACTGACCAGGACGGTACGCTCGCTGTACAGGAGCAGATTGATCCGCCTTCGATAGATCGTATCTCTAGGCTCGAGGCAGATATAAAGGATTTGCGTTAGATGATGGGATCGTTGGTTGAGGCCAGTCGAGCACAGAGTGTCAGGGATGCTCGAGCGCGCAGTTTCGAGTCGCTACGCCAGACTCCGAGCATGACGGTGGCAGAGTACGATATTCAGTTTACCCAGTTATCGGTGTATGCTCCATACTTGGCGGACACGGAGGAGATACGGGTCGAGAGATTTGTTCGAGGCTTGACCACCCAGTTGTTCGTTATTATCGGCGCCCAGCACTGCGACACATATGCAGCCGCAGTGGACGCAGCCCTACTAGTTGAGGAGCGTCTTTCTGAGACTTTGGATGTTCCAGGACCGAGGAGGGCTCGTACAGGCGTATCAGCCCAGAGACAGATGTTTAGACACCGCGACAGATTTCGTTCAGGTCGCGGGAGTAGCAGAGGCTTGAGACGAGGTCGGTTGTTTAGCTCTTATCCCCAGGAGGGTCAGCAGTCATCATCTGGATGTTTCCAGTGCCGGAGTTTCCATCACCTCGTCAGGAATTGTACCATGGTACGCCAGAGAAAGGCAGCCGTACCATATGTTACCTTACCACCTTCACCTCAGAGAGCGTTGCCTTTTGCGCCTGTTGTTGATCCGCGTCAGACTTATGTTCAGAGGGGTCGCGGTCGCGGAGTGTTTGTTCAGAGAGAACATGGTGGCAGAGGAGGAGGTCGGCCAGTTGCAGACAGAGGACAGGCACGAGCTTTTGCTTTGACTCATCAGGACGCGCAGGCGTCCAATGCAGAGTTTTCAGGTATTTTTTTCGTATGTTCTTTTGATGCACACGTTTGTTTAAGTCGGGATCTATGCACTCGTTTGTGTCTACACACTTCATGCCGAGATTGGGCCGAGAGTCGTGTTTGCTAGATCAGCCGTTTGTTGTGATTACTCCTGTTGGCAATTCTTTTGTCGCGCGACACGTGTTTCGATCGAGTGCCAATCGGATAGGAGATAGAGATTCGTCCGTCGATTTGATCCTTCTAGATATGTTGGACTTTGACGTTCTCCTGGGCACGGACTGGTTAGCTACATGCTATGCGTCTGTGGACTGCCACGAGAAGACAGTCAGGTTTTGTTTTCCCGGCGAGTCAGTTCTTGTTGTGCAGGGGGACCGTAGTGCCTCCCCTCACAGCTTGATTTCAACCTTTTTCGCTAGTCGGCTTTTGAGGAGAGGATGTCGAGAATTCTTAGCTTCCATTTGTAATACCGGAGCCACAGTAGATTCGTTGGACCGGGTTCCTATCGTGCGAGAGTTTCCCGACGTTGTTCCAGATGAGCCGGCGGAGCTCAGGGAGCTTAAGGATCAGCTGCAAGAGTTGTTTAATGGGGGACTTGTACGTCTAAGTGTTTCGCCTTGGGGAGCTCCTGTTCTGTTCATCAAGAAGGACGGCAGATTGAGATTGTGTATTGATTTTCGTCAATTGAACCGAGTTTCGGTGCGGAATAGGTATCCTTTACCTCGCATTGACGATTTGTTTGATCAATTCCAGGGTGCGGGACATTTTTCTAAGTTTGGTTTGTGATCAGGTCATCATCAGTTGTGAGTTCGGAATGATAACATTCCGAAAACTATTTTTCGGACGCGCTATGGGCATTATGAGTTTTTGGTGGTGTCGTTTGGATTCACCAATGCCCCAGCAGCGTTCATGGATTTGATGAACCAGATTTTTCTGGCCGTTCCTCGACCAGTTTATTATTGTGTTATTGTTGACATTCTGGTCTATTCCAAGAGTCGAGAGGAACATGAGCAGCACTTGAGAATGGCTTTGCAGATATTGAGAGAGCACCAACTGTTTGCTAAATTCTCGAAGTGTTCCTTCTGGCTTGATAGTGTTGACTTTCTAGGTCACGTGGTTACGGAAGACGGTATTCGTATGGACCCGAGGGAGATCGAGTCCGTACAGCTTTGGCCCAGACCTGTATCAATGACTGAGGTCCGCAGGTTTTAGGCTTAGCTGGTTTTTACCGCCGTTTCGTGCAGGATTTCTCGAGTATCGCTGCACCGCTGACCGGACTGACCAGGAAGGGGGTTCCTTTTCTTTGGACTGAGGCATGCGAGCTGAGTTTTCATCAATTGAAGACTCGGTTGACGACTGCACCAGTTCTATCTTTGCCTTCTGGATTGGGCGACTTTGTCGTTTACTGTGATGTTTCGCGAGTGGGGCTTGATTGTGTATTGATGCAGCATGATAGAGTTATCGCTTATGCTTTCCGACAGTTGAAGGAGCACGAGCAGATTTATCCCACTCATGATCTTGAGATGGTCGCGGTGGTCTTACGCTGAAGATTTGGAGACACTACTAGTACGGAGGGTCGTGTCAGATTTTTACGGACCACCAGAGCTTAATGTACATCTTCCTGCAGCGGGATTTGATTTTGAGACAGCGCCGTTGGATGGAGCTTGTGAAGGATTATGATTGTGAGATCCTTTATCACCTGGGCAAGCGAATGTGGTAGCTGATGCTTTGAGTCGTAGACCCGGAGGTAGCTTGTCCCAGTTGAGCGCAGTTCAGAGACAGTCTTCTGCAGATTTGCAGTTCTTGTGCGACAGCTGAGTACAGTTAAGTTCACCTCCACTAGGGGACAACTTGCTCACGTCCGCGCCCGTCCACTTCTACTTAATCGTTTTTGTGAGGCACAGCCCGCCGATGCCTATTTGTCTGAGATTCTTGAGCATGTTCGGCAGGGTAGAGATTCAGAGTTCTTGATTGATTACCTGGGTGTGCTACGTTACGGGACTCGCTTGTGTGAACCAGATACCGATGGGCAGGGACACGAGATCCTAGAGCAAGTACATCAGTCAGCTTTTTGTATTCACCTAAGTTCCACCAAGATGTAACGTGACTTGAGAGATAGTTACGGGTGGGCAGGGATGAAGAGTAATGTTTCGAATTTCGTTTCGAGATGCCTGACTTGTCAACGAGCTAAGGCTGAGTATTTGAGACCGGCAGGAGAGTTGCAACCTTTAACCATTCCAGAATAGGAATGTGAGCAAATCTCCATGAATTTCGTTGTGGATCTACCCAGTTCTAGTCAAGGGTATGACTCCATTTGGGTAATTTTGTTGTCCGGTTAACGAAAGCGGCTCACTTCCTTCCAGTGAAGACCACTTTCAGTTATGCTCAGTATGCTCAGCTGTACATTAATGAGTTTGTGCGTTTGCACGGAGTTCCTTCATGCATTGTATCCAATAGAGGCATCCAGTCCACTAGCCATCTTTGGCAGAAGCTTCAAGAAGCCTTGGGTACCTGGTTGAGCTTTAGCACCGCTTTCCATCCCTAGACTAATGGTCAGTCAGAGCGGACTATACAGACTCTGGAGGATATGCTTCGTACGTGCGTGCTTAATTTTTTTGGTAGTTGGGATCGTCACTTGCCATTGATGGAGTTCTTCTACAATAACAGTTATTGGGAGACGATTCAGATGGCAACCTTTTAGGCCTTGTATGGTAGATTGTGTCGATCGCCAGTCTGTTAGATCGACTCAGTGAGAGCAGGATTTTTGGGACCCCAGCTAGTTCAGGAGACTACGGCGAAGATCCAGTTGATTCAGGATAGGATGAGAGCAGCCCAGTGCAGACAAAAGTCTTATGCCGACCGTCGTCATCGCAGGCTCGAGTTCGCAGTGGGGGATCATGTATTCCTCCGGAATTCTCCGATGAAGGGCGTGATGAGTTTTGGGAAGAAGGGAAATTTAGTCCCAGGATTGTAGGTCCTTTTGAGATTCTTGAGCGAGTTGATACCGTTGCCTATCGTTTAGCACTTCCGCCCAGATTTCCGGATATTCACCCCGTATTCCTTGTGTCGATACTTCGCAAAAACCTTCATGACCCTTCTCACATGATTCAGCACCAGACTATTCAACTCTGACGCGATCTTTCGTTCACCAAGCGGCTGATAGTTATATTGGATCGGCAGGTGGAGAAATTTCGGTCAAAGGTCTTGCTATCTATGAAGGTTCTTTGGCGTAGCCCATCTAGTGAGAAGATCACTAGGGAGGCTGCGAGCGAGATGCGGAAGATATTCCCTCATTTCTTCGGAGGTATGCATAGTAAAAATTTTAAATTCGGGGACCGAATTTCTTTAAGGGGGGAAGATTGTAACGTTTTAGAAATCGTTTAGATGAATTTGCCGATAATAGGTAAAATAAATTGTGTTTTCCGTAAAAACCTAGAAATAATCATTTTTCAGTATAGACTTAACTGCACCTAATTTAACTAGGAATTGCTAGTATGCTGTATTTAGTAAGTCGCTTGTAAATTTTAGTTCACTTAAATATTTTTTTCCTTAATTAAAATATTATCATAAGCTTTTAATTATACACTTAATTAGTGGTAATTACAAATTTGATTGGGTTAATTATGCTAATGTGAATCCATACCAACTTAATCATAAGATAAAGCATTTTGTCTTCTTTGCAAAATATCTAGATATTTTGATGGATTTAAAGAAAACTTTAAATAAAGGATTAAGAGGTGGCATGAATGAGGTGTATTAATTGAGCTTTAATGTGTTTTAACCTAGACTTTTCCACAACATTCCCTACTTCTTCCTCTTGTGGCCGAGCCCCCCCGGCTGCCCATCACTTTTCCTCACTCCATTTCCACTTCTTTAAGCTCCAATAATTCGTCAAAAATCAACAAAAAATCCCACAAACTCTAAAACAAATCCATACCCATTATTCTTTAGCCTAAATCTTGCTTGGTTCTTGAGGAAAGTTAGCATTTTGGAGGCTATTTTGAAAATCTAGTTGCAAGTTTGTGAATCAAGTTTGAGGTATAAAATCCAAACTCTAAGTTTTAGTTGTTGTCTAAATACCTTAATCTAGTTATTAGATATTTAAATAAACCTTTAATTAGCATGTTTTGGAATTTCTAGAAAGGGTTATGAAGATCAAGTTAAGGTTTTGATTGTTTGTAATGGTTAATTGAGTAGTTTAGACTTGGAAAACTTAACCTAGTTGTGAGATTGTTAATTGTTATTATTCCTAATTGTCTAATTAAGCTTAATTGCAAACTAACAGTATAATATGTCTAGTATGGATGAGATTTAAAATTGTAGTAAGGGTTTGTGTGGCTTAATTAAGCTATTATGTGCTGATTGTGGCCACTAGAATTATTAAACTACTAGATATGAGCTAAAATGTTTAAAAGATGCTTACTAGGTTTTCGGTTAAATTAGGCGTGGGTTTCATTTGACGTTGCGATATTATATATATTATCTTTCACGATATATATTGTGTTGTGAATGCGCAATCGGTATGATCAGGGTCTAGACTTGGTGGTTGTGTCGTTTTGCGTTCCTAACTAAGGTTGTGCCGATGTCGTACGCATTTTGTGCACTGAGTGCATAGTGTGTATATCTTGTGGACGTTATCCTTGCGTTTCGTTGTCTTTGTGTCGGCGCAGGATATTTAGCCTTATATGTCGTGTTTGTGAAATTTTAGGATCGCAGGCGGAGACTTCGGACGCCGCGAAGAAGGGAAAGCAAGTGGTTGGCTTTACTTAGCTCAAGATCATCGGTGAGTAGATTTAACATCTACAGGGGACTCGCCCGTATGGCGTTATGCGTCTGGGCTAGATTTAATGACATGATTATTAGTTATAAGTATATGGACATTGATTGTGCATGTGTACCATTGTTGCATACCTTATTTTCCTATTGTATATGGACATACTATTAATGAGACACAACACCATTACTGACGGTTCATGTTGCACGAGCACAATTGTATGCTACACACACACCGTCGGTAATTGCCATGACACGCACAACATATATATTCATATGTGATATTGTATCGATTATTGCCATTGAGACATTTTTTCTTATTCCATTGCGCATATGAAATGTAGTATACATGCTATACCTACATGCTTACATATATACCTTGCTATAGTTACATGTACATCATGCATACATACTTACATGTACACCCACATACTTTGCTATAATTACATATACATCATGCATACATACTTACATGTACACCCACATACCTTGCTATAGCTACATATACCCCTATGTGGTATTGTATTGTCATTGACATTGAGACGTTGATTATTGTGCTATTGCGCATATGAAATGCATCATACATACATGCTTACATGTAGATACACATATCTTGCTATAGTTACATGTACACCTCATATGATGCTGCACTTGATTTCGGAGGAATTGGAAACCGCATGATATATTTTAAAACTGGATTCATTTAAAAGAGCGGTTTTCCCTTAATATACTCATATTGCTGTTTTATGTTGCATATATCAGATTTCATGGATTTATACATTGAGATATGGATTTCATGTGATTTATGGATTTGAGAACAGTAGGGATATTTCGAGAAATTATGTATTGTTTTGAAAATCCGGTTTCTCTTAATACGATATTTCGATGCGTCCACCATGTGTTTTCTCGGTTCTGAGACTTGTGTTAGATACCCGATTAGAGGAGCGAGGGGGAATCGTCTGCGGGTACATGGTGGACCCGGTGAGGTACCCCAGGGCAAGAAGACTCGTATTGTTAGGCGGTGAGCCTGGCAGGGGAGCACTACCTACCGGTGATAGTAAAGAACCCGACGGCTATCCGGAGGATACCATGCGGGAGTTATGACATGAGATATACTGAGGGCCGATCTGGGTATGCGGTGCCTGAGAGATGGGTATTTACGTGTCGATATTGGACACGAGTATTTCATGATGTTTCGAGTGTCGATGTTGGACACTTAGGTTCCATGAGACTTACAGGATATGAGGGCCGATCAGGGTGACGGCGCCTGAGGTATTGGGATTTGGGGTGTCGTTGATGGACACCAGGATTTTCCACGATGATGATTCATTGATGATGTTATGTTTTATCCTATACTCAGCCTTTATTTGATATGCATTGCTTCATGTATTTGTAGTACCTGATGGAGTACCTTGATCATGTTTGTTGCATATCCATATTGCCATATTTATGCTATCAGAGTGCATGTTATAGATTATCGCAGTACGTGTATACCTGGGATTACCTGCATGATGTTATTTACTATTCACGAGTTGGCAACACCCCCCCGTTGTGCCACAGTGTTTTGCAGGTTGTCCCTCTGAGCAGTCGCGACAAGGCTTCTTCATATTGTATCTTTTACGGCGGATACCGCTACGGTCGGCTTGAGCCTTTTCTATAGGTGGGTTTCGCGGTTATCCGTTTACGTACATTGTATATCTTTTGTTGGATCTAGTACTATCCATCTACCACCTTCATGTATTTGACTTAGAGACGAGATGTGAGGATGATATTGTATACTTATTTTGTGACTCTGGGTGCCGTGCTCGTGGGAGCCGGCCTTTGTTATGTAGTTTTATCCTCTTATGCTGTTTTCATTTATATTTCTTCGCTACGGCGTCGTATATCTTCTTGTGGTGGTTGTTTCCGCCTTTCGGCGAGATTTGCTCCCGTTTGGGGATGCTTTACTTATATCTTATGTTTGTACCCTTTTGGGGCTAGTTTTTACAAAGGAGGTGCTGTCAAAATTTTACGAAAGCAAACTTAAGTTAAGGATTTTTACTTGAGATTTCCAAAACTTTTTAACAATGTTCTCATCACTTACTACTTTTGATGGTTTAGATTTCTGGGTTTTCGGCTTACTTAAATTGCGTTACGCCTGTAGACGTTACGTGGTTTAAGTGCCGTCACGTGCCAAATTTCGGGTCGTGACACTTTCGTTGCTCTCCGTATTCTATATTTTGGGAAGCGGTGCGTGATATTTCCTTTGTCATCGGATCCCCGATCGTCTGACCTGAAGGAACCGCCTTCTCATGCTACTTACTCCTTGATGATGTGTTGTCGGATCTGTAAGTGCTTCAACTTCCCATATATATGAGATCGTTTGAGTATACTATCACTGACCTGATGTCACGATAAAGAGAAACCATCTTTCCCTTACGTGCAAGAAATCACGCGCAAACTTCCGAGGAATCACCTCAGCCTAGCAGCTCCTTTGGCGCTACTAAGTTAGCCCAATATTCCACCTGCATGATGAAAAAACTATACTTCCTGCTTCTTGCTACTCCGAGTGATGGTGTCGGGACCCGGTTCTTACTCACGGAACAAAGTGCCATGCCAAGTGTCATGCCAAGGGGCGGAGGCCACCTCTTGAATCTGTGGGGGCCACCTCTTGAGTCTGTGGGGCCTATTGTAGAACAATAGGGAATTATCGGAATACATTCCAAAAGAGGGCGGATCTGTACTATAAATGGAATGATACCACTCTTCAATACAGTGACGCCTTTTAAGTGAACCGGCACTACAGGAGCTTGAGAACTCCGTAATTAAGCGTGCTCGGGCCAGAAAAGTCCTGGGATGGGTGACCTCCTAAGAAGTGGCCCATAGTCGGGTTTGGTTCGCTCCGAAGAACAAAACCGTGCAGTTTTGGCCTGAGCGGACAATCCTATCTGTATTGGGAGTCGGGCGTGACGGAATGGTATCAGAACTCGTCCCTTAATAATAGGTATGTGGTTCGAGGACGAACCATTGTTCAAAAGTAGGGAGAATGTCGGGACCCAGTTCTTGTTCACGGAACAAAGTGCCATGCCAAGTGTCATGCTAAGGGGCGGGGGCCACCTCTTGAACTAGTGGGGGCCATCTCTTGAGTCCGTGGGACCTACTGTAGAACAATAGGGAATTTTCGAAATACATTCCGAAAGAGAGCAGATCTGTACTATAAATGGAATGATACAACTCTTCAAAACAGAGACGCCTTTAAGTGAACTGGAACTACAGGAGCTTGAGAACTCCGTAGTTAAACGTGCTCGGGCCAGGAAAGTCTTGAGATGGGTGACCTCTTGGAAAGTGGCCCCTGGTCGGGTCCAGTTGGCTCCGAAGGACAAAACCATGCTGTTTTGGCCAGAGCGGACAATACTCTTTGTATTTGGGGTGGGGCGTGACAGATGGCCCTGCTATTATGCAAGAAAGCACGTGCGGATGTCGATGTTCGCATATCCAGATTGCCGGCCGACACATGTATGTCCACATAACTGCAAGCCTGATTCCTCATAGCACAATGTATAGTGGATTGTCCCGCATAAATACCTGAAAATTCTTCCCAACAAGCAGACCCTAATACAAAGTCCAATTGGTAAGGGTTATATGTCTGGTTAAGTACACACTATGCATACATTAGATTACTAACTAAGCAAAATGGAACCCACAAAATCTGTCTTTTTTCGTCAAAGGTCTTATAGCAAAGATCAAGGCTAAACATATGTCTATTAGTGACCGGAATAATAAACTGAAGAGTGACTGTGCGGGCAGAACCGTTTTAAGGCATATCTCATGTGAGTCTCCGAAGACAAATATAAGATGCTTTTGAAACGACTCCTCTTGAATCCAATTCTCAAGCACAAACTCAACATCTCATGTGTCCTCTATAGCGAGAACAGCCACTCCAACTAGCATTTATTGTCTCAAATTCACTTTTGGTCATTATAATATCGTTCACAAGAAAATCTCTGAACTTACAGTCGTCACATTCAATCATCGTCAGTCCATATCCAATATAGATCGATGACATTGAACCAACAACTGCTTGGATAAGTGTTTTAAGGCATAAATGGACTCCCTGAGTCAACTCGAGTCCTCTTGGTTTTGAAACCCGTAGGCAATTCTCCTAGATCTGCTTATCCAAATCTCCATCGACAATACGATCTAAGTCCTCAGGACTAGTTTAAGATCTTTATGTGTAACGATTTGTTAGGAAAGGTGAAATAGACGCAATCAGCACCCTGGGTGAAAAGCGTCTCTTCATTTTCTACTTACGCTAGGTAAATTTCTTTGCCAGCAAGTGTGTCTTGTATCTCTCTACGGTATCATCCTTCTTTCGCAAGATCTCGAAAAACCTAGTTTTTATTAACAGTCTTGCTGTTAGTGTTATATGCTCTAGAGGCTATTATTGTATAGTACTAGTTTGTATATTACATTTTGGAAGCTTGAGATATATACACGGATTTATGACAGTCTTACTCAATATGGTAGTATGCTATTTGGTTTGTATCTATCTTAATATGTGTATATGTTTCTTTTAATATATCACTGATACATATTGGTAGAGCCTTTAGGATCTTTGCTTGACTACCATCGTTGTAATGACAGTCACACTAGTGGGGGCTGGGTAGTCTATAAGCACATCCTTATACAGGTCTCTAGTCGTAGGATTATTGAGACAGGGCATCGATACTCCAGAGTAGACTAGTGTATACGCTTCTCATCCTAGCAGAGGAGATGGTCTGTCCCACAGCCGTCAGTACGTCGTACTGGAGATAGTCGGGCTCCGGGATCATGAAGAGGGAGCCAGTGTTTAACCGCATGAAATAGTGAATGGCATCGCGAGTAACCTCCAGGGAGAGGGCAGGCTCAACTAAAAATGCCTCTAGAGGAACGCCCTGGTTGTAGCCTAACTGTTGGACGAAGCGATGCGGATTATACCGCATGAAGATAGCAATGTCATTTCGGCGGAACACCAAATAACCCGGCCTGATCGAGTATAGATGCATAATCTCCTAAGGCTTTAAAGCCGGGACCCCATCTTTCGACAAATCAAACAATTGCTGAACGGACCCCGCTGGAGCGAAAAGGACTCGATCGCTGAAAACCATTCCGCCTTCATTTGAGTACGGATTCAGCAGTACGAGGAGAGCCTCTAACTGGGACGGATCGGGAGCGGAAGCATCAACCAATCTCATGATCCGCGGGAAAGTATATGATTCATAAAAATCGGGTCGCTGGTGTGCAACAAACGCTCCCAACACATGCATCTCGATCCACGACATGAAGTAGTGGAGGGAGAAATTAACGGTATTCGCACCCGGTTTCGAACTATTAGCAGCAACGCTTAACCCGTGATATAGATGCGACAACCACGCGACGCCAATAGCTAATCGTGCTCCTCCAACTATGCGATGAGCAGGATAAAAAACAGAGGCTCTCATAAAGCGGCGATGCATCGGCATGGCGAACCAGCTGAGCCAAAAACTGATAAAGCCGACGAAGAAAGTTTCTTCGTCCATGCCAGGGGCCGCGATCGCATCGAAAGCTATGGTTGACGAGTTTGGAATATAGAACTGCGGCAGGTCTTCCTCTTTGGCCGGCAGTTTCCTCAGCCCGAATCCAAAAGGGTCTTCAATTTTCGCGAATTTTGGAGCCTTTTTGGATAAGACATTCTCGCGAAGGAAGCAAGCAATAAAAGCGTCAAAGGTGACACCTTGCCCTTCCGAAATCACGAACAGCTTTTCAAAGATACCCAGGGCCTTGATTAGACTCGTATACTTGTGACGAATGGCGTTCTCGGTCGTCTGGCCGTCAAGCATAGCAGGCATCGTATCAAACACATACTCATCAGGAGGCAGTAACTCTTCGTAGTGCTCTCCCCTGATCGGCAACCCGGATATCTCACGAAACTCTTCCAGTGAAATCGAAATCTCACGATCCCCTAGCAAGAACGTGTTGGTGGGAAGATTCCATTGATTCAAGAAAGCCTTAACTCACTAGACGTGAGGGGCGTGTTGATAAAATAACGACGCATACACTGCTTGGTATAGCCCAACCTTCTGTAGACGCGCCCGTTGGGTAGAGAGAATATATTGAGCCCAGGAAAGGTAGCCCACTGGATGGCGGGGGTTAACGCCTACCTTATAAACCTGCCCCCAGAGCCGAGCTTCACCCTAACATATTCGGCGCCCCAGAATATCAATAGCCATCATAGGTTGGTTGGGTATCCCGGTCGTTGACGGCTCGAGTCGGCCCATGGGAGTCCAGTTAGTCGCCTTCACCGCATAAGCAGTCCGTGGGCGTTCCATAAGTGTATAGGGCAGATGGGTTCTGTCGGTGCTTCACAGGTAAAGTTACGGCGGCCCCTGATGATATGACCGTACCACGTCTCCCACAAGAGAAGATAGTACGGTTCCTGTCATGTGCCCTAATCATCGCCATAACCTCCTCGTCAGATGGCGATTGCGGAAAAGCGACTTCTGAGTGAGTATAAGGGAAGTCGGGAAGTGAGGTCATCGTTCCTGAAATAAGAGGAAAGGAAAAACCCATAAAATAATAATAATAATAATAATAATAATAATAATAATAAATAACAATAATAAATAATAATAATAAATAATAATAATAAATAATAAGGTAAAATAAAATAAAATAAAAGAAAACCGTGATGTGTGTTTCACGGGACCACTGTCTGCAAAACCAATGGACCCCACAAAATCTAAATAGCGGCTCACCAATGATGAAGCAAAATAATCATTGTGAGAATTAAAAAGGATTCTCATCAGGTAAACAGTGAAGTTTAAACGACTCTTAAAATGAGTTTTGTTGAAATGCACGACAGATTCAAATCTGTATTAGGGGTATTAAAATCCTAAAATACTCGAGAACACTAGGGAATAAAATTCCCAAAAGTGTCTGAGTCTTTCAGAGCTAAGCTCTGTAAATACGGAATTAAATTCCTTTAATAAAATGATTAAATCCCAGAAAACTCTTATGGCAAGGAGGCAAAGAAAATGGAATTAAATTCCAATGATCCTTAAAGATCGGTGGCAGGGTAAAACCCTAAGAGGAGGATTAACAATCCCTATTGATTCAAGACCTCAGAGTCTACAAAAAAAATGTGTTTGATTTGGATCTTTAAGAAATCAATCCAAGAAGAGAGAAACGCTCTGTCGATGGATTTAAAATTCAGGGAAAAAACAAAAAAGGGTTCCGTTCATAATCCTTACCAAAGGGTTCAGAATACAACGCATATATGCACTGCAATTAAAGCAACTGTTAAACTAAAACAGCCTCACGTGTTTAACATGTAAGTGCCTATATGCAACGTATATAGGCACTGCAATTAAAACAACTGTTAAACTAAAACAGCCTCACGTGTTTAACAAGTGAGTGCCTATATGCAACGCATATAGGCACTGCACTGTAAACAAACTATAGGCTAATAATTCTCAGGTGTTAAACACGTGAGCGCCTATATGCAAAGCATATAGGCGCTGCAATCAAACAGCTGACCAATTAAATAAACCTCACGTGTTGAACACGTGAGAGCACCTCCCTACGTAGAATTAAATTCTACTCAATAAGGAACCGTTGGATCAAAGATCCAATGGTCATTAAGTATAGAATTAAATTCTATTGATCTTTTTAAGTGAGGAGTGATATTTTCTGTTAACAGAAAGTTGGCGGATCAAAGATTCCATGAGATGGAAAATATTTTCCATATCTTTCTAAACAAAGAGAGATTGTGCTTCGTTAAACCGAGCACTCTTGGATTAAAAATCCAATAGTGATTAAAAGCCACAATTTTACAGAATAAAATTCTACATATGGGAAAATATTTCCCCAATCTTGTTAAAAAATAAGAAAAATATGTTCTGTAAGACAGAAATTCTTGGATCAAAGATTCAACGGTGGGTAAAATCTCCAAATCAATTGGAGTCTCTCAATGAGAGATTTCTTAAAACTAATTAACAAAGTTCTCTCCACTATATAAAGAACCCAAGACTTTAAGTCTCACGGAGAGAGGGTGGCAGAGAGAGAGAGAGAACTCCCCAAAGACTTAAAGAATATACAGTGGGCTTTTGAAGAAGAGGAGAATTTAATTTTCAAAGAAAAGATTTGTTTCCTTAAAACACTAGGTAAAGAAAAAAAAACACAAATATTGTTCTTTTCCTCTTCAAGGGTTTAACCCTTCATATAAGAACTTAGTTCTTCCTTTAGTTGAGATCCGCAGAAGTAGATCTCCCCACAAGGTGAGAATTTAATTATCATCGGGGAGATTCTGTCATGCAGATTCAAAACCTAGGGGAAAGAGTTGAGTTCAAAGAGTTTAACTCTTACAAAAAAAATATGGGAATTTAATTCCTCTGAAAACTAAGGTTTAACCCTATAAAAAGAATTTAATTCTTACAAAACAAAAGACATGAGATTCTCTAAATCCTAGGGACATTAACATGAGATCAAAATCTCCAAACACCCAGAAGGAAAGGCTGATGATTCATTAGCGTTTAAACACTATAACGAGGACCACACGTGTTTCCCATGTGAGCGCTTAAAGGAAGAACGAGAAGTGCTTCTTAAGGCAATCACGTGTTTTGCATGCACTCATCCAAAAGAAGGGGATAAAAACCTAAAAGCCAGAACCCAACTTTGGGGCGCCTCATGTGTTTCACACGTGAGCGCCACAAGAACCAAGTGCCCAGCACTTATATAAAAAGCAGGGAAATAAGTAGGAAGTGCCCATAATCCAGTGCCTCACGTGTGTCACGTGAGCGCCACAGAACTCTAGTGTTTAACACTAATCCGGTGCCTCATGTGTGTCATGTGAGCGCCACAGAACTCTAGTGTTTAACACTAATCAGATACCTCACATAAAATGCATGTGAGCATTGTATGTCTCAGCACTTAGCTCTGTTGGGTAACTATGGAGACCCAGATCTAGCCCAAATTGACTAAGTTCTTCCAATCAACTGAGCCCCTCTGCGCTCATCATTCCCCAAGATCTTAGTCCCAAACATGACTAATGATCTTTCAACTGATGATATTCAAAATAATGTTCATCTCACATCTCCTAAGTTAATCTTAGTCTCCAAAAATGACTAATGATTCTTAGATGATCCACCATGATCTTTTCCCTCAAACACGGGAATTGGTTCAAGGGTACATCTCTCTACACCTCTGATACATGTCGTTGTAATTCCTCAACGTCTTCAGAGAGGTGGCGGGTCCCGACAACCAACTGCTTTTTGGTGCACTTCCCAAACTGACGTGCATATCCCAAATCAAATCACATCCCAGACTGGATGCATCCCATATCATCGTTGCTCATCCCGTCACGTAACAAATACACGTGCACGCAAGATGGACAACCGAGACGTCCTTAAACTAAAATTTCACCTCCAAAATGGTGATCAACGGACCAAGACGTCCTTAAACTAAAATTTCATCTCCAAAACGGTAATCAACAGACCGAGATGTCCTCAAACTATAACTTCGCTTCCAAAATGGCGATAATGGACCGAAATGTCTCCAAACTAAGACAATGGAGCCTGATTGTTGATTTTTGGGATGTGTAGTTGGAAAATTGTGTAGAAATCACAACCAAAAATATTTGACCGCAATCAATAACGGTGTCGAATATAGCGCGTTAGTAAGTGCGGATCGTCCACAGGGAAAGTGTAATAGTTCGTCTTTTGAATTAGATGAATTGAAACTTTAAAGAAAAGAAAACAAACAATTCAAGATTTGTATTTGAAGTTCAAGAATTAGAAAATCTAGATCTAATAACAAGAAAAAGATAGAATCAAGAATTGAGATGTTTGTGATGATTTTTCCAAACCAAATATCAAGAATCTAAATGAGGCTCGTAGGAATCGATCGGATCTATAGATGTGATGTAATCTTACAATTACGTATTCTTATCCTTCGATGAACTGATACTAGATCGATGATGATCGATCGAGAATTAGGGATTTCTTATGAAACTAGGGTTTCATCTTATCCCTTGTTCTTTCGTCGATATCATTCACATTCTAGCCTCTAGTAAATTCAAGAAACGATCGTAGATCCCTAATTTCGAGCGATCACAATCAAGAAAGCATCGCAACGAAACTAGGTCATCGATTCTTGAATTTGCTAGGGTTTACAAAGCTCGTAGGACTCAAGAATCGTATTAAGATTTGTTACATCATCATTCTATTGATCGTCTCGACTCCTTTACGAGCGGAGTTTTACTCAAACATCACAACAAGAACTACAATTACAAATTGAGATCAAATCATGATGCAAGAATTTAAAGAAAGCAAGATTAAAGAATTTCATCTTTTATTTATATCAACAATTTCATTACAATCACTCAAGAACTACAAGAGGAAGAACTCGATCGTCGATTTGGCTTCGCTCATCTCCGTGAGTCACGGATCGGCTTGGATCACTTGCTCGATTGGAGATCGGCTCCGCTCGTAAAAGGTTGAAGGGCTTCTTGCTTGATTGGTACTCAAGATCTTGAATTTGGAGTGGAATTAGGGTTAGGGTTTCGCACAAGCCTTATCACTAGACTTGTGGAAGAAGATGAAGAATTGAAGAATGAGCAACTAAGATTAACTAAGATTGAACAACCCCAACCCTTAGATCTAGAATCCTATTTATAGATCTCAAAACCCTAGATCTAGGAATTTAAATTTGAATTTCCCTCCAAAAGTTTGTTAACAAGATTTGAATTTCCCTCCAAAAGTTTGTTGAGGAGAAGCTTCTAGATGTGATTAGTTAGGAGGGAGCTTCTAGAAATAGTTTGTTAGGAGCTTAATCAAGATTAGCTTAATTAATCATCTTTGCTGATCTGGCAGTAGCTTCGCGAGAATTCTGGAATTTGACATATCATTCTGAGCTGTAGCCACTGAGATAAGAATTGTGCCTGAAAAATGGGGAGCTGATGTGGCCAAGCCGCTGCGGAACCGCGGCGCAAGCCGGCTCCCGCCGCGGTTCCGCGGCGCTTTTGGGGCTTTAGAGCTTGGTATATCTGCAGTGATCTTGGGCTGACAATTGGGCCTTTCTTTGATATGTTGATTTTTATATTTCCTTTTGAGTTGCTACCAGATCTGAAATTATTGAGTTGGCGTATTTTTGATCAGCTCTTTTGGCTTTGCTCCTGCAATTTCCTGCACAAATCTCGACACAAGTGTTGCGCAATACAGGGATGATGCGATGCCATGATAAACACACAATTTCCTCAGAAATGTCGGTTTTAGAGTTTAACACATGCAATCTGATATTTCAGGACTGTTTTGCTAATATGTGAAATATGAATACCGCACACTTCTAAATAAGTGCAAATGATAGGGAAATTGCCGTGTTAAAAATACATTATTTTCGACTGATCAAATTCCCCCAAACTTATTTTCGATCGTCTCGAGCGAATTGTTTTATTAAAAAGAGAAGGAGAAAATAAAGAAAGAGAAAAACTAACTAGCACACTTTCGTAGACAACATGATTGCACTGAGCACGTGCAACAAGCCTTTAAATCTCTAGGTGTCCCTAGTAGGAGGAGTGTTGTCTCCTTAGGGTTTTCAGCGGATTGCACCCACAAAATCTAATAATAAAAGAAAGATCATGAATATTACATTTAAAGAGAAGAATCGTAGAAGAAAAGCCTTGAAAATTAGGGTTTCCAACTAAGCTAGCTTTACGGTTGTCATGAGCCCTATCTTAATGGTCATGAAAAAATGTCAGAAATCACGTCCTCCCTCAATAAAACATCGTCTTATTCTTCATTCCTATCTTTCTTCCAAACATCGATCATATAACCCTGCGTATGTGTAAAAGACATCCCTACACCCGGAGAATTCAATTCAAGCTATCATACTCTTGCCCATCGGCCTCAGTACTTTTTAATTAATGAATATTTAAACGAATTTTCTCACACACTTTCATGCGACCGTTAATACTTCTTGAGGTACTAACCGACCGATTACTCATGTGCTTGCTTACTTGGTGTATTTTCCTCGTCATGCACCACCTCAGGCATAGCAGTGACTCCCAGACTAGTTGGCCTTAGGGCACTAGGTGAAGAGGCACCCTCGCTATATATTTTTTATTGCCCTCGGTGATAACAAAACCAGTGTCCATTTTTCTCACCACTTTATATATTTTTTTATTCACTTTTTCTTTTTATTTCCTTCATACATCGGCTTTAAGACAAGAGCATTTCAAGGTATCCTCTACTATCCCGGGCTTCAAGACGTGTGTAAGTGCAAATAGCAGGGTATCAACATTCAAAATGTTTGGCTTCCAGAATAGAAACTATTTTTCAGACTTATTTTTATCCTCAGATTAGTGACTTCCTTCATCTTACTAACCCTTGGGACAACGGCTCATAACTACTTATTACTAGTTCGTATAAGAAAACTTCTAATTTTCTTAGTTTTCTTAAATTTTTCTAATCTCATGGATGTAATTGTTCACTATCTAAACTTTTATTATCTTATTTATGTACAAAAATATTTTTATGTTTTGAATTTTTTTAAATTTTTATAGGTTTTTGAAAAATGTTTTGTGCTTATGCAAATGATATGCAAATGATGCGAAAATAAGCACAAACCTCCCCCAAACTTGTTTTCAACAGTGTCCTCACTGTTGCCTTCTGCTAAATCTCGAAAAAACCTGTAAGCTTGGGAGGAATTTATTAGTGGGGTCAAAATATTTAAGTGAAGAACCTCCTCCAAACTTATTTTTGGCTCAAAATTTTGTAAAAATTTTCTTTCCAAGAGCCAGAAAAAATGTCCCCTCCAAACTTAAGCAATGTTAATCTTTGAAAATCACATGAGGGGGTCAAGAATTAGTGGTCGATGCCAAGCTTTGCAAAGACCGAATGTTAACACCAACCATTCATAAATTTTATCAATGCAGTGCTCTGGTTGGTGGAAGAAGAAGTGGGGAAAGGGTAAGTGGTGGAATAGAATATGTGTGCGTCTCATTTTGGAGAGACGAAGCAGTGAAAGTGATGGATTACTCGCATTCTTTTTACAGTTCAGAAGAAGGAGTGGAGGTTCAATTTCAGTGATTGGATGATGATTCATCTCAACACCCGTGTCATTCAAAAATGTGAGTTCATCAGCGAAGATCTCCTCAAAAGTTCGATCAATACCCCGATGAATAATGTCATCACAAAGTGCGGGGTGATCTTCAGACTCCAAAAGCAATTCATAATCGGTGTTAATTGTTGACCCGGACATCTCGGTGGAAGAGTCCGTATGTGTATGATACATAGTTGGGTCAAACAATAACGTATGAAAAGAGTCAAGATCGGTATCACGAGGATCATCAAATTCGCTACTGTCAACATCCATTAAGTCGACAGAACAGACCTGAGCAGTAGGTTCGGAGGGTACACTTCCCAACTTGTAAATGTTCAGCTCAATTGACCTATTCCCGAAAGATAGGGTCATAGAACCATTACGACAGTTGATTATTGCATTGGAAGTGGCCAAAAAGGGGCGACCTAAAATCACCGGAATTTGATTCCGTGGGTTCGCTACAGGCTGTGTATCAATTACAATAAAGTCCACAGGGAATATAAATTCCCCGATTTTTATTAACACATCCTCCAGTTCACCCCTAGGTTTGGTGATTGATCGGTCAGCCATCTGGAGAGTGCAATGGGTTGGCTTCAACTCTCCGATCCCTAACTGCTCATAGACTGAGAATGGAAGCAAGTTAACACTAGCGCCAAGGTCTAGTAGAGCACGATTGATGTGTTTTTCCCTGATAGAAATGGAAATAGTTGGATATCCAGGATCCTTACGTTTCCTCGGTAATTGTTGGGGGAAAGCCGTGTCTACTGTCTTTGCCATGAATATCTTCTTGGGCACTTGAGTCTTCCTCTTCCTAGTGCACAAGTTCTTAAGAGTTTTCGCATAGGACGGAACTTGTTGGATGGCATCTAGGAGAGGGATGTTGATGTTAACTTGCTTAAACATGTCCATAATCTTCTCCATATGTGGACTCGATGTGTTAGCCCTTAACCGATTAGGATAAGGTGCTTTAGCAATAAGCGCTGGGTCCATCATAGAAGAAGAAAGTGGGGGTAGACATGATCCCAAAAGAGGAGTAGGGATCGTCTGTGGAGAACTAGAAGAGATGGGCTGAGGTGGCGAGCCTTGTGGGAAACGAAGAATAGGCTCGCAAGAAGGTGGTGGGGTAGAAGAACTAGGGTCAGAATTAGAAGTGTGTGTGTGAGGAAAGGTTTCAGCCGGGGTGTTATTGATTGATTTATCAGTATCATCAAACTCTTCCCCAACGTGATTGTCAAGCACTCTTCCAGATCTCAACGTGGTTGCATTCACAAGATGTGAATAGCCAGGATTGGGTAAAAGTTGAGCTGGAAGTTTCCCTTTCTCTCTTGCACTCATTTCGGCTTTTAGTTGTGCAATTTGTGCTTCCATCGATTTGATATTATCATTTTGAGAGACAATGATCTTCATTACATTCTCGACGGAAGATTGCAAACTTGCCGTCCCTTGGATGGATTGTTTCATGAAAGTATCCAAGGTTTGTGCTAGTGCAGAGGTGTTATCTGTACCGGTCAATTGCAAAGGACTAGACGGTGCAAAAATGTTGGCCGGATTTTGAAAGTTATGTGCTTGGAAGGGGTGCTGACTCAATTGAAGTTGTGGTTGCTGCTGTGGTGGAGGGACCCTTTGGAAATTATTCGTGTTTGGAACCGTGTTTTGAGATTGGGATTGGTTCCAAGCAAAGTTAGGGTGATTCCTCCAACCCTGATTATATGTGGAGGAAGATGGATCGTTTCTAGGTCTTTGAAATGCGGCATTGGTATGCTCGTGACTTTGAAACGGAGAATTAAGTGGACATTCTTCCATCAAATATGATGGATCAGAACAGCATCCACATATAGTTTTGGAGAGTGATATTTGATTTAGGGCGGCAGCTAAAAATTTGTTTTCCATATTCTCGAGTTTCTTGTGTATAGCTGAAATGTCAGCTCTAACTCCTATGGAAATATCATTGCCATCCCTAAACGATTGACTCACACCCTCCCACTGTAAAGATTTTTCAGCGAAATTTTCTAGAAAATTACAGGCTTCCCCATCATCTTTAGTCATGAAGTTGCCTTGACACATGGATTCAAGGGTCTGTCTTGTGTTAGGATTAATACCTTCATAAATGATTCGGCACAGTTCCCATCTCGGGATGCCGTGATGTGGACATTGGACTAACAGATCCTTGAAACGTTCAAGACATTTTGAAAATGTTTCATTTGGAAGCTGGGTGAATTGATAGATTTCGCTACGGACTCGAGCTGTTTTATGATGTGGGTAGAATTTCTTAAGGAATGCTTTGACAAAGTCTTCCCAATTTGAAATGGAATGTGCGGTAGTGTTATACAGCCACTTCTCGGCTATATCGCACAAGGTGAATGGGAGAAGACGAAGACGCAAAGCATCCACAGACAACTGTGAGGTACCCATCATTGCGCATACATTTTCAAATTTCGTGATAAACACGTATGCGTCCTCAGACTCGAGACCGTGAAATTTTGGTAGAAGGTTGATGTATTGGGGTTTAATCTGAAAATTTTCCCTGTTGGCTGGTGGAATGGAAAGACAGGTGGAAAGGAGACCTCGTGTTGGATAGCACCTCTCTTGGAGAGAGATGCGAGGTGGATTCTGCGCACCAACGGACGGCGGCAGAATAGTGGTAAAGAAGTTCGATGGAGACGGATCCATCGATGTGGGTGTGGTGGTGGGTAAAGAAAAGTAAGTGTAGAAATACCGACTTTAGGGTCGATCGGGGAAACGCGGACTAACGGGCACTAGAATCCCGTTGTCCAGCCTATCTTGCACTAAAAAGGGTTAGTACAAGTGGCAGCGTTAATTTATAATTAGGGGAGAGAATGAATGTGGTGTTTGCTTTGAAAATTGGACGGATTTTTGAAAAAATGATGCAACACAACAAATGCAATAAGCAAAACCCTAATTCTAGGGGTCGCCTAGGTCAGATCTCTAGACCACTCCTAACTGCCAGAAGACAAGACGCAGGATAAATCCTCCACTGCCTCTTTGTCCCCCTGTGGCCAGGTAAGTGCCAAGTAAGTAGGAAGGTACTCCACTACGTAAGTAGTGGGCCTAATTAATAACCACTAGCTTTCGACACACTTTCCTTAGACACCACAAGAAAACGCGGATAAGCAATGAATTACCCACGGCCTTCTTCTGTCCTAAGTGAGCGCGACAGTCCTTAGAGTCATCTCTAGATATTTTTTTAGTTAATGTGGGTCAATGCGGATGCAAGTTTTGCGATTTTCGGGGCCTAGGAAGGGTAATGAACTCCCCACCTAATTTGGATTTGGTCTTTGCCCCTTAATATCCGTATTTGTTATGCAAACAACCAAGAAACAAAAACACGCACAAATTTAATTTTCTTTTTAGCGGCGCTGCGATTTTTGCAAAGAAGCCTGCAGAAAATTATTAGTTGGAGCTAAGAAGAGGAGAGAGGAGAAGGTAAGAAGTCACCTGAAGTAAAATTTTCAGAGAGAACCCTCAAACTAGCCGCGGTTCTGCCGCAATTGGGTCTTATTGCCGCCCTTCCGCGGTGACTTAGTCAGATCACTTGAAAAGAAAATTTTCAGAATACTCCTGATCACTTCCCTAGTCCTCTGGAAATCTCCAAAAATTATTTCACATTCACAGAAAGCTCCAGATCTCCTTACAATAAACCACAACAAATTGTTTAGGGTTTGTGCGAATTTCGATCTCAAGAAATGTAATGGAATAAATCTTTCAATTCAAACTTCAATATAAAACGAATTAGCCCGCGATCCCCGGCAACGGCGCCATTTGATTGTTGATTTTTGGGATGTGTAGTTGGAAAATTGTGTAGAAATCACAACCAAAAATATTTGACCGCAATCAATAACGGTGTCGAATGTAGCGCGTTAGTAAGTGCGGATCGTCCACAGGGAAAGTGTAATAGTTCGTCTTTTGAATTAGGTGAATTGAAACTTTAAAGAAAAGAAAACAAACAATTCAAGATTTGTATTTGAAGTTCAAGAATTAGAAAATGTAGATCTAATAACAAGAAAAAGATAGAATCAAGAATTGAGATGTTTGTGATGATTTTTCCAAACCAAATATCAAGAATCTAAATGAGGCTCGTAGGAATCGATCGGATCAATAGATGTGATGTAATCTTACAATTACGTATTCTTATCTTTCGATGAATTGATACTAGATCGATGATGATCGATCGAGAATTAGGGATTTCTTATGAAACTAAGGTTTCATCTTATCCCTTGTTCTTTAGTCGATATCATTCACATTCTAGCCTCTAGTAAATTCAAGAAACGATCGTAGATCCCTAATTTCGAGCGATCACAATCAAGAAAGCATCACAACGAAACTAGGTCATCGATTCTTGAATTTGTTAGGGTTTACAAAGCTCGTAGGACTCAAGAATCGTATTAAGATTTGTTACATCATCATTCTATTGATCGTCTCGACTCCTTTACGAGCGGAGTTTTACTCAAACATCACAACAAGAACTACAATTACAAATTGAGATCGAATCATGATGCAAGAATTTAAAGAAAGTAAGATTAAAGAATTTCATCTTTTATTTATATCAACAATTTCATTACAATCACTCAAGAACTACAAGAGGAAGAACTCGATCGTCGATTTGGCTTCGCTCGTCTCCGTGAGTCGCGGATCGGCTTGGATCATTTGCTCGATTGGAGATCAGCTCCGCTCCTTAAAAGGTTGAAGGGCTTCTTGCTTGATTGGTACTCAAGATCTTGAATTTGGAGTGGAATTAGGGTTAGGGTTTCGCACAAGCCTTATCACTAGACTTGTGGAAGAAGATGAAGAATTGAAGAATGAGCAACTAAGATTAACTAAGATTGAACAACCCCAACCCTTAGATCTAGGCTCCTATTTATAGATCTCAAAACCCTAGATCTAGAAATTTAAATTTGAATTTCCCTCCAAAAGTTTGTTGAGGAGAAGCTTCTAGATGTGATTAGTTAGGAGGGAGCTTCTAGAAATAGTTTGTTAGGAGCTTAATCAAGATTAGCTTAATTAATCATCTTTGCTGATCTGGCAGTAGCTTCGCGAGAATTCTGGAATTTGACATATCATTCTGAGCTGTAGCCACTGAGATAAGAATTGTGCCTGAAAAATGGGGAGCTGATGTGGCCAAGCCGCCGCGGAACCGCGGCGCAAGTCGGCTCCCGCCGCGGTTCCGCGGCGCTTTTGGGGCTTTAGAGCTTGGTATATCTGCAGTGATCTTGGGCTGACAATTGGGCCTTTCTTTGATATGTTGATTTTTATATTTCCTTTTGAGTTGCTACCAGATCTGAAATCATTGAGTTGGCGTATTTTTGATCAGCTCTTTTGGCTTTGCTCCTGCAATTTCCTGCACAAATCTCGACACAAGTGTTGCGCAATACAGGGATGATGCGATGCCATGATAAACACACAATTTCCTCAGAAATGTCGGTTTTAGAGTTAAACACATGCAATCTGATATTTCAGGACTGTTTTGCTAATATGTGAAATATGAATACCGCACACTTCTAAATGAGTGCAAATGATAGGGAAATAGCCGTGTTAAAAATACATTATTTTCGACTGATCAGAGCCCAAATGTTCTCTTTTGTTGGATCTGAAATAAAAATAATCCTAAACCCTTGTTAAGTGGATCTTAGTCTCAAATTGGACTAACGTGTCCTTAATAAAAAACCAACCGAGCCCCCAACTGCTCGTATACATTTAAGTCGATCTTGATCTCAAAATGGATCAACGATCCTTAAATCAACCCAAACCCAAATCTGATAAATACGGATTTGGACTAATCCACGCCCTACGAGCAATAACATAAATTAGTCTTCGTATACAATCCACAAACAACCTAAACAAATGAAAACACACACGACACGAAGTGAACTTCCTGAGCAGGAGAAAGTGGTTATCGCGATGCGGTAACGTAATTAACTGCAGGGGCTCGCGCCTGCAGAGAAGAGCGTCCCACAATCAAAAACCCCTCGCAAAATGAGGGGGAATCTGACGAAGTCTGCGACAAGGGCCGCATCCGTTCAAACCTCCAATATACGGTACCATAAATCAATTTGGCATCTTCGGAGAGGTGCACGGATAAATCCAAATAGCATCTGCCCCCAAAATTCAGGCCAGACGTCTTAACGTCCCGGTCGCGTCTTTCGGCGGTAAACAAGCGCACTTGGTTCTATCGTTCCTGACGATTAAACCTTAAGCCTCGGTTACTCAAACGTACTAGCAAACGTCAACACATTCGCTTTTCGCATGATAACTGCTTCATATATCGAGTAGAAGAAAATATGTAACCATCTACTGCTGTCGCTCTATAGTCTAACTGGAGCAGCACTCTTTAAATTCCGAATCAATGAAGATATAACTCTTAAGTGTATCCACATTACGGGGTTCGACTCCTTACATGAAAATAAGGCCAAACCAAGAAATAATACGTCGTTGTCACGTCGCATAGATTATCCCATAATCATCGC
Source organism: Agapanthus africanus (assembly GCA_030015575.1). Classification (NCBI taxonomy): domain Eukaryota; kingdom Viridiplantae; phylum Streptophyta; class Magnoliopsida; order Asparagales; family Amaryllidaceae; genus Agapanthus; species Agapanthus africanus. The sequence continues at coordinate 437,356,330 of JASDDO010000004.1, forward strand.
ATAGCTTATCTCTTGGCGCTTAGATACCTTATAACTACTACTCAATATAAACTGTGAGTGCTCGGCAATAAAACATTTGATCACTAATGACATTGCTCTTCATCACATTCAACGCGTAGAGCGATCCTAAATGCGCCAGTCCTCCGAAAATCACTACATCTCGATGGTGCTGCGTCGTGTAGCCCCGCTATATTGCTGCCGCCTCAATGGTGCTGCGTCATATAGCCCTGTTACATCGCTGCCACCTCGTCACTAGCGTACAACTCTTTCAGCATGTTCATGTAATATTAAACTAATATTTCTATTTTATTATGTTATCATCATTTATCATCTCACCCCTGGTGAGACTGACGATATCTTGACTTTATTATGGATACGTTAAGATTATAGCATATATTGGAGTACCATTCTTTCCCAAAGAACGTTTCGTTTTCAACCCATCTTAATAACAATAATAAATCTAACGCCAAAGAAAGAAGAAGGCCTATGGCCCCAACAACATCCTTCAAAATTATAAAATTTAAAATTTTGTTCAAATAATTGAAAAACGGATCATAAATTTTCTAGAAACGGAGTAAATTGGGTAGTTGAATCTAAACTCACGTCTCCTCTCGAAATCTCCCACTTGAAATTCGTCAGATTAATGCACTATGAGTCTTTGTATATATAATATGCCATGCACAATACAAAATGCAACAACTAATCTAACAAATTTCATTTTCATTTAAATTACCTTATCTAATTTTGTCCGTTTAATTCGTGTTTTCGTTTTATTCGTGAAATTAAAGAGCGTCCCAGGCGCTTCTACTGGAACAACCACCCATCAAATCTCCAAAATTTTATGTGAGAATAAAAATTTGAAATTTTTGGAGAGCAAACAAAATTTTTGAAAAAAATATAACTTGCAGGATTAACAGCAAAACCCTTAACTAATCCAAAACTTGAGTGGGAAACTCCCCAAATATAAGAAAACTCGAAAAAAATATTTTTCTGGGATTTTCTGGATTTTTTTTTTAAATTAAAAAAATGGACCGGCACGGGAAGCCAAGCCTTTGACTCGGCTCGGTTCCAGCCCAGCTTGAGCCGTCGATCCCGGCCCGGCTTGAGCCGCCGAGCCTGGTCGGCCCGGCTCGGAACTGGTGGCTCCCTCCCTCCCTCCCCCACAATTTTTTTTAAGATGCCTTTTTAAAAATTGATTTTTTCTTCCTCCTCTTCTCCTTTCTAAAAAAATCTGAAAAAATTAAATTTTCTGAAATTATTTTTTTTGTTAAAAAATTTTTGGTCCAACACCACAATCAATTTTTTTTGTTTCCAACCAAAATCCCAAAAAAATAAATTTGGTTGCAAACCAAAAATAAAAAAAAAAATTAGTTTCAAACCAAAATCTAAAAAAATATTTGGTGCCATCGCCAAAATCCAAAAATCTTTTTTGTCTAACCAAAAAATCAAAATAAATATCTGGTCCAACCAAACTCCCAAAAAAATATCCCAAAATTTTAGGATTTAGAAAGAAATGCGATCTTACCGCATTTAATACTCACCAAAAGAGAAGAAAAAAATTTAAAAAAAAATTCACACAAAAGTTCTAATCTTTATAATAAATTTATCTCATCTTTATTCTATGGGTTTGTTTCCTCCCAATAAGAGAGCCAGGCTCTGTTCAAAATTTGAACTGAGACAGCGCCTCACGTGCAAAGTACGAGAGCGCCAACGCTCAGAGTTAAAAACTCTGAGGCAGCGCCTCAAGTACAAAGCACGAGAGCACCAGCGCTCAGAGTTAAAAATTCTGAAGCAGCGCCAGAACTAAAAGTTCTCCACCCTTGGATTAAAAATCCAACGGAGATGATAAATCATCAGAGCACAGAATTAAATTCTGATTGAGAAAATACTCCTCAAATCTTTCTAAACAATAAAAATTGTGCTCTGTAAATCAGAGCACCGTTGGATCAATGATCCAATGGTGATTAAAAATCACCAAGACACAGAATTAAATTCCGATTGAGGAAATATTCCTCAAATCTTTCTAAATAAGAAAAATTGTGCTCTGTAAATTAGAGCACTGTTGGATCAAAGATCCAATAGTGATTAAAAATCAGAATAACTTCTGTATGGGAAAATATTTTCCCAATTTTGTTAAAAACAAGAAAAACGTTTTCTATAAAATAGAAGTCCTTAGATAAAAAATCTAACGGTGGATTAATTCCCCAAATCAATTGAGAAATCTCTCAATGAGAGATTTCCTTAACAGAATCAACAAATCAGCCTCCATTATATAAAAGCCCCAAGACTTCAAGTTTTGCACAGAGGAACCCCCCGCCATAAACATCAAACTTCAGAGACGAAAGCAATTTCTTCTCAAGGTAAATAAAAATAAGAGAGATCACAGCATCTCCTTCATATTTAAGAGTTTAACTCTCATATTAGAAGAACTTAGTTCTTTTTCCAGATCTCAGATCTATAAGACAAAGTCTTTCATAAGTAAGAATCTAATTCTCAGAGAATTGAATCGAGCAGAATAAAAAATTCAGTGCTTAGCACTCCAAGTCTGGCGCTCAGCGCCGAGCGCACCACGTGCTCCTCACGTGGGGCTATCTTATAAGAAACGCTTAGCATTTAAAGTCTGGGGCTCAACGCCAAGTGCTCCACGTTCTCCTCATGTGGGCGCTATTTAATAATAAAGCGCTTAGCACTTAAAATCTGGCGCTCAGCGCCAAGCGCTCCACGTGAAGAGTTGCCTAGCACGGCAACAAGGTTTCGGGAGGTATTTTCCATGCCATATTAAAATTTTATCCGTTCTAGCTAACCCAAACATAGAATCGTTTACTAAAAATTCGACGGAATGAAATGCAAACAACTTTGCAAGTAAAGTGAACAAAGAATACAACCTTTGTAGACCGGTCCTTCACTTCATTAGCTCCATGTAGTAGTCCCTTCGCTGCGATCATGAAGTCCTGGACTCTAGAGAGGTTCCCATGAAGAAATGAACATGCTTGCATCGAAATCTTCGAGACCGAAGATGATCTATGTCGAGGAGACACTAATCCAAGCTATCTCTTCACTAATTATAGAATTGTAGGGTGTTTTTCGTCACCCCATTGAGATGGGAATACCCGCGCGCTTGTCAGGCGCATTACAGATTCCCCCTGCCTAGGGTAGGCTGGGGTTTATTGATTGTGGGGATCCGAATCTCCGGCAGCCGCGGACTAAGCTGCCGTTAATTACCCTTCGCCTTTGGAGCGAGAGAACCTCTGATTGACGGGTTAAACTGGTCATGCGAACTCAATATGCAGTGTTGTGTTTTGAAGGGATTTTGGATATATCGGGAGCCCCACAGAGTTTTTACGGGGGTCCCGCTATCCGGATAGCGGGCTGGGGGTCAAGGGGGCTAGCAGCCCCCTTACGGGATGTGGGGCAGTGCCCCGTTAGAATTTTTTTCTAACAGGGACAGTGTCGTGGAGTATGTGCGTGTGTACATATGTATACATATGTATATATATATGTATATACATAAAAAGGGGGAAAAGCATCCAAAGGATGCGTGGGGCCAGCGCCAGCGCTTTGAGCGGGCGCTCGGGCGCTAGCGCACTGAGCGCTAGCGCGCCACGTGTCAGCACGTGGGCGCTCGGGCGCTAGTGCTTTGGGCGCTAACGCTCTGATCGCAAGAGCGCTAGCGCACTGAGTGCTAGCGTGCCACGTGTCAGCACGTGGGCGCTAGCGCTCTGAGCGCAAGAGCGCTAGCGCGCCACGTGTCAACACGTGGGCGCTCAAGCGCCAGCGCTTTGGGCGCTCGCACTCTGAGCGGTAGTGCTCTTGCGCCCAGAGCGCTGGCGCGCGCACCACTTATTAGCACGTGGGCGCTCGAGCAGCAAAAAGGACTTGGTCCCTGCAATGGGAGTTGTACTCCTAGAAAGGAGCACTTATTATTCTCTCTCTCTCTCTCTCTCTATATATATATATATATATATATATATATGAGGAGTTAAACTCCTAAGATGTTTTGAAGCTGATGAAGGGCTTCTCCCCTTGAGCCCTAGTTCTTCCCCCAAAGTGGGGTTTCTGGAGATGAGTCTCCTTCTTCTTCTTTTGTTAGCCGGATCTTGAAGATCAAGAAATATGAGATTCTAAAAATCTCTCCTTTCTGAGATCTGATGGCAGATCTGAGTTCCCCTTTGTGGGTTTTGTGGTAAAAAACTATTTAGTTTTGGAAAAGGAAGAGTAAAACTCTTGATTTAATTAAAAAAAGAGGAAGGTTTATAACCTTGAGGAAGGAGAAGATCACAGATCTAGATTTTTCTTTGGAGAGAGAAAAAGTTGTTGAGATATTTTCATTATCTTTGCCTTTATAGGCCATACACTTTACATATAGCCTCTTGGGCTTCACAAAATGGCATTTTGCCCATCCCATGGCTCATGTGGCATTTCTTTTTGCACATAAACCATAGGCTTTACAAAAATTTGGCTTTATGCCCATTCATACATAAAAAATTACATAAAAATTATTTATTACATGATTTCATTTTGGGCATGGAGAAGGGCCGGCCGCTTCATGTTCGGACTCGACCTGGGCATGGGCCCACTTGATCCGGGCTTGGGCCTACTTGGCTTAGGGTTGACCTTGACTTTGACTTGGTCAACCGGGATGCAATTTTCGACCCCAACAAAGTGCCCCCCATCAATAAATGCACACCACATATGTGGGTCGTGTGCATGAAATTGATGGATTTTCATTCGTGTGGAGGAGACTTGCTTTGGTTCCCATATTTTGGGATGCACTGCCCTTTTAACGACATGGGCGGTCAACGCTTGACGCGTCTTTGAGACGGAGTGTCCGTGGTAGATGTTTCCGTGGCCCGGAGTGATTTAGTAGACGTGCCCCTGGCACGGAGTATCGCTGGTCGACGTTTCCCCGAGGCGGAGTGTCTGTTTGACGTTTCCCCGAGACGGAGTGTCGGTGATTGACGTGTCACCAACACGGAGTGTCTGCTTGAGGTTTCCCCGGCACGGAGTGTAGCTGGTCGACGTTTCCCCGGTACGGAGTGTCGCTGGTCGACGTTTCCCCGAAGAGGAGTGTCGGCTGGTTGACGTGTCCCCGGCACGGAGTGTCTGCTTGATGTTTCCCCGGCACGGAGTGTCCCTGTTGGACGTTTCCCCGGTACGGAGTGTCGCTGGTCAACGTTTCCCCAAAGCGGAGTGTCGGCTGGTTGACGTGTCCCCGGTACGGAGTGTCTGCTTGACGTTTCCCCGGCACGGAGTGTCGCTGTTGGACGTTTCCCTGGTACGGAGTGTCTCTGGTCGACGTTTCCCCGAAGCGAAGTGTCGGCTGGTTGACGTGTCTCCGGCACGGAGTGTCTGCTTGACGTTTCCCCGGCACGGAGTGTCGATGGTCGACGTTTCCCCGAAGCGGAGTGTCAGCTGGTTGACGTTTCCCCGAGGCGGAGTATCTGTAGTCGACGTGCCCCCGGCACAGAGTGTCTGCTTGACGTTTCCCCGAGGCGGAGTGTCGGCTAGTTGACGTATCACCGAGACGGAGTGTCTGCTTGACGTTTCCCCGGCACGGAGTGTCGCTGGTCGACGTTTCCCTGAAGCGGAGTGTCAGCTGGTTGACGTTTCCCCGAGGCGGAGTATCTGTAGTTGACGTACCCCTGGCATGGAGTGTCGGTGTTTGACGCAGAGGTCGATGTTGGAATTGGTTGGTTTGATCTGTTTTGGGTTGACATCAGCATCGCTACACTGGAATATGGTACCGTGAGCGAATCATCATCTGTCATGAGAGGATTTGGGAATTGGTTTTCTGTCGGCATCTGCATTGCTGCACTGGAATAATACCAGGAGCAACTTATCATTTGCCCCGGGAGGATTTGAGAATTGTTTTTTTTTGTCGGCATCTGCATTGCTGCACTGGAATAATACCAGGAGCAACTCATCATTTTCCCCGGGAGGATTTGGGAATTGTTTTTTTTTTTTCGGCATCTGTATTGCTGCACTGGAATAATGCCTGGAACAACTCATCATTTGCCCCGGGAGGATTTGGGAATTGTTTTTTTTCTAAGCATCAGTATCGCTACACTGGAATATGGTACCAAGAGCGAATCATCATGTCACGCCCCGCTTCCCAGTATATGGGGACGCGACGAGTTCCGCTACGTATATACTCAGAAGTACATACGCTAAGCGTATCTAAACAATATAAAATAAATACACAAGAGACAAGGGATAATAAAAACAACAATTTTTATTTATTAACATTCTTTTATACAATGCATGAAAAGGAAATACAACTGAAATAAAAAGATGCCTAAACAATGGCATAACAGGAAATGAAAAGTACAGAAAGGGAAAGTGTACAATGAAACTAGAGCTCTGGTTCTTCAGCAAACTGGTCCAAGTCTCCTACAGATGGCTCGATCTCCACCGGGTCTAAACCACCTGACGACATTCAAAGAAGAAAGAAATAGAATGTCGTCAGCGAACAGGTCGCTCGGTAAGTCCCAAAGATAAGGGAGAAATAGACAGAGAGTAAGAGAGAGAGAGAGAGAGAGAGTAGCTTTTAATGTTGTATTATAATATTGTAATGTTGTATTAACGCTGTTGTTTGTAGCCTGGTACAGAAGATGCCAGTGTATACGAGGGGAGTCCCACTTACACCGGGGACCTTGGTAACCTGTAGTACAATACTCCGTCGATAATACCACGGAACAACGGCATGGATGTAATTACGTATTAAGTGACCATCTCGTGCCACCTTTAACATATTCCGTATCAGTCTACCCCTTAAACCCCGCAGTATTTTGATTGTATTGTTTGTCTTGTAAATTGTATTGATTGTATAATTGATTGACTGACCGAAACCATGATATCGGTAAATGGATATAACTGTAGAGTCATGTAAATGGAATAACTGAGAATCATGTAAATGGAATGTATATCCATGGTTCGGTTCAGTCAAGTTGTATTGATTGATAATTGAATTCATGGATTCATGTGTTCATATTGAATTGGAATATTGTAGATTGTAGATTGACTTGAATCATATTCAAGTCAGATTAATCAGACTCAAGCCCGAGTCAGACAATCAGAAATGTGAATCGAAGTCTTATAATTGCTAGGGTCCTTAGGGTAATTTATAAAACTTGAGGGTTTTTTTTTATGTAAAAACACTTTTATATACTTTTCAAAATACACCTCAAGTATTTATTATTCGTCTTTAGAGTTGTAATGAGGGTGGATTTTATATTGTGACATTTCTAGTGAAAATATCATAGTTTTTATAATTAAAGGTATTTATCTATAATATTGATTTATTTGAAGTTCATGGTATTTTAGTGTAAAATTTATTCTTGTGATTTTTAGAAAAATGTGGAATATTTATATTATAATAAAATAGATATTTAAATGATAAATATACATATATTTATATAAAAATAATTTTAATAAATGTTTTATATTCCAAAAATCTCATTTTCTTAAGATGTCGTATTTTAAACCTTTCGAGACCGAATGCTCCTTGCGGAGTTCTGAATCTCGCACTACTAAGCCCGAGGATGTGAGATAATCCGCACCATCCCGAACGGGTTCCCCAAAAATGGGTTGTAGCGGCGCTTTGCAAAGATTGTAAAATACTAATCCTTTAGAAAACGGTTTTATAAAGTAAAAGGTATTTATTTGCAAAAGTGTGAATTTTCCGTATTTTAGATTTTAGGGTTTCCTAAGTCAACTAGCCTATTTCTAAATGGTCTAAACGACAAGCCGTTAGATGCCTCAAATCGCCTCTTCACCGCCAATTGTGGCCAGGTAAGTACAAATGAGGAAAGGAGGGATCCGCTCACGAATCACCGTGAGACGGGACTTTTAAAGTTACCTTTCTCACTTGCCTAGCCTAGACACCATAAATTCAGGTTTAGATAAACGATCGATATCCACAACTTATCGTATTATTCCTAGAAAAAGGTATTTGTTTTAAAAGTGTATCAAAGTTAAAACTTTTAGAAATATTTTTATTAAGAATATGGTATTTACATGAAAGTATTATTTTATCGTATTCTAAGTTTTTGATGATATCGTTTTAGGTTGTATATGCGTGTGTGTGGAGGTAGGTCATTACCTCGTGCTCTACTTTAAATGCATAGCAAAGTTAAGGGGATTAAATGTGAAATCGAAACATTGTGGTATTTAAGTGAAAAATACGATAAATTGAAAACGCTATCATTTCATGTGATGAAACTTGTTCAAATTGTTCGTTAAATGTTTAATAGTCAACATAAAGATGTTTAAGCATGATTGAATTGGTGAGAAGTGAAATTTTATAGAAAACCGAATCGGAAATCGGATTTGTTCCGATTCCGTCGGGTTTTGTAATTTCGTATTTTAGAGAATAAGAAAGAGGGATAGAATAGGACTTACGGGTTTCGATTAAGCAAGGGAGTGAGGGGGGACTAAAGGGGTTGCTGAGGCGTTGTTTCGTCGCCGGTTGTTCCTAAAAACGTCGCCGGAATTTCCGCCGGAATTTCGTCCGAGCTTCGCCGCGAACTTGTTTTCAAAGTACACAACTCTTGAGAAAATTTTGAGAGAGCGGGCTCAGGATTTTGGGATGAGAGGGTAGAGGGTAGGGGGTGTATTTATAGGGTAGGTTAGGGGTAGGGCAAGTGAAGGGTTTTAATAAAAAAATGTAAAAATATAGAAAATTCATTAAAAATCATAGTAAATAGGGTATATTGAAGTCTCGAGAACCGATCCATTAATTTGGAGTATACAGGGGGGTAGGGTAGGTGAAAAGACACACTTCCCATGTTGACGACTCGGCCGTCCGGCCGAGTCGGCCGGCGGCGTCGGCCCGAGTAGGCCGGTCCGCCGGCCGACTCGGCCGAGTCAGGGTATGGGAAGGTGGGGGGTCTCCTGACGTACACTCTGGTATATTTACTTTTTCAGGTGTAGTTCAAGTTTTGGGAGTTATGGTGTTTGGACTGTTGGGCTTCCAAAGGATTTAAAACAAAATAAATAAAAAAATAATGTGGGGTATGGGATTTGAACTCTGGTGGCTTGGTTCAGCAATGCAAGGTATTACCAATGAGCTACAAGCTCCTTCTTGTAATTATTTGTGTGAAATAATTACTTAAAGAGATATCAGCAACATTATATACTCCAAGTATACTTTGAATTTAAATCAATTCTTTGTACTTTAAAAATGGAGTTATTTAATTACTTGAGTCTTGTGCTCAGGTAATAAATATCCCTTTATGGATTTTTGAAAAAAATAAAATTTGTATCGGAAATTTGGGGTTGTTACACATCATCTGCGTTTGCTTATTAGGAAACGATGGCTTAGGAGACAGGTTTTAGGTCCCTATCTCCTAAGACTTTTCAATTTTGTGAGCCGTAAGGGTCTCACAAAGCATTTTCTCCCTACGGGTCGTAAGGATCCCGTAAGTGTATTTTCTCCTTAGCAGTCGTGGGGACCCCTAAGTGTGTTGCTCCTTTGTGAGCCGTAAGGATCTCATGCGGGAATTTTCTCCTCATAAAGTCGAGAGGACTTTACGAGTGTATTTCATATCTTTTTCTCGAGTTTGCGTCCTTTCGGGTTTTCACAAACTCGCCGGCAGTCCTGCTGTTTTTACTCACGGAGCCCTTTCAGGTTTTCATCTGTGCCCATTTTGCTTGTGGACATACCTTCTTTTTTTCTTTCTTCTTCTTCTTTTTTGAATCTTCACCGCCGGTGAGACCTTGAATGTGGTCTCGCCGGTAGGACTTGGGAGAGATTGGGATCGTTTTACGCCCGTGGATTGTATACGGTTTTGCAGGATATATGATCCAGACCTTAGGGCCGGAAAAATTTTGGGACTTTGTTGGCGTCTGCATCGCTACACTGGAATATGGTACCAGGAGCGACTCATCATTCGCCGTTGGGGTATGGGAGTTGGAATTTGGGTGGCGTCTGCATCGCTGCACTGGAATATGGTACCAGGAGCGACTCATCATTCTCCACTTGGGGATTGGGAAGCGATGGCTTAGGAGACAGGTTTAGATCCCTATCACCTAAGGCTTTTCAATTTTATGGGCCGTAAGGGTTCCATAAAAGCATTTTCTCCCTACGAGTCATAAGGATCTCGTAGGTGCATTTTTTCCTTAGGAGTCGTGAGGACTCCTAAGTGTGTTTTTCCTTTGTGAGTCGTAAGGATCCCACAAAGGTTTGTTCTCCTCATGTATCGTGAGGACACATGAGTGGGTCTTCTCAATGGAGCATAATTCCAAAGGCGGAGACCAGCCGCGTAACTGCTGATTGCGGTGGGATATGGGTATGATGAGAATTATTTGAGCCCGTGGATTGTATACGGTAGTCAATTTGGGGGACCACCCGTAGGGCTGGGGGGATTTTGGGAAATTGGATTTTTGTTGGCGTCTGCATCGCTGCACTGGAATATGGTACTAGGAGCGACTCATCATTCGCCTTTGTTTTGTTTTGTTTTTTTTTGTTTTTTTTGTTTTTTTTGTTTTACCGCGATGCTCTATCATTTCAGCTTTTCTTATCGCGAAGGTCGCGATTGCCCTATCATTTCGGCTTTTACTCGCGGTTGCCCCATCATTTCTGATTTATTTTCATCTTTATTTTACTCGCTGATTTTTATTGCGAGTTGCCCCATCATTTCGGCTTTTCATTAATTTTCTTTTATTTACACATTTTTTGTGTTATTTACATTTTTTTACATTCCCAGTTTAACGACTTAGAGCTCGATTGTTCCCAGTTTAAAGACTTAGAGGTCTATTGTTCCCGGTTTAATGACGTGGTGATCGATTATTCCCAGTTTAACGACGTGGTGGTCAGTCGTTTCCAGTTTAACGACGTGGTGGTCAGTCGTTCCCAGTTTAACGACGTGGTGGCCAGTCGTTCCCAGTTTAACGACGTGGTGGTCAGCGGTTTGCTTATCCCGGCTCCTCGAACTTTGATCTTGGCGGGGCTGTGTTGATGACCGTAGCTCTGTGGTTTGTCTGTACATCTGACGACTGTGAGGCTTTCCCGAGTTTGTATTGGTTCTCCACCCAATCTTTAAAAACATAGCAGTCTTCAATGGTTTGACTCACCATTCTATGATATGGGCAATATATGGGATTGTCGGTCATGTTCATCTCATGTGGCCTCTTTGGAATAGGCAGTTGAAGACCGTTGTTCAAGGCGTCCACGAATATTTCGCGGACTTTATCCCTCCTGAAGGAGTATACTTTCTTCTTTCTCTCGATTGGAGTAGGTGCCCTTAATGATGTTGGACCCCGAGGACGACCGGTCTTTGGTTCTCCTATTGTCCGCTTACCACGTTCAGTGTACGTATCGGAGGGACAGGAGGCTAATCGCGTCCGTTTTTCACAAAAGTGTTCCGCTCTAGGGCTGGAGGGAGCATCGGTCGGCTGCTTCCGGATATCAATCCCCAGCTTATGAACCAAAATTTGATTTTGCAATCGGGGGACTTGGGTCGTGAGATCCGCCACGACATTTGCCAGCTCATCGACTTTAGAATGGACTTTGGCCATCTTCTCATCCCTGTCCTGAAGTTTCCTTTGAAGCCATTGGAATAATGCTTGTTCTATAGTTCCGGGTATGACAACGGGGTTATCCCTACCGCCTGAACTTGATTCAGCATGAACCACGGGTTCCTTTGGCTCAATGGCCTGAGCGAGCTCTTCATCATTTGGATCGGGCCAATGTTGGATGGCAACAACCGCGTCATTGTCATGGTTATAAGGCGTAGGAGGACTTGCTCCTCTGAGCTCCGTCATATAGACCGTATGGGTTGTGTACCCGTCTATTGCTTCTTCATTGGCAATGTGGCTCGCTTGGCTCTTAGCTTGTTGCCTTGGTCCGCTCTTTTTAGAGAAAGGCAGGTGTCTGAGAGAATCAGGTCCCCGAAGGAATTCGGTCTCCGTTTGTATAAAATTGGCGGTCGCAGCTTAATTGTTTGTTAACACGCCAGGGGACAATGATATTTCTCCCGCCTTGTATTGTTTCTCGACCCAATCCTTGAAGATGCAGCAGTCTTCAATAGTGTGTCCCAGCACTCGGTGGTATGGGCAAAAGTTGGGATGATCAGTCCTGTTCGCTTCATTTAGCCTTTTTGGTTCTGGTAGCCGTAGGCCATTCTTCAGAGCATCTTTAAAAATTTTGTGGACCTTGTCCCTTCAAAATGAGTAGACCTTATTTCTTCTTTCCTCCAAAGTTGGCTCTCGAGATTTGTTAGTTTTTGCTCCGCCCGCTCTCTGCTTATTTAGAGAATCGGTGTTGTTAGAACTTCCGCCTTTTCGGTTGTCATCCCTCCAAGGTTTCGGTCTGTTTGTGAAGTGAAGATCCTGAGCGGACTCGGGCTTTGAGCGTTCCAACGTTTGGACCTTTTTGGTCAGCTCTTGGAATGTTTTAAGGCCTGCGGTGCACAAGAAAGGTTTCATCCAGTCCTTCAGATTTTCTATAAGAAGACTGACGGATTGGTCTTGCTCCAATGGCGGTTCACATTTGACAGAAAGATTGCGCCATCGGACTATAAAATCCATGTTGCTTTCGTTGTTCTTTGGCTCTGTCCTTACGAGGTCGGCAATGGTGATTTTATCGCTGACACTCATGAACCTTTGCTTAAACATGGATTCTATTTGAGCGAACGTCGTGATCGAGTCATCTGGTATGCTTGCATACCAATCGAAAGCAACATCCGTCAAGCTATTAACAAACTGACGGAGAAGGAGCGCATCATTGCCCCCAGTATTTGCGCACGATGCTTTAAATTAGGCAATGTGCCGGTTCGCATTTCCCGTCCCATCGAACCTTTCAAATTTGGGGACGACATAGCCAGTGGGAAACTCCACAAGATCGTACCAAGCAGGATATGGTCTCCCGCTACTGCTGACATCTTTTTGCGCTTCGGTTTCGGCTACCAAGGTTTTGACTTTGTCGGTAACCAAATCCATGATTTGATCTTGAGTTAGCGGGTTACTGTCATCAGCAGCCAAGACATTTCCCGAGATAGGATGTGACTGATTTTCATGCGGTGCGCCCACTTTTGGATTTGAGGGAACGGGCGTCGGCTGTTTCGGGACACCGTTTCCGGGTTCATGAGAGCCTTGCGCCTGATTGAGCGGCTGAGAGGCAAGTTGGGCCGTGAGCCGTAAGACGACATTTGTCAAGTCGTCGATCTTTGAGTAGAGCTTGGCCATCTCCTTGTCTTTGCTTCTGAGCTGTTTTCGGAGCTCTTGGAGAAGTTACTGCTCTGCGGTCTTAGGATGGAAAGTTGGCTCATCTTCGCTTTCCGAGCCCGACTCCTCATGAACTGAGGGCTCTCTCTGCCTATCAGCCTCACTGGGAGGATTTTCATCACCCTTCGGAGGATGCTGGTCTTGAGAAGTGATAGCTATATTCACACCAGGTTGGATTTGAGATGTGGTGGCCCCATCCTTGCTTTTGCTGCGAAGGTTGTTGCTGGGACGCGTGCCCACCATGTAGACGATGTGGATAACACATTCAACCATCCCCTCATCTTTGGCGGGGTAACCCTGTTCCTCGAACCTCATGAGGTTCAGCCTAGCAGGAGCCCTAGCCTTTTTGTTGGCTCTATATCTGAGCCTTTTCTGCCTTAGCTTCTCAATTTTAAGGGCTTGGCGGGCATCTGTTTCCGGGGAAGCCACCGTGAGTCAATTAGCGGGGAGCTTAGAGAAAACACCCGATCGAGCAGTTATCAGGGGCACCGCCGGAGCTTGCTCGAGACGCCTTGTTGCTTTGTTGGTGTTGATGGCCTTGCCCCCAGCTGGGGCAATGGAGAGTCGTCCGGAAATGGACTTGCGCTTGGGGTGAGGTGCCTTCGCGACCATGACATTCGGCCTTTTTCCCTTTGAGGCTGGTTTATCCATCACTGGGGCTTGAAGAGCAGGGACGGCGTTAGCTGGTAAGAACAGAATAGAGCCAAATGATAGCGTCGGCTCCTCCCACTGTCACCCGAGACTAGCCGGGAGAACCGTCCTGGCGTCCATCTTCATCGTGTAGGAGATGGAAGCCGTGCTGAGAGTCGAGATTATCTTTGGAGACATTGTTGAAAAGTGTTTACTCGAAAACCTGCATGAAAGAGCATTATTTTAGTATAAATATAGATACGTATATTGATTGAGTTCGCATGAACGTTTAACCCGAAATATGGGAGGAGAAATAGGTCCCACCGGGCTTGCCAGAATCTGTAGGGTGTTTTTCATCACCCCATTGAGATAGGAATACGCGCGCGCTTGTCAGGCGCATTACAGATTCCTCCTGCCTAGGGTAGGCTGGGGTTTATTGATTGTGGGGATCCGAATCTCCGGCAGCCGCAGACTAAGCTGTCGTTAATTACCCCTCGCCTTTGGAGCGAGAGAACCTCCGATTGACGGGTTAAACTGGTCATGCGAACTCAATGTGCAGTGTTGTGTTTTGAAGGGGTTTTGGATATATCGGGGGCCCCGCAGAGTTTTTACGGGGGTCCCGCTATCCGGATAGCGGGCTGGGGGTCAAGGGGGCTAGCAGCCCCCTTGCGGGGTGCGGGGCAGCGCCCCGTTAGAAATTGTTTTCTAACAGGGACAGTGTCGTGGAGTATGTGCGTGTGTACATATGTATACATATGTATATATATGTATACATATGTATATATATGTATATATATAAAAAGGGGAAAAACGCATCCAAAGGATGCGTGGGGCCAGCGCCAGCGCTTTGAGCGCTAACGCACCACGTATCAGCACGTGGACGCTCGGGCGCTAGCGCATTGAGCGCTAGCGTGCCACGTGTCAGCACGTGGGCGCTCGGGCGCTAGCGCTCTGGGCGCTAGCGCTCTGGGCGCTAGCGCACTGAGTGCTAGCGCGCCACGTGTCAGCACATGGGCGCTCGGGCGCTAGCGATCTGAGCGCAAGACCGCTAGCGCTTGGAGCGCTAGCGCGCCACGTGTCAACACGTGGGCGCTCGAGCGCTAGCGCTTTAGGCGCTAGCGCTCTGAGCGCAAGCGCTTTGGGCGCTAGAGCTCTGAGCGCAAGCGCGCTCGCGCTATGAGCGCCAGCGCGCCACGTGTCAGCACGTGGGCGCTCGGGCGCCAGCGCTCTGGACGCAAGAGCGCTAGTGCACCACGTGTCAGCACGTGGACGCTCGAGCAGCAAAAGGGACTTGGTCCTTACAATGAGAGTTGTACTCCCAGAAAGGAGCACTTATTATTATTATTATTATTATTATTATTATTATATATATATATATATATATATATATATATATGAGGAGTTAAACTCCTAAGATGTTTTGAAGCTGATGAAGGGCTTCTCCCCTTGAGCCCTAGTTCTTCCCCAAAGTGGGGTTTCTGGAGATGGGTCTCCTTCTTCTTCCTTTGTTGGCCAGATCTTGAAGATCAAGAAATATGAGATTCTAAAAATCTCTCTTTTCTGAGATCTGATGGCAGATCTGAGTTCCCCTTTGTGGGTTTTGTGGTAAAAAACTATTTAGTTTTAGAAAAGGAAGAGTAAAACTCTTGATTTAATTAAAAAAAGAGGAAGGTTTAGAACCTTGAGGAAGGAGAAGATCACAGATCTAGATTTTTCTTTGGAGAGAGAAAAAGTTGTTGAGATATTTTCATTATCCTTGCCTTTATAGGCTATACACTTTACATATAGCCACTCGGGCTTCACAAAATGGCATTTTGCCCATCCCATGGCTCATGTGGCATATCTTTTTGCACATAAGCCATGGACTTTACAAAAATTTGGCTTTATGCCCATTCATGCATAAAAAATTACATAAAAATTATTTATTACATGATTTCATTTTGGGCATGGAGGAGGGCCGGCCGCTTTATGTTCGGACTCGACCTGGGCATGGGCCCACTTGATCCGGGCTTGGGCCTACTTGGCTTGGGGTTGACCTTGACTTTGACTTGGTCAACCGGGGTGCAATTTTCGACCCCAACAAGAATTAGTGAAGCAAACGCCCTATACTAAATAGCAAGTAGTAGAGAATGATGAAATATGAATTTTTCTTACTTTAGTTTTATTTTTCTCACAATATTTTCTCACTCACAAAAAGCTAGCAAGCTTTTTTCATGAAGAAGATGAAGAAAAATCATCAAGAGAGAATGAACTCTTAAGGTGAGAATATGAACCATCGGTGAGTTAGTGTCATACCCTAACTCATGTAGAGACTTAACTAGAGTTAGTATAATGGTTGGGTTGATAAATATCTACAAGTGAAACAAAAAGAGAAGATTTTGGTCAATGCATCATAAGCTTCTACAAGCTTGTAGCCTTGCCAAATATGCATCCAATTTTTGAATTACTTAGATAATTATAAACCCTAGATTACATCAAACATGGTATAAGTCTCATACACCCATGCATCATGTATCATCAAGCATAACACAAATCTTTGTACATTAATATATATCACATATATACACATGCACACAAGTGAGAAAAAGAAATCATATGTGAGCAAATATTAGTTAATGTAATGTAATATATCAAATATATAATTATATATTAAATTATCAAATCAACACTTGATTTAATAATCCGGCTATATCTCATATAACCGACTAATATAAAATGTAACAACTTATCGAATCAACACTTGATCCGATAACCTGGCTATATCATATATAATCGACCGATATCACATATCACGAGAATAAAATACGGTATACATATCGTATTAATCTCGGTCCCGCACATATCACATATGTGCTCCTACTCCGTTTCGCTTGAGTCAGGAAACCTCTATGTAGGACTCTAAAGACTCGTCAATACGCTGGCAGTAGGTGATGATCATATCAAACACCCACAAGCCGCAAGCGGTCTGCTAAACGTAACGTCCACCCGGGTACTAAGCGATCAGAAGGTCAACAAGCATGCCTGCTCATACTCCTGTGAATCCAATCAGTAACACTACCGTACAGTCCGGTCTCTTCGTCTGATATGTTGTATATCTCGTTTAGGGGTGGTAAACGTCAGACCCCAGTAACTCGATAAGTCGTGTCGATATGAGGCTCATAACGGGTCGAGAAACTACTGATAACACTTACCAGTATATCTCTGAAGCAGCCCTGGCCAGGGACTTCCTGTTATAGCCAATCGAGCACAGCGCAACATCAACCCCCAATACCGAGAGAGACGAAACCCCTCCTATCGCTCATTGCCTCCATATGATTCGGGACTGTACCCAAAAGCCACCGTTTTATACGTTCTCTTGAACGTGGTAAGGTGGAAATCAAAGCACAGTGGAAATCACACAAGACTCTATGACGATCTCGGGTCTACAGACTAACCTGTACCAGTGTCACCAGTGCCAAATAGGACTACCAAGTCCCTGATGAACATTCTTTGGTTCAAAGGTACATCTCTCCACACCTCTGATACACGTCGTTGTAATTCTTCAACGCCTTCAGAGAAGTGAAGGGTCCCAATAACCAATGACTCTTGGCGCACCTCTAAACCAATGAGCCAAAACTCTACGGACTATGATGTCCTTAAACTCCATGGACTATGATGTCCTTAAACCTAATGGACCGCAACGTCCCTAAACTAAACTCTATGGACTATGATGTCCTTAAATACGGACTATTATGTCCTTAAACTTATGGACCACAGTGTCCATAAACTAAAAACTATGGACTATGATGTCCTTAAATACGGACTATGATGTCCTTAAACTTATGGACCGTAATGTCCCTAAACTAAACTCTATGGACTATGATGTCCTTAAACCCAATGGACCATAATATTCCTAAACTAAAACGATAGAGTCCAAATGCTCTTTCGTTGGATCTAAACGATCCTAAAACCTTGTTAAGTAGGTCTTAATCTAAAAATTAGACTAATGTATCCTTAACAAACATTTAAGTCGATCTTGATCTCAAACGAGATTAACGATCCTTAAATCAAACCAAACCCAAATCTAAGAAAATACGGATTTGGACTAATCCCTACCCTACGGGCGACAACATAAATTAGTCTCCGTATACAATCCATGGGCAACCAAAAATAAAACAAACACACACGACACGAAGTGAACATCTAGAGCAGGAGAAAGTTGTTACCGCGGTGCGGTAACGTAATTAACTGCAGGGGCTTGCGCCTGCAGGGAAGAGCGTCCCCACAATAAAAAAAACCCCTCGCAAACGAGAGGGAATCTGACGAAATCTGCTACAATGGCCGCATCTGTCCAAACTCCGATACACGGTGCCATAAATCAACTTGGTATCTTCGGAGAGGTGGATGGATAAAACCAAATAGCATCTGCCCCCAAAATTCAGGCCAGACATCCTAAATGTCCCGGTCGCGTCTTTCGGCGGTAAACAGATTCTGGCACGGCCGGTGGGACCTTTTCCTCTTTCCACTCCACACTTTGTGTGTCGTGTTTCGCGAACAAATCGCGGTCTGCTATGGTTGCTCCTGGATTCAAGGTACTAAGATTTGGTGTCTTGCTCCATGCAGAAAAGAAGATGACATCGATGGCTTCTAACCGCACAAATTGCAGCAACAACTGCCACTCCGTCCCTGCTAGAGGAGTAACTTATGGGCCCTAAGCGGCCTCCATCTTCACAATGCCGGCGGAACAAGTGACACAAGCCACCCTTTGGGTTGTTCTTCGGGACCATGCTTCCGCCGATGAGCTTCAACGCTCCAATGCCGTCACAGGAAGCTCCAAAGAAATCGGTCTTCGATCGGCTTGCAACTACCGCGGCCCCTCTCAACGGGTCGTCCAAATCTACCACCTCAGTCTTCGACAGGCTGAGCCTAAGCTCAAATGGGCCCGTGAAGAGGCTCGCAGTACCAGAGAAGGTTATCCCAACTCCTGTTGCAGATGGGATCGTCCAAGCTACTTCCACTACTCGAAAGTCGGCCTTCAACAGGTTGGCCATTCTTCCCCAGCGGATGTCAGTTTTTGACAGGTTGGCACCAGTAACAGCCTCTCCTCAAAGCAGTAGGCATGACGAAGCTCCTCCAACGATAAAGGTAATCCCGGCTACACGACATGCTCGACGTCGTCACTGGCGCCGAGTGAGAAAAGCTCGGGGCAATTCCCCTTCTAGACTTACCCCACCAGCTCCAATGGTGGAAGTTGATGCTGTTGTTCTAACTGGGAACAGTTTTGAGCCGCTCAGGAGGGTGCACAAGAACTCTCCAACTGCCGTGTTGAAAAAGTCTCCTCCGCCTGTGGAGAACACCACAAGGGCAAACCCGGAACAACCCTCTCAGCGGCTGTCCTCCGAAATCCACAGGGTTTGGCGAAGAGTCCAAGACTCTGTGATCGACAAAGACCACTCCCGCCAACAGAAGAAAATGAAAGGCCAGCAAGAGGAGGATCATCATGTCGTCGTACCAAGGAAAGTATCATCTACAGGGGTGCCTGTTGCATCCCCCTCAACCTCGATCGTCCATAAAAGGAGAAGGCCGGAGAAGATCCCCATGTCTACGATAAATCTCAAGGGCACCGAACCTAAACGCTCTAAGTTTGGGGGCATGGTAGTGCACACCATTTACATGGCTTCCGGAAAAGATGAAAGCCGTGCTTCTGGGGGTCATCGACCACTTACGCAGTCCGTAACAAAGGCTCATGAGCAACAACAGAAACTTCAGGAGATGCTAACAAAGATGGCCACACTTACTGGGCAGAAAGAAAGCCCGGAAGCATTGTCAGATCAATGCCAGGAGCAGGAAACCGATGCCGAATTCCTCCGAAAAATACTCGAAAAGAAAGATAAAGAAGCCACGGAACAAGTGGCTAACATAAAGCAAATGGCGCTTCTGTTCCAAGATATGGTGGGAATGATGATCCAGCCGGACCCTCGAACCGAAAATCCCCCAATGATCATTGAAGACGACAGAGGAGAGACGTCAAACCCTCTTCCGGCTTTATCAGCAGCCAGGGAAGAGACGATCTCGAAAGCTGCGCTTGATGACTACATAGCTCAACAGATACGAGCTCATCAGGCAAGTGAAGCTACTGGCCAAATCGTTAGAACTGGGCGACCATATCCAGGATGGTATGATCAAATTAAGTACCCGCCGGGATATACGATCCCTAAATTTCACGTGTATAGGGGGACATGCAACCCCCATCAGCACGTCGCTCAGTTCAGGGCTCTATGCGGCAATACTGGAGGTGACGAAGGTCAACAAATCATAAGTCACATGTCAAGTTCTATCCGTCATTGTCCAGGTTAATTTGAACCCACCCGTACTCGTCCTTGACGAAGGTCAACAAGACTGCACGACTGTCCCAAACCAACGCATCTATCTATGCAACAGAAAGGTAACAAGCAGCTACAATACACTATGCTTTGACGAAGGTCAACAAACATAGCATGAATACTAAGTGCTACCCTGTCTGAAATGACGGAGGGCTACGAATGGTTTTTGGCGAAAAACCTTTAACGTAATGAACTTGATATCATTGAAGGAACCAGATAGATTTTTTCTATAAATATATAGTGGCGAAAACCTTTGCTACAGAGGTCACTTCCGGTGAAGGGATCTCAGGTCTTTCCCCGTAGAATGAGGTGCGGGATATTCCAAACTGAATACCGTGATGCAAAGCAAAAAGTAATCGACTATAGTGAAGTTATTACCCCGACGCAAACTTCTGTCCAAGGGGTCACTCCTGATGAAGGGATCTCGGCCCTTGCCTCATCGAATGAGGTGCTGGATATTCATAACTGAATACCACTGTGCAAAACAAAACAAAACGTCCTTGTAATAACAGCTTTTTGAAAATTGTTCCAACAACATCAAACAGGTTTGTTTTCCTTGCATTGATCTGAATCAATGCAGTCCCATCAATTAATCACACCAATAAAGAATGAAAATATGATGTACGTATATGCCATCCGCATTCGCCACTAGGTCCCGTCATCACCCGTTAGGTTACTTAACTAACAACAGAGTGGGGACTGGACTAACGCGGGTGCAAAACATATATGACATCTACTAGTATATATATAGCAAAATATAATAATCGCTCCAGGCGTGATAAATGCAACATCACAAAAAGTAATAAGCATCACAGAACAATACAGATAATCTGGGAGCCCCGGGTTTCCATTGAGCCGCAACTGAAAACCCAACGTTCCCCTGGTAGTGTGGATAGTCTGTGCAATGAAAACCTAGACCCCTACGGGCGCGGCAAGTTACCCACCAAAACCAGAAGAGAGGCAGCCCCCTTCATCAAAGTGAATGGGCCACCCAGCACTTCACGGAATCCGGTAACTTGAGCACCCCACCTTGGGTCAACCTATACCCCCTACGAGTGCGGAGAATAGCCCGCCAATTCTAGAGTGAACCCCCTCTGTCTCAAGCCATGAGATGCGGGCCCGTTGCCCTCTAAAACCTGGCTATCCGTGCACTCCACCGCGGGGTAATCCTAGTACAGAAAAGAAAATATATAGAATGATGACATCGACCTCAACCCGGTCGTGCCCCAAAAGAATAATATACAAACAGACAGTGATGACAGTCCACATGTCGGACGCTCGCCCCGCGATATCAAATGTACAAATAAAACTAAATTGTACTGACATTGCACACAAGCTATCCACCACGACAAATCCGCAACATCACTGCACAACACAGAACATCAACGTGAATGTCATGTTCGAAAACTTGTCTGAAAGAACATATAGCAATTAGACAAGTTGTACTGCTCGAATGAAATTGACGGTCGTAGATAGTAATGTAAATACTGTGAACTAACGTATTTAAAATTTCGATCGACAAAACTTCCCGAAATGGCCCCAAGTGCAAAACCCAGCACTCAAACAAATCTGAGCCAAAACTAAACATCTCAGAAACCACAATTCCATATGAAAGACACCCAAAAGAAATATGGTGCACTGTTGCCCCAAAACGGCGGCGGAACCGCGGCCAACACATGGGTTGTGCGGCGGTTCAGCGGCAATCTTGTGGGTTCAGTCGACCAAATTTCTTCTGTAGTCTTAGAAAAGCCTGCACAATTTTCTGATACACTGAAAACAATTTTTCGACCACATTTAAATTTCGACAGAAACTTCAAATTTGGAATTGCGGTTTCGGAAACTTTGTTCGATCGAGATTTTAAACATGTTCGAACAATCTAGTATGGGTTAATGGCGTGGCTCTGATACTATGTAAGTCTACGGTAGCGTCCCGGCCGTCAATCCGAGGCCAAACGCGGAACAAAAACTTTTTACAAACTGGCGCTAACGTAGTCTTTCACCCGGATCGTTCCATTAACCCTATATTAGAAAACTACAAAGAAGTTAGAATGGCTATACCGATCGATCCGTGTCCTTCGGTCTTTAGCCACCATCCCAAGCTCCTCGCGGCTTCTCCGATCTCGCTCGATCTCCGGTCTCCTCGTCGAAGTGGCACCATGTCAAGGAATCTTTTTACGGGCTCCCGCTTCAAACCGAAGCAACTCGGACATGAAGTTTGCTAGCCGACATGTCCAAGGTGAATTAGAGAATGTGTGTGAACATTTTGTCTCAAGACATCCATTGATTTTCAACATATGAGATGGTATGGATAGAGCTTGAAGAAGAAGCCATTGATGCGGAAATTGAGAGCTCAAGAGAAGAAGTCAAGAAGAAGGAGCTTGCTTATTGTGTGGGATGGAAATGTGAGAGCTCTCTCCAATAATCTCAAGACCAAGCCCCACACATAGTAGATGCCCTTTCTCTCCACATATCAATTCCACACAATAAACAATCAAGAAAATTGACATGACACAAAAAATAAAACCATGAGTCACCAAACATGCACATGCCACATTTAATGGTCTTCATCATGACTAGCACTCACAATTTCCACTTAATAAATATTAACCTAAATGTTTAGAACAATAAATAGAATGGCATCTTCTAAAGTAAACTCGTGACGGATCACAAGGATACCCCTCATCTGTATATACATACATGCATCCGCATTCCGACTGAGTACGAATGCAATGAGACAAAAGTAATCCAACAAATCTAATACTAGGATCCGGCTTAAACCAAAGCCCACTAGTATGATCCGTCCGATCATGATCCGTGCACAAGTGTACGTATATGATCAAACCCTGCAATAAAACCATACGGCCTCTACAACGTTTCGCCTGAACTTGGAAAACTTTCTGTGGGGGACTCTAAAGGCTCGTCAATACGCTGGCAGTGGGTTTAACCACAACCACGTCAGTGGTACTAGCTGTACGTAACGGCTGCCCAGGTATTGACCAAAAGGGAGACCGATGAGCGAACTCATCCTGAAACCCTACCGAGCCTGTCAGTGACAATATCCGTACAGTCCGGTCCGTTCGTCTATGAGTATCGCATATCGGGCCTAGGAGGCTGGTAAACGTCAGACCTCCAATAGCGGTATAAGTCGTGTCGGAGTGTAGCCCAGAACACCCTGAGATACTACCGGAATACCTACCAGTAAATCTCACTTGCCTTGGCCAAGGATTTCGTGTAATGGCTCTTCTAGACACAACGCGATCTCACCCCCAATACCGGGAGAGATGAATCCCCTGCCGATTTGGTCACTGCCTCCATATGGCTCGGGACTGTACCCAACTAAAACCTGTTTGCACGACTCTTTTGAGCCGTGGTAGGGTAGTAATCAAAGCACGGTGGGAACTCACACGAGACAAATGATGATCTCACATCGATAGACTAACCTGTACACATGTCACCAGGGAACTGCTATCGGACGCTAGGTATAATACCAACTAGTATGTTCCCGGTGAGTCCATCCGGTGTACTCATAACCCAATGAACACCTGTATACATCTTAGGTGAACCAACTGACACCAATGGCTTGTGAGACCGGCCACCGCCCCTCGTCGGGGTCTCGACTGTATACACTAGTCTACTCATGGAGTATCGATGCCCAGTCTCGAAACTCCCATGAGTTGGGACACATTAAGGATGTGCTTATAGACTAACCAACTCTTATGTATATGATCGCCATCATACTGCTGGTAGTCAAGCAAGAATCCTAAGGACTCTATCAACGTGTAATAGTGATCTGTAATATCACCTAAAGCATGTACATGATGATAAGGACAAACCAGATAGTATACTATCATCTCGAGTAAGACTGTCCTACCGGCATAGGTCCTCCCTCAATCATTGCAATCACGTGCCTGCGATCCAATAATTGACTTGAGGGCACTATATTCAACAATCTCCAACTTGCACTTAAGGTTAATTATTGCGATGTCGCATACTCACAGCCCGTGTGATACCGAACACCCAACTCCTCTACTGATCAGTCTCACAAAGCCTGTTTGTGAAACTATTGCGTTCGAGAAATAGCCTCAGTGAGTGGATCCGCCCTGATGTTTCTTTCTATGTCTCTCTTTATCTCAAGTTTGCGGAGAAAGCCATCTCCCGAAATGAGCAATACCTGTCTTAGAATATGTCTGGATATCTGATGGGACCTAGTTTACAAATGAACTCCAAATCCAGAAAACTTCTTAGACTGTATCGTTAACTGAATTTAATCAGTATCCCGCGCCATGCCTCCCTCGGTATCCGCCTGGACTACCTGTCTAAACTACTGCCCCTCGTCAAAGGGAAAGCTATAACTCTGACAGTCATTCTGTCATCCAGGTCACTTTGGAAGCCTGGAATGATAACCGTCTCCCGAAGGAGGCTGTCGTTATCATCTCCCTAGAACATCCACTTATGTTCTAAAACTGCTTCCGAACGTTTCTCCAGGATTGGATTAATATCAACTTATTGCAGCTAGTGCAAAAACAACATCTGGTGTGGTACTTGACATCTCATGATCAACTCAATTGCCTAAGCAAGTGATATTCCAATCATGCACATCCCTCTCCCCTTTAGTCTGTAAGACACCTTTAGAAAGGGTGACTCCATCACCTGCAGGTACACCACCATGCCAGGAGTCGTCCATTCTAAAACACCTTTAGAATGCTGTCTAAGTACCCGGATTGGGACAACACCCAAATCTAGATCTAAAACCATAGATCTAGTAACCAGAATACCTGATATAATATCCAAATCCTATGTGGAGAAAATATTGTGTGACAACCACAGTATAACCGATCATAGTATAGGAATTTCACTTCCTACTATATGTATGTCATCCAAATACCAGGACATCACACCCTACTACCTACTTAATAGATCCATCCCTTATTCTGATGAAGTCATAATCTATGACTGTCACATCAAAAATAGATGATCTATCTCCGCTATAGCTGCTTTAGTCTATAAATAGACATAAGATACTTGTCGATTATGCTTCCGCTGCTCCCACTGACTACAACAATCCTCTGGCAGAGTCATATACACGTGCGCTTCTAAAGCTTGTTTAGAACGACGGTATACTCATCCTCCTGCCGGGTCTTATAGTTTGGAACATCAGTAATGGCAAGTCTGGGTAAACAAGAACCTCCCTGTCACCGTCCTTGAGGATACCGGAGTACTTCTCGGGTGCCTGAGGTTACCCACCACATTTGCGGAGTGGTTAATGGAATGTCAATCCTGATTGAATCTTTAGGTCCTATTAAATTTTTAGTAATCGTTTGTGGTTCTGGAATCACTTTCAGTTCTACCATACTCTCACTACTGTTTTCTGAAAAAGTCCATTTTACTAAAACTGTGGAGAGTCAAGAACAATATCACTATTGACCTTCCAGATGGTAGAAAATTACCCCTCTTCATAGCCCGGGATAACCCACAAACTGCAATTACAGAAACGTGCCTTGAGTTATCCAGAGTCTGGTTTTAAGCATAAGACGGACAACTCCATATACCTTAACATCGTTAAGATATGAGCCATTCTATATACAATATAGAAACAGAGGCACTGATTTAATTGGAACCAGATTCAAATCATGCAGCTGTCTCCAGTGCATGTCAACTAAATGGAAGGAGGCCGATCAACATTACTCAATTTAGGAGTGCATCCAGATATGAGTAACCTGAAAGAGAAACAAGTTCTCAAAACCATTACTATCAACTGAATACCAAACACAAGTATCTACATTTTCGATCATCTTGAAGAATCTCGATACTTGCAACACTTGGTTCTCTACTTTATTCATATATACCTATAACTTCTCAAAACTTAGACCTTGTGTTTCTACGAAACACTTGTAAAACTAGAGAAGTCATAAGTAAATAGAATATAGTACGAGGACCAACCCCTCTGTCTTAATGGACACTAGACAATATACAATACTCTGTATAAGTCCTCTGAGTTTAATAACTCAAACCCTGTGCGTTGTAGGTTGAAAACTGTACTATGGTTAAGAAGAATTACACCGATATTTAATACTTCTTACCTAATCATCAACTGATATAGGTAAATGTCATGGACATAATTTCAAAAGGTTATATCTCACTTTATGAAATAAACGTACAGATATCAGTTTGAAATTGGTGCATAACAACGGATATTCAAAACCAAATATTTGCCGTCCGGCAAAAACCCAGGCAATTTTCTCAAATATCACCAATTACTACGAATTCCGATATAATGAGGATGATCACCTAATTCACAATAACTTACTCCCACTCAACATCTGTAAAACCATACAGATGTGAGAATCATACCTGGTAAATACATACCGTGAAGTAAGGATCTAATTGGGAAATCAGTTTTCAATTAACAATACACAGTGAAACCGAAACATGAAAATGTTTCGGAAGGGTATCCGGGTATTCCTAGTAATGCCTCTTCCATTATCAGAATCACGACTGTAACCGTATATTTCTTTGCCATCTCTCCAAATCCCTTTATATGTCTTTAGTCATTACCTTCTGTACACCATCTTTAGGCTGAATCGTTTTCTTCCTTCCCTACCGTTTGGCACCAGCCTATGGTTTAGAAGAAGACTATCCAATAAGCATAATAGGTGTACTCTCTCCTGATCCTAGGAGCCCTCACAACCTGAGAGAAGCTAAAAGGAAAAGACAACCGAATAGTCCTATTCATTTTCTCCAGAACCGTAAACTATCCTCGAATCTGGAACAAGTTCTATCGAGTTCGTATATAACCATACGATGGTCATATCCAAATAACTGTGGATCTTCGTAGCGACACGGGGTGTTCCGGAGAAAAGTAAAAGGGTAAAAGTAGGAGTGGCAATGATGTATGCAACTCAGACAATCCAAAAAGCCAGCGTTTTAAGAAAGTTCGGTTAACTTGGTTACTGAGTCATAGTCTAGGGTCAGGCCATGGTCGCTGCCAAAGAGAGAGAAAAAAGAAACACTCTGCGTGCACTCTAATCTAGATCAGAATGGTTAATCATTTTATCCAATCAAGATGTCTCCCACTGTATCCTCAAATTCTCCTCCAAATCTGAAATAAGAATTAGTTGGGATCATCTAAAATCACCCAAGGAGTAAACCAACTCATCAATGGGAATCGGGATCCAACTATCATCGCATGATAACGTGATGGAATCCACTCACGTTATCACACTCCAGAAGGTATGCGCATGCCTGGCAAGTTTCCTGTATGTTTGAAACTCCCGATGTAATTTTTACCCCATGCTCTTATGACCTTGACGAAGGTCAACAAATCATAATTCACGTGTCAAGTTCTACCCGTCATTGTCCAGGTTAATTTGAACCCACCCATACTCGTCCTTGACGAAGGTCAACTAGGCTGTACGATTGTCCCAAACCAACGCATCTATCTATCCAACTGCAAGGTAACAAGCAGCTACCATACACTATGCCTTGACGAAGGTCAACAAACATAATATGAATACTAAGTGCTACCCTGTCTGAAATGACGGAGGGCTACGAATGGTTTTTGGCGAAAAACCATTAACGTAATGAACTTGATATCGTTGAAGGAACCGGATAGTTTTTTTTATATAAATATATAGCGGCGAAAACATTTGCTAAAGAGATCACTTCCGGTGAAGGGATCTCGGCTCTTTACCCGTAGAATGAGGTGCAGGATATTCCTAACTGAATACCGCAATGCAAAGCAAAAAGTAATCGATTATAGTGAAGTTATTACCCCGACGCAAACTTCTGTCCAATGGGTCACTCTCGATGAACGGATCTCGGCCCTTGCCTCGTCGAATGAGGTGCTGGATATTCATAACCGAATACCACTGTGCAAAACAAAAGAAAACATCCTTGTAATAACAGCTTTTTGAAAATTGTTCCAACAACATCAAACATGTTTGTTTTCCTTGCATTGATCTGAATCAATGCAGTCCCATTAATTAATCACACCAATAAAGAACGAAAATATGGTGTACTTATATGCCATCCGCATTAGCCACTGGGCCCCGTCATCACCCGTTATGTTACTTAACTAACGACAGAGCGGGGACTGGACTAGCGCGGGTGCAAAACATATACAACATCTACTAGTATATATACAGCAATATATAATAATCGCTCCAGGCATGATAAATGCAACATCATAAAAAGTAATAAGCATCACAGAACAATACAGATAATCTGGGAGCTCCGGGTTTCCATTGAGCCGCAATTGAAAACCCGACGTTCCCCTGATAGTGTGGATAGCATGTGCATTGAAAACCTAGACCTCTACGGGCGCGGCAAGTTACCCGCCAAATCCAGAAGAGAGGCAGCCCCCTTCATCAAAGTAAATGGGCCACCCAGCACTTCACGGAATCCGGTAACTTGAGCATCCCATCTTGGGTCAACCTATACCCCCTACGAGTGCAGCGAATAGCCCGCCAATTCTAGAGTGAAGCCCCCTCCCCTCTGTCTCAAAGCCATGAGATGCGGGCCCGTTTCCCTCTAGAACCCGGCTATCCGTGCACTCCACTGTGGGGTAATCCTAGTACAGAAAAGAAAATATGTACAACGGTGACATCGACCTCAACCCGGTCATGCCCTAAAAGAATAATATACAAACAGGCAGTGGCGGCAGTCCACATGTCGGACGCTCGCCTCGCGATATCAAATGTATAAATAAAACTAAATTGTACTGACATTGCACACAAGCTATCCACCACGACGAATCCGCAACATCACAGCACAACACAGAATATCAACGTGAATGTCACATTCGCAAACTTGTTTAAAAGAACATACTGCAATTAGACAAGTTGTACCGCTCGAATGACATTCACGGTCGCAGATAGTAATGTAAGTACTGTGAACTAACATATTTAAAATTTCGATCGACAAAACTTCCCGAAATGGCCACAAGTGCAAAACCCAACACTCAAACAAATCTGAGCCAAAACTAAACATCTCAGAAACTACAATTCTATATGAAAGACACCCAGAAGAAATATGGTGCACCGTTGCCCCAAAACGGCAGCGGAACCGCGGCCAACATATGGGTTGTGCGGCGGTTCCACGGCAATCTTGTGGGTTCAGTCGACCAAATTTCTTCTGTAGTCTTAGAAAAGCCTGCACGATTTTCTGATACACTGAAAACAATTTTTCGACCACTTTTAAATTTCGACAGAAACTTCAAATTTGGAATTGCGGTTTCGGAAACTTTGTTCGAACGAGATTTTAAACATGTTAGAACAATCTAGTATGGGTTAATGGCGTGGCTCTGATACTATGTAAGTCTACGGCAGCACCCTGGCCGTCAATCCGAGGTCAAACGCGGAACAAAAACTTTTTACAAGCTGGCGCTAACGTAGTCTTTCACCCGGATCGTTCCATTAACTCTATACTAGAAAACTACAAAGAAGTTAGAATGGCTATACCGATCGATCTGTGTCCTTCGGTCTTTAGCCACCATACCAAGCTCCTCGCGGCTTCTCCGATCTCGCTCGATCTCCGGTCTCCTCATTGAAGTGGCACCACGTCAAGGAATCTTTTTACGGGCTCCCGCTTCAAACCGAAGCAACTCGGACATGAAGTTTGCTAGCCGACATGTCCAAGGTGAAGTAGAGAACGTGTGTGATCATTTTGTCTCAAGACATCCATTGATTCTCAATACATGAGATGGTATGGATGGAGGTTGAAGAAGAAGCCATTGATGACGAAATTGTGAGCTCAAGAGAAGAAGTCAAGAAGAAGGAGCTTGCTTATTGTGTGGGATGGAAATGTGAGAGCTCTCTCTAATAATGTCAAGACCAAGCCCCACACATAGTGGCTGCCCTCTCTCTCTCCACATATCAATTCCACACAATAAACAATCAAGAAAATTGACATGGCACAAAAAACAACACCATGAGTCACCAAACATGCACCTGCCACATTTAATGCTCTTCATCATGACTAGCACTCACAATTTCCACTTAATAAACATCAACCCAAATGTTTAGAACAATAAATAGAATGGCATCTTCTAAAGTAAACTCGTGACGGATCATAAGGATGCCCCTCATATGTATATACATACCTGCATCCGCATTCCGACTGAATACGAATGCAATGAGACGAAAGTAATCCAACAAATCTAATACTAGGATCCGGTTTAAACCAAAGCCCACTAGTATGATCCGTCCGATCATGATCCGTGCACAAGTGCACGTATATGATCGAACCCTGCCATAAAACCATACGGCCTCTACAACGTTTCGTCCGAACTTGGGAAACTTTTTTTGGGGGACTCTAAAGGCTCGTCAATACGCTGGCAGTGGGTTTAACCACAAGAACGTCAGTGGTACTAGCTGTACGTAACGGCTGCCCAGGCATTGACCAAAAGGGAGACCGATGAGCGAACTCATCCTGAAACCCTACCGAGCCTGTCAGTGACAATATCCGTACAGTCCGGTCCGTTCGTCTATGAGTATCGCATATCGACTCTAGGGGGCTGGTAAACGTCAGACCCCCAATAGCGGTATAAGTCATGTCGGAGTGTAGCCCAGAACACCCTGAGATACTACCGGAATACCTACCAGTAAATCTCACTTGCCTTGGCTAAGGACTTCGTGTAATGGCTTTCCTAGACACAGCGCGATCTCACCCCCAATACTGGGAGAGACGAATCTCGTGCCGATCCGCTCACTACCTCCATGTGGCTCGGGACTATACCCAACTAAAACCTTTTTGCACGACTCTTTTGAGCCGTGGTAGGGTAGTAATCAAAGCACAGTGGGAACTCACACGAGACAAATGACGATCTCAGATCGATAGACTAACCTGTCCACATGTCACCAGAGAACTGCTATCTGACGCCAGATATAATACCAACTAGCATGTTCCCGGCGAGTCCGTCCGGTGTACTCATAAACCAATGAGCACCTGTATACATCTTAGGTGAACCAACTGACACTAATGGCTTGTGAGACCGTCCACCGCCCCTCGTTGGGGTCTTAACTGTATACACTAGTCTACTCATGGAGTATCGATGCCCAGTCTCGAAACTCCCACGACTAGGGACACATTAAGGATGTGCTTATAGACTACTCAACTCTCAGGTATATGATCGCCATCATACTGCTGGTAGTCAAGCAAGAATCCTAAGGACTCTATCAACGTGTAATAGTGATCTGTAATGTCACCTAAAGCATGTACACGATGATAAAGACAAACCAGATAGTATACTATCATCTCGAGTAAGACTGTCCTACCGGCATAGGTCCTCCTTCAATCATTGCAATCACGTGCCTGCTGTTCCCCTCCGAATGGCGGCGCACAGGACCGCGATGTCCTGACGCTGAGATTCGGGGAAGATGCTATTTGGTTTTATCCGTCCATCTTTCCGAAGATGCCAAATTGATTTATGGCACCGTGTATCGGAGGTTTAGACGGATGCGGCTGATGTAGCAGACTTCGTCAGATTCCCCCTCAGGGTGAGGGGTTTTTGATTGTGGGGACGCTCTTCCCTGCAGGCGCAAGCCCCTGCAGTTAATTACGCTACCGCATCGCGGTAACAACTTTCTCCTTCTCCAGAATTTCACTTCGTGTCGTGTGTGTTTGTTTTGTTTGTGGTTGCCCGTAGATTGTATACGGACACTGAATAATACCGTCGCCCGTAGGACGTGGATTAGTCCAAATCCGTATTTACTTAGATTTGGGTTTGGTGTTTTTTTTTAAGGATACATTAGTCGCGTTGCGGCTAAGATCAACTTAAACGGGACCGTTTAGATCCGGCAAAAGAGCATTTGGAGGCTCTATTGTTCCAGTTTAGGGACGTGGTGGTCCGACATTAGTTTAAGGACGTTTCGGTCCAATATTAGTTTAAGGACGTTTCGGTCCAATATTAGTTTAGGGACGTTTCGGTCCAGGAGTTTAAGGACCCCGCAGTCCGTATTGATGTGTGGTCGTTGGGACCCGTCACCTCTTTGACGTCGTTGAGGAATTACAACGATGGATGTCAAAGGAGTTCGGATATGTACCCTCGAACCGGATATAAATTGATTTGAGAGAGCATTTGTACTCAGTTCAATTTAATTTAAGGACTTACGGCCAGAATTGGGCTAAGTCCAGTTGAAAATGTTCAACATTTTATTTATTTTTAGTCTATTAGACCTGTGCTAGGGCTTTGCCCACACTTAAATAATGCATTGCATTACTTCTATTTTCTTGTTTGGGCTCTGCCCATAAAAGATGCAGAGCATCAATTTATTTTGGGCTCTGCAAGGCATCTGCATAGCATTTTATTATTTTTGTTTGGGCTTTGCCCATTTAAAATGATGCAGAGCATCAATTTAATTAGGCATGTTTGGTCTTTTAATTGGGCTTGGCCCTGCATTGCATTTGTTAGGCGCTTTGCGCCACTCACTGAGCGCAAGCGCTTGTGGTGAAGACACGTGTCATGCTCTGGTGAGCGCAAGCGCAACAGTGCAGTGCGCTGTGCTAGTGCACTGCACTGTTGCGCTGCTGACACGTGGCGCACTCTGGTGAGTGCAAGCGCAACAATGCAGTGCGCTGCGCTAGTGCGCTGCGCTGTTGCGCTGCTGACACATGGCGCGCTCTGGTGAGCACAAGCGCAACAGTGCAGTTTGCAAGTGCAAAGCACCAAGAATCTTTTAGATTCAAGAACAGAAGTGCAAAGCACTATTTGATTTCTTGATCTAATTTAGATCAAAGAAAAATAAGTTTTTTTTCTTGTTTTTCTTATCTCAGAGAACCAAAGGTTCATGAAAAGTGCAAAGCACTATTTTTGTTTTATTTTATTTTTATTAAATATCATTGATCTTGTTTTTAGATCTATGATCTGTTCATAAGAGAACTTTCTCTTTTTTTTTAAAGGTTTTTTTTTTACCTTTTTTATTCTTAAGGAGTTTCTCAGAGTTCTCTTCTCTCCTCTTTTTTAGAAAGATATTGATGCCTTTTAATTGAGGCCTAGGGTCCTTTTTATAGTGCCCATAAATTAATTAAATTTGTTAAAGAGATCTTTCTCTGAGTGATTTGGGGAATTTTCCCCACCGTTGGATCTTTGATCCAAGGGCTTCTGCTTTGCAGAAGAAAATCTTTTTGTTTTAAAAAGAACAGAAAAGATTTCTAAAAATTTTAATTCTGTTTGGCGCAGATGCCCCAGCGCGTGACACGTGTCGCGCAGCGCACAGCGCAGCGCATCTGCGCTGACACGTGTCGCGCAGCGCAAAGCGCAGCGCAACTGCGCTCGCGCATCTGCGCTGACACGTGTCGCGCAGCGCCTGCGCAACCGAAGCGTTGCTTCCTTTAATAGAGCTTTGCTCTGATTGGGTGCGCCTTCTTGGGCGCTGCGCTGACGTATCAGCGTCTGACATGTGGCGCGTTGCGCCCGAGACTTGAAGCGCTGCTTCAGAATTTTTGAATTTTGAATTTCAACAGAGCTTTGCTCTGATTGGGCGAAACAAATGCCCCCCCCACCGTTGCGCTCACGTGGCGCCCACGTGAGTGCAGCGGTGGCAAACTCTTGATCGTTGGATCAAGGGGTGAGCTCAAGGGGCGCAAACGCCTATAAATAGGACCCTTGGTCCTTGATAAATTTTTTACCATTTTCAAGAACTTGAATTTCAGAGCCTTGCTCTTGTTTAAGATTTTTAGAGCCTTGCTCTCATTTCTTTCCAGAGTTTAGATTTTTAGAACAACTTAGGTAAAATTTAAATTAAATTAAATTTGATCAACAGAGCCTTGCTCTCATAGATTTTTGATCTAAAGAAAACCCCTTTGGGGTTTTATTAACAGAGCCTTGCTCTCAGAAATCTATAGATCTACAGAGATCTTGTTCATGGGTTTTAACCCATGAACAGAGCTTTGCTCATGGATCAAATGTAGACCTTTTCTGATCTGAAAGTGGAGAACTCTTAAAAGTTTTTGTGGATCTTTAAGATCCTAAATTTTTAATCTTTAGGAGTTAAAGTTTTCCTTTTTGATGGCTTTTCCATCATCATTATAGAGCTGGGCTCTTTCCAAGGAAATTTTTTATTCCCTTGAGACCAGAGTTTGACAAATGTCACTCTTTGACAGAGCTTTGCTCTAAAAGAGGAGATTTTCTCCTTATCTCTGGGGATTTCCCATCAATGAGGATATTTTCTTAGGGATCTTTTTATTAACTGATAGTCTCATCCAATGATGGGACTGTCTTATTAAATGATGCGCCGTCATCCAGATTTTGTGGGCCCCCCTTTGGTCCCCCTATCCACTGCATTGCGGTACGGTATAAAAATTTAAACATGTTGAGCGTTAGAATTATAATACTGACGGCTAATGTTTGTCTCTTTGCAGGAAACATGTCTGCCAATTCGTCTTTTCCGTTTGTTCGCTCGGAGGGAGGGTTTCCCCAGGCACGACCGCGTAGTGCTCGCTTTCATCAAGGATCATGACCCCGAACACAAAAACCTTCACTTCTGGGGTAGGTGGTACAATGAAATCATCCAGGGTCGTCGCAGTTTCAGTTCCGCCACGCCGTCTGAGCCAACATCTTCACTCCCCTACGCAGATGAACCCTCGGTAAAGTATGCCGTGGAGGTCAAAAATTGGAATTCGGATGACCTCCTCCAGCCTGCGATTGGTTCTATCCCCGTGCAGCCGCCGCCGGCAATAGATATTTTAGGGAGGAGAATTTGTCAGGGTGAAGCGCGCCCTTGGGGATAGGCTTATAACATTGGACTGATCCCACGACCGCCTGCTGGATATTTGCAATGGGCCCGGTACATCCTATCAGCGAGGAGGACTCATCTGATGAGGATTAGTTTGTACTCGGCCATTTATGTCTCGCTCTTTGAGTATCCTTCTCCTCCAACGTGGTGGGTTAAGGCTTTTATCGAGCAATGGAATATTCCCACACACATCTTCCTGATGACGGACCGGGAAGTCTCTATCTCCTTGGAGCAGTTTGCTGAAATCTCGGGTCTGCCGATGAGGGGAGAGCCTTACGAGGAGCTGCTTCCTCCCGATGAATACGTCTTTGCCACCAAGCCGCTGGTGTTTGACCTGACGCCGGAGAACGCTAATCAGCACCAGTACCCGGGCTTAGTGAAGGTATTGGAGATTTATGAAGGACTCTATCTAGAATCGGGTGACAGGGGAGTCAGTTTTGCAGATTTCATTGCTCGCTTCATTCAACCAGAGTTCTTATCAGAGCGGAGCGAGAAGTTCGCCCAGCTTGACGACCCTTTTGGGTTCGGTTTTGATCGCCGACCCACATCGGAGGATGACCACAAAGACTTTTATCTTCCCGGTGCCGCCGTCGTCCCTTTTTCAGAAATTGCCGTCCCCGACATGGATGAAGAGACCTTCTTTGTAGGGTTCTTGGGCTTGTGGTTGTGCAGTTTTGCTCTTCCTATGCATCCACGCCATATGCGGCCGACTGTTTTCTACCCAGCGCATCGGATGGTAGCTGGTTTACTGTTGTCAGTAGGAATTGCCGGGCTGGCTTATCTTTATAATGGACTTAGCGTAGCGGTGGACGCTAATGAGCCTGGGGTGCAACCCGCCAACTTCCCGATGCACTACTTTACTTCTTGGATGGAAATGCACGTGCACGGGGTGTTTGGCGCCCATAGGATTCCTCCCTTTTTTGAGAAATGCAGGCTCCCAAGGGTCATACGGTTGGTCGGGGCTTCGATCGTTGTTGCACCTCCGCGGAAGGCTAAGGGACTGCTCCTTCGACCACACCTGGTCGGGGCGAAGGTTTCGTTCTTGGATAAGGTCATAACAATAGGCTCAGAGACCACCAAGTCGGTAGTGTCG
The DNA here is from genome assembly GCA_030015575.1 of Agapanthus africanus. Taxonomy (NCBI): domain Eukaryota; kingdom Viridiplantae; phylum Streptophyta; class Magnoliopsida; order Asparagales; family Amaryllidaceae; genus Agapanthus; species Agapanthus africanus. Next base: position 437,392,371 of record JASDDO010000004.1, read on the forward strand.
CTACGCGATGATTTGAAAGACGGGGCTTCCATACTGAAGGCTCGGGAAATCCTCCATCTCTACTCCATTCGGCCGGGCTACCTGGTGTTCAGGCAGAATGAGACAGCACTCTTCATGAGGTATAATCCTCACCGGTTTGCTCAGCAATCGAGCTACAACCAAGGGATCCCGATGGAAGCCTTCTTGGAAAAGCCCGTGGTTAGCCGAAAGGGGATAAAGAATGCAATGCACCACTTTATGCGGCTCAACATGGGTTCTTATTTCTTCATCAGCGAACCGAGCTGCATCCCCAAAGTCCTCAACGCGTACGTGGCTTGGTATGCGCATGCTATGGGTCCAGTTATCCAAATGGAAAAACGCATGCTGGTTGACCGCAAGGGTGCGCCTCCCGGCGGCGATCGCAAGGCTCCCTTGAAGCCGAGGACCCCGGTTATTTCTCCATTCAAAGGTGCTGGAGTCGGACCTCCGCGCGTGTTGAGCCTTCCGCGTGGATTGCCACTTCGCGATATTGTGGATGCGCCACCAGCCTCCCGTGCTTCAGTGGAGGCGGTAAATGTGGTACCGCCAGAGTCTGGTGCCGGCGAGGATATCGGGACCCGCCGCCCCAAGGCGTCCGCTAAGCGTAAATCAGTCTCGGGTGCATCCAGAGCTGGCGGGCAAAAGAAGAAGAAGTCGCTCCTTTCCCTTGACGTGATTCTTGGCTTAGAGCCTGAGGCCTCTCTTACCAAAGGAATAAGTGAGTATGGCAGCAATAAAGGCTTCGCGGTAGACCCCGCAGACACCGACCTGGCGGCCGCCATTGCGGCTTCTGAGCGATCAGCGAGGCTTGAAGCGTGGTTAAGTAAACTCGCTGAATCAGGTAATTATTAGCTGCTCTCCTCATCATTTCATCGCATTTTTCATCATTATTCTTGACTAATACTTTTCCCCATTTTCAACAGGTGTCTCTACCGAAGAAGCTATCGCTGCCTCTTTGAAAACCTTCCAAAAGGAGGAGGAGAAACGCACTTTAGCGGGCGCCGGTATGTCCCATCCCCCTCTTTTTTTTTTAAAGCAAATTTCGTCGTTCTTTTCGATGATCAACCTAACTTTCTTTCCTTGTTTTCTTTCTAGGGGTTATACCAGTCGACAAAGATATTCTTCCGGAACCCGTCACTAGAGTTCCGGTCTCGTCGGGGCTGGTGTAAGGGCCTCGACTTGACAAATCGACGAGGGATGCCTTGAAGAGTTTGGAGGCATCCCTGTATACGGACGAAGATGCCTCAATGCGAGAGGCTCTGGTTAGGTCCGTCTCAACGGCCCAGGAGGAGAGGAAACGGCTGAGGCGCGAGGCGAAGGCACGCCGGGCTGCTTTGGTTACGGGAGTGGGCCCAAGCACCGTCCCTCGGGCAGATACTCCTTCCGAAGAAGCCCCTGTTGCCCTATCCACTGCTCGCAGACAAGTGGCGCGTGTCGTTCGAAGCGCAAATGATAAGTCCACTTCAGGTAACATCTCTTTCAGAATTTTTATTGTGAAAGTTATAATGCCGACGGTTCTTACATATATTATTTTGCAGGGCCAAGTCCGACCGAGGGTGAGGCGGAGACCGTTGATCCTAGGGGAACAGAGGGGGTGATGCCTGCCAAACCCGAGCCGACAGTGGGCAACATCGTCGAGGCTTCGGGGCCCGAGATAGAGGTTGAGGGGTCTACAGCTGAGAGGGTCATTGATGCCCAGCCTGAAGTGGCGGTAGATGAAATGATCATTACAACTGAACCGAGGGTGGCGGCGGACAAGGCGCTTGAGGCCGGTGACCTCGTGGTGACGGTGGATGAGCCGATGGAGGCGGCGGAGCCCGAAGAAGTAGCGGATGAGATAGGCACAACTCTCGGGGAGGAGTCAGCCGCTTCCTTCCAAGAATCTGGCAACGCTCCAATCATTGCCCTCCCTGCCTACGATCTCCCGCCGTCTCCAGGTCTTGCGAGCATGACAACGGTCCCTATCGAGTCGGGCGATGAGGCCACGGGGGGTGGTCTCATGTCCACGGAGGAGGGAGACGCCTCCGTTTCAGCCGGCAGCTTGTCAGGTAAATCCCAAGTTAGTGTTCTTTCTTTACCTCACAATTTTTCTGACAAATTTACCTTTTTTGTAACGCAGGTGCAGTCAGCGCCAATGCCCCACTGCTCGGGGGTGCGCCCTCAACGACTGCCTTGGCGGTGGTCACCTCTCAACCCTCTCTCATACCCTCGAAGATGTTGGAAGGTATGCGTTTGCAATTTATTAATCTTATCTTTCAGACGCATAATTTGTGTACTAAAGTTATACTGTTGTGTCTTTCAGGAGTGCTTTTTGACCATCTTTATCAAGTGTTGCTCCCACACTTCTCCTTCCCATCTAAATTCGCCTACCCCTCTGGTAGCGCTGGTGAGTACCGTTCCCGATTGATATCTTTGTTTTTTTTTTCAGTGGTAGAATTATTTCTAACTCTCTCTTGTCCTGACCGCAGTTGTCATGACCCGAAAGTACGGAACGTGACCGGCACTTAGATTACGAAGCGTCTAGAGGCGCCACGTGACCTAAGTAAGCCGAAGCCCAGAAATCTAAACCATAAAAGAAGAAAAAGAAGAAAAGAAAAGAAAACAAGTATAAAAACATCAGCAAATTTTTACCAAAAATTTCGGCAGAGTCTCCTCTGTAAAAACTGGCCCCCAAACGGGTACAACAAGTATAATATACATAAACAATAAAAAGCATCCCCAACGGGAGCTAGCTCAACGCCAACAGGCGGAGACAACCACAACAATCACAATAATATACAACGCCAAAGGGCGAGGCTCAAAACTCAAAAGAAAACAAAAACCACCAGATCAGAATAACACATGCGCGACTCTAAGGTCGAAATAAAAGACTGGTCCAATAAACTTATCAATTAATACAAGTATGGTTGATGGAGCTTACTAGATACAAATGAATGAATAAAAGTACAATGGTGGTTCGGATACAAGTGAACCAACCTACCGTGCAAATCACCCTGAAAGAATAGATGTGCCAGCAAGCTGCCAGGGAAACCTGTACACCGAACCTGTAATAAAATTTGGCACAACGGGGGTGAGTTGCCAACTCGTGAGTAGAAGACATCTACGAAAAGAAATCGAATGCACGACGCTATCCTAGGTCATAATAATAATACACTACTAAGTCTCAAACCTCAAGTAATAGCAGGGTAATAATACGTGTAAGTGCCGATACTCCGTGCTCGTGTCAGTGTCTCATATAGTACTATGTCATATAAATGGATATGCATACACCATGAATGTAAAATAAGCAATCCTGAAATCCAGGTATATCTGTATAAGAAATCTTTGGCTGTTATCATAGTAAAATGTGTATAAGAATCTGAAATCTCAACAATGAAATCCATGGAAATCCGAGTCAAGCATCGACACAAATATGTAAATCTCAAGTCTCAATATGTCGGGCTCCGTCAGTCCGGATCGGCCCATATCATCAAATCCCACGACAACGGTCGGTATCCTCCGGATATCCGCCGCGCCAGACATCACCGGTAGGTAGTCTTCCCCTGCCAGGCTCATCGTCTACAACTCGATCTTCTTGCCCCGGGGTACCATACCGGGCCCACCATGTACCCGAGACGGTTCATCCACTCCTCGAATCGGGTCTCAAAATCCAACAGAAAACATGAAATACTTATGGTGGACGACACATACATCACGAGAAAACCGCATCTTATTTTAAAAAAGAGAAGAGGAGAGAGAGAAGTTTTTATATATTTTTGCGGTTTTCCCCAAAAATCCAGAAATCTCATAGAAATCCAAATCTCAAAATCATAAGTAAGTATATGATAAGTGTCGGCATATGCCCATACTACTATGCGATAACATGAAAATATGAATGCATGAATGTCTAAGTAATAAATATCATGTCTATACTAACGTCAGAGAATAATCACAATAATATATTGGTCAAGTTGTTAACTGATTCTATCAATGAAAGATAATATAATCTAAAGTGTACGTGACATAGCAATTACCGATGATGATGTGTGTGAGCCGGCAAATAAGTGTGCGTGGAATATGCGCATCATCGGTAATAGTGCTGGTGTCCTAACAGGTAAAGTTTATACTGATTATAGCAACATATAAAAGAACATGCACCATGATGATTACAGTATGAATGTAAATACAAGTGTGCATTATCCACTCCTCTGCGAGATACGAGTACAACTACCACTATGTGAGTCGAACCTAAACTAGTGTCCATCTAACATCCTAAGGAACTAAACCTAATAGACTAGTCAGTAAGAAACTAGAGTCTACCTAGGGTCTAAATCAATATCTCTAATAGTCGGCGATCCTGCCTCAATAGCGTCACGTACGTAGTACGGCTTCCTCGAATCAAGAGTGCGGATCAATCATCAAATCTAAGCCTCGTACGGTAAAATCCATCGTACGGCATCCCAATATCGGGGTACGGTCAAGTATCTCCTAGGTGTCTCATTATTCGTATAATATCATCACCAACACATCTCATGATCAAGGTGTTAAACTGTAATCGCCTACATCGATCATATATCATTGCCATCATAATATGCATCATTAGTTTATCCTCAGAAGTATCATGTCATATGTATCATATTGTGATTAAGTCATACCGATATCTTATCGTTATCAAGTCACAAGCTACAGCCCAGGTACTATTTTAGAGTCCCATGTACCTCAATATCACCACCACCCTTCATAATTTATATATTCATGTTCATTATCTCATTCTCTAATGATCCGCTAACACTTTAATACGACTATATAGTCAAGAATCACGGCATCAAGCCCAGTTATACTGTTTCATCATACCACAGATATCATATCACATCAATAAATCCCATATACGTGTTGTGTATATATATACACCTATACCTAGTTTTATATATATACACACATATACGTATACGCCATGTCAAGTTTCAGTGTGTGCGTGTGTGTTTCTACCTGAAACCTAAGAACTTTTCCAAGGTACTCATCCCCTGATAAGGTTTTCCTAAATCAGTCTAGTTCAGCCTAGGGTTATTACTAGGGTCCTACGCGTTAAGTATGTAGGGTCACATCTGGTTTCCTACTGACAATAAATACTATTCCTATTCTACGTTGCGGGGGTGCTAAACGCCATCCACCCGACTTCCCCCCGTAGATATGCATCTACTCACCTGGTCCATGTCTGCCGAAGACAGTGTCGCCATCATCCTCTTCATCGCCCGCAGTCCACGTGGGGGGGGGGTATCTAGACGCAAACATATAAATAGTATCGTAAACTGAATCACATACGAAAGTCAAACGATCTAAAGGAACAAGCATAGGTTAAAACCTATGTCCCGCCCACGCAAAAGAACCAAATAGCGCTCGATATCGGCCTACGAACTCCGATGGATCGAGATAACATCATCAAACAACTTGTAGTTTTAAAACACATTACTTATACCATAAAACACGATTAAATCCATCGAAACCCTAAAATCCATCAAACCGTCCAATTTCGTAAAACCCGAAAATGCCAGTATACCGTTTTTCATCAAAACTTGACATTTAAATGAAACTAATGGTCATAAAACTCATTAAATAGCATTACTAGACTATACAAACCATTACTATATTTTTATTACACAATTTTGCATTTATTTGAAATTTCTAGTTTGCAACTTTCAACAATTTTAACATTTTTTAAGCAAAATACCACAATTCCACCACAAAACATGATTTTGCATGAATTAATGTATTAAACCACAATTCATGATAATAATGATTTAATGAAACCATAAATTATATTTTTAATCTCATTTATTTAGGAATTTTCAAAATCTAGTTTACAAAATAATAGCATTTTATTAGTATTTTCCAATTCTCAAAGTAATCTAGTGATTAAACTAAGTTTTTCTTTCCATTTACATGCTAATATTCTCACTAAAACTACAATCTAATGATAGAAACTTTAATTGGAATTTTATATTACCCACAAACACATTTTAGAAAAATCTAGTTAGCTAATTTCCTTATTTAAAACAATTTTAAATGAAAATTTTACAATTTAATAACCATGCAATATTTTCCAATTATAAAAGTGTTAAACTAACTATTATAACCCTAATTAATTATTAAAAATCCTAACTTGAATTTACAACCCTAACTTGCATTTTTAAAAAAAACATAGAATTAATTCATTAAATCTAATTAAGCTTAAATGAACATCTAAAACAATAAATCAAAAGAAAGAAATTATACCTCCCAAAATATGAAATCCAAACAAGAAATGAGCCTCCAAAATGCATGCTTTCCATCTCCAAATTTCATATAAAAATGAGCAAGGAATAAAGAGTATGGAATAAATAGGATTTTGTGGAATTTTAATTGAATTTTTGATGTGTTTTTAATGAATTTTGGATAAAAATGAGGTGGGAAAAGGGGAGGGGCAGCCATGGGGGGTTGTGGCTGGCCTTGGTGAGGTGAGGGAGAGAAAGGAGTGAGTGTGAAAGTGTGTAGAAGTTTCAAGAGGAGAAATATCACTTAAAGGTCTTTTCATGGTTTATTTAATTATTTATTTATTTGTTTACTATAGCAACTCAAGAAAGCTCTAGAAAATAGGAAAAATTTGCAAATAAATTTTGCATGATACACACTAATTTCTAATATGCCATGGTTCATTTTTACAAATTAAAACCATTTAAATTTGTAATTTACACTAATTTAGTGTAAAAATAAAGCTTATGTTAATATTTAAAATAATTAATTTAGGAAAAATATTTTATTAAACTAAAAATTTATAAGTGACTAAATAAACACCATTTACTAGTAATTTCATAATTAAAATAGATATTTTAAAATTTATAATGAAAACAATCACGGTTTGGTTTTACGAAAAATACATTTTACTTTACCGAAAATCCTAAAATTCACTTAAACTCTTTTATTCATTTAATTATTTATTTAATCATTTTTAAAACGTTACAGCAGTGTTACAAATCGAAGGGGGAGAAGAAAGATCGGTTGCGCCACCGGCCCTTCCGGCCTTGCCACCTGCTTCAACCGGTATAGTAAACTATCTTATCAATGAATTTCTCCGCATCTATTGAATCATCATCTAATCACATTTTGTCCTTTTCAGCTATCGTTCCAGTCTCGGTGCCTTTCGAGTCTCGCATTACAATACCGGGCGGCCCTTCCCAGAGACGTCCGTCCTCAAAAGGTGCGGCGAATAGTCTGCGCATGTTGAGCGACTACATCGAGGAACTCGACGTCGAGGCTCCTACATCTGCTGAGGACTTCGCTACGACGGTTAACCCGATATTATTGATATTTGCCACCTTCCATGACGAGGGCATTGTCACCTCTTGGGTTAACTATTGTCGGGAGATTGAGGCTTGCCTTCATCAGCTGGAGTCGATGCGCCTATCCCCTGAGACTTTGGCCGTGAGCACTCAACGGGGAGCATGGCTCGAGCAAAGCACTTCTCATTTCCGTCATTTGGAACAAGAAGCAGCTTTGAGGCTAAAGGAGTGTCAAGAATCTTCAAGTGAAACTGCTCGCCTGCGTGCTGAAGTTGAAGCAAACGCCGCTGAGATAAAGGCCGTCTTCGAGGGCCTTCTGGAGCACATATCAAATGGACTGAGACTGAAGCGGGCACTTGATGTCGCCGAGCATGACACTCCAGGCCGTGAAGCTGCTCATCAGGCCGTCAGGGATCAGCTTGCATCTGTCGTGCAGCAGCGGGCTCAAGTAGAGGCAGAACTGGCGGTGGTAGCCGATCGGGAAAAGGCATGGAAGGAAGTGTGCGAACAACTGATAAAGCTACTTAAGGTGCTTCCTTCCCAGTAGTTGCCTTTGTATCAATGTATTTTTAAAATTTTCCTTTTAAATAACATGTATCCATTCTTTATTCTTTTGTACGATTCATCTTGTATTTGATTGAAGTCAGTGAATAAAGATACACATTTTCTTTTGCAATGTCTTGTATGCTCTTTTGCTTTCTGCCTTCTCTTATTATCAGCATGTCGTCTTTGATAAACATAATTGGCAGATAACTTAGTTTTTTCCAAGAGATAGCAATGGCTTAGGCCGTAGGTTCAGATCTGCCGCCTAAGACTTTTCAACTCTATGAGCCGTGAGGGACTCATAGAGACTTTTCTCCCTACGGATCGAGAGGATCTCGTAGGTGGGTTTTTCTCCTTAGGAATCGTGAGGATCCCTAAGTGTGGTTTCCTCTTATAAGTCGTAAGGATCCTACAAGAGAATTTTTCTCTCTTATGAGTCGAGAGGACCCGTAAGCAGTTGTTTCCCTCCTTGTCGAAACTCGACTTTGGAGAGTGAGACCCGTGAATAGTATGCAAGAGACCATTTTGGATTGACTTGCAGGGTCCTATTGTTCAGGAAGCAAGTTTTTTTTAGTCCCTGCTGCCTGAGGCTTCATTTGCATGTTGAGACGAATCAGGAATTTCCCGCGGAGACACAGTTTCTCTGCGAGCCGACGCGAATCAGGAGGCTCTCATCAATGAGTGTTTGTATCCGTGAGTCAAAAAATTTGCTAGGGATTATTTGTTTCCCCAGCGCCAAGGATTATTTGGTTCCTTGGGGTTTGAAACGAGTCGAGGATTTCCCACGGAGGCACTGGTGGCTCTGCGAGTCGACGCGGATCAGGAGGCTCTCATCAAGGAGTGTTTGTATCCGTGAGTCGAGGAGTTTGCTAGGGATTATTTGTTTCCCCAGCGCCAAGGATTATTTGTTTCCTTGGGGTTTGAAACGAGTCGAGGATTTCCCACGGAGACGCTGGTGGCTCTGCGAGTCGACGCGGATCAGGAGGCTCTCGTCAAGGAGTGTTTGTATCCGTGAGTCGAGGAGTTTGCTAGGGATTATTTGTTTCCCAAGCGCCAAGGATTATTTGTTTCCTTGGGGTTTGAAACGAGTCAAGGATTTCCCACGGAGGCACTGGTGGCTCTGCGAGTCGACGCGGATCAGGAGGCTCTCGTCAAGGAGTGTTTGTATCCGTGAGTCGAGGAGTTTGCTAGGGATTATTTGTTTCCCAAGCGCCAAGGATTATTTGTTTCCTTGGGGTTTGAAACGAGTCGAGGATTTCCCACGGAGGCACTGGTTGCTCTGCGAGTCGACGCGGATCAGGAGGCTCTTGTCAAGGAGTGTTTGTATCCGTGAGTCGAGGAGTTGGCTGAAGACACTGGCTTCTTCGGATTTGGACTGAACCGTCAAGATTTGGCTTCGTTTTCTGGTGGAGCCTGTTGGGAAAGTATGGTTCCCTCTTTGTTTACGCCCGTGGATTGTATACAGGGATCGATGTGATCTTAACTGTAGGGCCAAAGTTTTATCATCATTTTTTGTTTTATCTCCGCGATGCTCTATCATTTCAGCTTTTATATCGCGAAGGTCGCGATTGCCCAATCATTTCGGCTATTTTTCGCGGTGCCCAATCATTTCGGCTATTTATTTTATTTTTACTCGCTGCTTTTTATTGCGAGTTGCCCAATCATTTCGGCTATTTTGCATGCATACCTTTTTACTTGCTACTTTTTATTGCAAGTTGCCCAACCATTTCGGCTATTTTGCATGCATACATTTTTACTTGTTGCTTTTTATTGCAAGTTGCCCAATCATTTCGGCTATTTTGTATGCATGTGCGGCCTACTGGCTTTCCGCCGTAAACCTGGAATTAGACACCGATTTCGGTATCAGCACCGCTACAACTGGGATATTGCCAGGAGCGAATCATCATCTGCCTCTGTTGATGTTGAACAAAGGTGGCTTAGCGACCAGGGTTAGGGTCCTGTCGTCTAAGGCTTTTAACTTCATGAGCCGTAAGGGTCTCACAAAGGTATTTCTCCCTACAAGTCGTGAGGATCTTGTAGGTGTATTTTCTCCTTAGGAATCGTGAGGATTCCTAAGTGTATGTTCCTCTGTAAGTCGTAAGGATCCTACAAGAGGGTTTTCTCCTTGTAAGTCGAGAGGACTTATAAGGGTTGTTCATCATGCGAATATATCCCCAGTCTCGGATGAGACTTGATTAGGGAAATGTTTATTCGCGCCCGTGGATTGTATACAAGAGCCCGTGTTGGACCACTTGTAGGGCAATATCGAAAGTTGTGGGGGTTGCTTAAGCACAGGTTTAGGTTTCTGTAACTTAAGACTTCCAACTCTTTTGAGCCGTGAGGGTCCCATAAGAGAGTTCTCCTTACGAGTCGTGAGGATCTCGCAAGTGTATTTTCTCCTTAGGAATCGTGGGGATCCCTAAGTGTGTTGCTCTCTTGTGAGTCGTAAGGATCTCACGCGGGTGGTTTCTCCTTACAAGGTCGAGAGGATCTTGTAAGTGTTCTTTAACGAGGTTAGCCCTGCTGTTTTTACTCACGGAGCCCTTTCGGGTTTTCATCCGTGCCCATTTTGCTTATGGACGTACCGTTTTTTTTTATTCTTTTTATTTTTATATTATTTTTTTTACGAGGTCGTGCCCTTTCGGGTTTTCACGAACACTCGCCGGTAGCCCTGCTGTTTTTACTCACGGAGCCCTTTCGGGTTTTCATCCGTGCCCTTTTTGCTTATGGACATACCGTTTTTTTTATTTTATTTTATTTTTTATATGTTTTTTTTATCTTATCAGTCTAAAGATGCTGCGGTAGTAGTTTAAAGACGTTTCGGTCTGCTATTAGTTTAAGGACATTTCGGTCCGATTTTGAGAGGTTGGTTACTGCTGATAGAGTTTGAGCTTAGGAAGATAGCGAGCGGACATGGTCGTCGTCATCTATCATTGACCTAGGCTGTGGCTCATTAAGCGTAGTATCTCTTTAGGAAGCGACCGTTTATTGGCCTGAAAGGCTTTTCACCGTGCATGTCCATGAGTAGATAGGCCCCACCCTGGTAGACCTTATCTACGATGTACGGGCCTTCGTAGTTTGGCTCGAATTTTCCCCGCTTGGCGCGATTGGGGATCATAGGCCTTTTGACCACTAGCACAAGTTCGCCTTGGCGGAATGTCCTCGGTCGGGTTAATTTTTCATATGAGCGCGTCATCTTTGCTTTATAAGCTTCCATATTTTGTTGCGCTATGAGCCGGGTTTCATCAAGGGCGTCAAGCTCCTCAAGCCGAAGGTGAGCATTTTCTTCATCCGTCTGCTCGTAGTGGACTGCCATTCGTAGAGAGGGTAACTCTATCTCGAGGGGGAGCACTGCTTCCGTCCCAAATACCAACGCGTACGGCGTTGTGTTCGTGGCCGTCTTGAACGTAGTTCGATACGCCCAAAGAGCCTCTTGCAGTCTCTCGTGCCAGTCTCTCTTATTTTGGGACACCATTTTCTTTATGATCTTTGTCAAGATCTTGTTGAAGGCCTCAGCTAGACCGTTAGCTCGCGGATTATAAATCGAGGAATATCTCCAGTCTATATTGTGCTGCTGCGCAAAGCGGCTGATCTTGTGACTTCTGTAGGCTGGACCGTTATCGGAAATGATCCGTCGCGGAGTTCCAAATCGATATATGACATGCGTCTTGAAGAAATGGAGGATATTCTCCATCTTAACTTCTCTTAACGGTACTGCTTCTGCCCATTTAGAGAAGTAGTCAGTCGTTGCCAGGATGAAACGATGTCCCCTAGACGATGCTGGTTCGATGGGACCGACTATGTCAGTTCCCCACATCTCGAACGGCCAGCTAGCCACCGGCGGATGTAATGGATTTGGATGCTGATGGATGAAATCCCCATGAATTTGACATGAGTGACACTGCTTCGCCTATTCGAGGCAGTCCTGAATCATCGTGGGCCAGTAGTAGCCCATCCGTTTGATCTTCAACTTCATCTTTGGGCCCGCTTGGTGAGAACCGTAGAGTCCGTCGTGAACTTCCTGGACGACTCTTTTCGCTTCGTCAGGTCCTAAGCATCTCAGCCACAGAGAATCAAACGACCTCTTGTACAGAGTATCATTGACGAAGGCTAAAGACAGAGCTCGTTTCATGAGCTGATGTCTTGTGGACGCTTCTTCAGGCATTCGGTGGGACTTAAAGTAGTCTATAAAGACTTCCCTCCAGTCCTCAGCCTTTTCCGGGTCTTTTATTTGTAAAGCCATCTGCTCGCTCGCTCCTTTTTCTTCGGATGATTCCGGAGATATTTCTATTGGGGCAAGCACCCGACGGCTTTGCACCACGATTCTAACGTCATCGAGGTTCTCGTCAGCTAGTTCTTTAGCAAGTTTGGCCAATGCGTCTGCTTTGCTGTTTTCCGCGCGCGGTATGTTTTCCAAAGTATAGGAGGGAATTTGAGTCAACAGTTGTTGCACTTTTTCGCCGTACTTTACCAATTCTGGTTTGCATGTTTGGTAGTCGCCGTTTATTTGATTAACGACTAGTTGAGAATCCCCGTATATGAGGAGGTTTTCAATTCCCATGTCAATGGCGATCTTGAGGCCTGCTATCAGAGCTTCGTATTCGGCTTCATTATTTGTTCTCGGTTCTGTTAAGGAGAAAGCAAAGCGCATTATCCCTCCTTATGGAGTCACAAAGATGAGTCCTACCCCCGATTTGATTATAGGGGTACTTTGTTTGCGCTTCTTTACGGAAGATGCTCCATCGAAATAGAGCTCCCATCAGGTATTACCACCGTCGATCGCATCAAACGCATGTTCGTCTGGAAGATCGCAATTTAGAGGAGAATCGGCGGGTATGGGATGCTCAGCGAGGAACTCGGCGATGGCCTGGCCTTTCACTGCCTTGAGAGGTTGATACGTGATCGAGAACTCCATCAAGAGTAGGGCCCATTTAGCGAGTCGTCCTGTCAATATGGCCTTTGACATCAAGTATTTAAGGGGGTCCACCTTTGAAATGAGACGGACCTCATGCGCCAACGCGTAGTGCCTGAGCTTTATTATCACGAAGATCAACGCCAGGCAGTGTTTTTCAATGGGGGAGTAGTTGCTTTCTGCCCCCAGTAGAACTCGACTTAAGTAGTAGAGTGCTCTTTCTTTCCCTTGGTCGTTTTCTTGTGCCCATAACGCGCCTAAAGAACCTTCAAGGGCGGTTGTGTAAAGAATGAGAGGCTTTCCCTTAACCGGAGCAGCCAACACTGGAGGGTTTTGCAGGTACTGTTTGATCTCGTCTAGTGCGCTTTGGCACTTTTGATCCCAGACGAACGGGGTTCCCTTCTTCATCAGGTGGCTGTAAGGACGACACTTGCCTGAAAGATTGGCTATAAATCGCCGTATGTATGCGAGTTTCCCTTGGAGAGATCGCAACTGTTTAAGGGTTCTTGGCGGAGGCATTTCCATGATCGCTTTGATCTTGGACGGATCTATTTCAATACCTCGATGTCGAACAATGAATCCCAGGAATTTGCCTGAGGAAACTCCGAATGCACACTTAAGCGGGTTCATCTTCAAGTTGTATTGCCGAAGGCGTTGAAATACGGTCTTCAGATGCTCGAGATGTTCCTCATATGATTTGCTTTTAATAACGAGGTCGTCGATATAGCATTCAACGATTTCGTGTATAAGGTCATCAAATATCTGCGTCATGGCTCTCTGGTAAGTAGCACCGGCGTTCTTTAAACCGAAGGGCATCACCTTGTAGCAGAATATACCCAAAGGAGTCCTGAAGGCGGTGTGCTTCTGGTCTTCGGGATGCATCTTTATTTGATTATACACTGATGAGCCGTCCATAAAGGAGAGAACTTCATGAGTGGACGTGTTGTCTATCATCAGCTCGGTGACTGGCACTGGGAAATCGTCCTTCGAACAAGCTTTATTAAGATCCCGGAAGTCTACGCATATACGCACTGTCCCGTTTTTCTTCATCACCGGGATGATGTTGGCGATCCATTCAGGGTATTGAACCTCCTGGATGAAGCCAGAGTCGATCAGCTTCTTGACCTCGGCATTGATACTCATCTCAAGCTCGAGTCGCATTCTTCTCGGCGCTTGTTTGACTGGCTTGACGTCCGGGGATATCGCCAATTTATACACGGCAATTTCTGGATCTAGTCCCGGCATTTCAGAATAATTCCACGCGAAGCAATCTCTATGCTGTAGAAGCACGTCTTTTAACGCAGCCACCCTTTCTTCAGATAGCAGCTCGCTGATGAATGTCAGTCGCGGATCGTCTGCCGATCCCAACTCAATCTTCTTGAGGTTATCTGCAGTAGTATGTATGCCATCCTCCAGTTCTTTTGGCGCTGGTGGGAAATCTGAGATTATCTCGTCGCTGCTGTTTTTGAAGCACCAAGGGAGCTCATCTATGTCCTCGGGCTCTTCTTTTAATATTGTAATCATGTGACAAGTGCGAATTCGCTTCCAATCCCAATATGGAACCGGTTCTTCTTTCGTGGCCTTGGGCTCGTGCTTTTGTGGCGGTGCTACCCTCCAGTTGTCAGACAGAGCGAATTTGCCAAGCTGATACTGATCTTCAACCCAATTCTTGAAGGTGAAGCAGTCCTCGAGAGGGTGCCCTATCACTCGGTGATAAGGGCAATAGTCCGGGTGAGAGACTTCACCTGCTTGTTCGGGGTTTTTGGACTCCGGCAGTGTAAGCATTTGATGTTTTAGAGCAAGATCAAGTATCTTCTTCGTCTTGTCCCGAGGAAACGAGTACGCTCGACTCATTTTCTTCATGAGGGATAGATCAATAACGCTCGCCTCCCGTTTGCATGACTTCTTAGCCCTGCTTTGCTGTTGAGCGCCTTTTTGGCCTTTCGACTTATTTCTGCTTTTGCGCCGAGCCTTCTTTATAACAGGTTGACAAGGAGCGGCATTTTCATCCTTTACAGCCTGTTGAAGGAGGCGTTGCGTTTTGGCTTTCTCGTAGATGGCCGTCTCGCGGTTGTGATGATCTCGGACTTTTTGACCAGCTTTCTTTATAAGTTTGTCCATTTGTTCCTCGAACGACGGACTGGGCTCCTTTGCATCTGGAACTTTCACTGGCTTAGGATTAGCGTCCTTCCATTGAGTATCCGCTTCTTCATCAAGGTCATATACGACGTAGCAGCCGGGTAGTAACTCTCGTTTCTTTGACCGGATGTATCCAAGCCCTTTTGCTTCCATTCTCCCGTTAGGCAGTTTGCGTTGAGTCCCGGGGACGTTTCAGACCCTGTCATAGAATTTGGCCTCTCTAACGGTCTGTTTGAAGGATATCCCCTGGCGTTTCAGCAGCTTCTCCAAACCCTCTGTATAATATCTGGGAAGACGGATAGGCTGAAGCCTGTCGAGCGTAGAATCCGCGCCATGCCAGATTTCTTTTTCTACCTTGGTTTCTTCAGAGCGGTAAAACAGAATTGCTTTCTCGCTCTCTCGCCTGGGAGGGATATAGAATGTCCGCAACTCTTCTACACTGTAGATATTAAGTGCATCCAGTTCTTTATGGTGTTTAAGCGGCACTATGGCGACTTGTAGACTTTGCTCTTCGTCAACGGACGCTTGTATTGAAGGTCGAGCGGAGAATACAGCATGGACTTCATCTTCCGAGTCGCTGCCAAAGATCAATGTAGGAGCCGATGGTCCCGGCTTGTTGTGTTGGGGCGAATCTGAATAAACTATCTCCTCTTCCTCCTCAGTATCACTGCCGAAGACAGGGATGGTAGCGTTAGTTTTATTCTCCGGCTTGTGACACTTCTCTGTGTCTTCGAAATCCGGTAAGAAGTATTTGGCGTCTTCATATTTGCGGACCTCGTTCACAGAGAACAGGTTCAGTTCTCCTGTCACGGTATACTCGAAACCATCCTTAAAATACTTCATATACTGATGTTGTGTAGAAGGGATGATGTTGTACTCGTGTAACCATGGTCGACCGAGCAAAGCGTTGTAACAAGTCTTGGCGTCTATGACGTGGAACTTAATATCCGTGACGAGTAGCCCGAAGCGTAGTGTCAGTATCACAGATCCAAGAGTTTTTGACGATTGGGAGTCGAACCCGGAGATGGAGATCTTGTCCCGAGCAAGGTGCTGGACGCTCATGCAGATTTCCTTCAACACCCGCACGTTGAGTAGGTTAACAGACGACCCGTTATCGATCAGGATTTTGCCTATCTTTATATCATGGCAGTATCCCGAGACATAGAGAGGGCGATTGTGTTCGCACGTCCCAAGTAGAAGGTCTTCATCGCCAAAAGTGACATCGGCCGTGTGCACTTCCTCCAATTCATCCTTCATCTTTTCCTCGGCCAAGCATGCTTGGAATTGTTCTGGGTCTTGGAGCGCCTTAATCAATGAATCTCTCGCCTCTTTTGATAGCAAAAGGGCGTCAAGAATGCTGAGTTGTGAGGGCAGCTTCCTCAGATGTGCTAAGACGTTGTAACCCACCTTATTCTTCTTTGGTGGGTCTTTGGCAGCTAGCTCTTCCACCACTTGGTCATCTAAGACGATATCTTCAGAGGCCTTTTCTTTCCCTTTATCTTTCCTGTTCGAGGGTCCGAGGTTCTTTTCGGGCAGCGTGCGATTACGTAGCCGGATATTTTCGCAAACCTTCGGTTCTTCTTCTTTTCTCGAATCGGACTCTTTAAAGAGGGGGGCAAGTTCTAGCTCTTCATCAGAATCACTCCCAAATGTAGGCACTTGTGGTTTACCGGTGTTAATCATGCAACAATCGCCGGCAGTTCTTTTAAGCCCTTCGGTCGTATTTCTTTGCTCCCGACGAGTTTTACGCTTTTCCCGCTTAAAGCGTTGTCAATGAGCAACGTATCCTTGCCACCATCTATCGAAATCTTTGCACTCCTGAGTGGGGTGCGAAACCTTCTGATGATATAAGCAATAAGACGGGTGCATTTTCGCCTCACCAGTAATTTCTTCTTCGGAGGATGGTAGCTTCATGCCCATGGACCTGGCCTTAGCAAACTTCTTTTTTATCTTGAATTGGCTTTTGTCGGTAGCGGAGGTGTTCAGCTCCAACGGGATCGTCTCAGCTCCTTCATCAAGTCGCTGGCGCTTGGCCCTTTCAAATATAGCCGCCTCGCGCTCCCGATCAGCTTTACCTTTCAATCGAGCTTCATTAAAGAGTGCGTCAATCACTTCATCTGATGGCCCCAGAACTTTTGGTTCAGGATCTGCCCCCGGCTTTTCAGTGCAAGGAGTCTCCTCCTCATTTGTGACTGAATGGGAAATCATATGACAACTCGCCACATATCCCTCGGATTCATCTGATGAACTTCCTTCCTCATCTTCTTCTTGAAAAACGTGATTGAGGAATTCTTGGAGCGTAATGGGAGTCCGTGCCTTTTGGTTGTATTCTTTCAACGCGTCAATTTGCCTTTGCAGGTCCGTGCGCTTGCCGCCAGGCTTCACAGGCTTCTTAGATTTCTTCTTCTTCTTTTTCGAAGATTTTGACGGTTGGCTGCAAGTGCTTGAACCGCCACCATCGGTCTTTGGAGTTGGATGTGGCTTCAACATCCCCTCAATGACCTGCGGTTCCAACGGGTTCTTCCACCTAATCGCTGGACATGTCTGAAGATCGTTTAGCATTCTCTTTGTCTTGGCTGATAATACAACCTCCCAAGGAGCTTCTTCAATGACGGAGCATGTTGCCCCCGGCGTATTCGTCCCCTTAGAGGTGTGGGGCTGCGAGGGATTCACCTTCCATTTATCAGATAACGCGAACTTGCCCTGTCGGTACTGGTTTTCAAGCCAATTTTTGAAAACGTAGCAATTTTCAATTGGATGGCCTAGTACTCGATGATAAGGACAGTAGTTAGGCTCGCTGACGTCACTTGGTTGCAACGGACGTTTTGGATCCGGCAAATTTAAGTAGGGTTCCTAGGCACTCTAATGAGGTCTCACAAGGCATCAACCATGCCAATTTCAAATTTTACGGGTGCCGAGAAACCCTAATACGGATCGTTAACTAGATATATAGGCGACAAAAGAAACTAGTTAACAACTTAACTATGAGTATTCGGAAATACAACCTTTGTAGATCCGGTCCTCCACCTCCATAGCTCCGCAATGAAGTCTCCTCGCTGTCCAAATGGAAATTCGGGCTCTAGCGTCGGCTTCATCAGAGAAATGGGCGGGCAAGGTCGTCGGCTTCGTGCCGAAGATGATCTACGTCGAGGCATCACTAGATCAAGCTCCCACTTCACCAAGTCATGAAACTTGTGAAGAGAACACCCTATACTACTTGGCAAGAGGTAGAGGATGAAGAAATAGGAAGTGGGTTCACTTTAGAATTGGATTTCTCACTCATTTCATCAAGTCACCATTGATGAAGTCTAGGTTTTCTTCTTTTTGAAGAAGAAGAAGAAGATGATAATATTATAAGTTATTATGAAAAAGAATAATAAAATCATTCTTATCATAATATTAACCATGGTAATGTGTAGAGAGTTAATCATGGTTGAATGGAATGGTTAGGGTTAAGCATGAGACAAAATGGTCACTTGGTCAAAGTCTTCATGAAGCTTCAAGAAAGAAATAAAGAAGAAACAATTTTGTTCATTATCCTTTCATTTCCCAAAAGAATAAATGAATAAGAAATCAAAACCCTAATCATTCATTAAACAATGGTTTATTCTTTACACAAGCTCAAGTAAACATGTATCATCAAACATGATACATCCAAGTGCACAAAAGTATATCACATATACAATGTGCACATCCGAGTGAGAAAATCCATTTAAAGTGAACCAATATTAGTTAATGCAAAGTAATATATCAAATATATAATTATGCATTAAATCATTAAATCAACACTTGATTTAACGACCCGGTCATATCGCATATAACCGACTAATATTCAATGTATCGTCTTATCGAATCAATCCTTGATTCGATAATTAGGTTATATCGCATACAACCATTCGACACATTCATCATGAGAATAGAATACGGTATCACATACACGCATTATTCTCGGTCCCGCACATATCTCATATGCGCTCCTATTTCGTTTCGCTTGAGCCAGGAAACCTCTGTGTAGGACTCTAAAGACTCGTCAATACGCCGGCAGTAGGTGATGATCATATCAAACACCCACAAGCCGCAAGCGGTCTGCTAAACGTAACGGCCACCCGGGTATTGAGCGATCAGAAGATCGACGAGCAAGCCCGCTCACACTCCTGTGAATCCAACCAGTAACACTTACCGTACAGTCCGGTCTGATCGTCTGATATGTCGCATATCTCGCCTAGGGGTGGTAAACGTCAGATCCCAATAGCTCGATAAGTCGTGTCGATATGAGGTCTATAACAGTTTGAGAAACTACTGGTAACACTTACCAGTAAATCTCAGCAACCCTGGCCAGGGATTTCCGGTTATAGCCAATCGAACACAGCGCAACATCAACTCCCTATACCGGGAGAGACGAATCCCCTCCTATCGCTCATTGCCTCCATGTGACTCGGGACTGTACCCAAAAACCACCGTTTTGCACGCCCTCTTGGAGGTGGTAAGATGGAAATCAAAGCACAGTGGGAACCACACAAGACTCTATGACGATCTCGGGTCAACAGACTACTCTGTATCAGTGTCACCAGAGAACTGCCATCTGACGTAAGGTATAATACCATCTGGGAGTTCTCGGCGAGTCCGTCCAGTGTACCCAGTCTCCACTGAGCACCCGTATATCATCTCTGATGTCAAACACCAATGGATATGGGATCATCCATCGCCCATCTGTATGGGTCGAGAAGATATACGCTAGTCTACTCTGGTATATCGATGCCCTGTCTCGATATACCCACGACTAGGGACTTTGAAGGATGTACTTATGGACTACCATGTCCCCACTAGTATGATCCGCATCATAGTTCAGGTAGTCAAGTACACATCCTAAGGGCTTTACCAACATGTAACAGAGAGACAATCAGTGTACACGTTAAGGTAAAGAGTAACCAGATAGCATACTATCATGTCGAGCAAGAAAGTCTTCCCTATATGCGTCCTAGCATCCACTACAATATACATCATATGTACAGTAATGGCCTCTAGGGCATACATATAACTAACAATCTCCCACTTGCACTAGGGCCATCTGATAGCAGTGGTTGTAGTATCTCATACTCAACCATCCCATAAAAGTCTCTCTCTGGGAAAAGGCCTTTGTGAGTGGATCCGCCGTGTTGTCCTCTGAGTCTACTCTCCTAACCTCGATCACCCTGGAGATCAACTATCTCCATGATCAGGTGATGCTGCCTCAGAATATGTCTGGATCACTGATGGGACGGACGTTCCTTGGCATAAGCCACAACTCCATTGTCACGCAATGGGAGGAACTTAGTTCATCTCATGAACTAATATACACCCAGACAGCCTTTTTGGTAGCATCTTAAGTAGCGATGTATCGAGCCTTTATCATCTAGTATGTCACGGTATCTAGCTTGGAACCCTTCCAACATACCGTCCCTTTACTGTGGGTAAAGACAATGCCTGTGACTGACTTTCAGTCGTCCTTATCACTCTGGAACCCTTTCTGTGATTCTCCCCAGGATCGGTTGATACCATCTCACTACAACTAGTGAGAATCCTAACATCCAATTAGATCTATCTCATAGATCCAAAACCCAGGATTTAGGAGGTATCACTTTGATCCTATATGGAGAATCAATGTGATAAGCGGAGATTGACCGAGCGTAGCATAGGAAACTCCTTCCCTATCAAGAGTATGTCATCCACGTACTCTACGAGGATCATCACCATACTCCCTACTACCTTTTTGTATATACAAGGTTCATTTACCATTTTGATGATATCAAACTCTTTGACTACTACATCAAAACAGATGTTCCAACTCCGCGATACTTGCTTTATCCTATAAAGCATCTTGTACACGTTTCCGCTGCTCCCACTGTCTACGAAGCCCTCTGGCTGTGTACTTATAGACTCTCTCTTCTAAAACATTATTTAGAAAAGCAGTCATGACACCCAACCGCCAGATATCGTAGTCATGGTATGTAGCCGTGGCAAGTAGGATCTGGATGGACTTAAGCATAGCCACTTGAAAAGGTTTCATCATAATCCACGCCTGGTCAATGACGAAAAGCTTTAACAAGTCTAGCTTTGAAAGTCTCAACCTTTCCAAGTACACCAAGTAACCTTCTCAAGATATACTTGCTCCTGATGGGGATTTAACCCTTCAGATATAGCAACCAAAGTCCATACTTTGTTGGTGTATAAGGATTCCATCTCAGATCACTAAGCATCCAGCCATTCTTACAGAGTCTCACTCCTGATGGCCAGGTCGAAACTAATTGGGTCATCATCTCATGATGCAATCCTCGCTCCCACTGTCATAGAGGAACCGAAGTATCTCTCAGGTGGGTGAGGAACCCTACTAGATCGGCGGAGAGGCTGAGGTTCGTTGGTCTCTACTGAATCCTTTGGTTCTATCAAATCATCAGCTGCAGTTTGTATAGCTGGAACATTTCCAGTTCTACATAACAGATCTTGCCTTGAGCTTGTCCGGATTTTGCTTTTAGACATAAGCCGGACAACCCCAAATCTTAACTAACTTAAGATATGGGCTCTTCCCTTTCCATATCACATATGAAGTGGTAGGCAACTGATTTGATTCGAACCCTATTCAATAGGTATGCAGCTTCTCAAGCGCATAACTCCCAAAAAGGAAACAGGTAACTCAGTAGTACTCATCATAGAGCACACCTTATCATATAGGGTGTGATTGCTCCGCCTCGTTCTACCATCGTGCTATGGTGTACACGGAGGAGTAATGCTGAGAGAGAATCTCATTCTCCTTTAGAATGGTCCAGGAATTCCGTGCTCAAGTATTCTCCTCCTTGATCACCTCAAAGGACATAATACTTATACCCGTATTGGTTCTCTACTTCTGACTTATATTCTGTGAATATCTCAAAAGGTTCGGACTTGTGTTTCAACAGGAACATATGTCTGAATCTTGAGAGATTATCAGAGAATGTAATGAAGTATAAGGAACCGGTCTTGGCAAGTGTAGACAGGGGACCTACATACATCAACATGTATCATCCCAAAGAGTTCACTAACTCTTTCTCTGTTTCCAGTAAACGGAGCTATGGTCATCTTATCTCTGTGACATGACTGGCAAGTTTCACAAGATGTAAATTCAAACTGATTTAAATATGCATCTAAAATGTAACTTCAGCCAGTCGAATCGCATTGATATGACCTAGTCTACAATGCCACAAGAAGGATTCGTTCATTTCTGAACTCTTCCTCTTGTGTGTGTTCCGTATACTAAGAACTGTAGTTTGATTTAGAATGTCAATGCTTTTAGATAACGTGCCTGAACCGATCAACTTTGGATATAGGAAATGTTCAAAACATTATCCATCAATACAGAATTTTATCATTTCTTTACTAATAAAGAGACTGATATGATTTTGTATATCAGATTCGGTTTCTAATAGCATTTGTTCAAAATCAATGTATTGGTAATACAGGGTGACAGTGACCAACAGATTTGGCTGCAACACTTGCCCCGTTTTCTGTCTCATGAAACTTATCACCCGTTCTCAGTTTTTCTACCTTTTTATAGCCCTATGTAACAAATTACATATCTGGGATCCTGATCCGGTATCATATACCAAGGATGCGGAGGATACTGAGAAACAGTTCTGTATAATGAACACACCCGAAGATGATGCATCAGCATGCACTCTCTTCGTTTGGGCGGCACGGGAATTCTGGTATTCCCCAATTTCCTGCTCTGTCTTATAACAATTATAAATTGGAGTGGGACCAACGTTCCCCAGCTCAGAATAACAAGCGGGTTCGGTCAATATTCCATATTATTATCTTGATTAAGGCGTGATATGGTCGCTACCTGGAGAGAGAGAGAAGAAAACACTCAGCGTGCGCTCTTGCAAGATCATATTGGTTATTATTTTATCTAATCAGGATGGCTCCCACTGCTTTTTATCAAATCTTCCTTCAAACCCTAAAAGGAAAGACTAGCCGGGATTAATTACACACTACAAGTTCGCCAATCTTTCAACCAGGCCAGTGTCGGTACTTTGAGGGAGGTCCCCCGTGCTTTCGCACGAACCTAATTAATGTAAACCTCGTTTTCCCAGAGGCATAATCTCGTTAACACCTTTCTAGACACCTACTTGATCGGCTAATTGTAATGTGTAAGACTCTCCCAGGAGTAACAATTACTCGCAGTGGGTATCGGGATCCAACTATCTCATAGAAGGTATGCAATCTCATTGCAAATTTCAACACTTGAAATTCCCGATAATATTTTGCCCCTAACGTGCTATGACCTTGACGAAAGCCAACAAACCATAGCCCGCTAGTCAAGTTCAACCCGTACATTTCTTGATTGAATTAAACCCACCCGCACGACCCTTGACGAAAGCCAACAAAGCCGCACGACTACCCTAATCCAATCGCATCGTATGCAGCAGATAAGCAGCATATAGCTACCGCACACTGCACCTTGACGAAAGCAAACAAATGCAGCACGAATACTATATACAACTTATCTGAAATGACGGAGGGCTACGACAGGTTTTTATGAAAACCTATTGCGTAATGAACTTGATATCGTTGTAGAATCAAATGATTTTAAAATGGAGTGTTTTTTAGGCTTTTCTAGTTTTGCTAAAGGGGTCACTCCCGGTGAAGGGATCGTCGGCCCTTTCCTCGTCGAATGAGGTGCGGAATATATCATATATATCACTGTGCAAAGCAGAAACTATAGAAGCTATCAAAAGACAAACCGAGTGTGTAGCATCTGCCAGTTATTGCTAAAGGAGTCACTCCCGGTGAAGGGATCTCAGTCCTTTCCTCATCGAATAAGGTGCGGGATATATCACATATACCGCGGTGCAAAGCAAGAACTGTAGCTACCTGTTTTATTTTTGAAATTCGATTCTACAACATCTTAGGTTTCTTTTATTTTCATTAATCACATTAATGAAATCCCATCATTTATATACCTAAACATCACAAATAAATACGACGTACACTTATGCCATCCGCATTCGCCTCGATGTCCCCTCGTGCACCGTTAGGTTAGGTAACTAACGGCAGAGCGGGGCAGGGCTAGCGCGGGTGTAAAACATAAGTAACGTCTATATATAATATATCATATATACTATATACTGTATCTATTACAGAACATCACATGATCACATCACAGATATCGCAGCAGAAGAAACATATGAAATATTGGATATACTAGGACGTCCGTGTTTTCAATACGAGCCAGTATAAAACACGGATTCCACGGTCGTGATGAATAGCCAATCCCACACCCCTAGACCCCTACTAGAGCGTCAAGTAACCCTACCAATTCTAGGGTTAGGAGACCCGGACTCGACTCCTCGAGATGGTCTCCCACTGGACCCTAGAACCCGGCTACTTGTGCTCCCCTCCTTGGGTCTATCCTAGTGCGAAAAAGTAAATAATATACAAAGGGTGGCATCTTCCGCAACCTGGAACTGGCCCAATAAAAGAATATTACATACAAGTTTTTACATGAATGAAAATGAAAAACACTCATCTCACATAAAAACCCCCGGCTAGTCAAACACGACGATCCAATATAACATATCCAGCAACACATAACATCACATGTCATCAACGTAAGTAAATATGCGCATCCCAATTGTCGTTGACATATAGCAACGAAACCGGCGATATCACATATTACACTTACGGTCACAGAAAAGAAAGTGTAAAACTACAACAGTTGGAATCCGCAACCTCTTTAGACATCACATGCCTAATCAAATGAATTCCTTAGACATCGCATGTCTAACAATTATAAACCCCGCATTTTAGTCTCAAAATCGAAAACACTTTTCAATATAAAGTCGGGCAATTCAACAAGATTCCCGACATCCTGATCGAATGCTCGTCGCAAACTTTAGTAGGCGGCCGCACCCCCGATACCGTCGACGAAGTGCACCAAGGCGGAACACCGCTGCCGCGAGCACCCGAACGGATGCTTTCGGCGACGAGGTTCTCCTACAGTCACTTGGTCGGGGCTAAGGGATGAGGCTGTCTATTAAGTTTACCCGGCGAGTATCCGCGTACACTACGTGATTGCGACGGACTTTTGATCACATCAAAATTCCGTGGCAACCGATCAAGTGAGACTAAATTGCTATGTTTATAACATTCATTCAGTTATCTCATAACTTCTTGTGAATTCCAATTATTGTATCACATTTCAGATAATTAGAAAATGTTAAACTTTCCGATCGAACATTCAAACACCCAAGTTTTCCCGATACAGATCAACACATGAAACAAGTCTAAAAACATTCAGTTCGTGCCTCAGTACCAACGGTCCAGCCGTAGAAGGGTCAAGCCAACGCCTCACATGTGGCACGCCGTACTGCCCCAAACCCGAAGGTTCAAAGGGCAATTCAAGATGGTCACATAATCGAGTTAAGGTTTGTTGTCTTCTAGAGGGTCCATCGCGTTACTTGCACTACTTAGAACGTTATTAAACTACGGAAAGATCCAACACTTGGAAATTTCCCGATAGGGAAAAAGGTGGGTATTTATATCCGGTCGAATTTTTTAACGTATTCCAAAATATCTGGAAAAACACATAGACGAAGTGTGACAATCCGATCGAATCTGCGAACTCCCAATACAACCCAAAATACTCAACTCTTGAGTGAATTTTAAAAATTCCCATAAAACTCAGCATTTAAATAAAGAAGTTACTGTGCAAAAATGGTTGACTGAAGAGACTAAATGGGCGCGGAACCGCCGCAATAGGCGGCTAATGCCGCGGATCCGCCGCGTTTTAGACAGATCATTAGGTAATTTTTGCACCGTAATTCTTATAATTTCCTGCTGAATTTTTTAAGCATTTTTAATTTGGAAAAAACCACTTTTTCAGAAAAAGTCCAGAGAGGGTTAAAAGTTAGGGTTTCGGGGTTCGATCGGGTTTCTAACATCGTCTAAGCATCGCCTAAGGCTCTAGCTAGGCTCTGATACCACAGTAGGGTTCCTAGGCACTCTAATGAGGTCTCACAAGGCATCAACCATGCCAATTTCAAATTTTACGGGTGCCGAGAAACCCTAATACGGATCGTTAACAAGATATATAGGCGACAAAAGAAACTAGTTAACAACTTAACTACGAGTATTCGGAAATACAACCTTTGTAGATCCGGTACTCCACCTCCATAGCTCCGCAATGAAGTCTCCTCGCTGTCCAAATGGAAACTCGGGCTCTAGCGTCGGCTTCATCGGAGAAATGGGCGGGCAAGGTCGTCGGCTTCGTGCCGAAGATGATCTACGTCGAGGCATCACTAGATCAAGCTCCCACTTCACCAAGTCATGAAACTTGTGAAGAGAACACCCTATACTACTTGGCAAGAGGTAGAGGATGAAGAAATAGGAAGTGGGTTCACTTTAGAATTGGATTTCTCACTCATTTCATCAAGTCACCATTGATGAAGTCTAGGTTTTCTTCTTTTTGAAGAAGAAGAAGAAGATGATAATATTATAAGTTATTATGAAAAAGAATAATAAAATCATTCTTATCATAATATTAACCATGGTAATGTGTAGAGAGTTAATCATGGTTGAATGGAATGGTTAGGGTTAAGCATGAGACAAAATGGTCACTTGGTCAAAGTCTTCATAAAGCTTCAAGAAAGAAATAAAGAAGAAACCATTTTGTTCATTATCCTTTCATTTCCCAAAAGAATAAATGAATAAGAAATCAAAACCCTAATCATTCATTAAACCATGGTTTATTCTTTACACAAGCTCAAGTAAACATGTATCATCAAACATGATACATCCAAGTGCACAAAAGTATATCACATATACAATGTGCACATCCGAGTGAGAAAATCCATTTAAAGTGAACCAATACTAGTTAATGCAAAGTAATATATCAAATATATAATTATGCATTAAATCATTAAATCAACACTTGATTTAACGACCCGGTCATATCGCATATAACCGACTAATATTCAATGTATCGTCTTATCGAATCAATCCTTGATTCGATAATTAGGGTATATCGCATACAACCATTCGACACATTCATCGCGAGAATAGAATACGGTATCACATACACGCATTATTCTCGGTCCCGTACATATCTCATATGCGCTCCTATTTCGTTTCGCTTGAGCCAGGAAACCTCTGTGTAGGACTCTAAAGACTCGTCAATACGCCGGCAGTAGGTGATGATCATATCAAACACCCACAAGCTGCAAGCGGTCTGCTAAACGTAATGGCCACCCGGGTATTGAGCGATCAGAAGATTGACGAGCAAGCCCGCTCACACTCCTGTGAATCCAACCAGTAACACTTACCGTACAGTCCGGTCTGATCGTCTGATATGTCGCATATCTCGTCTAGGGGTGGTAAATGTCAGACCCCAATAGCTCGATAAGTCGTGTCGATATGAGGTCTATAACAGTTTGAGAAACTACTGGTAACACTTACCAGTAAATCTCAGCAACCCTGGCCAGGGATTTCCGGTTATAGCCAATCGAACACAGCACAACATCAACTCCCTATACCTGGAGAGACGAATCCCCTCCTATCGCTCATTGCCTCCATGTGACTCGGGACTGTACCCAAAAACCACCGTTTTGCACGCCCTCTTGGACGTGGTAAGATGGAAATCAAAGCACGGTAGGAACCACACAAGACTCTATGACGATCTCGGGTCAACAGACTACTCTGTACCAGTGTCACCAGAGAACTGCCATCTGACGTAAGGTATAATACCATCTGGGAGTTCTCGGCGAGTCCGTCCAGTGTACCCAGTCTCCACTGAGCACCCGTATATCATCTCTGATGTCAAACACCAATGGATATGGGATCATCCATCGCCCATCTGTATGGGTCGAGAAGATATACGCTAGTCTACTCTAGTATATCGATGCCCCGTCTCGATATACCCACGACTAGAGACTTTGAAGGATGTACTTATGGACTACCATGTCCCCACTAGTATGATCCGCATCATAGTACAGGTAGTCAAGTACACATCCTAAGGGCTTTACCAACATGTAACAGAGAGACAATCAGTGTACACGTTAAGGTAAAGAGTAACCAGATAGCATACTATCATGTCGAGTAAGAAAGTCTTCCCTATATACGTCCTAGCATCCACTACAATATACATCATATGTACAGTAATGGCCTCTAGGGCATACATATAACTAACAATTTATGAGTCTGTTGCGCAACGCCAGCTCAAATAACCTCTTCGTTTTATCGCGGGGAAAGGAATAAGGACGTCCCATCCTATCCTCAAGGGGCACGTACGGTCGCATATTATTTTGACAAGCAACCGGCTTCGAGTCGCTCGGTTGTTGTTGAGCATTAGCGACGACGATCGCTTTTCTCTTCCCTTTGTCATTTCGGATGTTTGGCCTTGGAAGAGGAGGTTTATGGCCCATCTGATCCATTTGTGCTAGTTTGTCAATCAAGGCTTGGAAGGTAGTCGGCTTGAAAAACATCATAAACTGCGAGATGGTTGCTTGTGGATCGAGGGTTCCCACAAACATACCTACCGTGGGAGCTTCTTCAATGCGCTACTCACACTTCGACCATAAGTTCCGCCATCGTATAGCGTACTGAACCCATGTCTCGCCAGGTTTTACCCTGGCGTTAATCAGTGCCGTCATCGGGGTACGTTCACTGGCGCTTGCAAAACGCTGAGTAAACAGTAGTTCCATCTCCGCGAAGGTTTTAATAGAGTCGTTCGGGAGCTCAGAGTACCACTCGAACACCGTATCTGATAAACTTCCAACAAACTGGCGAAGTAAAAGCTTGTCATCTCCACCGGTATTGCCGCAGAGTGCCCTGAACTGGGCGACATGCTGGTGAGGATTGCCCGTCCCCTTGTAGACATGGAACTTCGGAATCGTATAACCTGGCGGGTATTTGATTTGATCGTACCAACTCGGATATGGTCTCCCCGTTTTCATGACCTGGCCAGCTGTTTCGGTTGCATGATGAATCCGTATTTGCTGGGCGATGTATTCATCCAAATCAGCTTTGGAGATTGCATCCTCTTTGGCTGTGGACAGAACTGGTGGAGGATTCGACGTCTTGCCCCTATCGTCTTCAAGGATGATCGGGGAATCTTCAGCAGGTGGATCTTGTTGAATCATCATACCCACCATATCCTGGAACAGGAGGGCCATTTTCTTTATGTTGGCTGCCTGTTCCGCAGCTTCTTTATCCTTCTTCTCCAGTACGCGACGAAGGAATTCGGCGTCAGTTTCTTGTTCTTGACGCTCGTCCGAGGACGTTTCAGGGGTTTCTTTTAGCCCTGTAAGCGCGGCCATAGCGTTCATTATTTCTTGGAGCTTCTGCTGCTGCTCCTGAGCCTTGGTCACTGACCTCGTGTGCGGTCTGTGACCTGTTGATATGCGGCTATCTTCTTTTCCCGATGCCATGTAAACCGTATGAACTGTTATGCCCCCTGACTTGGGGCGTTTAGGTTCACTATTTTTAACTTTTGCCGCTGACGCGAGAGTTTTCTCTGGCCTCCTTCTTTTGTGGGCCGTTGAGGTTGAAGGAACCGTTGAAGGGGGCAGCCTTACAGCTGCTGTCCCCTGCTGTTTAATAGGGCAGTCCTTGTCTTTTTGCACTTTCGCCTTCTTTTGTCGACGAAAGTGATCTGGGTCGATTACGGAGTCTTGAACCCTCCGCCAAACTTTATAAATTCTTGAGGGTAGCCATTGAGGGTGCTGTTCTTGCTTTGTTTCTGGGGCTTTCTCCGCAGGCGGAGGAGATCTTTTCGGTGTAGCGGTTGGAGAATTCTTCCGTACCCGCCTCAGCAGTTCAAAGCTGTTCCCAGTTGGAACAGCAGCATTGACTTCCACCACTGGAGCCGGTGGAGTTAGCCCTGAGGGAGAGTTGCCCCCTGCCTTCCTCACTCGTTGCCAATGGCGACGTCGAGCACGGCGAGCCGTTGGGATTGGCTCAGAGATTGAGATAGTTTCTTTTTGCCCCCTGTCTGAATGAGGCGCCGCCGGTGTTAACCTCTTAAAGACTGAGGTTGTCTTCTGAGGGGTGATATTCAACCTGCCGAAGACGGATCCTTGAGCAGGGGCAGGAGCAGGAATCGTCAGTCTTGAAAAGACTGACTCTTTGACAGGGGAAGCCGCCTTGATAACTTCTGGGGCAGCAGTTATTGCCTTCCTCGGGACAGCCAATTTAGAGTTCTGATTTAGCCTGGTGAAAACAGAGGCTGTCGGTTTGGTAGTGAGCGACCCGTTGACAGGGGCCATCGTAGCAGTGAGCCGGTCGAAGACCGACTTTTTGTTCACTTCCGGTGCGGGTATTGGCGTAGAGAAGCTTGTAGGTGGGATCATGGTCCCGAAGAACAGGCCAGTGGTGGCTTGGGTCACCTGGTCTACCGGCAGAGCGAGGAAGGAAGCCGCTTGGGGCCCATATGCTACACCTCCTGGTGAGGTGGAGCGTCTGTTGCAGTGGCATTTCGAGCAGTTGGTGCAGTTAAACGCCATTGAATCTTGAGTTCTGCGCCAGGCAAAAGACCAAATCTTAGTAACTTGAAATCCAAAGGCAACCGTTAACAAACCGCGATTGGTTCGCGAAGACGACACACGAAGTGTGGAGTGGAAAGAGGAAAAGGTCCCACCGGGCGTGCCAGAATCTGTTCCCCTCCGAATGGCGGCGCACAGGACCGCGATGTCCTGACGCTGAGATTCGGGACAGATGCTATTTGGTTTTATCCGTCCACCTCTCCGAAAATGCCAAATTGATTTATGGCACCGTGTATCGGAGGTTTAGACGGATGTGGCCGATGTAGCAGACTTCGTCAGATTCCCCCTCAGGGTGAGGGGTTTTTGATTGTGGGGACGCTCTTCCCTGCAGGCGCAAGCCCCTGCAGTTAATTACGCTACCGCATCGCGGTAACAACTTTCTCCTTCTCCAGAATTTTACTTCGTATCGTGTGTGTTTGTTTTGTTTGTGGTTGCCCGTGGATTGTATACGGAGACTGAATAATGCCGTCGCCCGTAGGACGTGGATTAGTCCAAATCCGTATTTACTTAGATTTGGGTTTGGTGTTTTTAGTTTAAGGATACATTAGTCGCGTTGCGGCTAAGATCAACTTAAACGGGACCGTTTAGATCCGGCAAAAGAGCATTTGGAGGCTCTATTGTTCCAGTTTAGGGACGTGGTGGTCCGACATTAGTTTAGGGACGTTTCGGTCCAATATTAGTTTAGGGACGTTTCGGTCCACGAGTTTAAGGACCCCGCAGTCCGTATTGATGTGTGGTCGTTGGGACCCGTCACCTCTTTGACGTCGTTGAGGAATTACAACGATGGATGTCAAAGGAGTTCGGAGATGTACCCTCGAACCGGATATAAATTGATTTGAGAGAGCATTTGTGCTCAGTTCAATTTAATTTAAGGACTTACGGCCAGAATTGGGCTAAGTCCAGTTGAAAATGTTCAACATTTTATTTGTTTTTAGTCTATTAGACCTGTGCTAGGGCTTTGCCCACACTTAAATAATGCATTGCATTACTTCTATTTTCTTGTTTGGGCTCTGCCCATAAAAGATGCAGAGCATCAATTTATTTTGGGCTCTGCAAGGCATTTGCATAGCATTTTATTATTTTTGTTTGGGCTTTGCCCATTTATAAATGATGCAGAGCATCAATTTAATTAGGCCTGTTTGGTCTTTTAATTGGGCTTGGCCCTGCATTGCATTTGTTAGGCGCTTTGCGCCACTCACTGAGCGCAAGCGCTTATGGTAAAGACACGTGTCATGCTCTGGTGAGCGCAAGCGCAAAAGTGCAGTGCGCTGCGCTAGTGCGCTGCGCTGTTGCGCTGCTGACACATGGCGCGCTCTGGTGAGCGCAAGCGCAACAATGCAGTGCGCTACGCTAGTGCGCTGCGCTGTTACACTGCTGACACATTGCGCGCTCTGGTGAGCGCAAGCGCAACAGTGCAGTTTGCAAGTGCAAAGCACCAAGAATCTTTTAGATTCAAGAACAGAAGTGCAAAGTACTATTTGATTTCTTGATCTAATTTAGATCAAAGAAAAATAAGTTTTTTTTCTTGTTTTTCTTATCTCAGAGAACCAAAGGTTCATGAAAAGTGCAAAGCACTATTTTTGTTTTATTTTATTTTTATTAAAGATCATTGATCTTGTTTTTAGATCTATGATCTGTTCATAAGAGAACTTTCTCTTTTTTTTTAAAGGTTTTTTTTTTACCTTTTTTATTCTTGAGGAGTTTCTCAGAGTTCTCTTCTCTCCCTTTTTTTTAGAAAGATATTGATGCCTTTTAATTGAGGCCAAGGGTCCTTTTTATAGTGCCCATAAATTAGTTAAATTTGTTAAAGAGATCTTTCTCTGAGTGATTTGGGGAATTTTTCCCACCGTTGGATCTTTGATTCAAGGGCTTCTACTTTGCAGAAGAAAATCTTTTTGTTTTAACAAGAACAGAAAAGATTTCTTAAAATTTTATTTCTGTTTGGCGCAGATGCCCCAGCGCGTGACACGTGTCGCGCAGCGCACAGCGCAGCGCAACTGTGCTAGCGCATCTGCGCTGACACGTGTCACGCAGCGCAGCGCCTGCGCAACCGAAGCGTTGCTTCCTTTAATAAAGCTTTGCTCTGATTGGGTGCGCCTTCTTGGGCGCTGCGCTGACGTATCAGCGCCTGACATGTGGCGCGTTGCGCTCGAGACTTGAAGCGTTACTTCAGAATTTTTGAATTTTGAATTTCAACAGAGCTTTGCTCTGATTGGGCGAAACACCTGCGATCCAATAATTGATTTGAGGGCACTATATCCAACAGCTATTCACCCAGCGTTTCGCAAGCGCTAGCGAGCGCACCCCGATCACGGCATTGATCAATGCCAAGGTGAAGCCAGGAGATACATGTGTTCAATATGCAATTCGGTGGCGGAACCTATGGTCGAGATGCGAACAACGCATAGAAGAAACTCCTGCCATGAGCATGTTCGTGGGGACCCTAGATCCGCAGGCAACTATATCCCATTTATGATTTTTTTCAAGCTAACCACTTTCCAAGCCTTGATCGACGAGCTTGCTTAAATGGACTAGATGGGCCATAGACCGCCCTCCTCGAAAACGGAGCTTCGAAACGAAAAGGGTAAAGGGAAAGCTACCTTCGTCGCCAACACTCAGCAGCAGCTGAGTGTTCCGAAACCAGCTGCTCGCCAAAACGATAAACAGCGATCACTCGGAGAAAAGCTGAGATGTCCTTACTCATTCCCTCGGGATAAAACGAGAAGACTGTTCGAACTGGCGGTACGCAATAGGCTTATCACTCTACCAGATCCGAGACGCCCACTGCAACCGGGCGACGTCAATAATCCCAACTATTGCCCCTACCACAGAGTAGTGGGTCACCCAATCGAAGATTGTTACGTCTTCAAAAACTGGATTGATGACCAGTACCAACAAGGCAAATTCGCGTTGTCTGAAAATTGGAGGGTGAACCCACCGCAATCGTACGCTCCTAAAAAGATGGACATGCCGGGGGCATCATGCTCGTTTGTAGAAGAGGCTCCGTGGGAAGTTGTTCTGTCAGCTAAAACTAAAAAAACGCTGAAGGATCTTCAAGCATGTCCGGCGATCAGGTGGAAAAGCCCGCTAGAGCCAGAGATTATTGAAGAGATGCTGAAACCGCGCCCAATACCGATAATTGGTAACGATGGGCAAAATACTCAGGCCCAACCGTCAAAGTCTTCGAAGAAGAAGAAGACCAAAAAGCCCGCACCGTCTGACGACAAACGCATGGATCTGCAAAGGCATATTGACGCATTGGAGGAATATAACCAGAAGGCACGAACCCCGGTCACACTTCAAGAGTTTCTCAACCATATCCTTGAGAGCGGAGATAATGACAATGATGAGGGAGAAGACTCATCAGAAGAACAAGAGGATTATATGGCAAGTTGTCACATGATCTCTCATTCACCAATAAATGATGAAGAAGCTCACTCGGCATCAGAAGATAATGTAGAGGAGCTGGGGGCAGGATCGGTGCTAAAATCCTTGGAACCGTCAAACGAGATGATTGACATGCTGCTGAACAAAGCCCGTCAGAAGAGCAAAGCTGATCAAGAGCGTGAAATGGCCATATTCGAAAGGGTCAGGCGTCGGCATCAAGTTGAAGAAGTCATGGTAAAGATGAGTCGCAAAGCACTCCAACCAGACCGAAGCACGCCCGCAGCAGACAGAAGCAAGCTTAAGACAAAGAAACGGTTCGCCAAAGCCCTGTTAATGGGAATGAAGCTACCATCTTCCAAAGGAAATACTCCTGGCGATATACACCTTGACGAAGCGGATGTACACTCTAACTACTGTTTGTACCATCAAAGGATTGCACACCCTACCGAAGAATGTACGGCCTTTAAAAAGTGGTGGCAGGGTTACGTTGCTCACCAACAACATTTCAAGTGGATGAAGCGCAAAACTCGTCGGGAGCAGAGAAGTACGACAGATGGGCATAAAATAACTATCGGCAACTATCACATGGTCAATACCAGGGGATCACAAGTTCTCACCTTCGGAAGTGATTCTGATGAAGAAGTAGCCCTCGGCCCTCTTTTCAAGGATCCACCTTGGGAAAAGAGGAAGAGATAACGAACTGTGAAAACATTCAGCTGCGTAATCGTACGTTGCCCAAAAAGAATCTCGAACCTACAAACAAGGGATCGAACAAAAAAGACAAGGGGAAGGAAAAAGTCCTTGAGGATATCGCCCTCGATGATCGAGTCGTCGAAAAGCTGGCAGCCAAGGACCCTCCTAAGAAAAACAAAGTAGATTACAATGTCCTGGCACACCTGAGGAAGATACCCTCACAGCTAAGCGTCTTGGATGCCCTCCTGTTGTCTAAAGAGGCACGAGATTCTCTGATCAGGGCATTACAAGAGCCCGAGCAGTTTCAAGCTTTCCTTACTGAAGAAAAGACGAAGGACGAGCTGGAAGAAGTTCACACAGCCGACATTACCTTCAGCGATGAAGACCTCCTCCTCAGAACGTGCGAGCACAACCGTCCCCTGTATGTCGCCAGGTACTGCCATGACATTAAGATAGGAAAGATCTTAATTGACAACGGGTCCTCTGTCAACCTTCTAATGCGAGGGTGCTAAAAGAAATCCGCATGAGCGTTCAACACCTCGCTCGGGATAAAATCACCATCTCCGGGTTCGACTCCCAGTCATCACGGACTCTTGGGTCTATAATACTGACATTACGCTTTGGGCTGCTCGTCACTGACATCAAATTTCATGTCATTGACGCCAAGAGTTACTACAACGCTTTGCTCGGCAGGCCTTGGTTACACGAGTACAACATCATTCCTTCTACACAACATCAGTGTATGAAGTATTTCAAATATGGTCTCGAGTATACCGTGAAGGGGGAACTAAATCCATTCTCCGTAAATGAAGTCCGAAAGTACGAAGATGCAAAGTATTTCCTACCAGACTTTGAAGACACGGAAAGATGCCATAAGCCGGAGAATAAGCAAAAAGCTATCACCACTATTCCGGTCTTCAGGAGAGATACCGAGGAGGAAGAAGAGATGGTCAATTCGGGGCCGCCCCAATGCAACAGGCCGGGACCATCTACCCCTATTCTATTCTTTGGCAGTGACTCTGAAGACGAAGTCAACGCGATGTTCTCGGTCAGTCCGTCAATACAGGCCCTCACTGGAGGTGATCAGAGTTTGCAAATCGCCATGATTCTGCGGCAGCACTACAGAGAGCTTGATGTGCTTGAGACATATAGCGTGCAAGAGCTGCAGACATTATACGTCCCTCCCTGACGAAGAGGTGAAAAGGAGATTCTATTCTATCAATCCGCGGAAACTAAAGTCGAAAAAGAAGTCTGGCATAATGCCGATTTTGCGCTTGACAGGCTCCAACCCATCCGTCTGCCCAGATACTACACGGAGGGATTGAAAAGGTTTTTAAGATGCCAAGGCGTACCTTTCAAACAGACTGCTCGACAAGCTCAGTTCTACAACAGAATTTGGAACGTCCCCGTAACTCAGCGAAAATTGCCCAATGAGAAAATGGAAATGATTGGACTTGGATATGTCCAGTATAAGAGACGGGAGCAATTCCATGACTGCCATGTCATAAATTACCTCGATGAAGAGGGGGGTGTTATCTTAAAAGACGCTGATGTTGAATCAGAACGAGGTCCTCCCATAAAAATGTCGAGTCCATCATTTGAAAAACAGATGGACAAGCTAATAAGGGAAGCGAGTCAAAAGGTTCGGAACGACCACAGCCGCGAAATGGCCATTTACGAGAAAGCCAAGACGCAACGCCTTCTTTAGCAGGCTATGGAGGATGACAATGCCCTTCACGGTTAGCCCGCCATGCATTCCCAAGATAAGAAAAAGGCCCGACGTAGAGGCAAAAACAAGTTAAAAAACGAAAAAACATTCGACAGCGGCAAAACGGATCCAAAAGGCCACACGATCGAGAAAAGGTCAGCCGGAATCCGTCTTTTATGAAAAAGATGGATCGAGCATATTCTTTCCCTCGAGACAAGACAAGGAGAATCTTTGACCTTGTCATGAAATATCAAATGATGACACTCCCGGAGTCTTGGCACCCCGATCAAGCAAACGAGGTTCATCACCCGGATTATTGCTCTTATCACCGAGCAATAGGAC
Source organism: Agapanthus africanus (assembly GCA_030015575.1). Lineage (NCBI taxonomy): Eukaryota > Viridiplantae > Streptophyta > Magnoliopsida > Asparagales > Amaryllidaceae > Agapanthus > Agapanthus africanus. The sequence goes on from JASDDO010000004.1 coordinate 437,428,959, forward strand.
ATCCTCTTGAAGACTGCTTCACCTTCAAACACTGGATCGAAGACTAATATCAACTCGGCAGATTCGCTCTATCCAACAATTGGAGGGTAGCCCTACCACAAAAGCATGTGCCAAAGGCGACGTATATAGCGAAAGTAGAACCAGATCAACATCAGTCTTGGAAACGATCTCGTACCTGTCACGTGATAACGCTGGCGGAAAAAGGAGTGCACTAGGATATGGATGATCTCTCCTGGTGCTTCGAAAATAAGGATGAAGAGGAGTTGATCTCAGAATTTCCACAGGCGCCAAAAGAGTTGGAAGATGGAATACATACTACTGCGAATAACCTAAGGAAAATCGACTTGGGGACGGCAAATGACCCGCGGCCTACGTTCGTCAGTGAGCTGCTGTCTAACGAATAGGTGGCTACACTAATAGACGTGCTCATGCAGTATAAAGACTACTTCGCATGGAATTATTCCGAGATGCCGGGGCTAGATCCAGAAATAGCTATGCATAAATTGGCGATATCTTCGGACGTCAAGCCAGTCAAACAAGCACCAAGAAGGATGCGGCTCGAACTTGAAATGAGTATCAACACCGAAGTCAAGAGGCTAATCGGCTCCGGCTTCATCCAGGAAGTTCAATACCCCGACTGGATCGCTAACATTATCCCAGTGATGAAGAAAAGTGGGACGGTGCGCATCTGCGTGGACTTTCGGGACCTCAACAAAGCATGTCCGAAGGATGACTTTCCCATACCGGTTACTAAGCTGATGATAGATAACACGTCCACTCATGAAGTCTTCTCCTTCATGGACGGATCATCGGGATACAATCAAATAAAGATGCCTCCCGAAAACCAGAAGCATACTGCTTTCCGGACCCCTCTGGGCATATTCTGCTACAAAGTGATGCTTTTCGGTCTGAAGAATGCCGGCGCTACCTATCAGAGGGCCATGACGAAGATTTTCGTTGACCTCATACATGAAATCGTCGAATGGTATATCGATGACCTCGTAGTGAAAAGCAAATCGTGCGAGGAACATTGGGAGCATTTGAAAACAGTGTTCCAACATCTTCGTAAGCATAACCTGAAGATGAACACTCTGAAATGCGCATTTGGAGTCTCCTCAGGCAAATTTCTAGGATTCATCATACGACATCGGGGCATCGAAATAGTTCCATCGAAGATCAAGGCGATTGAAAATGCCCACTCCGAGAACTTTAAAACAACTGCAGTCTCTGCAAGGGAAGCTCGCGTATATCCGACGATTCATAGCCAACCTCTCCGGCAAATGCCGTCCCTACAATCACCTGATGAAGAAGGGAACCCCGTTCGTTTAGGATCATAAATGCCAAAGTGCACTGGACGAAATCAAGCACTACCTGCAGAATCCGCCGGTATTGACCGCCCCGGTCAAGGGAAAGCCCCTCACCTTATACACAACAGCCCTTGAAGGTTCTTTGGGCACGCTATGGGTACAGGAGAATGACCAAGGGAAAGAGATAGCTCTCTACTACTTGAGTCGAGTTCTCCTCGAGGCAGAAAACAACTACTCCCCTATCGAAAAACACTGCCTGGCGTTAATCTTCGCGATAACGATGCTTCGACATTATGCTTTGGCGCATGAGGTCCATCTCATATCAAAAGTGGATCCCCTCAAATATTTGATGTCAAGAGCCATACTAACGGGATGGCTCTCTAAATGGGCCCTACTCTTAATGGAATTCTCGATAACATACCGACCTCTCAAGGCAGTGAAAGGCCAGGCCATCGCCGACTTCCTCGCTGAGCATCCGATACCGGCCGACTCACCCCTAAATTGCGAATTGCCAGACGAGCACAAGTTTGACACGATCGACGGGGAAAGAGGAGGGAGTGATACCTGATGGGATCTCTACTTCGATGGGGCATCTTCCATGAAGAAGCGGAAGCACACCTCCCCCATAATCAAATCCGGGGTAGGCCTCATCTTCGTGACTCCACAAGGAGGGATAATGCGCTTTGCCTTTTCCTTAACAGAGCCGAGGACAAACAATGAAGCAGAATATGAGGATTTGATAGCAGGTCTTGAGATCGATGTCGACATGGGAATCGAAGACCTCCTCATATACGGAGACTCCTAGCTGGTCGTTAGTCAAGTGAACGGTGACTATCAAACATGCAAACCAGAGTTAGTAAAGTACGGCAAAAGAGTGCACCAGTTGCTGACTCAAATTCCTTCCTACGCCCTGGAAAGCATACCGCGCATAGAAAATAGCAAAGCAGACGCGTTAGCCAAACTTGCTAAAGAACTGGCTGACGAAAACCTCGATGACGTAAGGATCATTGTACAAAGCCGTTGGGTTCTTGCACCAGCAGAAATATCTCCGGAGTCGTCTGAAGAAAAGAAAGCGACCGAACAAACAGCCCTACAAATAGAGGGCCATGAAAATGCTAAGGATTGGAGAGAAGTCTTTATAGACTACTTCAAATCCCGTCAAACACCGGAAGATGCATCCTCAAGAAATCAGCTCATGAAACGGGCTTTGTCTTTCGCCTTCGTCAATGATACTCTATATAAGAGATCGTTCGACTCTCTATGGCTGAGATGCCTGGGACCGGAAGAAGCAAGGAGAGTCGTCCAAGAAACTCACGACGGACTCTGCGATTCTCATCAAGCCGGGCCGAAGATGAAGCTGAAGATCAAAAGGATGGGCTACTATTGGCCCACGATGATTCAAGACTGCCTCGAATACGCGAAACAGTGCCACTCGTGCCAAATTCATGGGGACTTCATCCACTAGCATCCAAATCCGCTACACCCAACAGTGGCTAGCTGGCCGTTTGAAATGTGGGGAACTGATAGGCCCACGAACCAACGTCATCCAAAGGATATCGGTTCATATTGGCGACAACTGATTACTTCTCTAAATGGGCAGAAGCAGTACCGCTAAGAGAAGTGAAGTCGGAGAACATCCTCCATTTCTTCAAGTCACACGTCATGTATCGGTTCGGCACTCCGCGACGGATTATCTCTGACAACGAACCGGACTACAGAAGTCACAAAATCAGCCGCTTCGTATAGCAACATAATATAGACTGGAGATACTCGTCGGTCTATAATCCCCAAGCTAACGGTCTAGCTAGGGCTTTCAACAAGACCTTGACGAAGATCATAAAGAAGACGGTGTCCAGAAATAAAAAGGATTGGCACGAGAGACTGCATGAAGCTCTCTGGGCCTATCAAATTGCGTTCAAGACGACCACGAACACAATGCCATTGCATTGGTATTCGGTACGGAAGCGGTACTCCCCCTCGAGGTAGAGCTACCCTCTCTACGAGTGGCGGTTCATTACGAGCTAACAGATGAAGAGAATGCTCATCTTCGGTTTGAGGAGCTCGACGCCCTCGATGAAACTCGACTCATGGCACAGCAAAACCTAAAAGCTTACAAAGCAAGGATAACGCGCTCATACGAAAGATCGACTAGGCCGAGAATATTCCGCCAAGGCAAACTCATGCTAATCGTAAAAATACCTATGATCCTCAATCATGACAAACGGGGGAAATTCGAGCCAAACTATGAGGGCCCTTACATCATAGATAAAGTCTACCAAGGTGGGGCTTGCTTACTCATGGACATGCATGGCGAAAGACGCTTCCGGCCAATAAACGGCCGATTCCTTAAGAAATACTATGCCTGACGAGTCACAGCCCATGTTAATGATAGATGACGACGCTTGTGTCCGCTCGCTGTCTTCCTGAGTACCAAACTCTGTAAGTGCTATCCGGCAAAGCTTTGCCGCAAAAACGTGCTACGGACCGAAACGTCCCTAAACTAACAACGGACCGAAATGTCCGTAAACTAACAACGGACCGAAACGTCCCTAAACTAACAATAGACCGTAATATCCTTAAACTAGCTACGGACCGAAATGTCCCTAAACTAATGATGGATCGCAATGTCCTGAAACTAGCTACGGACCGTAACGTCCTTAAACTACTACGAACCACAGCATTCTTAGGCTAATGCGGCAAAAAAAAAGGTACGTCTATAAGCGAAATAGTCACGGATGAAAACCCGAAAGGGCTCCGTGAATAAAAACAGCAGGGCTACCAGCGAGTTTGTGAAAACCCGAAAGGGCGCAGACTCGTAAAAAAAATTCATGCACACTTGCACGGTCCTCTCGACCTTGTAAAGAAAAAATACCTGCGTGAGATACTTACGACCCACAAGGGAGTAACACACTTGGGGATCTCCAGGATTCCTAAGGAGAAATTACACATACGAGATCCTCACGACTCGTATGAAGAATTCCCTTATAAGACCCTTACGGCTCATAAGATTCAAAAGCCTTAAGCTACAGGGATCTGAACCTGTTCTTAAGCCATCCCATTCCGCAGTTTGCCCTACAGGCGGTTAATATTGACCCTTGTATACAATCCACGAGCATAAACAAGTGTTCCCTTTCCCAGTTCCACCGATGGTGTGAAATTCCCCTATTTGGTGAACACGCTTGTAGGTCCTCTCAACTTAAAAGGAGAAAACGCTCTTGTGAGATCCTTACGACTCTCAAGAGAAAACACACTTAGGAGTCCTCATGACCCTAAGGTGAAATTACACCTACGAGATCTTCACGACTCGTAGGGAGAAATACCTTCATGAGACCTTTACGGCTCACGAAGTCAAAAACCTTAGTCGTCTGGTCCCTAACCCTGTCTACTAAGCCACCTTTGTTCGATATCGACAAAGGAAAATGATGATTCGCTCCTGGCAATATCCCAGTTGTAGCGATATTGATGCTTAAATCGGTATCAAATTCCAAGTCCTTTCGCGGTAAATGATGATTCGCCCCTGGTAATATTCCAGTCGCAGCGATACTGATGCTAAGATTGATATCAGATCTCAGGTCCGTATTCACACCAAAATCAGCGAGCCAAAAATACAAAATATATATATATATATAGCTGAAATGATTGAGCAGCTCGCAATAAAAAGCAGCGAGTAAAAAGAAAAATATCCGAAATGATTGGGCACTGCGAAAAACAGCCGAAATGATTAAGCAATCGCGACTTTCGCGATATAAAAAGCTGAAATAATAGAGCATCGCGGAAAGAAAATAAAAATAATAATAATAAAATGAAACTTTTGCCTTGCAGGTAATTCCATAGTGACCCATGTATACAATTCATAGGCATAAACGAAAAGGGAACTACATTTCCCCACCGGGCTCTTTCAAATGGAGAGTCAGATCTCAAAGGCCACATCTACAGCCTAGAGATCAGCAATGGCGTTTCTCCTCATTCCAGCAAGATACGGACGCGACATCACCAATCGAAACCACGGCAAAATCCCTAGTCCTAAGACTCCACGGTTCACAGATAACCTAGAGTCAACCCTGACACCGCAGAAAGCGGAGGAAGTCAACCCCGACACCGCAAATAGCGGAGCAAGTCAACCCAGAAAATGCGGAAAGCGGAGCAAGTCAACCCTGACACCGCAAAAAGCGGAGCAAGACAGCCAATGACCTTCCCGTCAGAACAACGCGCCGTCTCGGAAACAAGTCAGCCAATGACCTCCCTGCCGGATCAATGCTCCGTCTCGGAATCAAATCAACTCACAAACCTCTTGATTCTGGGAAATCAGCGTCCTTGGAGAGAATCTCTCGATTCGCGTCGACCCTCAGGGAAATCAGTGTCTTTGCAGGAATCTCTCGATTCGTCTCGACCAAAGGGGAATCAGTGCCCTTGGCAAAACCCCCTCGATTTAGGCAAATCAGCATCCTTGGCGAGAACCTCTCGATTCGCGTCGACCCGCAAGGAGATCAGTGTCTTTGCAGGAATCTCTAGATTCGTCTCAACCTCCAGGGAAATCGGTGTCCTTGGCAAAAACCTTTTGATTCGGGGGAAATCAGCGTCCTTGGCGAGAACCTCTCGATTCGCGTCGACCCGCAGAGAAATCAATGTCCTTCCATGAATCTCTCGATTCGTATCGACCTCCAGAGAAATCAGTATCCTTAGCAAAAACCTCTCGATTCAGGGAAATCAGCGTCCTTGGCGAGAACCTCTCGATTCGCGTCGACCCACAGGGAAATCAGTGTCTTTGCAGGAATCTCATGATTCGTCTCGACCTCCAGAGAAATCAGTGTCCTTGGCAAAAACCTCTCGATTCAGGAAAATCAGCGTCCTTGGCGAGAACCTCTCGATTCGCGTCGACCCATAGGGAAATCAGTGTCTTTGCAGGAATCTCACGATTCGTCTCGACCCCAGGGAAATCAGTGTCCTCGGCAAAAACCCCTCGATTCAGGGAAATCAGCATCCTTGGCGAGAACCTCTCAATTCGCGTCGACCCGCAAGGAGATCAGTGTCTTTGCAGGAATCTCTCGATTCGTCTCGACCTCAAAGGAAATCAGTGTCCTTGGCAAAAACCTCTCGATTCAGGGAAATCAACATCCTTGGCGAGAACCTCTCGATTCGTTTTGACCCGCAAGGAAATCAGTGACTTTGCGAGAATCTCTCGATTCGTCTCGATCTACGGGGAAATTAGTGTCCCTGTGCATAAAAAAAATTCTCTTGTGGGATCCTTATGATTCTCGAGAGAAAACGCGTTTAGGAGTCCTCACGACCCCTAAGGAGAAATTACACCTACGAGATCCTCTCGACTCATAGGGAGAAAAGTCTTTATGAGACTCTTACGGCTCATAGAGTTGAAAAGTATTAGGCAGCAGACCTGAACATATTTCCTAAACCATCGCTACCCTACAAAGATGTTAAGATGGACTGTTGTCTACCATCTATGGGCCACATTTACTAAAGTAACACGCCAACAATGCAGCAAAGTAAAGAAAGCGATAATATGAGATAAATGTGCCTTTTATTCATGAATCTAATTGAGTACAAGATATATCACATAAAAGAATAAAAAATGAAATGATGAATGAAAATGAATGCATGTTATTCATATATTACAAATTTTCAGTCGATACAAAGGTGATTACTGAGAAGGAGGCATCTTCAATAAGTCAGCAAGCCGCTCGCGCACTCCTCTCAACTCCTTTTCATGGTCAGCCACCGCGGCCAACTCCGCTTCAATTCGAGCCCGTTGCTGTAAACAAGATGAAAGTTTCTCATCGATTTCCTGCTGAGCAGCTTCGCAACTCTGCCTAACCCGCTTAGTGAAATCAAGCTTCTGCCTCAGCGCCATCCCGTTAGAAATACATCGTTGGAGGTCTTCAAAAATAGCTTTCAACCGCGCAGCATTCATTTCGACCTGGGCACGCAACTGGACAGACTCGCTGGAAGCCGCTTCATGTTTCTTTCGCTTCAGGGTCTCCTCTTGTTCAAAATGGCGGATGAAAGGAACACTACTCTTGACCCACGCAGCCCGCTGGGAGTTCAGAGCTGATACTTCAGGAGCGGGACGTTTAAGCTCAATCTCATGCAGGCAAGTCTCGAACTTTCTGCAGTAATTAACCCAAGACTCGACGACACCTTCGTCATGGAAGCTCACGAGCATCGCCAGCATAGGATTAACCTCAGCAGCAAAATCTGCAGCGAATGCGAGGGCCTCTGCGTCAAGATCCTCGACAAATTCGATCAACATTCACAGGCTAGTCGCAGCGCCCCTGGAAGACGGGCATTTAGCAAAAGGCCCTGCAGGCATTGGGATGCGAGACTCAAAGGGAGCTGAAGCTAGTGCGATTACTGCAAAATAAATTATGGTCAAATATCGACTCGAGAGCTAAAGAAAATACACGAGCGATGGAGTCTACTATACTGGTCGTCGCAGGCGGCAGGAGGGGGAGTGTCGGAGCCACGACTATTCCTTCGCCTCCTCCTTCGACCCGTGACGCTATATTCAATATGAAGAAGAATTAGCAACGATATGGCTACCCGTAAAAGAAAGGAAAAGATGTCGGTTAAAAGCTATACTTACCGACACCAGCGGGTAGGACGATTTCTGACTGGAAGGAGAAATGCGGGTTCAGCACCTGATACAGATGGTAAAAAAAGACTCCTGCAAAATTGTGACAATATACTGTCAATACAAGGAGGATGACAACTACAATGAAACCAATAAATCGCAAACATATACCTTCCAGCATTCCAGAGGGCATAGAAGAAGGCGAGGGAACAACAACCGTCATAGCGGCGACCGGAGGTGCTTCAGATGGCACAATCTCAGCGTTCGCTGTACCTACAAACAAAATATCGTCAGAAGAAGCCGAATGGGATTGAGAAATAAAATAGTGACTCAAGACTTACCTAATGGGTCATCGACCAAAACCGCAACGGAAGCATCACCAGGCATAGCGGCTTCTACGCTCTCCTTCAGTGGGATAGTTTCTGCGTCCATGGTTTCTTCCCCTGATTCGACAAGGGCCGTCGTGACACTTGCGATGCCCGCCGATACAAAGGGAGCCACAAGGGGAAAGAGCGACGGTTTGGGCAGTCCTAGAGTCCCGAGAGAGAGTAGCCACTTCGGGCTCCGTGGTCGCCATCGTCTCGCCTGCCATCTCATCGCTAGGACTTGGCCCTGCAGGATATGGTATATAAGAATTTGCAGATCGAGTTCTAATAAAAAAGACCGGGCATTACGTTACCTTGCGATATACTCTCGGTTGCCTCCCGAGCCGTGCGCGCAACCTGCCTATGGATGGTAGACAGGGCAGCTGGAGCACCCTCTGAAGGAATAGCGACAGATGGAGTAGTGCTTGAGCCTGCACCTACAGCCAGGGTGGCATCACATTCCTTCACTGCGCGCTTCCTGCGTTTCCTTTCGGTTTGGGCCGTGAGAACTGATCTCCTCAAGACCTCCGACAAAGGGACGACGTCGTCTGAATCGAGCTCTGCCTCCGGCACCGTTACGGCGTCCATCATCGGCTGCTTTAGCAAAGCCTCCTGCGGTAATGTTGGAGGAGCTGAGGCTACAATAGCCGGCTCTACAAGCGTCGTTGCACCATCGCTCGGGATCGGTACCGCACTCGGAATAACCCGAGTCAAGGTATTCCCTGCAACAAAATAAAGGAGAAGATCAGAGCATGAATAAAAAAGGGGAATAAAGGCACAATGAGCTGAATTATATCAAGACCCAAAAAAGCGAGGAGCCTCTCTTCCTCTTCAAAAGTCTTGATGAAAGCCACGAGAGCCTCTTCGGCAGAAATACCTGTTGAAGAAAAAGGCATTAGCAAAAGCGTAATAATAAGGAAGGAATGGACGCGGAAAAATACAACTGAAGTATACCTGACTTCGCGATGGTGATTATTGCCGCTTCTTCGCGAGTCAGTCGCTCGGAGGCCAGAAGGGAAGCCTGTAGATTGGTGTCGGTCGCAGGCATGTCGAACAAGCCATCGTTAGTGCCATACTCACACAAGCCTTCACTGTAGGGAGTATGGGGCACCTGTCGGAGTACAACGTCAGCAGAAAATAGTGTCTTCTTCTTTTTCTGTGAGCAAACGCCGGCGGCCGATGACACGAGCTTGCGCTTGATGGGCATTTTTGGGCGACGGGTCCCGATTTTCGTACCCACTCCAGACTCCGGGGACAGTGCAGCTGCCGTTTCTGCAGGAATACGAGGTAGAGGCTTCTCAGGAAAAGCGCGCGGGACTGCAACCGCCCCAGCTTCTCTTAAGGAAGGATGAACAATGGTCCGTCGCTTTAAGGGGACAGTTGGGTTACCAGCAGGGGCTGCACCCTTGCGATCGAGCAGTAACCGTCTTTCTTCCCTGATAACAGCGCCCGTCACATGCTGGTACCACGCCACGTATGCGTTCGAGATTTTCGGAACGCAGCTCGGCTCACTGATAAAAAAGTTGGACCTGGTGTTTAGCCGCATGAAATGGTGCAGCGCGCTGCGGATATCCTCTTCCGTAGCAACTGGCTCAGCTAAAAATGCCTCAAGCGGGACACCCTGGTCATAACTCGACTGTTGAGCGAAACGGTGCGAGTTGTACCTCATGAACAGAGCTGAGTCGTTCTGCCTGAACACTAAAAAGCCCAACCCGATTGAATACAAATGCAGAATCTCCCGAGCCTTCAACGTAGAAGCCCCATCTTTGAAGGTATCGTGCAGCGGCTGCACCGTTTTAGTGGATTCCTTGCCGATAGTTAAGACCTTATCGACGAAGGTCATGCCATCCCCGACCATACGCGGGTGAAGGACTAGACCCCGAGCCTCTCGCTGTGATGGATCTAAAGCAGAAGCGTCAACTAGGAGCATAACCCGAAAGAAATTATAACTGTCATAGAAACGGGGCCGTTTGTGGACTCCAAAAGCGCCGAGCACATGCAGCTCGATCCACGACGTGAAATAGTGCAGCGGGAGATTTACGGGCTGTACCCACGGTTGAGTGGTGTCTGCCGGTAAGCTGAGGCTATGATACAGGTGAGCCAGCCCAGCGATCCCGACGGCCACTCGCGTCCCGGCAACCATTTGGTGAGCCGGATAGAAGACGGATGGCCTCATATAGCGATGGTGCATTCGGAGCACAAACCAGCTTAACCATAGGCCGAGGAACCTCAAAAAGAACGCCTCTTCGTCAATGTCTGAAGCTGCGAACTCTGCAAAGGGGATGACCGGGGTATCTGGGAGGAAGAAATGCCTATGATCTACTTCCGTTGTCGGCTGGCTATCTAAGCCAAAACCAAAAGGCTTGTCAAGCTTGGCGAACTACGCAGCTTGTTTTGACAAGACTTTCGGACGAAAAAAGCGGGCGATGAAATCCACGAAGCTGACCCCATGCCCTCCGGACTCGAGAAATAGACTCTCATAAATATTCAACACGTTGATTAGACTCGGGAATCGATGTTGCATAGCATTCTCTGGGGTGAGACCCATCACCACTGATTTGGTGGCGAAGATGTACTCGTCAGGGGGAAGTATTTCCTCGTAATGTTCCCCTCTAACGGGTAGGCCCGAAATTTCTGCAAATTCCTCCAAGGAAATCGAAACCTCCCGATCCGATAAAAGGAAAGTGTGAGTCGGCGTGTTCCACTGTTCCAAGAAAGCCTTGACCCACCATACGTGAGGCACGAGATACTGAAAAAGAGATGCGTAGATAGCAGGGTATAACCCGAGCTTCAGCAGCAGCGACTTTTTAGTTGACAAGATGTATCGAGCCCACTGCAAGTATCCGGCTGAATGGCGAGGAGTCAAGCCGATCATGTATGCCTGTCCCCAAAGGCGCGACTCGTCTTGACATATGCGCCGCCCCAGAATATTTAAAGTCATCGGCGGCTGCACGGGTATTGAGCCCATAAGGGGCTGAAGGCGTCCATCTGTAATCTGGTTAACCTTCTCCACAGCATAATTCATCGGGGGTGAGTCGGCGTAGTGAATGGCTGAAATCGGCTATGAAGGCGTTGCACAAGAGAAGCTGCGCCGACCCTGGATAATTTGGTTGTACCACAACCCCCATAAATGAAGAGACTTCTGCTCCGGGTCGTGATCTTTAATCAGTGCAAAAACTTCCCGATCCACAGGCGCGTTGGTATATGCACTCTCGGGGCGAGCAAATAGGAAAGAAGTATCGAAAGACATAGTACCTGTGCGAAAAGGAATGAGGGTTAGCTATCAATGCTACGGTCAAAATTCTGACACTTGGTACTTTAAATTTGTACCACACTGCAATGCAGTGGAAAGGGACTAAAGGGGACCCATAAAATCAAAGTGGCGGCTCATCATTAATGAGACAGTCACTCATTAAGGAGGAAATCTTAAGAGGATTCTCATTTAATGAGAGAATCATTAGGCCAACGAGTTGAACTCCCTCGAGAATAGTGCTCTGCAGACAGAATTTACATCTGTCAATTAAGGAGGAAATAAAATTCCCCAAAATTTTTTAAAGAGCTATGCTCTGTAAAACCACAAGATATTTAAAGATCTGAGGTAAAAATCCTAGAAACCCTAAGGGTCCTTCATCAATGGGTTAAGAAACCCTAAGAAAGATTTTTTAGATCTATATATGATCTAAGAATAGCAAAACTCTGTTCTAATTAACGGCTTAATGAAACCCTAAAATACATCTTAGAAGATCAGTATCTAAGAAGAGCAAAACTCTGTTTAATGAGTTCGATTATGATCCTTACCAAAAAATTTGGACAGAGTTCTAACTCTAAAAGAAATTTCCTTGGGCAGAGATCTGAGCTCTGAAGGGAGAATTAAATTCTCAGGAACAAGAAAGCAAGAAGATGAACAAAAGTCATCTCAAGGGTCAAAGGCCTTACTTATAGGCGCTGGAAGACGGTCCAACTTCCAAGACGATCCAACGGTGGAGAGTTTTCCACCGCTGCACTCACGTGTAAGCCACGTGAGCGCAACGGTGAGGGGCATTTGTTTCCCCCAATAAGAGAGACAGGCTCTGTTCAAAATTTGAACTGAGGCAGCGCCTCATGTGCGAAGCACGAGAGCGCCAGCGCTCAGAGTTAAAAACTCTGAGGCAACGCCTCACATGCAAAGCACGAGAACGCCAGCGCTCAGAATTAAAAACTCTGAGACAGCGCCAGAACAAGAAGTTCTCCACCCTTGGATTAAAAATCCAACTGAGATGATAAATTATCAGAGCACAGAATTAAATTCTGATTGAAGAAATACTCCTCAAATCTTTTTAAATAAGAAAGATTGTGCTCTGTAAATCAGAGCACTATTGGATCAATAATCCAATAGTGATTAAAAATCACCAAGACACAAAATTAAATTCTGATTGAGAAAATACTCCTCAAATCTTTCTAAATAAGAAAGATTGTGCTCTGTAAATCAGAGCACCGTTGGATCAAAAATCCAATAGTGATTAAAAATCAGAATAAGTTCTGTATGGGAAAATATTTTCCCAATCTTGTTAAAAACAAGAAAAATGTCTTCTGTAAAACAGAAGTCCTTGGATCAAAAATCCAACGGTAGATAAATTCCCCAAATCAATTGAGAAATCTCTCAATGAGAGATTTCCTTAACTGAATCAACAAATCAGCCTCCACTATATAAAGGCCCCAAGACTTCAAGTCTTGCACAGAGCAACCCCCCTATAAACTTCAAACTTCAGAGACGAGAGCAATTTCTTCTCAAGGTAAATAAAAATAAGAGAGATCACAGTAACTCCTCCATATTTAAGAGTTTAACTCTCACATTAGAAGAACTTAGTTCTTTTTCCAGATCTCAGATCTATAAGACAAAGTCTTTCATAAGTGAGAATCTAATTCTCAGAGAATTGAATCGAGCGGAACAGAAAATTCAGTGCTTAGCACTCCAAGTCTGGCGCTCAGTGCCGAGCGCTCCACGTGCTCCCCACGTGGGCGCTAGCTTATAAGAAGTGCTTAGCACTTAAAGTCTGGTGCTCTGCGCCAAGCGCTCTATGTGCTCCTCACGTGGGCGCTATTTAATAATAAAGCGCTTAGCACTTAAAGTCTGACGCTCAGCGCCAAACGCTCCACGTGCCCCTCACGTGGGCGCTAATAGATTAAAGAGTGCTCTGCACTCAATGGTTGGCACTCAGCGCCGAGCGCTCCATGTGCTTCTCATGTGGGCGCTGTTTAACATAAAGCGCTCTGTAAATAGAGTCCAGCGCCATAAAGAGTGTTTAACACTCAATAAAAAAACAAAGAAAGAGGGTGAGTATCAAAGCTCATATCAATGCTCAGCATTATTGAACAAAAGGGATCAAGCCCAAATAAGTAATCAGATGGGCTGAGCCAAAGGTTGGCCAAACCCCAAATCGACCGAGCCCATAGGTCTTCTTCTAAATTGGCCTTAGTGCCAAACAGGACTACCAAGTCCCTGATGAACATTCTTTGGTTCAAAGGTACATCTCTCCACATCTCTGATACACGTCGTTGTAATTCTTCAACGTCTTAAGAGAGGTGAAGGGTCCCAATAACCAATGACTCTTGGCGCACCTCTAAACCAATGAGCCAAAACTCTACGGACTATAATGTCCTTAAACTTCATGGACTATGATGTCTTTAAACCCAATGGACCGCAACGTCCCTAAACTAAACTCTATGAATTATGATGTCCTTAAATACGGACTATGATGTCTTTAAACTTATGGACCGCAACGTCCCTAAACTAAAAACCATGGACTATGATGTCCTTAAACACAGACTATGATGTCCTTAAACTTATGGACCGTAATGTCTCTAAACTAAACTCTATGGACCGTAATGTCTCTAAACCCAATGGACTGTAATGTCCCTAAACTAAAATGATAGAGCCGAAATGCTCTTTCGTTGGATCTAAACGATCTTAAAACCTTATTAAGTAGATCTTAATCTAAAAATTAGACTAACGCATCCTTAACAAACATTTAAGTCGATCTTGATCTCAAACGAGTTTAACGATTCTTGAATCAAACCAAACCCAAATTTAAGAAAATACGGATTTGGACTAATCCCCGCCCTACGGGCGACAACATAAATTAGTCTCTGTATACAATCCACGGACAACCAAAAATAAAACAAATACACACGACACGAAATGAACATCTGAAGCAGGAGAAAGTTGTTACCGCGATGCGGTAACGTAATTAACTGCAGAGGCTTGCGCCTGCAGGGAAGAGCGTCCCCACAATCAAAAACCCCTCACAAACGAGGGAGAATCTGACGAATTCTGTTACAACGCCCGTATCTGTCCAAACCTCCGATACACGGTGCCATAAATCAATTTGGAATCTTCGGAGAGGTGGATGGATAAAACCAGATACAATCTGCCCCCAAAATTCAGGCCAGACGTCCTAAACGTCCTGGTCGCGTCTTTCTGCAGTAAACAGGGTTATTTCAAATCGATGAACTAAAAATATTTATATCAAAATGTCATAAATAAAATAGATCTAATTTATGGTGACATATAATGATGCAAAATAGATAGATCTTAAAAGATCCATCAAACGATAACCCTAATATCATAGATCTGTCCTAAAATAATTTTAAAAATAATATTTTATCTATGTTTAGATTTAAAAAACGCATCTTTTGAGCTGCAAAAATTTAAAAATCACATATTTATAATTCTACGAACGTAGGATGCATAGCTCTAACACTAATGTACACTTTAGGTGACGTAGATACATAACAAGCAATCATGCACAACGGAAATACATGTATCTACCTTAAACGTTTACGATATAACTGATCCGATTGGTTGGATCGTTTCTCGCCCATGTCATAGAAGATCTGATCTTTATCGTCTCCAAGCAACGGCCAAAGAGAAATCACACTTTAGTAGAAAGCGAGAATCCCTCACTTGATCACCCCGCAAACCAACCCAAAATAGAATAGGATGAAGAAGGAGACGACAACACTCTAGTGTTTTTTCTCTAGAAAAACCCTCTATTTATTATCATATATCGTATGAAATCCTAGCCCTCTTATATGAATATATAGGACACCCACTCATATGGACGTATATTGTTCAATTCAGGTCCAATGGCTAACAGATACTTTTCCACACCATTTACAGCGATCACAAACAACATCTATTTTTTCTGTAAAATCTATACCTAACAAACCCACCGTTGCCGGTCCCAAGTCCAGATGAGAAAGGGTGAGAGTTGTGGTAGACTTGTGACAGCCAACGTAAAACTTTGTCACATTCTATGATATGAACCATAATAAGAATATCGTTGGGGCGTCTCCTACTCAGCGACGCGCTACATCGGATCCCGGGTGTAGTGTTAAGTATGCAAGGGCTTCTAGGTCGTCGTCCAGAAACGGCGCGCTATATCGGACCCCGGGTACAGTGACAAATAAGCAAGGGTCGTCGTCCAGAAACGGCGCACTACATCGGACCCTGGGTGTAGTGACAAATAAGTAAGGGTCGTCGTCCAGAAACGGCGCGCTACATCGGATTCCGGGTGTAGTGACAAATAAGTAAGGGTTTCATAGGATCCATCTAGCTTCCTGGAACATAGGGTTCCCTTACGGATAGACTAATAGAATTAGTGGAGGTGATGGTTAGAAGGAGAGTTGGTATTATGTGTTTGCAAGAAACTAAGTGGGTAGGTGAAAAGAGTAGAGTTATAGAGCCTTGGGGTTATAAGCTTTGGTATACGGGTAGAGATAAAAATCGTAATGGGGTAGGCATAATCATAGATAGACGGTTGCTTGAGGATGTAGTTGAGATTAGGAGAAAATGTGATAGAATTTTACTGGTTAAGCTTCTTCTAGGTGGAGAGATCCTTAATATTATTAGTGCTTATGCACCACAGATAGGTCTTGATGACGCTAGTAAGCGTCTATTCTGGGAGGATTTAGACGAGATGGTGCAAAGTATACCTAGTAGAGAGAAGTTATTTATTGGTGGTGATCTTAATGGATATGTAGGTACCAGTCGTAGTGAGTTTGATACTATTCATGGAGGTTTTGGTTTTGGACAAAGAAATGAAGTAGGTGACTCGATTCTAAATTTTGCCTTATCTTATGATTTGATCATAGCAGACACCTGGTTTAGGGAAAGAGAGTCCCACCTTATCACTTTTAGGAGCGGATCAAATGCTAGTCAAATAGACTTTTTTCTGACGAGAAGAATAGATAGAGGTTGTTGTATCGACTGTAAGGTAGTGCCAGGTGAGAGTGTAACCACTCAACATAGACTTTTAGTTCTAGACTTTCGATTTAGAAGAGGACTTAGGAAGATTAGACGTAAGGTAGAGCTTAAAATTAAATGGTGACGATTGAAAGAAGGTAACCAAAAGGCTTTTATTGATCGTGTAGTCCAAGAAGCGGATTGGCAGTCGGAAGATGATTCAGACAAAACATGGAACAAAATGGCTAGTTGTATTAAGAAGGTAGTTAGAGATCTACTTGGTGAGTCGAGAGGTGGTGCTCCACCATCTAAGGACACATCATGGTGGAATGAAGAAGTAAAAGCTGCAATTAAAATTAAAAGGGATTCTTATAAAGATTTGAAGAAAAGTAGAGATATGGAGAGATTTGAGAAGTATAAAATGGCTAAAAAGCAAGTTAAGAAAGCTGTTCGGGAAGCTAAATTTAAGGTCTACAAGGAGGTGTATGAGAAATTAGACACTAAAGAGACTGAAAATGATATATACCGGATTACTCGGATGCGGGAAAGGAAGACTAGAGACTTATGTGCGGTGAAGTATGTCAAAAATGAAAATCAGAAGGTTTTAGTCCGAGATGAGGATATCAAGAAAAGATGGAGAGGTTATTATGACAAATTTTTCAATAAGAGCTTTACTAAGAATTTGAATGAACTTGGCATTCAATCTCAAGATATAAACCGTGATTTCATGCGTAAAATAAGACTAATTGAGGTTAAAGAAGCTTTGAACATGATGAGTTTAAGAAAAGCGGTTGCTCCTGACGGGATTCCTATCGAGCTTTGGAGATGCTTAGGAGAAATAGGCGTTAAATGGATGACAGATCTGTTTAATAAGATTTGGCAGACAAAAAAGATACCAAATGAATGGAGGAAAAGTATCCTTGTAGCTATCTACAAGAATAAGAGTGACATTCAAAGTTGCTCAAACTACCGTGGAATAAAACTTATGTGTCACACTATGAAACTTTGGGAGAGAGTGATTGAACACAGGCTAAGGAAGGATATTAAGATAACAGAGAACCAGTTTGGGTTCATGCATGGACGATCGACGACAGAGGCTATTCATTTGCTTCGTCAACTTGTCGAGCGTTTTCGAGAGAGGAGAAAAGATTTGCATATGATATTTATTGATTTAGAAAAAGCGTACGACAAGGTACCTAGAGAGGTATTATGGGGGACAATGATGAAGAAGGGGGTCCCCGTCAAGTATATTGGCATAATCAAGGATATGTACGATGGAGTAGTGGCAAATGTCAGAACCTGCGGCGGTTTAACGAGTGATTTTTCGATTACACTTGGTTTATATCAAGGATCTGCATTAAGTCCATTCCTGTTTACCATCGTGATGGATGAACTTACTAGAGCTATCCAAGATGAGGTACCTTGGTGTATGCTATTCGCTGATGATATTGTTCTAGTAAATGAGATGAAAGCAGGGGTTAATGCCAAATTGGAATTATGGAGGCAAACATTGGAATCTCGGGGATTCAGATTGAGCAGGTCCAAGACAGCATATATGCATTGCAAATTTAGTAACCAGAGAAGTCAAAACCATATTGGTATAATATTGGAAGGGCAAAAGATATCACCGAGCGATCGGTTTAGATATCTAGGTTCCATCATCCAAAAGAATGGGGAGATCGATAGTGATGTTAATCAAAGGATCCAAACTGGTTGGTTGAAATGGAGGAGTGCAACAGGGATTTTGTGTGATCGTAACTTTCCGTTAAAATCGAAAGGGAAGTTTTATCGTAGCGCTATTCGGCTTGCCTTATTATATGGTACAGAATGCTGGGCTCTTAAGAAGCATCATACACAGAAGATACACGTAGCGGAGATGCGCATGCTTCGTTGGATGTGCGGTAACACTAGAAAAGATAAGGTGCGAAATGAGGATATTCGTGCAAAAGTTGGTGTAGCACCTGTGGAGGAGAAGATGCGGGAAAACATGCTAAGATGGTTTGGTCATGTGCGACGCAGACCTATGCAAGCACCGGTTCGACGAATAGATACTCTAGATATGGGCAATGGCAAAAAGGCAAAAGGAAAACCGAAGAAAACATGGATGGAGGTGATACGAAACGATATGGTTGCCAAAGGACTCGATGAAAGTATATTGTCCGATAGGAGTGAGTGAAGGCGGAAGATTCATGTGCTGGACCTGGCATGATTCTCATATTGGTTCATGTAGCCTACCCCATATGCTTGGGATAAAAGGCTCAGTTGTTGTTGTTGTAAAATCTATACCTAACATCAATCCAATTTTAGTTGTGAACCTAAATTTAAAGATGGTTGTAATGAAATGAGCAATACTTTACTTTACCTACCCGGCTTGACATTTACTGCAATTTATCCGAGAGACAAAAACCATGGACCCACTTGTTTGGCACCATTTTGTAAAATGATGGAACCCACAACACCTAGATACTTGTGCCAAACTAGTGGGCCCGCTTGTTTGGCACCGGTACATGGTGTGATTCACAACACCTAGATACTGGTGCCAAATAAGTGGGCCCACTTGTTTGGCTCTAGTACAAAATAGTGGGACCCATAGTGCTTAGATACTAATGCCAAACAAGTTGGTCTAGGGTTTTTGTCTTTTGGATAGATTACGGTAGATTTCAAGCCCGGTAGTCTGAGCCTCTTTCAAAAATTAAGTGAGCTGGAGATTTATCTTAATGTTGATATATGTTGTAATTATGCGAATGAAATATATAGCATTAACTAGTTATCATTCTCTTGTCCTTGGAAGCACATTTGCCTTTTAGTATTGCATTAATTTTTACACAAATATAAGATGAATAACATATGCATGAGGGGGGTATAAACCATAGGAAAAGGTAATAACGTGGGATGAGAGAAAAAGGATGTTTGCAGAGAGCGAAACTTGGATGTTTCTTTGTCCGCCACCACCTTCTTCTTGTATCTTCAACCTGCATGATCGATCTCCATGTTGACCTTAAAAGTCTCTTTATACATTAATTCTCTCATTCTCATGTTTGCATAACGAGAAGGGATAGAGAAAGTACTGCGCGGAGTCTCAACATGTCAGTCTCTAAGCGAGCATGCAAACATGCAAGTGTGCAAAGCATTGCACTCGGTATTTCAAATGCGCATAGTATGCATCGTACACGACTGTCTCTATCCATACAACAAGCAAACCGACCATATATGTCCGCTGATGAAAAACAAAGACATAATAATATGGTTTGTATTGCACTATTACGACCGACGATTGATCATTCAGACGCTTTACCTCCGGTATATCCCGGTATATCAAGTAAATGATTTCTGGGTGGGGGGTTAAAACGAGGTGAAGGAGCGTGGGAATCTGCTAAAGTTTTACTGTGGCACGCTATCTAAGCCACTAAAATGATGAGATCAATGGGCTCTTAAGAGCTATTTTTTTAAGCTTTGTAAGCTCTTTCACATCCCAAGTACCAATTTCAAATTCACCCTGCTTGCTTTAAACTTAGCCTATTCTAGCCTCTAATGCATCAAACATTGTGTCTATATGCTTTTATTATTTTCTTAAGAAAATGAAGAAATATATTTTTGGGTTGGATCTTGTGCTCAAATCTCGTGTAATTTGTTGCATAACAAATTTAAATAAGTTAGCAAATCCTTATTAGAGGCTAGACGCTAGAGAGAAGTCTACAACAGATATCTTATCTTACAACACAAAAGTGGGGAAAATTGTCTTCCAACCAAAACCTTTTCATTTCTAAATAAAAATAAATCTCGAACAAGAAACGCAAATTTATAATTAGGGTTTTGATAATATAAAGTCTCGTCATATAGAAGGTCCGGCTTACCCGTTTATATCCATGTGTAAGTGGCATCACATTAATTCTTCTCCTCGTACCAATTGGAGATTTGATTGATAATTTTGAATTTTCTAGCTATCTTTGATAGAACACACTAAATCAGTATACGACAATTGATCGTGCAAGCATTTGTGCCCGTTCATCCAAGCCGGATTTCCAAATTTACCGACTTCAAAAGTCATTAATATGGAATTGACATCAAAATTGGTTGTGAACTTTCTTTAGTGCAAAGTTCTACAAGAACAAGCCTCAGATGCATATCGCCAATTGGTAAGGCATAAGAAATAACCCCCAAAAAAACCCACAAATTCAAACATACAAAAAACACAGAACAAAAGTATGAACAATGGGGTTTGTATCCATCCAATCTTATAATTCAGAAGCACAATGTCGGTCGGGATTAAGTTGGCTGTTTGAACGAACACAAAAAGTGAAATGTAATTAACAGTTTTAATAGCAAACCATGATGCAAGAAGTTCGCTGTTAAGTCGACTCATACAAATCATCGGATCAATATAGCGTAATAAACAGTTTTGGGTTCAGTTGTATTATCGTATTTACTAAAGGATACAGTATATGCAACAAAGAGACAAGTCTACCAGCTAGTAGCTATCTACGTAAAAGGCGGCACAAGTTAGATTGTAGTAAACACCGTAAAATACGACTAAGATATATGTGCTGCCCTATATTCATTAGAACAAAGAAGATTTTTCAGTTGTGGAACAAATGCTGCAAAAAGTAAAAGAGGAGAAATAATGAAAGGAGAGATACAAACTACCAAGGGGGAAGCAGCCCAAGGTTAATGTTCCCCTTTTTTGGTGTCACAGCAGAGCCCACTTTAAGCCGATGTCTGCGCTTGTGGTTGGATGCCTAACAATTACATCCAAAAAAATATTGGAAGAAAGATTTGTGAATACAAATGCATATGTATTTCAGAAACTTCTTTCTAGGCACACACATTCTGCGATCCTGCTCCCAATGCAAAATAAATTAGATTCTCTCTTCACTTTTCTTCTTCAAACTTCTCAAACCTTATAATAATAATCATATATACCATACTATAGTTTATATGCATGCTTAATATAATATATACTCGTATGTTTACATGATCAAAAGGCCTGAGGGGTACGTTAAAAAGGGGATGCTTGGTGTTATTGCAGTGGAGAATATACATTTTGCATGCGCAAAGAGATGATGAGTTGAACCTTGAAATATTTTTTCCTCCATCCCTTTTTATTTTTATTTTTACTTTTATGGTTTTTCGAGGAAAAACAAGGTAAGCATGAGTCGCTCACTAAAGGAAGCAACCCTAAATCATGCTCATCATCTACCTCACCTTCTTCTTCTTCAACCCCCACCCCCACTTGCTTGTAATAATCCCAAGGCATCCTTCTTCTCTTCTTTTATACCCGCCTCTCCTCCTTCACTCTCTTCTCATCTCTTCAAGATTTTGAGCTTTCTTTCGCATCTTCTTTCTAGTTCTAGCTAACTTAGCAACAAATTTTAGTTGCCGCCTTTATTTTCATTCATCAACCCTACCTACACTTTAAGGAAACCTTTGCTCAACAACTATATATATTCATTTGTTCATTTCTCCACCTTCGTCATGAGGTAGCTAACTTCACCTATATTGGTCCATCTAGGTAGGGTTAGGTTATAGCACTTACGATCATTATTTTGTTAGGTTGTAGCGCTTACGACCATTATATTGTGCTACGAGTTAAAATTAACTTTAGACACGCTGCCATACTCCCCACCATCACTTGGAGATTACTTAATATTGACCATGGTTATGATGGCAACTCAATAGTTCTCATGAACAATGTATATGCATCATGATGTCTAAACTTGGTGTTGATCGATGATGATGATGATGGATGAATCGGTTTTTTCCTTAATTAGAAGTCATGGCTTCTGCTCAAAAGCTATCTATTGAGAATGAAGCGATATTGGTGAGGTTCAATCCGATGATTGGCTTTTGCAGAACGATTGTAAACCAGTCTCAGATTGAGCCGCGCCAATATCACTTCTTCCGTTGGCTTTCTTCGCTAGTGATGGCGGGTACTTTTTCTCCTCCACCCCTTACTTTGATGAATTGTTATGTTCAATTGCATATTGCATTTCTATGATTTCTTCAAGATATAACAACATTATATATTATATATTTGTGATCATTTCCGCTTCATCCATAATTAATTTCCATGGTTAAATTGCATATATATAATATCACCCTCTAATGATTAACATTTATCATATAGTATGTTTTCGATAGTTTCCTATGTTATCCTTTAAATGTACGTTTGTTTGTAATTACTTCCACTTCATCAAATGCTCTAGACGCAAGCATTTGCCGCTTTTTCACCTATATTTAATGAGGACTAGATTTGCAGTTTGAAAGTTAGTAAGTATAAGGAACGTGTTCTGTTTGTGAAGGTGAATTAAGCACAAACCCTAGTGCATTAGATATTAATGCCTTAGAACCTTATATTTGCTTATAAGTGATCTTAGGAGGGGCAATAAATTTACAGTGGCATAATTTAATGGTTAACCAAATATGTATGGGGCTTGCTTACTCCAGACTTCATCTATTTCCGAAATCAGGAAAACTCGAAATATTAATGTTTCATACCAACTGAAATCGATTTCTGTTGCATTTATTATGCCAATTCCCCACTTTTTCCTTTCTTCAGAAAACGATTTAGATTATCCCAAGTCATATCCCATCTTTTTGCAGAATCCTGCCTTTTCCATATCTCTTGTTACTGAAACATCTTTAAACCTTTCGTAGTTAAACCATATATTTTACTGAGTTACTAAAACCCCGTTGAAACTTAGGTTTCGGTATCCTGCCTTCTTGTTACTGGACCAAGTGTTAACCAGAAGAAGCCTAGACAGCTAAAATCCTCTGCATGCCCACAAAGTGGGATCTAAGATGCATGCTTTGTGGTTTTGCCATGAATTTGATCCTTCAGGCCTAATTTTTAGTCCACAAGAGCATGTGATGGAGCTTCGGATCTCCTTCAAATGCTGTCCTCCGTCGATCCTGCGATGGCGGTCTTGGACGGCTGAGATTTGGTTTTGGTGTTGTTAGGTGTGGATCTCAATGGGCTGGTGTTAGACGCCGAGCTATCTGCAAAGAAGTCTCGGGGTGGGCGACCACCGTAGAACCCTCCGACGATCAAGTTAAAGCGGAGAAATAGAAGCAGAGTAGTGGCGTATTGAGATAATTCGAGTTACCTGAGTCGTCTGAGAGAGAGATTTATATAGGGATCGTGTGGAGCGAGCGGATGTGAGATCACCGCCGTCAGTTACGCCCCAGCGTTATCCTCGACTTGAATGGCGGGATACACCCATTAATGGCGGGATGCTCCCATTAATGAAGGGATACGCTAGCGTGGCACGCGGATCGTGGGGAAGCGGATATCTCGTTCTGGCGATATACGCGGAGCAGTTGCGGGGCGCATGGGATCTGCGCTCCCGGTAGATCGGGGGAGGCCGAGGAAGCTCGGAATGTCGGAAGCTCGGAGACGAGCTGAAGGCCGAGGAAGCTCGGACCGTCGGAGGCTCGTAGACAAGCCTGGAGGCCGAGGAAGCTCGGAACGTCGGAGGGTCGGAGACGAGCAAGGAGACTGAGATAGCTCGGAGGCTAGCTGTTGATAGATTCTCAGATGAAGGTGGAATGTATTCAGGGAGGTCTCCTGGAAGGTCGGACACGTTCCTCGAAACGAAGTCCTGAGGAATTCTCAGAATACAACTCATTTATTCCACATCCGTAGCCTTTGGGACACGTCATCTGTCACGTGTCGTAATCCGAGAAGACACCACTTGTGAGCATCATCATTAGCTCCCAACTCTCATTCCGACCTATCCAAGGGTCGGGTTGAGAGTGGTCTGCTCGGTCTTTCTTCCGCTCAATTTGACTCCAAGGATCATGATGCGGAACGCCTAGGAACAGCACGGCGTTTGGCGGTCGCGTCGTTTCGATCTTTTGGGCCCACGTGTCGCCTCGTCGTGCGCCTAAATTTTCATGTGTATCCCCGATGGCATCAACGGATCAAATGAAATGATCGTACATTAAAGAGGGGGCGCCGTTTCAGTCGGTCGCCAGTTGGGATACGGGCCACGTATCGGACGTCGGTTGGCGAACACGACAGGCTATCGCTGCCACCTACAACTGAAGGGACGTCCATAATGGCCGATCGCCACGTGGAGCTCTGACGGTTGGCAGGCGCGACATTTCGTTTTGGCGGGAGTCGGTCTAGGCGGTCGGGTGCTTTCTTTGAAGTGTATAAATAGGAGGGGACCCCTCTAAGACCAACACTTCCGTCATAACTTACTTTCGTTGTCGAAAATTGCTCGGCGCTCCTTCCATTTAGATCGAATCACCCGTGATTTTTTCTCGGTGAGCCCATTCCCTTGAATCAGGTTAGATGTCTTCATCTGAGAAGTCTGTAGAGATAGTTAAGGTTGAATCGGACGATAAGGCTCCAGTTGTTGGAGCCGAGTCCAGCGGGTCTTCCTCCCTCCAGGCTTCAGATAGCCAGGAGGGTTCTTCTGCTGCGTCATCTGTGTCGGGCTCGCCCCCTAAAGCCAGGACCGCCCGTGTCGTTCGCCGTCGGGTGGCGACAAAGGCCCCTAAGGCGCGCATCGGGAACGCCCGCGATGTGCCCTCTGTTTTGAGAAATGTGGACGAGGTTACCGAGATTCGGGCTCGATTCTATATTCCTTCCAACTAAGCGCTTCGCTTAGCTAGAGAGGGTGAGCGGGCGGACCAGATGCAGAGCAAGAAGATTGCCCTATATTTGGAAGTATTCCAGGATGGAATGCGTCTACCCTTCTCAGCCGAGATATGTAGGATGCTTCACTGCTTCTATCTTTCCCCGGGCTAGCTAGCACCGAACTCGTGGAGAATCCTCCTCGGATTTCTAGTCCGGTTGAAACTTGAAAATATCCCCTTCAGTTTGACCCTTCTCGTTTCCTTCTTCTGTTATAAGAATCACCCTGACACCAGCAAGGATGAGCCGAGTTAGATGTATTTTTCCTTCAAAAAACGTAAGGACGGGATGGCCGGGTCGGGTGTGGTTGCCGTCCCTTCTTTCATCCATGAATGGAAGAAGAAGTTCATTTTCATCGGGCCACCCAAGAGCGAGGATTGGCACGTGCCTACACGGTGGCACAGGGCCGACTGCCCGAGAGAGAAGCAGTTATCTTCACCCGAGACAAGGGTGGTGTCTTTGTGGGAGCCGATCCAGCAGGCCGACGTCCTGCTTTCTGTGCAGGCTCTGAGCTGGGCTCAGCCCCGCGCGCTTTCTGGGTAAGCTAGGGAAGTAAACGCTCCATTTAGACTTTGATGAATTTTCTTTGCCCTTTTCAGCGTCACCAACTCTCTTTGTGTATTCCTCCCTTTTTGCAGAGCAAATGGACCGGTCCAAGTTCTTAGCTGCCATGGCCGCGAAGGCCCAAAAGAAGACCAGGGGCGGAAGCTCATCCCGACCGGGTCCGAGCTCGACCCCGAGGCCTGCCCCGCCGAGTAAGCCTTCAGCTGCGTCACCCCGAGTTCCCGAAGAGCATTGTGGGGGGGCCAAAAGCATGTGCGGGATCCGGCGCCCCGGGCAAGGGAGGAGGAGGAGGAGGCCGAGCCCATCGACGCCCTCCTAAAAAAGCACAAAATGACGGTTTCTCGGACGCCTTCTACCGGGATCCCAATGCACGAGGGGCACTTCTGCTTCGAGGTGCCCTCGGAGCTCTCCATCACCGACAGCTTGCTTTTCGACATGAAGCAAGCAGCTGGGGGCAAGATTCCCCAGGAGACCCTGAAGGTCCAGGTGGCCGCCATCGCTAAGGAGGCAGTTCAGATCGGTATCCGTTTTTCTTTAAGAATCTTCTTAAGCATATATTTTTTTTCAGTTTGAGCGTTTCTAACTCCTTTTGCTGCTTTCCTCAGGTTCTCCACCACTACGCCCTCATTGTAAATATGGAATCCGAGGAGATAGCTCCGGCCATGAAGAAGGCGGACGAATCGTCCTCACGGGAGGAGGATCTGTGCCTTCGGCTGCAACAGCCGGAGGAGAAGATAGACGCCTTCAAAACCCGGATGGTCACCGAGGAGCTGACGAACTCCAAGTATAAGGAATCTCACCGACTTCTGAGTGAATCCAACCGGGCAATCCAGACCAAGTTGGAGGAGCTTGGTAACCTCTATAAAGCAATGAAAAAGTCAAGAGATGTCAGCAGGAAGGACGCCCAGGTGGCGCTCGAGGCCGTGAAGCTTGCTGACCGAGTGGTAAAGTCCGTGGAGAGGTATAAAGCGTCAGACCGGTTCTACGCCGACCTCGCCGAAGCCTCGGTCGTCGTTTGGCATGAGGCCCTCAACGCCTTTAAGACGTCAATGCCGGAGTTTGCCGATGGTGAGCTCCGCGCTAAGTCTCCGCTCTCCGAGGACGTGCCACAAGGGGCGGGTGCCGAGGTGGCCGCAGGGAGAGAGGCTGCTGGTGGAAGCGTCGACCCTGAGATTGTCGTTTTGGGCCCCGACGCTTGCGTCGAGCAGGGCGAGATCCTCTCCGAGCCTACAGCCTGAGCTTTTCTCCCTTGGGGATTTTTTTTCTTCAAAATTTTGTAAGCCTCGAGGCGCTTTTATAAGGCTGA
This sequence comes from Agapanthus africanus, assembly GCA_030015575.1. Lineage (NCBI taxonomy): Eukaryota > Viridiplantae > Streptophyta > Magnoliopsida > Asparagales > Amaryllidaceae > Agapanthus > Agapanthus africanus. The sequence continues at coordinate 437,455,952 of JASDDO010000004.1, forward strand.
GGAGCCCAGAATACCTTGTATTTATTTTCGGATCATAAATAAAGTGCACCTTTTTCTTTATTGTCCAAATATTTAGCTCGTATACTTTTATATGTATCTTCATTCTACAAGTATATTTAGCTCGTCAATAGTCTCATCCCGCAAGTGTTAGATCATGGATTGGTTCCCGGCCTTTTTATGTGACGATCGTGCGTCGAGTATAAGTCGAGTAACAGCCAAGTGTAGGAAGGTCGGTACCCTCCCGTTCTCCGGAGTTGAGATGGCGATCGTTCATTTATCACGAATCGAAAAATAGCTAAGTTAGAAGAGGTCGGCGTTGACTGATCCTTGGATAGGCCTCGTGATGAGGATTTTAGGTCCTTAGCGTGGATGGGTAGGAAGCTACCCGCTAGGGATGGTCCGGGTAGGAAGTTGCTCGGCAGCCTTGCGATGAGAGCTTTAGATCCTTAGCGTAGATGGGTAGGAAGCTACCCGCTAGTGATGGACCGGATGGGAAAGCTGCTCGATGGCCTCAAGAGGAGGGATTTAGATCCTTAGCGCAGATGGGTAGGAAGTTACCCGCCACGGATGGACCGGGCAAGGAAACTGCTCGATGGCCTCGAGAGAATGGCTTTAGATTCTTAGCGTAGATGGGTTGGAAGCTACCCACCAAGGATGGACAGGGCAGAGAAACTACTCGGTAACCTCGAGAGGACGGCTTTAGATTCTTAGCGTAGATGGGTAGGAAGCTACCCGCTAGGGATGGACCGGGCAGGAAAACTGCTCGGTGGCCTCGAGAGGAGGGCTTTAGATTCTTAGCGTAGATGGGTAGAAAGCTACCCGCTAGAGATGGAAAGGGCAGGAAAATTGCTTGGTGGCCTTAACAGGAGGGCTTTAGATCCTTAGAGTAAATAGGTAAAAACCTACCCGCTAGGGATGGACCAGACAGGGAAGCTGCTCAGTCTTACTTTAAAGAGTAGACGGGTCCGCTCGGTGGACCTTTTGCTCAAGGGTTCCCAGCAAAGATTGATCGTTGAATCAACTCGGCGGACGAGGAACCTGGGGAGTCCGTGGCGTCTAGGGTTCTTGAGTATCGCCGAAAGGAACGGATCGATACTGCATCGAATCGGTTGGAGGCGATATCCTCGATATACTATCGACAAAGCGACCTCGATCTCCGACCCCTTTTGTTGTAATTTTTGTAAGGTAGAGGAGCTCATGATACCTTCTTAATGAATAAGGTTTTTCTTGTTGATGTGTATTGTCTCTTTTTATCCTCTCGGTATATTTTACATAATTTTTAAAACAAACCTAGGGGTCTCAGAACCGAAAAAAGAAACAAAAGTTGTGCAAAAAGTCTTCTTTATGAGAGGACCTAGCTCGGGAGATTTAATTCGATGTCAATAAGAATTACATTGTTTTAGAAGAAGAAGACATGCTCATTTGTACAATTTGAGTTTTTCGGCGTTGTAGGGCCGAAGAAACTTACGCCCCCCGGCGTCTTGTAAGCGATATGCTCCGCCGGGTAATACTTCTGCTACGAGGAATGTTCCATCCCATTTCGGGGAGAATTCATGTAGCCTTGTTTGATCCACAAACACGTTCTTTCGTACGACCAGATCTCGTGTCTTGAAGGCCCGATATTTAACTCGGGTGTTGTAGTAGCGAGAGGTTTGCTGTTGATAGGCTTCTACTCTGATCTTCGTTCGGTTCCGCTTTTCTAATAATACGTCCAAGTTGGTCTGGAGTGCCGAGGTGTTCGCTTCATCGTCGAAGTGTTCGACTCTATAACTGGGAAGACCGATCTCAGTCGGGACCATCGCCTCGGTACCGTAGCAGAGGCTGAACGGGGTTTCTCCCATGGGAGTTTTCTTCAAGGTCCGCAATGCCCACAGCACCCGCGGCAATTTCTCGACCTAGCTGCCCTGTCTTTCTTCTAAGCGAGCCCTGAGTCCGCAAATGACTCCTCGGTTTGCTACCTCAGCTTGTCCGTTGCATTACGGATGCGCGACTGCGGCAAACTTCATTAGTATATGGTAGTCACTGCAAAATTCTTTGACTTTGTCGTTTTCGAAGTTGGTCCCGTGGTCGGTAACGATGCACCTCGGGTTTCTAAATCGAGAGATGATGATTTTTTGCAGGAACTTTATAATAGACGCGGCGTCTGGTTTTCTGATGGGCATGGCCTCTATCCACTTCGTGAAGTGATCTACTGCGACAAGGATGTATTTGTATCCGCCCGTGCCGGTGGGGAGTTGGCCACCTATTCATCCCCCATTGTGCAAACGGCCAAGGTGAACTGAGGGGCGTTAGCTCGGTAGCGGGGAGACGAAGTGTGCTGCCGTGGAGTTGGCAGTTCTTGCATCATCTGACGAGCTTCTCGACGTCCTGGTGTATCCTCGGCCAATAATTCCCTTGGAGCAGGGTCTTCTGAACCAGGGCACGGGCCCTTTGATGAGCTTCCCTACCCCTTTATGTATCTCTCGTAGAACGTAGTCGGTTTCGTGGGGGTCGACGCATCGGAGCAGGGGTTGAAAGTACGACTTTTTATAGAGGTTTCTATTGCTCCAGATGAAATGACGAGCTTTTGCCCGAAGGCGGCAAGCCTCCCCTCGGTCCTCTGGAAGTATACTATCTTTTAGGAACTCCATAAGAGGCTTCCTCCAATCTTGGCCTTCCTCCAAGTAGTGTTACCTTCCCGTCTTCCACGCTGAGCTGCGGCAAGACTTCGAAGATGATGTTTCTTTTACGGTCGGTAGTATAGGAAGAAGCGAGCTTGCTTAAAGCGTCGGCTTGAGTGTTCAGGGTCCGGGGAATCTGCTCTAGTTAGACTTCGTCAAAATTTTTGCGAATTCTTTTTACCTCGGCCAGATATCTGATCATAAGCGGTTCCGGGGCCTCGAATTGCCCGGTCACTTGGCCGACGCCCAGTGCGGAGTCGCTGCGAATTCGGATCGTCTTCAGTCCTACCGCGGAGGCGATTCGCAATCTGGCTAACAAAGCCTCGTATTTTGCGGCATTGTTCAAAACTCTGAACCCTGGCTTCAAAGAGTATTCCATCTCCGCTTCACCCGAGCCTCGGATGATAAGGCCAGCCCCGCTTCCTTCCTCGGTAGAGGATCTGTCCACGTAGAGTACCCAGTTGGGGACGGAGTCGGGTGCTTCCTCGACCGAGGGACGTAGTTTGGGGCCCCGTGCTGTCGCTTCTTTTTTAGTGGGAATAGTGCATTCGACCACGAAGTCCGCTAGGACCTGCGCTTTGATGGCCTGCCTAGGGTGATACTTGATGTCGAATTGGGATAACTCCCACCTCCATTTCTCCAATCATCCTGATGATTCAGGGGAAGCGAGAATAGTCCCTATAGGTCGCTCGGTGAGGACGAGGATGGTGTGCACCGGGAAGTAGCGCCGTAGTTTTCTTGAGGCGACAACAAGTGCCAAAACTATCTTTTCTATGGGCGGGTATCTTATTTCCGCGTCCTTGAAAACGTGGCTTACGTAGTAGACCGGTTTCTGTACACCTTCGAATTCTCTGACGAGCACCGAGCCCGCAGCTTGATCGGAGACCACAAGGTATAGTAATAGCTCGTCGCCCTCAACTGGTCGGGTGAGTAGTGATGGAGTTGCTAGGTGCGTCTTGAGTTGTTCGAAGGCGTTCTGACACTCCTCTGACCATTCGAACTTAGGGATTTTTCTTAAGGCCTTGAAGAACGGGAGGCACTTCTCTCCGAATCTTGACATAAAGCGACTCAGAGCGGCTATTCTTCCTGTGAGACGCATGATCTTTACGTTACTCCTTGGTGTAGCCATATTGAGAATGGCGCTGATCTTTTCTGGGTTCGCTTCGATTTCTCAGTGGGTAACCATGAACCCGAGGAATTTACCGTTGGTGACCCCGAATGCGCACTTAGCTGGGTTCAGTTTCATTTTGTATTTGCGCAGAACGTCGAATGTCTCGCCGAGATCTTTGGTGTGCCCGTCCGATGAGGATAATTTTGTAGGGTGTTTTTCGTCACCCTATTGAGATAGGAATACACGCGCACTTGTCAGGCGTATTACAGATTCCCCCTGCCTAGGGTAGGCTGGGGTTTATTGATTGTGGGGATCCGAATCTTCGGCAGCCGCGGACTAAGCTGCCGTTAATTACCCCTCGCATTTGGAGCGAGGGAACCTCCGATTAACGGGTTAAATTGGTCATGCGAACTCAATGTGCAGTGTTGTGTTTTGAAAGAGTTTTGGATATATCGGGAGCCCCGAAAAGTTTTTACGGGGGTCCCGCTACCCGGATAGCGGGCTGCGGATCAAGGGGCTAGCAGCCCCCTTGCGGGGTGCGGAACAGCGCCCCGTTAGAAATTTTTTTCTAACAGGGACAGTGTCATGGAGTATGTGCGTGCGTATGTGTATATATATATACATGTATAAATATATATAAAAGGAAAGGGGATCTAAAGGATGCGTGGGCCAGCGCCCCATGTGCCTGGCACGCGGGCGCTGTGCGCCAGCACACCACGTGCCTGGCACGCGGGCGCTAGGTGTCAGGAGCAAAAGGGACTTGGTCCCAGCACTGGGAGCTGTGCTCCCGATTTGACTTATAGAGTTGAACTCCTAAGATATTTTTGGAGCTGATGAAAGGGGCTTCTTCCTTGAGCCCTGGATCTTCCCCAAAGTGGGATTTTTGGAGATGGGTCTCCTCCCTCCTCTTTTGTCGGCTGGATCTTGAAGAATAAGAAGTATGAGATTTTTAAAAATCTCTTATTTTTGAGATCTGATGGGAGATCTGAGTTCCCCTTTGTGGGTTTTGTGGTGAAAAACTATTTAGTTTTGGAAAAGGAAGAGTAAAACTCTTAATTTAATTCAAAAAACAAGAAGATTTAGAACCTTAAGAAAGAAGAAGGAGGCACAAAAACCCTAACCTTTTTTAGAGGAATGAAAAGTGTATTAGATATTTTCATCATGTTGCCTCTTATAGGCTTACACATTTACACATAGCCTCTTGGGCTTTATAAAATGGCATTTTGCCCATCCTATATCTCATGTGCTATTTCTTTTTGCACATAAGCCATGGGCTTTACAAAAAATTGGCTTTATGCCCATTTTGCTTACATTCATGCACAAAAAATTACATCAAAATTATTTGTTACATGATTTTTATTTTGTCCTGGGGAGGCCGGCCGCGGGGCTCGACTTGGGCATGGGCCCACTTGCTTGGGCTTAGGCCCGCTTACTTGTGGTTGACCTTGACTTTGACCAGGTCAACTGGGGTGCAAATTTTGATCCCAACAGATTTTACGAGCATGTCGTCAATATAGACCTTCATGTTCCTGCTGATCTATGGTTTGAACAGTTTGTTGACGAGGCGCTGATATGTAGCCCCAACATTCTTAAGACCGAAGGGTATCACTTTGTAACAGTATACCCCCCGATCCGTGGTGAACGTGGTAAGTTCTTCATCTGCCGGGTTCATCCAGATCTGATTGTAACCGAAGAAAGCGTCCATGAAGCTTAGTAATTCGTGGTCGGCCGAGCTGTCCACTAGCTGGTCTATCCGGGAGAGGGGATAGTTGTCTTTAGGGCAGACCTTGTTCAAATCCGTGAAATCGACGCACATGCGCCATTTCCCGTTCGCCTTTTTTACCATGACCACGTTTGCCAGCCAATCTGAGTGGTCAAGACTTCTAATGAAGTCGGCTGCGAGCAGTCGATCCACTTCGTCTTTTATTGCCTTTTGCTTGGCCGGCGCAAAACTTCTCTTCTTTTGTCGGACGGGCTTTGCTTTTGGATCGACCCCGACCTTGTGGGAAATCACTTTAGGGTCGATCCCGGGTATATCCGCGAGGGTCCAAGTGAACACGTCCGAGTTATCTCGGAGGAACCGTATTTGGTCCTCGCGGTGGCCCTCTGTTAAGAGAGAGACGGTTTGGACGGTCCAGCCCTCGACCCCTTCGACAAGGGGGACTTCTATCAATGCTTCCACCGGGGATCCTCGGAGTTCCTTTTTGTCGTCGCGTGTATCTAAAGACCCCTAGAAATCACAAGCATCTTCAAAATCTTCACCCAGCTCTCCGGCGGGTGACGCGATGGCGAGACAAACCTTAGCGATTTGCTGGTTCCCATAGGCCCGGCCTATACCCCTTGATCTAAAGAGAATTTGATCGCGAGGTGATAAGTCGAGATTTGAGCCGGGGGGGCGTTTAATGTTGGACGACCCAGGAGGATATTATAGGACGAAGGGACCTTAGCAACGATAAATTTCACCGGCATGGTCCTCGTACGGCCTGCTTCTCCAATGTTGAGGAGGAGGGTGACCACTCCTTTGGTCGGGATGGAGTGGTTAGTAAACCCAGAGAGAACGTGGGAGGTCGGCTGTAGGTCGGATGGTCCTAGCCCCATACGCTGGAAACAGTCGTAGAAGAGGATGTCTGCCGAGCTCCCGAAATCGACCAATATTCTCTGTACCTTGTAACAATGGACCCGGGCCGTTATACAAGAGGATCGTTGTGAGGCAAGGATATACCGTGAAGATCATTGTTGGTGAAGATGATAGGCTCATCCTGCCTGCACTTCTTCTAGAGTGGATCGCCTACACCCTCGACCGGAAGGAGGCGGTGGTTTTCGCCAGCTTCCCGAGTAGGATCCAAGGTAACGACCATGATTTGCCCGATCATTAACTTTTCGGGAGGGGGCCGGTTCTCTTGCTCCCGCTCTGTCTGCCGCTCGTCCCACAATATAACACCTTAGAATGCGATTAGTGTTAATTAAGCGATAATGCGGATTTTTAGTAAAAAGTTTACCAAAATAGTTTACACATATTTTATAAAAATTAGTTAATATTTTATTATTATTTATTTCGGGCTTGCACACACTTGTACATGTTGACCTAGGGTTAATTAGGGTTAACCATGCTTAAGTAGCCATGGCACCTTAACCCATTTCAATTAAGTGTATGTAATTATTTAAGTTATTTAGTTTTAAAAATAAAAGGGATTTAAAATTGGTTGACTTGAGAGAGAGAGAGGGTTGACAGTTGAATAATGAGACATAGGCAAGCATGGCTTGCATTTAATGAAGAGAGAGAAAGGGCATGGCTACTCTCACCCCCTCATTCTCTCATCCTCACCTCACACTCCTCATTCACTCTTATTCTCTCATTCTCACATTTTTTCCTTCTCATTTTTCTTCATCCTCATCCCCCAACTGAACCCTAACCCAATCCATTACAAACCCAAGCAAATCTTCACTAAACCCCACTAAAACCCTTCACAAGTTTAGCAAAAGCCACTAAGATCACTTGGAGCATGGAAAACTAGGATTTTTTAGCAAGTGTGGATATATAATGATCTCTAACTGTTAATTGGGTTGTTATTATATTATGTGGCTTAGTAGTTATCGTTTAGAACACTAAACATATAGTTTTGTGCACATATCGTATTTTTAGGGTCATTTTTGAGTCACTGTGATCTGTTACGACCACGAATTTTTACTGGAAAAACTAGCAGTATAGTAGTGTTGTACTAGAGGCCCTGAGTGTTCACCTGAAACCCTGACCCCTCCATGCACTGTTCGACCGGCGAGACGGGGAAATTCCGGCGAGCTCGGCAAAGTGCGATACGATTGATCTGACGTAGTTTTAGTGTTTCGGGTAGCTTGCTGTCGTGGGTTTGTTTTGATGATTTCGCTACACACATTAGCCGCTAAGTGAACCCTTTAGTAGCTTAAGGGAACCGATTCGTTAATTGGCGTTGTGTTCGTTTATTATTGGGTAGTTTGCTAAATCTACGTGTTATTGTGTTTTATGTTAATAGGATCGTAGGCGGGGATTTCGGACGCTACGAAGAAAGGGAAGCAACTGGTTGGATTTACTTAGTTCGAGATCATCGGTGAGTAGATTTAACATCTACGGGGAAATCGCCCGTATGGCGTTAAGCGTCAGGGCTAGATATGATATTATAGCCGCATGTTTATATGCATACATGTTGATTGTACATGAGCATCATTACATACCATTACTTGTTGTGCCTTAACTTAGTGCCCAGTGGACACTGCACCCTTACTGACGGTTCATGTTGCACGAGAACTAAATTGTATGCTACACCCACACCGTCGGTAATTGCCATGACACGCACAACCTATACACATATGTGGTATTGTATTGTTATTGATATTGAGATATTGATTCTCGTTCTATTGCGCATATGAAAGGCATCGTGCATACATAACTACATGAACACATTTATATGATGTTGCATTTGATTTTGGAGGAATTAGAAACCGCATGATATATTTAAAAACTGGATTCATTTAAAAGAGCGGTTTTCGCTTGATATGCTCATATTACAGTTTTATGTTGCATATATCATATTTCATGGATTTACGCATTGAGATACAGATTTCATGTGATTTATGGATTTGAGAACCGTGTGGATATTTCAAGAAAGTATGCATTGTTTTGAAAACCCGGTTTCTCTTGATATGATATTTGGATGCGTCCACCATGAGTTTTCTCAGTTCTGAGACTTGTGTTAGAAACCTGATTCGAGGAGCTGGATGATCCGTTTGCGGGTTTATGCTGGACCCGGTATGGTACCCCGAGACAAGAAAGGGATGTTATGCAGTAGACAATGAGCGTGGCAGAGGGACTACTACCTACCGGTGATTGGTTGGACCTGGCGGTTATCCGGAGGATACCGACCGGAGTCGTGAGATGGATATGGGCCGATCCGGACTGACGGAGCCCATGGGACGATCCGGACCGACGGAGCCCGATTTATGTGGATTTACGTGTCGATATTGGACACGGTTTTTCATGATATTTTAAGTGCCGATGTTGGGCACTCAGATTCCATGAGATTTACAGATATGATGGCCGATCAGAATGACGGCGCCTGAGGTATTTGGATTTGGGGTGTCGTTAATGGACACCGGTTTTTCCACGATGATGATTCATTGATGATGATATGTTTTATCCCATACTCAGCATTCATTTGATATGCATTGCTTCATGTATTTGTAGTACCTGATAGAATACCCTTCATGATTGTTGTATATCCATATTACCATATTTATGCTATCAGATTGCATGTGATAGATTATCGTTGTACGTGCATACCTGCGATTATCTGTATGATACTTACTATTCACGAGTTGGCAACTCAGCTCTGTTGTGCCACAGTGTTTTGCAGGCTTGACCCTCAGAGTAGTCGCGGTAGGGCTTCTTATTGTATCTCTTTTAGCGGATACCGCTACGGTTGGCTTTGAGCCTTTTTGCTATAGGTGAGTTCGCGATTATCCGTTTATATTCATTGTATATCTCATTGTATCTAGTACTTTCCATCTACCACTTTCATGTATTGACTTAGAGACTAATTGTGAGGATCGATATTGTATTATATATGACTCTGAGTGTCGTGCTCGTGTGAGCCGGCCTTTATTATGCAGTTTTACCACTTTATGCTGTTTTTCATTTATATAGTCTATTTCTTCTCTACGGCGTCGTATATTTATGCTTGTGGTAGTTGTTTCCGTTTTTGGGCGTGATTTGCTCCATTTTGGGGATGTTTTACTTATATCCTATGTTTGTACCCGTTTCGGGGCTAGTTTTTACAAAGGAGGTGCTGCCGAAATTTTTAAGAAAATAAACTTATTTTTAAAGATTTTTACTTGAGATTTCCAAATGTTTTTAACAATATTTTTATCACATACTATTTTTGATGGTTTATATTTCTGGGTTTTCGGCTTACTTAAATTGCGTTACGTCTGTTGACGTCACGTGGTTTAAGTGCCGGTCACGTGCCTAAATTTTGGGTCGTGACAAAATTGGTATCATAGCGTTAGGTTTTACCTTTCGAAGTGTAGGATGACCTTGGTATGATGGAGTAGATAGCTTAAGCAGAGTGACGTAACGTATGTATGTTCCGCGGCATACTTACGACACGGTACTCCGCCGAAGTGACTTTAGAACTTGTTGGTTGAAATTCCTTCCGTGATTATATACATCCTTATGATTCGATTCCTATGTTCTTATCGAATCCTATTTTCATTTCCAGCCATTATGCCCCCAAAGACTACAAGGGCACAGAAAGCGGCCGCGAGAGCCGAGGTCAGGGTAGGCTCGTCGGAGACGAGGGCTGACCAAGGCCGTACGCCCGTTGTACAGGAGCAGATTGATCCACTTTCGATAGATCGTATTACTAGGCTAGAGACGGGTATGCAGGATTTGCGTCACATGATGGGATCGTTGGTTGAGGCCAGTCGAGCGCAGCGACAGGAGATTGTCCCACCTGTTACGGGGACCACGATGGTGCCTACGGTTCAGGCAATCGTACCTACCGCTATGGAGGTTATCACCGTATCATTATCTGATTTCATGAAGCTGAAACCTCCGGTTTTCACCGGCACTGATGCAGCTGAGAATCCCCAGTCGTTTATCGATCGGATGGTCAGGATCTATCGTTCGCTGAGATGCTCCGACGCGATATGGGTAGAGTTCGTGAGTTTTCATCTGGATGGTCTTGCCCAGACCTGATGCGAGTCTTTAGAGAGGGGCAGAGCCGCAGGTCTTTCTCTTATGACCTGGGCTGAGTTCGTGACGATGTTTCTTACCCGTTTTCTTCCACAGAGCGTCAGGGATGCTCGAGCTCGAAGTTTTGAGTCATTACGCCAAACTCCGGGTATAACGGTGGCAGAGTACGATGTTCGGTTTACCCAATTATCTATGTATGCTCCATATTTAGTGGACACTGAGGAGATGCGGATCAAGAGATTTGTACGAGGCCTGCTTACCCAGTTGTTCCTCGCTGTCAGCGCCCAGCATTGTGACACTTATGCAGCCGCAGTGGACGCAGCCCTACTAGTTGAGGAGCGTCTTTCCGAGACTTCGGTTGTTCCGGAACTGAAGAGGGTTCGTACTGGTGTATCAGCCCGGAGACAGATGTTTAGACGCCACGACAGATTTCGTTCAGGTCGTAGGAGTAGCAAAGGCTTGGGACGAGGCCAGTTGTTTAGCTCTTATCCCCAGGAGGGTCAGCAGTCATCGTCTGGATGTTTCTAGTGCGGGAGTTTGATCATCGCGTTCAAGATTGTACTGAGCCACGTGAGGACGAGGCAGACGTATTGCATGTTATCTTACCACCTTCTCCACCTCAAAGAGCGTTGCCTCTTGCACCTGTTGTTGCTCCGCGTCAGACTTATGCTCAGAGAGGTCATGGTCACGGAGGGTTTGTTCAGAGAGGACAGGGTGGCAGAGGCGGAGGACAACCAGTTGCCGGTAGAGAGCAGGCTCGAGTATTTGCTTTGACTCATCAGGACGCACAGGCGTCCAATGCAGTGGTTTCAGGTACCCTTTCAGTATGTTCCTTCGATGCACACGTTTTGTTTGATCCGGGATCTACGCACTCGTATGTTTCTAGACACTTCATGCCGAGATTGGGCCGAGAGTCGTGTTTGCTAGATCAACCTCTTGTTATGACTACTCCTGTTGGTGAGTCGTTTATTGCGCGACACGTGTTTCGGTCATGTGTCGTCCATATTGGAGATAGAGAGTCGTCCGTCGACTTAATCCTTCTTGAGATGCTGAACTTCGACGTTCTCCTGGGCATGGACTGGTTAGCTACGTGCTACGCGTCCGTGGACTGCCGCGAGAAGACAGTCAGGTTTTGTTTTCCCGGTAAGCCAGTTCTTGTTGTGCAGGGGGGCCGTGGTGCCGCCCCTCACAGTTTGATTTCGGCCCTTTGCACTAGTCGGATTTTGAGGAGGGGATGTCGGAAATTCTTGGCTTTCATTCGTGATACTAGAGCCACAGTAGAGTCGTTAGACCGGATTCCTATTGTGAGAGAGTTTCCCGACGTTTTTCCCAATGAGTTACCTGGATTGCCGCCAGAGCGTGAGATTGAGTTTTGCATTGATTTGATCCCCGGCACGGGGCCTATTTCTATACCGCCTTACCAGATGACCCCGGCGGAGCTTAAGGAGCTTAAGGATCAGCTGCAAGAGTTGCTTGATAGGGGACTTGTGCGTCCGAGTGTTTCTCCTTAGGGAGCTCCTGTCCTGTTCGTCAAGAAAAGGGACGGCAATTTGAGGTTGTGCGTTGATTATTGTCAATTGAACCGAGTGACGGTGGGGAATATGTATCCTTTACCTCATATTGACAATTTGTTTGATCGACTCCAGGATGCAGGACATTTTTCCAAGATTGATTTGAGATCGTTTTATCATCAGCTGCGGGTTCGGAATGATGACATTCCGAAGACGGCTTTTCGTATGCGCTACGAGCATTATGAGTTTTTGGTGATGTCGTTCGGACTCACCAATGCCCCAGCAGCGTTCATGGATTTGATGAACCGGATTTTCAGGCCGTTCCTCAACCAGTTTATTATTGTTTTTATTGATGACATTCTGGTTTATTCCAAGAGTCAAGAGGAGCATGAGCAGCACTTGAGGATTGCTTTGCAGACATTGAGAGAGCACCAGTTGTTTGCTAAATTCTCGAAGTGTGCCTTCTGGCTTGATAGTGTTGACTTCCTAGGTCATGTGGTTACGGGAGACGGTATTCGTGTGGACCCGAGAAGGATCGAGTCCGTACAGCTTTGGCCCAGACCTGTATCAGTGACAGAGGTCCGTAGCTTTTTGGGCTTAGCTGGTTATTACCGCCGTTTCGTGCAAGACTTCTCGGGTATTCCATCACCGCTGACCGGACTGACCAGGAAGGGGGTTCTTTTTCTTTGGACTGAGGCATGCAAGCTGAGTTTTCAGCCATTGAAGACTCGGTTGACGACTGCGCTAGTTTTATCTTTGCGTTCAGGATCGGGCGGCTTTGTCGTTTACTGTGATACTTCTCGAGTGGAGCTCGGTTGTGTATTGATGTAGCATAATAGAGTTATCGCTTATGCTTCCCGACAGTTGAAGAAGCACGAGCAGAACTATCCCACTCATGATCTTGAGATGGCCGCGGTGGTCTTTGCGCATAAGATTTGGAGACACTACTTGTATGGGGAGTCATGTCAAATTTTCACATACCACTAGAGCTTAAAGTACATCTTCCAGCAGCGGGATCTGAATTTGAGACAGCGCCGTTGGATGGAGTTTGTGAAGGATTATGATTGTGAGATCCTTTATCACCCGGGCAAGACGAATGTGGCAGCCGATACTTTGAGTCGTAGGCCCGGAGGTAGCTTGTCCCAGTTGAGCGCAGTTCAGAGACAGTTTTCTGCAGATTGACAGATCTTGTACGACAGTAGAGTATAGTTGAGTTCACTTCCACTGGGGGACAGCTTGCTCACGTCCGCGCCCGTCCACTTCTACTAGATCGTATTAGTGAGCAGCCCGCTGATACCCGTTTGTCTGAGATTCTTGAGCATGTTCGGCAGGGTAGATATTCGGAGTTCTTGATTAATGACCAGGGTGTGCTACGTTTTGGGACTCGTTTGTGTGTACCTGATACTGATGGGTTGAGACACAAGATCCTAAAGCAGGCACATCAGTCAGCTTTTAGTGTTCAACCAGGTTCCACCAAGATGTATTGTGACTTGAGAGATATCTATTGGTGGGCAGGGATGAAGAGTGATATTTCGTATTTCGTTTCGAGGTGCCTGACTTATCAGCAAGTCAAGGCTGAGCATCAGAGACCGGCAGGAGAGTTACAGCCTTTACCCGTTCCAGAGTGGAAATGGGAGCAGATCTCCATGAATTTCGTTGTGGGTCTACCCAGATCCAGTCGAGGGTATGACTCCATTTGGGTGATTGTTGACCGGTTGACGAAAGCGGCTCACTTTCTTCCAGTGAAGACTACTTTCGGTTATGCTCGGTATGCTCAGTTGTACATTGATGAGATTGTGCGTTTGCACGGCATTCCCACATGCATCGTATCCGACAGGGGCACCCAGTTTACTAGCCGTCTTTGGCAGTCAGGAAGCTTTGGATACCCGATTGAGTTTTAGCACCGCTTTCCATCCGCAGACCGATGGTCAGTCAGAGCGGACTATACAGACTCTGGAGGATATGCTTTGTGCGTGCATGCTTGATTTTGGTGGCAGTTAGAATCGTCACTTGTCGTTGATAGAGTTATCCTACAATAACAGCTATCAGGAGACTATTCAAATGGCACCTTTTGAGGCTTTGTATGGTAGAAAGTGTCGATCGCCAGTCTGTTGGACCGAACTCAGCGAGAGCAAGATTTTAGGACCCAGCTAGTTCAAGAGACTACGGAGAAAATTCAGTTGATTCAGGATAGGATGAGAGCAGCCCAGTGCAGACAAAAGTCTTATACCGACCGTCGTCGTCGCAGGCTCGAGTTCGCAGTGGGAGATCATGTATTCCTACGGATTTCTCCGATGAAAGGCATGATGAGATTTGGGAAGAAAGGGAAGCTTAGTCCCAGATTTGTAGGTCCTTTTGAGATCCTTGAGCGAGTTGGTACCGTTGCCTATCGTTTGGCACTTCCGTCCAGTTTTCCGGATGTTCACCCCGTATTCCATGTATCGATACTTCGCAAGTACCTTCATAACCCTTCTTACATGATTCAGCACCAGACCGTTCAGCTAGAGCGCGATCTTTCATTCACCGAGCAGCCGGTAGTCATATTGGATTGGCAGATGAATAAACTTCGGTCAAAATTCTTGCCATCTGTGAAGATTCTTTGGCGTGGCCCGAATAGTGAAGAGGTCACTTAGGAGGCCGAGAGTGAAATGCGGACGAAATTCCCTCATCTCTTTGAAGGTACGCATAGTAAGATTTTTAAATTCGGGGACGAATTTCTTTAAGGGGGAAGATTGTAACACCTTAGAATGCGATTAGTGTTAATTAAATGATAATGCGGATTTTTAGTAAAAAATTTACCAAAATAGTTTTCACATATTTTATAAAAATTAATTAATATTTTATTATTATTTATTTCGGGCTTACACACAATTGTGCATGTTGACCTAGGGTTAATTAGGGTTAACCGTATTTAAGTAGCCATGACACCTTAACCCCATTTCAATTAAGTGTATGTAATTATTTAAGTTATTTAGTTTTAAAAATAAAAGGGGTTTAAAATTGGTTGACTTGAGAGAGGGGGGTGATAATTGGATAATGAGGCATGGGAAAGCATGGCTTGTATTTAATGAAGAGAGAGAAGGGGCATGGCTACTCTCACCCCCTCATTCTTTCATCCTCACCTCACACTCCTTATTCACTCTCATTCTCTCATTCTCACATTTTCTCCTTCTCATTTTTCTTCATCCTCATCCCTCAACTGAACCCTAACCCAATCCATCACAAACCCAAGCAAATCTTCACTAAACCCCACTAAAACCCTTCACAAGCCTAGCTAAAGCCACTAAGATCACTTGGAGCATGGAAAGCTAGGATTTTTGAGAAAGTATGGATAGGTAATGATCCCTAATTGTTAATTAGGTTGTTATTATGTTGTGTTGCTTAGTAGTTATCGTTTAGAAAACTAAAGATATAGTTTTGTGCACATATCGTATTTTTAGGGTCATTTTTGAGTCACTGTGATCTGCTACGACCATGAATTTTTACTGGAAAAACTAGCAGTATAGTAGTGTTGTACTAGAGTCCCTGAGTGTTCACCTGAAATCCTAACCCCACCATGCACTGTTCGACCGGCGAGACAGGGGGAAATTCCGGCAAGCTCGGGTATTAGGGAGCCTGGGGTGTTGTGATTTTGTGGGTAGCTGTTTGTGTGATATCCTAGGTGTTTGGTACTACTAGATTTTTAGGTTTTGTCTGTAGGTAAAATCTGGGAGCACTTAGCTAAATTTAGGCGTTTCGGCAAAGTGCGATACGATTGATCCGACGTAGTTTTAGTGTTTCGGGTAACTTGCTGTCGTGGGTTTGTTTTGATGATGCCGCTACACACGTTAGCCGCTAAGTGAACCCTTTAGTAGTTTAAGGGAACCAATTCGTTAATTGGCGTTAGGTTCGTTTATTATTGAGTAGTTTGCTAAATTCACGCGTTATTGTGTTTTGTATTAATAGGATCGCAGGCGGGGACTTCGGACGCTACAAAGAAAGGGAAGCAGGTGGTTGGATTTACTTAGCTCGAGATCATCGGTGAGTAGATTTAACATCTACGAGGAAATCGCCCGTATGGCGTTAAGCGTCAGGGCTAGATATGATATTATAGCCGCATGTTTATATGCATACATGTTTATTATGCATGAGCATCATTACATACCATTACTTGTTGTGCCTTGACTTAGTACCTAGTGGACATTGCACCCTTACTGACGGTTCATGTTGCACGAGCACTAAATTGTATGCTACACCCACACCATCGGTAATTGCCATGACACGCACAACCTATACACATATGTGGTATTGTATTGTTATTGACACTGATTCTCGTTCTATTGCGCATATGAAAGGCATCGTGCATACAAAACTACATGAACACATTTATATGATGTTGCATTTGATTTTAGAGGAATTGGGAACCGCATGATATATTTAAAAACTGGATTCATTTAAAAGAGCGGTTTTCCCTTGATATGCTTATATTATGGTTTCATGTTGCATATATCATATTTCATGGATTTACGTATTGAGATACGGATTTCATGTGATTTATGAATTTGAGAACCGTGGGGATATTTCAAGAAAGTATGCATTGTTTTGAAAAACCGGTTTCTCTTGATATGATATTTCGATGAGTCCACCATGAGTTTTCTCGGTTCTGAGATTTGTGTTAGAAACCCGATTCGAGAACCTGGATGATCCGTTTGCGGGTTCATGGTGGACCCAGTATGGTACCCTGGGGCAAGAAAGGGATGTTGTGCAGTAGACGATGAGCTTGGCAGAGGGACTACTACCTACTGGTGATTGGTTGGACCTGACGGTTATCCGGAGGATACCGACCGGAGTCGTGAAATGGATATGGGCCAATCCGAACTGACGGAGCCCGTGGGCCGATCCGGATCAACGGAGCCCAAGTTATGTGGATTTACGTGTCGATATTAGACACGGTTTTTCATGATGTTTCGAGTGCCGATGTTGGGCACTCAGGTTCCATGAGATTTACAGATATGATGGCCGATCAGAGTGACGGCGCCTGAGGTATTGGGATTTAGGGTGTCGTTGATGGACACCGGTTTTTCCACGATGATGATTCATTGATGGTGATATGTTTTATCCCATACTCAGCATTCATTTGATATGCATTACTTCATATATTTGTAGTACCTGATAGAGTACTTTTCATGATTGTTGCATATCCATATTACCATATTTATGCTATCAGATTGCATATGATAAATTATCGCTGTACCGGAAGAAAGTTTATTCAAAGGAACGGCCCTAACCTCACCTGCGATTATCTGTATGATGTTACTTACTATTCACGAGTTGGCAATTCACCCCCGTTATGCCACAATGTTTTGCATGCTTGACCCTCTGAGTAGTCACGGCAGGGCTTCTTATTGTATCTCTTTCAGCGGATACCGCTACGGTTGGCTTTGAGCCTTTTTGCTATAGGTAGGTTCGCGGTTATCCGTTTATGTTAATTGTATATCTTATTGTATCTAGTACTCTCCATCTACCACTTTCATGTATTGACTTAGAGACGAGTTGTGAGGATCGATATTGTATTATATGTGACTCTGGGTGTCGTGCTCGTATGAGCCGGCCTTTATCATGTAGTTTTACCTCTTTATGCTGTTTTTTCATTTATATTGTCTATTTTTTCACTACGGCATCGTATATTTATGCTTGTGGTGGTTGTTTCCGTCTTTGGGTGTGATTTGCTCCCGTTTGGGGATGGTTTACTTATATCCTATGTTTGTACCCGTTTCGGGGCTAGTTTTTACAAAGGAGGTGCTGCCGAAATTTTTAAGAAAATAAACTTATGTTTAAAGATTTTACTTGAGATTTCCAAATGTTTTTTAAAATGTTTTTATCACTTACTACTTTTGATGGTTTAGATTTCTGGGTTTTCGGTTTGCTTAAATTGTGTTACGCCTGTTGACATCACATGGTTTAAGTGACGGTCACGTACCTAAATTTTAGGTCGTGACACACAAGTACTTCGCCAGGTGGCCGGAGCAGATCAACTCCTTGATGTAGTCACGGAGTTGTTTGCAGTATTCAGTCGGGTGGCCCTGCGACCTGTGGAAGGCGCGGTACGAGCCTCGGAGGCGCTTGCCCGCCCTTTGGGTCACCGGCAGGAGCTTGAAGAACCTCTCGCCCTTTTCCTCCTCCAGCAGCTCGGTCTGGGAGATGTTAAAAGGAGTGTACTCCTGAAACTTCGGGGAGTAAGGTTTTGGTCGGTCGACTCTTTTCTTCTCTTCTCTGCCCCGCTTCTTTTGGTCGGTTTGGTCGCCTCTAGGCAATTTTGAGTTCACCTCGGACTCGAATTGGATCTCCCGCTCGGTCCAGGCTTTTACCACGGGCCATGGTCTTAGCTTGCGCTAATGCAAAAGAGCAGAGCCACTCTTTATACCTAAGACCCGACCTCAGCGCGGTGATGATCGTTTCATCGCGGTGCTCGGGGACCTCGAGGAGCGCGTTGTAGAAGCGGGTGACATATCCTTTGAAAGATTCTTTGTCTCCACTCTTGATAGTGAAAAGATAGTCGATCGTTCTCTTTTGCCGTCGATCCCCGACGAAGTGACCAAGGAATTGGGAGGCCAGCTCGTACAAGGTCGAGATGGAGCGTGGCGTAAACCCTCGAAACCAGTCCCGTCCAGCCCGGATGAGGGTGGTGGGAAAGGCCCGGCATTAGGCCTCGTCGGAGTTATCCTGGAAGCTCGTACCCACCGTAAATGCGTCTAGATGGTCTTTCGGATCAGATTTCCCGTCGAAGAGAGCTACCTTGGACGGTTTGTTTCTGGACAAGACGTGCTCGGTCAGCAATTCTTTCGTAAATGGTTTCATCAGCGAATCAGCGGAGTATCGGGCCCCTTCGCCGGACGCTTGGCCATCCCGGCGTATGCCCCCGATTTTCTTCTTGAGGGCCTCGAGTCGGTGGTGGTAACCCGAGGATTCTGTACAGTCAGAGTGGTGGTTATCCTCGCTCCGGGTCTGTGCCAGGGTGCGGCTTCGATTCCGCTCTATCAGGTGTCTCAGATCCTCGGGCGAGGCCCTTCTCGAGTGGTCCTTGTGCTCGTCGTTCGCGCGATCCAGATGAGAGTGGAGGCGTCGATCATGCCTGGAAGCAGGCGAGCCGACCGACGCCTCCTCTGGAGGAGAGAACGCGTGACTGGTATTGGGACGACGACCTAGTCTTTCCTGTGACCATGGCGTGGAGCTGTCCGGCGTCCAGCGGGTCATGGAATCAGTCACCGCGTGTGGGTTGAGGTGGCCGGAGTCGGCCCGCCGGCGCTCAGTGGCGCTGTGATGAGGGTGAGGTAGATCGGGGGCTTGAGTGTGTCCATCCGTCCTTTATCGGACGTCGTTATCCCAGGGAGGCGGAGCCGCGCTCTGGTGGCTAGGGCCCGCCGCTTGAACGCGAACGAGGGCATCTACCAGTGTCGTAAGCCGGTCTATCCGGATGGACAAGGCATGGATGTCATTAGGAAGGGAGGCGAGCCGCTCCCGCCAAAGTTGTGGCAGCTCGTGTTTGGATCGTTGCGGGCGTCGCTTGCCATTATATCGAGGGCGAAAGATCAACTTTTTTTATGGAACAAAATAAGTCTTTCGTTCCCACAGACGGTGCCAACTGATGGAGCTTTGGGATCTCCTTCAGATGCTATCCTCCAACGATCCTGCGATGGCGGTCTTGGACGGCTAAGATTTGGTGTTGGTGTTGTTGGGTGTGGATCTCAATGGGTTGGTGTTGGACGCCAATCTACCTGCAAAGAAGTCCCGGAGTGGACGACCACCGTAAGACCCTCCGACGATCAAGTTAGAGCCGAAGAATAGAAGCAGAGTAACGACGTATTGAGATAATTCGAGTTACCTGTGTCGTCTAAGAGAGGGGTTTATATAGGGGTCGCATGGAGCGAGCGGACGCAAGATCACCGCCGTCAATTACGGCCCAGCGTTATCTTCGTCTTGAATGGCGGGATGCGCCCATTAATGGAGGGATGCACTAGCGTGGGATGCGGATCGTGGGGAGGCGGATATCTCGCCCTGGCGATATACGCGGAGCCGTTTGTAAGGTATTTTTCATCACCCCATTGAGATGTGAATGCGCGCGCGCTTGTCAGGCGCAGTACAGATTCCCCCTGCCTAGGGTAGGCAGGGGTTTATTGATTGTGGGGATCCGAATCTCCGGCAGCTGCGAACTAAGCTGCCGTTAATTACCCCTCGGATTTGGAGCGAGAGAACCTCCGATTGACGGGTCAAACTGGACATGCGAACTCAATGCAATGCGTTGGTGTGTGTGTATTTTTTTTTGTTTTGTTCCATTTGTTAATATATATATATAAACAAAAATAAATAAGTAAATAAATATTTAGAGAAAAAAAAAATTTTAAAAAAATTAATTTATTATTTTTTAATTTTTAAATATTATTTATAATTTATTTTTATTTATTTAATATTTATTTATTTTATTTTATTTTATTTTAAATAAAAAAGATTAAATAAAGAAAAGAAGGAAGAAAGAAAAAAAGAAAAGAAAAAAAGAGGGGAGAACCTGGGCTCCCATTTAATGGGAGCCTCCAGCATGTGGGGGGGTCACATGCTAGCATGTGACATGGAAGAGTCACATTCTAGCATGTGAGGGGGTGTCACATGCTAGCATGTGACCCCTTACATGTTAGCATGTGACCCCTTACATGCTAGCATGTGAGGTAGGTCACATGCGAGCATGTGACCCCTCATTTTTACCATGGAGTTAAACTCCAAAAGAATTTCTGCAGTGGAGTTAAACTCTAAAATAATTTTATATGGAGTTAAACTCCTAAAAAAATTTAATGTGGAGTTAAAATCCCCAAAAAAATAATTTTTACTGTGGAGTTAAACTCCAAAAGACTTTCTGTAGTGGAGTTAAACTCCAAAATAATTTTATTTGTGGAGTTAAACTCCAAAAGATTTTTCCCCTTTCTCTTTTGAGAAGAAACCCAAAATGGGATCTCTTGAAACTCCAAGATCTAGATCTTGGATGATAAAAAAAGAGACCATTTTTCTTCTCTTGATGGAGTCTTGGAAGGTGGGTTTATGGTAAAACTTTGTTTAGTTTTAAAAAAAAAAAGCTAAGCTCTTGATTTAATTGGAAAATGAAAAGAAAGAGGAAGAACTTGGAAGGAGAGAGTGGAGGCACAAACCCTAGTTTTTTGAGGGAATAAAAAGTGTATGCTTTATTCATCATCATTTTGTCTTATATAGGCTTACACATTTTACATATAGCCCCTTGGGCTTTACAAAATGGCATTTTGCCCATCCATGCCTCATGTGCTTATTTTTTTTTGCACATAAGCCATGGGCTTTACAAAAATTTGGCTTTATGCCCATTCATGCATAAAAAAATTACATAAAAATTATTTATTACATGATTTCATTTTGGTATGGGGGAGGCTGGCCGCGGGCTCGACTTGGGCATGGGCCCGCTTGACCTGGGCTCGGGCCCACCTAGCTTGGGGTTCACCTTGACTTTGACTTGGTCAACCGGAGTGCAAATTTTGACCCCAACAAAGTGCCCCCCATCAATAAATGCACACCGCGCATATGAGTTGTGTGCATGAAATTGATAGATCTTCTTTCGCATGGAGGCGACTTGTTTTGGTTCCCACTTTGCAGGAAGCCTGCACTACCCTTTTTACGACATGGACGGTCGACGCTTGACGCGTCTCCGGGACGGATTGTCTGTGGTAGACGTTTCTCTGGCCCGGAGTGATTCGGTAGACGTGCCCCTGGCACGGCGTGTCGTTGGTCAACGTTTCCCCGAAGCGGGGTGTCTGTAGTCGACGTGCCCCCGGCACGGAGTGTCTGCTTGACGTTTCCCCGGCACGGAGTGGCGCTGGTCGACGTTTCCCCGAAGCGGAGTGTCGCTGGTCGACGTTTCCCCGAAGCGGAGTGTCTGGTTGACGTTTCCCCGTTACGGAGTGTCATTGGTCAATGTTTCCCTGAAGCGGAGTGTCTGTAGTCGACGTGCCCCCGGCACGGAGTGTCTGCTTGACGTTTCCCCGTTACGGAGTGTCGCTGGTTGACATGTCCCCGGTACGGAGTGTCTGCTTGACGTTTCCCCATTACGGAGTGTCGCTGGTTGACGTGTCCCCGGCACGGAGTGTCAGCTTGACGTTTCCCCGGCACGGAGTGTCGCTGGTTGACGTGTCCTCGACACGGAGTGTCTGCTTGACGTTTCCCCGTTACGGAGTGTCGTTGGTCGACGTTTCCCCAAAGCAGAGTGTCTGTAGACGACGTGCCCCCGGCATAGAGTGTCTGCTTGACGTTTCCCCGTTACGGAGTGTCGCTGTTTGACGTTGTTCCCCTCCGAAACACGGAGACGCGACCGCGCAGGTCCGTCCTGCCTGAATTTCGGGGAAGATGCTAATAGGTGCTATCTGTTCACCTCTCCGAAGATGCCAAGTTGATTTATGACACCATGTATCGAAGGTTAAACGGATGCGGCCGATGTAGCAGACTTCGTCAGATTCCCCCTCGTTGAGGGGTTTTTGAACCCCTGCAGTTAATTACGCTACCGCATCGCGGTAACCAGTTTCTCCTTCTCCAGATGGTCACTTCGTGTCGTGGGTGTTTGTTTTGTTTTTGGTTGCCCGTGGATTGTATACGGAGACTAATTTATGTTGTCGCCCGTAGGGCGTGGATTAATCCAAATCCGTATTTTCTTAGATTTGGGTTTGGGGTTAGGTTTAAGGATACGTTAGTCTCATTTGAGACTAAGATCAACTTAAACGTTTGTTAAGGATATGTTAGTCTAATTTTAGACTAAGATCAAATTAACTGGATCGTTTAGATCCAACAAAAGAGCGTTTGGGCTCTATTGTTTAGTTTAGGGACATTACAGTCGATTACCAGTTTAAGGACATGGTGGTCCAATGTTAGTTTAAGGACATCTCGGTCCAATGTTAGTTTAAGGACATCTCGGTCCAAGGTAAAGGACATCATAGTCCGTGGGTTTTAAAGGACCCTACAGTCCGAGGTTAAGGACATCATAGTCCGTGGATTTTAAAGGACCCCACAGTCCGAGCTTAAGGACATCATAGTCCGTGGGTTTTAAAGGACCCCACAGTCCAAGGTTAAGGACATCATAGTCCATGGGTTTAAGGACCCCACAGTCCAGTTTAAAGACGTCATAGTCTATGAAATGTATGGTTGTCGGGACCCGTCACCTTTCTGAAGACGTTGAAGGATTACAACGACAGATATCAGAGGAGTTCAGAAATGTACCCTTGAACCAATTTTGATTGGGATCTGTAGTCCAATTTGGGACTAAGATCAATTAATTAGATTATGAGCACATGGGCTCAGTTAAATCTGAATTGAGGACTTATGGCCAATCTTGGGCTAAATCCAATCAAGTAAAAATGTTTAACATTTATTTTGGGCTGTTGAGCCTTCATTTGGGCTTGGCCCTGACAGTGTTTTTGTCTTTTACTGAATGCTGAGCATTCCTTATAGCCTTGGGCTTATTAAAGAACAATGTATGTTCTCTCAGCGCAACACGTGGCGCTTGGCGCCAGTCAAAAAGCGCAGTGTGCTTCTGCCGAATAGCGTACACGTGAGGGACACGTGTCGCGCTTGGCGCTAAGTGCCAGATGATGGGTGCATTGCACTAGTTTATGAGCGCATTGCACTATCAGTTTAATGACACGCTCATGATTGACACGTAGTGCGCCTGGCACTGAGCGCCAACCCATCAGCACAGTGCGCTATTTCAAGAGCGTAAAACGCTAACCGTTAAGTGGCGCACACGTATCGCGCTCGGCGCTGAGCGCCAGTCTAAGAGCGCAGAAGCGCAGTTCAAGAGCGCAAAGCGCAGTTCCAGAGCGCAAAGTGTATATGATCAATTTTGTGATCTAAAAAGAGACTTTGTCTCAAAATTCTAAGAACAAAAAGTTCTTCAATCTCTTATGTTGATGAAAGGTTTTGCCTTTATGGATCTGTGATCCTCAAAAGAATAAAATTATTCTCCCCCCCTTTTAAGATGGTTATGATCTCTTTTTGTAAAAGACCTTCGTCTTGTAGATCTATGATCCGTAAGAAAGAAGTAAATTCTTCTTTTATTTTATGATGAGATCTTTTGATCTCTTTGTAAGTCTACGGTAGCGTCCCGGCCGTCGATCCGAGGCCAAAATGCGGAAACAAAAACTTTTACATAAACTTGAATCCGGCGCTATCGTATACTTCCACCCGGATCGAACCATTAACACAAATTAGCTAACTAGAGAAGGATTAGAAAAGCTATACCGATCGATCCGTGTCCTTCGGTCTTTGGCCACCATCCCAAACTCCTCGTGGTATCTCCGATCTCCTCGTCGGAAAGGGCACCACATCTTCGAATACTTTTACGGGCTCCCACCTCAGAACCGAGACAACTCGGACACGAAGTTTGCTAGCCGACGTGTCCAAGGTTGATGTAGACTAAGTGTAGAACGCTTTGTCTCGAGGGTTAATCGAAGTTACCATTTTGGGTGTAGATGGAATGAGCAATGAAAAAGGAGCTTAGGAATTTTTGTAGTAATGAAAATGAGATCAAAAATTCCCTCACCCAAAAGAAGGAGGGGCTGTCCAAGATGGGCTCGGCCATGGAAATCAAGAAATGGTGGTGGTGGTGAGCACAAGCATAAGTGTGGTGATCATAATCAAAAATGCTACACCAATATCTATATAAATATCCATAGCAATAAATGCTATAAGATGGCTCACAAAACACTTCAATCAATCAAGAAACCTTATGCTTGCTGCTGGAGCCCCGGCACCACAGAAAACCCCCCATTTTGTAAAGGCCACTTTTACAAAAAGACCCCCTCAAAGGAAAATTCAGCCAAGAACAAAAGAATACTAATTTGGCCAAATCAAGAATGCAAACTGGCAACTTCAAAAAGCGATCCCGTAATAAATTACAGGATAACCCCGCGACTGTATATACATACCCGCATTTGTATTCCGATCGAATACAAATGTAATGAGACAAAATCTACACAGTATAATACTAGGATCCGGCTTAAACCAAAGCCCGCTAGTATTATCCGTCCGAACCATGACACGTGCACAAGTGTACGCGTATATTCGAACCCTGCCATAAATCCATACGGCCTCTACTACGCTTCGCCCGAAACTTAAGAAACTGTCTGTGGGAGACACTAAAGACTCGTCAATACACTGGCTGGGGATTTAAACACTAGCACGTCAGTGGTACTAGCTGTACGTAACGGGCTACCAGGTATTGACCAAAAGGGAGGCCGATGAGCGAACTCATCCTGGAACCCTACTGAGCCTGTCAGTGACAATATCCGTACAGTCCGGTCTGTTCGTCTATGAGTATCGCATGTCGGGCCTAGGGGGCTGGTAAACGTCAGACCCCCAAAAGCGGTACAAGTCGTGTCAGAGTGTAGCCCAGAACACCCTGAGATACTACTGGAATACATACCAGTAAATCTCCTGCCTTGGCCAAGGACTTCATGTAATGGCTCTCCTAGACACAGCGCGATCTCACCCCCAATACCAGGAGAAACGAAACCCCTGTCGATCCGCTCACTGCCTCCATGTGGCTCGGGACTGTACCCAACTAAAACATGTTTGCACGACTCCTTTGAGCCGTGGTAGGGTAGTAATCAAAGCACGGTGGGAACTCACACGAGACAAATGACGATCTCAGGTCGATGAACTAACCTGTACACATGTAATCAGGGAACTGCTATCTGACGCTAGGTATAAAACCAACTAGCATGTTCCCGGCGAGTCATGTTCGGTGTACTCATAACCCAATGAGCACCTGTATACATCTTAGGTGAACCAACTGACACCAATGGCTTGTGAGACCGGCCACCGCCCCTCGTCGGGGTCTCGACTGTATACACTAGTCTACTCTGGAGTATCGATGCCCTATCTCGAAACTCCCTCGACTAGGGACCTTTTAAGGATGTGCTTATAGACCCCAGCTCCCACGTATATGATCGTCATCATACTGCTGGCAGTTAAGAAAGAATCCTAAGGGCTCTATCAACGCGCTATAGTGATCTGTAACATCACCTAAAACATGTACACGATGATAAAAATAAACCAGATAGAATACTATCATCACGAGTAAGACTGTCCTACCGGCATAGGTCCTCCCTCAATCATTGCAATCATGTGCCTGCGATCCAATAATTGACTTTGAGGGCACTATATCCAACAATCTCCTACTTGCACTCAAGGCTAATTATTGGGATGTCGCATACTCACAGCCCGTGTGATACCGAACACCCAACTCCTCTACTGATCAGTCTCACAAAGCCCGTTTGTGAAACTATTGCGTTCGAGAAATAGCCTCAGTGAGTGGATCCGCCCTGATGTTTCTTTCTATGTCTCTCTTAATTTCTAGTTTGCGGAGAAAGCCATCTCCCGAAATGAGCAATACCTGTCTTAGAATATATCTGGATATCTGATGGGACCTAGTTCATAAATGAACTCTAAATCCAAACTTTTTAGACTGTATCGTCAACTGAACTTAATCAGTATCATGCACCATGCCTCCCTCAGTATCCGCTTGGACCACCTGTCCAAACTACTGCCCCTCGTCAGAGGAAAAACTATAACTCTGACAGTCATTCTGTCATCCAGGTCACCTTGGAAGCCTGGAATGATAACCGTCTCCTGAAGGAGACTGTCGTTATCATATCCCTAGAATATCCACTTATATTCTAAACTGCTTCTGAACGTTTCTCCAGGATTGGATTAATATCACAACTTATTGCATCTGGTGCAAAAACAACATCTGGTGTGGTACTTGACATCTCATGATTGACTCAATTGCCTAAGCAAGTGATATGCCAATCATGCGCGTCCTCTCCCCTTTAGTCTGCAAGACACATTTAGAGAGGGTGACTCCATCACCTGCAGGTATACTACCGTGCCAGGAGTCGTCCATTCTAAAACACCTTTAGAATGCTGTCTAAGTATCCAGATTGGGAAACTACCCAAATCTAGATCTAGAACCATAGATCTAGTAACCAGAATATCTAATATAATATCCATATCCTATGTGGAGAAAACTACTGTGTGACAACCAAAGTATAACCGATCGTAATATAGGAATTTCACTTCCTACTATGTGTATGTCATCCATATACCAGGACATCACACCCTACTACTTTCTTAACAGATCCATCTCCTATTCTGACGAAGTCAAAGTCCATGACTGTCACATTAAAAATAGATGATTTATCTCGGCCATATCTGCTTTAGTCGATAAATAGACATAAGCTACTGTCCACTATGCTTCCGCTGCTCCCACTGACTACGACAACCCTCTGGCAGAGTCATATACACATGCACTTCTAAAGCTAGTTTAGAATGACGCTATACTCATCCTCCTGCCGGGTCTCACAGCGTGGAACAACAGTAGTGTCAAGTCTGGAAAAACAAGAACCTCCCTGTCACCGTCTTTGAGCAAACCGAAGTATCTCTCGAGTGCCTGAGGTTGCCCACCATATCTGCGGAGTGGCCAATGGAATGTCAAACCTGATTGAATCCTTAGATCCGTATTAAATTTTCAGTAATCGTCTGTGGTTCTGGAATCGCTTCCAGTTCTACCATACTCCCACTACTGTTTTCTGAAAAAATCCATTTTTAGTAAAACTGTGGCGAGTCAAGAACAATATCACTATTGATCTTCCAGATGGTAGAAAATCAACCCTCGTCATAGCCCGGGTCAACCCACAAACAGCCATTACAGAAACGTGCCTTGAGTTATCCAGAGTCTGGTTTTAAGCATAAGCCGGACAACTCCATATACTTTAACATCGTTAAGATATGATCCATTCTATATCTAATATAGAAACAGAGGCACTGATTTAATTGGAACCAGATTCAAATCATGCAGCTGTCTCCAGTGCATGTCAACTAAATGGAAGGAGGCCGATCAGCGTTACTCAACTTAGGAAGGCATCCAGATATGAGTAACCTGAAAGAGAAACAAGTTTCTCAAAACCATTACTATCAACTGAATACTGAATACAAGTATCTACATCTTCGATCATCTTGAAGAATCCTGATACTTGCAACACCTGGTTCTCTACTTTATTCTTATACCTATAAATTCTTAAAACGTAGACCTTGCATTTCTACAAAACACTTGTCTAAAAACTAGAGAAGTCACAAGTAAATAGAATATAGTACGAGGACCAACCCCTCTGTCCTAATGGACACTGGATAATATACAATGCTTTGTATAAGTCCCCTGAGTTGAATAACTCAAACCCTGTGCGTCGTAGGTTGAAAACTGTACTATGATTATGAAGAATTACACCGCTGTTGAATGCTCCTTACCTAACCATCCACTGATATAGGTAAATGTCATGGACATAATTTCAAGAAGTTATATCTCACTTTATAAAAATAAACGTACAGATATATCAATTTGAAATTGGTGCATAACAACGGATATTCAAGACTAAATATTTGCCGTCCGGCAAACAACCCAGGTGATTTTCTCAAATATCACCAATTACAACGAATCCCGATATAATGAGGATGATCACCCAC
Source organism: Agapanthus africanus (assembly GCA_030015575.1). Lineage (NCBI taxonomy): Eukaryota > Viridiplantae > Streptophyta > Magnoliopsida > Asparagales > Amaryllidaceae > Agapanthus > Agapanthus africanus. The sequence continues at coordinate 437,484,518 of JASDDO010000004.1, forward strand.
TTCCCAATAACTTACTCCCACTCATCATCTGTAAAACAATACAGATGTGAGAATCATACCTGGTAAATACATACCCTGGAGTAAGTACCTAATTGGGAAATCAGTTTTCTACTAACAATGCACAGTGAAACTGAAACATGAATAATTCTCGAAGGGGTATCCGAATATTCCTAGTAATGCCTCTTCCATTATCCAGATTCATGACTGTAACCGTACATTTCTTTGTCATCTCTCCAAATTCCTTTATTTGTCTTTACTCGTTACCTTCTGTACACCCCTTTAGGCTAAATGGTTTTTTTTCTTCCCTACCGTTCGGCACCAGCCTATGGTTTGGAAGAAGACTATCCAATAAGCATAATGGGTGTACTCTCCTAATCCTAAGAGTACTCGTAACCCGAGAGAAGGTGAAGATAAAAGACAACTATATAAACCTCATTCCTATTTCTCCTGAACCAGAATCCATCCCCGAACTGGAACAAGTTCCTTCGAGTTCGTATATAACCATACGATGGAATATCCAATAACTGTGAATCTTCATAGTGATACGGGGTGTTCTGGAGAAATACCAAGGTGAAGTAAGAGTGGTGATGAAATACTTGGTTTGGTCGTGAACAGCAGTCGCAATTTACTTTGCCCTCCTTCTAATCCCTTTATTTGTCTATACTTATTACCTTCTGTACACCTCATTTAGGCTAATTGGTTTTCTTCATTCCCTACCGTTCGGCACCTGCCTATGGTTTGGAAGAAGACTATCTAATAAGCGTAATAGGTGTACCGTCCTAATCCACGGAACACTCGCAACCTGAGAGAAGGAAAAAGGAAAAGACAACTGAATAATCATATCCATTTTCTCCAGAACCGGAAACCATCATCGAATCTGGAACAAGTTCCTTCGAGTTCGTATATAACCATACGATGGTTTTATCCAATGGAAGTGAACGTTCGTAGTGATACGAAATGTTCCGGAGAAAAAAGGGTAAAAGTAGGAGTGGCAATGAGGTATGCAACTCAGACAATCCAAAAGCCAGTGTTTTAAGAAGGTTCGGTTAATCTTGGTCACTGAGTCATAGTCTAGGGTCGGGCCATGGTCGCTGCCAAAGAGAGAGAGAAAAGAAACACTCTGCGTGCACTCTAACCTAGATCAGAATGGTTATCACTTTATCCAATCAGGAAATCTCCCACTGTATCCTCAAATTCTCCTCCAAACCTGAAAGAAGAATTAGTCGGGATCACCCGAGGAGTAAACCAACTCATCAGTGGGAATCGGGATCCAACTATCATCGCATGATAATGTGATGGAATCCACTCACGTTATCACACTCCAGAAGGTATGCGCATGCCTGGCAAGTTTCAGTTTCTTTAGAAACTCCCGATATGATTTTTACCCCATGCTTTTATGATCTTGACTTTGGCCAACAAATTATAAGTCACATGTCAAGTTCTACCCATCATTATCCAAATTAATTTGAACCCACCCGTACCAACCCTTGACTTTGGCCAATAAAATAGTATGACTGTCCCAAACCAATGCATCTATTTATGCAACAGTAAAATAACAAATAGCTACCATACACTATGCCTTGACTTTGGCCAACAAATATGGCATGAATACTAAGTGCTACCCGTCTGAAATGACGGAGGGCTACGAATGGTTTTTGGCGAAAAACCTTTAACGTAATAAACTTGATATCCTTGAAGGAACCGGATAGCTTTTTATAAAAGTATAGTGGCGAAAACCTTTGCTAAAGAGGTCACTCCCGGTGAAGGGATCTCGGCTCTTTCCCCGTAGAATGAAGTGCAGGATATTCCAACTGAATACCACGATGCAAAGCAAAAAGGCAATCGGCTATAGTGAAGTTATTACCCTGACGCAAACTTCTGTCCAAGGGGTCACTCCCGGTGAAGGGATCTCGGCCCTTACCTCGTCGACTGAGGTGCTGGATATTCATAACCGAATACCACTGTGCAAAACAAAAGAGAACGTCCTTGTAATAACAGCTTTTTTTGAAAATTATTCCAACAACATCATACAGGTTTGTTTAGCTTGCATTGATCCGAATCAATGCAGTCCCATCAATTGATCACACCAATAAAGAACGAAAATACGATGTACGTATATGCCATCCGCATTCGCCACTGGGTCCCGTCATCACCCGTTAGGTTACTTAACTAACGACAGAGCGGGGACTGGACTAGCGTGGATGTAAAACATATACAACATCTACTAGTATATATATAGCAATATATAATAATCGCTCAAGGCGTGATAAATGCAACATCACAGAAATGTAATAAGTATCACAGAACAATACAGATAATCTGGGAGACCCGGGTTTCATTGAGCTGCAACTGAAAACCGACGTTTCCCTGGTCGTGTGGATGGCTTGTGCAATGAGAACCTAGACCCTTACGGGCGCGGCAAGTTACCCGCCAAAACCAGAAGCGAGGCAGCCCCCTTCAACAAAGTGAATGGACCACCCAGCACTTCACGGAATCCGGTAACTGAGCACCCCTCCTTGGGTCAACCTATACCCCCTACGAGTGCGGTGAATAGCGCACCAATTCTAGAGTAAAGCCCCCTCCGTCTCAAAGCAATGAGATGCAGGTCCGTTGCCCTCTAGAACCCGGCTATCCGTGCACCCCACCGCGGGGTAATCCTAGTACAGAAAATAAAAAATATGGACAACGGGTACATCGACCTCAAACCGGTCGTGCCCCAAAAGAATAATATACAAACAGGCAGTGACGGCAGTCCACATGTCGGACGCTCACCCCGCAATATCAAATGTACAAATATAACCAAACTGTATTACCATTGCATCCAGGCTATCCACCACGACAAATCCGCAACATCACAGCACAACACAGAATATCAACGTGAATGTCACGTTCGCAGATCCGTCTAAAAGAGCTATAGCAATTAGACAAGAGTTACCGCTCGAATGACATTCACAGTCACAGATAGTAATGTAAGTACTGCGAACTAATTTATTTAAAATTTCGATCGACAAAATTATCTGAGTTGCCGTCAAGACCGTGAAGCTAGGAATTTGGTCTTTGCTTCGTTTGCTGGCATAGCGTCTACTGTATCGAGGCGAATTTCGCGATTGTCTCTAGGTTGTTGGTGAACCGTCGAGATTTGGAACTAGGGAATTTGCCATGGCTCCGTTGTTTTGACCCTGGGGTGACATTGCGTCTGCTGTAACGAGACGAATGCTAAGGTGGAGCTGGGATTTTGCCATCACTCCGCTTTGTTTCGACCGTGAGGTCTTTCGTTGACGTTGCATCTGTATCCTGCTGGACTGCGAAGGAACGCCGTTGTTGACATTGCGTCTGATGTAATGAGACGAATGCTGAGATGGAGTTGGGATTTTGCCATCACTCTGCTTTGTTTCGACTGTAAGGTCTTTCGTTGACGTTGCATCTGCATCCTGCTGGACTGCGAAGAAACGCCATTGTTGACACTGTGTCTGGTATAACGAGACGAATGCTGAGATGGAGTTGGGATTTTGCCGTCACTCCGCTTTGCTGACTTTGCGTCTACTATAACGAGACGAATGTTGAGGTGGTCTTTAGGTTGTCTGTGAACCATCGAGATTTGGAACTAAGGACTATATTGTGGCTCCGTTTGGTGATGTTGCGTCCGAGTCCCGTTGAAACGAGGAGGATCACCGTTGCTGATTTTTAGGCTGTAAATATTGCCGTTGAGATTTGGACCTAGGGATTATGTCGTGGCTCCGTTTCATTGTGTCGCTTTCGTGCCCTGCTGGCATAAGAAGGAACGCTGTTGTGGTTCTCCGGGCTGTAGATGTGGCCGTCGAAACTTGGCTTTCTTTTTTATGGAACCTGATGGGAAGGTATGTTTCTCTTTTTGTTTGTACCCCTGGATTGTATACAGGGATCGATGTGATCTTACCTGTAGGTCAAAAAATTTCATTATATATATATATATTGCGATTCTCTACCATTTCAGCTTTTATATCGCGAAAGTCGCGATTGCCCAATCATTTCGGCTATTTTTCGCGGTGCCCAATCATTTCGGCTATCGCTGCTTTTTATTGCGAGTTGCCCAACCATTTCGGCCATTTCATATGCATATATTTTACTTGCTGATTTTGTCGCAAGTTGCCCCATCATTTCGGCTATTTCATATGCATTTGTAGATTGATGGCTTTTCGCTGCGAATTTGGGATTTGATACCGATTTAGGCATCAGTATCGCTACAACTGGGATATTGCCAGGAACGAATCATCATTTGCCTCTGTCGATGTCGAACAAAGGTGGCTTAACGAGCAGAGTTAGGATCCTGTCGACTAAGGCTTTTAACTTTACGAGCCCTAAGGGTCTCATAAAGGCATTTCTCCCTATGAGTCGTGAGGATCTCGTAAGTGCGTTTTCTCCTTAAGAATCGTGAGGATTCCCAAGTGTATGGTCTCTTATAAGTCGTAAGGATCTTACAAGAGTGTTTTCTTCTTATAAGTCAAGAGGACTTACAAGGGTTGTCCACTGTGTAAACATATTTCTAGTCGCGGGTGGGACTTTTTAGGGAAATGTTTATTCGCGCCCGTGGATTGTATACAAGGGTCAATATTGACCCGCTTGTAGGGCAGAATCAAGGTATATGACTGCTTAAGAACAGGTTCAGATCCCTGTAGTTTAAGGCTTTTGAATCTTATGAGCCGTGAAGGTCTCATAAGAGGGTTCTCCTTACGAGTCGTAAGGATCTCGCAAGTGTAATTTCTCCTTACGAATCGTGGGGATACCTAAATGTATTTCTCCTTTGTGAGTCGTAAGGATCTCACGCATGTGGTTTCTCCTCAAAAGGTCGAGAGGACCTTGCAAGTGTCTTTTAACGAGATTGCGCCCTTTCGGGTTTTCAAAAAAACTCGCTGGTAGCCCTGCTGTTTTTACTCACGGAGCCCTTTCGGGTTTTCATCCGTGCTCATTTTGCTTATGGACATACCGTTTTTTTTTTTTTTGTCAGCCTTGGGATGCTGCGATCCGTAGTAGTTTATCGACGTCTCGGTCAACAGCCAATTTTAGAACATAGTTGTCCATTGTTAGTTTAACAACGTTTCGGTCCGCCGTTGCCATATTTGAGGCGAGTTTCTAGTTTACGGACTTTTCGGTCCAGGGGGCTTTCAATATGAATGAGCACGATGCCCCCGGCATGTCCATCTTTTTCGGATCATGTGGTTGTGGCGGGTTCATCTTCCAGTTTTCGGACAGCGTGAATTTACCTAGTTGGTATTGGTCCTCAATCCAGCCTTTGAAGATGAAGTAATCTTCGATTGGATAGCTTACTGCTTGGTGGTAAGGGCAGTAATTAGGATTGTTGACATCGCCTGGCTGCAATGGACGTTTTGGATCCGGCAGATTGATGAGTCTGTTGTGCACTGCCTGCTCGAACAGTCTCCTCGTTTTATCCCGGGGAAACGAGTAAGGACGTCCCAGTCTCTCCTCGAGGGATGGGCGTGGACGCACGTTGTTTTGGCTAACAACCGGTTTTACGTTGCTCGGCTGTTGTTGAGTATTGGCGACGAAAGTTGCTTTTCCTTTCCCCTTTTCATTCCGAGGATCCGTCTTTGAGGAGGATGGTCTATGGCTCATCTGGTCCATTTGGACCAACTTGTCGATCAAGGCCTGGAAAGTTGTCGGCTTGAAAAGCATCATAAGCTGCGAAATGGTCGCCTGAGGGTCGAGGGTCCCCACGAACATGCCTACCGCAGGCGCTTCTTCAATGCGCTGCTCGCACTTCGACCATAAATTTCGCCACCGTATCGCATACTGGACCCAAGTTTCGCCTGGCTTTACTCGGGCGTTAATCAACGCGGTGATCGGGGTGCGCTCGCTAGCGCTTGCGAATCTTTGTGTGAACAACAGCTCCATCTCTGCAAACGTCTTAACAGAGTCGTTCGGGAGTTCAGAGTACCATTCGAACGCTGTCTCCGACAAGCTGTCGACGAACTGGCGGAACAGAAGTTTATCATCACCTCCAGTGTTGCCGCACAAGGCTCTGAATTGAGTGACGTGCTGATGCGGATTGCCCGTCCCATTATATACATGGAATTTAGGGATCGTATATCCCAGCGGGTACCTTATTTGGTCATACCAGCCTGGATAGGGTCATCCAGTCTTAACGATCTGCCCGGCCGCTTCGCTCGCATGATGAGCTCGTATTTGCTGAGCAATGTAATCATCCAGAGTGGCCTAGGAGATGGTCTCCTCCTTGGCCGCTGAAAGAGCCGGAGGAGGGTTCGATGTCTCCCCTCTGTCGTCTTCAATGATAATCGGGGGGTCTTCAGCTGGAGGTTCCGGCTGTAACATCATCCCAGCCATGTCTTGGAACAAAAGAGCCATTCGCTTTATGTCGGCCGCCTGTTCCGCAGCCTCTTTTTCTTTCCTCTCGAGCATTCTTCAGAGGAAATCAGCATCAGCTTCTTGTTCTTGACACTGCTCTGAGGTCTCCGGATTTTCTTTCGGTCCAGTGAGTGCGGCCATTGCAGTTAGCATCTCCTGAAGTTTTTGCTGCTGCTGCTCCTGAGCCTTTGTTATCGATCGAGTAAGCGGTCGATGACCCGTAGAAGCACGACTTTTCTCTTTTCCGAAAGCCATATAAACGGTATGTGTTACCATGCCCCTAGACTTGGGGCGTTTAGATTCAACGTCCTTGCGGTTCACCGTGATCACGGGGGCTTTCTCCGGCCTCCTTCTCTTGTGAGCGATTGAAGTTGAGGGAGCCGTTACAGGGGGCACCCAGACGGATGACATCTTTTGTGATACCATGGGATGGCTCTTTTCTTGCCGAGCTTTAAGCTTCTTTGGCCGGCGAGAGTAGTCCTGGTCAATCACCGATTCCTGGACCTATCGCCAGACTTTGTAAATTTTAGAAGAAAGCCGCTGAGGGGGCTGCTCCGGTTTCTTTTCTGTAGCAATCTCCAGAGGTGGAGGAGATCTTTTCGGCATGGCAGTCGGAAAGTTCTTGTGAACCCTCCTAAGCGGTTCGAAGTTGTTCCCAGTCGAAACAGCAGCATCTATTTCCACCATGAGAGCTGGCGGAGTCAGTCCGGAAGGAGAGTTGTCCCCAGCCTTCCTTACTCGGCGCCAGTAACGACGGCGAGCATGTCGTGCGGATGGAGTTGGTTCAGCTACAGGGGTGACTTCCTCATGCCCCCTGTTTTGGCGAAGGGTTGTCGCTGGTGTCAGCCTCTTGAAGACCGATGTCCGTTGAGAAGCAATGTCCAATCTGTCAAAGACAGACCTCTGGGCAGGGGAAGCAGCTTTGATGACTTCGCCTGGAACGGGAGCCGGAATGGCCAGCCTTGTGAAGACTGACTTCTTGGCAGAAGAAGCCTCTCCAATGATTTCGCCTGCTTGACCCGGGATGGCTATCCGCTTTGGGATGGCTGCTTCAGGTATCGCGGGCTTGTTGGCGTTTTGGCCCAGTCTGTTGAAAACTGAGGCATTGGACTTAGGCGACCTGTTGAGAGGGGCCGCGGTAGTTGCAAACCGATCAAAGACTGACTTCTTAAGAGCTTCTTATAATGGTACGGGAGCGCTGAAGCTCATCGGTGGGATCATGGTCCCAAAGAACAGCCCAGTGGTGGCCTGAGTTACTTGCTCCACTGGCATCTTGAACAGGGAGGCCGCTTGAGGCCCATAGGTTACACCTCCAGATGAGGCGGAACGGGGGTTGCAGTTGCAGCTGGAGCAGTTAGAGGCCATTGATGTTATGTTTTCTACACGGGAGAAAAACCAAATCTTAGTACCTCAAACCCAAGGGTAACCATATCAAACCGCGATTCGTTCGCGAACACGACACACGAAGTGTGGAGTGGAAAGAGGAAGAGGTCCCACCGGGCGTGCCAGAATCTGTTCCCCTCCGAAACATGGAGACGGGACCGCGCAGGTCCGTCCTGCCTGAATTTCGGGGGAGATGCTAATAGGTGCTATCCGTTCACCTCTCCGAAGATGCCAAGTTGATTTATGACACCGTGTATCGAAGGTTTAAACGGATGCGGCCGATATAGCAGACTTCGTCAGATTCCCCCTTGTTGAGGGGTTTTTGATTGTGGGGACGCTCTTCCCTGCAGGCGCAAGCCCCTGCAGTTAATTACACTACCGCATCGCGGTAACCACTTTCTCCTTCTCCAGATAGTCATTTCGTGTCGTGGGTGTTTATTTTGTTTTTGGTTGCCCATGGATTGTATACGGAGGCTAATTTATGTTGTCGCCCGTAGGGCATGGATTAGTCCAAATCCGTATTTTCTTAGATTTGGGTTTGGGGTTGGGTTTAAGGATACGTTAGTCTCATTTGAGACTAAGATCAACTTAAACGTTTATTAAGGATACGTTAGTCTAATTTTAGACTAAGATCAACTTAACGGGATTGTTTAGATCCAACAAAAGAGCGTTTAGGCTCTATTGTTTAATTTAGGGACATTGCGGTCGATTACCAGTTTAAGGACATGGTGGTTCAATGTTAGTTTAAGGACATCTCGGTCCAATGTTAGTTTAAGGACATCTCGGTCCAAGGTTAAGGACATCATAGTCCGTGGGTTTTAAAGGACCCCACAGTCCGAGATTAAGGACATCATAGTCCGTGGGTTTTAAAGGACCCCACAGTCCAAGGTTAAGGACATCATAGTCCATGGGTTTAAGAACCCCACAGTCCAGTTTAAAGACGTCATAGTCTATGAAATGTATGGTCGTCGGGACCCGTCACCTCTCTGAAGACGTTGAAGAATTACAACGACAAATATCAGAGGAGTTCAGAGATGTACCCTTGAACCAATTTTGGTTGGGATCTATAGTCCAATTTGGGACTAAGATCAATTAATTAGATTATGAGAACATCGGCTCAGTTAAATCTGAATTGAGGACTTATCGTCAGTCTTGGGCTAAGTCCAATCAAGTAAAAATGTTTAACATTTATTTTGGGCTGTTGAGCCTTTATTTGGGTTTGGCCCTGACAGTGTTTTTGTCTTTTACTGAATGTTGAGCATTCCTTATAGCCTTGGGTTTATTAAAGAACAATTTATGTTCTTTCAGCGCAACACGTGGAGCCCTTGGCGTTTTGCGCCAGTCAAAGAGCGCAGTGCGCTTCTGCCGAATAGCATACACGTGAGGGATACGTGTCGCGCTTGGCGCTAAGCGCCAGATGATGGGTGCATTGCACCAGTTTATGAGCGCATTGCGCTATCAGTTTAATGACGCACACGTGATTGACACGTGGTGCGCCTGGCGCTGAGCACCAACCCATGAGCGCAGTGCGCTATTTCAAGAGCGCAAAGCGCTAACCGTTAAGTGGCGCACACGTGAGGGACACGTGTCGCGCTCGGCGCTGAGCGCCAGTCTAAAAGCGCAGAAGCGCAGTTCAAGAGCGCAAAGCGCATATGATCAATTTTATGATCTAAAAAGAGACTTTGTCTCAAGATTCTAAGAACAAAAAGTTCTTCAATCTCTTATGTTGATGAAAGGCTTTGCCTTTATGGATCTGTGATCCTCAAGAGAATTAAATTATTCTCCCCCCTCCTCCCTTTAAGATGTTTATGATCTCTTTTTGTAAAAGCCCTTCGTCTTGTAAATCTATGATCTGTGAGAAAGAAGTAAATTCTTCTTTTATTTTATGATGAGATCTTTTGATCTCTTTGTGAAAGACCTCGGTCTTATAGATCTATGATCTTAGAAAAAGAAGTAAATTCTTCTTTTAATTATGGGATGATTTCATCTCTATGTTCATCATCATTTTTTACCTTAAGGAAAAATCTTCTTCCGAGAGCTTGCTCTTTGTTTTTGAATTTCTCAAAGTTTATGGGAAGGTTTCTCTCTATTTCTTCTATCTTTGAGACTTGAAGTCTTGAGGCCTTTATATAGGGCAAGCTGATCAGTTCAATCAGTTAAGAAGATCTTTTCTCCAATTGATTTGGGGAATTTCCCATCGTTGGATTTTTGATTCAAGGGCTTCTGATTTACAAAAGGCAATCTTCCTGTTTTTAACAAGATTGGGAAATCTTCCCATACATAATTTATTCTGTGTTTTGGTGATTTTTAATCACCATTGGATCATGATCCAACGGTGCTCTGATTTACAGAGCACAATTTTGTTGTTTGGAAAGATTTGAGAAATCTTTCCTTAACAGAATTTAATTCTGATTGATTAATGATTCATCATTATTATTGGATCTTAGATCTGACGGTGAGGAGCTCCTAGCGCTACCGCACCCGTGCTTTGCACGTGGTGCGCTGCTCAGAGCGCAGCGCACTTAGCGCTAGCGCACACGTGCTTTGCACGTGGTGCGCTGCTTGGGGCGCAGCGCACTTGGCGCTGCATCTGAAGCGTTGCTTCATTTCAAAATTTAAATTTTAAACAGAGCTTTGCTCTGATTGGGGGAAACAGACGTGTCCCCGGTACGGAGTGTCTTCTTGACGTTTTCCCATTACGGAGTGTCACTGGTTGACGTGTCCCCAGCACGGAGTGTCTGCTTGACGTTTCCCCGGCACGGAGTGTCGCTGGTTGACGTGTCCCCGGCATGGAGTGTCTGCTTGACGTTTCCCCGGCACGGAGTGTCGCTGTTAGACGTTTCCCCGGTACGGAGTGTCGCTGGTCGACATGTCCCTGGTACGGAGTGTCTGCTGGTTGACGTGTCCCCGGTACGGAGTGTCTGCTTGACGTTTCCCCGTTACGGAGTGTCGCTGGTTGACGTGTCCTCGGCACGGAGTGTCTGCTTGGCGTTTACCCATTACGGAGTGTCGTTGGTCGACGTTTCCCCGAAGCGGAGTGTCTGTAGTCGACGTGCCCCCGGCACGGAGTGTCTTCTTGACGTTTCCCCGTTACGGAGTGTCGCTGGTTGACGTGTCCCCGGTACGGAGTGTCTGCTTGACGTTTCCCCAGCACGGAGTGTCGCTGGTTGACGTGTCCCCAGCACGGAGTGTCGCTGGTTGACGTGTCCCCGGCACGGAGTGTCTGCTTGACGTTTCCCCGACACGAAGTGTCTCTGTTGGACGTTTCCCCGGTACGGAGTGTCGCTGGTCGACGTGTCCCCGGTACGGAGTGTCTGCTGGTTGACGTGTCCCCGGTACGGAGTGTCTGCTTGACGTTTCCCCGTTACGGAGTGTCGCTGGTTGACGTGTCCTCGGCACGGAGTGTCTGCTTGGTGTTTACCCATTACGGAGTGTCGTTGGTCGACGTTTCCCCGAAGCGGAGTGTCTGTAGTCGACGTGCCCCCGGCACGGAGTGTCTTCTTGACGTTTCCCCGTTACGGAGTGTCGCTGGTTGACGTGTCCCCGGTACGGAGTGCCTGCTTGACGTTTCCCCAGCACGGAGTGTCGCTGGTTGACGTGTCCCCGGTACAGAGTGTCGCTTGTTGGGGTAAATATTTACACCCCGGTTGACCGAGTCAAAGTCAAGGTCAACCCCCAAGCTAGGTGGGCCCAAGCCCAGGTCAAGCGGGCCCATGCCCAAGTTAAGCCCGCGGCCAGCCTCCCCATGCCAACAACAAAATCATGTAATAAGTAATTTTTATGTAATTGTTTATGCATGAATGTAAACAAAATGGGCATAAAGCCAATATTTTGTAAGCCCATGGCTTATGTGCAAAAAATGAAATGGCACATGAGCGATGGGATGGCTAAAATGTCATTTTTTGAAAAGCCCAAGGGGCTATATGTAAATATGTAAGCCTATAAAAGGCAAAATGATGATGAATAAAGAACACTTTTCATTCTCTCAAAAACCTAGGGTTTGTATTTCTTTCCCTTTTCTGAAGGTCTCAAATTTTCTTCTTTCTTCTGAATTAAATCAAGAGTTTTACTCTTCCTTTTCGAAAACAAAATAGATTTTCACCACCAAACCCAAAAAAGGGAACTTGGATTTGTCTGTAGATCCCAAAAAAGAGAGATTTTGAGATCTCACATCTCTTGATCTTCAAGATCCAGCTAACAGAAGAGGAAGAAGAAGAACCCCTTTCACTAAACCCAAAAAAAAAACACTCAGGAGTCCAACTCCTCTCTGATTTCGCTTCCGAGAAATTTTTTAGGCTAAAAGCCTCTTTTCCTCGCCGGCGCTCAAGCGCAGAGCGCCCGCGTGCCGACACGTGGCGCGCTTGCGCTCGAGCGCAGGTCGCCCCGGTGACGACACGTGGCGCGCTTGCGCTCAAGCGCGAGCGCTCGAGCGTAGGTCGCCCCGGTGCCGACACATGGCGCGCTTGCGCTGCTCGAGCACAGGTCGCCCAGGTGCCGACACGTGGCGCGTTTGCGCTCAAGCGCAAGCGCTCAGGCGCAAGTCGCCCCCATGCCGATATGTGGCGCACTTGCGCTCAAGCGCAAATCACCCCCGTGCCGACACGTGGCGCACTTGCGCTTGAGCGTCAAGCGCTGAAGCGCAAAGCACCCACGTGCTGACACATAGCGCGCTTGCGCTCAAGCGCCCAGCGCTCAAGCGTAGAGTGCCCACGTGCCGACACGTGGCACTCTAGCGCACAGCGCCCAAGGTGCTGCCCCCACGCATCCTTTGGATGCCTTTTCTTCCTTTTTTTTTATATATACATATATACATATGTGCGCACACACATACACCACGATCCCGTGAAAACTCTGCGTGGCTCCCGATATATCCAAACCCCCCTTCCAAAACAACACGCACGTACACTGCACATTGAGTTCGCATGACCAGTTTAACCCGTTAATCGGAGGTTCCCTCGCTCCAAAGGCGAGGGGTAATTAACGGCAGCTTAGTCCGCGGCTGCCGGAGATTCGGATCCCCACAATCATTAAACCCCGGCCTACCCTAGACAGGGGGAATCTGTAGTAAGCCGGACAAGCGCGCGCGTATTCCCATCTCAATGGGGTGACGAAAAACACCCTACAGATTCTGGCACGCCCGGTGGGACCAATCTCTCCTCCCATATTTCGGGTTAAACGTTCATGCGAACTCGATCAATATACATACCTATATTTAAACTAAAATAATGCTTTTTCATGCAGGTTTTCAAGCAATCACTCTCCAACAATGTCTCCAAGGACGATCTCAGCTCTCAGCACGACTCCCGTCTCCTACACGATGAAGATGGACTCCAGGACGGTCCTTCCGGCCAGTCTCAGGCGACAATAGAAGGAGGAGCCACTACCATTCGGCTCTATCCTGTTCGTGTCAGCTAACGCCATCCCGGCTCCTCAAGCTCCAGCAACAGACAGACCGGTCTCAAAAGGCAGGAGACCGAATGTGGTAATCTCGAGGGCGCCCCAACCCAAACGCAAATCAGTGTCTGGACGGCTTTCCATGGCCCCAACTGGGGGCAAAGCCATCGGAACAAAAGAAGTTACCAGACGTCGTGGGCAAGCCCAGGCGATACCTTCGACGGACACGCGGGCAGATGTCTTCTCAAGCATCTCCATCACTCGGCCCATGGCGGCTTCCCGAAGAGCAAAAGCCTGCCAAGCGCTTAAGGCAGAGAAGCTGAGGCAGAAGCGGCTCAAGTATAGAGCCAACAAAAAGGCTAGGGCTCTGGCCATGTTAAAATTTATGAATTTCCAAAGCCTGGACCGCTCCGCGAAACCAGCTGCCAGTGATAAAAGAATGGCTGAATGTGTTATCCATACTGTCTACATGACCGGATATGAAGAAACGAACCCTCCTCTTCTTCACAGCCATGGTGATGATATGGTTGACGCTACCCAGCATCAGCTCGATCTAAATGATGAAGAGCCCACTCAGGCCGATAAGCCAGAGGAGCCCGTGGTTCCTGCGGAATTGAGCTCAGGCAATAAAGATTACCCGGTTGTCATAGCCGGAACTACAGAACAAGCATTATTCCAATGGCTTCAAAGGCAATTTCAGGACAGGGATGAGAAGATGGCCGAGGTCTATTCCAAATTCGACGAGCTGGCAAACGTCGTGGCAGATCTCGCGACCCAAGTCGCCTAATTGCAATTACAGCAGAGTCAAATTTTGGTTCATGAGCCAGGGATTGATACCCGGAGGCAGCCAACTGATATCCCCTTCAACCTAACAGCAGAGCGCCTTCGTGAAAAACGACCGCAATCAACCTCCAGTCCCTCCGATACATACGCCGGGGGGGAATCACCTCTGAAAGAGAAGCTGGAAAAGGTCTATTCCTTCAAAAGGGAAAAAGTCCACAAGATATTCAGGGACGCCCTAAGAAACGGTCTACAACTGCCGGAATCAAAGAGACCGCAAGAAGCGAATATGACCGACGACCCAGAATATTGCCCCTATCACAGGGTGATAGGTCATCCCATTGAGGACTGTTTCGTCTTCAAAGATTGGGTCGAAAGGCAATACAAGACGGGAGAGATAGGACTGTCTAAAGGCGCGTTAGCAAACAGTCAAGCTACGACCGCCGATTTCATGCAAATGGAGACCGAAGCCTTTCGGGAACCTAATCCTCCCAGACATGTGCCATTATCTGAAAAGGGCGAACTAAAGACCGATCGGCCTCGAGGACCAGCATCAATAAAGGCACCTACTCCAATGGAGAGAAAGAAGAAGGTATACTCCTTCAGGAGGGATGAAGTCCGCAAAATATTCATAGACGCCTTGAACAACGGTCTGCAACTGCCTGTTCCAAAGAGGCCACAGGAAATGAACATGACCGGCAATCCCATATACTGCCCATATCATAGAGTGGTGGGTCATACCATCGAAGACTGCTATATTTTCAAAGATTGGGCAGAGGACCAATATAAGCTTGGAAAAACCTTACAATCCTCGGATGTATCGGCAAGCCACAGAGCTAGGTCATCAACACAGCTCCGCCAAGATCAAAGTTCAAAGAGCTGGGATAAGCAAAAAGGACCACCATGTCGTTAAACTGGGAACAACAGATGACCACCACGTCGTTAAACTGGGAACAGTCGACCTCTAAGTCGTTAAACTGGGAATGTGTATATATATATATATATATATATATGTAAATAGACAAAAAAATGTGTAAATAAAAGAAAAATAAAGAAAAGCCGAAATGATGGGGCAACTCGCAATAAAAATTAGCGAGTAAAAGAAAGATGAAAATAAAGCCGAAATGATGGGGCAACCGCGAATAAATAGCCGAAATGATAGGGCAATCGCGACCTTTGCGATAAGAAAAGCTGAAATGATAGAGCAATCGCAGTAAAAAAAACAACAAAAACAAAAACAAAAAAAAACGGCGAATGATGAGTCGCTCCTGATACCATATTCCAGTGCAGCGATGCAGACGCCAACAAAAATTCAAATTTCCAAAATTCTCCCGGCCCTACGGTTAGTCCCCAAATTGACTACCGTATACAATTCACGGGCTCAAATAACTCTCATCATACCCATGCCCCACCGCAATCACCAGTCCAGCGGTTGGTCTCCGCCCTCGGAATTGTGCTCCATTGGAAAGACCCACTCATGTGTCCTGGCACCTCTGCTTCAATGTTAGCAACGCTGATGACGGCCCCTACCCCAAAATTCCAAGCTCGCCATCTATAGACCTCTAAGTCTTTAAACTGGAAACAGATGACCTCTATGTCGTTAAACTGGATACAGATGACCTCGATGTCGTTAAACTGGATACAGATGACCACCAAGTCGTTAAACTGGAAACAGATGACCTCCAAGTCATTAAACTGGAAACAGATGATCTCCACGTCGTTAAACTGGAAACGAGGGAAATCCACTCATGTGTCCTCATGATATATGAGGAGAACAAACCTTTGTGGGATCCTTACGACTCATAAAGGAAAAACACACTTAGGAGTCCTCACGACTCCTAAGGAGAAAATACACCTGCGGGATCCTTACGACTCGCAGGGAGAAAATGCTTTTATGGGACCCTCACGGCCCATAAAATTGAAAAGCCTTAGGTGATAGGGATCTAAACCTATCTCCTAAGCCATTGCTCCCCAATCCCCAAGTGGCGAATGATGAGTCGCTCCCGGTGCCATATTCCAGTGTAGCGATGCAGACGCCAACCAAATTCCAAACCCGAACTCTCAAACGGCGAATGATGAGTCGCTCCTGGTGCCATATTCCAGTGCAGCGATGCAGATGCCAACCAAATTCCAAATCCCAGAACGGCGAATGATGAGTCGCTCCTGGTACCATATTCCAGTACAGCGATGCAGACGCCAACAAAGATGTTTTTGGCCCTACGGTCTGGATCATACATCCTGCAAAACCGTATACAATCCACGGGCGTAAAAAGATCCCAATCTCTCCCAAGTCCTACCGGCGAGACCACATTCAAAGTCCCACCGACAGGGAAGATTCAAAAAAAAAGGAAAAAAGGAAAGAAAAAAAAAGAGGAGAAGAAAAAAAAAAGAGAAGAAGGTATATCCACAAGCAAAATGGGCACGTATGAAAACCCGAAAGGGCTCCGTGAGTAAAAACAGCAGGACTGCCGGCGAGATTGTGAAAACCCGAAAGGACGCGAACTCGTAAAAAAGAGATGAAATGCACTCGCAAAGTCCTCTCGACTTTGTGAGGAGAAAATTCCCGCGTGAGATCCTTACGACTCACAAAGGAGCAACACCCTTAGGATTCCCCACGACTCCTAAAGAGAAAATACACCTATGAGATCCTTTCGACTCGTAGGGAGAAAATGCTTTTATGGGACCCTTACGGCCCATAAACTTGAAAAGTCTTAGGTGATAGGGACCTAAAACCTGTCTCCTAAGCCATCGTTTCCTAATAAGCAAACGCAAATGATGATTCGCTCCTGGTACCATATTCCAGTATAGCGATGCTGATGCCAAACAAAAAAAAACCAATCCCCAAATTCTTTCAAAGACAGATGATGATTCGCTCCTGGTACCATATTCCAATGTAGCGATGCTGATGTCAAACAAATCAAACCAACCAATTCCAACATCGACCTCTGCGTCGGACAACAGACACTCCGCGCCGGGGAAAAGTCGATCAGCGACACTCCGTGCCGGGGAAAAGTCAACCCGACACTCCGCGCCGGGGAAAAGTCGATCGGCGACACACCGTGCCGGGGAAAAGTCAACCAGCGACACTCCGCGCCGGAGAAAAGTCGATCGGCGACACTCCGTGCCGGGGAAAAGTCAACCCGACACTCCGCGCCGGGGAAAAGTCAATCAGCGACACTCCGTGCCGGGGAAAAGTCCACCAGCGACACTCCGCGCTGGGGAAAAATCGATCAGCGACACTCCGTGCCAGGGAAAAGTCAACCCGCGACACTCCGCGTCGGGAAAAAGTCGATCAGCGACACTCCGTGCCGGGGAAAAGTCAACCCGCGACACTCCGCGCCGGGAAAAAGTCGATCAGCGACACTCCGTGCCGGGGAAAAGTCAACCTGACACTCCGCGCCGGGGAAAAGTCGATCAGCGACACTCCATGCCGGGGAAAAGTCAAACAGCGACACTCCGTGCCGGGGAAACGTCAAGCAGACACTCCGTGCCGGGGACACGTCAGCAAGCGACACTCTGTATCGGGGAAACGTCCAACACAGACACTCCGCATCAGGGAAACGTCCAACACAGACACTCCGTAACGGGGATACGTCAACCAGCCGATACTCCGCCTCGGGGAAACGTCAAGCAGACACTCCGTGCCGGGGGCACATCGACAACAGACACTCCGTCTCGGGGACACGTCAACCAGCCGATACTCCGCCTCGGGGAAACGTCAAGCAGACACTCCGTGCCGGGGGCACATCGACAACAGACACTCCGCCTCGGGGAAACGTCGACCAGCGACACTCCGTGCCGGGGACACGTCTACCAAATCGCTTCGGATCAGAGCGTCGACCGTCTATATCGTAAAAAGGGCAGTGCATCCAAAAAAGTGGGAACCAAAGCAAGTCGCCTCCACATGAAAGAAGATCCATCAATTTCATGCACACGATCCACATATGCTGTGTGCATTTATTGATGGGGGGCAATTTGTTGGGCTAAAAATTTACACCCCGGTTGACCGAGTCAAAGTCAAGGTCAACCCCCAAGCTAGGTGGGCCCAAGTCCAGGTCAAGCGGGCCCATGCCCAAGTCGAGCCCGTTGCCAGCCTCCCCATGCCAACAACAAAATCATGTAATAAGTAATTTTTATGTAATTGTTTATGCATGAATGTAAACAAAATGGGCATAAAGCCAATATTTTGTAAACCCATGGCTTATGTGCAAAAAATGAAATGGCACATGAGCCATGGGATGGCTAAAATGTCATTTTTTGAAAAGCCCAAGGGGCTATATGTAAATATGTAAGCCTATAAAAGGCAAAATGATGATGAATAAAGAACACTTTTCATTCTCTCAAAAACCTAGGGTTTGTATTTCTTTCCCTTTTCTGAAGGTTTCAAACCTTCTTCTTTCTTCTGAATTAAATCAAAAGTTTTACTCTTCCTTTTCGAAAATAAAATAGTTTTTCACCACCAAACCCACAAAGGGGAACTTGGATCTGTCTTTAGATCACAAAAATGAGAGATTTTGAGATCTCACATCTCTTGATCTTCAAGATCCAGCTAACAGAGGAGGAAGAAGAAGAACCCCTTTCACTAAACCCATAAAAAAAACACTCAGGAGTCCAACTCCTCTCTGATTTCACTTCCGAGAAATTTTTTAGGCCAAAAGTCTCTTTTCCTCGCCGACGCTCAAGCGCAGAGCGCCCGCGTGCCGACACGTGGCGCGCTTGCGCTCAAACACGAGCGCTCGAGCGCAGGTCGCCCCGGTGCCGACACGTGGCGCGTAAGCGCTCAGACACAAGTCGTCCCCGTGCCGACACGTGACGCACTTGCGCTCAAGCGCAAGTCGCCCCCGTGCCGACACGTGGCGCACTTGCGCTCGAGCGTCAAGCGCTGAAGCGCAAAGCACCCACGTGCCGACACGTGGCGCGCTTGCGCTCAAGCGCAGAGCGCCCACGTGGCACTCCAGCGCCTGAGCGCACAGCACCTCGACGCACAGCGCCCAAGGTGCTGCCCCCACGCATCCTTTGGATGCCTTTTCTTCCTTTTTTTTATATATACATATATATATATATATATATATATATATATACATATATATACATATGTACACACACATACACCACGACACTGTCCCTATTAGAAAAAAAATTCTAACGGGGCGCTGTCCCGCACCCAGCAAGGGGGCTGCTAGCCCCCTTGACCCCCAGCCCGCTATCCGGGTAGCGGGACCCCTGTGAAAACTATGCGTGGCTCTCGATATATCCAAACCCCCCTTCCAAAACAATACGCACGTATACTTTACATTGAGTTCGCATAACCAGTTTAACCCGTTAATCGGAGGTTCCCTCGCTCCAAAGGCGAGGGGTAATTAACGGCAGCTTAGTCTGCGGCTGCCGGAGATTCGGATCCCCACAATCATTAAACCCCAGCCTACCCTAGACAGGGGAAATTTGTAGTACGCCGGACAAGCGCGTGCGTATTCCCATCTCAATGGGATGACGAAAAACACCCTACATCGCTGGTCGACGTTTCCCCGAAGCGGAGTGTCTGGTTGACGTTTCCCATTACGGAGTGTCGTTGGTCGACGTTTCCCCGAAACAGAGTGTCTGTAGTCGACGTGCCCCCGGCACGGAGTGTCTGCTTGATATTTTCCCGTTACGGAGTGTCGACTGTTTGACGCAGAGGTCGATATTGGAATTGGTTGGTTTGATTTGTGTTGACATCAGCATCGCTACACTGGAATATGGTAGCAGGAGCGAATCATCATTTGCCTTTGAGAGGATTTGGGGATTGGTCTTTTTTGTCGGCATCTGCATTACTGCACTGGAATAATGCCAGGAGCAACTCATCATTTACCCCGGGAGGATTTGGGAATTGGTTTTTTAGGTCGGCATCAGCACCGCTACACTGGAATATGGTACCAGGAACGAATCATCATTTGCCTTTCCCTGTTGGGAAGCGATGGCTTAGGTGACAGGTTTAAAGACTTAGTGGTCATATGTTCCCAGTTTAAAAACTTAGGGTCTACTGTTTCCAGTTTAAAAACTTGGAGGTCATCTGACGGGGAGTTTAGAGAAGATACCCGATTGAGCAGTTGTCAAGGGCACCGCTGCAGCTTGCATGAGATGCCTTATTATTTTGTCGGTGTTGATGGCCTTGTCCCCAGCTGGGGCCAAGGAAAGTCGATTTTTACTGTGGAGTTAAACTCCAAATGAATTTCTGTAGTGGAGTTAAACTCCAAAATAATTTTATTTGTGGAATTAAACTCCAAAAGATTTTCCCCTTTCTCTTTTGAGAAGAAACCCAAAATGGGTTCTCTATGATAAAAAAAAGAGACCCTTTTTCTTCTCTTGATGGAGTCTTGGAAGATGGGTTTATGGTAAAACTTTGTTTAGTTTAAAAAAAAGAGCTAAGCTCTTGATTTAATTGGAAAATGAAAAGAAAGAGGAAGAACTTGGAAGGAGAGAGTGGAGGCACAAACCCTAGTTTTTTGAAGGAATGAAAAGTGTATACTTTATTCATCATCATGTTGCCTTATATAGGCTTACACATGTTACATATAGCCCCTTGGGCTTTACAAAATGGCATTTTGCCCATCCCATGTCTCATGTTCTTATTTCTTTTTGCACATAAGCCATAGGCTTTACAAAAGTTTGGTTTTATGCCCATTCATGCATAAAAAATTACATAAAAATTATTTATTATATGATTTCATTTTGGCATAAGGGAGGCTGGCCGCGGGCTCGACTTGGGCATGGGCCCGCTTGACCTGGGCTCGGGCCCACCTAGCTTGGGATTGGCCTTGACTTTGACTTGGTCAACCGGGATGCAAATTTTGACCCCAACACCGTTGCAGGACACATGGGATCTGCACTCCCAGTAGATCGGGGGAGGCCGAGGAAGCTCGGAATGTCGAAGGCTCGGAGACGAGCCTGGAGGCCGAGAAAGCTCGGTACGTCGGATGCTCTAAGACGAGCAACGAGACTGAGATAGCTCGGAGACGAGCTGTTGGTAGATTCCCAGGTGACGGTGGAATATATTCAGGGAGGTCTTCTGGAAAGTTGGACATATTTCTCGAGACGAAGTCCCGAAGAATCGTCAGAATGCAACTCATTTATTCCACCTTCGTAGCCTTTGGGATACGTCATCCGTCACGTATCGTAATCCGAGAAGACACCACTTGTGAGCATCATCAACATATGCATGCAAATATATTTGCATTTACGGTTTGAAGTCAAGGTTAACTATAAAAAGAAATGATAGTAAATGTGATATACGGAATAATTAATAAAATCAAATGAAGATGGATGATAACAGCATTCGTGTGTATGTTTGTTGTGCATCCGTGGAGCAAAATCCAACAAATTTCTGTTTCAGTTACATCATATAATAGTGCTTTGCCCCATGAAAAATTTACAGAACAAAAGCCACCGAGTGTTGTCATTGAATTATGAATTCCGTAAAATTAACATAAACATGTTTACCTTTTAATTGACAGAACTCAAACTCGTTTATCTAAGTTATTGTTCTAATCAAGTTCTAAATTTGAATTCTACATGCCAAATGGTTTTAGCTAGAGTGTTGTCATTGAATCAAGTGTTTCATGTACTTTCACATGAGGGTCCTTAATGTACCTCATTTGAGCGCGTTTGTGGCTGGGTCCACAGGATGTAATTGGGATGTTTTAGTTGTTGCTCGAATATATCACGAAAAATCGGTTGCTCCTGAACAAGCTAAATGGATTCAACCCCCCAGGGAAAAACATGGCCTTTTCTATTTCAACCAGTAGTCATAAGTCACACATTCTTCACCTTCTCATGCAGACATCAGTGTGTGCACACGAACATTTATTGAATTTGACTACGGCTTTCATAATAAAACTCTTTGCAAGCACAGGAGAGTTTCACAATCTTCTTTTGTATAAATAACATCAGTCATGTGCTTTGTGATAACAAGAGAGTTCCAGATACGCAGAGCAATACTTTTTTTACCCACCTCCATCCTATCCGCATGTCTACCCATGACAACTATATAGGCTCGCGCCATTTGCATCTTGATAATCTCCTCGATAAACATATGGGTAGAATGGGCGTGGGTAGGGAAAGTACTTTTCCTTTTTTATGTTAGTAACTATGAAGAATGGACCGCCATTTGGTATTCTGCATCTGGGTTTTAATTATTCATAGTTAAAACTTAGGGTTCTAAAGAAATATATGCACTCAAACTCAGTCACACAGCTAGCATTCGAGAGACAAACAAAGTCATGGACCTCATATGAATCCCATAAATGCCATCCTGTTACATATGTGTTTGTACATGTATGTCTTGAGTGTGCATGCAAGTTTGAGTGAGTGTGTATTCTACCCTTTTTGATATTCATGAACTGAATTATGACACACACTAAGAGAAAGTTAAGAGAAAGATAGCTCCGATTATAGATTCCGCAAAATTCAAAAGCCTTGGACAAGAAAACCATTTTGAAAAAAGAGAGGTGGTTGCTAGTATAAATGAGAGATTTAAGGAGAGGAATCCACAAGGAAACGTTTAATAAAGATAGAGGGCGAAAAATGAAAGTGGATTCCTGATCTAACTCTATTCACACTATTTTTCCGAATGCTGGATCCACAGTCCATGAAGAGGAGGGGGGGGGGGGGTTTCAAAGTAGCATAATAAGAAAGGTTGACAAGAGCTTTTTAGCATATGCAATATCCAATGCATGCCGAGCTCATATTATATCTTGGTGCTTGGTTGCTTGCAATAGAATCTGGCATGTTTTGTCCCCATGGATTTCTGTTTTCTGGAATGTATACTCGTGCAATTTTAGATCATGCAGCAAAAGTGTCCTCTTCTTGAAAATCCAGTCACGTTACATAATGAGTGAATTCCATTTAATTATAATTCTAAGTGTGATTCAAAATTTTGTGATTGGTGTTCTCTCATTGTTCCCCGTATACAGAAGTATTTCTGTCGTTGTATCACATTGGTCAGGTTGAATGTCTGACACATTATGCAATTTTCACTGAAACAATAACCATTGTAGTGATTTATAGCACACAAACTCCATGTTTCATATTTTCTTCATTAGCTTACAAGACACGTATCTGCTTGTTAGAGCAACAAGCAAGAAAAGTTTTCAAATTAACATGAATAATAGTGTGTTTTATCATCCTATATAATAAAGATCTGGCAAGTCATATAAGAACTACTGGTAAGCATTGAACAATCCTCATAGGCAACCTGGTTAATTCGTAGCAAATGGACAAGGTTCGAGGTTTCGGCCGAAACCACCGATACGTGGTGATTTTGTTTCGGTTTCGGTGGAAACCGATACAAAACTAACCATATAATACCGTTTCGGCCAAAACCTTTAAAAACTTATTTTTCATATCATTTTTACTATCATTGTGATCATTGTAGACCTTCGTTGTTAGAAAACCGCAAAAAAGTGAACCCAGACCCTATATTAATACTTATTTAAGAACACTTTTCAATATATTTTGCATCATGGCTGGATTTTTAAATACCAGGACCATTGTCTTATAATATAAAAGCATAAATTTAAGTATTTAATATATCATCACTTATATATGTTATATTACCGTCGAAACCGAAACCCGAACCGAGATTAGCGAAACTAGCAGAAACCCGGCAAAACTAATAAAATTATGAGACCGAATCTGAGTTCTCGAACCTTGCAAATGGAGATACCATATGATAAATCAATGCTCATATCTTTGTCATGGAAAGCAGAAAACGATCAAGGAAATTACAGTTTGCCCTATAATTCTGATACCACACATAGGAACAGCTCAAAAATTAAAATTGAACAAATTGCTAACACATTTCAGAATGGAAGACCGCCAACTGGTAGATCCCAGTTATCATCATCATCCTCCTTGGCCTTTTTTGCAGCATCAGCATCAGCTTGAGGGGAAGATGGACTAAATCTTGGTCCAAACCGTCTGCACATGTAAGGTTAATCTGAGAGTTATCTTTCATTGCCGGTTTCAATAATTAGGGCATCAGAACATTGTCTGTGTTATGTGTTCCACGCTACATATTGGCACAATGATCTTACTTGTTTTCTGATGTAATAAACTAAATTGTGGTATGCTATTAAAGTTGAGGGAAGATATTTGATCACAGACATAAAAGACGAAGGATGAAAAGGTTGATTTAGTCAATTGGCCAGTAGTGAGCCCCATCGATTCGCTTTACGAATCGGTGAATGTTGAGAAGATAAACATATCTCAAAAACTTTTCTATGCAATCTGCAGTGGTTGTTATGCAACATAAACATCCATCCATGTGCAACAGAAGTTGAGATCTAGTTGGCAGGACATGGAATGGAAACATGAGATTATGGGAATCAACAAGAGTACATATGGTCCAGTAGATCCTCAAATACTTTTCTTATGCATGTCTGCAGTGGCTGTTAAGCCTGTTATGCAACATGGATATCCATCTAAATGCATAGATTTTAAGTTGGCATGACATGGGAACAAAAACATGAGAATCTAAGGATAAGCAAGAGGATCAATTTATAAGATTTTCGACGCTACAAGAATTTAATGGCCATCCATGCCATTTGCATGTGCTGGTAAGCAAATAAGCAGTGATTATGTATTAAAATAATTTTACGTGTGTTATTCAGCAGTTTGAGTCTATTTCTGCCTACGAGTTGCAACCTTTTATGGCATAAACATGATGATAACCTATGTAGCATGGGTTCGGATACGGATACGGTATACGGTACGATACGGATTCGCGGTTTCGCGATTTTCCAAAACCTAAGATATGGGATACGTTTTTATATCGATTTTAAATTAAGTATATATATATATATATATATATATATATATATATTAAGGTATACATACCAATATATAATAATATAAATAATATGTTAGATATTCAATGCATTTTCAAACTTATGAGTGTCTTAATTTTCGAAAGAAAGAGAAGATACGCCGATTCGAGAAAGCTTGGTGTGACATTTACAAGTCCGAGCGAATCCTAAAGAATCCGAGAGTTTCGGACTCCGATACGCGATCGGGTATGATTCGTGAGGCATATAACTATCCGTGCTTCCAAGACGATAACAGAGGAAGGAGAACAGATTTTTGAGAAAATAAGTGCCAGGAAAGGATCGTTTGTAGCAGGCGGTCATTAAATCGGGTGAATATATGACTTGCTTCTTTAAACCAACCAGGACCAAATTACATGAAATATGAGAAATATAAAACCTTCTCATTGCATAGGACCAAAAGCATCAGTTATATGTTATGTTCCTATTCACAATGGTCTCCTAAGGGCTCCTCGACCATCTCGTGTTACACCCATATAATCAACTGATGTGTTTCACAGCCATGAATTCCATCAAGAAAGATAGGCTGTCTTTTCTCTGTTTTGGCTACTTCAATCCCAATAAGTATCATAAAACAGGATGCAACCACGACGGTGTATGCATCACATTATTGACCAACTTTGCCAATTTTTGGTTATAAGCAAAAGTTCTCGATTTATTCCGCAGACTCGGAACTATGTCGCAACTTTTACAGCAACAACTATAGCAGCAGCAAATCATAAATCCGGAGTCATCAAGCTTGAGGTAGGTTATGTCCATGAATCTCTATTAGGAGGGTCATATCCATCACCCCTCAATCCTTTAATCGGTACTCATATATTGGGTCATTATTTGCTGCATAACAGAGCTATTTTAAGTGGCATCGAACATTGATCAAGATAAAATCTTGAGGCAGACCATAGCTGTCCAAAATTCCTCAAGGAAAACAAAGCTGAGAATAATAACAGCATTTTCCCAAAAAGTCGTCTCCTTTGTTAAATTAGCAAGCATGATGATATCCTTTTTAACTATCCCATTAATCGTTTTCACATTGATCTAACACAAACCCTAGATGCTAAATCTTCAAAAATTATCAACCCCACGAGCATCAATGACCCAAAAAAATCAAAGGAAAAAAACCTCACCTCCTGCGATTCCTTCGGCCCGCTTCCCTCTGCTTGCGCTTCTTCTCCTCCTGCTTGTTCTCGAAGAACTTCCTCCGCTTACACTCCTGAATCACTTCAGCTTTCGACACCTCTCTCCTGAACCTCCTCAGCAGCGCCTCCTCCGACTCGCCCTCGTCGACGATGATCTGCACATTGTACCCAGACTGAAAGCAGAGGATGTTCGCGTGGGCTAGGGCTGGATAGATGGCGGCCGAAGCGGCTGGTTCGATCGGGCCGGCGCCGGTCCAGGCGGCGGAGAAGGCGAGGGGGCGGCGGAGGGAGGCGGAGGAGAGGGAGAGGCGGCGGCCACGGTAGGGAGAAGCGAGGGAGAAGGGGAGGCGGAGGAGATTGCAAGAAGCGGACATGATGACGACGACGACGACGTTATCTAGCCAAAAAAAGGCGCGTATTTTATAGGGAGGGAAGAGGATAAGGTGGGAAAGGGATATGAAAAGATTAAACCCTGAAAAGGGTGTTTTCTACTGGTTTATTGATAATAATAATTGAGATAAAATAAAGACTTTTGTAATTGGGAAAGCTGTGCATAGAAATTTTGAAATGAGCTGTTTTAAGGAGTAATAATTTTACTAGCAAATATTAAATAGAAAAAAAGTCGATTCCTTCAAAGAAAGTAGCCTGCACCCATTTGTGATATTGGATGCAACACGGTATTGATAAGTGATACAGCTTCCATTCAATGATTAAGAAATACAATTTTCTTTGCTGCCGTCTAATCATATATACACGCATACCAGCTCTTGAATTCTCGTGCTTGATGAGACTCGATATTGGTGACTCTTCAAATGCTGACACGTAGCGGATGACGTGTCCCAGAATCTACAAGAAGGGGCCACGAACCTCAGTTAGGATCACACCTCGGGCCTCTGGCCCGAGAAGTCTCCCGGCCTTTGGTTACCTTCCAGATCTCCCCCAGCTTGCCTCCGAGCTATCACTGAACAAAGATGCCCCGGCCTCCCGCTAGTATCCGACCCTCCCACCGAGCTCATCTTCCTCGGTCTTATCCAGACCGACCCTCAGTGCCGATCACCGGCGCCTCCGCCACGGCTCCACGAATCTCGCCATACGCGAGATATCCGCCGCTTACGATCCCACGTTCCACGCCATCACGATCCCCCATTAACGAGTCTGTCCCGTCATTAATGCGGGATCCCGCCTATCATGCGGGCGTGACGCCAGGAGCGTAAACGGGCGGCGTGATTTTCGCGCCCGACTATCCTTTGCTGCCACTATATAAACCCCTCTCTCAGACGATCGAGATACGCAATTCTTTCCACTAAGCCGCTACTCTGCCCAGCTTGCACCACTAACTTGATTGTCGGAAGGTCCTCGATGGTACAACTACCCCGGGACTTCCTTGCAGGTAGCTCGGTTTCACCTCAAATCCAAGCCCATTGAGATCCACGCGCTGGAGGAGACAGCCTCCAGATCAATTATCAGCCGTCCGTCAACACACGAAGAGATCAACGGAAATTAACATCCGAAGGAGATCCAGAGATGCATCTTGTCTCGGTACCGTAAAATGTTTTACCTGTATTACAAACTTCCTTATGCATGACATCATGTAAAGTGTATATGGAAAGAAAAAAACTATTTTTGAAGGGCCTGCATGGTGCAAGCCCTTGCATATCCATTGGATGGGAGCCCATCCAATGGATATGCAAGGGCTTGCACCATGCAGGCCCTTGGATAGTAGTTGATTTCGACTTATATTCAAACTAATTTAATATGTTTCTTTTGAAAAATTTACAGCAGTATTTTTCTCTTATTAATGTGAAGCCAGGGATTTTATATTTTGGACTTACATATCACGTGCCAGCTCTGGGAATATACTGAATGAAGTGCTGCTCAACTGTAGACTTAGTTTCTCACATGTTTTTATTAGGATAGCAACACTTATTGGTCTAGATTGTCCATAATAATAGTTCAATCATACCCATCATGTAGTTGGAAAAAAAAAAAAAGACAGTTTGTTCGGTCGAGTCCTTCCGTGTTTCTTTCATGCTTTTCAATTTTTATAAACAGAACATAATAATTATATTTAGCAAATTATTGGGTAGGCCTGTAAATGAGCCGAGTCAAGTCTAACATGTCATAGACCCGTATCCGTTTATTTTTGTGGGTCCAGACCTATCCATCCATTCACCTTATGGAATAAATCCAGGCCCAAACCCCAAAGGCGTTAATAATTAGGTCGGACCTGTTTATCTACCTTTTGATTTTTTTAAAAACAAATCAATCGTTTACTTCATCAATTTCTATATTATGACATAAATGCATCACCGAAACTCAGAATCTCATAGCTTATGCTTTTAAAAGCTAAACTGCATAATAAAAATAAGCAGGACTAGATAATTTGTCAAATTTGCAAATTTGTAACTTGAAAGCTATAATCTATAGTACTTAAAAAATAAGGTGAATATAAAGCTCATGGGTATTAAGGTAAATTGAGAAATAGGAAATGTATAGAACTAAAATTTTGCATATATCTCAATTTTTAAAAAATAGTATAGAAGTGATTACAAATTTATTACTTATTTCAAGCACTTAAACATGTTTCGGTCCAGCATGTCCTAACAAAAAAGATCCAAATCCGATCCATTTATTAAACCACTAAACGGGTCTGGGTTTGAGTCTTGATAGATCTGTATCAGACCTGGATTCTAACAGCGGATCTTGATCGGGTCCGGATCCAGACCCAATCCGACCCATTGACAGGTCTATTATAGAGATTCGGGATCTCTCCGCTATTAATGATAGCGGCAAGCCTATCTCTACCAATCTCATCATCTATTGCTGAATGGATGCTGTGATGAATTTTACATCTTACGCATTCAACAGTGACATGCATAAAAATGCTCTCTTCCGCGGGTGAAGAAGCGAAAAAACCAATAATTGGCTTGAGGACGATCATTGAAAATATTTAGATTTTTGCCTCTTAATAGAAAGAAGGAATCTAATAATATCACAAGACACCCCTATTACAAAAGTAATTACAAGCAACAGCCCTAATTAGAAAAAGTAATGAACTTTAAGCCCTTTCCCCTTTTGATTAAACCCATCGCCGTCCTCGCTCTCACATTCACAGCCACCTCTCTCATCACCTCTCTTTTCCATCAAAAAACATCACAATCTCACATCTCTCTAAATCCTAGCCCTACCCTTACCCCAATGGCTCGCAATCGCAGCTTCATCTTGTGGCTTCACGGGTTGGGCGATTCGGGACCCGCTAACGAACCCATCAGGTCCCTTTTCACCTCCCCCGAGTTCAACAGCACCAAGTGGCTCTTCCCTTCTGCTCCTCATTCTCCTGTTTCATGCAACTGTAAGCGATCCCTCAGTTTTTCTCATTCAATTTAGGTTCAATTTTGGGTGTTTTGGGTCAAAATTCCATGTTTGAGTTCAGTAGATGCTTACCACATTGGAAAAATTGGATCCTGTGATCGTTTGGGCTAGAAAAAACAGTAAAATCTATCATTTTTGTGAGTTTTATGCTTGTTAATCTTGGAATCGATAGGGAGAAAAGAATTAATTTGTACACTCATGGACAAGCTTCGATTTTTTGTGTGATTATTTGACTGCTCTTTGATATTTAAGAATGTGTAATATGTATTTTCTGTTGCAGATGGTGCAGTTATGCCCTCATGGTTTGACATCCATGAGATTCCCGTGACTGCTGTAAGTTTTACACTTTTAATTGGAACATCTAATTTATGTGATACGAAATCGACAAACAATGCAGCTAGCCTTGGATCTGTGTTATACGGATCAATTAATAAAAAAAGAAGCAGCTTTATAATAATCGGTCGGAAGAGCCAAAAAGCTTTGAAGGAAAAAAGTAGAATATCGAGAGATAGAAAAGAAATGGTTGCATAGAGTACTTGCCAGAAAAATTTGCTAAGGATACTGGTAACACTTTCATAAGCTGATTATTACAGACATGATATCGCCAGATCTGCCAAAAATATTTTAAGGACTCCCAGAAGTAAATCCTCATCTAATAAAATTTGCTACTTATTTTGTAAGTTTGAGCTTTTGGTGCATCTCAGGAATCCCCAAAAGACGAAAAGGGTGTCCTTAAAGCTGTTCAGAATGTGCATTCTGAGATAGACAAGGAGGTTGCTGCCGGCACTTCTCCTGAAAATATATTCATCTGTGGATTTAGCCAAGGAGGTGGACGGTTATCAGAATATCTTTGATCATTTTTTGCTTTATCTATCGATTTTGATTTTTGCTCTCTCAACTGATAAATTGATGAAATTTTTTGTCAGGTGCTTTGACCTTGGCAAGTGTGTTGCTCTATCCAAGGACGTTAGGGGGCGGTGCAGTCTTTAGTGGATGGGTTCCTTTTAACTCATCAATCATAGAACGCATTTCTCCCGAAGCAAAAAAGGTACTTCTGTTGAAAACTAGTGCATATGTATGAGACGCAACTTATGTACCTAATCATAATTAATCATTACTAGCTTTGTGATCAGGATGATTATTTCAGAAACAAAGTGATCTAGATTTAGAAATCTCACCTGCAGAAAACACTAAATCTCACACCCAGGAGAAGTTGGTAGATGCCAAATTATCTTTTAGAATCATTAAAAGCCTATTTCTCATCTATAGTTTCTTTGGCCATGAATTTGGCACTAATTAAGAGAGGTTTAGCTGCACTGCTGACTGCAGTCTGCAGCAGGGTGAGATGAGGCTATAGTCAGAAGCCAATTTCACTGAAACAACTCAATGTTTCCTTGTGAAACTGGTATGCTGTTATGTATATATTAGTTGCAAGTGATGTGTAATCGATGATACTTAAATATATTTGAGTTGAACAGTAAATTTTAATTATGATGTTCTGATGGACTGCTTTGTAAGGTAGTAAGACCAGTAGGCAAGAGTAATTTTATGATCAGAAGGTAGATGCAACAAATGGACCAATGGAACATCATATCTAGATTGTTCTCTCTTAACTGACCGACAGAATCTAAATCCAATTCTTGAGTAAGTATGTGTATCGGTCATTATGTTTTTGCTACTTGATAAAATAAGTTATTCCATATTACTAGGGAAACACAGAAAACCTCTGCTTGCAAATATCGCAAGATGCTCCTCATTTGATCCCCAGGAATATTGCTTTAGGGAAACCGGTTCATAATTTTGCCCCTTCCCATGTCTTCCATAATGACAACCCAGAGATCGAACCTCTTACATCAAAGCCATCAATAAAGCATATTGAGCGCACCCTCGGATATACTTTTTTTTTGCATGACGTCTCTTTCAAGACTGCTGCCCTTGAAATAAAAGGAGGGGATTTTTTATTTTGGGGCTCCGGAGAAGTGGATGTCAATGATGATTGATACCTTTGAGGAGATGATCTACTTGCCATATATAAGCCCCTTCCTCTGCCCTACGCCCCCAAAACTGTCCAGATTTTTCTCAATGATCGATTCCCACGATCTCTCCACCTCTGTGTTTGACTTGATCGCGAGTGAGGAATCACAACGAATGCAGTTCCTGTTTCTCAACACCCAGTAGTTTGGGCCGGGTCGGATATTTCGTCATAAGGACACAACCACTTACATTGCCCACTTGGCCGAAATGGTCAAATGATTTCCAAGCATACTCCCACTATTCGTGAGATGTGGTTCAAGATGTAATTACATATACTCCACTATTCGTGAGATATTTACATTTTTTACTTTTCGTGAAAACCGAGACAGCTATTATCCATGATTTGTCTCTTTTTCATTATTCATGAAAATTCTTCGACTTAGACCAATTTGTTTGCAACAAAACTAAGTTGAATAACAGTATTGTGAAATTTGAGATACCATTGTCTAAATGACTGATTTAAACCATATAGAGACTTTTCAATTTATATACCTTATTTTCTAGTTTTTCGATCTGAAATCCCTAAGGTTGTCTTATATATATTACTTTCTTCAAATCTCCATTGGTGAATGCAGTCTTGACATCCATTTGGAAAAGTTCCAAGTCAAGATATGCAACAATCGTTAAGATTATTCTAATAGATGCAAATATGGCCACTGAAGAGTGTCCTAATAATCTATACGTGCTTTTTGAGCAAAGGCTTTGCCAACTAATCGAGGATTAAATGTATCAACATACCCATCAACTCGATATTTCTTCTTGAACATCCATTTGCATTGAATGGACTTCCTATCATATGGTAAGTCATATAACTCACATACTTTGTTCCGCTCTATTATTAAGTCAAGCTCATTTTCCATGGTTTCCGGCCATTGAGCTGATTCATGTGTGTTCAACGCATCCTCATAATTCAAAGTGTCAGCTTGCTCATCCACATCAATATCTACTGAGAAACCAGATGGTTCACATGAATATAGATGGTGGTCATCCATCCATGCAAGTGTTGTTCTAGGTCTTTTGTTTCCACTAACGTTTGTAGGTTAGACAGATTCAGCTGGTTGATTTTCAATAGGTATATCCTCATTTAAAGATTCATCTTCCATAATTGGATAATTAATTTCATCTATTATATCCAGGTCATCTCTGAATACATCATCTAAGTCTAGTAGAGACTGTACATCCTCTTGAACTTGTTCCCTTTCCTCTAGATTTTTTAGAAAAGCATCATCTCTATTTTCAATAGCCCTTTTTTCTTAATGGAAGAACCTATACCCCTTGGATTTTCCAGAATAACCTATGAATCTACACTTCAAGGTTTTGAGTTTTAGTTTATCACTAACCTGATATGGAATGAGAACGTGTGCTACACAACCCCATTTTCTTAAATGACTCAAATTGGGTTTGTGTTCATTCCAAATCTCATACGGTGTTGACTCGACCAATTTTATGGGAATTCTATTCAAAACATAATTTGCAGTCAATATTGCTTCTCCCCAGAAATCCTTGGAAAGACTAGAACGAGACAACATATATCTTACTGCATAAACCAATGCTCTATTTTTCCTTTCAGCACGCCGTTTTGTTGTAGTGTATAAGGTATAATGGTTTGTTTCTTAATACCATACTGAATACAGTAGTCGTCAAATTCTTTTGAGTTGAATTTCCCACCCTTATCGGTTCTTAACACCTTAATGTACCTTCCAAGTTTTCTTTGTACTTATATCTTATATCTTTTAAAACATTCAAATGCTTCTGATTTTCTGTTTAAAAGATATACAAAACTAAGCTTGGAATAGTCATCGATGAAAATTATAAAATATTCCTTGTTACTACGCGTCTTTATACTTAATGGTCTACAAATGTCAGAGTGAACTAATTCTGAAAGTTCACTTGCCTTTTGACTTTCCGGAAATGACTTTCTTGTCATTTTCCCGGTCAAGCAATGTTCACAGGATAATGTCCTTATCTTGTCAGATTCGGTAACAAGTCCATCTTGATTATCTGAACTATCTTACTATTACCAGGATGTCCTAATCTTATATGCCAAATATCAAAATCAGATAAAAAACAGAAAGAATAATTCAAATCAGAATTCTTATTGCATAAATCAGGTTTACAACAGAGAGACAAAATAAATTTTGTTCAGGTACAAACTTGCCCATAGCAAAAACTTTCTTGTCTTTCCCAATAGAATTTCTATTGTTGTAAAACATAACTTCAAGACTCTTTTTCAGCAAAGCGGGAACATGGATCAAATTACGGCGTATGCAAGGTGCACAAAACACATCCTTGGGAACCATAATGTTGTCCCCCAAGGTCCAATCTATATAAACCAATACCTTCTACATCCAAATAGGTATTGTTCCCCATGTAGATCATCTGTTCTCCCTTCTTAAGCTCCTGGAAATCGGCGATCCCTTCATCTTTTCAATATATGACGGATCGCTCCTGAATTGATCCATCATCCAACAACTTCGGTGGTTGCAACATTGCACTCAATTATACTGATAAACTCTCGCTTGCCGGATCCTCCTTGTTTTGGACGTTTAGAATAGCCCTTGTTCTTGGCATGTGGACGGTTGGTTTTGAAATGGCCAAACTTTCTACAGATATAGCAGGCTCTAGGAGGTCCTTTCTTGCTGCGAGCGTGCTGCTGGCTAGGTCCTTTTAAGGATGGCTTAGAGGGTCCAATGTGTTGACTCCTTTGTGTTCCTTGCGCTTTTCGATACTGCACTGCTGGATATAGGTGACCTCAAGGCAATTATTGTAATTGAAGGAGGACATATACGGAGAACAGTCTTACTCGAGATGATAGTATGCTATCTGGTTTGTCTTTATTTTTCATGTGATGCGTTTTATTCACTATCAAATATCGTTTAAACATGAGATAAAACCCTTAAGATTTTGCTTGACTACTAGAACAATGATGTAGATCATACTAATGGGGCATGCATAGTCGATGAGCATATCCTTAAATGTCCCTAGTCGTAGGAGTATCGAGACTGGGCACCGATTCTTCAGTTTAGACTAGTGTATACGTTTCCTGACTCGGTTGGAGGGCGATTAGCGGGTTACTTGTCGCGCTTGTAGGGATATAGGATAGACCCGCGTAGGAGTGCTCAAGTCACCAGATTTGAGAAAGTGTTGGGTAGCCCCCTCATGGTGATGATGTTGGGTTGTCTTGTTTCTTGAGTTGGCTGGTAGATTGCCGCACTCGCATGGGTCTGCTTTTGGCTGCGCACGGGCTATTCACGCGAACGGGAAATTTCGCATTTCGTTTGTGGCTCGAACGAAACGCGGGATTCCTATATAATCCGACCATTCCTATTCTGTGATGTTCATTACATGTCTGTAATGTGTTTACCCGCCTGTGATGATGTTTATCGCTTGTCTGTAATGTTGATTTTCCGTCTATGATGATATATATGGTGATATATATTATATATAAATAAATGCTATATATGTTTTGCACCAGTGGTAGCCTTGCACCGGCCCTGCCGTAAGTTAAGTAACCTTATGATGAAAACCCCGGGCCCCGTGGCGAATGCGGATGGCGTATATGTGCATTCTATTTTCTTTTCATACTTTTTCCGAGATTGTGTGAAAATATGCTAGGTAATGTGATTATCTATGTGATGGGATTGCATTGATTCAGATTAATGCAAAGATAATAAACCTAAAACGTATTGTATAAACCAAATATTTTTGTGTTGTTATAGTCGAATCTTTTGTTTTGCATCAAGATATTCAGTTAGGAATATTCTGCACCTCATTCGACGAGGAAAGTGACTAGATCCCTTCATAGGGAGTGACCTCATTAGCAAAAGATTGTGTTACTATAAATTTGCAAATTGAATGGCCGTAGTATTTTGTTTTGTATCGAGATATTCAGTTAGGAATATCCTGCACCTCATTCAATGAGGTAAGAGCCCTGATTCCTTCACGGGGAATCCACACTTAAGTAATAGTCTATGTAACTATAAATTTGCAAAACCCCTCGGTTCCTTCATGATATCAAGTTCATTACGTTAAAGGTTTTTTTCAAATCAGCTGTAGCCCTCTGTCATTTCAGAAAGTAGAGTACTTAGTATTCGTGTTGCGTTTGTTGATCATTTGTCAAGGCGTAGTGCACGATAGCTAAGTGATGTTTTTCTGCTTACATGTGATGCGATTGGTTAGGATGGTCGTATGGCTTTGTTGATCATTCATCAAGGGCCTATACGGGTGGATCTAGACTAATCAAGAAATGACGGGTTGAACTTGACTAGGAATTTTTGATTTGTTGATCATTTGTCAAGGTCTTAGGGGTAAAAAACTAATATCGGTAGTTTCAAGTGTTGAAACTTGCAATGAGATTGCATACCTTCTATGGAATGCACTAATTTGTTGATCATTTGTCAAGATTACCACGCCATGATAGTTTGGATCCCGATTCCTACTGTAAGTAATTGTTATCCCCGGAAGATTTTCAGATGATCCCGGCTAGTTCTCTTTTTAAGGTTTGAAGGAGGATTCGGCGGAACAATGGAAACATCCTGATTAGATAAATATACCAATCTAATCTTGATAGAGTGCACGACGAGTGTTTTCTTTCTCTCTGGCAGCGACTTAAGACTGACCCTAAACTAAAACTCGTAAACCAAGTTAACCGAACCTTTTTACAATTAACGGTTTTGGAATTTCTTGATTGTCCTATTTCACGACATAGTCGCATATGTCCTTACTGGCTCCCCCTTTTACTTCCTCCAGAATACTCTGTATGCAATACAGCGATCTATATTGCATTGAAGGCTATCTCGTATAGTTACATACGAGCTCGGAGAAAGTGTTTCAATCGAGAATGGCCGCTGGTTCTGGAGAAAGTGGATTGTATATGATACAATTCATTTATTTTTCCTCTCCACCTTATCTCATATTTGAGAGCTCCTTAACTAAGTAGAATATACCACTTACGCTTCTTAGAAAGTTTTCTTCCAATCCCAATGCTGAAACTAAAAGAAAGGGTAAGAAGAAAACCAACTAGAATAAGTCCGGTATACACAAGGCAAGAAAGAGAGACATCTAAAAGGGGTCGAAATGAGCGGAAAGAAAAATGCAAATACTGTTATGACCCTGGGCAGTGAAAAGACATTACTAGGAATACCCGGTCACCCTTCAAATATTTTGATGTTTCATGTTTTCCATATGATTGTAATCGAAAACTATTTTCCAATTAACTCTGACTCATGGGTATATAGATACCAAATTAACATCCTACATCTGCAAGTTGTTACAGATACTGAGAAGGATTAGATTATTGGAAAGATAATTTGATCCTCAATATTAGATATTAGAGCAATTGTTGATATTGGGGAAATCACCTGGTTTTGTCTTGCGGCAAACTTTTGGTTTTAAATATCTGTTATTATGCATCAACTTTTAAAAACCGACATATCCGTCTCTTTATTTAATAAAGTCATATAAATTTTGAAAAATTATGTTATGAACATTTGCTTTTATCATTTGATGATTGGGTAAGGTGCATTGAATAACAGGATATACATTCTTAACCAAAATACAATTTTCAAATTACAAGACATAGAGTATGAGTTAGTGAACTCATAGGACTTACACATAGTGATGTATGTTGTCCAATGTCTGTCCGGACAAAGGGTTGGTACTCATACTTTGTTCCATTTTTTTATGAGTTCTCTGGTTTTAGACACGCATTCTTGTTGAAATGCAAAGTCTAAATATTTTGAGAAATTCATAAGATATAAGAATAAAGTAGAAAACCAAATATTGGAAGTATCAAGATTCTTCGAAGTATTCGAAAATGTGGATACTTATACTAGGTATTCCATAGTTATATAATTGAGAATTTGATTCTCTCTTAGATACTCATCTGTAGGTACGCTCCTTGATGAGTAATGCTGTAAAGTATTTTTCATTTAGGGAAGCACTAGAAATATATGCATATCAATTGATACTGGTTCCATCTAAATCAGTGTCTTAAATTCTATATGTGATATAGAATGGGTTATCATTTTAAAATTGTTAAGATGTTGAGTTGTCCTGCTTATACTGAAAATCAGAATCTGGATAAACTCAAGACGTGTTTCGGTAATTGCAATTTGTGGGTTATCCCGGGCATTGATGAAGGATTAACTTTCTACCATTTTCGGGATCAAAAGTTGTTTTGTTCTCGGCATGCCACATTTTTAGAAAAGGAATTTCTTGCAAAAGATATTAGTGGGAGTATGGTAGAGCTGGAAGTGATTCCATAACCACAAACGGTTACGGAAGATTTAGTAGAACCTAAAAATTCAATTGACCCTGACAAAGCTTAGCCTACTCCGCAAATTTAGTAGGTGACCTTAGCTACCTGAGAGGTAATACGGTGTTCTTGTTGACGGTGACAAAAAGGCTTGCATCATGTGATGATGACCCTATTAGTTATCAGCAAGCCATGGAGGTGGGGACTTCCGATTGATGGCTGGATGCCGAGTTATCCTAGTTGGACTCTATGCACTGCAACAAAGTGTGGACTTTGTCGGGTGCTCCTGAAGAGTTAAAACCTATTAGGAATAAATAGATCTTACCAGATAAATGCAAACGGAAAGGTACTAACCAAATAAGGCAAGACTTGTAGTAAAAGGTTTTCATCAAATATCCGATATGGATTGTGATGAAACTATTATTTCAGTGTCTGTGTTACAGTCCATACGAATATAATTTGTCACTGTTGTGTTTCATGACTGTGATATCTGATAGATGGATAGCTATAACGTCTTTCTAAATTGGATTTAAAAGTGTACGTGTATATGACTATGCCAAAGGATTATCTTGGTCAATGGGAGCAGCGGTAAGTGTGCAAGTCGTTTTAGTCTATTTATAGACTAAACCAGATATAGCGGAGAAAGATCATCTGTTTTGATGATATGGTCAAAGTGTTTGATTTCATCAAAATGACAGATGAACCTGGTATTTGTAAGAAGGTAGTAGAGAGTGTTGTTAGATTCCTCATATGGTATGTAGACGACATACTCATGATAGGAAGTGATGTTCCTATGCTAGAATTGGTAAAACAGCGGTGGTCACAGGTGTTTCTTCATATAGGATTTGGATATCGGTCCAATCTTAGAGAAACATAGGGTAGCAGTAAAGAGCTTTTGATGTTCTTGGTATATGATAATGATAGCCTCTTGAGAGAGGTAGTTACCGATTCTAGCTTCCCAGGTAACATGGATGATAGAATATCTATCATGAGTTATCCAGTTTGCCCTCTTCTGAGGAGCAGTATATTGGAAGTAGTTCCAAGAGAAATACTGAGATAGTAGAAACGCTAGATGCTAATTATGAATGAACAAAGGATACCGTTTAAGAATTCGCTGGATATAATTTGTTCATTTATGAACCCATCGTCTGTCCAGGCAAATACTAAGACAGGCGTCGCTCAGTTCGGAAGATATTTGATCTCCGCGAAGTTGAGATACATGGAGAAACAGAGAGAAACGTTGTGCTGGGTCCACACATTGAGGCTAGTTCTCGAGCACAGTTTGCGAAACTGTTAGTACAGAAGTTGGATATGAGATACCGCAATAATTGGTCCTAAGTGTAAGTAGGAGATTGTTGAATATAGATGACCTCAAGGCAATTATTGCAATTAA
The DNA here is from genome assembly GCA_030015575.1 of Agapanthus africanus. NCBI lineage: Eukaryota > Viridiplantae > Streptophyta > Magnoliopsida > Asparagales > Amaryllidaceae > Agapanthus > Agapanthus africanus. The sequence goes on from JASDDO010000004.1 coordinate 437,523,485, forward strand.
AGGACCTATATGGAGAACTGTCTTACTCGAGATGATAGTATGCTGTCTGATTTGTCTTTATCTTTCATGAGATGTGTTTTATTCAATATCACGTATCGTTTATACATGAGATAAAGTCCTTAGGATTTTGCTTGACTACCAGCACGATAATGGAGATCATACTGGTGAGACCTGGATAGTCGATGAGTACATCCTTAAATGTCCCTAGTCGTAGGAGTATCGAGAGTGTGCATCGGTACTCTAGTTTAGACTTGTGTGTACGTTTCCTGATCCGGTTGGAGGGCGATAGCTGATCCTGCAGCTATTGGTGTTTGATATCAAGAATTGTATACATGTGCTCATTGGATGAGTTATACTGGATAGACTCACCGAGAACTCCTAATTGGTAATATACCTATGTCAGATAACAGTTCTCTGGTGACATGAGTACATGGTAGTCCCTAGGATCTGAGATCATTATAGTATCTCATATGTGTTCCCACTATACTTAGACTTTTGCCCTACCACGGCTCAAAAAAGTCGTGCAAACAGATTTTTGTTAGGTATAGTCCCGAAGCACGTAGAGGCAGTAAGCGGTCGAGGGGATCCGTCTCTCCCGGTATAGGGAGTTAATGTCATGCGTTGTGCAGGGCATGACTACAACCACAAGTCGGTGGCACCGCAGTAGAGATAAAATGATAAGTGTTATCAGTTGTATCTCCGGATGGTTATGAGTTATGTCACACGACTTATCGAGTTATTAGGGTCTGACGGATTCCAAATTCTAGATCCGATATGCGATATTCTTAGACGAAAAGACCGGACTGTACGGTGATGTCACTGATAAACTTTGTACGGTTCGAATAAGCTTACTCGTTGATCTTCTTTCGATCTGGGTAATCGTTACGTGCAGGTAGTTCCGCTGACGTACTTGTGGGCTATGGATATGATCCTAAGCTACTGCCAGCGTATTGTCGAGTCTTTAGAGTCCCACACAGAGGTTTCCCAGCACGGGCGAAACGATGTAGGGTATGTATAGAGATACGTGCAGGAGTTCGATTAAGCACGTGTATACGATACACGTAATTTAATCGAGCGTTTATTGATATTAGGCGGTTTATATATGATATAACCGGATTATATATGATATAACCGGATCATTAAATCAAGTGTTGATTTAATAATTAAATGTATATTTATATATTGATATAAATGCATACATTGACTAATATCTTGCTCATTTTTAGTATTTTCTTATCTTTAATAATATTTATATTTGATATAAATATTATTTTCTCACTTTGTCATGCTTGCTTATACATATTAGATGGATGTGTAAGAATCATATAGGAAATGAGATAAGTTCTATCTTTTTTATTTAAGAAAATAAAAGAATGAGTCCTGGTTCTTAGAAGTGTGAAGAAAGATGACTCATACTTGTTTTTTTTCTTAATTTAGAAAAAGATAGAAAAGAGGATAATTTATTTTTTCATGTGTGACCGTCTTCTTCCTTATTTTCTTATCTCATCTTCTCTTTCTCTCTCTAGAGATTTTGCTTAAGTGAGAAAGAAAAAGAAAAGAGAAGGATTTAGTGAGCTAATTATTCTACATCTCCTACTAATTATCCTTGGCAAGTTTAATTGGTGGGTTGTTTCATTTTGATGAGATCAATTTGAAGCTAAAACTTGCGTTGGAGTTATCTCAAGGTGGATCATTTTCTGCAAGGAGATCACCGAGTAAGGTTGTTTCGGGCTTCGTGAAGACTAGCCGGAGTCCAAAGAGAGGTGGCTAACGCGTTATAAATGTTGTAGTCTCTTCTCCTTAGTTCTCTAGTTTAAATCTTTGGTTCATTGTATTGTTATTTCGATAGATTCTTGTTTGGACTGGGAGCTATGCTTGCTACTAATTTCTGTGTGCAATTCTGCCGCGGTCGCTAGCGTCGCGAACCTAGCCTTGACCATTTATATGCACAACATTTATTTCTTCCTGCTGCACAAGGTTCACTTCAGAACCTCTCCTCATGGACAGTAGGTCTTGTTCCATTGCTAACCGGGCTGGTAAGTCAGTAGCATGCTTAATGGTTCCATTCAATCTAAGAGTTGTGGCAGGCATATCTAATGATGGTGGCAAACAATTTAAAATAGTTTCCGCTTGCAGTTTTTCAGGAATTTCTGATTCTGCAAAAGCTAGGTCCTTGGGCATGACAATCATTTTGTTCACATGTTTAGTGACATTGTCACATTTTTGCATGCGGTATGAATTAAATTTATTCATTAAGAGTGGTATATTCACCTCAAAAGCGGTGTCGTATTTTTCTTTAATTGCATGCTACACATCTTTTGCAGCATTTTAGTTTTCAAATACTTTAATAAGACTATCTTCCATGAATATAAGAATCAAGGTTTTAGCCTCTTTGTCATTGAGTTGCCACTGATCAAACTCTCTTTTCTGAATGTCAGTGGGATGATCATTGAGAGTTATAGCAGTGATTTAAAGAACACCATCTAGATTGTCATGAATTAAGCCCATATTTAATTTTTTTATGCCACATATCGTAGTTGGTACCATTAAGACGTTCTATCTTGACCAGTTCAGATGCAATGAGTTTACTAGCTATGTCGATTAAGTATTGTATGACAGTTCAAAAAACTAATGAATATGGGTTGATGAAAACCTAATTGTTAATATATATATATATATATAGAGAGAGAGAGAGAGAGAGAGAGAATAATGGAGGAAAGAGGCCATAGGAGGGAATTTCCTCCTATGGCATCGAAAAAATACAACCTCCACCATTTTTTCCAGCAATCGGCATCCATCATCATTATTGTTATCATCTAAGATGTACATATCCCAAACTTCATGTGATTTCACCACTTTTTCACCGTTGAATTAGCAATGTAAAAAGTTCTATTGTCGGTAAACCATTAATTTTGCATCAACTAAATCAACGGTGAAAAAATGGTATAATCACATGAAATTTGGTGTATCCACGTCTTAGATGATAAAGATGGAAGTGATGTATGCCGATCGTCGAAAAAAGTCACGGAGCATGTATTTTTCCGATGCCATAGAAGGAAATTTCCTCTATTAACCTTATATATATATATATATATATATATATATATATATATATATTCAAACTATTAAACAATTTAAGCATGAAATTAAAGTAAAAAAATATTGATATGCAATATCTAATTGATCGAAAAATATCAAGCAACATGCAAATAATTAAACCATGTTAAACTAATTTATATAAAAACTATATTAAAAGATAGCATGCAAAAAAGTTTAATCTCAAAATTACAAAATTTATAATATGTAAGCAACAAAAATTTTATCTACAGCTTTTTACTAATAATCAGGTAGAATTAATTGGCAATCTAAAATTTGTAACTTAAAACAAATACTTGCGGCAACAAAATTTGATACTAGATAGATCTCCTATTTAAAATATATACTAAATGCATGAATTGTTTAATATCAGAAAATAAGCAATGGCTATGACATAACTATTAAGAATCTGCTCTACCACACAGTAAATGAGTTTTAAAAAATATCAAATGTGATTGTAACCTATTAAGAACAACCTACCTTGGTGAGGCATCGACTTGTCATCCTCTTGCCCATGTTGCCATGCACGGCAATTAGGACTTGCACCATATATTCTTTAGCTGTCCACAAGCTTAAACTTTGTGCTGTTGTTGAATCACATTTCCAGCTTCGGCTAAACCCACAAACATGCAAACCATGCATAGCACAGACTTGCCAAACCAAGCTATTAATGATCATCCACCACTTACATGCTTGGAACTGCTATTCTTTCTTCTCTACTCTCTGTGGTCAAAATGTAAATGACGGAAAGAAGCAACTTGTACCATCAACTCCTGTAATGGACGCAGTTCTGAGGCCCAACACTCAACTGAAACACCCTCCATTTCCGTTTCTTTCTTTCTTTCTTTCTTAATGCTATATTCTTCTCTTTTGGTAGGTGGACAATGTAACTTTTGCTTATTATTGTCCCGTTCAAACAGCAAACCATACATCATATGTATTCTCTGGGCCCGAAGCCATGATTATTTTTTTTTTCAAAAAAAAAATTTATGCATGCTAAGGAGATGAGCTTCATCATTGCCCAAATGCCTTCATCTGTTAAGATATCTCACTTGTGGGACTGTAACATACTTAATGTTGCAGACACCAATTTTGTGGTCTCATGGAATGGCTGATAGAACTGTCTTGTTCGAGGCCGGGCAAGCTGGCCCTCCTTTTCTGGAACAAGCTGGCATGAAATGTGAATTCAAGGTATTGGTTTCCCATTCTTTTCTTAACTAAATTTTTACCCTGTAGTTATAGTTAAATTAATATTGCTGCAAACTATATTTTTTGCATTTTTTCCCCAACTATTGCAGGCTTATCCAGATCTCGCACATTCCATAAGTAACGAAGAGCTCCGATCGCTGGAGGCATGGATTAAGATTCACATGAAGGGTTCTTCATGAAGCCCTGATTTACCTATCATCTTGTTTACATCAATTTGATATGTTTAAAGGCTATTGATGTGATGAAATGTAAGATGCATATTGTACTGTTTTATTTATCATGAGAATTGAAAATTAGTGCTTCATGCTGCCAAAATGTGGTTTTTGAATTGAAAAGATTCTCCGTGGCAAGTTATTGTTAGAAGCACTAAAATGTACCCAGATTCTAATGATGTGGTTCATGGTGTAGACTTGCAGTGACCCTTTGGAACTTGTCTGGAGATTCTGCTTAGCTTCATATTGCCACATTTTGAATATCGTTTTGTCCAGTTTTACTAAAATATCCTACATTATTAGTTTCTTAGTTTTAGAGTAAAAATGTATTTTCAATGAGTCTTTGTTTATAAAGAAGGACCCTGCGTCATTGATAATGGTGTGGAATCAATGGCGGGGAATCAAAAACGTAGCCTGCTGCTTGCTTTGTTAGGTTTGGCATTTTTCATATTAATTAACCTCTCGATTCTTTGGACCTTTTGTCTTCCTGGTTGTGTCAAAAATAAATATCTTGATTTGGAATTTTACTTGTATCAATCTTTCTTTTAGATGAAAAACAAGAACTATATTCAAACAAATGACTGTGTTTAACGCCTTTGGAAAGTTTTATGATAAGAATTTTCGGTTTCTGATATTCCGCACTCTGATCTAAAATCAATGTGTTGATCCTAATGTCCACATAAATTTCTATGTTAGAAAGCCGATTAAGCAATATGAAATAGACATGATTTTATTATGAAATTGCTAAAGAAATTTATGTGAGCGTTATCTTCATTTATACACGTGCAAGTTACCTCGATTTGACTTTTGTAAGATGAGTTTGAATCCGAAATTTTATAGATCTTTTAAACTTAATTTGAATCAAATGCGATTTTTAGGAATTCTTATCCATAATTTTCCAACTTAGAAAAAGGGCCTAATCATATTGCTTGGCAATCTTTGGAGTCCCGCAAATTGGTTCCCTTTTGTTTTACTATCAAAATGGATTTCCATTTTCAGAACTGGGTCTAAATTGCAATGCATCAACTGTTCTAGTTATCTTTTTTTCCCTCAGGATGTGACCCGTTACGGATCGAATCACCGGCCTTTCATCTTGGAAAGTAAATTTTTACCGTATGTTTTTTTGGCACGGTACTGATAAGAAAAAAAGACATTTGTTTTGAATACCATTTTGGTGTTTTTCCCGGCACTTTCAAACCTTTGTTTTCCTTCAAATTTTTTAATAATCAAGTGAAGGTGGAGCAGGTTCAACAAATGTTATTATGCTTACACCATCATCTTCATTTGAAAAAATGATCACGACATAATAAGCAAGGACTAAAATCCATAAAATCAACAAATTGATGGTGGAATGAGAGGCAAGTAACAATAACAATTGACTAATTGAATCAGGAAACCTCAAACTTTTAGACATTGCAACCCATTAAATTAGTCCACAAACAGGACTCAAATTCTTCGAAACATTGCCTTCAATCAATCAATAAACAATTTCCAGCAGCAAATATAAAGGAAAAAAAATAGAGTTTTAAATTTGTAGTACTTCAAATAAAGACTACCCTTTATGGCTAGAGTTGAAATATTCTGAAGCAGAAATGTGCACGCACCATGCACGTGAAATACGAAAGATATTACACTAGTGAGAGTGAAAATACATAAATAATTAATATTGAATAAGTCATGTATAGTTTTAGGTTTTAATTTTCAAGAAGCATGGATGTCTTTTTTTGAGAGGAAAGGGAGGCAGGAAAAATGCTACTATGCGCCGACCATATATGCTAGGTTGTCTGTGTGGTCTGTTTTTCGTCGCCCATTGGGATGGATGTGCTCTTTTGTCAGGCGTTGTATAAATTCCCCCCGTCCGATGGTGGGTAGGGTTTTTATTGATTATGTGGATTCTAATCTCCGGCAGCCGGGGACAAAACTGTCGTTAATTACCCCTCACTTTAGGCCGGGTGAATCTCCGATTAACGGGCCTTACGATCATACGAACTCAATGTGAAAATATGCAAGTGTTCAAAAATAAATGCAAGTTTGCTCATTAATTTTTTTTATTTTTCAATTATCCTTTTTTAGGTGAAAAAAAGTCTGAATATCCCATGGGGATACCCGGGCCTGACTACCCCAGAGGAAACTCGGGATGGCTCCCAGTGGGGGAAAGCCGAGACTCCTCCTAGGGAGGGGGGGTCGGCTTCCCATTGGGGCCGGCTCTCCCACTCTCCTACTTGGAGGGTCGGCTCCCTTAAGACCGGCTCCCGTCTTTGAGATTCCTCTCGCTCGATGGTGAGCAGTGGTTTATTAATTATGGTGATTCTAATTTTCGGCAGTCACATACAAATCTATTGTTAATTATCTCTCGTTTTGGGACGAGAGAATCTCGGATTAACAGGCTTTACGATCATGCGAACTCAATATGAAAATGTGCGTGTGTTTGAAAATAAATGCAAATTTATTCATTCATTTTTTTATTTTTCAATCATCCTTTTTTTAGTTTTTATTTTAGATGAAAAGAAATCCGCGTACCCCAAAGAGGAACCCGAGTTTGCTTCTTGTCCCTTGGGGCCGGCTCTCCTTTTTGGGGGAGGGGGGCTCCCCCATCCAGGGAAAGGGGCCGGCTTTCTTTTGGCTAGCTCCCCCCGCTTGGGGGAAAACAGCTCTTTTTGGGTGGTCAGGGTCAGGGTCCGGGTGCTCGTAGGGTGTCCTGTATCGGGTGTCCCCCTTGAGGAGGCATACGATGACGTATCGGCGGGGGGTTTGGTTCGAATCGAGCAAACTTGACAGCTTTTTTTCTTTATTTTTATTTTTATTTCCTATTTGTTTATTATCTTTTAACTTGGTTTTCTAGAGAGGTTAGGTGTGCGGATTCTGACGAAATTTCGGCGGCATAAATACTGGATTTCGTCGATTTTCATTTTATTTTGAAGAACATAGGCCGAAACATATATTTCAGTGCATTTAGGTGAAGCACGGACGAAATCCGCGTTCAAAAGTAGAGTACGGATCGAAATTCGCATTTCCAAAAGTTTCTCTGAAAGAGAGGCCTAAAGGTCTTCCCTTTGGTGGGGTTGTTCTCAAGATTCTCTCTATTTAATCCAAAAGAGCTCTCTTGATCTTTCCTATTTTAGACTGTAGATCCCTCAAAAATAGGTTTTGGGAGATGGGTTCAACTTCTTCCTTTTCAAGAAACCAAGAGAGAGGAAGTCGAACAAAAAGGCCCAAATGCTCTCTTTTACGAGATTTGGTAGAAAAAAGATGCCATCTTACAATTGATTTATGGGTTTATCTAATTTATTTTAGTAAATAAGAGGTATTTTCTCTAGAGTAATTTGGAGAAGATGATGCGTGAAAAGAGAAAAATAGGAGCCTCATAACCCTAAAATGATTTAGGAATCAAAGTTGTTATTGATTTTTTCATATGTTTGCCTTATATAGGCTTTACATTTTATACTTTACCCCTTGGACTTTACAAAATTACTCTTTTGACTCTCCCATACCCATGGGCTCATTTCTTTTTACGCATAAGCCATGAGTTTTACATAATTTGGCTTTTTTGCCTGCTTAATTTGCAATTTCACACTTACTTACATATAAAAATCTATTTATTACAAATTTCCTTTTCTTTCTTTTTCGATGGCCGACCGATTTCGCTTGGGTTTGAGACGGTTTGGGTGTGGGCCCACTTGCTTGGAGTCGGACTTGGTTTAGTCGGAGCCGGGTTCAGTTGGGCGTTGACTTTAACATTTTGATTTTTAATTTTGGTAATGGGGTATAAATTTTAAGCCCCATAGTCTAACCATCTCTTTCTCTTTCATGCTTAGGTATAATACATCCGGCAAACCGAATAATTTATTAAGAGGGAGAAGAGGAGAGAGAAAGAGGGGATAAAGCTTTTAGAATTTAGAAAAAAATGTTGAAATATTAGTACTTTCTAAAATTTCTCTTAAAATATGACAGATTGCCACATGGGCCTCCTTAAGTTTTAGTTATATAATAGCAGAGATCATATTCTAATCATTTACTAATTAATTCAACATTCATTCTCGCTCGGTAATTTGTATTTGATTCTCAATGAAATTAAGTTGAGACTTGAAAAGCACTTGCAGAGCAATAATTTGGATAAACAACCAAAATAGCAAGTGGGCATGTAATGAAGGGAAAAACTTCTCTATAAGGGTTTGTAGAGAAGTTTCTTTACAAGTCACTTGCAAGTCCTTAAAAGGGCATTGAGATTCGTGCAAGCAAAGAAAAGACGCACAAATCTCTTCTTTCCTTACACGAATCTCAAACCCTTTTCAAAGACTTATAAGTAACTTATAAAGAAATTTTCTCTGCAAGCACATGAAGAAAACATTTTTCCCTAATGCAAGCGTCTGTTACCATAACATGCATGGTGGTAAATTTTACTTGGTATTTACCCAAAGCTTTGGGCTTAATCATGGATTATGACATAATATTTAAGAAAACCAAAGCATAGACGTTTCTCTTTTTCGTAGTATACTATATATATGAACATTGACACAAAGTTGACAGATGCTTTTCTCCTGCAGCCATCAATCAAATTAACGTAACTTCCTCAAATTGATTGCAGGAAAGACTTAACTTGTTGATCCAGGACAAATACAAGATTTTCTTCTTTCTTCTTCTTAATTGTTGCATCAGTAGTAATTTTGTGGACTCAAATACAATTATACAACATCAAGTCACTCTTGTTGAGGTATATTAAATCATCATATATAATAAAGTGCTAAACTATAATCATTAATCATTATGATAATATAGTAGCAGTGGAGGAGGATAAATATTAATATAGCAGCAGCCGAGGTGGAAAATATAAAACCAAAAATATTGTGATGTACAACTTAAAGGTATCCGGAATATGATCAATTTCACTCTTAGCTATATTTATGTCTTAGAGTGTGTCTATATGTGTGTGTATGAAAAATCGGTCCGTATTTTTTAAAAACGAGCAGGAACTCCAGATCTATGATATATTTTAACGATTCGATCCGTTCAAGTTGATCACCCTGCCCACAAATATGTGTGTTAAAAATCAAAGGATTTTAAAATCTCTAGCATATCCATTGGATGAAAACCTCTAGCCTACCCTCAAATACATAAACTTCATCCGATGGATAGACTAGAGATTTTCAAATCCTTTGATTTTTCATACACAGATATTTGATGGTAAGATGATCAACTTGAACGGATCAGATCGTTCAAATGTATTGTAGATAGGGAGTTTCCGTTTTTAAAAAAGACAGATCTGTTTGCAATGAAACACTCCCATGTGTGTGTTTTGAGAGAGAGAGAGAGAGAGAGCATAATGAAGAAAAGAGGTCATAAGAGGTTTTTTCGTTGGGCAGCGTCAAAAATCTATATCCTCCACCATTTTATTCAATGATTGCCACACATTATCGTCATCTTTATCATGTAAGATGTTGATACATCAAATTTCATATGATTTGACCACCTTTTGACCGTTGGACTATCAATTAAAAAGTTCTATTGCCGGTAAACCGTTAATTTTTCACCCGCTGAATCAATGGTGAAAAGGTGGTAGAATCACATGAAATTTAGTGTATCTACATCTTAGATGATATAGATGGAAGTGATGGATGCATATCGTCAAAAAAAAATCATTGAGGGTGTAAACACACACACATATTTGAGAATAATGAGCAAAGATGCCCGTCGAAAAAATACACCGTCCACGATCTGTCTCAACGATCGACATTCATCAACTCCATCTTTATCATTTAAGACGTGGATACACGATTTTATCTGATTCTATCACCTTTTCACCGTTGATTTACTGTGTGGAAAATTAACGGATTACCAACATTAGAACTTTATGCATTGCTAATTCAACGGTGAAAAATGGTAGAATCATATGAAATTTGGTGTATCAACATCTTCGATGATAAAGATGATGATGATGTGTGTCGATCGTAAAATAAAATGGTGGAGGATATAGATATTTGACGCCAGAAAAAACCTCCTAGGACTCTTTTTTCCGTATCTCTCTCTCTCTCTCTCTCTCTATATATATATATATATATATATATATGAGATTAATGGAGGAAAGATGCCATACGAAGGAATTTTCTCATATGGCCTCGGAAAAATACATGTTCCATGATTTTTTTCGACGGTCGGCATACATCATTTCCATCTTTATCATCTAAGATGTGGATATACCGAATTTCATGTGATTATACCATTTTTTCACCATTGATTTAGTTGGTGCAAAATGTCCTATTGTCGATAAACCATTAATTTTGCACCAACTAAATCAATGGTGAAAAAGTGTTGGAATCACATGAAATTTGGTGTATGCACATCTTAGATGATAACGACGATGATGATGGGAGCCGATCGTCGGAAAAAATGATGGAGATTGTATTTTTTCGACGCCATAGGAGAAAATTCCCTCCTATGACCTCTTTCCTCCATTATTCTCTCTCTCTCTCTCTCTCTCTCTATATATATATATATATCATTTTTCTCATGCTTTTAAATTGCTCCGTATATAGTATATGAGAATTTGGATGATCGATACCAGCCGAGTACATAAGATTATAACAAAACCCCTCTCTTGTCATAGTTTTTTGTACCATGAATTTTATACTCATTTAAAGAGTGGTAATGTCAGATCGACAACCGTCCGTAATTCTTTGTCGAATCTTTGATGGAGTTTTGCTTCGTATAGCCGTTTGGACGGGAAAAAGGCTCAAATAACTGTGATTTTTGTAAAACCTAAAAAGTAACTTGAAGAAGTTTTGCATAAACCAAGCTATTTAGCCCCGATTTAGGCACCCGACAGAAAAACATAGTTTTTGCATCATTGCTCATCTCATTCAATCCACAAACGGATACATACAAACGCCAAAAGGCCTACCCAACTCTCTTTGAAAGCAACATACAAAAATCTCCCCCTTCGGCAAAAAACAAACATACAAATCTCCCCGCTTATAAAAACTTGATGATATGTGATAAGAGTTTTTCTCGACTAAAGACAATATGTTATATTAATTGTCCACTTTTATGTTTTAGATAATAACATAAGAAAGAAATCAAATATTATGGAATCCAGGAAACAATAAGAGATTTCTACTGTAGAACCGCCAAGCACTCTTGGAGGACGGAGGAGGAAAATAAAGAAGAAGAATAGAATAATGTCAAAACTGTTCATCTGACGATTCTTTCTACCCGTATAAAAATGACTCGTCAAGATAATATTTGTAAATATGTAAGAAGATTATGTTTGGTTTAGAAAAGAAAAGGTTGCGGTCGACCGCAGCTGTTAGCAATGACTGCCGCTGCTAAAATTCCTCCAACAAACTTTTGATGCCGACGCATCTCAATTTCCATTCAACACCCGAGTCCAAGAACAGTACCTGAGAATATGATGCCATTCAAAACATGGACTTGAGAAAATTGTTACATGGTAGATAAAGATATTTCCTCAACTCTACTTTATAGTTTTGAAATCATGATATAGCGATCATTGTTACACTAGGACTTGGACTTGCCAAATTGTTTTCCTGGCCAAATTCGGTACATGGTAGATAACATTCCAAGGCAATTTACCCTAAAAGAAATGTATGTTTATCTTTTGACATTATATCAATGAGCTGCGACACAACTATGCATAACAAAGAGCCCGTTGTGTTGTGTTCAATTTTCAAGTGGAAGAAACATATGTAAGGGAAAAAATTATCTTTATATCTTTTTCCCCCACAACATTCATAAAATTTGAATTAGCCAATATGGTTTTGGGAATTAAAAAAAAGAAGGAAAGAAAAAAAAGACAATTGCAAACCATACGTGCTGTCGGCATTTTCAGTAGGAACATATATTTCATATGACTAAAAATGTTGACTATGAAGTTTTTCCTCTCAAAGTCAAACTCAACTGGGAATACTGGTTCTTATTTGGAATTGGTCGTCCCTGATCTCTAAGTATTGTCAAAATATCAATTCAAACTTTAGAAATGAATCGGAGAAATTCTCAAACCGCCCACGTCCAAGGAGTCCTTGCATGCAACAACCGCGGCCTTTCCCCCAGTACTCCCCACGTGTTTCGAAGCAGGCAGGCCTCAAGTAAAAATCCCAAACATCTCATGATCCCCTAGCTATAAATAATCCATACCATCACCCAATGAAATCATCGACTCACAAAATCAAAATTAATTACAAAAGGGTTTAATAATCTTGTTCAAGGGATGGATTCAAGAACAAAGGTGTCCATGATGAGATTTCTTATGGTTTTCATGCTTCTTGGATTCATATTTTTAAGCTCAGATCAAGCCGAGGGAAGGCCATTGATGGATGTTGTTGTCATGGGAGGAGAGAGCTCAACAAGTAGCGATGAAGGATTTGTGAAGGATTTGGTGAATTCTTTAGCTCTGGGAGGTATCAAGAACCCTGGACCAAGCCCTGGAGTTGGCCATTGATTATTAATATTCCAAATATATTGAGAGGCCCATTAATTTAGTTTTTTTTGTTTTTCGGCTTGAGTACATACGTGTAAATTATATATATATATATATATATATATATATATATATATATATACTAGCATTGTACCCGCGCCACGTGCGGGGATAGCATGAATCAAAGAAAAATGAGACGATGATGTAGTTTTCAAGTAAAAATTTAAATTCTATTTAGTCTCTCGTACTCTCAAGTTATCTTGGTTATACTCAATGATTAATAAATACTTAAGAGACTATAAATTATATTTTTATTTTAAATAAGAATTAAGAATGTGTTTTTTTGTTTCTCTGAATTGAAAAGACATGCAAGGCATTAATGGATGATAGCATAATAAGGTACATGATATTTATTAGTCATCCATTTCATTGAAATAGACATATAATATAAGCAAAAAGTCATGTCCTAGGTATTCATAAAGTACATCACCATATCCGTATTACATAAAAAAAATAAAACAACACTAAATAACAAACTGAAAAAACTTACAATCTCACAGCGGCCTAATATAATGGAATACTTGGAAAATGAATAAAGTGACCTTATATAGAAGAGTAAGAGTTCAAAAAGTAATAGCAAAATAAAATATTAATAAATATATCATTTTAGTTTGTTAATAACGTATTACTTTTTGAACTCTTACTCTTATCATAATTCACTCTGTATTTGAACGGTTTTCAATAAAGTAGATTTGACAAAACATAACTTGACTGATTTGATAGCATTGTAACTTGAGTAAATTAAATAAAAATATTTGAAAAAGATAATATTTGATGTTGTTTAGTGATGAAGAACACAACAAAAAATGAATAGCGCCAATATTTCCGATTTCAATATTTTCTGCTGAGACTATTATCATTCAACAGCAAACTAAAGCCGGTTACGATATGAAAATTATATTTAGCAACAAAAGGAGATGTTGGTTTCTTACTTACAAAAATGAACCATTGCAAAGTGATCACAGATTTCAACATCCTACCCAGCAAATATGACACATACTTCTGAAACCTAAAAATTGAAGGAAAAAAATCGAAAACACAATCAGTTAAGAGATGGTAGCAATGTTTCCATTAGCATTAATTTCCAAAGAATTTATAGCACTCGTCCATCCATCGACAAAACTGACCGCAAAATGCCCTCGGAAGTAGATCATTATCAACCCAGTAGCCATCACTTTTTTCCTTCACAATCCTTCCACACAGCTTATCCTTGCAGGGAGATCTCGGTTCCATCTTCAATATCATCCTCGTCCAACTTTTATTCGTAATCTGCAAAGCATCTCTTCTGCATCTGTTTATTATCGGATTTCCCGATCTCATGCACTCTTTAACTTCATGACCAGCGTATAAAAGATCGCCGCAAGAAACCTTGTTCAGAATTTCCATGGCGTGTGCCCGTGTATATGCATCAAAAAACAGTATGATCCCGACCACATATGCCGCTGCAAAGTGGCCACCAGTCATCGCTGTCTTGAGATGCTCCATACCCAAAGTCATCCTTCCTAAATTGTATATCTCTTCCTATAGGTTTAAAGAAAAACCCAACATCGATGAATTAGACAATTTATATATATATATATATATATATATATATATATATATATAGGAAGATATGTATTAAATCAAATTATTTACCAGTCCAAGAATAAAGTTGGCATCAAGATTGCCGCTATTTGCACAGTTTCGAAGCAAAATTAGACATGCACCTTTTTCCCACCAATACATCCTCAAGTACTCCTTAATCACCGAGATTGAACGCCCAACCATTTTATCTTTAGAGGCACGGTAAAAACTCTTACATCTAAAATGCATACAAAACGATATTAGATAATTTATATGTAGGTTATGAAATTATAAAAAATAATAAATGCTTACGTTGCACGTAGGTTTTTAATATCATCGAGAGGAGACGAGGACTTGGAGACGACTTGCATGGCTATTTCGATGAGAATATCTTGTGGGAGAGAGGTCACGGTCGACGTCTTACTTTTTTTATGGCCTTTCTTCATTACCGACGGACTAAGCTTAAGCTTCATCATGAACAACTTGAGTATTTGAAATAGTCAGGCACAAGTGTTTGTGAGAAAATGCATGATCATGGTTTATATATATATATATAAGAGTCACTAAGTCGGTTTGAAATTTAAAATTAGCAAGTAGCGAATGCAATTATGGTGAATTGGAAATGTATAGCTGCATGTGGTCTTATCATGTATTTTTTTCATTTTAATGTCATATCATATATAAATATGCATGAAGAAAATACACATAATTGGAAGGATGAAATATATGCATTTATAGCTCATATCATAATTGCACTATACATGTGAAAAATTCTCAAAAAATGTATTCTGATAAAATATAATTTGACTGGTTTGATAGCATCGTAAGTTGAGTAAATTAAATAAAAATATTTGGAAAAGACATTACTTTATGTTGTCTCGTGACAGAAAAGACAACAAAAAGTGTTTCAGGCGCGAAAAAATGGAATGCAATTAGGGTAAACTGGAAATGCTGGCTTCATGTGTCCAATCATGCATTTTTCTTCATTTTAATATATATATATATATATATATATATATATATATATATGCAAAAACGCATGATTGGACGGATGAAATATATGCATTTATAGATCATATTATAATTGCACTATACATGCGAAAGATTTTCAATAAAGTATATTCTGGTAAATGTATAATTTGACTGATTTGATAGCATCGTAACTTGAGTAAATCAAATAAAAATATTTGGAAAAGATAATACTTGATGTTGTCTAATAGTAGAGAAGACAATCAAATGCGTATCAACCACAAAAATAGGGAATGCAATTATGGTGAATTAGAAATGCTGGATTCATCTATCCCATCATTCATTTTTCTTCATATATCTATATATGATATTGTACAAACAATCATCTGTCCAATCAATGTTATACTTTCTATTCGGTATATAACTTAATATTTAGAATAAATGAATATATATTGTTTGGCTTATTGATTTTTATTTTCTTTTAGACTTATTATTTTTAATTTCTTATTAACAACAAATATTATATAGCAAGTAAGGTATCATAAGTATAATGATTGCAAGAATTTATAAAATATTCATATAACTAAAGTTTACATAATTGTATAAAAATAACTTATAACTGATATAATAAAAAATGATAGATAAATATCACTTAAACTCTGCGATATTACATCTTGATTTTAGAATTTCATTATACATAGCAAAATACTTTTACATCAAGGATAATCTCCACGCATTAAAGAAGCGACAGTTATTGCATGCTCGAACACTTCATAAGACGGAATGATAAATGTGCAATGATGGTCATTCTTACGAACACCACTTTCACGATATATTCGGACCGGACAGGTTCCTTGATAGCAATAAAACATGCAGAAGACATCAAGATCCGATCGCAAAGAAACATAACTATGATTTTCAGATAACTGATAGCATATCCCACCTAAACTAAATCCAACTGGATGGTATCCATTGGTTATGAAATCACGAAACATAAAACATAATATACTAAAATTGACAATATCAACTCTCGCTGTCCATTTAGCAGTATATTTTTCTGTAATGCACAATTCCAATTGCATTCTGAGTACATCCTTATGCCCATCCTGAAATTAAAAATTTGAAGTTATATATTGTTAAGATTTTTTTTGTTATTAAATTTTTTTCTTTCTAATAGAAATTTTAATATAATAAAGTTGAGCTTAACATATTTCATGATTTTTATAAAAATAGTATTAGAAAATTATAGAATAATATAGAAATTGTTAATTATACTCTACCATTATACAATTCTATATATGGAAGAAAACTTACATTTCCGGTTGATGGAGATGACATTCCAGGGAGCCCAATGGTTAGATCCATTCAATGCAATACTAATCGTATATCTGAATCCATATCATTGTATTAATATTCCATTAAACTGATTTTAGATACTGCTATGTAGTTGAAATCATATATATATATATATATATATATATATATATATATATATATAGTATTGATTTATTATTGTTCTTCGTTTCAGCAAGTATACTCAACTAAGTAAATATTGTTACCTCAAAGAAATAAAAATGAGTTGTATAGGCAAATAACAAAAAAATATCAAAATGGATATTACTTCAAAGAAATTAAATGAACGATATAAAAAAACAACACAAGTACCATACATGAACTTAAATAAAAACATTTAAATAAGCATAATGTTTTTATAATATCAAAATTGAATTCTAGAAGAAAAAACTATGCATCCAAAGTCAGTGGGATATTTTTTTATGAAATTTAAGAGAATTTTAAACTCTTCATTTCAAACTCTAGCATAGAGACATAATCGACTAAGAAGACAGTCGAGTAAAAAATTAAAAAAACCTTTAATTTTTATTCAAGTATAATAAAAATTGACTTACAATAATATCCATTAAGTTGTTGAACTTTGAAGTGGTAATAACTAAAATTACCTCCCATATATATAGATAGAAGTATAACTATAGCACATAAAGAGTTGGTTGTATTTGTTAATAGGAATCTTTGAAAAAGTAGAGTTATTTTAAAACGACTTTCTAGGTAACTCATAAAAGTTACATCAACTTATAATATTATGATACCCAGTTTATGATTTATATGAACTCTCTGATATGTAATATTTTTATCTTATATCCTATAAATCGAAAAATCAAGTATGGATAGTCCCGACAACTTTTTATCCAACACTTATGTGTTTTCTTTATGCATTAGCTGTTTTTGCTCTACTTATGATAACCTCTCTATGTTGAGGATGGTTTTCAATAAAATATAAATAGGCATAAAAAATTAATGCATTCTCCGTTAAAAAGAGAAAAGAAAACCGAAATATGCTCTAGTCTAAACGACTATTTTCGATGTCATATCATGTATAAATAGGCATAAAGAAAAAATGCTTGATTAGACGGATGAAATATATGCATTCATCTCATATCATTAATACACTCTGTATATAAACGGTTTTCAATAAAATATATTTTGACAAATGTATGATTTGTCTGATTTGATAGTATCGTAATTTGAGTAAAAAAATATTTAGAAAAGATAATCCTTGATATTGCCTAATGATAAAGAAGAGAACCAAACGTGCTTCAACCGTGAAATCAGGGAATGCAATTATGGTGAACTGGAAATGCATAGCTTTATCTGTCCCATCATGCATTTTTCTTCATATTTCTTTTTATGATATTATACAAATAATTATCTGTCCAATCATGCATTATCTATCCAATCGTTGTCTCCAATATCGCTTTCACAATCTATTCGAAGTTGGACGGCTTTCTCGATAGTAATAAAATATGCAGTATACATCAAAATCTGATTCCAGAAAAGCAAGTATTATTTGTCATAGCAACCAAGTGGTGAATTTTGCAACAAAGTTTTTTTGAATACATGAGGTAATAAGGGAATAAAGAGATAAAAACAATTAATTAATGCATTCTCTGTTAAAAAGAAAAATTAAAGTCCAGTTATGCTTTAGTCTAAATGACTATTTCGATGTCATATCATGTATAAACAGGAATGAAGAAAAAATACATGATTGGACAGATGAAATATATACATTTACAGTTCATATCATTATTGCACTCTGCATATAAACAGTTTTCAATAAGACATATTTTGACAAATGTATGGTTTGACTGATTTAATGGCATCGTAATTTGAGTAAATTAAATAAAAAATATTTGGAAAAGACAATCCTTGATATTGTCTAGTGAAAAAGAAGACAACCAAACATGCTTCAACCGTGAAAACAGAAAATGCAATTATAGTGTATTGGAAATACATAGCTCCATCTATCTCATCATACATTTTTTTTCATATTTCTATATATGATATTATACAAACAATCATCTGATCAATCACGCATCATCATAACTATATCACAGAAAGAATTGATTGTATTTGTTAATAGGAATCTTCGAAAAAGTAGAGTTATTTTAAAATGACATTTTAGGTAACTCATAAAAGTTACATCAAGTTATAATATTACGATACCCAGTTTATGATTTATATGAACTTTCTAGCATGTAATACTTTTATCTTATATCTTATAAATCGAAAAATCAAGTATGAATAGTCCCGACAACTTTTTATCCAACACTTATGTGTTTTCTCTATGCATTAGTTGTTTTTGCTCTACTTATGATAACCTTTCTATGTTTAGGACGGTTTTCAATAAAATATAAATAGGCGTCAAGAATTAATGCATTCTCCGTTAAAAAGAGAAAAGAAAACCGAAATATGCTCTAGTCTAAACGACTATTTTCGATGTCATATCATATATAAATAGGCATAAAGAAAAAATGCTTGATTAGACGGATGAAATTTATGCATTCAACTCATATCATTAATACACTCTGTATATAAACGGTTTTCGATAAAATATATTTTGACAAATGTATGATTTGTCTGATTTGATAGTATCGTAATTTGAGTAAATTATATAAAAATATTTAGAAAAGATAATCCTTAATATTGCCTAATGATAAAGAAAAGAACCAAACATGCTTCAACCGTGAAATCAGGGAATGCAATTATGGTGAATTGGAAATGCATAACTTTATCTGTCCCATTATGCATTTTTCTTCATATTTCTATTTATAATATTATACAAACAATTATCTGTCCAATCATGTATTATCTATCCAATCGTTGTCTCCAACATCGCTTTCACAATCTATTCGAAGTTGGACAGATTTCTCGATAGTAATAAAATATGCAGTATACATCAAAATCTGATTCCAGAAAAGTAAGTATTATTTGTCATAGCAACCAAGTGGTGCATTTTCCAACAAAGTTCTTTTGACTACATGAGGTTGATAAAGGAATAAAGAGATAAAAACAATTAATGCATTCTCTGTTAAAAAGAAAAATTAAAGTCGAGTTATGCTTTAGTCTAAATGACTATTTCGATGTCATATCATGTATAAATTGGAATGAAGAAAAATACATGATTGGACAGATGAAATATATACATTTACAGCTCATATCATTATTGCACTCTGCATATAAACAGTTTTCAATAAGGTATATTTTGACAAATGTATGATTTGACTGATTTAATAGCATCGTAATTTGAGTAAATTAAATAAAAAAATATTTGGAAAAGACAATCCTTGATATTGTCTAGTGAAAAAGAAGACAACCAAACATGCTTCAACCGTGAAAACAGAAAATGCAATTATGGTGCATTGGAAATACATTGCTCCATCTATCCCATCATACATTTTTCTTCATATTTCTATATATGATATTATACAAACAATCATCTGATCAATCACGCATCATCATAACTATATCACAGAAAGAGTTGGTTGTATTTGTTAATAGGAATCTTTGAAAAAGTAGAGTTATTTTAAAATGACTTTCTACGTAACTCATAAAATTTACATCAAGTTATAATATTACGATACCCAGTTTACGATTTATATGAACTTTCTAACATGTAATAGTTTTATCTTATATCTTATAAATCGAAAAATCAAGTATGGATAGTCCCGACAACTTTTTATCCAACACTTATGTGTTTTCTCTATGCATTAGTTGTTTTTGCTCTACTTATGATAATCTCTTTATGTTAGGACGATTTTTAATAAAATATAAATAGGCTTCATGAATTAATGCATTCTCCGTTAAAAAAAGAAAAGAAAACCGAAATATGCTCTAGTCTAAACGACTATTTTCGATGTCATATCATGTATAAATATGCATAAAGAAAAAATGCATGATTAGACGGATGAAATATATGCATTCAACTCATATCATTAATATACTCTGTATATAAACGGTTTTCAATAAAATATATTTTGACAAATGTATGATTTGACTGATTTGATAGTATCTGTCACGCCCCGCTTCCCAGAGTACGCAAGATTTGGGCACGTGACACAGCCAACCATGCTACCTGTGGGTAGGAAGTATCCATCCACAGTCACATTACGGTTGTAAAGATATCAAGAACAGAAAAATAAACTAAACTAATACATGTCCAAATCCATAATAACAAGAATCAATAAACAATAAGTGCGGAAGCTAATGATCCAATACAATGAATAAACAGTATGTCCCATAATGCGGGCTCACATCTGGAAATGAAATGACAAAAATGAACTAAACTCTAAAGAACTCACAGTTCAGCCTGCTGGCTGAAGTACTCCTGCTCGGTCGACGACAAAGGTACGGAATCTGGGCCATGCAAAACCCAGACGTCAGCGCGTCATGATATCAAGTATAAAGCATAAACATGGTAATAAACAATGCAAGCATGAACATAAATAAAGCAGTAATAAGAGGTAACAAGCAGGGTAAGGTGCAGTGGTGACTAAACTGTCCTATCAGGTTTTCTACTCTATAGTCTTTGAAACCAATTGATGAATCGTCGGTGTAACTCAATAGTATCCCGTGCGTGCCCGGGACCACGGTCATAATTCTCGGGGCTGAGTCCGAGACGTGCCGCTAAGCAGTAAAAGGTAGTAGGATAGATGAGTGATGTCAGCATCAACACTCCGGAGCTGGCCAAGCCCGTAAGACTGATCAGAACAATGTATCGAACTGTTGAGTTACAAGTCGGTTTCACCTTTGATTTCCCCATACCCCCAAACTATATATGTCAGTCAGGTATTCAGTAGTCAAGGTCTAATGCCAACACAAGTCAAGTAACGGTAGGTCTGTCTGGATCGACAGCATGAATAGTTGGGTCCGTCGGCATTAGGCACGAGATCAGGTAACATGTCAGGTTACGTTCAACAGGTAGAGTCGATATGTACAGGGTGTTGTGTCCGGTGTATCAGTACAAGTGTCAGGTGTATCAAGATCGGTCAATATATATAATGCAATCAGGTATATGATGATAACAGGTATAGTAACAAATAATGAACAGTAGCAGGGAACAGCAATGAACAATTATTATTCTATGTGAACACAGTGATATTAGTATTCTCTTATTAATCCGGTTCACGCACCTTTGAGGTGCAAAAGCCACAAGGCGATCGACAATATCGATAATATGCGTAAGGGAGTTACAGTATTTGAACTAAATATAATAATTGCCTCATGAGAGGCTTTAACCAATGAAGTGAGGATGATCTAGCAATTTAGGCAAGGATGTGCCAGATTGGTTAATTAGTTAAGGCGTTGATTAAAAGCATACCGATTAACTACAAGTAACCACTACAATGGTTTAACATTACGGATGATTGTAATTGTCATCAAGTCGTGTGGTTATAACAGATAACATAATTATTAAGTTTGTAGCATGTTAAAGCAAGTATTCGGATACTTGCCTCGGCGGTTCCGCAAACCGAAACACGGATGCGATGTCGGCAGAAACTGCGATATGGAAGCACGGGCCACGGATCGAGTCTCGACAGAAGTCAACGGGGTCACACGGACCAGGGGACTTCGCTGGAGCGTCGGGTTCGTCAGACGGCACGGTCGGATTCCGGCAACGACAAAAGAGCGAAGTTAGCACTACGATACACATGCAAGATCAGCGGGGTTTGCACCAAAGGAAATAAAGGAATGCTTACAGAGGAGGAACAGGGGTAACTATGACGGGCCCGACGGCGATGGATCCACCGGCGGTGAACAGGAGGCGCGGCGAGGGTGCGGGAACGGCTGAACGGCTCGGGGTCGCTGGAAGGGGTGCTGCGGTGAGTGGGGAGGAGTGTGGTCGGCTCTGGTGGTCGTGGGAGAGAGGGAGGTGGTCGGAGGTGGTGTCGACGGGGTCGTCGGCGCGGTTTCCGGCGACCTGGAGATGGTGCAGGTGTGGGGCTCGGGTCTGAAGGTGGTCCGGCGAGGAGAGGAGGGGGTGACGGCGAGGTCTCGACGAGGAGGGTGAAAGGGGGTCGTGGGAGGCTTCGACGGTCGGAGGCGACGTCGACGGCGAGGTCGCGAGGGATGGAGACGGGGCCGGGGTTGCGTGCAGGTGCGGGAGAGAGGAGGAAGGAGGGAGGAGGAAGTCGCGGTTGTCGCGGAGGCGTCGCAGGCGGCGACGGCGAGGTCGCGGTGGCGACGGTGGTGAGTTCTGCGGTGAGCTAGGGTTAGGGTTTGCGTGGGTTCGCTCGTGGTGGGTTAAAGGGGAGGAGGCGGCTGCATGCGTAGGATTTAAAGAGGAAGAGAGAGAGAGAGATTGGAGAGAGAAAGAGAGAGAGATTGATGGAAGAGAGAGAGAGAGATATAGAAAGGGAGCGGGGCCCACGCGGGGAAACCAAGCTCTGTGATTGGTTGATCACGAGGGAAAATATTTGAGATTAAAAATTCTGAAGGATTTGAAGAGAGAGAGGCAGGTAAAGATTATATATTTCCTATATAGTTAGTTATATATATTAAATTGAAACGGGCCCTTTTTGGCGCGAAATGAAACATTTCCAAATCGCGCCCGGGTTGCGCCCAAATGTTCCAAATTCAAATTATAAGATTTTAAGCGGGTTCCAAATTTTGAAAAGAGGTGTTTAATGGTTAAAATGCATGCCCCCAAGTCGGACACTTGTACGCGCGCGTAGTCGCCTAAACCTGCCCGTTTAGCCAAACGGAACGGAATCTCGACACGCGGACGTTACCACGCGACTAGTGGCGACGAGTAGGCCAACATGGACATCTTAAATTTCATTTTCGGAGTTAAAATTTGTTATGTGCCAAAATGACTTAACCGGGTAAAATTTAGCAATAAACACCAGAAAATCAAGAAAATTGGAAATGAGTAACCACAACCCTCAACTAGTAATATACATAGTATTATTGGGCTCGGGTGTTACATCATACCCAACTACAAAAGAATTTCGTCCTCGAAATTCCAAGAATACAAGATAACTAACTACTGGAAAGGATGAGGGAATTTCTGCCGGATCTCGTCTTCTCGCTCCCAAGTAGATTCTCCATGCGATCGGTTCCCCCAAGAAACTAGCACAAGAGAGATAACCTTGTTCTTAAGAACCTTTTCTCTTCGATCCTTGATCTCGACTGGTCGCTCCTCAAAAGTCAGGTCCTCCCGACGGTCAACTCCGAATGATCCAAGACGTGAGTCTCATCACGAACATACCTCCGTAGTTGAGACACATGAAATACATCATGAACTCCTGCTAATGACGATGGTAACGCCAACCGGTACGATACCTCTCCGACACGCTCCAATATCTCGAAGGGTCCAACGAATCGGGGACTAAGCTTTCCCCGACTCCCAAATCGAATCACCCCTCTAGTCGGTGATATCTTCAGGAATACCAAATCGCCCACGGCGAACTCTAGAGGTCTTCTTGACGTGTCGGCCCAACTCTTCTGTCTGTCTTGAGCTGCCTTCATATGCTTTCTGATTGTATTCACCTTCTCAACTGTCTGTACCACTAAATCTGGCCCTAGCAACCTTCGTTCACCCACATCATCCCAACATACAGGTGAACGGCACTTACGACCATACAATGCTTCGAACGGGGCCATCTGAATTGTTGCTTGGAAGCTGTTGTTGTACGAAAACTCCACCAGGTGTAGATGATCTTCCCAAGAACCTTTGAAGTCCAACATGCAAGCCCTCAACATATCTTCAAGGGTCTGAATCGTTCTCTCTGATTGTCCATCAGTTTGGGGATGATAAGCTGTGCTGAACTTCAATCGAGTTCCCAAACTTTCTTGTAAACTCCTCCAAAAGTGTGATAAGAACCGAGTGTCCCGATCGGACACGATGCTTACCGGTACTCCATGCAATCTGACAATCTCCTGCATGTATCGCTCTGCCAAAGTCTCCGTTGATTGGCCAACCCGAAAAGGAATAAAGTGAGCTGCCTTGGTCAAACGATCGACAATCACCCCTACGGCACCGTTGCCCTTTGGACTCCGCGGTAAAGCCGTCACGAAATCCATGGTCATATGTTCCCACTTCCATTGAGGAATCGGAAGTGGTTGCAACAAACCAGCAACCCTTTGATGTTCAGCCTTGACTTGCTGACACACTAAGCACTCAGCCACGGAGCGAGCAATTTCCCATTTCATACCTTCCCACCAGAAATGCTGTCGAATATCTCGGTACATCTTTGTCCCTCCTGGATGTACAGAGTAAGCTGAACTGTGTGCCTCCTCCATAAGCTCTTCACGCACATCTCCTTTTGGCACACACACACGGCTACCATATCTCAACGAACCATCTTCATGGATCGGTTCGTAGTCCGGCTCCAACCTGCTCTCGAAACTTTTGTAGTCTAGGATCCTGCGATTGCGCCACTTTAATCTTCTCCACTAAGGACGATTGTACTTGCAACTGCATCAACTGTCCTGTAGCACTCGGTAGCACAACCTCCAAGTCAAATCTTCGAAAATCTGCAATGATCTCCTTCTGCGTAGTTAACACCTGAATTGCTGGTAACCGACTTAGTGCATCTGGTACGACATTAACTTTTCCCGGATGGTACTTAAGATTAGGGTCGTAGTCGGCCATCAGCTCCAACCATCTGCGTTGTCTCATGTTCAACTCCTTCTGAGTGAACACATATTTCAAACTCTTGTGATCCGTAAAGACTTCAACTCTCTCGCCCAGAAGGTAGTGTCTCCAAATCTTCAGGGCGAAGATCACGGCTGCAAGCTCCAATTCGTGAGTCTTCAGCTGTCTCGATGCGTAAGCGACGACTTTCCCATTCTGCATCAAAACACATTCCAATCCTTTTCCAGATGCGTCGCTGTGAATCACCAGTCCCCCCGAATCATCAGGTACGGTTAGGATAGGGGCGGTTATCAACTTCTGCTTCAACGTCTCGAAGGCCAATGCACATCCATCTGTCCAAACAAACGGTACCTCCTTACGCTTAAGCTTGGTTAACGGCTCAGCTAAACGAGCGAAGTTCTCCACAAATCTTCTGTAGTAACCGGCGAGTCCAAGAAAACTTCTTACCTCTGCAACATTCTTTGGAACAGGCCAATCTCGAACTGCTGCAATCTTCTCGGGATCAACGGCGATTCCATCGCCCGACACTTCACTTCTTCCAACTAGAATTTGCACTTACTCATCTTCGCCAATAATTTCTCCTGTCTCAGCGTCGGCAGTGCGATCCTTCTTCTTCACTAAGAGAACTGGAGTTCCTCACGGTGAGTTGCTACTTCGAAGCCATCCCTTCTCGAGTAATCCACTCACTGGTTTCTTAACTCTCACCACCTCTACTGGTGCCATTGCATAGTCAGCTTTTGATACTGGCGTTGCATCAGGATTAAGGTCAAACGCAAACTCCACATCTCGCTTCGGTGGTAAGCCCGAAATGTCTTCAAACACATCCATAATGTCGCGGACGACTGCCGGCTCTTCATCACTCTCCACTACCATAGCCGCAAGAACACTGTTCGTCGGCCTAGCCCTAAACTCGACTGGCCCGACCGAATCTCTTTCTCCAATGAAAGTAAACTTAGGATGTCCGGGAATCTGGAATTACCTTCCTTGCCCTATAGCCAATGTGGGCGTGGAAAGTGCCAGGAAAAATCCATCCTCAAGACAACCTCGTAGCTGCTCGTATCTATCACCAAGAAGTCTGCAAAAAGCTCCCGTCCGCAAACAACAACTGTACGATCTCTACTATCCTTACTAGCTATAATTCTCCCATTCCCAGTGTGTAGTTATAAATTTGGATGACATAAACAATGGGATGCTCCGAAATTAAGTAATGCCAAAGCGGGAAAACCATGAACGAGTAAATTACCTGAAACCAATTCTCCCGACGCCTTAGCTTCTTCCGTTGTCAACACGAACGCTCGAGCCTGCTGTGGTCCTTGAGTAAGCGGTTCCGGTCCTTGGAACGGTCCTTGCGGAGGCTTCTGAGTATCATCCTTTGTGCGAGGCTTCGACGGACAAGCATCAACGGTGTGATCTGCCGCTCCACATCTAAAACAAAGTCCCAGCCTCAAACGACACTCCCTTCGCACATGTCCGGGTTTATGGCAGTAACTACAGATCACGCTCCCCTTCCGATCACCCATACTGGTTTTCTTCATTGGTGCCACGCTGCGCCTGTTCACTGGAATACGTCTACGTACGGACGTGGGGTCCATTGTAAATGCTGGTTCCAGCTCGAGTTGTTCCTTTAGTTTCTCCAACAATCCCCTTATTACTCTTTGCCTGGCGGCTAAGACCGCATGCCCTGGGTCCATCTCCAAATCCTGATCGGCCATATCCCTGAAATCAAAGTACCCACATTAGCATGATGATAGTTTTCGAGTATAGATCAAGGCTAGAACTCCAAGATACTTAAATAGAGTGCCGCATTGTAGCTATGCCGCGGTATCATAGCCGCAATTACTTAACTCCACCCAAGTCGCCTAAGTCCTAGGGATAACAAGAAGTTAGGTTTTCAAGTTTGACAATGCAAAGTAAGTTTGCATGTCGACATGATCCGGAAGAATGATTCAAGGACGGTAAAACGGTCAAGGTGGCAGGACATGTTTCCTAATCACGGGTATTCTGATTTGTGTATCGGGTGCGATACCCAACTACAAAGAATCAACCCAACTAACCTATGGCTCTGATACCATAAAACCATGTCACGCCCCGCTTCCCAGAGTACGCAAGATTTGGGCACGTGACACAGCCAACCATGCTACCTGTGGGTAGGAAGTATCCATCCACAGTCACATTACGGTTGTAAAGATATCAAGAACAGAAAAATAAACTAAACTAATACATGTCCAAATCCATAATAACAAGAATCAATAAACAATAAGTGCGGAAGCTAATGATCCAATACAATGAATAAACAGTATGTCCCATAATGCGGGCTCACATCTGGAAATGAAATGACAAAAATGAACTAAACTCTAAAGAACTCACAGTTCAGCCTGCTGGCTGAAGTACTCCTGCTCGGTCGACGACAAAGGTACGGAATCTGGGCCATGCAAAACCCAGACGTCAGCGCGTCATGATATCAAGTATAAAGCATAAACATGGTAATAAACAATGCAAGCATGAACATAAATAAAGCAGTAATAAGAGGTAACAAGCAGGGTAAGGTGCAGTGGTGACTAAACTGTCCTATCAGGTTTTCTACTCTATAGTCTTTGAAACCAATTGATGAATCGTCGATGTAACTCAATAGTATCCCGTGCGTGCCCGGGACCACGGTCATAATTCTCGGGGCTGAGTCCGAGACGTGCCGCTAAGCAGTAAAAGGTAGTAGGATAGATGAGTGATGTCAGCATCAACACTCCGGAGCTGGCCAAGCCCGTAAGACTGATCAGAACAATGTATCGAACTGTTGAGTTACAAGTCGGTTTCACCTTTGATTTCCCCATACCCCCAAACTATATATGTCAGTCAGGTATTCAGTAGTCAAGGTCTAATGCCAACACAAGTCAAGTAACGGTAGGTCTGTCTGGATCGACAGCATGAATAGTTGGGTCCGTCGGCATTAGGCACGAGATCAGGTAACATGTCAGGTTACGTTCAACAGGTAGAGTCGATATGTACAGGGTGTTGTGTCCGGTGTATCAGTACAAGTGTCAGGTGTATCAAGATCGGTCAATATATATAATGCAATCAGGTATATGATGATAACAGGTATAGTAACAAATAATGAACAGTAGCAGGGAACAGCAATGAACAATTATTATTCTATGTGAACACAGTGATATTAGTATTCTCTTATTAATCCGGTTCACGCACCTTTGAGGTGCAAAAGCCACAAGGCGATCGACAATATCGATAATATGCGTAAGGGAGTTACAGTATTTGAACTAAATATAATAATTGCCTCATGAGAGGCTTTAACCAATGAAGTGAGGATGATCTAGCAATTTAGGCAAGGATGTGCCAGATTGGTTAATTAGTTAAGGCGTTGATTAAAAGCATACCGATTAACTACAAGTAACCACTACAATGGTTTAACATTACGGATGATTGTAATTGTCATCAAGTCGTATGGTTATAACAGATAACATAATTATTAAGTTTGTAGCATGTTAAAGCAAGTATTCGGATACTTGCCTCGGCGGTTCCGCAAACCGAAACACGGATGCGATGTCGGCAGAAACTGCGATATGGAAGCACGGGCCACGGATCGAGTCTCGACAGAAGTCAACGGGGTCACACGGACCAGGGGACTTCGCTGGAGCGTCGGGTTCGTCAGACGGCACGGTCGGATTCCGGCAACGACAAAAGAGCGAAGTTAGCACTACGATACACATGCAAGATCAGCGGGGTTTGCACCAAAGGAAATAAAGGAATGCTTACAGAGGAGGAACAGGGGTAACTATGACGGGCCCGACGGCGATGGATCCACCAGCGGTGAACAGGAGGCGCGGCGAGGGTGCGGGAACGGCTGAACGGCTCGGGGTCGCTGGAAGGGGTGCTGCGGTGAGTGGGGAGGAGTGTGGTCGGCTCTGGTGGTCGTGGGAGAGAGGGAGGTGGTCGGAGGTGGTGTCGACGGGGTCGTCGGCGCGGTTTCCGGCGACCTGGAGATGGTGCAGGTGTGGGGCTCGGGTCTGAAGGTGGTCCGGCGAGGAGAGGAGGGGGTGACGGCGAGGTCTCGACGAGGAGGGTGAAAGGGGGTCGTGGGAGGCTTCGACGGTCGGAGGCGACGTCGACGGCGAGGTCGCGAGGGATGGAGACGGGGCCGGGGTTGCGTGCAGGTGCGGGAGAGAGGAGGAAGGAGGGAGGAGGAAGTCGCGGTTGTCGCGGAGGCGTCGCAGGCGGCGACGGCGAGGTCGCGGTGGCGACGGTGGTGAGTTCTGCGGTGAGCTAGGGTTAGGGTTTGCGTGGGTTCGCTCGTGGTGGGTTAAAGGGGAGGAGGCGGCTGCATGCGTAGGATTTAAAGAGGAAGAGAGAGAGAGAGATTGGAGAGAGAAAGAGAGAGAGATTGATGGAAGAGAGAGAGAGAGATATAGAAAGGGAGCGGGGCCCACGCGGGGAAACCAAGCTCTGTGATTGGTTGATCACGAGGGAAAATATTTGAGATTAAAAATTCTGAAGGATTTGAAGAGAGAGAGGCAGGTAAAGATTATATATTTCCTATATAGTTAGTTATATATATTAAATTGAAACGGGCCCTTTTTGGCGCGAAATGAAACATTTCCAAATCGCGCCCGGGTTGCGCCCAAATGTTCCAAATTCAAATTATAAGATTTTAAGCGGGTTCCAAATTTTGAAAAGAGGTGTTTAATGGTTAAAATGCATGCCCCCAAGTCGGACACTTGTACGCGCGCGTAGTCGCCCAAACCTGCCCGTTTAGCCAAACGGAACGGAATCTCGACACGCGGACGTTACCACGCGACTAGTGGCGACGAGTAGGCCAACATGGACATCTTAAATTTCATTTTCGGAGTTAAAATTTGTTATGTGCCAAAATGACTTAACCGGGTAAAATTTAGCAATAAACACCAGAAAATCAAGAAAATTGGAAATGAGTAACCACAACCCTCAACTAGTAATATACATAGTATTATTGGGCTCGGGTGTTACAGTATCATAATTTGAGCAAATTAAATAAAAATATTTAGAAAAGATAATCCTTGATATTGCCTAGTGATAAAAAAGAGAACCAAACGTGCTTCAACCGTGAAAGCAGGGAATGAAATTATGGTGAATTGGAAATGCATAGCTTTATCTGTCCCATCATGCATTTTTCTTCATATTTCTATTTATGATATTATACAAACAATTATCTGTCTAATCATGCATTATCTATCCAATCGTTGTCTCCAACATCGCTTTCACGGTCTATTCGAAGTTGGACAAATTTCTCGATAGTAATAAAATATGCAGTATACATCAAAATCTGATTCCAGAAAAGCAAGTATTATTTGTCATAGCAACCAAGTGGTGAATTTTGCAATAAAGTTCTTTTGACTACATGAGGTGATAAGGGAATAAAGAGATAAAAACAATTAATGCATTCTCTGTTAAAAAGAAAAATTAAAGTCGAGTTATGTTTTAGTTTAAATGGCTATTTCGATATCATATCATGTATAAACAGGAATGAAGAAAAAATACATGATTGGAAAGATGAAATATATACATTTACAGCTCATATCATTATTGCACTCCGCATATAAACAGTTTTCAGTAAGGTATATTTTGACAAATATATGATTTGACTGATTTAATAGCATCGTAATTTGAGTAAATTAAATAAAAAATATTTTGAAAAGACAATCCTTGATATTGTCTAGTGAAAAAGAAGACAACCAAACGTGCTTCAACCGTGAAAGCAGGAAATGCAATTATGGTGCATTGGAAATACATAGCTCCATCTATCCCATCATACAATTTTCTTCATATTTCTTTATATGATATTATACAGACAATCATCTGATCAATCACGCATCATCTATCCCATCGTTGTCCTGAACAACGCTTTCACAATCTATTCGGAGTTGGACAAATTCCTCGATAACAATAAAATATGCAGTATACATTAAGATCTGACTGCAGAGATGCACAAGTATGACCCTTTCCAGATAGCTGATAACATAACTCATCTAAACTAAACACAACAGAATGGTACCCATTTGTTATGAAGGCATGAAGCTGCAAAATATGTTGAATCTTATAAGTCAATATCTCTTTTGGAAAAATGATAAGCGAGAACGCATTAAGTAAACCTAGTTAGTGATAAATCTAAAATTTGTTTAAAAGTATAAAGTTCGATTAAGAGTTTTCAAGATGATCTTGAAATTTTGGAATCTAAATTTTTTGAGTAAACAAATAAATTGGGCGAGAGGAGGTTCTCATGGAAATAGAATTCTAAATCATATATTTCTATAGATTTTTACTTAGTAACTAAAAAGATCCTCTATATGCATAGACAATGTGTAACATAAACCAATTTAAAATTAATCTGAGGCATGCTAATAATTTGTTTCATTCAGCAATTAAGAATTATTGTTTTCTTAGAAGAAGACATGCACAAAAACCTAGTAAAACACAATTTAAACATGAATGTACAACTGCTTTACCAAAACCCTAAATTTAAATGCAAACGACATTTAGAACTCTACTGTTCTTAGTTAAGAACCATAAAATTTCGTTCATATGCTAATACCATACCAAAACTTTAGCCTTTCAACTATACCAAATATTCGATCATCTAACAAAACCATAATCTAAATTAATGCAATCCACATCATCACTTATATATTGAAGATTTTTCTATATTTCAACTAAGACACATTTACATAAGAAAACCCCAACCTAAATTACTGTATATTCTACTTTGTAGCCTATATATAGATTGATCACCTCATAACCCTTACCATCTTCACTCTCATATCCGGTAGCTAAATGGAAGATCACCTCTCACAAATGCAACTTCCCAATCAAAATCAACCACAGAGAAGAACAACTCGAGGCTCCACCGGATACTTAGGCGTCCGCAAACGTAATTGGGGACGATATTCAGCAGAAATCCGAAACCCACACACCAAAAAAAGGCACTGGTTAGGCACATTCGACACGGCTGAGGGTGCCGCTATAGCTTACGATCTCTATTCGATATCGTTCAGTGGGCCTGAATAGGCAAGGACCAATTTTGTTCATTACTCGGGTTTTTCCAATTCCCATGCTTCTTATTCACCGCCTCCTCCACCGCCGCCATCAGAGGAGTTGATCGTGAATGACAGTCTTCCTTCGATGTCGTTCAATGGATCTGAAGGGGTGAGAAACAATTTTCATTATCTGGGTTTTTCCAATGACCGTGTTTCTTATTCACCGCCTCCTCCACCGCCACCGTCGCCAGAATCAATGGAGATTTATGGAGATTTGGATGAGAAGAAAGACGATGAATCTATGACCATTGCGGCTATCTTGCAGACCTTTGGACAATCAAAAGATATTTCTTCTTTTTATATATGAAGAACTTAATGATTATTGTTTGACAACTTTGTATTGGAGAACCCACACCACTCAATGATTGAGTGTTCTAGTTGTTGGTGGTGTTGCTGATATCTTATCTATAATATGAATTTTCTTTCTATCTCATTTTACTTTTTTGGGGATATTGCAATCATAAGTTTTTAAGTATATTTTATGCGTGGAACATATTTTCAGATCCATTTATCATAAGTACATGATTTGTTTTAAAATGTTAAGATGAATTAGCTTTATTTTAGCGATTACTTAATGGAATCATAAGTATAAGATAGTTATGTTATTAATGATAATGTATTTTGATAAATTGAGGGGTTCAAGCTAGTAAACTAAGGTTCTAATTTGAACTATAGAATTTTTTTCCAAAAAGTATATTGATAAATACCGAGAAGTTTCCTTCACAGACAAAAGAGGACAACAATCGTTTGGAGATAATGTAACTTTTAAGGCACAAAAACACACGATATCAAAAATATTGTTTAATGGATTTGTTACAAATTTTTTCAAATGGAAAATTTAACAGAACAAACACAATTTCAAAATATTTCATGATTTTCATTAAAAAAATGTGTTAGAAGATTTTAGAATAATAAAGGAACTATTAACCATATTTTATTGTCATACAATTTTATATATTTTTGATTGGAAAAAATGAAATTCCAGAAATACCAATACTTAGATCTATTTACTGTATTTATGTTTTTCAGCGTTTGTTATCTTTACTCTATTTGTAATAATTTCTCTGTGCTGATCATTACTTGTAAAATTCTGTTACTTTTTCTTTCCTTATTTGGATAGACTATTGAAACTTTCTAGGCTTATAATAATGTAACGGTTGTTAGTTGTATATAACAACTATTTGGAGATAAGACAACTCTGAAGACACAAAAACACACACTTCAAAGATATTGTTTAAGTGGAGATATGGAGTTACGAATTAATTCTAGTTTGCATACGCCATTAGATATCTATTATAACTAATTGTTTAATTGAGGGTTTTGGAATATGATATTGTGTAATTATATTCTCCCATAATACAGAGTTTTAAATGCATTCTGATAGAACTTTATGCTCATCCTGAAATTAAAAACTCAGAGTCGCATGCTATTATTGATTAAAAAGTATATTATAAATTATCATCACCCTATATGCCCGCAATATGAATAAAAGCAAGTATAATTTTGCCCAGACTGCACCATTATACTTCGCTTGCATTTAGAATATATATAACATAGTTTATCGAGAAACATGTAAGAAACTGTGGTATTAACTATAAAATCCAGAACCGATATAGAATTATAGAGTTTTTAATCTTAATTAGTTTTCTCTTCACTTTCTTGGCATTTTTTTAACGAAACTGGGAAAGCCCGGTTATTTTATTAAAAAATAATAGATTTTGTGAGCCAGGCCCAATACATCAACGCCCAAATATGGGTTATACATACATATGAAGAGAGTTGGGGGTTTATTAAATAGATCGAGAGAGGCGAAAGAGAGAGAAAAATATCCGCTCTCTCTATTTCTCACTTTTTCTTTTAAATGAAAAAATAACCCAATATCTCAATTTTCTTCTTCTTTCCACCATTTTATTTGTAAATCATTGCAATCTTCACTTTCTTGCCATTAAAAAGGTTTTAATCAAAATTTT
This sequence comes from Agapanthus africanus, assembly GCA_030015575.1. Taxonomy (NCBI): domain Eukaryota; kingdom Viridiplantae; phylum Streptophyta; class Magnoliopsida; order Asparagales; family Amaryllidaceae; genus Agapanthus; species Agapanthus africanus. Next base: position 437,558,023 of record JASDDO010000004.1, read on the forward strand.
GATAAATAAAGAAGCTCTTTTTTTCTCAAACGGTCTTCCAATTTATATTTTTTTAAAATTAAATCGGGAGTAGACCCAGCTGAATTTTATTAAGAAAAATATTAAGTGGGCTTTAGCCCATACACCATGACCCTTAAAAGAGATATATATACATCGCGGGAATTAGGGTTCCCGTAGAAAAACCTAGCGGCAGAAAATATCTCCATCTATCTTTTTCTTCATGGTCTTCGCCCCATTCCAACTCCAAAGTTTACAAATTTCCACCAGTCTTCAAAAATCTTTTTAGTAGATCTGATCTCTCCACACCGATATCACTCATCTCTCCTTTTCTTCGTCCGTTTCGCCTCACCCTAACTTCAGATCTTAAAATTTTTCATTATTTTTCAAGAGTATTTTGAGATATCTGAGCTTTTCAATCTTGGTAACTATATAGGTAAGCATAAAATGGGCAAAAACACTTGGCTTGCTAAACTTTTTTTCGTCTCCAGTATTGTGATTATCAGATCCAGTCTCTACTCTTAACGATTTCTCTTCTAAGCAACCAAATTACAAAATTCCACCCGTCTTCGAAAATCTTTTTAGTAGATCTGATCTCTCCACACCGATATCATTCATCTCTCCTTTTCTTCGTCCGTTTCGCCTCACCCCAACCTCAGATCTTAAAATTTTTCATTATTTTTCAAGAGTATTTTTAGAGATCTGAGCTTTTCAACCTTGGGAACTATATAGGTAAGCATAAAATGAGCAAAAACACTCGGCTTGCTAAATTTTTTTTCGTCTCTAATATTGTGATTATCAGATCCAGTCTCTACTCTTAACGATCTCTCTTCTAAGCAAACAAATGCCCAACCTTGAGGCTTTTTGTGATTTCTCCTGCTTTATAAATCATTAGATCTGTACTTTTTCTCAACAATTTTTTGACGCTAAAATCAAAAATGCAAACTTAAACTTCAGAATTTCAGAATCCGCAAAGAAAATCCTCAAAGCCGACATTTTTGACTCTAAGAACTAATTTTTATTCTCCTCGGCTTAATAAAACTTGATTTTTTATTTTTGCAGCATTTTTCGTGCTACCCAGTTTCCTAATCAAAGAAAAAAAGAAACTCTTTGCTTCATTCTTCTCAATCTCGGCAGGTGAGATAAATCCAACTTTATAAATATTTTTATCTCCTCTAGAAAAGGTAAGTAATTATTTAGAATTTTCAAATCATGTCTACTCTAGTTTTTTTGATTCTTCATTGTTTGTCCCTGTCTTTTATTGTTGGGATACTGATGATACTTGTTTTTGGATTAATCTTTCTTTGGATTACTCGTAATGATGGTAAGCGTAGTGATGCTCATCGCAAGGATAGTAAAAAAAAAAGTTAATAATTATTATTTGCTTGCTAGATGAGAGGATGTGGTTTAAAGGATTGGTTTTGATTTCTCACAATTCTTTGATCTAACTTTTTAGAGAATCGAACTTGAATTCGGTCATGGGCAAGATAATCGCATGGGTTTCCAAATTACTTCGTCAATCTGTATTTATATATTTTTCAATGTTTAGTGTCTTTACTCTACTTGTAATAATTTCTATGTGTTGAGAATTGCTTATAAATTTCTGTTACTCTTTCTTTCTTTATTGGGATATACCATTGGAACTTTCTAAGCTTATAATAATGCAACAGCTGCTAAATGTGATTGATGACAAAAGATTGTCATAAACACCCTTATAATAACCACAACTCCACACATAATTATACAATATCATACTGAAATACCGGAAGCAATAATACTTAATTAAACATCATTATATAAATACCCTAATCTTAGTACTAATCTTCACCATCAACTTCTCCAGTTGGCTCCAACGCTGGGGCTTTATAAAATTGGCGGACAACCCTTTCCAGACTATTGACGGTAAATCCTCCACTTTGGATAAATTTATGATTATTATTAGTCACTCTTATCTTTATCTTATATGCAATAGATGCACACTTATCAAGATGTTTCTCATAGTCATACGAATCTTTACTCTGCATCAACGGAAAAAAAAATTGTTAGACATACATTGATTATTATGTTGCAATTGAAATTATTTTAACAATCTATGTCATACCGATGAATAAAGTTGCATCATATCATCCAATGGATAATGGAGAAGTGTCTGAGCATGCTGATCAAAAGCTACAATATTTGTTTCATCAGTTTTGTCCTCAATTCTTGCTTTAATTCGGTACCTACACTATGTATATATTGATCAAATAATATGTATTAATTTTATTCAGCAACCTATAAGGTTCTTTAAAAAATACCTTTTCCTAGAATCCGACCCTATATGCCCACAATCCGAATAAATGCAAGTATAATTTTGCCCAGGCTGAACCTTTACACTTCGCTTGCATTGAGAACATACATCATAGCATGGTTCATCGGGAAAGATGTAAATAATTGTGGCATTAACCATAAAATCCAGAACCTATATAGAAAAATAGAGATAAACAAACCCTTTTAATAAAACAAAAATATAAAAATATAACTTACTTTAGATTATATGCTAAATACATGTTAATATTAAATTATATATCATATATATTACATATAAATTATCATTTCATACCGTATTAGGTGGAGGACAAATTCTTGTTTCATTGATTAGATGTTCAATGGTACACGTTTCTACCATCTGATTTGTATTATTGCTGCTGCTTCCTACTTGTCTCGAATACCCAATTTGCTTTGTTGGCAGATCAAATCGAACCCTAAAAGTATGATACTCTTATCAACATTGCCTTTAACAAATGTAAAAATATATACTCGAAATATAATAAATATATGATATACTACTATCTCATCAGCCGTTCTGCTTCGGGGATACCATCGGCTTTAAATCTCATTTTCGTAAAGCCTGTTGTTTCTAACATGTAACTTCCTATAATTGTATCATTTACCATATTAATAATGCTACACTTGTAAAAACTTAATAACTATTGATAACCACTAAACTTTAATTTTATTTTTAAAATAACAAAAATTATATGGGTGCAAGTAAAAAATTTACCTCTGAATTCTTTTGCACGCACACCTATCGTGGCAATTAAGAAACTATCAGTGTATCCTTTCCCAAAAATACCCATGTACTTTGTCAGAAAATTCTCCCAGATCGTTAAAGTGACCGGTTTCTCGTAACAACCATCATCAATGAGTGATACTTCAACTAATTTACTTGTACCTCCAGACTTTAAAGAGATTATACGTTCATGGCTCACATCAACGACATATCCTACTATATCTGCAATTCACATAATGAATATAAAAGGTCATGAATATATATATGTTGTAATGAGTTATAGTAAAAATTAAAAAGCTTAACGGTTATGAGTACACATTATCTTACCATAAACACATTCAAGCTTACGCGCAAGATCGCGTATTTTGCACAACTTTTTAAAATGGTAAGTACGGCCAGCCGATATTTCTTTCACAGAAACTTCATCAACCTCTGATTGTCTTGTCAATGATAATTGCCATCTGTTTTCCAAAACTTTAATAGATTTACCGGTTATCAAAGTCACAACATTTTTTATCACGTATACTTTATCAACGAATATTATGTTTTTCCATTTGTCAGCATATAGATCATCAACTAACACCTCTCGTTCAGCGCCCTGCATAAAGCCGTAAATTAATATTTAAATAATAAATTTTACGTTGAAAAGATAACTGCTGTTATAAACAACAACTCACTTGTTCGTCTCTAGCCACAAATGTAAGCGAGTTTGATGACTTTGCATACAATCGACCATACCACAATCGCGTAATACGTACCTTAATATTATACAATTTACCTCGTTCTACAATTTTTTCAAAAACGGTGATCTCTAAAGGTGTAGGTAGCATTTTCTTCTTACTTTCTGGATAAGATTCGTCAGAAATCAAAGTCGATAGATTCTTCTCTTTCTTTCTTTTGCTTTCATGTTGGCTATTGGTTTCTTCGTCTTTTAGTATAAGAAAATACGTTAGTAAAATTAGAACGAAGTTTTTTTTACAATAAATAAAACAAATAATCGGTATACACATACCGTTTTTATAATCCTTCTTTAAAGGAGTCACAGGACCAATTTCTTTTTTACTACTTTCACTTTGTCTCCATGATCCTTTTGCTCTCTTACTTGCAAATTTTCCTTTGTTTTCACCTGCACAATGAGCTTGAATATTACCAATATCACAGTCGTCACGATCCTCCAAATCTGAAACTGACATGCACAATAAAATATAAGTAATTTATTAAAATTCAAATATAATAAAATATAAAATTTGAAATAATATTGTAGGAGCTCATACCTTTTTTTGACTTATGAACCAGTTTAATTTTTTTCCCACGTTTATTCAATATTTTCTCTCCTTTTAAAACGTCATGCTCTCTTTTCCGAGATTTCTTATCATTGATACATTTATTTTTTATTTCCCCAATGGTAAGATTAACACCATCACGGTCATCCCCTCCTTCATTACTACTGTATTGATAATTGACCCCATCTTCAAAATTTTCAAAAAGAACAGACTCTTCATTTAAGAATATATTTCCATCACAATCATTTGAATTAATCTTTTCCATCCTACACAGAAAATAGAAAAAAAAAATCAATAACAATAAACATCACGATATAAAAAATCTGACAAAAATAAATAGATCAAGTGAATGCATATATTATATAAAATTTAATGTAAGAACTACATATATACAATAAATGAAATCGAGTATTAATTCAATATTGGAAAGCAACACTCTGATTTAAAAATAAATTTATTGTAAAAGTATATTTAAATCAAAGCGATACTTTCCAATATTGGGATTAATACTCGATTTCATTTGTTGTGTATATAGTTCTTATGTATCTTTACCTATAGTTCTTATGTATCTTTACCTTTGTGAGAACGCTCTGTAGAACTTCTTTATAAACAACATTTTGTGTACAATTTTTTGGAATGTCAATTTGTTCTTCTAGAAAAACTTTTAAGGATGAAGCGGATCTAGCTCTTGAGAATGCAATATACAATTGCCCATGACAAAAAACTGGTGTACGTAGATATAGTCCAACTTTTCCCAAGGTTTGTCCTTGACTTTTGTTTATAGTCATAGCATAAGCAACACGAACGGGAAATTGACGCCGTTTAAGAACGAAAGGGAGATCTTCATTATCACTTGACATAATTATTCTTGGGATTGCCACACATTTTCCAATATTTGTACCAGTCATGATTTCTGCTTTTATGACCCTTTCACCTAACTGTTTAATAATAAGACGTGCGCCATTACATAAACCAATACTTTGATCTAAATTACGAAGTAGCATAATCGGTGTATTTACTTTAAGCTCAAGCGAATGAGGAGGCAATCCAGAGCATATCAACGAATTTAAAAATTCCGTTGTATGTAAAAAATCATTGCAAGCAGAATCATCAGCAACAGAAACCTTCGTGTCTGCACTCAAGTAAATCCGACTTTCTTCATTAATTTGAGATATGACTTTCCTATTAATTTCATCAACTTCTTCATTTCTACATGCAAGTATTGCTCTTGATTCCAAATACCACGGATTTTGATAATTATCATTTAAATCTGTATATATTTCATTTATTAATCCACTAATACCAAGTCTGTGATTAGATAACATTGAATCCGGAATCTCTATCCAATTATCATCACAATCGTTGCCCATTTGAATTCCTTTAACATCACTATTACCAATATCGATTAGCCATTTTGCAAAATTTTCGCTGTCTTCTTCTGACCTCGTATTCGTATGAACACGCATATTTTTTGTCAGTATAAACAGCTCACATTGATCCCATAGATATGATTTATGTAATGTAGCGGACACAATTTGTTGTCTCCTACCTTTACGGACGACTGGTAAAATCTGTCGAAAATCACCACCAAGAACAACAGTCTTTCCACCAAATGGTTTATTCTCAAGTTGTGGATTAATATTAGATAGAATATCTTTGAAAGTTCGATCTACGGCTTCAAATGCAAAGCGATTTATCATCGGAGCTTCATCCCAAATAATCAGTGTTGTTTTTTTGATTAGAGAAGAAAGATTAGATTGGCGAGATATTGCGCAAGATGAAAACTCATGAAGATCGATAGGAATTTTGAATCTTGAATGTGCTGTACGTCCTTCCGGTAGTAACAAAGAAGCAATGCCAGAAGATGCAACTGCAAGAACGATTTGTTTCTTACTACGCAACTTCGCTAAAATTGCATTCCATAAGTATGTTTTGCCAGTTCCACCACCTCCATACACAAAAAATAGCCTTTCAATATTTTTTTCGCACGAATTTATAACCGCATCAAAGATTTTTCTTTGTTCATCATTTAAACCACATTCCAATTCAATAGATTTTTTCGACAACTTAAAAGTATCATAATTTAGCTCCTCAAATATCAATCTATTGTTCTTGTTTAAATTGCTAGGAGAGGGTATCGGCATAAATGGAAAATCTCTCAAGCTTTTATTATTATATGACAAAATCACATCTATATCATGAAGCGCAAAATCTCTTAATTGTTCGTTACCGAGTACAATTTTTAAATCAGGATGCAAATTTTCCAAACGTCTTTCATAATCATCACTCATGGCCTCCCAATGTAAATCCCATAGTTTTCGAGGATTCATAACTTCGTTAAAAAGTAACATCGTGCAAAACATGCGACGAAGTTGATTAGCCGTAGCCCACTTAGACGCTTCTTGGAGTGCTAAGTTCCATTCATTATCATCATCAAGAAGTCCAAGTGCTATACATGCTGCCTTATAAGTTTCATGTTCAACACCATCAATTGTTCTCATATCAATAAAATTAATCCTTCTTTTCACTATTGTCAACAACATCCTGAAATAATATCTTTCACCAGCGGCAGGATGTGCATAAGGTAATCTACCTATCGTTTTCCTTCTTTTTCGTTGCTTCCAACATAATTTTTTTTGTCCCAAACAAAATGATTTGGAAACTCAACATAAGTATAGTTTCTTGCATGAGGAAATTTAAGATTCATGGTAAACCATTCAATTAACATTGTTTTATTAGCTCGCTCAGACTCCATTATTTCTTGAACGGTTCCATCTTCTCTAAAAAAAACCATTTGTTCACCGAAAAGATGATAATGCAACCGTTCAACGGCAGGATGACGTTTATTTATTTTAAATTCAAAAAGCCTCCATGAAGCTTCAGATGCTGCAATATATCTAGAATCTAAATATAATTTGACCTCGTCATACCTTTCGACCACATTTTGATGAATGATAGCTGTTGCAAAATCAGATCCTTTATGCACATATTTAAATAAATATTTTATTGCTCGTCTATGATTGCATATTTCAACATTAATATGTGATCGATATTTCAGTAGCAGATTTGCATTATAAGGCACAACCCAACTGTTGTCAATATCCTTTCCATCTACCGTGTAGGATCTTGATTTGCGTCTCCGGTAAATTGCATATCCCTTTTCATCAATAATAGTATGGTCATTGAATATTTTAGGGAATTTTTTTGAGCATTTATTATTTTTCATGCAAACACATTTTGGATTATGTGTACCACATGGTCCATGAATCATATAGGTAACTACCAAATCATGAAGTAAAGGTTCCATTTTAATGTCAGGAAGCTCAGCTCTAATTAAATTATCAATATCCTTTGCGAGTTTTATTTTTTTTGAACTTTCCAATGTAATAAGGATATGAGAATGTGGTAATCCTCTTTTTTGAAATTCTACCACAGATAGATCTACAAATGAAAAATTAAACTTTTAAATAGAAACATATAACAATATACAAAATATATATCAACAAATAATGAAAATAACCTACCAGAAATTACTCGTCCAAAATATTTATGTTTAATCAAATCATCAAGAAGCTGCATAAGTTTTAAGTGAAAAACTCTGGCAACAATATCAGGCCTATCAGATGCACTTTGACCACCAGCAATCAATAAAAAATCATGTATTTCTTTCCAATTAGGATTGCATGTAAAAGTAATGAATAAATCCGGAGGCCCGGCCCATGCACAAATTGCCATAGCATCTTGATAGTTTTGAATCATGTATCGTGGACCTCCAGTAAAGGATGAAGGCAAAATGATTTTTTTACCAATTGTGTGAGCATCATTATCACCATCGTCAACAGCATCCTGCAAGCCTTGATATAACTCACATCGTAAAGTTTTTTGATTATTACGAATCCATCCAAGACGATTCCCTTCAACAGACGCATAAGCATCAACTATATATTGCTGTAATAATTTTCCATCTCTCAACAACGTTGTTCCTTCATGACAACGCTGTTGTAACCTAAATGCGTAAAAGTCCTTCATTGAAACTTTATTCCTTTTTCTTTTCGTATTGTTACCTTCAATATAATTATGCCAACTATCTTCTCCATATGGGAATAATAAGGGATATTGCAATGGCATGTATGCTGGATGAATCTCACTAATTCTTTGATATCCCTTTTTTCGATCGTTGACAATAACATCTCGAGTAGACGAAGGAAAAAATTCATCATCAATCATCAGAGCAGCTATTTCTGTTGAATTTGGTTTATTATATTGTTGACCCTTATAATTTCTATCCTCAAGAATGCGCAAACTAAACTCTTTATCCTTATTATTCTCATACCAATCACCCACGCATCGAAATTTCTTAACATATTTGTTGTATTTATCCAACATTTCCTTTAAACTTTTCACAGTTTCTGAATCATATTCCGTAGCATTACAATTATCTCCAATAGATGCAATTCGATTTTCAATTTCATGCTCGGTATCATATATATAAAGCTGTGCATATTTAGGTCGACTTCCGATAGCCGGTAGCAATGAACCTATTCTATGATAGTTTTGTCCATGAATTCGAAATGTATATGGTCCCCTTCCTTTCAAAATTTGATAATCTATTTTTGCACCAATAGATGTAAAAGCAAACATAGAGTTGAACGAACGAATTTTTTCCCGAAATTGTTTAGCTTGTTCAGAAACATTTTGATAGTTCAATAAAGAGTCTAGCATTTCAGGTGTCTTCTCAAGAAGAGGCAGAGAAACTTTTCCACTCTTACAACAAAGTGAATAATTTATTTTTTTCTTATCATTAGTTCTAACCTTTTCTTCTTTCCATACAATTGCATCACATCTAGAACATTTTTCAGTAGGAGGTCCTAAATAATGGAAACGACTACGCCAATCTGTTAAATAATTATCATTAAAACTTTCTTATCATGTATCATTATAAGACATACATTAGAATTTAATCAGCAATAAGAAAATGTAATATATTATATTATTATATTTATAGAGGGTTTTATTTAAAATAATCTTATATCTTTTAAAACATGTAGAATGTTTGTAAATCAAAAAAATTAAAAAAATTTAAGTTTTTTTGAGTAATATGTTCTTTAAATATAATTAATATCAAACATTCAAGTAAAATTAGATAAAACTTTGTGTTTTATAAGAATATATAATGAGAATGAAGCGTGCTCTTACTATCATTATCGTTTTTTTGACTGCATGACAAATCTTGATGAATATCTTTATTAACTATATGATGATCATTCAAAAAGCCCACTTCCGTAGAATGATACAAAACGGTATCATCTTCCATCAAAGATGTGTTGCATTCAACATTGGTAGAAAAATTAGGAATTTGTTCTAATGGTCTTTTGAAGTGCGGGATACCAAAATCAAATGCCTCTCGCTTTCGCTTGAAAGAAAATTCATCATTTTTAGTATTAGTGTTGGATGACTGTTTTTTTTGATATCTTATTCTTTCACGTTCACGTTTACGTTGTTTTTGTGCTTCTGATAACGGCTTGCGAGTGTGTTTTGATTTATTCCCATGCATAGCTAAATAAAAGACAAAAGATAATATCACAATAGAAACAATTATAGAGATCAACATAAATGATTAACTAACAACAATAAATATGTCACATCATTTATTAATAATTTAAATGGAAAACTGTACAGATACCAATAGGAATTTAAATTTAGAGAACAAATAATTTACTTGTACATATACGCATAAATAAATAAAAATATTGAATATTGAATTTTTCGAAAAATAGATTTTTTGTTACCTTAGTTTTTACTCCAATTTTGTTGTTGACCAAATCAAACGAACGCTTTCCTGCAAATGGAAAAAAATATCAATTCAAGTCAAGTATTGCATTAATAATGACAACTTTTAAAAATATTCCTATCAGTTAAAAAAATACTAAATGAAGAATGAAAAATAATACGTTGAAAAAGAAAAGTTTAGTTATGGAAAAAAAGTTTAGAGCAAACCATCCTGATTGATGATCATATATGTTGAAGAAGAAAACAAAGAAAGACATAAAAATACTTACTGAAAATATGGTGCTTTGAAACGATCCAAGCCAAGGATTTAAGTTTCAAAAGTGTTGGAAAATCCAGAATTTGGTAAGAATGGGATCTCTCTTTTTCTCTATTTTCTCTTTTGTCAATATTTTCCCTTTTTCTTCAAGTGAGAAAGAAGATGAAAAACGCTGGATTAAATAGGGGAAAGAGATGACGAGGCATGACGTCAATAGGAGGTGGAAACAAAAACAAATTCAATCATTTTTATTTTTTTAAATTTCTGATAAAATATTTTGGTTTTACCATATGAATTTATTTTATTTACTATGTCTCATCACTACTAACGTTTTTATTTTTCTACCGCCCTTTTACATCTGGTAACGTGTCTCTCTTCTTCATTACATCAGCACTATTTTTCTACAGTCGATCGTGACTGATTTCTTTTTCTGTCAAATCATTTTCTGTCAAATCACGGTCAATATTAACGTCACTGTTGTTCTGCAGTCCGATGTCCTTTTTCTGTTAAATCACGGCCAATATTAACGCCACTGTTGATCTGCAGTCCGTCATGACTGATGTCCTTTTGCTGTCAAATCATGAATAACGTTGACATCACTGTTATTCTGCAGTCCGTCATGGCTGATGTCTCTTTCCTGTCAAATCATGAATAACGTTAACGTTACTGTTGTTCTACAGTCCGTCATGACTAATGTCATTTTTCTGTCAAATCGTTACCAATGTTCGGGTTACTATTTTTCTACAGTTCGTCATGACTATTGTCCTTTTTCTGTCGTCAACACTATTTTGCTACAGTCCATCATGACTAATGTACGTTTTCTGTCAAATCATGAATAACGTTGACGTTACTGTTCTTCTACAGTTCGTCATGACTAATGTCCTTTTTTGTCAAATCGTTACCAATGTTCAGGTTACTATTTTTCTACAGTCCGTCATGACTATTGTCCTTTTTCTGTCGTCTACAGTCCATCATGACTAATGTACTTTTTCTATCAAATCATGTCAAATGTCAACGTTACTATTTTTCTACAGTCCGTCATAACTATTGTCCTTTTTCTGTCATCGGCACTATTTTTCTACAGTCGATCGTGACTGATGTCCTTTTTCTGTCAAATCATTATCAATGTTCAGGTGACTATTTTTCTACAGTCCGTCATGACTATTGTCCTTTTTCTGTCATTAGCACTATTTTTCTACAGTCTATCATGACTGATGTCCTTTTCCTGTCAAATCATGAATAACATTAACGTCACTGTTGTTCATGACTGATGTCCTTTTCTGTCAAATCATGAATAATGTTAACGCCACTGTTGTTCTGCAGTCCTTCATGACTACTGTCCTTTTTCTGTCAAATCATGAATAACGTTAACGTCACTGTTGTTCTGCAGTCCGTCATGACTACTGTCCTTTTTCTGTCAAATCACTACCAATATTCAGGTCACTATTTTTCTACAGTGCGTCATTACTAATGTCCTTTTTCTGTCGTTACCTTTTTATGTCAAATCACTATCAATGTTAACGTCACTATTTTCTACAGTCTATCGTGACCAATGTTTTTTCCTGTCAAATCAAGACTAATGTTAAGTTCATTATTTTCGTATCGTTAACACTATTTTTCTTCCATCGTGACCAATGTTCATTATCAAATCATGAATAACATTAACGTCACTGCTGTTCTGCAGTCCTTCATGACTGATGTCCTTTTTCTGTCAAATCATGAATAACGTTAACGCCACTGTTGTTCTGCAGTCCTTCATGACTGATGTCATTTTTCTGTCAAATCACTACCAATATTCAGGTCACTATTTTTCTACAGTCCGTCATTACTAATGTCCTTTTCTTGTCGTTACCTTTTTATGTCAAATCACTATCAATGTTAACGTCACTATTTTCTACAGTCTATCGTGACCAATGTTTTTTCCTGTCAAATCAAGACTAATGTTAAGTTCACTATTTTCGTATCGTTAACACTATTTTTCTTCCATCGTGACCAATGTTCATTTTCTGTCCTGTCTGTACCTGATAACGTTTTTCCTCATATACGTACTCAATTGGATGCACATGCACGCGAGTCTTTATCCTTTATCAATTTATGCGCTAGTATTATGCCTCATTGATGCACGTCACGTTTAGTTCAACCCGAAAATTCCGAAGTTGGTTTTATGCCTTATTTTTAGCAATTTTTTCTATTTTTAGCAGTTCTTCTTTTATTAGAAAATTAGTTGTGATTTACATTTTGCAATTATAAGAGGCAAATTTTAATTAAATAAAACCCTAGTTTGGTGAAATTGACATTGTCATCTTTCTTTTCTTTCAATTTCTTCTAAATCTGTTTAGAAGCGCTGCATCCCAAAGCAGAGCTGCACCACTTACCAATTAAAATAGAGCATCATGACTAATGCGTTTTTCTGTTTAATAATACTTAATTATGATTGTTACGAATTATGATTATAACATGCATGTTTTCCAACCAAAGAAGTATCCGTTGAAACCAATTGGTGATATCATTATTCCTTTTTATTTGAGTTTTTCTATACCTAGACGCTGTCACCTTCTCAATTTTTTATCTTTTTCTGTCCTTTGTCAAAATTGATTGCAAAAATACGACCGAGTTAGAAAATTAAGTAATTTATACTATATATCCAAATACATCATATGATCATCATATTAAATATATTAAACCATTGAAAATATTTGAAAACACAATCAGAACTTGTGAACATTGTTCATCCCTTCTTCGAAACTTACATGCCAAAATAACAGAAATAACAGAAGGTTGACCAACAAAGAAAAACTAAAATTAACATCCTAATCTATTTTACATGGGTTCTCATATCGACATAGCGGACATGAGTTATTGTTAAACAACCAAGGAACAATGCAATTCATATGGAATGCATGGTCACAATACAACTGCACTCCTTCGAACAAATCACCACTGCTATTCTTCTCAATTTCTTCGAAGCACACCGCACAAACAATATCGTCAATCCCGTCCTTCAACTCTTGTCTCTTTCGCTTACGTGATCTTTTAATTGTCACAGTCCTATCAACGCTAGTATAAACATATATCTTGATATGAAATTTAGCATTTGCTACCTCCACAGCTTCATGGACGAATTTGCTGATCTCCGTTTCAAGATACATGCGATGTTGATCTTGGATGGGGCATTTACGATGCACCACCCAGCAGGCGAAGCTACGACAGTTCTCGGGCGAACGTAATTTAGAGGCTACATATTTGCGATGCTTAAAAGATGGCATTTCGTCCAAAATACACTTTGTACCATCACGAGGGCCAACGGGAGAGGGAATGATCACTTGGACGGAGTCTTCAATGTACCCGTGAGTCCAAACGGAAGGATCAACACCGTCGGCATCCGACGACATGGGCAACAGCTTTGCATGGAGTAGGAGAAACAACGACGGTTTGTTATACTCTTTGACTATTGAGAGAGGCAATGGCTGTCCTACATCAAGATTTTGTGCCATTAAGAGATGCAAAATATTTCTGGCTTACCCTCTCTTTTGTAAGGATCGAAAATGAAGTGCCTTGGTTTAAATAGAGTAGAGGTGGGGATAGGTGCCAATAAGAGATGGAACATATGGCAATAGGAGGTGGACATAACTAATATCCTTTTTCTGTCAAATCATGACCAATGCTAACGTCATTTTTTTCTACAGCCCGTCATGACTAATGTCCTTTTTCCGTCAAACGATAGCCAATGCCAACGTCACTATTTTTCTACAGTCCATCATGACCAATGTCCTTTTCTGTCAAATCATGCCTAATGTCTTTTTTCTGGCCGTCATGACTAATGTCTTTTTCTTTTTCTGTCAAATTATGACTAATATTAACGTCACTATTTTGCGACCGCATGCACTTGCACGTGGGCCTTTGTACCCTCTCAGTATATGCACTGGTATTATGCCTTATTGACGCAACCCTAGCCTACTTGGAGTTGCTCGACCGATCCAAAACACGTCGGGTCTAGTTCAACCCGAGAATTGCAAACTGTCAAATCTTGTCCGATTCGTGCGTTCTACCAGCCAAATCGAAGATCTCGCAAAATCGTCTGGGTTAATGGATTGCCATAGGCATTACATTGACGTCTCCCGGAATCGCGAAAATCCATCATTTAAAGCCCCGAAATCGCGGTCAAAGATTTGCTCCGAACTTTGACTTTCGAATTAGGAGTGAAATTAGCACCCGAATCAGTTAAGATTCGACAGGAAGTATCGGGAATCAATTTGGGACGCAATCAAATAATTAGTTTTTCGTTCTAACAACTTTTATTTTTAGCAGTTTTTCTTTTGATCTATTCCGTCCGACTTGTCATTTCTGTCCTATTTCTATCTAATAACGTCCCTATTTTTTTACAGTCTTTTTGGAAATGGTAACTTCTTTCTCTTTTTTCATGACTACTGTCTTTTTCGGTTTAATAATTCTTACTTATGCTTGTTACGAATTATGATTATAAACCCGTTGTTCCTAACAAAGAAGTACCCATTAAAACCAATTGGCAATCTCATTGTTTTTTTTTCATTTGAGTTTTTTCTACACTTGCATGCTGGCATCTTCTCAATTTTTTTCTTCTTTTCCGTCATTTGCCAAATTTAATTGCAAAAACACGACCGAGTTAGAAAATTAAATGATTTATACCATATATCCATAAAATGTATCATTTGATCATCGTATTAACCATATTAAACCAATTGAAAATATTATAAAACACAATCAGAACTTGTTAACATTGTTTATTCTTCTTCGAATTTTACATGTCAAAATAACAGAAACAACAGACAATCGATCAATAAAGAAAAACTAACAGTGACATCTTAACTTATTTGACGTGGCTTCTCACATCGGCATAGTGAGCATGCGTTTTTCTTGAACAACCAAGAAACAATACACTTCATGTGGAATGTATGATCACAACACAACTGCACTCGTTCGACTAAATCACCTTTGCTATCCATCTCAATTTCTTCAAAACACACAGGACAAATATTGCCATTCTCGTCTTTCAACCCTGAATGCAAAATAGGAAAAGAAGATCGGTAGAGTTTTAAAGGTCTTTCTCTCTCCACTCTTTCAACTTTTTTTTATTTTTGGTTTTTCTCTTTTGAGTAGAGAATGGGGATGAAGTGCTCCATTTTAAATAGAGCAGGAGGTGGGCACGGGCGCCAATAGGAGATGAGACATGTGGCAATAGGAAGTGAAAATACCAAAATTTGTGAGGGCAAAATTGACATTTTGAAAAGGAGATGGGACAGACGGCAGTAGAAAGTGGAAATACCAAAATTTATGAGGGCAAAATTGGCATTTTGAAAATTCTGCCACATCTCTATACCTTTACATTATGTATAAGGAGATATATATATATATTTATATATATATATATATATATATAGAGAGAGAGAGAGAGAGAGAGGATATACTGTATGGATACATCAAAATTGATTTTGTACTGAAGATTATTAATCTTTGGTTCTATCAAATAACATCAATTAGAGGTTAGTTTTACTGAATAAAGTTTTGCCAAAAAATATTCTACTCATGAATAACGTAGAATGTTAATGCTATATTCTAACAGACCTCCGTCGGTTTATGGCGGGTTTGCAACAAAGAAATCTCATTTGTTTCACCATTTATAACTAGAATCTCTACATTTATAACTATAACTCGGGTGAGAAAAACATATGACAGGTCTGATTTAATTTTCTAGAAATGCATAAAAAAAAAAGTAACAGATTTTTAGAGCACCGAGAGTGTACAAGCCATCACCTCATCTTTTTCTATTATAAATTAAGAAAAGAGAAATGGCTCTGTGAACATTGATCACATGCCCATTTCATGTGAATCCTCCCGTCTCTTCCCATTTGTTTGCCCTTAGACATCAAAAAGTCTCCCATTGAGCAAACAAATGGGAACAAACAGAGATAATCCTGTTCACAAATGAAGAGTCTGGCTGTATTTTTTCCTTAATGGTGGCACCTATTGATTGAGAAATTCCAGTTGAAATGTAGACCAGCACTTGAAAAAACTTTGAAGAATTCAAAGTCAATCATGTGCAATTAGTGCCAATTCAATGCTCAATAGACTTTGATAACAAAAATCCCATGTCAAATAAAGCATGAATAGAGGTTTGGAATTGGGTGGCTAATGTTCTTTTTAGGGGGGGGGGGACCAATACAATAAGAGGTTTATGTTCCTATCATATACGAGAAATTCTTAAAGAAAAAAGATATCGATGCAAAATGTTGTATTATCATAAAACAATTAATTATGCGCCCATGAAATCAACTGTAAAAATTAGTAGAATCACATGAAAATTGCCGTACCTACATCTTCAACGACGAGGATAAAGATGGCCGGTTTTCATAAAATGGTGTAGTGTTGATTTTTGACCATCGTCATGGAAGGATCTCCTTCATACGGTCTTTATCCTCCAATATTCTCAGTTGGGTACCCTCGTATGTATTAACAATATGTTAGCATGCTTGTATACCTGGACAAAAGTTTTATTGAAGAACTAGAAATCATTAAGATTTCAGATTCAAGACCTAAAGAAACTAGGAATATCAGTACTGGATCGACATCTAATTAGCATGAATTAGATGTAGATACGGAAATAAGCACAATACTATATACGAAAGCAACATCAATAAGCTGCTGCATGTTATCAATGCTACTAACTAAATCACTACTATATAATATAAATAACACAAAATTAAATAGTAATCTATAAAGTAGACATCAACCTTTTTAACCACAAAATTGTCCAAATTACTCCCTCCCAATCAATCAAGAGAACTCTCCATCAACATGTAATGATGAATTATAAGAAAATACCAAGGAAAGTTAAAACACCGATCAACATTTAATTAAGTAATAACAAAAAATAAAAATAGCATATACCATAAAAAAAAAGAAATTGGTGGTTGGAGGGCAACTTGCAAAAAAGAAGGGCAAAACTTGCTCCTAGCAGCCACCATGTCTTTGTTGACCAAAACAGAGCTAATTATGTTCACAATTTTTATTTTCTTTTGTGGGATAAAAAATAAAAACAGTTTACAAATGGAGATTCTAATTGACCAAACAAATGGGTTTCCAGTTTTATTCTTTGATTGAGAAAATCCTAGTTGGGTTATAGATTACTTCAGAAACTTGGAAGAATAAATATATATTCAATCATAGGTATAACCAGTGACAACTCAATGCTGAATAGAAATTTGAAACAAAATTAGAGTGACCTAATGTTGTGGATCATGCATGTCATAGAGCATAATGAAACTAATTAACTCAGGTAAATTAGTGTTGTCCAATCCAACTTGAAGTAATATTACGTCTTCTCCTTGTCGAGACACGGCCAAACGCAACATAATAGCTCAAGTAGACTAATCCGTATCCGTATCCCCAAATAGCCACGATACGATAACACTTATATGCGTTCCGTACCCGTATCCGATATAAAAAAATAGTTACCTTTTTACTTCGTAGGGTGTTTTTTTCCCAATATTCTTTTCATATCCGTATCTGTATCCGACTTTTACTAAACACATATGCTAAGTTTCATTTCGGATAACTATTCACATCCGTATTCGAATTTGCCTAACGGATGCCGGATATGAATGTAGTAGCACTTATATCCGATCCGTTTGCATCCCTACTGTAAACTACATGTGTTATATTCAAAGTTTTTAATTGGCTCTATATATTTTTTACTTGGGAGAAAGCTGGCTTTATTAAGATTAACACTCAAATACCGCAATTTTCCAATTATATAAATGTGAAATGCCATCCTTTTCCTATCTCAAGAAAGATATATTAATTTTTCACAAACGGACATTTTCCTTTCCCACAGTTAGTATCTGCTGATTCTTCAACAACTAGAATTCTTCATGACTTGGCTGCTGGCTGACCCCTTGATCATGACATTTACAATTGAGAAAGCTTAACAAACCTAAACCATTTTCTTTTTGCTAAGCACAGGAAGATATCAAATAAATGATGTCAACCTTATACTGGTTCATGCTCAAATTTTGGTGATCTTTTCATACCTACCACCCACTACTGGCGGCAATTTGATTATGTTTGATTTTTACTCGATCCACAATTAATGATAGAAAGAGAAATCTACAACAAGTCTAATACATAAACATTTTTATTCGACTCAATCCAAATAATCCTTAGACTGAAGGTAACTTTTCAAGAAGATTTTTCAAAGATATATCTATAAAAAAAAATACATAATAAAGCAAAATTTAAAGCATCAATTTCCATTGCTCAAATCGCACAAAAGCATTAAGCCCGTTGACCTAAAACCGATCCATATGCGAGTTGGACGGATTAACTACTTATGATTTATAATCTATATAAACAAAAGAAATATTCCGCTATGTTTCTTTCTCATGTTGTTATCACTTCAGGTTGGTGATGAGATTTGTGCATTACATCATACTAAAAGAAAAATAAAAGAAATAAGAAATTATAAAAGATAAATACAAAACGAAAGTGCAATAGATCGTTTACCCGCCTATATCTCCTTACCTATTTTTCCTTTTAGCTCTTTCCACATCTCTCAAATTCTACCTTTCAATATTTTTTTATTGATTCAGAATTCCCGCTATTATTTTCAAGTTATTATCATCGTTGCCCTTCATCACAAAATCAAAACAATCCAAATCTTATGACCTTTTTTTTGGAACATCGATTTTCTCCGACAACATTCTTCTATCAAATCTTAATAGCAGGGACTCCAGATCCTTATCCCCTTTCTTGAGTCTTGGATGCTTTTTTTCCTCTTGTCCTTTCTTGCCATGTACCTCCATAAGTAACCATTATAACTTGGACAAATCAAAGCAAGTGATAAGCAACTTCTTCTAATTTTAAAGGACAAAATAGAGGATTATTTGAAACATCCATCCATAATTCACAATTACTAAGTGTATATGATGGCAATGTTTCACCTATTCAACTTTAATGAATTAAAAAGCTCTAATAGAAATCTATTCCAAATGCTAGTTGCATCTAAATCATGACTTCTATGATTGTGATAGCTTGATCAAAACAATTTCCTTTTTTTCCTTTTTCCCCTTTATTTTTGCAATATAATAAAAAAAAATGTCAAACACATGAGGTGGCGATCTTATACTAGTTCAATATCAATGGAATTATTCGATTTCAATTTAATTATCCTTAATTTGAACCGATCTGACCAACAATCCAATTAATGATAGGGTTCATTATCATAATACAAATATTGATTTGATACAAATTTATACCGCCCCCGCTTCACTCGTCTCAAAACAGCAGTGTTAACAGTTAATCACTCGTGCACCTTCTTAACCGTGGATTCTAATGTCAAAGCTGAAAACAGGGCATTCGGTGCATCAACTATGGACGTTTATATGCCACGACTTAAATTAAATTTCAAGATGATTTTGCAAAGATTATATTTCTAATATATTCCTAAAACAGCAAGACTGGTGCATCAATTTCAACCACATTCCCTGCATCAATTTCCCTATGCTCAAAGGATCGAATCACAATGTAAATAAGGGGACTAAACCGGTAGGCCTAAAACCGACCCAAGTAATACGAGTTAGACAGATCAACCATTTATGATTCATATTTTCATATATAAATTTATAGTTCACTCATACCTTCTAATTTTTATTAATTAACCTCTTGTACCAATTAATTACCTCCTTAAGTGAGTAATTAATTACCTCCTTCAACAACCAAAGTACACAACTTTGGTTGTGTAAGTGGGGACCATTATGCGTGCAAATTTCATGTTTGCAACCCCTCTCACCTGCCACACTACACCAACTCTTTCCTTGCGTATTTTTTTCTTGAATTATTTCCAATTGGTGCATACCCTACCCTTTATTCCACCTACACCAATTTCTATATATACCCACATACTCACAAGCACCCATCATTAGCCAAAAGCAAAAGCAAAAGCTAAGAACAGAGCTAAGTTCATCTCCTTCTTCCTCTTCTTTCTCCAAACTTTCCAAGAAAAAATGGGCAGTGTTTCTTCAGAGAGGACTGTAATAGGATGGGCAGCTAAGGATGCTTCTGGTGTTCTCTCACCCTACACTTACACATTAAGGTACCCCACAAAAATCCATCCAACACCTCTCTTTTCTCTTATTTATTCTTCATTAATTTATAAGTGTTCAGTGTCATGTTAGCTTGAAGTCATATTATATTCACTGTACGTTCACGGAGAGGGAACCAGGATCGATTTTATGGGTATTTTAGTGGAGAAATATTTGATTTTGGATAGAGATTTAATGGGTTTCGTAATAGGGAAAAACACAATAGAGAATGAGCTCGATGGCTGAGCTACGGTGGCTCATCTCCTCTTTTCATTCATTCATCATTTTTCTAAGAACTAGGGCTTTTGTCCCGTTCCAGGATGGCCCTTAGTTTGGATTCATGACAACCATACATTCAAATTCACTACAAGACAAATTTAACAATCATTCACTTTAACTTAACAAAAGACAAAGGCATGAACGCTAAATAGTCAAATAGTCAAAATATTGAACATGCGTTGATTTTTAACACACGGTCTAGCCGTTTAAGCTTTTGGGTAAAACGATGCTTGACACGAAATAAACCATGGATAGGTCCAGATTTCCGTTAGACTTGATAGATTTACTATAGAAAGTTATCTTTATAAGGGAAACAAAATATATTCATAGTATTTTTCGTTTCAAAAAATCAGTAAATTTAAATCTTTTGCAGGCCAACCGGAGCAGAGGATGTGGTGATCAAAGTGTTGTATTGCGGAATTTGCCATACAGACATTCATCAGACAAAGAACCACCTCGGGATGTCGAATTATCCTATGGTCCCTGGGTAAATAAACGATTGCATATTACCCCCTTCTCATTATTAATGCAAGAGTGTTCTAACCATTTCTTCTAATTTTTTTTGTTTTCGCGAAGGCATGAAGTTGTCGGGGAAGTGGTGGAAGTGGGATCCGATGTAACTAGGTTCAGAGTCGGAGAAATTGCTGGAGCTGGATGTATCGTTGGGTGTTGCAGAGACTGTGGGCCGTGCAAGGCAAATATTGAGCAATACTGCAACAAAAAGATTTGGTCGTATAACGATGTGTATACTGACGGCAAGCCAACAATGGGAGGATTTGCTTCTGAAATGATCGTCGACCAAAAGTGAGTGCTTATACATTGAAAGAATATAAAAACATCTTAGGAGGAGCCTGCACTTTGCCCACTAATTTTAACTCCAAGATTTTCTTATTTCAGACAAATTTCAAGCAATTTGTGTAAAATAAGCAGAAAACATATACTTTTTGGAGTCATAATGGTTTTCCTATTTGTCCAAAAATTTTATATTTACAATTAGCATATTAGTTTATCTTTTTATTACTTGATGAACATTGTTCTTACCGCAAAGAGTATCCGAGTCAGATGAAAATTGCAATGGAGATCAACATGAACCACGTTGGTCATCCAAAATGAGATGGATGCTATTGAAACAACCAAATGTAAGCTTATATGTGGTCAAACATAATTCATTGTCCTAATGTGTATGTGTGTGCTTATAATAAGAATATACAGTAGAAAAACATGACCTTAAAATATAAGTGGAGACTATTTCTCATCATGTTGTAGCCAGGAAATTACCAAACTATTTCTACAACTCCTAATATGAGGAAGCTGTCTCTCTTCTCTGGTTGTCTTAATCTAGAAATTTTGTCATAAGGAAAACCCTCAATAGCCATTAAAATCAAAAGCCACATCATTTACAAATTTATTTTTGTTGAAATTTGACAATGAAGTAAAGAATCCACATCAGAGTTCGGTAAATGATAGAGAGAGTTTTATCATTGTAGATGCCACATCCTAAGGCCTTAACTTTCACAAAATTATTATTACCAGTATGGTAAATTTTAATATAATATTTTCCGAACAGATTCGCAGTGAAAATCCCAGCAGGCCTAGCCCCTGAGCAAGCAGCGCCACTTCTGTGCGCCGGAGTCACAGTATACAGCCCATTACAACACTTTGGACTCACCGAACCCAGCCTAAGAGGAGGAATCCTCGGGCTCGGAGGAGTGGGACACATGGGAGTCAAAATCGCAAAAGCGATGGGCCACCACGTGACGGTTATAAGCTCATCGGATAAGAAGAGAACTGAGGCCATGGAGTATTTAGGCGCGGACACGTACTTGGTTAGCTCAGATCAGGATCAGATGGCTGCTGCGGTTGATAGTTTGGATTATATTATTGATACTGTGCCGGCGCATCATCCTTTGGAGCCGTATCTGAGTTTGTTGAAGTTGAATGGGAAGTTGATTTTGATGGGGGTTATTAATCAGCCGATGCAGTTTATCACGCCTATGGTCATGTTAGGTGAGCTGCTACATTTTTTTGTTTGGATTTTCTTCTTGTGTTTTGTGTTGACAGGAATGGAATCTGGAAGTATCGAAGTCGAAATATGCCTGATCATATGGCATTTTCTTGTTAGATTAATGTTGTAGACATGCAATACTACTTAAATTAGGCTTTAAATTAACATTAAAAATATACTAATCTCAAATCCTAGTATTATACTTAAGTTTCAACCCATACCTATTCTTAACACTATCTTTTTTCCTTGATATCTGTCATATCCAAAATCTAAGTTTCAAATCCGCTCCCGAGTCCTGACCCCTATCATTAAACTTTAAGGCCCTGTTTGGATATGGAGTTGAGATAACTGTAGTTTATTTTTAAGTGGAGGTAGAGGGATGCAAACTGTGATTTGCAAGCCCCAAACTCCAAAAATGGTTGATCACATTGGAGCCGAGATAACTGCACTTATCTCAACATTTGGGCTGGGATAACTCCAGTTATCTCAACTCCAAAATGATTGCCGACGAAGGCAAAGTTAGGATTTTGGAGTTTGGTTTTGCTGATTTTATGAAACTTCAATTTAGAAAACTCAACTCCATTCCCAAACAAGGCCTAAGAAAACGCAGTGTTATCTAACCTTTACACCATGTTTATCCTTAATACCTATTCATAACAAAATTTCAAAACTCAAGCGAATCTTGATTCCTCATGTCCCTACGCTTCTATGTCTAATCGAGACCCACATATCAGTCGCTTCGCCTATCACCATTGCTAATCAACTTAAATCCAAATACCAAAACCTATTTCCAACATAAGAATTATACTATTATATATTTGGGTCTTTGGGGGGAAAATTGCTAAAATTATATTATCATGATTTGCACAACTTTTTCCCTCTTTTTTTAGAGCAACGATCCTTTCATCCCTAACCGATTCATTAAAATTTTGTCGGTTGTTTTCCTAGGTAGGAAGTCCATTACAGGGAGCTTCATAGGCAGCATGGATGAGACAGAAGAAGTGCTCAAATTTTGTGAGAAGAAAGGGCTAACCTCAATGATCGAGATGGTGAAGATGGATCAAGTTAACGAAGCTATTGAAAGGCTAGAGTGCAACGATGTCAGGTACCGATTTGTTGTGGATGTTGCTGGAAGCAATCTCAGCGGTTGACACAACAACAACAACAACAACATCGTATTCTCTCTTTCTCTACCTGTGTTTTTGTATTCTTATTGATTTCCAACATGTTTTGTAATTTGCAACTTGCTTTGGGGTTTGTTGACCCATGATTTGTATAAGCTATATGTGGATTATCACGTTCCTAAAATATATTTTCTGATTGTTATTGCATTCCCTAGTGTTGTTTTGAAGCATTTTGACAACAAAAATGACAAATTTGGTGTTTGATAATCCAAATTTGGCGGCAACACGGATGTTATTGCTCTTTTCATCGCCTAAATCCAAATTTGGCGGCAACACGGATGTGAGTCTGATTTTATGTAAAAAGTTAGCGTGTGTGTGTTTGCGTGCACGCGAAGCTAAATCTAGAACCGAATCTCGATAACAGCTTCATATAGTAATAAGCAAGTGGCAATAGAACGGTACAAACCTCCTATAGATGAAATGAGGACAGCTCAAAAGGCACAGCTATCATTCTGTTTTATTTCTCAACTTGTAAGGGTGAATTTGCAGTGGCTCGCCCTTCAATGTATACTATAGAATAATAATAGGGAATCTATCGTATTTTTCCGGTACATGCTAAATAAATCTTTCTTCGTCAGGCAACACATGTGTGCCAAAACCAAAAGGCACCGCTCATGGCCAAGGGATCTCCCTTTTTTGGGGTGCGTCCCTTTCGGGGATCTAACAGGTGATCTCTTATTTAGGAGAGAAAATTTATCACTATGACTAATTAGTCGGTGCATTTCCCTTGTTTGGTCTATCTTTCATCCAGACTCGACAGCCCGATCGAAAACCGACGCAAAGTTATAAAGTATTGATCAGACACAAATGAGTATAGACGTTAGAGATGGAGATCCCACAAAACGTTAAGTACTCAGATAAACAAGCGCATACAAGAAGAAGAATACTAGAACACATGGGGACAGCAATGAGGGGACTTACAGTTCGTTAATGGTCTTCCTCGATGAAAATTCTCTAGCTTCTTTCCTTCTTCAATGGGTGTTGGCTTGTAGCTGAATTATCCAACCTTTTTGATAAATTATTGCAAAAAAAGGGAAGAGACAGAGAGAAATTAATTCTGACAAACATGTAATAATGCCATCAGTAGCTAATAGAGAACATAAGATAGATTGGCATGAAAAAGAGTATTTAATTTGCAATCCAACCCACTCTTTATATTGGTATCAGAATCACTTGTGGTCAAAAACTAATAAGGTGCCCATTTGAATTAAATGAATTCAACAAAGGAAACATAACATATCAACGCGCAATCCACAGGTTTCAGAAGCCCACAAACAACTGGGGCTGTTGGATTATAAAAGTTTTTTTTTCACTATTATAGATTTGAGCATTGAAGGTTTGCAGATAATACAAAATACAGTGGAAAAATTATAAACTACAGCAAATTATATATATGAAGGACAAATATATATTAACTTGTAAGAGAATACGGAGAGATTACTAGTTCATGCTAGCAAAATGCCTCATCTAATTGCAGAATGTCACGGCAGTCTTGGCAGATAAGGGACTGATTGGGGAAGGAAATTGTTAGAATATACTGAAAGTCTACCCTAGCACCGCCACAAGGTTAAAACCGGCATCAAGCATGCAATTTTCAAAAATTCGGGATGCTAAGCCACACTATCCAAAGATCTAATTAGATTATTAGGGTTTTAGCATGATATATATAAACTTTAACACTAAATGAAGGAGGCAACAACCTTTGAAGACCGATTCCTTCACTTCAATAGCTCTTGGTAGTAGTCCCTACGACTCCTCTAGGCTCCACTTGAAGAAGTGCACGAACCTGCTTCGCGATTTTCGTGTGAGATGATCCACCTGAACTTTCTCTAATCCAAGTTACATTTTCACTAAACTCTCTTTAGTGAAGGAAACATCCTAAACTCGAGTGCTAATCAATTGTAGGCTGGTGAAGTAAGGAATTTAAGCTCACTTAAGATTTACTCAAGCTCTAGGATTCACAACTCATGTGATGGTTTAGAGCTTGAAACATAAAGGAAGAAAAAGAAGGAAAAAATGGAGAGAGCAAGAAGGAAAAAGAACCAAGGAAAAATCTCAAGTGAGGAATGGCTCTACACTCGTGCATTATTGAAGTATGAATATTATCTAATAATAAATATCAACCATACTTCAATAGTGCAAGCGAACCATTAAACAAATGGATGAGCCATGCTTCACACCATTCCTCAAAAGTCTTCCCTTTTTCCACCTCATTTCTATTTTCTCAAAATAGAAATACCAACCATACTTCATAATATATATATATATATATATATATATATATATATATATATATATATTAAGAAAAGAAATTAGTGAGCAATAATATTAGTTAATGTGTAATTATATCAAATATAAATATACATCAAATTATTAAATCAACACTTGATTCAATAATCCGGTTATATCACATATAACCAACTAATATTATTTATTTGTATATCATATTATCAAATCAACACTTGATTCAATAATTCAGTTATATCACATATAACCTAACCGATAACATTTACCGCCAGATTAGAATACGGTATCACATACTCGTATTTAATCAGGCCCACAGCACATATCAGCATATATGCCCTATTTCGTTTTGCTTGAACTAAGAAACCTCTGTGTGGAACTCTAAAGACCCGTCAATACGCCAGCAGTAGGTAATGATCACATCAGTTACTCACAAGCCGTCAGCGGTACTAGCTGGACGTAACGGTTACCTAGGTATTGAGCGAATAGAAGATCAACAAGTAAGCTTGTCCAAACTCCCACGAAGCCTATAAATAACACTTACCGTATAGTCCGGTCTCTTCGTCTGATATGTCGCATATCGAGTTTAGGGGTGGAATCGCCAGACCCCAGTAACTTGAAAAGCCATGCCGATATATGGCTCATAATGGTTCGAGAAACTACTGATAACACTTACCAGTAAATCTCATCAGTCCTGACCAGGGACTTACTGTTATAGCCAATCGAGTATAGCTAAGCAACAACTCCTAATACCGGGAGAGACGAAACCCCTCCTATCGCTCACTGCCTCCATGTAACTCAGGACCGTATCCAAAATCCATCTGTTTGCACGACTTCTTTGAGTCATGATAGGGAGGAAATCAAAACAAAGTGGGAACCACACAAGACGCTATGACGATCTCGGGTCTACAGACTAACCTGTATCAGTATCACTAGAGAACTGCTATCTGACGATATGTATGGTACCATCTAGGAGTTCTCGACGAGTCCTATTTAGTGTACCAATTCTCTAATGAGCACCTGTGTACAATCTTTGATGTCAAACACCAATGGTTATGAGATCATCCATCGCCCCATACAGGGTCAAGAAACGTACACACTTGTAACACCCGAGCCCAATACTACTATTTTCAGTTACTGTTTGAGCATAATGTGGTACTCATTTCATCTAGCTTGCTTGTTGTTGCTTACTGCAAAATTTTACCCGGCAAAGTCATTTCTACATATAACAAATTTTGGCATCTAAAATAAAATTAAAAATATCCATCTTAGCCTACTTGACACCTCTAGCCTTGTGGTAGCGTCCGTGCATCGTGTTCTCGTCCTGTTCAGTGAAACGGGCGAGTTTGGATGGCTACGTGCGCATGCGTGTGTCCGTTTTGGGGGTATGCTTTTTAATCATAAAACACTTAATTTTAAAATTTGGAACCCGCTTAAAATCCTATTATTTCAATTTCAAATTTTTGGACCCGACCCGGACGCGATTTGAAAATATTTTATTTGGCGCCAAAATCCCAAATTTTAATATTTTAGAACCTTAGTATATTTCCTTAACTTATAATATTTTTTACTGTTTATTATATCTAATAAAGCTTTTCCTAACTAAACTTCTCCCCGCAGCCAATCAGCACCCTCTTTGCGTGGGCCCCATTCCCTTTCTCTCTCTCTCTTTCTCTATCTCTCTCTCTCTATCCCTCAAATCTCTCTCTCTCTAACTTTATTCTCTCTCTCTCTCTCTTATATTATCTTCCCTCCCCCTTCGTTTTTAAAAAAAAAAAAGAACACAGAAAACCCATCCGAGCCCAGCGAACCCTAGTCGTACCCTCGCCGCCGCAACCCCATCGCCGGCACCAGCACCGCCGGGCTAGTCATCTCCGCACCCTCGTCTCAACCACAGCCCCTCTTCCTCCTTTTCCCGCGTCCCCAACCACCTGCACCCTCAGCCGCGGCCGCCTGCAGTTTTCCCTGCACACCGTCGGACCGCCTGCGTCGCCGCCGGTGACCACCGTCATCTTGTCCCCGACCTCGCACACTCCTCGGTAAGTTTCACCTACCCTCCTCCCTTCATTCTCTCCTTTCTCTGCTGATCTGTAGAATTTTCTTGATATCGGCAGTTTCCCCCGCGGTTACTGTTGGCCACCGCCGGAGCCCGTCGACCTCGTCGTCGTTCTCGCGTCTCCTCTCTGTAACCACAGAGCAACCCATTGTAAGCCTCCTCTTCTCCTTCTTTATTCCTTTCATGTTGCAAGTTTCTTGACGTGCACTGTTCACATTCTCGCCGGATTTCGACCGTGCCGACGATGTGACCCGACATTCCAGCGAGGTACCCCGACCCGCGTGGTTCCTTTGTTCGTTTTGGGTTCAATCCGTGAACCGTGCGCCCGTCGCGAGTTTCCCTGCCGACGTTACGTTCCGTTTTTCCCGGTTCGCGACCCGTCGAGGTAAGTACCCCTTGCTACA
Organism: Agapanthus africanus; assembly: GCA_030015575.1. Lineage (NCBI taxonomy): Eukaryota > Viridiplantae > Streptophyta > Magnoliopsida > Asparagales > Amaryllidaceae > Agapanthus > Agapanthus africanus. Next base: position 437,586,688 of record JASDDO010000004.1, read on the forward strand.
TGCTATACAATATTTACATATACATTGTGACACCCTAAATCGGTAAATTTAGTTTTGGTACAATCATTTCTCATTTTTCGTGTACAGTATTGCATTATATCATTTTACCGCTACATTTGGAACCTACAGTTTGCAAATTGAACCTGATAATCATATTTACCTGTTCAATCACATTTTAATGTTAAAATAGCTTGTGGCATTCATCCCTGTTGTTTTGTTCCGCTCGGACACTCGTATGCATTTAACCTGAAATGGCTACACTGAACCGTTATACAAATCATTGCACCTCTAAGCGTTCTTAAACCTGTTAACATGACTAAAACGGCTATACTTGTCTTACTGCACTCTTGTAATCATCTCTGTAACAAATTTGATAACTGTATTGCAAATTGAATGAAACTGCCTATTACTTAGTTCATTGCTTATCTCATGTTGTTGATACCCATGCTAGATTATATAATTGATTGTGAGCACACCCACGATATTGTTTACATCTTGACCTGACATTGCTACACATATATATATTGATATACCTGACATGGTACCGTATACTGTTGACTTGACCTGATGTACCATGACCTGACCCGTTACCTGATCTTGTGTCTAGTGCCAACAAACCTGACATGTAGTCCTCATGGACCGTTCCTGTTGTCTATCCAGACAAACCTGCTTTTACCTGATCCTGTGTTGGCATTAGTTCTTGATTACTGAATACCTGACTTGACATACATAACTTGGGGGTATGGGGAAATCAAAGGTGAAACCTGACTTGTAACTCAACAGTTCGATACCTGTTCTGATCAGTCTTACGGGCTAGGCCAGCCTCGGAGTGATGATGCTGACATCACTCGCCCATCCTGCTACCTGTTACTGCCTAGCGGCACGTCTCGGATTCAGTCCCGAGGGTCTTGACCGTGGTCCCGGGCATGCACGGGATACTATTGAGTTACATCGACGATTCATCAATTGATTTCAAAGACTATAGAATAGAAAACCTGATAGAACAGTTTAGTTACCCACTGCACACTACCCTGCACTGCTTGATTCACATTATTGCTACTCTCGTTTTATTCATGCTTATTTTGCATTGCCTGTTACATTGTTCATATTATATTACTTATTGACATGACGCGCTGACGTCTGGGTTTTGCATGGCCCAGATTCTGTACCGCTGTCGCAGTCCGAGCAGGAGTACTTCAGCCAGCAGGCTGAGCTGTGAGTTCAGTAGTAGTTAGTTTTATTTCCTGCATTTATTTCCTGATGTGAGCCCGCATCATGGGACATACTTTTCAGTTATTTGTATTAGATCATTTGCTTCCGCATTTATTTATTATTGACTCCTGTTATTCTTGATTATGGACATGTTTTAGATAGTTTTATTGTGTTCTTGATATCCCTACAGCCGTAATGTGACTGTGGATGGATGCTTCCTACTCACAGGTAGCATGGTTGGCTATGTCACGTGCCCATTTTAGAGTACTCTGGGAAGCGGGGCGTGACATGGTTCTTTTGGTATCAGAGCCATAGGTTAGTTGGGTTGATTCTTTTTGTAGTTGGGTATTGTACCCAATACACGAATCAAAATACCCGTGTTTAGGAAACATGACCTGCCACTTTGCCGTTTACCATTCTTGAATCACATTCGTCCTGATTATATCTTTTACGATGTGCAAACTTCCTTTGCATATCGACTCGAAAAACCTGATTTCTTGTTATCTCTAGGACTTAGGCGACTTGGGTGGAGTTAAGTAATTGTGGCTATGATACCGCGGCATAGTTACAATGCGGTACTCTATTTAAGTATCTTGGAGTTCTAGCCTTGATCTATATATTGAATCTATCATCATGCTAATATTGGGTGTTTTTGATTTCAGGAATATGGCAGATAAGAATTTCAAGACGTACCAGAGGCGTGTGGACGAAGCCGCCATGCTTGGAGTGATACGAGGAATGCTGGAAAATCAAAAGAGACAAACCGAGCTGATCCAGCAGCAAGCAGAATCATTTCAGGAAGGTTTGCGGACTGTTCAGCAGTCCGTAGATAAGGTTGAAGCTAAACCAGTTGATCGAGTTGGGACCGTGGCAGATTTCAGACGTTTGGGTCCGTCTACATTCACTGGTTTGGAGGAGCCGTTGCCAGCCGAGCAGTGGCTAGTTGACACGGAGAATTTGCTGATTGCGGCATAGATTCCAGATGACAAAAGAGTTGATGTGGTACGCATTCAGTTAGTGGACTACGCCCGAGAATGGTGGCTTGTGGAGGAGACCCGCTTGCCCAAGCCGATCAAGTGGGCGGATTTTTCTAAGAGTTTCCTGGAGAAGTTCTTCCCGCGGACTGCACGGGAGGAAATGGAAGAGAAGTTTATTGGGCTAAGGCAGAATGGAGCACCCGTGGACGTGCATGCAGCAGAGTGGACGAGACTCAGCAGATTCGCTGGACCTTTAGTTGCCAACGATGCAGACAGGGCACGAAGGTTCATGCGCAGTTTGGATGTGGACATCCAGAGGCAGATTGTCTCCCTGGGTTTGACCACTTTCTCACAGGTTCTTATGGCAGCTCGGGAACAGCAGAATTTATCTGGGATGAAAGGGAGCTTGCAGCAGACAGCAGTTGCGGCAAGGAAGCCCGCATTTGTACCTAACCGAGCTCATGGTCGCAAGGGTATTCCAGTGGACCGTCGTGGTGTAGCACCCATGAAGAAGCCTGTGATCGTTGATCGAAGAAGGAGCGTGATTTGTGACTACTGCCGTTTACCTGGGCACGTGCAGAAGGATTGTCGAAGGAGGCTGGGACTTTGTTTGGTTTGTGGAGCGGCTGATCACGCCGTTGGTGCTTGTCCGTCGAAGCTTCGTACGAGGGATGATACTCAGAAGCCTCCGCAGAAACCGTTCCAAGGGCAGAAACAGCTGACTCAAGGACCTAATCAGGCTCGAGCTTTTACCTTGACAGCTGAGGAAGCCAAGGCGTCAGGAGAAGTGGTTTCAGGTACTTTACTCGTTCATGGTTTTCCCGCATTGGCATTATTTGATTCTGGTGCATCCCACTGTTTTATGTCATCCAAATTTATAACTACACACTCGATTACCTGCACGACCCTGTCTAGTTTCTGGGACATACACACTGGGAATAGGAAAATCATATCTAGTAGGGAGTGTAAAGATTGTACAGTTGTTGTGTGCGGACGGGAACTTTTTGCAGCTTTCTTGGTGATTGATACGGGCAGCTACGAAGTTGTCTTGGGAATGGATTTTCTTGGCACTTTCCACGCTCACATTGACTGTAGGGGAAAGAAAGTAATTTTCCAGATTCCCGGACATCCTGAGTTTACCTTCACTGGAGGAAGCAGTTCTGTCGGGCCAGTCGAGTTTAGGGCTAGGCCGACAAATGATATTCTTGCAGCAATGGAAGTTGATAGTGGTGAAGAGCCGGCGGTTGTTCGTGATTTTATGGACGTATTTGAAGATATGTCGGGTTTACCGCCGAAGCGAGATGTGGAGTTCGCAATTGATCTTATTCCTGGTGCAGCGCCAGTATCCAAAGCGTATTATCCAATGGCACCAGTAGAGTTGGAAGAAGTCAAGAAACAGGTTGCTGAATTGCTTGAGAAGGGTTGGATTCGAAGCAGTAACTCGCCTTGGGGAGCTCCAGTTCTTCTAGTAAAGAAGAAGGATGGCACGAGAAGGATGTGCATCGACTATCGAGAATTAAACCGGGTGACTATTAAGAACAAGTACCCGATCCCTCGCATTGGAGAACTTTTTGAGCAGCTTAGTGGCGCGAGGGTATTCTCGAAGCTGGATTTGCGATCCGGATTCTTCAGGTTCGAGTGAAAGCTGAAGATATTTGCAAGACGGCGTTCCGAACTCGGTATGGACATTACGAGTACTTAGTGATGCCCTTCGGAGTAACGAATGCGCCGGCAGTATTCATGGACTTGATGAACCGAATCTTTTCACCGTTCTTGGACCAGTTTATCGTGGTCTTCATTGACGATATTCTGGTTTACTCGAAGAGTTTTGAGGAGCATGCTGAGCATTTAAAGATCGCACTGCAGACGTTAAGACAGGAGAAACTGTATGCGAAGATGAGTAAGTGCGAGTTTTGGCTGGAGGAAGTGAAGTTTTTGGGGCATGTTGTATCTGGCGATGGAATTGCCGTCGATCCAGAAAAGATTGCAGCAGTTCGAGATTGGCCGATTCCAAAGAATGTTGCTGAGATAAGAAGTTTTCTTGGACTCGCCGGATACTACAGGAGATTTGTGGAGAACTTTGCTCGTCTGGCAGAGCCGTTGACCAAGCTTACGCGCAAGGAGGTACCTTTTGTATGGACGGATAAGTGTGCGTTAGCTTTTGAGACGTTGAAGCAGAAGTTGATAACCGCCACTATTCTGACCGTGCCAGACAATTCCGGAGGATTGGTGATTCACAGCGATGCATCTGGGAAAGGATTGGGATGTGTTTTGATGCAGCATGGGAAGGTTGTAGCATACGCATCGAGACAATTGAAGACCCATGAGAAGAATTATCCAACTCATTACTTGGAGCTTGCGGCTGTGATTTTCGCTTTGAAGATTTGGAGACACTACCTTTTGGGCGAAATGGTCGAAGTTTTTACAGATCATAAGAGCTTGAAGTATGTGTTCACACAGAAGGAGCTTAACATGAGGCAGCGTAGATGGTTGGAGCTGATGGCTGACTACGATCTTGATCTTAAGTACCATCCGGGGAAGGTCAATGTTGTGCCGGATGCGCTTAGTCGGTTACCAGCAATCCAGGTGTTAACTACGCAGAAGGAGATCGTTGCAGATTTTCGAAGATTTGACTTGGAGGTTGTGCTACCGCGTTCTACGGGACAGTTGATGCAGCTGCAAGTGCAGTCGTCTTTGATTGAGAATATTAAGGCAGCACAATCGCAGGATCCTAGACTGCAAAAGTTTCGAGAGCAGGTTGAAGCCGGACTACGAACAGATTTACTGGTCCACGAAGATGGTTCGTTGAGGTATGGTAGCCGTTTATATGTGCCAAAGGGAGATGTTCGTGAAGAGCTTATGAAGGAGGCACACAGTTCAGCATATTCTGTACATCCAGGAGGCACAAAGATGTACCGAGATATTCGACAGCATTTCTGGTGGGAAGGCATGAAACGGGAGATTGCTCGCTTTGTGGCTAAGGCTTAGTGTGTCAGCAAGTTAAGGCTGAACATCAAGGGTTGCTGGTTTATTGCAACCACTTCCGATTCCTCAGTGGAAGTGAGAACATATAACCATGGATTTCATGACGGCTTTACCGCGGAGTCCAAAGGGCAACAGTGCAGTATGGGTGATTGTTGATCGGTTGACCAAGGCTGCTCACTTTATTCCTTTCCGGGTTGGTCAATCAACAGAGACTTTGGCAGAGCGGTACATGCAGGAGATTGTAAGATTGCATGGAGTACCGGTGAGCATCGTGTCCGATCGGGACACTCGGTTCTTATCACACTTCTGGAAGAGTTTACAGGAAAGTTTGGGGACTCGATTGAAGTTTAGCACAGCTTATCATCCTCAAACTGATGGCCAGTCGGAGAGAACGATCCAAACTCTTGAAGATATGTTGAGAGCATGCATGTTGGACTTCAAGGGTTCTTGGGAGGATCATCTACATTTGGTGGAGTTTTCTTACAACAACAGTTTTCAGGCAACTATCCAGATAGCTCCGTTTGAAGCATTGTATGGTCGTAAATGCCGTTCACCTGTTTGTTGGGATGATGTCGGTGAACGAAGATTATTGGGACCAGATTTGGTTGTACAGACAATTGAGAAGGTTAACACTATCAGGAATCATATGAAGGCAGCTCAAGACAGACAGAAGAGTTGGGCCGACACGTCAAGAAGACCTCTAGAGTTCGCCGTGGGTGATTTGGTATTCTTGAAGATATCACCGACTAGAGGGGTGATTCGTTTTGGGAGTCGAGGAAAGCTTAGTCCTCGATTCGTTGGACCCTTTGAGATCTTGGAGCGTGTTGGTGAGGTAGCATACCGTTTGGCGTTACCGCAGACCTTGGCAAGTGTGCACGATGTGTTTCACGTATCTCAACTACGAAGGTATGTTCGAGATGAAACACACGTTTTGGATCATTCGGAGTTAACAGTACGAGAAGACTTGACTTTTGAGGAGCGACCGGTTGAAATTGTGGATCGAAGGGAAAAGGTTCTTAAGAACAAGGTTATCCCCCTTGTGCTTGTTTCTTGGGGTAATTGCTCGCATGGAGAATCCACTTGGGAACGAGAAGATGAGATCCGGCAGAAGTTTCCTCACCTTTTCTTGTAATTATCTATCTTTGTATTCTTGGAATTTCGAGGACGAAATTCATTTTGTAGTTGGGTATAATTTAACACCCGAGCCCAATACTACTATTTTCAGTTACTGTTTGAGCATAATGTGGTACTCATTTCATCTAGCTTGCTTGTTGTTGCTTACTGCAAAATTTTACCCGGCAAAGTCATTTCTACATATAACAAATTTTGGCATCTAAAATAAAATTAAAAATATCCATCTTAGCCTACTTGACACCCCTAGCCTTGTGGTAGCGTCCGTGCATCGTGTTCTCGTCCCGTTCAGTGAAACGGGCGAGTTTGGATGGCTACGTGCGCATGCGTGTGTCCGTTTTGGGGGTATGCTTTTTAATCATAAAACACTTAATTTTAAAATTTGGAACCCGCTTAAAATCCTATTATTTCAATTTCAAATTTTTGGACCCGACCCGGGCGCGATTTGGAAATATTTTATTTGGCGCCAAAATCCCAAATTTTAATATTTTAGAACCTTAGTATATTTCCTTAACTTATAATATTTTTTACTGTTTATTATATCTAATAAATCTTTTCCTAACTAAACTTCTCCCCGCAGCCAATCAGCACCCTCTTTGCGTGGGCCCCATTCCCTTTCTCTCTCTCTCTCCCCCTCATATCTCTCACTCTCTTTCTCTATCTCTCTCTCTCTATCCCTCAAATCTCTCTCTCTCTAACTTTATTCTCTCTCTCTCTCTTATATTATCTTCCCTCCCCTTTCGTTTTTTTAAAAAAAAAAGAACACAGAAAACCCATCCGAGCCCAGCGAACCCTTGTCGTACCCTCGCCGCCGCAACCTCATCGCCGGCACCAGCACCGCCGGGCTAGTCATCTCCGCACCCTCGTCTCAACCACAGCCCCTCTTCCTCCTTTTCCCGCGTCCCCAACCACCTGCACCCTCAGCCGCGGCCGCCTGCAGTTTTCCCTGCACACCGTCGGACCGCCTGCGTCGCCGCCGGTGACCACCGTCATCTTGTCCCCGACCTCGCACACTCCTCGGTAAGTTTCACCTACCCTCCTCCCTTCATTCTCTCCTTTCTCTGCTGATCTGTAGAATTTTCTTGATATCGGCAGTTTCCCCGCGGTTACTGTTGGCCACCGCCGGAGCCCGTCGACCTCGTCGTCGTTCACGCGTCTCCTCTCTGTAACCACAGAGCAACCCATTGTAAGCCTCCTCTTCTCCTTCTTTATTCCTTTCATGTTGCAAGTTTCTTGACGTGCACTGTTCACATTCTCGCCGGATTCCGAACGTGCCGACGACGTGACCCGACATTCCAGCGAGGTACCCCGACCCGCGTAGTTCCTTTGTTCGTTGTTTGGGTTCAATCCGTGAACCGTGCGCCCGTCGCGAGTTTCCCCGCCGACGTTACATTCCGTTTTTCCCGGTTCGCGACCCGTCGAGGCAAGTACCCCTTGCTACATGCTCAGCAGATACGGGTTCATCAGGCGACTGAGGCAGCCGGTCAGATCGTAAAAACGGGGCGACCATATCCGAGCTGGTATGATCAGATCAAGTACCCGCCGGGCTATACAATACCGAAATTCCATGTCTATAAGGGGACGGGCAATCCCCACCAGCATGTTGCCCAGTTCAGGGCGCTTTGCGGCAATACCGACGGTGATGATAAATTGTTGCTTCGCCAGTTCGTCGGTAGCTTGTCAGAAACGGCATTCGAATGGTACTCTGAGCTCCCGAACGACTCCGTCAAAATATTTGCGGAGATGGAGCTGCTATTTACGCAGCGATTCGCGAGCGCCAGCGAACGCACTCCGATAACGGCATTGATTAATGCCAGGGTGAAACCAGGTGAGACGTGGGTCCAGTACGCTATACGCTGGCGAAACTTGTGGTCAAAATGCGAACAACGCATCGAGGAAGCGCCCGCGGTGGGCATGTTCGTGCGTACCCTAGATCCTCATGCAACTATCTCACAGTTCATGATGTTCTTTAAGCCAACCACGTTCCAGGCTTTGATCGACAAGTTGGCCCAGATGGACCAGATGGGTCACAGACCGCCTCCCCCGAAGCCGGAACCTCGGAATGACAAGGGTAAAGGGAAGGCAACCTTCATTGCGAACGCTCGGCAGCAACCCAGTGCCCCAAAGTTGGCGGATCAACTGGAAGAAAGACGGCGGTATTATAATGAGAAAATGAAGCGCCCCTACTCATTCCCGCGGGATAAGACGAAGAGGCTATTTGAGCTGGCGGTACGCAACAGGCTTATCAACTTGCCAAATCCAAGGCGACCGCCGCAACCCAGTGAGGTGAATAACCTCAACTACTGCCCTTACTATCAAACGGTAAGCCATCCGATTGAGGATTGTTTCGTCTTCAAAGGATGGATTGAAGATCAATACCTACAGGGCAAGTTTGCGCTGTCCGAGAAGTGGAAGGTGAACCCGCCACAACCTCACACTCCTAAGAAGACGGACACACCGGGGGCAACTTGTTCTTTCATTGAAGAAGCTCCATGGGAAATTGTGCTTTCAGCAAAAACCAAAAGAATGCTGAATGAGCTCCAGACATGCCCGGCAGTCAGGTGGAAGAACCCGCTGGAATCCCAGATCATTGCAGGGATGCTGAAGCCGCACCCAACTCCGAAGATCAGTGGTGATGGCCCGAGCACTCACAACTAGCCGTCGAAATCTTCAAAGAAAAAGAAGAAGAAATCTAAGAGGCCCGTGAAGCCTGGCAACAAGCGTACGGACTTGCAGAAATAGATTGACGAGCTGGAGGAGTACAATCAAAAGGCGCGAACTCCCATCACACTCCAAGAGTTCCTCAATCACTTCTTTCAGGAGGAAGATAACGGGGAGAGCTCGTCGGATGAATCCGAGGGATACGTGGCGAGTTGTAATGTGATCTCCCACTCGTTTACGGACGGTGAAAAAATTCCTGGCACTAAGAAACTGGGGGCAGAGCCTGACCGGAGCTTGTGTGGCCGACAGACGAAATGATCGACGCCTTTCTAGACGAGATTCGTTTGAAAAGTAAAGCCGATCGGGAGCGTGAGATGGCCGCATCAGAAGGAGCCAAACGCAGGCGACTAAACGAAAGAGTCGAAGCACTCCCGCCAGATTGAAAGACACCCGACGCGGATAAAAACATATTCAAGACGAGGAAAAGGTTGGCCAAAGCCATGTCAATGGGAATGAAACTACCACCCTCGGAAGAAAACACGCTCAATGGGGCGGAGAGGCACCCTAATTACTGCTCATATCATCGGAAGATTTCACACCCCACTAAGGAGTGCAACGCTTTTAAGACATGGTGGCAGCGATATGTTGCTCATCGGCAACATTTTAAGCGAATGAAATGCAGAACACGTCGGGAGCAGAGAAGTACGACCGAAGGACACAAAAGAACTACCGGTAACTGTTACACGGTCAACGCCGGGGGATCGCAAGTGCTCACATTCGGGAGCGATTCTGACGAGGAAATGGCTCTGGGCCCTCTCTTTAAAGAATCCATCTTAGGGAAAGAGGAAGAACCAGAGGTCTGCGAAAACATTCAGCTGCGCAATCGCACGCTCCCGGAAAAGAATCTCGGACCCGCAACTAGAAAAGATAAGGGAAAGGAAAAGGTCGCTGAGGATATCGCCTTAGATGACCAAGTCATGAAAGAGCTAACTGCCAAGGACCCGCCCAAGAGGAGTAAGGTGGACTATAACATCCTAGCGCACCTGAGGAAGCTACCCTCGCAGCTCAGCATTCTTGACGCCCTCTTATTATCAAAAGAAGCGAGAGATTCATTAATCAAGGCGCTGCAAGAGCCCGAGCAATTCCAAGCCTTCCTCGCCGAAGAAAGGATGAAGGATGAACTGGAAGAAGTGCGCACTGCCGATGTCACGTTCGGTGATGAAGACCTTCTCCTTGGGACGTGCGACCATAACCATCCCCTATATATCTCCGGATACTGCCACGACATCAAGATAGGCAAAATCTTGGTTGATAACGGATCCTCCGTCAATCTCCTTAATGTTCGGGTGTTGAAGGAAATCTGCATGAGCGTTCAGCACCTCGCTCGTGATAAAATTACCATCTCCGGCTTCGACTCCCAGTCGTCACGAACTCTCGGATCTGTGATATTAACATTACGCTTCGGACTACTCGTTACGGATATTAAGTTTCACGTTATTGACGCCAAGACCTGCTACAATGCTCTACTCGGTCGTCCCTGGTTACACGAGTACAACATCATCCCTTCTACGCAACATCAGTGTATGAAGTATTTTAAGGATGGTATCGAGTATACCGTAACAGGAGAGCTGAACCCGTTCTCCGTGAACGAAGTCCGCAAGTACGAAGATGCAAAATACTTTTTGCCAGATTTCGAGGACACAGAGAGGTGTCGCAAACTGGAGAACAAAGCCGCCACCACCATTCCTGTTTTCGGGAGTGATACCGAAGAAGAAAAAGAGATAGTTTACGCTGGGCCGTCTCGACGCAACAACCTGGGGCCGTCCGCCCCCGTATTGATCTTCAGAAGCGACCCAGAAGATGAGGTTAATGCTGTGTTCTCCAGCCGGCCGTCAATACAAGCATTCCCTGGTGATGATCAGAGTTTGCAAATTACCATAATTCCGCGGGAGCACTACAAAGACCTTGACGCACTTGAAGCTTACAATGTGCAAGACCTGCAAACATTTTACGTCCCTCCCAGGCGAAAAGGCGAAAAGGCGATCCTATTCTATCGGTCCACGGAAATAAGAGTGGAGAAAGAAATCTGGCGTGGCGCAGATTCTACGCTTGACAGGCTCCAACCCATCCGTTTGCCCAGATACTACACGAACGAATTAAAAAGGCTATTGAAGCGCCAAGGGGTACCTTTAAAACAGACTATTCGACAAACTCGGTTCTACAACAGGATTTGGGATATCCCTGGGACTCAGCGCAAGTTGCCCAACGGGAGAATGGAGACGCTTGGGCTTGGATATGTGAGATCTGGGAAACGGGAACGAGTCCACGGTAGCTACGCCATATATAACTTCGATGAAGAAGGGGATGCCCTGTCAGAAAACGCTGACCGCGTATCAAAACTAGATCCCGCAATCAAGGTGCCGAGTCCGTCATTTGAAGAACGAATGGACAAGCTTATCAGGAAAGCGGGTCAAAAAGCTCGGGATGACCATAATCGCGCAATGACCATCTACAAGAAAGTCAGGACACAACGTCTTTTACAACAGGCTGCAAAAGACAAAAATACTCCTCCCTGTCAATCTGCTGTGCAAAAGGCCCGACGCAGAGGCAGAAATAAGTCAAAAAGCGGAAAAGGGATTCGACAACGACAACGCGGGATCAAAAAGTCATGTGATCAGGAATTGCGCGGTCCGGATTTGTCCCTCATGAAGAAGATGAGTCGAGCGTATTCTTTCCCTCAAGACAAGACGAAGAAGATACTTGACCTCGCTTTAAAACATCGAATGATTACACTTCCGGAGTCTAAGCACCCTGAGCAAGCTAACAAGGTCTCTCATTCGGGTTATTGCTCTTATCACCAAACCATAGGACACCCTCTCGAAGACTGCTTCACCTTCAAGAACTGGGTCGAAGATCAGTATCAGCTCGGCAAGTTCGCTCTATCTGACAGTTGGAGGGTAACGCCGCCACAAAAGCACGAACCCAAAGCTACAAGAGCAGAACCAGATCCACGTTGGTCTTGGAAGCGAGTTCGTACTTGTCATATGATAGAAATATCAAAAAAGGAGCCCGAGAATATGGATGACCTTCCTTGGTGCTTCGAAAACAGCGATGACGAGGTGATCTCAGAATTTCCATCAGCGCCGAAAGAGCTGGAAGATGGCATACATACTGCTGTAGATAATCTCAAGAAAATTGAGTTAGTAACGGCGAACGACCCACGACCGACATTCGTTAGCGATCTACTATCTGAATAAAGGGTGGCTGCGTTAAAAGACGTGCTTATGCAGCATAGAGATTGCTTCGCATGGAACTATTCTGAAATGCCAGGTTTAGATCCAGAAATTGCTATGCATAAATTGGCGATATCCTCCGACGTTAAGCCAGTCAAACAGGTGCCGAGAAGAATGCGGTTCGAGCTTGAGATGAGCATCAACGCCGAAGTCAAGAAGTTAATCGATTCTGGGTTTATCCAGAAGTTCAGTATCCTGACTGGATCGCCAACATTGTTCCGGTGATGAAGAAGAATGGGACAGTGCGCATATGCGTTGACTTCCGGGATCTCAATAAAGCTTGCCCGAAGGACGATTCCCAGTACCGATCACCGAGCTGATGATAGATAACACGTCCACTCACGAGGTTTTCTCTTTCATGGACGGCTCATCAGGATACAATCAGATAAAGATGCACCCCGAAGACCAGAAGCACACCGCTTTCCGGACTCCTCTGGGTATATTCTGCTATAAAGTTATGCCCTTCGGTTTAAAGAACGCCGGTGCCACCTATCAGAGGGCCATGACGAAGATCTTCGATGACCTCATATATGAAATCGTCGAATGCTATATCGACGACCTCGTAGTGAAAAGCAAATCATACGAGGAACATCTTGAGCAGCTGGAGATCGTATTTCAACGCCTTCGACAATACAACTTGAAAATGAACCCACTTAAATGTGCGTTCGGGGTGTCCTCAGGTAAATTCCTAGGGTTCATTGTCCGGCACCGGGGTATCGAGATAGATCCGTCAAAGATCAAGGCGATCATGGAAATGCCACCGCCAAGGACTCTCAAACAATTGCGGTCTCTCCAGGGAAAGCTCGCGTACATCCGGCGATTTATAGCCAATCTCTCCGGCAAGTGCCGTCCTTACAGTCACCTGATGAAGAAGGGAACCCCATTCGTCTGGGATCACAAATGCCAAGGCGCACTGGACGAGATCAAGCAATACCTGCAGAACCCGCCGGTGTTAACTGCTCCGGTCAAGGGAAAGCCTCTTATTCTTTATACGACAGCCCTCGAAGGTTCCTTAGGCGCATTATGGGCACAAGAGAACGATCAAGGGAAGGAGAGAGCTCTCTACTATTTGAGTCGAGTTCTTCTGGGGGCAGAAAGCAATTATTCTCCCATCGAGAAACACTGCCTGGCGTTGATCTTCGCAATAACAAAGCTTAGGCACTATGCGTTGGCGCACGAAGTCTGCCTCATTTCGAAGGTGGACCCTCTCAAATATTTGATGTCAAAAGCCATATTGATGGGACGACTCGCTAAATGGGCCTTGCTCTTAATGGAGTTTTCGATAACCTATCAGCCTCTTAAGGCGGTGAAAGGCCAGGCCATCGCCGACTTCCTCGCTGAGTATCCAATACCGACCGATTCTCCCTTGAATTGCGAACTCCCAGATGAACATGCATTTGACGCGATCGACGGAAGTGGTACCCGGTGGGAACTTTACTTCGATGGAGCATCTTCCATGAAGAAGCGCAAACAAAATACGCCTATAATCAAATCGGGGGTATGCCTCATCTTCGTAACCCCATAAGGAGGGATAATGCGCTTCGCTTTCTCCTTGACAGAGCCGATGACGAACAATGAAGCCGAATACGAAGCTTTGATAGCAGGCCTTGAGATCGCCATCGACATGGGGATTGAGAACCTCCTCATGTACGGAGACTCCCAGCTGGTCGTTAGTCAAGTAAACGGCGACTACCAGACGTGCAAGCCAGAGCCGGTGAAGTATGGCGAGAGAGTACAGCGATTGCTGACTCAAATTCCCTCCTACATGCTGGAAAGCATACCGCGTGCAGAAAATAGCAAGGCAGACGCGTTAGCCAAGCTCGCTAAAGAACTGGCTGATGAGAACCTCGATGACGTCAGAATCGTGGTATAAAGCCGTCGGGTCCTCACACCAGCAGAAATGTCTCCGGAATCATCCGAAGAAAAGGGAGTGACTGAGCAAAAGGCTATGCAAATAAAGGACCAAGAGAAGGCTAAAGATTGGAGAGAAGTCTTCATAGACTACTTCAAATCCCGTCGAATGCCTGAAGATGCGTCCTCAAGACATCAGCTTGTGAAACGAGCTCTGTCCTTCGCCTTCGTCAATAATACTCTGAGGTCATTTGATTCCCTGCGGCTGAGATGCCTGGGACCTGAAGAGGCGAAGAGAGTCGTTCAGGAAGTTCACGACGGACTCTGCGGTTCTCACCAAGCAGGCCCGAAGATGAAGTTGAAAATTAAACGGATGGGCTACTATTGGCCTACGATGATTCAGGACTGCCTCGAATATGCGAAGCAATGCCACTCATGCCAGATTCATGGGGACTTTATCCATCAGCACCCAAATCCTCTACATTCAACAGTGGCCAGCTGGCCGTTTGAAATGTGGGGAACCGACGTAATCGGCCCCATCGAACCAGCATCGTCCAGAGGACATCGATTCATTTTGGCGACGACTGACTACTTCTCCAAATGGGCAGAAGTAGTACCACTGAGGGAAGTGAAGACGGGTAATATCCTCCACTTCTTCAAGACACACGTCATCTATCAGTTTGGAACTCCGAGACGGATTATCTCCGATAACGGGCCAGCCTACAGAAGCCACAAGATCAGCCGCTTCGCGCAGCAACACAACATAGACTGGAGATATTCCTCAGTCTATAATCCCCGAGCTAACGGTCTAGCTGAGGCTTTCAACAAGACCTTGACGAAGATCGTAAAGAAGACGGTGTCCCGAAACAAGAAAGACTGGCACGAGAGACTGTAAGAAGCTCTTTGGGCGTATCGAACTACGTTCAAAACGGCCACAAACACGACGCCGTACGCATTGGTGTTCGGTACAGAAGCAGTACTCCCCCTCGAGATAGAGTTACCCTCTCTACGAGTGGCAGTCCACTACGAGCTGACGGACGAAGAAAATGCTCACTTTCGGCTTGAGGAGCTTGATGCCCTTGATGAAACCCGGCTCATAGCGCAACAAAATCTGGAGGCTTATAAAGCAAAGATGACGCGCTTATATGAAAGATTGACCAGGCCGAGGACATTCCGCCAAGGCGAACTTGTGCTAGTGGTCAAAAGACCTATGATCTCCAATCGCGCCAAGCGGGGAAAATTCGAGCCGAACTATGAAGACCCATATATCATAGACAAGGTCTACCAGGGTGGAGCGTATCTGCTCGTGGATATGCACGGTGAGAGACCTTTTAGACCAATAAACGGTCGCTTCCTGAAGAAATACTACGCTTGACGGGTTAAGGCCTAGGTCAATGATAGACGACGACGACTATGTCCGCTCGCTATCTTCCTAAACCCGAACTCTATAAGTAGTAACCGGCCTTCTTCAACAACGGACCGAAACGTCCTTAAACTAATAACGGACCGAAACGTCCTTAAACTAACAACGGACCGAAATGTCCTTAAACTAACGACGGACCGAAACGTCCTTAAACTAACAATGGACCACTATGTCCTAAAACTAGCTGTTGACCGAGATGTCGATAAACTACGGCGGATTGCAACATCTCAAAGCCGATAACAAAAAAAATATAATAAAAATAAAAACGGTATGCCCATAAGCGAAATGGGCACGGATGAAAACCCGAAAGGGCTCCGTGAGTAAAAACAGCAGGGCTACCGGCGAGTGTTTGTGAAAACCCGAAAGGGCGCAACCTCGTTAAAGGACACTTGCAGGGTCCTCACGACCTTGTAAGGAGAAACCACCCGCGTGAGATCCTTACGACTCATAAGGGAGCAACACACTTAGGAATCCTCACGATTCCTAAAGAGAAATTACACTTGCGAGATCCTCACGACTCGTAAGGAGAACTCTCTTATGGGACCCTCATGGCTCATAAGATTTGAAAGTCTTAAGTTACAGAGACCTGAACCTGTTCTTAAGCAAAGCCCCCCCCCCACAACCTTCGATGTTGCCCTACATGCGGCTCAATATTGAACCTTGTATACAATCCACGGGCGCAAATAAGCATTTCCCTAACCAAGTCCCATCCGTGACTAGGGATATGTCCACACGGTGAACAACCCTTGTAAGTCCTCTCGACTTATAAGGAGAAAACTCTTTTGTAAGATCCTTACGACTTACAAGAGAACATGCACTTAGGAATTCTTACGATTCCCAAGGAGAAAACACACCTACAAGATCCTCACGACTTGTAGGGAGAAATACCTTTGTGAGACCCTTACGGCTCATGAAGTCAAAAGCCTTAGTCGACAGGACCCCTAACCCTGTTTACTAAGCCACCTATGTTCAACATCGACAAAGGCAAATGATGATTCGCTCCTGGCAATATCCCAGTTGTAGCGGTGCTGATGCCGAAATCGGTATATAAATCCAAGCTTGCAGCGAAAAGCCAACAAGCCACACATGCATACGAAATAGCCGAAATGATGGGGCAACTTGCGACAAAATCAACTGGTAAAAATGTATGCATGAAAAATAGCCGAAATGATTGGGCAACTCGCAATAAAAAGCAGCGAGCGAAAAATAAAATAAATAGCCGAAATGATTGGGCAACTCGCAATAAAAAGCAGCGAGTGAAAAATAAAATAAATAGCCGAAATGATTGGGCACCGCGAAAAATAGCCGAAATGATGGGGCAATCGCGACTTTCGCGATATAAAAGCTGAAATGATAGAGTATCGCGGAAAAAGAAATAAAATAAAAATTAAATTTATGCCCTACAGGTGATGCTACATCAATCCCTGTCCACAATCCAGGGGCGCAAACAAAGAAGGAATCACACTCCTCCTCCCCAGGTTTCATCAGAAGAAGAAGCCAAATCTCGATGGTTCACAGACAGCCTAGAGATCCTCTCAACACCCGTCTCATTACAGCAGACACAATATCAAGCAAAGCGGAACATCGGCAACTCCCAGTTCCATGACTCGGCGGTGTACAGCTGACCGAGAGTCAAATTCCGACTTCGTGAAATACAGACAAAGTCAAAATTCCTGGTCATGTGGAACGCGGATAACGTCACTCTTTGACCCCGCGGAAAACGCCCAGAGCGGAGCCTGGTCCTCGCAGAACACGACAGTGAACCCGTGTGAAGGATCCAAAGCAAAATTCCTGGTCACGTGGAACACGGATAACGTCACTCTTTGACTCCGTGGAAAACGTCCAGAGCGGAGCCTGGTCCTCGCAGAACACGGCAGTGAACCCGTGTGAAGCATCCAGAGCAAAATTCCTGATCACGTGGAACGCGGATAACGTCACTCTTTGACCCCGTGGAAAACGTCCAGAGCGGAGCCTGGTCCTCGCAGAACACGGCAGTGAACCCGTGTGAAGCATCCAGAGCAAAATTCCTGGTCATGTGGAACGCGGATAACGTCACTCTTTGACCCCGTGGAAAACGTCCAGAGCGGAGCCTGGTCCTCGCTGAACACGGCAGTGAACCCGTGGGAAGCATCCAGAGAAAAATTCCTGGTCACGTGGAATGCGGATAACGTCACTCTTTGACCCCGTGGAAAACGTCGAGAGCGGATCCTGGTCCTCGCAGAGCATGGCAGTGAACCCGTGTGAAGCATCCAGAGCGGAGCCTAGTCCTCGCCTAACACGGCAGTGAACCCGTGTGAAGCATCTAGTGCAAAATCCCTGGTCACGTGGAACGCGGATAACGTCACTCTTTGACCCCGTGGAAAACGTCCAGAGCGGAGCCTGGTCCTCGCAGAACACGGCAGTGAACCCGTGGAAAGCATCCAGAGCAAAATTCCTGGTCACGTGGAACGCGGATAACGTCACTCTTTGACCCTGTGGAAAACGTCCAGAGCGGAGCCTGGTCCTCGCAGAACACGGCAGTGAACCCGTGTGAAGCATCCAGAGCAAAATTCCCGGTCATGTGGAACGCGGATAACGTCACTCTTTGACCCCGTGGAAAACGTTCAGAGCGGAGCCTGGTCCTCGCTGAACACGGCAGTGAACCCATGGGAAGCATCCAGAGCAAAATTCCTGGTCACGTGGAACGCGGATAACGTCACTCTTTGACCCCGTGGAAAACGTCCAGAGCGGATCCTGGTCCTCGCAGAGCACGTCAGTGAACCCGTGTGAAGCATCCAGAACGGAGCCTAGTCCTCGCCGAACACGGCAGTGAACCCGTGTGAAGCATCTAGAGCAAAATTCCTGGTTACGTGGAACGCGGATAACGTCACTCTTTGACCCCGCGGAAAACGTCCAGAGCGGAGCCTGGTCCTCGCCGAACACGGCAGTGAACCCGTGTAAAGCATCCAGAGCAAACATCGGACTGTAGAGTCCTTAAAATCCATGGACTATGATGTCTTTAACCTCGACCGTAATGTCTTAAAACTAACGATCAACCATGATGATTCTAGACTGATTTTACCTTGGTTAAAGGGTACATCTCTTCACTCCTTTGATATTTGGCGTTGTAATTCTTCAACGTCTTCAAAGAGGTGACGGGTCCCAGTAATCACACGTTTCGTGGACTGTGGAGTCCTTAAATCCACGGACTATGATATCCTTAACCTTGACCGTGATGTCTTAAAACTAACATCGGACTGTGGAGTCCTTAAATCCACAGACTACGACGTCCTTAACCTTGACCGTGATGTCTTAAAACTAACGTCGGACTGTGGAGTCCTTAAACCCACGGGCTATGATGTCCTTAACCTTGACCGTGATGTCTTAAAACTAACATCGGACTGTGGAGTCCTTAAATCCACGGACTATGACGTCCTTAACCTTGACCGTGATGTCTTAAAACTAACATCGGACTGTGGAGTCCTTAAATCCACGGACTATGAGGTCCTTAACCTTGACCGCGATGTCTTAAAACTAACATTGGACTGTGGAGTCCTTAAACCCACGGACTATGGGGTCCTTAACCTTGACCGCAATGTCTTTAAACTACGATACCCTGGAAACCATCCCAAACCAACCCCTGACCCCGTGAAATACGGATAAGGGCGACCTCACCCAGCACTTGCGGATCCTCACGACCTATAAGGAAGAAAACTCTCTTGTGAGATCCTTACGACTCTCAAGGGAAACCCCGCTTAAGAATCCTCACGATTCTTAAGAGGAACTTACACCTACGGGATCCTCTCGACCTGTAGGGAGAAAAACTCTTTATGAGACCCTCACGGCTCATAAAGCTCAAAAGTCTTAGGAGGCAAATCTTAACCCTGAATCCTAAGCCATCACTGCCCTGCAGAGAGACCAAGATAAATTGTCCGCAGAACACATTCAATAAATAGGAGACACACTATTGAGAAGAAAAATATGTCTTTATTCATAAACCAAAATGGATACAAAGTACAATTCGTGAAGGAACAAAAAATATATACTCTCATTCAGGAGTATGTACAAAAGAAGAAAAAGGGAAAAGATACAAGTTTTCAAGCCGGCGGGCGATTTAGCAATTTTACTAGCTCATCCTTCTTTTGCTGGATCACGGCTTCATGATTCAGTATCGCCAGAAGACGGGCCTCCGCCTGAGCCTGTTGGGCCTGATACGAGGCAAGCCGGCCTTCGAGCTCCTTTTCGGTGGCCTTGTGAGCCTCAACCCTTTCGCGGGTGAACACGGCAGCTTTATCAAGGGCCACCACCTCTTTGATAGACTCTTGAAGCACTCGCCAGAGTTCATACGCTTTATTGGCTTTGGCTGTAAGGTTGGTTTGGAGCTTTTGCAATGCCTTAGAGGTCAGCCCCCTCTCCGAGAATTTGCGGTCGAGCCTCTTCTCGCACGACACCATGTTCGCTACACATCGCTCTATCAAATCACGCAAGCCCGCTGTCACGACCGCAGCCTCTGAAACAGGATAGGTACGCTCGGGACTGTATAAACAAGCCTCGGTTGGTAGCAATAGTCGATCTAAAACACGCGCACATCATCGGGTATGGAAAGTAACAAGAAAACTTCTGATGTATATCCTATCAAGCATGCATTTGCAACTATATGAATATCCGAGAAGAAATAATACTCGAAGCTCTGATGTGCATGCAACATGGTGATAGTGTTCGTAACTAAAGAAAGTTCTCATGGGAAGAATACAAAGTTCATTTATGCAAGCAGAAACATACATACGAGTGCCCAGCGTACATGAAAGTTCAACGTAAAGCATGCGAAAACTAATTTGAATATACTACGCTAGTGGGAAAAGGTCGCCAAACAAAGGATCGGTAGCGCAAGGGTTAACAAAACAAAGAACAAAATTCTCCATCTCTCTCTGTGCTCTCTCCAACACATTAAAGCGATGGTTCTCGCGAGAAGTCGCTCCCCACCGATTGGCGCCATGTTCGTCCGCAAAAGCAGACATAACAGCCCGCCGGGCTCTTATTTCGCTCAAAAGGTGAACTGAGCGATCTTTCAAAGCCTGAGTAATCAGGCACGCCTCGTGAAAACCCTCGAGCTTTTCTTCAGCCGCGTCGAGCATCGCCAGGGTCATCTCCGCCGGGTGAGGAGGGATGTCGGCAAGCACGGCAGCAAGAATCATCCGGAGATAGAGAGAGCCCATTGGGAGGGGAGACCCCCTGCGGATCGAGAGTTCATATGCCGCTGAGTCGCATTCGTCGTCGGTAAGGAGGGGATCCACCAATCGTGCGGCAAAGCGGGGGATCATCTCCTCGATAGGAACTTCCCATGGCTGTCGACGAGCATGAAGGTGGTTGCAGGCCATGGCACCCAGTTGTTCCTCAAGATAAATCGCACTAAATTGAGAAGAAATTTCTCTGTGAAGAGAAAAGAAGGCCATGGCCTCAGGTTATAAAAAGGGGCATTAAATGCTACGCACGAAGAATCCTGCATGGTGGGACTATTTCCGAGACCCAAAAAAGGGAAAGCATTGGAAATCAAGGAGATGGGACTATTTCCAAGGCTCCTTTTTAGCATTAAATGCTGCACACAGAGAATATGGCATGAAAAATTAAACAGTCCCATCAAAGGGACCCCACGTGCGGAGCACGTGAGCACCAAACTTGACGTGTACTGAAAAGTGAAATAGTGCTTTACCCACTAAACACATTAGCAGCAGCAGTAGCAAAAGTGACAAAATTCCGCAAAAAAAAAGGGCACGCAAACACAGAGGGGCACGATAAAACTTATCATTCATACTTTAAAAAGTTCATACAAAATAAAAAAAAGGGAAAAACGATTACAACGGCAAGACCTCAGACACGGGGCACGGATTGAGAAACTCAAACTTGGCTTTGTCTAAGAGCCTCCAAGCATTTCGAACCATCCGAGTATGTTTTCTCTCGCGGTCACAAGCGTCGGGGTCCTCACGAATGTCTTCTACCCTCCGATAGGCAGCAAGTATGGCCGACTGCTGAAAAGCCTGGTGCAAGAAATCAATGAGGTTGTCTCGCCTCCTCTTCGAGATTAGGCTCATCAGGTACACCGAGTGTACTTTATCCTCGGCGGCGTCCAATGCCCTAAGCGGTACGCCGGTGCAAAAGAGAGGGAGCGCCTCCCAGATCGCTAGCACGATGAGTCTCAGAAGAGAAGAGCGGCGAGGGAGTAGCCGACCATTGTACTCGTCGAAGCGGCTTATGATCTCAGCACATTGAGCGTTGGTGAACTCCTGGTTCTGGCTATGGCCCAGTGCACGAATATTCCCGTAAGAAATGATTTCGTCAAGATCGTACATATGGGCATCCATGATACCTGAAATAAAGATCATGAGAATCTATTACAAACCTTTTCTTCTGAGTTGTGAAGAAGATGACTAAGGGCGGTAAAACCCATGAAGTTCTTCAGGAAGAACTTAGTTCTTCAGGAAGAACTTAGTTCTTCAGGAAGAACTTAGTTCTTCGTAGGAATTAAATTCCTTTTTGAAAAAGGGAATTAAATTCCTATAAAAGTTCTGTTCCAGAGCCGAAGCTCCTTGGGGATGGAATTAAATTCCATAAAAAGCAACCGACATCATCATCTCCCTAAAAGATCAGATGAACCTTAAGAGATCTATTGTTTGAAGATTAAATGGTTTTATATTCCTGTTGAAGAACTTGAAGAAAATGGGTTCATGTTAAAAGGGTGAAACCCTTGATGTAGATTTAAAATCCAGAGAGTTTTATGTATGAAAGTTCTCCGTTCGTTCAAGAGTATTACTTGAGGAAAAGGGGATCAGTCAACAGAGTTAAACTCTGGAAAATGTTTGAAACAGATAACTAAGCTCTGGAAAGGAGAATTAAATTCTCAGAAAGAAAAGTATGCAAGGAGAAAGATGAGCAAAATGGAGGCGCTTCTGAAAAGACATGGGCATTTATAGGATGGGATGGAAAACGTTTCATCTACCCTACTCCCAAGGCAGATCCAACGGTCACAAAAGTGACAGCGTTGCACTCACATGCAGACACGTGAGAGCAACGCTGTGGGGGCATTTATACCCTGATTAAAAATCAGGAAAAGATTCAGAAGAGGCATCACATGCTCACACGTGACCAGTGGTCACGTGTTGGCACGTGATGGTTAAGCAGCGGCACAGAGCATATTTGTTCTCTAATTAAAAGTCAGGAAGAAGCTTCAGAAGAGGCATCACGTGCTCACACGTGACCAGTGGTCACGTGTTGACACATGATGGTTAAGCAGTGGCCAGAGAACAGAGCGCAGAAGAAGAGAAGCCCATTTCAGGGGTCACGTGCCTACACGTGACCAGGGGTCACGTGCTCACACGTGACCGGCTTTAAAGGCCTTATTCTTTAACAGAATTAAATTCTGAGGAAAGATCTTTCAAATCTTTCCAAAATGAAGAAGAATTATTTGAAACCGTTGGATCAAGAATCTGAAGGTGATTAAATATCACCAATTTATGGAAAAACCTTGGGCTTGGAAAGATTTCCCCCTAAATCTAACCGAAATAACAAAAAGATATCTTTGAATTTAAAATCCAATGGTGAATAAAATTCACCTAATAATCTGAAGGCCCATATTAATGATGAAGATAAATCAAATCTCTCAATAAACAAATGAAATCTTTCAATGAAAGATTCACTAAAACAGATTGATTCTTTTCCTTCTCCTATAAATATGAGCTAAAGGAGAGGGAGAGAGGAATAGATAGAGCCTTGGAATCTTGAAAATTCAGAAGGAAGAATTTGATTCTCTGCAAAAGAAAAATCCTAAGTAAGAAAAGAAAAGAAAAGAGAGGCTTCAAAAGAGAATTTAATTCTCAAAAGAGTTTAACTCTTATATAAAGAAAAGAACTTAGTTCTTTCTCTGGTTGAGGATCTGCAAAGTGTACATCTCCCCATGAATTGAGAATTTAATTCTCATTTGGTTGAGATCCTGCCATGCAGATCTAAAACATAGAGGAGGAATTGAGCTTTGAGAATTTAATTCTCATAGAATGATAGGAATTTAATTCCTTTAAGATAAAATTAGGGTTTAACCCTAGGAATTTAATTCCTTCAGAATGGACAGAACTAGGGTTTAACCCTAATTGAGAACTTAATTTTACAGGAATCTAACCCTATATAAGAATATAATTCTTCAAAAGAAAGAAGGAATTTAATTCCTCTAAAGTTTATTGCTAGGGTTTGACCCTATGAAGAATTTAATTCTTAAAAGATGAACAGATCTTTAAAACATGCAAAGAGTCAGAGTCACGTGTTACCACGTGGCCCCTGCAAAGATCCACAGAAAAGAGCTTTGAGGCAACGCCTCACGTGCCCCACGTGACCCCTGGAGCACACAGAGAAAAAGGCAAAAGAAACAGAAAAGAGCTCTAAGGCGCTCTCACATGCTACCACGTGACCCCTTGGCAGAAGCTCTAACAGACAAACACCCAAATTCCCATCACGTGACAGCACGTGATACTTCAAAGTATTCAATACTTTTGACAGAACAAAATAAAGGGAAGTAGGGCGCTCTCACGTGCTACCACGTGACCCCTTGGCTGAAGCTCTAACAGACAAACACCTAAATTCCCATCACGTGACAGCACGTGATACTTCAAAGTATTCAATACTTTTGACAGAACAAAATAAAGGGAAGCAGGGCGCTCTCACGTGCTACCACGTGACCCCTCTTGCCTTAGTGTTTAACACTAAATTAAAATCTCTGTATCCAGTGTTAACACTGATTTGCTCTAGTGTTCAAACACTAATCTGAAAAAAACTTTATTTGCAGTGTTTAACACTGAATTTTATTTAGTGTTTAACACTAATTTAAAATCTATGTTCCCAGTGATTAATACTGATTTGCCTTAGTGTTAAACACTAATTTGAAATCTCTATTGCCAGTGTTTAACACTGATTTGCTTTAGTGTTTAACACTAATTTGAAAGCCTTGTTGCTAGTGTTTAACACTGACTATCTTTTAGTGTTAAACACTAACTTGCTAATCTTGATCTCAGTGTTCAATATTGTTGGTCTTTAGTGTTTAACACTAGTTTTAGCCCAATTAGCTAAGTTTCTAGAGGTAAAGCCTCTCCTTCAATGAACCAACAGAAGGCCAATACTCCAAACATGATTGGACTTAGCCCAAGCTGGCCATAAGTCCTCAATTCAAACTTAACTGGGCTAATGGGCTCATAATATTATTAATTGGTCTTGGTTCCAAATTGGGCCAAAGACTATTTAATCTACCTTGGTTCAAAGGTACATCTCTTCACTCCTTTGATACTTGGCGTTGTAATTCCTCAACGT
Organism: Agapanthus africanus; assembly: GCA_030015575.1. Lineage (NCBI taxonomy): Eukaryota > Viridiplantae > Streptophyta > Magnoliopsida > Asparagales > Amaryllidaceae > Agapanthus > Agapanthus africanus. The sequence goes on from JASDDO010000004.1 coordinate 437,611,545, forward strand.
TTTCAAAGAGGTGACGGGTCCCGATGACCACACATTGATACGGACTGTGGGGTCCTTAAACTCATGGACTATGAGGTCCTTAACCTTGACCGTGATGTCTTAAAACTAATATCGGACTGTGGAGTCCTTAAATCCACGGACTACGACATCCTTAACCTTGACCGGGATGTCTTAAAACTAACATCGGATTGTGGAGTCCTTAAATCCACGGACTATGATGTCCTTAACCTTGACCGCAACGTCTTAAAACTAACATTGGACCGCAATGTCCTTAAACTACCTATTGACCGCAATGTCACTAAACTAAGCAACATGGCCCCCTTAATTGCTCTCTTATCGGATCTAAAAGATCCCGTTAAGTTGATCTTAGTCTAAAAACTAGACTGACGTATCCTTAACAAGCATTTAAGTCGATCTTAGTCTCAAACGAGGCTAACGTATCCTTAAACCCAAACCCCCAAACCCAAATCTAAGATAATACGGATTTGGACTAGTCCACGCCCTATGGGCGACGACATAACTCAGTCTCCGTATACAATCCACGGGCAACCAAACACAAAATAAACACACACGACACGAAGTGATCATCTGGAGAAGGAGAAAGTTGTTATCGCGATGCGGTAGCGTAATTAACTGCAGGGCTTGCGCCTGCAGGGAAGAGCGTCCCCACAATCAAAAACCCCTCGAGCGAGGGGGAATCTGACGAAGTTTGCTACTCGGACGCATCGGTTTAAATCTTCGATATGCGGTGCCATAAATCAACTTGGTATCTTCGGAGAGGTGGACGGATAGCACCAATTAGCATTTGCCCCGAATTTCAGGCAAGACGTCTGTATTGGCCGTCCTTCGGAGGGGAACAACCCCATCCCCGGGAAACCCATCGTCGACAACTCCCTTGCCTCGCCTCTGAATCCAGAACACCAACCCACAGCCTCTTCTCTTCTTTTCTTTCTTTCTTCTTCATCTTATTCTTTTCTTTTCTTCTCTTTTCTGGATTCTTTTTCCGGTGATCGCCGGAGCCGTGCCGCTGCAGACGATCCGAGCGACCCAGTGAACGTTCCTAGCCTGCGTGGTCACCTTCTTGCTTTGCCTAGACTCGTCCCGTGTGCTGTGTGTGCGTTGCGACGATTTACCGACGTCGGATAGTCGTTCGTATCCGTATAATTTATTACATATCTAATTGTAGGCAAGTTTATCTTGCTACATGCTATGATATATTTTACATCCATATTAATAATAATATTTAATGTTTAGTGTATTATACATCCCCTGTTATCATTTTACTGTTTTCAGATACCCGTTTGCATCCATATCATTTAATATACATGTAGCTGCATCTACAGATCACATTATTATATATTATTGTCATATTAACATCCCATGTTTAATAACGTGCATCCCACTTAGTCTTGAAGCTGTAAATGTAACCCTAATCGATATTTGTGCATCCATACCATTAATTACATATCTAGATGAATACCATAACACGTTATTTCATATTACCGCTACATTAACACCCCATGCTAGATAATGTGCATCCTACATAGTCATGAAGCTATAGTTGTAACCCCTGATAGTTATTTATGTATCTATGTTTATTTGTGTATCCATACCATTAATTCTGCATAACTAGCTGCACCCCATATTACATTAACTCATATTATTAATACATTAGTCCCCCATGCTTGATATTGTGCATCCTATTTAGTCATGATATAACCCCTGATCGATAATTGTGCATCCATGCTTTTATTTGTGCACCCGTACTTGCTACAGTTTGATTATGAGCACCCGCTTGATACCTGTGCACTACTTGACGTGACCTGATACACCACTACTTGACATGACTTGATATATGTACACTACCTGACATGACCTGATATATCACTACTTGACATGTTACCTGATCCTGTTTTTAATGCCGACAATCCTGACATGTTGTCCCGATGGGCATATCTTGTTGTCTGTATAGACAAATCTGTTCCTGCTTGATCCTGTGTTGGCATTAGCTTCAGATTTATCAATACCTGACTTGAACACATAACTTGGGGGTATGGGAAAATCAAGAATGTAACCGAACGTAACTCAAAGGGCTATCATATTATTTGCCGTTTTTCCGGGCATTACGGAATACCTATTGTTTGCCATTTTTCCAGGCGTTACGGAATACCTATTGTTTGCCGTTTCTCCGGACGTTACGGAATAATCACCGATGGGTTACGATGAGGATTACATTAATTGATTTCGAAGACTTTAGAATAGATAATCCAGTAGCACATTTTAGATTACTCACTGCACATCACTGTTCCTTATTCGTGATACTGTTATACTCTTATTACTGTTCATACTCATGCCTGCGTGTCTTGTTACCTCCTGATTGTATTATTGTTGATATTATGACGCACTGACGTTTGGGTTTTGCATGGTCCAAATCCTTTCTCCCTGTCGCAGGCCGTTCAGGAGTATTTCGGTCAGCAGGCCGAGCAGTGAGGACCTGTTAGTATTTTAGTTTAGTTTTCTTTCAGCACTTTTATTTCCTGTTGTGAGCCCGTATTTGGGACGTACTTTACAGATTGTTATTGTTACTTGGATCTATTGCTTCCGCATATTATTTCTTGACTCGTTTATTCTGGCTTATGGACATGTACTAGATAGTTTATTTTATTTCTACTGTTCTTGATATCTTCTAGACAGCCGTAATGTGACTGTGGAGGGATGTTTCTTAACCACAGGTAGCATGGTTGGCTCTATCACGTGCCGATCTTAGCGCATTCTGGGAAGCGGGGCATGACAGATGATCCCATATCCATTAGTGTTTGACATCAGAAAAGGTATACGGGTGCTCAGTGGAGACTGGATACATTGGACGGACTCGCCGAGAACTCCTAGATGGTATTATACCTATCGTCAGATAGCAGTTCTCTGGTGACACTGGTACAGGTTAGCCTGTCGACCCGAGATCGTCATAGAGTCTTGTGTGATTCCCACTATGCTTTGATTTCCACCTTACCACGTTCAAGAGATCGCGCAAAACGGTGGTTTTTGGGTACAGTCCCGAGTCACATGGAGGCAATAAGCGATAGGAGGGGATTTCGTCTCTCCCGGTATTGGGGGTTGATGTTGCGCTATGATCGATTGGCCATAACAGGAAATCCCTGGCCAGGATTGCTGAGATTTACTGGTAAGTATTATCAGTAGTTTCTTAAACCGTTATGGGCCTCACATCGGCATGGCTTATCAGGCTATTGGGGTCTGACGTTTACCATCCCCAGGCTGAGATATGCGACATATTTGACGAAGAGACCGGATTGTACGGTAGTGTTATTTATTAGATTCGCAGGAGTATGGGCATGCTTACTTGTTGACCTTCTGATCGCTCAATACCCGGGTAGCCGTTACGTCCAGCTAGTACCGCTGACGGCTTGTAGGTGACTGATATGATTATCACCTACAGCCGGCGTATTGACGAGTCTTTAAAGTTCTACACAGAGGTTTTCTGGCTTAGGAGAAACAAAATAGGAGCACATACGTAATATGTGCGGGACCGAGATTAATACGCGTATGTGATACCGTATTCTATTCTCGCGATATGTGATATCGGTCGGTTATATGTGATATAGCCGGGTTATCGAATCAAGTGTTGATTCGATAAGTTGATACATATAATATTAGTCGGTTATATGTGATATAGCCGGATTATTAAATTAAGTGTTGATTTAATAATTTAATATATAATTATATATTTGATATATTAACTTACATTAACTAATATTAGCTCACTTAAGCATTTCTTTTTCTCACTAGTATGTACACTTAATATATATGTGATATATATTATTGTGTCATGCTTATTGCTACATGCAACATGGGTGTATGAGACTCACACCATGTTTAACATAATGAAGGGTTTTATTATTTAAAGTAAATCATAATTAGTTGGAAATTATTCACATGGTTGAAGCTTGTGGAAGCTTGTAGAACCATTGACTAAGTTCACTAATTTTGTTTTACTTAAGATATTTATTAACCCAACCATTATGATTAGCCATGGTTTAATCTCTACAAGGGTTAGTATATGATATTAACTCACCCATGATTGCCATTCTACACTTAGTTTTTTCCATGGTTGCTTCTTCTTCATCTCACTCATCAAGCTCTCTAGATTTTTGGGAGGTGAAGAAAATTAGTGACAAAAATATTTCTAAAGTGAGCAAAATTCCTACTTCATCAACCTATACTAGATTAGCCATTTAGTTTAGATTGTTTGCTTCACAATTAGTGAAGAGGTAGCTTGAGTTTTTGTCTCGTCGACGTAGATCATTTTCGGCCTCGAAGACTTCAAGCAAGCTTGTTACTTTCATCTTGTGGAGCCTTTCTAGAGTCCGGGAGTTCACTACTTGGAGCGAAGTAACTACTACACGGAGCTATTGAAGTGAAGGACCGGTTTACAAAGGTTGTATTCCTTGTTCATTTAGATGTAAAGATATTTACATACTAGTTTCGTCTAATTCTCTATTTAAGATTCAAGGTTAAGGTTCTTTAGCGCGCCAATTTTTTGAAAACGGCATGGTCGATACCTCCCGAAACCCAGTGGCGGTGCTGCGGAACCTTACAGGGCATACATATTCCTAACATATATAATATATGCCCTCCACCCTAGTTATAACTTCGGAGTTATGGTATAGTGGCAGAGACTTTTAACATGGTGTCAGACTGACCAAAGTTCAATTCATACTGAGCATGTATTAAATGCAAATTAATTACCATCACACAGAAGCCTAGGTTTTCGTCCCAAAGGACCATTGACTTGCGGGGCTCATTAGAACATACATCATATTCCCTTGATACTCATTATAACTTTGGATTTTTGATCCAGTGGCAAGACTTTAAGAACAATGTAAGAAGCATGGATGAATCTTACATGGGCATATCTACAAACACATTATGCTCACACCAGAAATTTAAAAATATATATATAGTAAAATCAACCCAACAAATTGATTTATAACAAGAGCTGGTGTGTAGGTAATGAAAAATCGGAATATTAGATTCTTAAAAGGATTGAATATAATGATGCAAATATAAAATATAAATTACAATGGAAGTAAACTTACATTTTATTCAAAGGAAACATATCATCCTCCTCTCTCTGAAATGGCTTCGAAGATATGTAATTGAATAAGAAATTTGAAGGAAATGAGGAGAAATGGAATGATTCCAAGTAATTTAAAAAAGGCGCGCATGAGAAGGGGAAAAGAAACGATTTCAAAAATTTTGAATAGCAGGCCTTTGAATAGCAGGCCTTTCCTAACGGTTTCAAAAATTACATAGGATTTTTGACAACCCCGTGCGGGTCAGGTGCTTTTGACAATTTACCCCTAATTTTCAACCACGAAAAACTTATTCGACGAACTAACAACATGCTTATCTATAGAGGCCCATTTACTCATAGGCTAACCCATTAGGCCCACGTGAAGTCAGTTATCCTTAGAGACCATAATATTCGAACCGTCCGATCTAATGGACAGTTCAGATGTCTTCTGGAGGCACCAATACTGTGTCCTAATTCGCACGCGATCCTTTGTAGAGAGAGAGAGAGAGAGAGAGCTGCTGCTGACTTCAGCTGAGGGTAGTGAGAGAAGATAAAATAAAGAAAGCGAGAGAACGATGGGGAGTTCGAACACTGGAAGCGGCGGCAACAAGACCGATAGCGAGACGGACGGCGGCGGCGGCGGGGCCCACGCCGGCAACGCCTCCTCCTCCGATTCCCCCGCCTTCACCGAGGGCGAGAAGGTCCTCGCCTACCACGGCCCTTGCCTCTACGAAGCCAAGGTCAGGGTCAGGGTTTCCGTTTCTTTTTTCTGAAATCGTGTTAGGTTTTCCTTTGCGGCTCGTAATCTGTTACTTTAGAGTACAATTCAGCCAAATTCTCATCAGAATGCTTCTGCAAGTGCCGGTTGTGTGCTGTGATCTTGAAACAGTGTTAATTTCACATCGATAAGAGCTCATGGCTGCATAATTATCTAGTTTCCTGAAATTTAAGGCGACCTCTCACGGTGGACCTATAGACTGAGTAAATTTTTGGTACGGACATCGAACAGATTAGGGTTAGACGATGAAGTCTGAGAAACGTGCCCGGAGATAATTGTGCCGGCATCAGAACCAGAGTTTTTTTGGGGGGAAGTATTAGATGCTCTGAGGCCTATCGCTGTGAATTTGGCCAGTAGCAATTTGAAACTAATTATTTTGTTTGGTTTAAGGATAAAACGGGTTCGATGACAATTGATTCCAAATCATGGAATTAGAATGACCACGATTAACTGATTATGTGAACTTGTTTGTTGTTGCACAACAAATGCACTTAAAGCAAACTCTAGCATTTATTATAATCAGTATTATGTATAGATGAGCGCTATAAGTGTAGTTTCTTGCTAGAAGCTTTCTTTTGGGATAATCATTTTCGCGCCTCCACAAATTGAATCCACCCGTTGCAGGAGGAAATTGAATATCTGTTTAGGAGGATGTACGTTGGATCTTAAGAAGAATCGTTTAATTATCTGATGTATATGCTTGCCTCTTTTCTCTTTTCTAGAAGTATGACGGCATATGTTCGAGGCATCTCCTTTGAGCTGTAGAGATAGATGTCTTATAGCGGAAACAATCTGCTAAACTATAAAATTTCACTAGAATTAGGAGTTATGCTCTAGAGTATTTACCGTCTTTTTAAGTAGAGAGAAGCTTATTGGCAACATTTATCTAATTGAAACCAAGGGCATTCATGAGTGATCAGGAAGAGCTGGTATTACGACATTATGGAAACAAGACAGGAGAATATTCACTTTATTTAAGAAGCACTAAAAAATTAGAGGATTAGCATACTCACTCTACATTATTAAGATTTATGAGTGGGAGAGGATGAAGAAGAAAACATTTAAACGGTTACTGATTATAAGATTCACTTCAAAGAAGGAAGCTTCTCCCACCTTTCCCACCCTCCCACCTTCCCATGTGCGTGCGCATGCACTCCCTCACACATATTTATACCATGTGTTTGAAAATAATGTGGATTATGCTGTGTATTTGTGCGTGCGTGTGCGCATGCTACTTTTTGTTAACTATGGTTGTTTTAACCTTATAGAGGTCTTTGTCAGCCTTTTCCTTCCCACATGTGAATTCTGAAGACCTTGTTTTGTTCTTTTATTTACAGTTTGCGGTCTAGTTATCTAAATGATGGCTGCACATTAGTGTATTGTCATAAATTTCTGACACCATCTTATCTATGTTAAGGTACACAAATCTGAGTCACGAAAGGATGAATGGAGGTATTTCGTCCATTATCTTGTAAGTGTGTTTATAGTTGAATTCTTTTATGTCTTCTAATTGTTTACTTTCATGATATTTTAATTTTTGGATTGGTATATGCCATTTCCATACATTGTGTAACTCATCCTTTATATCTTGCAGGGATGGAGCAAGAAGTAAGTATGTTTTGGATGCAGCTGTGCTGAGGATTATCTAATATTTTATGTCGTGCTCTTGCATTTACATCTCAAATTTGGCTGGTTTAGATCTGCTAACTTTAAATTTAGTCCTAAAAACCTCAAATTTTAGTTCATTCTGCTTTTAGATTAACCAACATGACAACTTATGATCTCTCACATAATACATTTTGACTGACAAGCCTTGCTTACTTTGTTACATTTGATACCCTACTTTTTTCTTATCATACAAACACTACATTTCCTTGCAGTTATCCATTTCCTATTATGGGAAAACCATGAACAATGATACTTACAAATATCAGTACGAAGCATGATCTGATTTAGTTAGTCACACTTCCACGACATTTTATGTAAAAATACTCGATTTGCATGTGAGTTATAAACATCCATTCAGTCTAGATATTTTTAAGTTTATTCCAGTCCTGAAAGACACTTTTTACAACCTCATATCGATTTTTTAGTTTGCTTTTATTGTTTATAAAGTTTCTTCCCAATTGAATTGGATATCAGCAGACTTTGTTCTACCAGAACCTAGTTGTTCATATTCTTTGAACTTCCATGCACAGCTGGGATGAATGGATGGGGGGTGATCGCTTGTTGAAATATACTGATGAAAATGTTCGTAAGCAGCAGACTCTTAAAAAGCAGAGTGCAGAAAAAGGTTCTAAATCTGGGAGGTCTATACAGAATAAGCCAAAAAGCTCTAATGGTATGTTGAACTCCCTTTTGGTAATTTAGAACCAAAACTGTTGTGCTTGCGACTGGTGGCAGCGACCTTCTATGATTTTTAAATAGATTTGTACTTTTCTTCATATATATTTATGTTTATATCGAGTTGATTCTAGTAGAAGTTGGTCTTTTTGAAGTCTTGTGGAAGTAAAACTTGAAAACCAGTAAGCTTTTTTCTTGAATAGTGGACACCTTTTTGTGTTTTTCTTTAATTAATACTAGTGTTAATGTGGAGGTTAGCAGTCTTCTTTTCTACAAAAACTTTCCATGCTTTAACGAGTTATAACTTAAAACACCAAAATAACAAGTTGTGTAATTTTCATGTCTTTCTATTTATAAAGCACCAGCCATCCAATTTAGTCCTATCTCGGTTCACCAACTTGTAGACTTTCTGAAATAGGTCAGTATGGATTGATCAGGATCTGGAAATTAGAAATTGTGTATGCAATGCCGATTTGTGTTCAAAATGAAACTGCAAACCCAACCTGAAGTCCTTATTGGGTTGGAAATTTATGTCTTTCGTTTGTCCTGTTGGGTACATTGCTGCTCCTGCCTATATACATAAATACATCTAACATGGCATATCTATGCAAAATGAGAATAATGGAGGAAAGAGGCCCTAGGAGGCTTTTTCATCAGGTGGCGTCAAAAAACTACACCCCCCGCCATTGTATTCGACGATCGGCACCCATCATCTTCATCTTTATCATCTAAGATGTGGATACACCGAATTTCATGTGATTTTACCACTTTTTCACTGTTGAAGTAGCAATGTAAAAAGTTCTATTGTCGGCAAACCATTAATTTTGCACCCACTAATATGCATAGTACTTATATATTGCACTATTGCTCGCACTTGTGTTTGTGTAAGGTTACTAGTATACATAATACATATAATTTGCTATTGCATGCACGTGTGTTAGCGGGTGCTGGTGTACAATCACAAATGTATATAGAACTAAATTTAACTCCCTTTTTGTTTCTCCATTTGCAGTTCATTATTAAGTATTTTGATATGTGCTTTTAATGAACCCGGCAGATGCGAAATTGGACAAAGAAGAACTCAGGAACTTTGGTGAGTTAGTATCCTGTCTTAGTTATGCAATTTGGCTTCTTTTGTGAAGTATTTTGAGCAACATTATATAGTTGTCCTTTTTCTCCTGTGAAGTCTATTTTACATTTAAGTTAACTACTATATGGCTGTGTATTTCACTATTTTGTATTCGTTTGCAAAGTTTTAGAAGGATGCATAACAGTAAATGCTTTAAGCTTTGGAAATTTTGGGGTTTTCCCATTTTTGAAGGCGTTAAGGAAATCTAAGTTGTCAACAAGGGGTAACTTGCTCTTTAAAATCTATCAGCCAAAAAAAAAAATCAAAATCTTGTGACAGGAAAATAGTTATTGTTCTCCATTAACTACATATTTTGATGCATATTGGACTGTTTACTATATGTTGCCTTAATTTTCTGCATAGCTTTGAGTAAATGATCTATTTACTTTGTTTTTCTAAAATAAAATTGGGGTGTTGGATGCAGATGGGGGTTGTGAGGTGTGCGTATCCGTATGTGGTGCTCTTGTTGTCACATATCTATGACCAGAGGGCCATAGCTTTAAATTCCCAATTCATGAATTGCAAAGTTTTGGTGCATCTGATATCTAACAAGAATACATATAATATATGTATTCGAATATTTAGGTGACTCGTCGTCTATGATAAATGTAAAACATAATCCTATAATTTCAGATCGGAATCTGATTGCTAATGCATCCATCTCCAATTTGAATACTTGGATGATTTTCCCGTCCACGATATCCATTTGCAGGATTATGCACTTTTGATTTGCTTTTCCTATATTTGTTTCTATTTTTAAACGGGATGTGCAAAAGGAACAATCGCTTTTAACTGAATCAATCCTACTTTAGGAGTGTACAATTGGCTGCACTCCATGTTATGAATTGCTAATGCTTGCCATCTTCTCATGTTTGGGATGTGGTAATACATCTGGAACAGCAAAAGCTTCTGTATGGATGGTTGGATGAACTCGGCCACTGCAGAGTATGTGATATTCTGCATGTGCTTATGGTTGTTTTTCTTCTTCATCCTCTGTGTGAGTGGTTTTCTTTTTGTGTGTGTGGGGTGGGGTGAGGGCAATGGGAGTAAAACTTGTCATGATTACTTGGCATGTGGCCAAGCTGAACGGGAGAATGACTAATTGCGACTTAGTTATAGCAACCAAAAGATAAAAAAAACAACCATGTTTAATGAGTCTTTGCATCCGAAATTGAGACACAATATGCAAGGAATTATAATCAGCTACCAAACATTACATTAGTGGGTGATGGATCATGAAAGTAGGTCCAAGTGCTTTTAGTTACCATGTTAATTTTTTCGGTCTGAGAAGTTTATGCAAGCCTCTACTGTTGTAAACTGGAACACTAGGGGACATGTGGCAAGCCCAATTTAACAAAGAGAAAATGTTCTAGAATAAGGAGATTTTTTTATTTTATATTTTTGAGATACTCCATGTCATCACAACTTGAGGGCTTAGAGAGGCCAGACACCCAACTCCAAAAAAATAGCCTAAATTATAGAACCTAATAACTAATTATTCCCTTATAAACCCCTTTTAGTTACCACATCCCATCCTGTAACCCCTTTTAGAACCTAGTAGCGAATGGTGTTCAGTTATGGAAGTAACCACATGTTTTATCTTTAAATTTTGAAGCCAGAAAAGAAGAAGAAGATAAAAGATTGTTGTAATTAGTTAGATTTAGATAACCAGTTGATTACAAAGCCTATCAGACACATGCGTTGTGTGTGTAGAACCCTAGCGTGCTTTGACTAGTTTACTTCAGGATTGTTTAAAGTATTGTGCAACTGGTGAATAAGTGCTTCTTTATTTTTAATCTGCTTTTAGAGGTTGTAATTTCCTGGAAGGCTGTGTTCGTGTATTCTCCGAGGATAATGTTCTTAAGGTAAAATAAATTTGAATTATTAAATAATCATGGATTTCGAAGCTCATTTCTGTAATCAGTATATTTATGTGTGCCATGAAGTTGAAAACTCTGTCTCCTTTCGGGCTACGGTTTCCATGTCTGCATGTGACATGTACTAGCATAAGAAGAAACTAATTCTTCAAAGCCTAGAGGTCTTATTCTGTCTATTTAAAACAGATTTATTTATCATAATTCAGTTTATTCAGATGGATGGCCGAAGTCTTCTTTAAGGATTATGTAAAAAGGAACAATTTTTTTGTGAATATATAGAGCCAAATATATGCATATTATTTTACTTATTCGCATTAAAACCAGTGAAACTAAATAATTGGGCATATATTATATATTTTAACATGGTCATTATGTGGTATCTTATAACATATTTTTTGTATTGACTAATTCACCACTATTGTAGGGGCAAGGGGCAAGAAGAGAAAGGTCCAGTCTGGTGTTGAGGTAAAATTTGTTTTTAAATTTGAAGGCTTTAACCATCTTTTTTTAAACTTGAAATAGTGTGTGCACGGGTTGATCTACATGTGTAAAACATTGAGCCTCGTATCAAGACGGATTATTGCCTCTTTTAATATGGGAATGAAGCCTTTTGCATTATGGCGCATGAACCATTTTGTGGGTTAGAGTGCTGGATTGTTCTGGTCATGATTGTGAAAAATGCTTTTTCTAAAGATATGAGACTGTACAAAACAGGACTACGATCGACCATTACAATCGATGAAAGTAATAACAACTTCAAGTAAACCATAAGATTAGTTTTTATGATTCTCTCTCCATAAAACACTGTGTATTGATTTCGTTATAGTAATATGCGACCATACAAGTTCATGGGAATTGTAGATCCAAATGTCTTTATTATGACCAGAAAGAAGCATGTTTCAGCAAGGCAGCAAAACTATATATGGTTCTTGTATTGCCTATCTCAATTACCTGGCAATTCCTTCCTTTTTCTTCTTGAGGATGTAGCAGTGAGGTTTATCTAAATATCATATTGCATCCATAGTAAGCTTCATAACCCCCAAAAAGAAAATCATAATCTTAAATTTGTCTAACAATTCATCAATGATCAATCATAATTTTATAAAGAAGATCATCTCCGAGAGATAGTATCTTTTGTTTTAAAATTTCAATTTCAATTGCTTGTTTCTATTATCTGAGAAGATCAACACCTTATATTTAGAAGAAAAGGAAGTTATTTGAATGACCAGACAAGGCAAATGGAAGACAACGACAAATGTACTATTCATTGGCTAACATAACTATCTGGTTTCGGATCAAGTTATAGGCTCCACAGTTTGCATCTTACATCTAGTATCACCTTGCACCTTTTAGAGACATTCTTCTATATGAGGGGCATCTTGATCTGGATATTCTGATCTTTATTCCTTGACTAATCTTTACAAGATTTCTCCATTAATTTTTTTCTGAAACGATTTAGCTGATACGAGTAAGAAATATTTTATGTTTGAATTGGTTTTATTATACTCTTTCTGGGTTGGAAGTAGCTTTTGTAACTCATAACAAAAACAATAATAGATGACATATCTGGTTATTTGTTGGTTATGCTTTTTCCGTACCAGCATCGCAAATGTTGACGCTCATGTTTAGATTAAACTTCTTTAAGTTGATTATTATACCTTATACCAAATATATCATCCTTTTTCCTTCTAGACTTCTATGAGAATTTTGGAGGATGTCAACTAGTCATGGAGCATTGTAGCAAAAACCCCCTCTTTTCATAGTCCCTCAACCAGTCAGCCAGCTGTAATTTAGAGGAGTTGACCTCAGGTTACCTAAACGCAATATATGAAGTGTCATTTAATACTTTGATAAACCAGTACAAGATGTAAATGAATATTTCTTTATGTTTAGTGAATACGATGATAATAGTTCATGCTAAGATAAAAATTTGCTTGGTTTGAAATAAGAACAAAAATATTTACCATCAGTACTTAGGATTTGATGATCTGCAATGGGTAATTTTTGCAGGAGAAGGACGCGAGATCCCCAGACAGGCTTGCTTTATTACAGTTTCCATTGACTCTTAAAAAGCAGCTAGTTGATGATTGGGAGTTTGTGACACAGCTTGGTAAGGTAGTTACATCTATTATTTCTTTTCATCCGTATTTTCACAGACTTTGTGTTAGAGACTGTATATCTCTATATGTTTTTTATTTTTATATTCCCAGTTAAATCCTCTTTGTTATTCTTATTGCTTTTCTATAAGCATCGGGGAGAATTAATGATGAAGCTTTAGCTATTGATGGCTGCTTTGGGAGAAATATCTGCATTCCCTTTTGTGGTGTTTTTAAAGAGGTGAAACTGAAGGGGCGATGTTGCATTGCGTAGCATACAATAGTGGGAGGGAGACAATTGTGTAGAAGTAGAATATTATAGCCAGCAGGGACAACATTTTTGTAAATTTAAACGCAGACCTTTTTGTGAAGCCCAATAAGAGAAGAGTGCATAAGAACAAATTATGTTGACATTGGAAGACACCAAATTGGATGAGACCAAAGAAGTATATTATTCATACCGTTTTTGATGCCTCTTACTCAAAATACTGAGAGTTTCTTTTGGAAAAAAGAGCATTTTATTTTTGTTGATGGAATTCGTCTGTGGTTTTGAACTTGGAGGACATGATACTCACATGTCATATAATCCAAAAATTAAGGTGTTCGTGTTAATTTTGGCATCTATCGACTATTGTTGGATTTAGATGTGCTAGATCCTACACGAGATCAATATTGGAGCTCCACCATATATTGTCGGCAAAGCAGGAAAAATCTTTGATGAAGCGTGAATATATAATTTACATCTACCTAGTATCTAACGATGGATTGAATGAGTTGCAGGTTAAGAGAAGAGTACGATGTCTGGCTAAAATGATGTTGTAATTGTATACGGTGATGTGAATACCAGCTCCAGAATTAATGATCTTTGAAAATTTACACTGTTGGATACTATGTACTACACACAAACTAGTTAGATGTAAAAAGTCCATATGTTTTTGGCATATTTTACCCATGCATCAAGTGCCTGCAGAATAGGCATCGTAAAACATTATAGAACTTTATCAATTAGGGTACTAACATGTGATTGCAACATATGCAGCTTGTCAAGCTTCCTCGTTCCCTAAATGTTGATGACATACTAAAGAAGTACCTAGATTACCGAACAAAAAAGGATGGCATGTAAGTCTTCCGTGGCAATGGCATAAAGTCAATTGTTTTACTTGTTTGTTCCTTCTATGTTATACAATTTCTCCTATTCATTTCGCTTGCTTCTTTCTACTTGAGTTAAATTAAGTTAGGATGATCTAGTATGTTCATTAACTTCCAATCATATGTGCAACTAAATCGGGACTTGGCATGTCAATCTGATCAGGGCATCATCTATGCTCTTTTGTATTGGGAAAAACCTGTATATATGTCGTTTAAATGACCATACTTTCATTAGCATTTGAACCTTGCTGATTATTAGATTTCTCGGGTGGTGCATTTTAGCTTGAACTAATCTCTTACGAATTTAGTTAATTATTTTCTAGATAAATTGTTTTGATTTTCTTTATGCTTATCTTGATTATGAGCTTCAAACCTCATCGGTAGTTTTTGGTGATTCCTTTGCCATCTTCAAACTTCATTTATCTTACCTCACCCTTATCTTCTCTTAATTGACTTATTTAATGTATCATGTCATTATTTGGTGCTAATCCCTTTATCATTCTTGACTATTGTTTGCTCCAGTAATATGTCGGCTTCCTCACTATCTTGCAATTTACTGATCATGGCTCTTTGTTTTAGTGCAATCTCCAATACGTTGGTTAACATTTGGTCGGCGTGCATCAAGATTATGGGTTTGCTGTTTCGCTTCCATTTTTGATCCATTGGATGGCTTATTTGACATTTTGTTTAATTTAACTCCCTATTTAGCCTCCTTGAGTTGATTGCTTAGTGCTTTCCTAACTAGCATGGATCTAGATTCGGATACGGGACACGATTAGAGCTGGGTTTGGGATACACAATGTTTCGAAAATCTAGGATATGATTCATGGGATATGTTGATCTTGTTCTAAATATATATAAATTAGCACAAATAATCATCTTTTCAGCAACCTAAACCAAGAACACAACAAATTTGTTAGTGTTGGTGTATAGATTGTTGATGTATTAGCCGTTAATACATGTTTAATACATCTATAATACAATATAAAATTTTAGAATATGCCAAAAAGAGTTCCACATGTTCTCGACGAATCTGAAAGAATCTGGTATAGATATGAATCCGATATGGGTACGTCTCCTAATCAACGAATCCGTGCATCATAGATGCTCTCCCTCTCTAACTAACACCAACTACATCGGTGTAGATGTTTTAAGTGTCTTATATTTCAAACATATGATCGCAGTACTTCTTTCACGGTATTCACCTTTAACTACTGTGTCCTAAGGGTTGGTGGATGTTACATCATATTTTCCTTTCCTGTCACAAGCGCGCATAATTGCCCCTCATATATCTGCCACCCCAAAGTGTGTCTTCTCATGCGTATCACTTTTAATATGATAAGTTGACCTTAAGATTTCTCTCGATTTTAAATCTATTTGGTAACCATTTTTTATATATCAGAAGTTACAGCAGTGTCTTAGTTATTATGTAATTTACTTTTTACAAGATTTGCAATGATTTACATAAATTTGAAATTACTCTTTTTTAAGGGTCGCGGAATCTGTTGGGGAGATTCTAAAGGGGCTACGTTGCTATTTTGATAAAGCATTGCTCGCAATGCTTTTGTATAAGAAGGAACGACAACAATATCATGAGGCAGTTGGTGATAAGGTCTCCCCTTCGACAGTTTATGGCGCTGAACATCTTTTACGCCTTTTTGGTATCTATATATCCATGCACCACCTTCTCTCTTCCTTCTCTTCATGTCATGTCATTATGTGCATATATTGGTTATTTCTGTCGATTGAAAAGTACTATTTATAATTGCATATGGTGAAACTTATATGCTCCATCTCTTAAAGTACAACAACAGCAACAAGCCTCTTCTTCCATTCCGCTTGTTAAGGACTGTTAATTTCAAAACCAATGTATCGTTCTTAATTGCCTCGAACCATGTTTGTTTATGTCTACCCCTATCCCTAGTTGCGCCATTAACTACAATTTTGTTACTTCTAACCGGGACATTGATTGGTCTCTGTTGCATAGGATCAAACCATCTCAATCGATTCTCTCTCATGTTATCCTCTATGGGAACAACCTCCATCTTATCTTAAAGTCAGGACAGTAAATAAATAAAATAGAATATAATTTTTATATGCTATGTCCATGGGTCAATGTTTTCATTATTGTTTTTGAAGTGTCCATACATCAATGCATAAGCCTACTGTTTGTTTCAGTTGTGGTTTCCTTGCGTCTCTGATTTTTCTTTCTTGGTCATCTTCTAGCATGTTCCTAGGATTTTTCAGAAGCATGCCATATGAGAAGCCCTTTTTTAGCCTCTGGCAGTGTCAAGTTTTTGGTTTCTTAATAAATTTCCATCTGCAGCGTGTTTGGTTAGCTAATATGTGAGGCCCTTGTACTGTATTGTGTGCTTAATTCCCATCATTTGTGGCTCTACTTTTCAAAAAGAAATATCAAGAGTTGCACGTGTACAATTTAAAAAAATAAATAACATGCGTTTTATACAATTGTTAAAAGAAATAAAATGATGTCACTTGTTTATTACCTTGTTGCCTCAGATCAATGTTGTATCCTTTTAGATCTTGTTCCACTGAGCATGTGCAATTATTTACCCCATGTCTTGTTCGGCATACGTATACTGCAATAAGCATCCGAAGATACTAGAGTCCTTAGATAGTAAAACAGAGCCACCTACAAGGCTTTGTACCTAAGATAATTCAAGTAGAGGTGTACCTAAAGATGATTCGAGTAAAGTAGAGGTGGGTCTACGATGATTGAAGGAAAGCTGTCCATCCCTTTAAGGGGGAGCAAGCATTTTTGTGAAGATATTAAATGGAGGTTTGCATGTATACATCAAGCATCAGGACACACATGCTTGGAAGAGAAAATATAGATTAGCATGGCATTGTCACGCTCCCGGTTGAAGGGGTTGAGGGAAGCCATTTTTCCTCCACACCCCTGTATCCTGGAGACAAAGCGAAAGCTTCAGCTTATAAAAACTGATATTATTATATCTATCTTAATTTTCTTTCTTGTTGCTCTTTTATTCCTATCCCCTCTTTTATTCCATTAGAAGTGGGAGCCTTAGACTAGATAAATTACTTCTCTTGTAGAGATAAACGCCTGTTTATCTGCTATTGATTCCGAAAAGGGGAAATAAGCCTAATTACCACAAAATTTATCCACAGGTTCTCTTTTAGTTAAAATAAAAATATTATTTTGTAATCTATTTAAAATCTTGGTCATACAGACTTTTCAACTATATTAAAAATTGAATACGCTTGTGTTACTAAATTATGCACAAACTCTTATAAATATAAAAAGACTAATATTAGTGCAAATTCAGCATTAGTTTTCCTTGTATATTTTGCAGTAAATTTTCTCTGACATGTGCCGCACATGCTCTATTTAGTATCTACTAATATCTTATTTAATACAGCACTGTATGTAAAACATAGGCATTATCGTTCATGCATATGTTTTAACTGTATCATGTATCGGCTTATATACTAATATGGTAGTCTTTATAATGATGCTATGAGTACAGGCAGTTTCTACACATGTTCTGTATTTTTCTGAAATGTGGAATTTACGCTCTTGAGCATCATGGAAAGCCTTTTTGCAGAAATAGTATTTCATTTAGTTTGTGGCTTTCAATTTAAAGTTACTGTAATTTTCTTTTGTTTCAGTTAAGTTACCGGAATTGCTGTCCTATGTGAACATGGAAGAGGAGGCGCTGGCAAAATTACAGCAAAAGCTTTTGGACTTTCTAAAGTATGTTTTTTCATTGCGATTATCTAGAATAGTCTTGTACTTGGGAATTAATTGGTTCATCTCAGGAAAACGGATAGGCTATGTGAATATTATGAAACCTTGTAAACTTCGATTTTGTGAATAGAACCTAAGATTGAGTTTTATGCAAATCATCGACTCAGACTCACAGATACCAAAAAAGGTTTAAGGTTTATTGAAAATTATATTAAAAAATTGGGTTAATTAGTGGACAAGGTACATGAACAAAAGCATTTTTTGGAAGCAAAATTATGTTGGAAAATTGTGTAATGTTTTTATGTAGGAAAGGTTATATCTCTGATTTTGTAGGCCTTTTTGGGAAGGAATGTTATACAAGCACTATATGGACAATCCATAGATATCGGTTTCTATGAGAAATATGTGCACTATGGTGGCTTTTGTAGGATTTAAAACTGGTCTTCTCATGTTACAGCAATTTGCAATTTTGACAGCATGCGTTTTATATTTAATTTTTTGTACATGGATTACTCTCTAGAAATAATATGACATGTTATTTGTACTTGGTTTGGTCTCGGCGCTTTTTTTAATGTGACAATGTGGTCTATATGTAGTTTCTTCCTATTTGTTAATTATTGGTGGACGCAAGGTGCAATGAAGCTAAATAAATGCTCTAATTCGGAGAAATGACAAGATTGTTGTTAATGGTGCAACCGGTGCTAAAGATAGACATAAACGGATAAGGATCGAAGCAGTCAACAAAAGTCAACAACAATACATTAGTTTTCGATTTAATTTTGGGGACCCTACATAGCAAAATGGTGCAAGAGGATTCATGTTGTCAAACCCCAAATGTTTGGGATAGTGAGATAAAGGCTTCATTGTTGTTGTATTAATGGAACGGGTTTATGATGCTTTGTGTGGTTATGACAGCTTCCTTCTTTTCATATGCAGGTTTTTGCAGAAAAACCAAAGTTCATTCTTCCTTTCTACTTATGATGGATCGCAAAGCATGGATGAAGCAGATGATTAATTGAAGTGTTTATGCTGTAACATTTCCTTTTTCTTTCTGTTTTTGTGATGAAAATAGGAACTATGTTAACAAAGATCGTCATTCTTTTAGTATGTCAATTTTTCATCCATCAAAGTTGTAATGTTGCCTGTTGCATGTGAATCCCAGCTAAAGCCTCCGATGAAATGTTGCATGGCTGATGCATGGTCTTCTGCTCAAAGGATCTTTTAATCGAATGGCATTGGTTGTCTTGTGGCTCCTGATTTTGTATTTTGAACCAAGGATAAACTGAAATATTATCTTTGTTGTTTCCCCTTATCAAACCAATTCAGTGCAGCAAAGTTTCATATTCAGGATTATTGCCAGTTATTTAGGGAATGCTGGCCCAGTAAGAAGGGTGATTTTCATGTGCGTGCATGCATGAGAATAAAACAACTAGTAGCAAGTGCTTGAGGATGCTATTGATGTTCAAATTCAAAGTTTGGAATTTGATTTTCATAGGTTTTTGTTGGGGTTAGTGGTTCTGTAACCTGATACATCGTATGTGTTTATTAAAAGAGGATTATATTTGGATCTGGTCACGATAAAAAGAGAATGAAATATGGATCCCACGGTTTCTCTATTGCCCCGATGCGTTATTCTGCAGATACATGGCTCTGAAGCAACCAGACAAAAGGGGATTATCATTTTTCGAAGTGAATCTCCTACTGAGTACAGATTGCAAAATAAATGTTCGGCAACCAGACAAAAGGGGATTATCATTTTTCGAAGTGAATCTCCTACTGAGTACAGATTGCAAAATAAATGTTCGACAACTGCTTCCAATTGGTTTTGCGTGGCAGAAGTGAGTTTCCTTTAATATTTATTTATTTATTTCTAAATCAAGTAAATAAAGAAATCGGTTTCCAGCTGTTTCATCAAATTTAGTTTTCATAATAATCAGTGAAGTGACATGACCCTCACCTCGCTGAATAAGATTCTTGTTCATCTGTAGCTGTCATGAGCTACTTATCAAACCAAACCAAAGAGGAACTTGACAACCTTATAGAGATAACAAATCAAAACAAATATGTGCAAAATCTACATGCAAAATACCAATAATGTCTTCAAAATGCATTTATAAAAATAGTTAGGAATTTTATTTATTTACAAACTTTTCCCTTTGTTTTGTTAAGATAGGAAAATTTGTTCCCGGACCCGGTTTTGAAAAACGGCTTATTTTTAAACCCATGTATTTTCAAAATTGTTTTAAAAACCCAATACATAAAATAAGAAAGTCAGAAGCCTATAAGTATTCTAATTGAGATTTTTATGTTTTCTTTTCAAAAGCTAGCTTTATCTTTTCTCAAGGCTTGCTGAAATTTCTTTGGCTTAAAATAAATCGAAAGTACGGCTATGAAACGGGTAAAAAGTTACCAAAGAGGATTTAAATCCTAGGTCCTTTCTTTCAATGAAATCCTTTTATTTTAAACAATTTTTAAAAGGATTTGCTTATCTAGTTTTACGATGATAGAAATACATATCATCCTCTGATTCTTGATTTAAAAAGAACTTCACATTTCTAGTGAAGGAGTAGTTAAAGATGTTTACTTCAAATTCCAACAACCATGAGGGACAACAGTTAGACAACATTCCTTGTTCAAGTATATGTATATATGTGTGTGTATCATAAATGTCAATAATTGCAAGCTCAAAATGTCCATGGGATGCACACAACCAATGCTCCTCTCTTCAAATATTTTTGAACAATCAGTTGCTAAAATGTTACATGCTCAACTGATTCATTAATATCTATCTCAGAGTAAAAATTGCAATATTTACAACCATAAAAAAGAAACGGATGTCGAAAAAGGATCTACCAAAATTAGGTGCTACAATTTTGAAGCGTGAACGGGACAAAACAACCACACAAGGAAACAAAAGCAAAGAAAAAGTAGAGGCGGCTATGCTAAAGCTTTTTCATAACTGTCATGCATAAACCCCTATCCAAAAATGATTACAACTTTAAATTATAATATAATCATAAAAAAAATATAGACAAATGAGTTATCAGGAAAATCCTTATATAGAGTCGGTCATAAAAAATTTTAGAATCACATGTAAATTGTTTTATTTACATCTTATACGATGCAGATGATGATAATGGATGTTGATCATCGAGAAAGATAATGCAGCTGATTTGGAGACTTTCGAACTTCTACTCTATCCTCTTATCAGAATAGTAACGATGTTAGGATCTAATAATAATTGATAAACATATATTTCCTCCAATCAAAAAACAAAAGCGGTCTCATGTCTCCATCAATCAATCAAATCTAATAGGTCTTTATTATTAATTTTTTGGGTTGCTAGACTTGTGCTTTATTCCTATCGCTATCCCACCGTTAGTTAAGTAAACCTATTCAACCTTTTATTCTGTTTCCATTTTCTTTCAAAAATTTTCTTTGGGTTTTGTTTTTATCAATCGTGTGGTGAACATACATTTATTCCTTGATTAGGCACTACTAATGGATAAGGACAAAGGATTCAATCTCTCTCTCTGATGCTTGTTATACTATGGAGATACATTATATCATGCATAAATTTAGAAGGAAAAAGAACATTCTTCATTTATCATCGTCTCCATCCGAAAATAATAACATCATTTTGCTTAGCATTTTTATTTTTGTATCAGCTCATAATAAGATCATATCAAAAAAACAATCATCTACTTATCACCGTCCGGATATGAGAAAATCATTTTGCGTAGTATTTGTATTTTTTTACCTAATACTCGGGCTTAGTTCATAGTAGAATGGTACTCAAAAAATAATTCTCTACTTATCCATCTGAATACAAGAAAAATACTCTTTCATATAATCTTTCACTCTCACTATACGTTCATATATTCTTTCTGCAGGTTGGACAAATCTTCAAAATCAATCCTTTTCAAGTGATTTAAAAAAACGTATATTATACGGCATGTGTAAAGTGTGGATTCAAGACTAAGTTGTTAGGATTAGATATATCAATACATACGAATAACACCAACGAAACAATATACGGTAGTACAAGTGGAATATTGGATAAGTCTCGGATGACTATTAATATTATACACGTAAAAAAAAACCTGTCATTTATGGAAATTATTTATTAAAGAGGAATTTGGGTTTTTAAATTTTCAAAGGGTAACAGGTTATGCTTTTAACCCACTAAGATCTAGTAACAAACTTGGTAAAAGATTTTTTACAAGGAGGCCAAATTTTTGCCAAAATAATTTAAGTACCTTCCAATTTTATTTAAGGGTGGCGATATTACCAAACTTTTAATTGATAAATCACGCCAAAACTTATGAATGGACAAAATTAATCTCATTCACATGCCTTTAATTTGTGTCCTTTTATGTTGTCCTCTCTTTTGATCCCAATCCGGATCCTGTTCACGGCGTCGATGTAGCACTGCTCCATGTTGATCGTGATAGCAAGCTAATTTTAGAAGATGACGACATGGATTTCAAAAATTTCAACCTTGCTAAAGTCCCAAAACCATGAATCGAACTAAAAACTTAGAAATTGCTAGCAAAATTTAGTGAGCTATGCTGATCTACTATGTTAGCAATACCCACATCTTCAACTTTCTTCAAGAGCTTCAGATCACGCTTGCAAGCCGGTCTTCCTTCGCCGAAAATGATCCACCCGAGAGAACCGAACCAAGCTCCTGTTTCATCTAGTGAAGTAACCGACATTCCAAGCTCGCGTAGAATGGAGAGTGGGGATGTAGGATTTTTCACTATTTTTTTCTCTCAATTCTAAACTCAAGAGAACAAGTGTAGAAGAAAGAGGAGGAGGTGAGGAAAAATAACCATGAGCAACTGTTGAAGGAATGAGTGAAGAATGAAGAATTGAATAGCATGTAGAAAAGAATGGCTTCACAATTTCTAACCATTTAAAAATCAACCATAACATTTTCCAAATAAACAAATGAAAGCTCATTTCTCTCTACATGTCTACAACCATACTCAATATCACCTCACCCTCCACCTCATTTCATGAATATTCATAAATGACCATTCACAAATGAGATGGTCTTCTTCTAGAACAAATTTCGTATAAATACAGAATACAATCCGGTATACGTATCGAAACACATATACGTGTATCCGTATAAAAATACGAATAGCCAAGAAAGAAAATGAATAGTGAACAATAATACTAGAATACATATTATATATATATATATATATATATATATATATTATTA
This sequence comes from Agapanthus africanus, assembly GCA_030015575.1. NCBI lineage: Eukaryota > Viridiplantae > Streptophyta > Magnoliopsida > Asparagales > Amaryllidaceae > Agapanthus > Agapanthus africanus. Next base: position 437,634,972 of record JASDDO010000004.1, read on the forward strand.
AATCAAAACATTATTTAATAATCCAGTTTAACCCTAAACCGCTAGTATTATCAACCATCTGATTAAAATCCATACAGCCTGTACACATATTTAATCGGACACTTGTATGTACCAACATACGTCATCTACATCATATCGCCTGAACTAGAAAAATCCTCTGTGTGGGACTCTAAAGTCTCGTCAATACGTTGGCAGTGCATTTAACTACAAGCACATCAGCAGCACAAACTGTAAGTAACGGCTACCTAGGTATTGAGCGAAAGGAAGGCCGACGAGCAAACTCATCCGTACCCCTACCGAGTCCATCTGTGACAATCTCCGTACAATCTGGTCTGTTCGTCTAAGAGTATCGTATATCGTGTTTAGGGATGGATAAAATCAGACCCCTAATAACGCGATATTTCGTGTTGGTGTGAAGCCCATCACCCACTGAGAAATTACTGATCCAAATCAGTAAATCTCGTCCACCTTGGCCAAGAATTTCTGGTGATGTCCACCCGTGCACAGCGCGGCATCTACCCCCACTGGGAGAGACGAATCCCTGACAATCCGCTCACTGCTTCCATATAGCTTGGGACTGTACCTAACTAAAATCTGTTTGCACGACTTTCTTGAGCCGTGGTAGAGTAGTAATCAAAACACAATGGGAACTTACATAAGACAAATGACGACCTCATGTCGACAGACTAACCTGTACTCATGTCACCTAAGAACTGCTATCTGACAATAGGTATAACACCATCTAGCATATTCCCGGCGAGTCTGTCTAGTGTAACTCATAACCCAACGGGCACCTGTATACTATCTTAGATGACTAGCTGACACCAATGGCTTGTGAGACCGGCCACTGCCCTCGTCGGGGTCTCGAAAAGTATACACTAGTCTATTTCGGAGTATCGATGCCCAGTCTCGATACTCCTTAGACCAGGGACATTTAAGGATGCGCTTATGCACTACCCAGCTTTTATGTATATGATCACCATCATAATACTGGTAGTAAAGCAAGAACCGTATAGGCTATATCAACATGTAACAATGATTTATAATAGCACATAATGCATGTACATGATGATAAAGCCAAACCAGATAGTAAACTATTATCTCGAGTAAGATTGTTCTATTCGTATAGGTCCTTTCCCAATCATCATAATTGCCTACCTGCGATTACAATAATTGATTTGAGGGCACTGTATCAAACAATCTCCCACTTGCACTTAAAGCTAATTATTGCGATGTCGCATACTTACAACCCGTGTGCTATCGATCATCCAACTTCTCTACTAATCAGTTTCGCAAATCATGTTTGTGAGACATTTGCGTTTGAGAAATAGCCTCAGTGAGTGGATCCGCTCCAATATTTCTATCTTTATTTCTCTATATCTCAAATTCGCGGAGAAAAACTATCTCTCAAAATGAGCGATACCTGTCTTAGAATTTGTCTAGATATCTGATGGGATCAAGTTCATAAATGAACTTCAAATCCAACAAACTTCTTAAACTGTATCTTCCACTGAATTTAATCAGTATCCTGCGCCATGCCTTCCTCAGTATCCGCTTGGACTCCTGTCCAACATACTGCCCCTCAGAAGAGGGTAAAGTTTAACTCTGACAGTCACTCTGTTATTCAGGTCATCTTAGCAACCTAAAATGATAACCGCCTTATGAAGGAGGCTGCCGTTACCATATATCAAGAACATCCTCTTATGTTCATAACTGCTTCCCAATATTTTTCCAGGATTAGATTAATATATGCTTATTACAGCTAGTGCAAAAACAATATCTGGTATGGTACTTGACAAAACATAATTAACTCAATTGCTCAAGCAAGTGATATGTCATTCATGTAAATCTCTCTTCTCATCAGTTTAGAAGACATCTCTCTAAAGAGGGTGACTCCATCACTTGCGGGTATACCACCACGTTAGGAGTCGTCCATTCTAAAACACTTTAGAATAGTGTCAAAGTACCCAAATTGGGACACTTCCCAAATCTAGATCTAAAACCATAGATCTAGTCACCAGAATCCCTTATATTTTGTCCAGATCCTATATAGAGAAACACCTTGTGACAACCACAGTATAACCGATCGTAATATAGGAATATCACTTCCTATAAAGAGTACGTCATCCAAATATCAGGACATCACTCCCTACTACTTTCTTACCAGGTCCATCTGTTGTTCTGATAAAATCAAACTCTATAACTGTCACATCAAAAATAGATGTTCTATCCCCGCCATACTTACTTTAGTCTATAAATAGACATAAATTACTGGCCCACCATGCTTCCGCTGCTTCCACTGACTACAACAATCCTCTGGCAGAGTCATATACACGTGCACTTCTAAAGCTAATTTAGAACGACGTTATAGTCATCCACCTGCCAGATCTCATAGTCTAGGATAGTAGTAATGGCAAGCTTGGGTCATTAAAACCTTCCTGTCACCGTCTTTGAGGAGACCGAAGTACTTCTCGGATGGCTGAGGTTACCCACCATATCTGCGAAGTGGCTAATGGATTGTCGAATCCAATTGAATTTTTAGGTTCTACTAAATTTTCTGTAATCGTTTATGGTTCTGGAATCACTTCCAGTTCTACCATACTCCCACTAATATTTTCTGAAAAGAATGTATTTTACTAAAACGGGTGGCGAGTAAAGAACAATATAACTATTGATCCTCCAAATGATAGAATGTTAGCCCTCGTTAAAGTCCAGGATAAACCACAAACTGCCATTACTGAAACATGCCTTGAGTTTATCCAGATTCTGGTTTTAAGCATAAGCCGAAAAACTCCTTATATCTTAACATCGTTATGATATGAATCCATTCTATATCTAATATAGAAAACAAATGCACTAATTTAATTTGAATTAGATTCAAAAATCATACAACTGTTTCCAGTGCATCTCGACTAAATGGAAGAAAGCCAAGCAACACTACTTATCAAGAAACGCACCCATGGATGAATAACCTAAGGGAGAATCAAATTCTCAAATATATTACTTACAACGGAATACCTAGCATAAGTATCCACATTTTCGATCACTTCGAAGAATCTTGATATTTCCAACACATGTTTCTCTACTTTTCTCTTATACCTATAACTTGTTAAAATTTTGGACCTTGTATTTCAACGAAATGCGTGTCTAAAAACAGAGAATTATAAGTAAACTGAATATAGTACGAGTACCAACCCCTTATCCTAATGGACAACGGACAACATACAATATTTTGTATAAGTCCTTTGAGTTTAATAACTCAAACCTTGTGCGTCGTAGGTTGAAAACTGTTTTATGGTTAAGAATAATTACACTGTTATTGAATGCACCTTACCTAATTATCAACTGATATAGGTAAATGTCATAAATATAATTTCAAAAATTTATATCTCACTTTATAAAATAAACGTACAGATATAACATTTTGAAATTGGTGTATAACAACGGATATTCAAAACTAAATATTTACCGTTATGCAAAACCCAGGTGACTTCTCCAAATATCACCAATTACAAAAAATTCTGATATTGAGGATCTAATCACACCCAATTTTCAATATTCTACTCCCACTAAGTATTTTTAACGCCATATAGATGTGAGAATCAAGTCTGGTAAATACATACCCTAGAGTCAGAATCTAATTGGAAAATTAGTTTTCAATTAATACCGCATAATGAAACTGAAATATGAAAATATTTCGAGAGGGTGGTTGGGTATTCCTAGTAATGTCTCTTCCACTATCCAGATTCATGTTAGTAGTCGCAGTTTCCTTTGCTCTCACTTCAATCCCTTTATATGTCTTTATTTCTTACCTTCTGTACACCATGCTTAGATTAATCAGTTTTTTTCATCTCCTACCTTTCGACACCTGCCTAAAATTTGGAAGAAGACTATCCAGTAAGTGTAACAGGTGTACTCTCCTAATACTAGGAGCTCCCGCAACCTGAGAGAAGATAAAGTGAAAAAACAACTGAATAATCCCATTCAATTTTCCCAGAACCAGAATTCATCCTCGAACTGAAACAATTTTCTTCGAGTTTATATGTAACTATACGATGGCATATCCAAGCTATATGGATCTTCGTAGTAATACACAGTGTTCTGGAGAAATGCAAAAGGGAAATGGGAGTGATATGAATATATGCGACTTTGTCGTGAATCATGATAATCCAAAAACCAAAGTGTGTAAAAAGGTTCGGTTAACTTGGTTTATGAGTTTTAGTTTAAGGTCAGTCATGGTCGTTGCCAGAAAGAGAGAGATAGAGAGAGAGAGAAAAGAAACACTCAGCGTGCACTCTGTCAAGATTAGATTGGTTAATCACTTCATCTAATCAGGATGACTCCTATTTATAGCCGAAGAATAGACTGAGACACGGAGGACGTCTAACCTGAATTTGGGGGCAGATACTATTTGGACATATCCATCCACCTCTCCGAAAATGCCAAGTTGATTTATGGCACAATATATCGGAGGTCGGACAGATGCGACCGATGTAGTAGACTTTATCACATCCCCCCTCATTTGTGAGGGGTTTTTGATTGTGGGGACGCTATTCCCTGCAGGCGCAAGTTCCCGCAGTTAATTACGTTATCGCGTTGCGATAACCATTTTCTCCTGCTCTGATAGTTCACTTCATGTTGTGTGTTTATTCTATTTATTTTGGTTGCCCATGAATTGTATACAAAGACTGGTTTATGTTGTCTCCCGTAGGGCGCGGATTAATCCAAATCCGTATATTTTAGATTTGGGTTTGAACTTAGGTTGTATGTTCCTTTAGTTCAAAGAATATTTTATTTTTTATTAAGGACCGTTAATCTATATTTTAGATTAAGATCAACTTAAATATATGAGCATTTGGGCTAAGTTTATTTTAATTAAGGATACGTTAGTCCTACTTGAGACTGAGATCGGCTTAAAGATATTTTCAGAATCATTAAATTTAGTTAAAATTCAACAACTGAGTATTTAGGCTCAGCTGCAAGCAACTTCAGAGAAACTTAACTGATTTGGGCTCGGTCTGCTCGGTCTTGAGCATTCTCCTTTTCTTAGAAGTACTAAGCACTTATTTATTGTTCTGGCGCTCACGTGGGAAGCATGTGAGGCGCTCAGACATGGGCGCTGCCCCATCGGTGCTAAACACTTAATCATTTTGACTAGGTATAAATAATGCTAAGCACTTTGTATGGTGCTCACGTGGGAAGCACGCGAGGCGTTGAGCCTTCTTTTTTGGGCGCTCACGTGGGAAACACGTGAGGCACTATAATAGTTCTAAGCACTAATTTTTCTCTGGCGCTCACGTGTGTTTCATGTGAAGCGCCAAGTTCTTTTCATTTTAGAGATTTAATCTCTGTTAATGACTTTTTGGCCATTGATTATCACCAAGATTTCTGTTTTGAAGATCTGAGATCGGTTTTATTAGAGAACTAAGTTTTTCTATTCTTTTCGTAAGAACTAAGTTCTTTATGTAGGGTCAAACTCTGATTTCAAAGGAATAAAATTCTTAGAAAATGTGTCTTTTCTTTTTATTTAATTATTTTCCCTATATTTTGAGTCTGAAGAACAGAACCTCCCTGATGAAAATTAAATTCTCAACTTGTGGGGAGATTTGTTTTTCACATCTCAGATCAGAGACTCGCCAACTGCGGTCCTTAAAAGATCTCCTCCACCGGTAGAGACCGCCGTGGAAGCAGAAAAGCCGGAGCAGCCTCATCAATCGCTGTCCTCCAGGATCTATAAGACATGGCGACGAGTCCGAGAATCTGTCATTGATCCTAACTTCTCTCGCCAATAGAAGAAGTCGAAAGGTCGGCAAGAAGAAAATCCCTCGGCCAAGCAACGAAAGGTGACGACCGCTTGGGTGCCCAAAGCAACGGCCCCCTCGACTTCTGCGGCCCATAAGAGAAGAAGGCCGGAGAAAGTGCCAACGCCGACGACGAATATCGAAGGCGGTGAACCCAAACGCCCTAAGTCTGGGGGCATGGTAGTTCATACCGTCTATATGGCGTCTGGTAAAGAGGACAGCCGCATATCAACAGGTCATAGACCGCTCACGCGATCGATGACCAAAGTGCAGGAGCAACAGCAAAAGCTCCAGGAGATGATGACCGCGATGGCCGCACTTACTGTGCTAAAAGAAAACCCTGAAACGTCCTCGGATGAGCGTCAAGAACAAGAAACTGACGCTGAATTCCTTCGTCGAATATTGGAGAAAAAGGATAAAGAGGCTGCTGAACAAGCAGCCAACATAAAGAAAATGGCCCTCCTGTTCCAGGACATGGTGGGCATGATGATTCAACAGGATCCACCTACTGAAGATCCCCCGATCATCCTTGAAGACGATAAGAGAGAAACGTCGAATCCTCCTCCAGCTCTCTCAACGGCCAAGGAGGAGGCAATCTCCAAAGCCGACCTGGACGAAATATAGCTCAGCAGATCCGGGTCCATCAAGCGACAGAAGCAGCGGGTCTGGTCGTAAAAACGGGGCGACCGTATCCGGGCTGGTACGGCCAGATCAAGTACCCGCCAGGTTATACGATACCAAAATTCCATGTGTATAAGGGGACTGGCAATCCCCACCAGCATGTTGCCCAGTTCAGAGCGCTTTGCGGCAACACTGGCGGTGATGATAAATTGTTGCTCCGTCAGTTCGTTGGTAGCTTGTCAGATACAGCGTTCGAGTGGTATTATGAGCTCCCGAACGACTCTATCAAGACCTTTGTTGAAATGGAACTGGTGTTTACCCAACGTTTCGCAAGTGCCAGCAAGCGTACCCCGATAACGGCATTGATTAATGCCAGGGTGAAGCCGGGCGAGATTGGGTCCAATATGCTATACGGTGGCGTAATCTATGGTCAAAATGCGAGCAGCGCATAGAAGAAGCTCCTGCAGTGGGTATGTTTGTGGGAACCCTCGACCCGCAAGCAACCATTTCGCAATTTATGATGTTCTTCAAGCCGACCACCTTCCAGGCACTAATCGACAAGCTGGCGCAAATGGATCAAATGGGCCATAAACCTCCTCTTCCAAAGCCGGACTCCCGAAATGAGAAGGGAAAGGGGAAAGCGATCGTCGTCGCTAATGCTCAGTAATAGCTGAACAACCCGAAGCCGGTCGTTCGTCAAAATAATATGCGCCCATACGTACCCCTTGAGGATAGGATGGGACGTCCTTACTCGTTTCCCCGAGATAAAACAAGAAGGTTATTCGAGCTGGCGTTGCGCAACCGACTCATAAATCTGCCGGATCCAAAACGTCCGTCACAACCAAGTGATGTCAATGAGCCCAACTACTGTCCTTATCATCGAGTACTGGGTCACCCGATCGAGGATTGCTACGTCTTCAAGAATTGGCTTGAAGACCAGTACCGACAGGGCAAGTTTGCATTGTCCGACAAATGGAAGGTGAATCCACCGCAGCCCCACACCTCTAAGGGAATGAATACGCCGGGGGCAACATGCTCTATCGTTGAAGAAGCTCCTTGGGAGATTGTATTATCAGCCAAGACAAAGAGAATGCTAAATGATCTTCAAACATGCCCAGCAATCAAGTGGAAGAACCCGTTGGAGCCGCGTATCATTGAAGGGATGTTGAAGTCTCGTCCAACTCAAAAGATCGATGGAGGTGGCCCAAGCATTCATAACCAGCCGTCGAAATCTTCAAAGTAGAAGAAAAAGAAGTCAAAGAAGCCCGTGAAGCCCGGCAACAAGCGCACGGACTTACAAAAACAAATTGACGCGCTGGAGGAATACAACTAGAAGGCATGGACTCCCATTACATTCCAAGAGTTCCTCAATCACGTCTTTCAAGAGGAAGATGAGGGAGAAAGTTCATCGGATGAATCCGAGGAATATGTGGCGAGCTGTCATATGATTTCCCATTCGCTCACGAACGATGAGGAGACTCCTTGTACTGGAAAGCTGGGGGCAGATCCTGAACCAAAAATTTCGGGGCCGTCGGATGAAGTAATTGACGCATTCCTCAATGAAGCTTTCTTAAAAAGTAAAGCTGATCGGGAGCACGAAGCGGTCATATTTGAAAGGGCCAAGCGCCAGCGCCTTAACGAAAGAATTGAGATACTCCTGCTGGAGCAAAGTACATCCGCTGCGGATAAAATCGAATTCAAGATGAGGAAAATGTTTGCTAAAGCTGTGTCAATGGGTATGAAACTACCATCCTCTGAGGGAAGCGTTACTGGTGAAGTGGAAATGCACCCCTCCTATTGCTTGTATCATCGGAAGATTTCATACCCCACTGAAGAGTGCAAAGCTTTCGATAGATGGTGGCAAGGATATGTTGCTCACCGGCAGCATTTTAAGCGGGAAAAGCGCAAGACTCGCCGAGAACGGAACGATACGACCAAAGGGCTTAACAGAACCACCGGCAATTGTTGCATGGTCAACGCCGGAGGATCACAAGTACTCACATTCGGGAGCGATTCTGATGAGGAGTTGGAGCTTAGCCCCCTCTTTAAAGAGTCCACTTCGGGAAAAGCAGAAGAGCCGAAGATTTGCGAAAATATCCGGCTGCGTAATCGCACGTTGCCCGAAAAGAATCTCGGACCTCCAAACAAAAAAGATAAAGGGAAAGAGAAGGTCTCCGAGGATATCGCCCTAGATGATCAAGTCATGGAAGAGCTAGCTGCCAAAGACCCGCCAAAGAAAAATAAGGTGGATTACAACGTCTTAGCGCATCTAAGAAAGCTACCCTCGCAACTCAGCATTCTTGACGCCCTTTTACTATCAAAGAAGGCGAGAGATTCGTTGATTAAGGCACTACAGGACCCGGAGCAGTTCCAAGCTTTCCTGGCCGAAGAAAAAATGAAGGATGAATTGGAGGAAGTGCACACGGCAGATGTCACTTTTGGCGAAGAAGACCTTCTCCTTGGGACGTGCGAACACAATCGCCTCCTCTATGTCTCAGGATACTGCCATGATATAAAGATAGGCAAAATCCTGATCGATAACGGATCGTCTGTTAATCTCCTTAACGTGCAGGTGTTGAAAGAAATCTGCATGAGCGTCCAGCACCTTGCTCGGGACAAGATCACCATCTCCGGGTTCGACTCCCAATCGTCAAAGATTCTTGGATCTGTGATACTGACGCTACGCTTTGGGCTGCTCGTCACGGACATTAAATTTCACATCATAGATGCCAAGACATGCTACAACGCTCTGCTCGGCCGACCATGGTTACACGAGTACAACATCATCCCTTCTACACAGCATCAGCGTATGAAATATGTTAAGGATGGTCTCGAGTATACCGTGACGGGAGAACTGAACCCGTTCTCCATGAACGAGGTCCGCAAATATGAAGATGCCAAATACTTCTTACCGGATTTCGAGGACACGGAGAGGTGTCACAAGCCGGAGAATAAAGCTAATGCTACCATCCCTGTCTTCGGCAGTGATACCGAGGAGGAGGAGGAGATAGTTTATTCGGGTCCGCCCCAATACACCAAGCCGGGACCATCCGCTCCTACGTTGATCTTTGGTAGTGATTCGGAAGATGAAGTCCATGTTATATTCTCTGCTCGGCCTTCAATACAAGCGTCCGCCGATGAAGAGCAAAGTATACAAGTTGCTATGGTGCCGTCTAAACACCGTAAAGAACTGGATGCACTTGATATCTACAGTGTAGAAGAACTACGAACGTTCTATATCCCTCCCAGGCGAGAAAGCGAAAAAGCAATTCTATTCTACCGCTCTGAAGAAACCAAAGTGGAGAAAGAAATCTGGCATGGCGCGGATCCTACGCTTGATAGGCTTCAGCCCATCCGTCTCCCCAGATATTATACGGAAGGTTTGAAAAAGCTGCTGAAACACCAGGGTATATCCTACAAGCAAACCGTTCAAAAAGCCAAGTTCTATAACAAAGTCTGGAACGTTCCTGGGACTCAACGCAAACTGCCTAATGGGAGAATGGAAACAAAAGGGCTTGGATACATCCGGTCAAAGAAGCGAGAATTACTACACGGCTGCTACGTCGTGTATGACTTTGATGAAGAAGCGGATGCTCAATGGGAGGGCGCTAATCCTGAACCAGTGAAGGTTCCAGATGCAAAAGTGCCCAATTCGTCGTTCGAAGAACAAATGGACAAATTTATAAGGGAAGCTAGTCAAAAAGTCCGAGATGACCATAACCGCGAAATGGCCATCTACGAGAAAGCCAAAACGCAATGCCTCCTTCAACGGGCCGTGAAAGACGAAAATGCCACCCCCTGTCAACCTGTTATAAAAAAGGCTCGACGTAGAGGCAGAAACAAGTCGAAAGGCCAAAAGGGCGCTCAACAGCAACAAAGCGGGGCTAAGAAGCCACGCAAACGGGAGTCGAGCGTTATTGATCTATCCCTAATGAAGAAAATGGGTCGAGCGTACTCATTTCCTCGGGACAAGACGAAGAAGATACTTGATCTTTCTCTAAAACATCAAATGCTTACACTGCCGGAGTCCAAGAACCCCGAACAAGCAGGAGAAGCCTCTGACCCAAATTATTGCTCTTACCATCGAGTAACAGGGCATCCTCTCGAAGACTGCTTCACCTTCAAGAATTGGGTCGAAGATCAGTATCAGCTTGGCAAGTTCGCTCTGTCTGACAACTGGAGGGTAGCACCGCCGCAAAAGCATGAACCCAAAGCCACGAGAACAGAACCAACTCCACATTGGGATTGGAAGCGGATTCGCACCTGTCACATGATAACAATATTAAAAGAAAAGCCTGATAACATGGACAGCCTTCCTTGGTGCTTCGAAAACAGCAACGACGAGGTGATCTCAGAATTTCCACCAGCTCCGAAAGAACTGGAGGATGGAATACATACCACTGCAGATAACCTTAAGAAAATTGAGTTGGGGACGGCAAGTGACCCACGGCCGACATTTGTCAGTGAGCTGCTATCTGAAGAAAGGGTGACTGCGTTAAAAGACGTCCTTGTACAGCACAAAGATTGCTTCGCGTGGAACTATTCCGAGATGCCAGGACTAGATCCAGAAGTTGTTGTGCACAAATTGGCGATATCTCCGGACATCAAGCCGGTCAAATAGGCGCCAAGAAGAATGCGGCTCGAGCTTGAGATGAGTATCAATGCTGAGGTCAAGAAGCCGATCGACTCTGGTTTTATCCAGGAGGTTCAATATCCTGAATGGATCGCCAACATCGTCCCGGTGATGAAGAAAAACGGGACGGTGCGCATATGCATGGATTTTCGGGATCTCAATAAAGCCTGCCCGAAGGATGATTTTCCGGTGCCGGTCACCGAACTGATGATAGACAATACGTCCACTCATGAGGTTTTCTCCTTCATGGACGGCTCATCAGGGTATAATCAGATAAAGATGCATCCCGAAGACCAGAAGCATACCGCTTTCCGGACCCCTTTGGGAATATTTTGCTACAAGATGATGCCCTTCGGTCTAAAGAATGCCGGTGCCACCTATCAGAGGGCCATGACGAAGATCTTAGATGACCTCATACATGAAATTGTTGAATGTTATATCGACGACCTCCTGGTTAAGAGCAAATCATTCGAGGAACATCTCGAGCATCTAGAAACCGTATTTCGACGCCTTCGACAATACAACTTGAAAATGAACCCTCTCAAGTGTGCATTCGGAGTTTCTTCGGGCAAATTCCTGGGATTCATCGTCCGACACCGAGGTATCGAGATAGATCCGTCCAAGATCAAGGCAATTATGGAAATGCCTCCGCCAAGGACTCTTAAACAGCTGCGATCTCTCCAAAGGAAGCTCGCATATATACGGTGATTTATAGCCAACCTTTCAGGCAAGTGTCGTCCTTGCAGTCACCTGATGAAGAAGGGAACCCCATTCGTCTGGGATCAAAAATGCCAGGGCGCGCTCGACGAAATTAAACAGTACCTGCAGAACCCGCCAGTGTTGGCTGCTCCGGTCAAAGGAAAGCCTCTCATTCTTTATATAACCGCCCTCGAAGGTTCTTTAGGCGCTTTATGGGCACAAGAGAATGATCAGGGGAAAGAAAGAGCTCTCTATTACTTGATTCGAGTTCTTCTGGGGGCAGAAAGCAACTACTCTCCCATTGAAAAACACTGCCTGGCGTTGATCTTCGCGATAACAAAGCTCAGGCACTATGCGTTGGCGCATGAGGTCCGTCTCATTTCGAAGGTGGACCCTTTTAAGTATTTAATGTCAAAGGCCATATTGACGGGGCGACTCGCTAAATGGGCCCTACTCTTGATGGAGTTCTCGATAACCTATCAACCTCTCAAGGCAGTAAAATGCCAGGCCATCGCCGACTTCCTTGCTGAGCATCCGATACCGGCCGATTCTCCTCTGAATTGCGAGTTGCCAGACGAACATGCGTTTGACGCTATCGATGGGAACGATACCCGATGGGAACTCTATTTCGATGGAGCATCTTCCGTGAAGAAGCGCAGACAAAGTACCCCCATAATCAAATCGGGAGTAGGACTCATCTTCGTGACCCCACAAGGAGGAATAATGCACTTCGCTTTCTCCTTAACAGAGCCGAGGACAAACAATGAAGCCGAATACGAAGCTTTGATAGCAGGCCTCGAGATCGCCATCGACATGGGAATTGAAAACCTCCTCATATATGGACACTCCCAGCCGGTCGTCAGTCAAGTAAACGACGACTACCAGACGTGCAAGCCAGAATTGGTGAAGTATGGTGAAAAGGTGCAACAGCTGTTGACCAAAATTCCTTCCTATACTTTGGAAAGCATACCGCGTGCGGAAAACAGCAAAGCAGACGCGCTGGCCAAACTTGCTAAAGAACTAGCTGACGAGAACCTCGATAACGTTAGAATCATGGTACAAAGCCGTCGGGTGCTTGCCCCGGTAGAAATACCTCCGGAATCATCCGAGGAAAAGGGAGCGACTGAGCAGACGACCTTACAAATAAAAGAACGAGAAAAGGCTGAGGATTGGAGGGAAGTCTTCATAGACTACTTTAAGTCCCATCGAATGCCCGAAGATGCGTCCACAAGACATCAGCTCATGAAACGAGCTCTGTCTTTCGCCTTCGTCAACAACACTCTGTATAAAAGGTCGTTTGATTCTCTGTGGCTGAGATACCTGGGACCTGACGAAGCGAAAAGAGTCGTTCAGGAAGTTCATGACAGAATCTGTGGTTCTCATCAAGCGGGCCCGTAGATGAAGTTGAAGATCAAACGGATGGGCTACTACTGGCCCACGATGATTCAGGATTGCCTCGAATATGCGAAGCAATGCCACTCATGCCAAATCCATGGGGACTTCATCCACCAACATCCAAATCCACTACATCCAACGGTAGCTAGCTGACCGTTCGAGATGTGGGGAACTGACATAGTCGGCCCCATCGAACCAACATCGTCTAGAGGACATCGTTTTATCCTAGCGACGACTGATTACTTCTCCAAATGGGCAGAAGCAGTACCGTTGAGGGAAGTGAAGACGGAGAATATCCTCCATTTCTTCAAGACGCACGCCATATACCGGTTTGGACGCCAAGACGGATCATCTCCGATAACGGGCCAGCCTACAGAAGTCACAAGATCAGTCGCTTCGCACAGCAGCATAACATAGACTGGAGATATTCCTCGGTCTATAATCCGCGAGCTAATGGTCTAGCCGAGGCCTTCAATAAGACCCTGACAAAGATCATGAAAAAGACGGTGTCCCGAAATAAGAAAGACTGGCACGAGAGACTGCAAGAGGCTCTTTGGGCATACCGAACTACGTTCAAGACAGCCACCAACACAACGCCATACGCGTTGGTATTCGGTACGGAAGCAATACTCCTCCTCGAGATAGAGATACCCTCTCTGCGAGTGGCAGTCCACTACGAGTTGACGAACGAAGAAAATGCGAACCTTCGGCTTGAGGAACTTGATGCCCTTGAAGAAACACGGCTCATAGCGCAACAAAATCTGGAGGCTTATAAAGCAAAGATGACGCGCTCATATGAAAGATTGACCCGACCGAGGACATTCCGCCAAGGCGAACTCGTGCTAGTGGTCAAAAGGCCTATGATCCCCAATCGCACCAAGCGGGGAAAGTTCGAGCCAAACTATGAAGGCCCGTACATCATAAACAAAGTCTACCAAGGTGGAGCCTATCTACTCATGGATATGCACGGTGAAAGGCCTTTCAGGCCAATAAACGGCCGCTTCCTAAAGAAATACTATGCTTAATGGCCACAGCCTAGGTCAATGATAGATGGCGACGATTATGTCCGCTCGCTATCTTCCTAAGCTCAAACTTTATAAACAGTAGCCAGCTTTCTCCATGACGGACCAAAACGTCCTTAAACTAATACCACAGCAGCCGTAGGCTGACGAGATAAAAAAAAGAAGAAAAAATATAATAATAAAAACGGTATGTCCATAAGCAAAAAGGGCACGGATGATAACCCGAAAGGGCTTCGTGAGTAAAAACAGCAGGGCTACCGGCGAGTGTTCGTGTAAACCCGAAAGGGCGCGACCTCGTAAAAAAAAGGAAAACAAAAAGAATATAAAAAAAACAAAAAAAACGGTATGTCCATAAGCAAAATGAGCACGGACGAAAACCCGAAAGGGCTCCGTGAGTAAAAACAGCATTTGTGAAAACCTGATAGGGCGCAACCTCGTTAAAGGACACTTACAGGGTCCTCTCGACCTTGTAAGGAGAAACCACCCGCGTGAGATCCTTACGTGTAATACCCAGCTTCTTATTATACCAAATCCGTATTTTGTATTCTTGAATTTTATTTATGTTATTTAATTGTATTTCTTCCCATTTATACTACCCATTTTCCGGCCCAACTAATTAAACCCAAACCCTAATTCAAATAAATTTTCCCCCATTTAAATTCCGAGCCCATCTCTCCTTGGCCCATCTTTTTATTTTTTTCATTAAAATCTATTTTTCTTTTTCAGCCGGCCCCATTCTCTTTCTAAATTGTCTTCTAATTCTTTTTATTCCTTTGGCCCGGTCTCCTTTTCTCTAAGTCATTTTCTTTTTGATTTTCGTTTTGTTCACAGCCCGGCCCGGCAGCTGCCAATCCCTTTTAATTCAATTCTTTTTCTTTTAAGTTGGCCCGGCCCACGCTTTCCCTGCAGCCCGCTTCATCCTCACCCACGCACCCGACCCGCACCAACAGTGCTCCGTCCCCAACGGCTCCTTCCCTTTTCCCGCGCACGTGATCCGCGATCCCCGCCGCTTCCGTCGCCAACGTTCGCGACCGCGACGCCCACACTCGCGCACCGTTTTTCCCCACGACGCGCCCCTTCTCCTGACCTCATTCTCTCTCTCCCACGTTCCCTTCTCCCTTCTTCACTCTCAACCCACTCCCGCTGCAACCATCTTCGACGACGACGACAGCCATCTCACCCACTGCAGCCCTCACGACCCACGACAACAGCATCGTCGACCTCGCTCACTCCTCCTCCCCTCTTCCTCCACTGCCCCGAGCGTCTTCACCCGCACCCACTCCCCTGCACCCACTCCCCTGTCCCGACGCCGGCGAGCTCCTCGTCTTGTCGTCGACGCACCTGCATCTCATGGACACCCTCACCCTCCTCATCAACATCATCTCCATCGCCAACTCTCTCTCTCTCCCAGATCTCTCGCTCTCTGCCTCTTCCTCACTCTGTGCTCTCTCTCTCGTTTCCCCCTCTCTCTCTCACTGTCTTTCTCTCTCTTCCTCACTCTCTGTCTCTTCTCTCTCTGTCTCTACACCTCTCTCTCTCTAGCTCTCACTCCCTGCTCTCTCCAATTCTCTCTCTCCCTGCACACTCTCGCTCTCTAAATCTCACTCTCCCTCTATCTGCAACGTCTCTCTTTACAACTCCGTAACCACCCCACGACGGAGCCATAACTTTGCCGTGGACTCGAGCTCGAGCCCAGTCGAGCTGCCGTGCCACGTTCGTGTCGCGATCGCGCTGTGGACGTACCGTCGTCAATACGTCACCAGGCAAGTTCTTACTTGCTACATGCTATTTATTACTAGTTTACAAATTAAAATCGTAGATGTATCACATGTTTTGCCTCATGTAAATATTGCCACAAACTGTTCGATGCTTGTTCTCATAGAAAATCATTATCAAATTTGACGGAACTGGATTAATTACTGTGGCCCTTGATATGATGAACACCTTGTGCATGTTTCGTTAGAAAATACGACCGTTAAAGATTAAAACGGCTACCCCCAAATTTAACCGTAAAACTGGAATTCTACTGTATCTGAAAGTCGTTAATTTCACCATAAATCATATACATATTAGAATGGTGCGTTCGAGGGCTCAAAACGAAGCCAACTCGATGAACTTTAACCCTATACTGGTTTTCAGACATTTCTGTATTTAAACTATGGTGATATTCGGATCGGAGTGCGACTCTGGACTGCAGTCCAGAGTGACTCCAGTCTTTGTTTGCTGTTTCGTATTGAATACCATAGAATTCCCTTAACTCGTAAGTTGCGGAACTCTGCTGCTTATTGTAGGTAACTCTGTTAGCTAGACAACACAATTAGTTTCATCCTGTTTCGTTATCATTTACTATTTAATCTGTAATTTAGATGATCGGGACACATAACAGTCCCAGCAGAATCAGAATTGGCATGTTGATATTAAACAGATTATAACTCCTAACGTACAGACGCGATTGAAGATCCGTTTGTTGCGTTGAAAACCTTACTGAAAACCCTAGAATTCATACAACTGTAGCGTCGCTAAATTATGATCCCAACTGGGGTTAAAATGCGTTGCGAAATGGATTCCTGATTCTGAAACCAGATTTCCAGCCGCGAGCGCTTAAAATGAAATGATTATAACTTTTGATTCTGGAACCCGATTGGCTTGAAACAAAATTCTATGGATGGATAACTGAACATATTAATTACTACCTGTTTATCATTTCGCTAAATGATGTCCATATGTCTCATGATAAATCGTGCAAGTGAAAGAATGCGGTTTCATAACATCCTCACCATGTTTACATACTTGTTCATGCATCATATCATACCCATGTCATTGTATTGATAACCTAGTGACATCGTGCATTTACCCAGTATTAGATTTTAGTGTTGATTGTGGCAAGTACGTCAGTGTTCGTGTATTCGTGATTAAGTGAAAGTGATACGTACTTGTGCACAATCAGTGTCCCTTTTATTCTAGTGCATTGTCGACGTCTGTGGGATGCGTGTACGTGTGACTATAAGTGGTATGGGACACTTATGGAAGCGCTTGCACGAATGTCACAGATAAGGCATCCGACACTGCCATTTATCTTAGGTATTAGTCGGGACGTGCTTGATGGAGGTCCTGCCTCCAGTTCTCGCGCAGACTTGTCACGGATCGATTAGTATTTAGGGTTATGGTTAGCGTTTGATGTAGACCTCGGGGTGTGGGGTAGTTCAAGTGTGAATTCAACAGAATCTCGGGAGTCCCATGCCGGCTTATATATTTAGGGAGTCATATGGAGATTTACAGGGTATGTGCTATAGACACCGTGATACATTCGTTACATGTTGGGCCCGTGGTCCCTTGCCCTTGGGTTCTACCCTTGGGTGGAGGACACTCGCGAGTGGTTGACTCTCACACTTGGACTGACGATAGGCTTATTGACCTGTGTAGTGAGACTTAGAGACTGATAGGGTTACTGTCATTTACATTCATCCTATACTGTCTTGACATTCGTGACACATCGTTATACTGCTTTATTTTTCCGCTGCATTTATCTCTGCTCATTTATATTCATGCTGTTATTGATTTACTGTTATTCATATCCTTCACCACTGTTAGAACTGTTACTTGATTATATACATTATATTGCTATTGTGTCGCTCTGACGACCTGAGTATGCATGCTCAGTGTGAGGAGAAGATTTTAGCCTGGACCAGAACTAGACGTGCATCACAGACTTCTTGATTTGCCTTCTCGAGTTACATTCATTTGTTCCATCTCAGGTCAGTCTTTACATCGTTTACTTCAGTTACTGCATTTCTCGTTACCTGTGCATTATATACTGTTTACCATGATAAACTAGAAGCCGAAGTGTGACTACGGCAGGACATTTCCTTGACCGTAGGAACATGGCTGGCCTTGTCTACCCCTCGTATTCCGTATTTTGGGAAGCGGGGCGTGACATGGTTTAGTTGGTATCAGAGCCAGGTTTTGCATCGATTAGGATTGCAGTTTTCCGTGTACAGTTTGGCAATCTAAGACGTCCCTCGGTCTAGATTGTAAACTTGTCACTCTTGATCCTTATTCACATCGTATGTTCAGCTATCCATTCGCTATGGTTTCGGGTGACCTGACAAGATTACGTGGTTGCAATTGCACTACCGTATTCGGTTTGGGTTACTTAAAGGCATACAGTTGATTCTTCACTTGTAATAAATTCATCACCTCTAATATTCTTGAATCTTTGTCCTATCCATATTACGTTTTGACTCGTATATCTTGCGACTTATATCATCCTTAAAATCATTGTTTTAGGATCATGTCTTCCAACGACTCTTCCTCTATCTCCACTCCTCAGAATCAGAAGGTTGAGATCCTTAGTGTACTACAAGGTTTAAAGGAAGCTCAGGAGCGAACGAACGACTTATTAACTGAAGGACTGAGAAGACAGGTGAATCAGGCACCAGCGGGAGTCTCCTATTATAAAGGGATCCCTATTGGACGAGGGAAGAAGAAGAAGATGAAGCGTCAACAGAAGCATCAGAAGAACCCCTGCTGTGGATATTGTAAGAAGCCAGGACACCTTCAGAGGGATTGTCGCCGCGCCCAAGGGAAATGTCTGATATACGGTTCCAACAAACACCTCATCAACGGCTGCCCAGAAAGGAAGGAACTGCAAGGAGGAGGCTCGTCCACTCTCCACACTTCTGACAAGTGATGATCACTGAGTAGTTCGAGCTTTGAAAATAGACAGACCCGACACAGGTTTCAACTCGCATGATGATGATGCAGCGTTCTGGCAATCGAAGAAGAATTTTATGTTTTCCAATTTCAGTATTATGTTGTCATCCTCTTGTAAACCTTTCTTTCGTTTGAACCTTTGTATCCATCGAACTTTTAGTTGAATCGTAATATATGCAACTTCCTCTTGGCATTTCCCTTGTTCATGTTATTCATTAGCACAACATTCTAATCATGATTCTTTTAAAATTCCTGCAACCGCATATCTTTCTATACTTCATACACTTGACTATTCTTCTTGATGTATCCCGTTGTTTAATCATGACTTTCCTTTCCATAACATGGCCCACCCTAGAGCAGCACCGCATCTAGATAAGGATGCACAGACATGCATATCCTTAGACCACACGAAGACGAGTTCTGACGATGAGATCAACGGTCCCCAAATTAATTTCGGAAACAACGATTCAGAGGACGAAGGAGTAGCCGCCCCAGAGTTTAACGTGATAACTGATTCCGACGAAGAAGAAGAAGATCCTGAAGAGAATCCTATAGAAGAAGACCCGATAGAGGAAGATCCCGAGGAAGATCCAATAGAAGAAAATCCAGTGGAGGAAGACCCCATTGAAAAGAACCCAGAAGGAGAGGATCACATGGAATCAGATCTCGATGAAGAAACTCCATCTGAGGAAGAAGGACCAGAAGATCAGGACCCTGCTGTGGGAAAACTTCCAGCGGCAATGCCTGCGAGGCGTTATGGAAATGGACGCCCCTGTCTGAGTGCGTAAGCCTACCGCGACCTACTGAATCTCCACAACCGCAACTGACGGATTATCTTTTGATGTTGTCTTTTTGGCCAAATAAACTGTGTATAGTTTAGGGCCACTTTTCGCCTTTTGGTAATGTCTTGTTTCAAATTTCCTTGAATGAAATAAATCTTCTGAATTCGTAAACTTTTTGATTATTGGTTCGATTGGTACTTGTTTATTGCCCTTATCCATTTATTTTCTGCCGAGTTCCCTGACTGTCCACCCCTACTCATTGTGTAGTTTTCACTCTTGTTTCGATTGGAAAGTGCCACACTCCGATCCTTGGAATGAGCCACCATTCATACTTCGTCTGTACCCTGTTTGAGATCCTTCTGGGAGCAGGACCTTCCTTACGAATTATCGAGTTCATTAGCCTTTCAAATTCCTGATTCATACGATGTACTGAAAGTTATCCTCCCCATACTGTTTCCCTTGTAGCCCTTTGTGGCTCACCTCTACTTTTGTGTTGACCCGATCCCAATTTCCTTGATCTTCAGCCTAAAGCCGTCATCTTTCGACCTTTTGTATCAGCCACATCCCATTGTAATCTCTACCCTACCTAAACTTGGACACACTTATGCTTTTCCGTGTTACCCCGACTATATTTAGGGGCACTATTGTTTTAAAATGTAGTTTTAGTATTTTGCATTTGTCAAAAGTACGTGTTATTGATTATCCCGTTTTACGTATTTTTAAGTGCATTATTATTATTCTTTTTAGTAGCGCAACCTTGAACTGCGTATATTTTGTTACATGTTTCTTATTTTCACTATATGAGTTTCTAAACTATTTTGAAACTATTTGACCGATGCATTATCCTAAAATATTTTAACCTAACGACTAGATTTCCACTACTTTATTCTTGTTATTTTATTTTTAGGTTTTTGTGCCAATGTTTATTATTACCAATGTTTGTGCCTTATACTATTTATTTCTGACGTACTACTTTTGACGTACTTGCATATGCATATATCGGAGTTTCGATCTTATTGAGTACGCTTCGAATGATGGTGTCATATTGTTGTTATTTATATTTCCGTATATTTGTGACTACCCTTATAGTTGTTCCTATTTTATACCTACTTAAATCTATATTTTGTATGTTATTCTTACGTATTTTATATTCTCGAAATTTCTTCGTCCACTCATTTCTAGTACATCTTTATGTGTTAAATTGCAAAATAATAGCTTTCGCATATGGTTGTATTACTTATAGTTTATTTTAAATTTCGAGGACGAAATTTTTGTAAGGGTGGTATGATGTAATACCCAGCTTCTTATTATACCAAATCCGTATTTTGTATTCTTGAATTTTATTTATGTTATTTAATTGTATTTCTTCCCATTTATACTACCCATTTTCCGGCCCAACTAATTAAACCCAAACCCTAATTCAAATAAATTTTCCCCCATTTAAATTCCGAGCCCATCTCTCCTTGGCCCATCTTTTTATTTTTTTCATTAAAATCTATTTTTCTTTTTCAGCCGGCCCCATTCTCTTTCTAAATTGTCTTCTAATTCTTTTTATTCCTTTGGCCCGGTCTCCTTTTCTCTAAGTCATTTTCTTTTTGATTTTCGTTTTGTTCACAGCCCGGCCCGGCAGCTGCCAATCCCTTTTAATTCAATTCTTTTTCTTTTAAGTTGGCCCGGCCCACGCTTTCCCTGCAGCCCGCTTCATCCTCACCCACGCACCCGACCCGCACCAACAGTGCTCCGTCCCCAACGGCTCCTTCCCTTTTCCCGCGCACGCGATCCGCGATCCCCGCCGCTTCCGTCGCCAACGTTCGCGACCGCGACGCCCACGCTCGCGCACCGTTTTTCCCCACGACGCGCCCCTTCTCCTGACCTCATTCTCTCTCTCCCACGTTCCCTTCTCCCTTCTTCACTCTCAACCCACTCCCGCTGCAACCATCTTCGACGACGACGACAGCCATCTCACCCACTGCAGCCCTCACGACCCACGACAACAGCACCGTCGACCTCGCTCACTCCTCCTCCCCTCTTCCTCCACTGCCCCGAGCGTCTTCACCCGCACCCACTCCCCTGCACCCACTCCCCTGTCCCGACGCCGGCGAGCTCCTCGTCTTGTCGTCGACGCACCTGCATCTCATGGACACCCTCACCCTCCTCATCAACATCATCTCCATCGCCAACTCTCTCTCTCTCCCAGATCTCTCGCTCTCTGCCTCTTCCTCACTCTGTGCTCTCTCTCTCGTTTCCCCCTCTCTCTCTCACTGTCTTTCTCTCTCTTCCTCACTCTCTGTCTCTTCTCTCTCTGTCTCTACACCTCTCTCTCTCTAGCTCTCACTCCCTGCTCTCTCCAATTCTCTCTCTCCCTGCACACTCTCGCTCTCTAAATCTCACTCTCCCTCTATCTGCAACGTCTCTCTTTACAACTCCGTAACCACCCCACGACGGAGCCATAACTTTGCCGTGGACTCGAGCTCGAGCCCAGTCGAGCTGCCGTGCCACGTTCGTGTCGCGATCGCGCTGTGGACGTACCGTCGTCAATACGTCACCAGGCAAGTTCTTACTTGCTACATGCTATTTATTACTAGTTTACAAATTAAAATCGTAGATGTATCACATGTTTTGCCTCATGTAAATATTGCCACAAACTGTTCGATGCTTGTTCTCATAGAAAATCATTATCAAATTTGACGGAACTGGATTAATTACTGTGGCCCTTGATATGATGAACACCTTGTGCATGTTTCGTTAGAAAATACGACCGTTAAAGATTAAAACGGCTACCCCCAAATTTAACCGTAAAACTGGAATTCTACTGTATCTGAAAGTCGTTAATTTCACCATAAATCATATACATATTAGAATGGTGCGTTCGAGGGCTCAAAACGAAGCCAACTCGATGAACTTTAACCCTATACTGGTTTTCAGACATTTCTGTATTTAAACTATGGTGATATTCGGATCGGAGTGCGACTCTGGACTGCAGTCCAGAGTGACTCCAGTCTTTGTTTGCTGTTTCGTATTGAATACCATAGAATTCCCTTAACTCGTAAGTTGCGGAACTCTGCTGCTTATTGTAGGTAACTCTGTTAGCTAGACAACACAATTAGTTTCATCCTGTTTCGTTATCATTTACTATTTAATCTGTAATTTAGATGATCGGGACACATAACAGTCCCAGCAGAATCAGAATTGGCATGTTGATATTAAACAGATTATAACTCCTAACGTACAGACGCGATTGAAGATCCGTTTGTTGCGTTGAAAACCTTACTGAAAACCCTAGAATTCATACAACTGTAGCGTCGCTAAATTATGATCCCAACTGGGGTTAAAATGCGTTGCGAAATGGATTCCTGATTCTGAAACCAGATTTCCAGCCGCGAGCGCTTAAAATGAAATGATTATAACTTTTGATTCTGGAACCCGATTGGCTTGAAACAAAATTCTATGGATGGATAACTGAACATATTAATTACTACCTGTTTATCATTTCGCTAAATGATGTCCATATGTCTCATGATAAATCGTGCAAGTGAAAGAATGCGGTTTCATAACATCCTCACCATGTTTACATACTTGTTCATGCATCATATCATACCCATGTCATTGTATTGATAACCTAGTGACATCGTGCATTTACCCAGTGTTAGATTTTAGTGTTGATTGTGGCAAGTACGTCAGTGTTCGTGTATTCGTGATTAAGTGAAAGTGATACGTACTTGTGCACAATCAGTGTCCCTTTTATTCTAGTGCATTGTCGACGTCTGTGGGATGCGTGTACGTGTGACTATAAGTGGTATGGGACACTTATGGAAGCGCTTGCACGAATGTCACAGATAAGGCATCCGACACTGCCATTTATCTTAGGTATTAGTCGGGACGTGCTTGATGGAGGTCCTGCCTCCAGTTCTCGCGCAGACTTGTCACGGATCGATTAGTATTTAGGGTTATGGTTAGCGTTTGATGTAGACCTCGGGGTGTGGGGTAGTTCAAGTGTGAATTCAACAGAATCTCGGGAGTCCCATGCCGGCTTATATATTTAGGGAGTCATATGGAGATTTACAGGGTATGTGCTATAGACACCGTGATACATTCGTTACATGTTGGGCCCGTGGTCCCTTGCCCTTGGGTTCTACCCTTGGGTGGAGGACACTCGCGAGTGGTTGACTCTCACACTTGGACTGACGATAGGCTTATTGACCTGTGTAGTGAGACTTAGAGACTGATAGGGTTACTGTCATTTACATTCATCCTATACTGTCTTGACATTCGTGACACATCGTTATACTGCTTTATTTTTCCGCTGCATTTATCTCTGCTCATTTATATTCATGCTGTTATTGATTTACTGTTATTCATATCCTTCACCACTGTTAGAACTGTTACTTGATTATATACATTATATTGCTATTGTGTCGCTCTGACGACCTGAGTATGCATGCTCAGTGTGAGGAGAAGATTTTAGCCTGGACCAGAACTAGACGTGCATCACAGACTTCTTGATTTGCCTTCTCGAGTTACATTCATTTGTTCCACCTCAGGTCAGTCTTTACATCGTTTACTTCAGTTACTGCATTTCTCGTTACCTGCGCATTATATACTGTTTACCATGATAAACTAGAAGCCGAAGTGTGACTACGGCAGGACATTTCCTTGACCGTAGGAACATGGCTGGCCTTGTCTACCCCTCGTATTCCGTATTTTGGGAAGCGGGGCGTGACATTACGACTCACAAGGGAGCAGCACACTTAGGGATCCCCACGATTCCTAAGGAGAAAATACACTTGCGAGATCCTCATGACTCGTAAGGAGAACTCTCTTATGGGACCCTCACGGCTCATAAGATTTGAAAGTCTTAAATTACAGAGACCTAAAGCTATGCTTAAGCAATCCCCACAACTTCCGATATTGCCCTACAAGTGGTCCAATACTGGCCCTTGTATACAATCCACGGGCGTGGATAAATATTTCCCTGACCAAGTTCCATCCATGACCGGGGATATGTATGCATGATGAACAACCCTTATAAGTCCTCTCGACTTACAAGGAGAAAACCCTCTTGTATGATCCTTACGACTTACAGAGGAACAAACACTTAGGAATCCTCACGATTCCTAAGGAGAAAATACACCTACAAGATCCTCACGACTTGTAGGGAGAAATACATTTGTGAAACCCTTACGGCTCATGAAGCCAAAAGCCTTAGCCGACAGGACCTTAACCCTGTTCGCTAAGCTACCTTTGTTCGACATCGACAGAGGCAAATGATGATTCGCTCCTGGCAATATCCCAGTTGTAGCGGTGCTGATGCCGAAATCGGTGTCTAATTTCAAGTGTACGGTGAAAAGCCGGTAGGCCGCATATGCATACGAAATATCCGAAATGATGGGGCAGCTTGCAATAAAAAGCAGCAAGTAAAGAAAATGTATGCATGGAAAATAGCCGAAATGATTGGGCAACTTGCAATAAAAAGCAGCGAGTAAAAATAAAATAAATAGCCGAAATGATTGGGCACCGCGAAAAAATAGCCGAAATGATTGGGCAATCGCGACCTTCGCGATATAAAAGCTGAAATGATAGAGCATCGCGGAAATAAAACAAAAAAAAAGAAATGATGAAACTTTGGCCCTACAGTTGAGATCACATCGATCCCTGTATACAATCTAAGGGCGCAAATAAAGAGGGAACCATACTTTCCCAACAGGCTCCGCCAGAAAACGAAGCCAAATCTCGACGGTTCATCCCAACCCCGAAGAAACCAGTGTCTTCGGCAAATCCTTCGACTCAAAAAAAGTGTTCTTGACGAAGAAAAACCTGATTCGCGTCGACTCGCTGCCTCCGTGGGAAATTCTCGATTCGTTTCAACACTAGGGAAACAAATAATCCTTGGAACTAGGGAAACAAATAATCCTTAGCAAATACCTCAACTCAGGGAAACAAACAATCCTTGACAAGAGCCTCCTGATCCGCGTCGACTCGCAGAGCAACCAGTGCCTCCGTGGGAAATTCTCGACCCGTTTCAACACCAGGGAAACAAATAATCCTTGGAGCTAAGGAAACACATAATCCTTAGCAAATACATCAACTCAAGGAAACAAACAATCCTTGACAAGAGCCTCCTGATCCGCGTCGACTCGCAGAGCAACCAGTGCCTCCGTGCGAAATTATCGACCCATTTCAACATCAGGGAAACAAATAATCCTTGGCGCTAGGGAAACAAATAATTCTTAGCAAATACCTCAACTCAGGGAAACAAACAATCCTTGACGAGAGCCTTCTGATCCGCGTCGACTCGCAGAGCAACCAGTGCCTCCGTGGGAAATTCTCGACCCGTTTCAACACCAGGGAAATAAATAATCCTTGGCGCTAGGGAAACAAATAATCTTTAGCAAATACCTCAACTCAGGGAAACAAACAATCCTTGACGAGAGTCTCCTGATCCGCGTCGACTCGCAGAGCAACCAGTGCCTCCGTGGGAAATTCTCGACCCGTTTCAACATCAGGGAAACAAATAATCCTTGGCGCGAGGGAAACAAATAATCCTTAGTAAAAACCTCAACTCAGGGAAACAAACAATCCTTGACGAGAGCCTCCTGATTCGCGTCGGCTCGCAGAGAAACCAGTGTCTCCGTAGGAAAATTCCCGATTCGTCTCAAATTGCAAGATGAAGCCTCAGGCAGCAGGGACTAAAAAACTTGCTTCCTGAACAATGGGACCCTGCAAGACGATCTAAAATGGTCTCTTGCATACTATTCACGGGTCTCACTCTCCAAAGTCGAGTTTCGACAAGGAGGGAAATAACCGCTTACGGGTCCTCTCGACTCGTAGGAGGGAAAAATTCTCTTATAAGATCCTTACGACTTATAAGAGAAAACGCACTTAGGAGTCCTCACGATTCCTAAGGAGAAAACACACCTACGAAATCTTCTCGATCCACAGGGAGAAAAATCTCTATGAGACCCTCACGGCTCATAGAGTTGAAAAGTCTTAGGCAGCAGATCTGAACCTGCGGCCTAAGCCATCGCTATTTCTTGAGGAAGTCAAGATGCTTGCTCTAATCATCCGTCAACTGTGTTTATCAAGACAACATGCTGATAATAAAAGAAAGAAAAGACGGAGAAAATGACACAAGACATTACAAAAAAAATGTGTGTATCTTTTATTCATAAACTTGATTGGGTACAGGATACATTATGTTAAAGAATAAAAAAATATATATATTTATACACATTCCTTTTTATCTACAAGTACAAACGATACAAAGAGGGATAGCTACTGAGGAGGAAGTGTTTTTAGTAAATCCGCAAGCTGCTCTCGCACTTCCTTCAGCGCCTCCTCCTGAGTGGCTGCCGCGGCCACCTCCGCTTCCACCTGGGCCCGCTGCTGTAAAAAAGATGAAAGTTGCTCCTCGGCCGCCTTCTGGGCTGCTTCTTGGCTGGGTGCATCCCGCTCGACAACGTCAAGCTGTTGCCTCAATGATAACCCTTCGGAAAGATATTGCAGAAGGCCATCAAAGACAACCTTCAGCCGTGCAGCATTGGCCTCCACCCGAGCATGCAGTTAGACAGATTTGCTCGAAGTCTCACCGCGCTCCTTACGCCTTGAAATGACTTCTTATTCGAGATGGCGGAAGTAAGAAGCGCTCTGCTCAATCCACGCTGCTCTTTGATTGCTGGCAGCCAAGGTCTCGGGAGCGGGACGCAGCGACTCCAACTAATGCAGGCGGGCCTCGATCTCCCTGCAATGGTTAACCCAAGATGCGATGATACCCTCGTCATGAAAGTTCACAAGTATCACCAGCATCGGGTTAACCGCCATAGCGAAGTCTGCGGCAGATGTAGGAGTTTCAACGTCGAGTTCCTCGACATAGTCACTCAACATGCGCAGACTATTCGCGGCGCCTTTCGAAGATGGACGTCTCAGATAAGGACCCGCCGGCATTGTAATGCGAGGCTCGAAGGGCGCCGAGACCGGAACGACAGCTGAAAGGAAACAAGATGTGATCAGATAACAGTACAGAAAATAAAAGGGGGGAGTTATCGATGTGATAGTCGCCGTACCAGCTGAGACAGGTGGCAAGTCCGGAAGGGCCGGTGGCGCAGCCGATCTTTTATCCCCTCCTTCAATCTGTAGCACTGCAGTTGAGATGAAAAAAAGGGGTTAGAAGTAATTCCATCAATGAAAAAGAAAGATATCAATGGAAATCATACTCACCAGCGCCACCAGAGGAAGAAGCGAGTTCGGATGGGAAGGAGAAGTGTGGGAGCAACACCTGTTAAAGATGGTCAAAAAGCACTCCTGAAAGACACAACAGTATGACTTTAGTACACAAATTATACGTCTGAAAAATGAGATTAATAAGTTGTAAACCCATACCTTCCAACATCTTTGACGGTATGAGAGAGGGCTGAGAGGTGACCACCGCCAAAGCAGTAGTTGAAGGCGCTCCCTCGAGCAATGGTGCATCGGCACTAGCTGCACCTGCATTACGAACAAATGTGAACTTGTCAGAAAAGAGTGTAAGATAAAAAGGATAGTAACTTGGGATTTACCTGATGAGCTGCCGGCCGAAATGGAGGCAACTCCCTCCTCCATCGACATGAGGCCACCGCCCGTGGCCTCATCACCCGACTCAATGGGGACCGTTGTCGTGCTCGCAAGACCTGAAGACGGCGAAGGACCATAGACAGGGAGGGCTATGACTGGAGCATTGCCAGATTCCTGAGAGAGAGCGGTCGGCTCGTCCTCAGGAATCATGGCCACCTCTCCCGCTACCCCCTCGGGTTCAACAGTCACGGTTGTCTCGTCCACCGTCACCACAAGGTCATCGGCCTCAGGCACTCCGCCCACTGCTACCTCGGGCTCAGTAACAACCGCTTGCTTAGGTATAGTGGACATGACCAGTTCGTCAGCCACTACCTCGGGCCCAGCAATCCCAGCTGTGTCATCCGCCACTGACTCGGGCTCGACCAATGTCTCTCTCCTGAGCCCCTCAGGTTCGACAGTCTTCGCCTCCCCCTCGGTTGGGCTTGGCCCTACAGGGTAGAACATATAAGAACCGACAGTTTTATAAGTCTTATAACAAAATTCTGAAAGAAGTATTACCTGAGGTAGACTCGTTAGCCTCTCTATTGGCGCGGATCGCCTGTCTATGAGCTGTAGACAGGGCGACCGGGGGCTCTTCTGACGGGGTGTCGGCACGAGGGATGGTGCTTGGGCCCGCTCCAATGGCCAAGGCAACCCTGCGTGCCTTTGCTTCGCGCCTCGACCGCTTCCGTTCCTCCCGGGCTGTCACGGTGGACCTCTTTGACGCTTCCTTCATCGAAGCATCGTCGTCCTCATTTAAAGATGCCTCCAGAGCCTTTAAGGCGTCTCTCATCGACTCTTCAAGACGAACCTCCTGCAGTGGTCCAGAGGAAGCAGGAACATCGGCAGCTGGCAAAACATTTGCGTCACTTGGCGGGAACGGCATTAAGGTTTTTGCAATAAAAAAAGGAGAGATTATATTGACCATAACACAAGGAGAATAAAAACTTGATGAATCGAAACTTACTGAGTCCTAAAGACGCTCTAAGGCGTTCCTCCTCTTGGAAGGTCTTGAGTGAAGCAGCAATGACTTCTTCAGTGGTGATGCCTGTTGGAAGAAAAGAAGGAAAAATATTAGTCAAAGGCAATAATAAAGATATGATGCAATAAAAAATGCGACTAGTAATTACCTGAATCCGCAAGCTTAGCCAGCCATGCGTCACGCCTTGCCAACCACACTGAAGTTTCGAGAGCGGCCTCCAAGTCCGTATCATCCGGTGGCGGCATGACTAATCTCTCGTTAGTCCCGTATTCAATTAGGCCATCGGCATAGGGAGCGTGGGGTTCCTGAACGAACGCAACGTCTGCAGCGAAGAGCGACTTCTTTTTCTTCTGTCCTCTGACCCTAGGTGCACATGGGATCGACTTCCGTTTAGCAGCCACCTTGGGACGGCGGGTCCCGATGTCTGCACCCACGCCAGACTCTGGCGAAACTACAACCACTGTCACCACTGGAACACAGGGCGCTGGGGCTGCATCTGTAATATCGGGAAGCGGCAATCCGTGCGAAGGACTTTGCGCACACGATGGCCCGGTTCTAACCTCTTTTAGAGGAGCAACTACTGGAGTCCTCGGGACCAAAGGAGCGTTGCGGTCACTGCCTGGAGGCGCACCCTTACGGTCGACCAGCAGTCGCCTTTCCTCCTTTATAACGGCTCCTGTCGCATGATTATACCAGTCTTTGTATACGTTAAGGAGTCGTGGAGCGCAAGCCGGCGCACTGATAAAGAAATGAGAACCCATATTTAGGCGCATGAAATGATGCAGCGCGTTCTCCATCCCTTCTTCAGTGGCAGCGGATTCCAGCAGGAAAGCTTCCAAGGGGACCCTTTGATCGTAGCCCAGTTGTTGGGCAAAACGATGCGGGTTATATCTCATGAAAATCGCCGCACCATTCTGCCTGAAGACTAGGAAGCCCGGTCTAATAGAGTATAAGTGAAGGGTCTCCCGGGCCGTCAAAACTGATGCTCCATCCTTAAAGGAGTCTTGTAATGGTCGCACCGCGGTGGTGGACGCTTTTCCAATAGTCAGCACCTTGTCAATAAAGGACATCCCGGCTCCAACGGTATGAGAGCGAAGGAGTAAACCCCTGGCGTTCTGTGGTGATGGGGTCACAATTGATGCGCCGATCAGCTGTATAATGCGAGGGAAACCGCAATTGTCGAAGAACGAGGGCCTTTTGTGCATGCCGAAGACACCCGCCGTGTGTAGCTCGAGCCACGATATAAAGTAGTGCATCGAGAAGACCACATGCAGTACCCCGGGCTCATTAGCTTCCGCTGCTCGACTGAGGCCATGATATAGGTGTGCCAAGCCAGCGATCCCAAAGGCCACCTTTATCCCGATGGCCATCCGGTGGGCTGGGTAAAAGACAGAAGGCCGCATACGGTGAGAGTGCATTGGGATCGCAAACCAACTCAACCACAAGCCGAGAAATCCTAAGAAAAAGGCCTCCTCGTCCATCCCGGGGGCCGCAATTTCTGCAAAAGATATAATCGGGAAGTCCGAAAGAAAAAAATCCTTTTGGTCTATCTCCTTCTCCGGCAGGTTGTCCACACCTAGACCGAAAGGGTCATTGTAACAACCCTAAGTTTTCTATACCAAAATTTTTCAAATATTTTTTTTTCAAAAATCCACAAAGGGGTATTTTAGCATGAGCACATGATATAGATAATTATTTTATTTTTAATTACAAGCTACAAGAATGTAATAACTCCATTTTTTAGTGTATAAGAAATTACTTTAAATTTAATGTATACTGGGAGTATTTATTCTTGCTGCTGTCAGTTTAAGTAATTAAATACCACAATAATTACAAGAAAGAGCTTGTAGCTTATTGGTAAGACTTTGCACTGCTGAACCAAGCCACCAGAGTTCAAATCCCATGCCCCACATTATTTTTTATATTGTTTTGTTTTAATTTTTTTGGAAAGTCAACGGTCAAAAGGCCATAACTCCCAAAATATGTACTGGACTTGAAAAAGTAAATATACCAAATTGTACCCCAGGAAAATCCCCGGCCACTGGAACCTTGACTCGGCCCGACTTGGTGCCTCCGACCGGCGACTCGGCCGACTCGGTCCGGCGCCGCCGGCCGGACTTGGCCGGACGGCCGAGTCACCAACTGAGAAAAGTTGGCTCTTGACTTGGTCAACCCTCTTGCACACTTATTATACCTGGATCGGTTTTAAATTGGCCAATAAATCCCTTTTACTCCTAGATTTAATGATTTTTAATGATTTTTATATATTTTATATATATTTTTTAATTAAAACCCTAACCCTAGCCTAACCCTATATAAACCCCCATACCCTCTACCTTCTCATCCAAAATTCCTAAGTCCACTCTCCCAAAATCTCAAGAGAACTCGGTACATTAGAAAACGAGCGAAAGGCGAAGCGCTGCCGAAATCGACGGTGAATTCCGGCGATCGTACTAGGACTCTTCATAACGATTCGACGCCCGGCAAACCCTCTACCTCCCTCTCACTCTCTAACGTGTCCAAAACCCGTAAGTCCCACTCTTTCTATCTTTCTTTTCTTTTAAGAAAAATACGACTTTTTAAAACCCGACGGAAATCGGAACAAACCGATTTCCGATTCGGTTTTCTATCAAAACTCACTTGTCACTAATTCCATAATGCTTAAACATATTCATGTTGACTACTAATCACTTAAAAATCAATTTGGATAAAGTTTTTCACATGAAATGATAACGTTTCCATTTATCGTATTTCTTTCACTTAAATACCACAATATTTAGTTATCACATTTAACCCTTAACAATTGCTATACCTTAACGTAGATCACGAGGTAATGACCTACCTCCACACACACGCAAATACAACCCTAATTGATATCATCAAAACTTAGAATACGAGAATACAAGACTTTACATTAAAATACCTTTTTCTTTATAAACCTTTTCTAAAAGTTCTAAGTTGTTTACAATTTTAAAACAAAATCTTTTAATAGGAAAATACGATATGTCATGGACATCGATCGTTTATCTAAACCGACTTTGTGGTGTCAAGGCTAGGCAAGTGAGCTTGGGTAACT
The DNA here is from genome assembly GCA_030015575.1 of Agapanthus africanus. Lineage (NCBI taxonomy): Eukaryota > Viridiplantae > Streptophyta > Magnoliopsida > Asparagales > Amaryllidaceae > Agapanthus > Agapanthus africanus. Next base: position 437,667,282 of record JASDDO010000004.1, read on the forward strand.
TTAAAAGGCCCGTCTCACGATTCGTGAGCGGATCCCTCTCTCCTCACTTGCACTTACCTGGCCGCAATTGGCGGTGAAGAGGCGATTTGAGGCTTCTAATGACGTGTCGTTTAGACCATTTAGAAATAGGCTAGTTGGCTTAGGAAACCCTAGAATCTAAAATACGGAAATTTACACCCTTTTACAAATAAATACCTCATCTTTATAAAACCGTTTTCTAAATGATTAGTATTTATTAAATATTTGCAAAGCGCCATTACAACGCACCTTTAGGGAACTCGTTAGGGATAGTACGGTTTATCGTGCACCCTCGAGCTTAGTAGTGCGAGATTCAGACCTCCGCAAGGAGCATTCGGTCTCGAAAGGTTTAAAATACGACATTTAAGAAAAATGAGATTTTGGAGAATAAAATATTTAGTTAAAATTATTTTTGTATTAACATATATATAATTATCATTTAAACGCCTATTTTGTTATAAGATAAAGTTTTCACTTTTCCTAAAAAAATTACAAGATTAGAAATTACATTAAAATACCATGAATTTTCAAATAAATCAATATTATAATTTAATACTTTTATTAGGATATATTCACTAGAATAACACAAATAAAATTTACACTCATTATAACAATAAAGACGAATAATAAATACTTGGGGTGTATCTTGAAAACTATACAAAAGTACATTTTACATAAAACCCCCTCAAGTTTTATAATTTACAATAAGGACCCTAACAAATATAGAACTTCGATTTGCATTTCTCTTAGTCTGACTCGGGTTTGAGTCTGACTATTTCTGACTTGAATATGATTCAAGTCATTCTATATTCTTTAATATTCCAACTCAATATGAACACATGAATTCCAGAATCCAGTTATCAATCTATATTCTTTAATTTTCCAACTCGATATGAATGCATGAATCCCAGAATCCTGTTAACAATCATTACAACATGACTGAATCAAACAATGGATATACCTCCATTATTCCGTTATTCCATTTACCTGATTATACAGTTACAACATGTTTACTGATATCATGGTTGTGATCAGTCATCCAACTTATACAATACAATACTACAATACGATCATAACACTACGGGGTTTAAGGGGTAGACTGGTACGGAATATGTTAAAGGTGGCACGAGGTGGTCTCTTAAGACGTAATTACATCCATGCCGTTGTTCCGTGGTATTATCGACGGAGCCTTGTACTACAGGTTATCAAGGTCCCCGGTGTAAGTGGGACTCCCTTCGTATACACTGGCATCTTCTGTACCAGGCTACAAAAAACAACGTTAATACAATATTACAATATTATAATACAACATTAAAAGCTCTCTCTCTCTGTCTCTCTCTCTCTCTCTTTCTTACTTTCTGTCTATTTCTCCCTTATCTTTGGGACTTACCGAGCGACCTGTTCGCTGACGACATTCTATTTCTTTTTTCTTTGAATGTCATCGGGTGCTTTGGACCCAGCAGAGATCGTACCCACCGGTGAAGACTTGGAGCAGTTTCACGAAAGACCCCGCGCTCTAGATATTGTACCTTGTTCTTTTCAGTATTTTCATTTCCTGTTATGCTACTGTTTAGGCATTGCTTTTCATTTCAGTTGTATTTACTTTTCATGCATTGTACAAAAGAATGTTATTAATAAAGTTGCTGTTATTTCTATATGTTTTGTTTCTTGTGATTTACTTTTATATTGCTTAGATACGCTTAGCGTATGGACTTCTGAGTACATACGTAGCGGACCTCGTCGCGTCTCCTTCGCCGTATACCGGGAAGCGGGGCGTGACAGGTTTTGTTGGTGGCCCATGCAGATCATAGCTGTATGAATCCCTATCATGCAGTTCTGGTCTGTGTGAACAACCTAAGCAATATAACACAAGAACCAGCAACTAAAACATTCTTTACAATTCATGTTCCTTGAATCTTACAATTTCATATTTCTTGAATCTTATCATTTGAATCTGTCCTAACCCAAATTCTTCTTCAGTGTTATGGATTCCCCGAACAACACCAGCACCAACGTTAACAACACCCCTCTGGCACTACCTCTCGCACCAGCTGTTCCTGCACCACCCACAGAGCAAACAGTGTTACTTGAGGGGATCCGCAGCCTTCTTGAGGGACAGCAACAACTTCTGAACCGTCCCGAGACTGACGCACCGGGAGTAAAGCAATTCAGGGCTTTACATCCCAAGCAGTTCTCTGGTAAAGGAAGCCCTCTTGAAGCGGAAGAATGGGCACAAGGCATCGAAGACGATCTGGCAGCAGCTCAAGTGCCAGACATCGCTTGGGTCCGTGTAGCAAAACTACAGCTCACGGATAATGCTCGCAACTGGTGGAAGGCGGAAGAAAGCCGTCTGGTACAGCCGATTGAATGGAAGACTTTTCGCGAGAAGTTCGACGCGAAATACTTTCCAGCGACTGCCAGGTTTGCAATGGAGCAGCAGTTCATTCATCTACAACAAGGATCGATGCGGGACAAATCAGTAGATGAATACGATGCTGAATTCACCATGTTAAGCCGATTCGCAGCACACTTGATACCGACGGACGATATCAGAGCTCGTCGCTTTCAACAAGGACTGGACACGGAGATTCAGGCTGCCCTAGCCACGGGAAAATTTCTGACTCATGAAGATGCTCTGGAAGCTGCCCGCAGCTATGAAGCAGTGATAAAGGCAAGGGGCAGACCTCAGACTGCAGGAGTGAAACATCCTGCCACTCAAATGGCAGGAGGGGCCTCTTCAAGGCCAGTTGTTGAACTCAGAAGACTGGAAGAAGTTAAGGATCGGTCAAGACCCGATTTTTGCTTTTATTGCAAGAGGGAAGGACACTTGTGGAAGGACTGTAGGCGTGCAAAAGGCCTATGCTTGGTTTGTGGCGCGTCTAACCAAGGAATTGGAAACTGTCCTTATAGACGCAACTCAGCACACACACCCGCCAACTACCCGCAGCAGTCGGCTATCCAAGCTCCTGCAACTCGTCCTGCACTCCCAGCACCACCTCCACGTAGATTCCCTGCTCAGCCAAATCGCCAATTCCATCAGGCACTGAGAAACATGCCTCGAGTACAGGGGAATATGCCTCCAGCCAGGAGGAACGTGCCACGGCGACAGGCTTTCACCTTAGCAGCCATAGAACCTGAAACTGTGAACCAAGGTAACCCAGGTAACTTTCTCACAACTTTGACCAAAACTTCTTTACAATCTTTAGTTCTGTCACCAAACTGTTACACTTTCTTTTTACAAATTTCAGGGACGAAATTTTTATAAGGAGGGTAGAATGTAACAACCATAATTTTTCTATACCAAAATTTTTCAAATATTTTTTTTCAAAAATCCACAAAGGGGTATTTTAGCATGAGCACAAGATATAGGTAATTATTTTGTTTTTAATTACAAGCTACAAGAATGTAATAACTCCATTTTTTAGTGTACAAGAAATTACTTTAAATTTAATGTATACTAAGAGTATTTATTCTTGCGGCTATCAGTTTAAGTAATTAAATACCACAATAATTACAAGAAAGAGCTTGTAGCTTATTGGTAATACCTTGCACTGCTGAACTAAGCCACCAGAGTTCAAATCCCATGCCCCACATTATTTTTTATATTATTTTGTTTTAATTTTTTTGAAAAGTCAACGGTCAAAAGGCCATAACTCCCAAAATATGTATTGGACTTGAAAAAGTAAATATACCAAATTGTACCCCAGGAAAATCCCCGGCCCCTGGAACCTTGACTCGGCCCGACTCGGTGCCGCCGGCCGGACTTGGCCGGACGGCCGAGTCACCAACTGAGAAAAGTTGGCTTTTGACTTGGTCAACCCTCTTGCACACTTATTATACCTGGATCGGTTTTAAATTGGCCAATAAATCCCTTTTACTCCTAGGTTTAATGATTTTTAATGATTTTTTGTATATTTTTTATATATTTTTTTAATTAAAACCCTAACCCTAGCCTAACCCTATATAAACCCCCATACCCTCTACCTTCTCATCCAAAATTCCTAAGTCCACTCTCCCAAAATCTCAAGAGAACTCGGTACATTAGAAAACGAGCGAAAGGCGAAGCGCTGCCGAAATCGACGGCGAATTCCGGCGATCGTACTAGGACTGTTCACGACGATTCGACGCCCGGCAAACCCTCTACCTCCCTCTCACTCTCTAACGTGTGCAAAACCCGTAAGTCCCACTCTTTCTATCTTTCTTTTCTTTTAAGAAAAATACGACTTTTTAAAACCCGACGGAAATCGGAACAAACCGATTTCCGATTCGGTTTTCTATCAAAACTCACTTGTCACTAATTTCATAATGCTTAAACATATTCATGTTGACTACTAATCACTTAAAAATCAATTTGGATAAAGTTTTTCACATGAAATGATAACGTTTCCATTTATCGTATTTTTTTCACTTAAATACCACAATGTTTAGTTATCACATTTAACCCTTAACAATTGCTATACCTTAACGTAGATCATGAGGTAATGACCTACCTCCACACACATGCAAATACAACCCTAATTGATATCATCAAAACTTAGAATACGAAAATACAAGACTTTACATTAAAATACCCTTTTCTTTATAAACCTTTTCTAAAAGTTCTAAGTTGTTTACAATTTTAAAACAAAATCTTTTAATAGGAAAATACGATATATCATGGACATCGATCGTTTATCTAAACTGACTTTGTGGTGTCTAGGCTAGGCAAGTGAGCTTGGGTAACTTTAAAAGGCCCGCCTCACGATTCGTGAGTGGATCCCTCCCTCCTCACTTGCACTTACCTGGCCGCAATTGGCGGTGAAGAGGCGATTTGAGATTTCTAATGACGTGTCATTTAGACCATTTAGAAATATGCTAGTTGGCTTAGGAAACCCTAGAATCTAAAATACGGAAATTTACACCCTTTTACAAATAAATACCTCATCTTTATAAAACCGTTTTCTAAATGATTAGTATTTATTAAATATTTGCAAAGCGTCACTACAACCCACCTTTGGGGAACTCGTTAGGGATAGTACGGTTTATCGTGCACCCTCGAGCTTAGTAGTGCGAGATTCAGACCTCCGCAAGGAGCATTCGGTCTCGAAAGGTTTAAAATACGACATTTAAGAAAAATGAGATTTTGGAGATTAAAATATTTAGTTAAAATTATTTTTGTATTAACATATATATAATTATCATTTAAACGCCTATTTTGTTATAAGATAAAGTTTCCACTTTTCCTAAAAAAAATTACAAGATTAAAAATTACATTAAAATACCATGAATTTTCAAATAAATCAAAATTATAATTTAATAATTTTATTAGGATATATTCACTAGAATAACACAAATAAAATTTACACTCATTATAACAATAAAGACGAATAATAAATACTTGGGGTGTATCTTGAAAACTATACAAAAGTACTTTTTACATAAAACCCCCTCAAGTTTTATAATTTACAATAAGGACCCTAACAAATATAGAACTTCGATTTGCATTTCTCTTAGTCTGACTCGGGTTTGAGTCTGACTATTTCTGACTTGAATATGATTCAAGTCATTCTATATTCTTTAATATTCCAACTCAATATGAACACATGAATTCCAGAATCCAGTTATCAATCTATATTCTTTAATTTCCAACTCGATATGAATGCATGAATCCCAGAATCCTGTTAACAATCATTACAACTTGACTGAATCAGACAATGGATATACCTCCATTATTCCGTTATTCCATTTACCTGATTATACAGTTACAACATGTTTACTGATATCATGGTTGTGATCAGTCATCCAACTTATACAATACAATACTACAATACGATCATAAGACTATGGGGTTTAAGGGGTAGACTGGTACGGAATATGTTAAAGGTGGTACGAGGTGGTCACTTAAGACGTAATTACATCCATGCCGTTGTTCCGTGGTATTATCGACGAAGCCTTGTACTACAGGTTATCAAGGTCCCCGGTGTAAGTGGGACTCCCTTCGTATACACTGGCATCTTCTGTACCATGCTACAAACAACAACGTTAATACAATATTACAATATTATAATACAACATTAAAAGCTCTCTCTCTCTCTCTCTCTTTCTTACTTTCTGTCTGTTTCTCTCTTATCTTTGGGACTTACCGAGCGACCTGTTCGCTGACGACATTCTATTTCTTTCTTCTTTGAATGTCGTCAGGTGCTTTGGACCCAGCAGAGATCGTGCCCACCGGTGAAGACTTGGAGCAGTTTCACGAAGACCCCGAGCTCTAGATATTGTACCTTGTTCTTTTCAGTATTTTTATTTCCTGTTATACTACTGTTTAGGTATTGCTTTTCATTTCAGTTGTATTTACTTTTCATGCATTGTACAAAAGAATGTTATTAATAAAATTGCTGTTATTTCTATATTTTTTGTCTCTTGTGATTTACTTTTATATTGCTTAGATACGCTTAGCGTATGGACTTCTGAGTACATACGTAGCGGACCTCGTCGCGTCTCCTTCGCCGTATACCGGGAAGCGGGGCGTGATAGTCATCCAGGGTAGCAAACTTGGTAGCTTCTGATGAGAGGACGCTTGGGCGAAGGAACCAAGCGATGAAATCCTCAAAGTTAACTCCTCGACTCCCATGTTCAATGAAAAGGGACTCATAGATGTTCAACACCTTGATCAAGCTTGGGAATTGGTGTTGAACGGCATTCTCCGACGTGAGCCCCCTTACCACCGGTATAGCACTGAAGACGTACACGTCTGTCGGGAGCAACTCCTCATAATGTTTCCCTATAATCGGTAAACCGGATACCTCCGTAAACTCTTCCAGAGAGATTGACACTTCCCGATCCATGGCGAGTAAAGTGTGGGTAGGAATGTTCCACTGCTCCAGGAAGGCCTTGAACCACCAGGTGGGGAGCGTGGGATATTGGAATAGAGAGACGTATACCGCGGTATACAATCCTAACTTTATCAACTGTGACTTCTTCGTCGACAGGATATACCGAGCCCATGGCAGGTAGCCGATCGGGTGGCAGGGGATCAGACCTATGTTATATGATTGCCCCCAAGGTCGTGCCTCGCCTTGACAGATACGGCGTCCCAGAATATCCAAAACCATGGGACGCTGGACCGGGATTGCATCTATGGCCAGATGAAGAAAACCCTTCGATGTCCAATCAACCATCTCCAAGGCATACTGCACCGAGGGTGGGGTGGCATAGTGAATCGCTGTGATGGGTTCTGACGGCACTGTGCAGGTGAAGCTCCGTCGACCCATGATAATCTGATTATACCATGACCCCCAAAGGTGGAGACTCTTGTATTCCGGGTCGCACTCCTTAATCATGGCCAGGATTTCGCGGTCCAAGGGCGCTTCGGGAAATCCCTCATCCGAACGAGCAAACGGGAATGAGGTATCGAGAGACATGATCGCTGCAAATGAACAGAAATTAGCCGTTAGTGTGCAATTCCAACGTTTGGCGTTTAAAAATTTTCAATTAACTGAATTTAAAAATTAATTAAATTAAAATTAATCACACTACACTGCAGTGCAGTGGGTAGGGGACCAAATGGGGACCCATAAAATCTGGATGAAAATGCCTCATTTAATAAGACAGCATCATCATTGGATGAGACTGTCAGTTAAAGAAAAAAAAATCCCCAAGAGAATATTCTCATCAATGGGGAATCCCTAGAGACAAGGAGAAAATCTCCTCTTTCAGAGCAAAACTCTGTCACATAATGACACTTGTCACATTCTGGTCTCAAAAGAATAAAATTCTTTAAAAGAGCATAGCTCTGTGGTAATAATGGAAAGGTCCATCAGAAAATTTTTACACTTAAAAGAATTTAAATTTTTTGGGATCTTGAAAAATCCATGAAAAACTTATAAATTTTTTTTTCAGATCTAAAAGATCTACAGTTGATCCAAGAGCAAAGCTCTGTTCATAGGTCAGAACCCATGAACAAGATCTCTGCAGATCTATAAGTTTTTGAGAGCAAAGCTCTGTGTATGAAACCCCAATGGGGATCTCTTTAGATCAAAAGATCTGTAAGAGCAAAGCTCTTTGGTTAAGATTAATTTAAATTAATTTGATCTAAATTAAGTTTTACCTAAAGTTTCTAACTTTGGAAATGAACAAAGCTCTGAAGTTCTTAAGCAAGAGCAAAGCTCTAGAAAATCAAAAAATCTTGAAATGGTGAAGATTTCCTAAGGGCCATAGGTCCTATTTATAAGGCGTTTGCGCCCCTTCAGCTCACCCCTTGATCCAACGGTCAAGAGCTTGCCACCGCTGCACTCACGTGCGCGCCACGTGATCGCAACGGTGGGAGGCATTTGTTTCCCCAATCAGAGCAAAGCTCTTTTGAAATTCAAAATTCAAATTTTAAAGCAACGCTTCAAATCTCGGGCGCAACGCGCCACGTGTCAGGCGCTGATACGTCAGCGCAGCGTGCAAGAAGGCGCATCCAATCAGAGCAAAGCTCTATTTAAAGCAAAATTAAAGGAAGCAACGCTTCAGCTAGCGCAAGCACTGCGCTGCGTAACACGTGTCAGCGCAGTTGCGCTGCGCTGTGCGCTGCGCGACTCGTGTCACACGCTAGGGCATTTGCGCCAAACAGAATTAAGATTTTTTAAAGAAATCTTTCTGTTCTTGTTAAAAAAAGAAGATTTTCTTCTGTAAAACAGAATCCCTTGGATCAAAAATCCAACGGTGGGGAAAATTCCCCAAATCATTCAGAGAAAGATCTCTTTAACAAATTTAACTAATTTATGGGCACTATAAAAAAGACCCTAGACCTCAATTCAAAAGTATCAACATTTTTTTGAGAAATCAAAAACTTCAAACAGAGAGAACTCTGAAAAAGTTTCAAGAAAAAGGTAAAAAAAAAACCTTCATAAGAATAGAAGAAATTTCTTCTAATAGATCAATGATCTAAGAACAAGATCAATGATCTTCACATATTAAACAGTGCTTTGCACTTCTTTTATGAACCATTGGTTCTTGAATCTAAAAGATTCTTAAATTAATAGTGCTTTGCACTTCTTTTATGAACCATTGGTTTTTGAATCTAAAAGATTCTCAAATTAATAGTGCTTTGCACTTATAAATCTGCACTGTTGCGCTCCTGGGTTGGCGCAAGCCACCAGAGAACGCCACGTGTCAGCATCTGACTCACTTGCGCTGTGCGCTTTTAAGATAGAGATTTACACTCTGAAATTGGAGCAACTCACCAGAGTGCGCCACGTGTCAACAGCGCAAGCGCAGCGCACTAGCGCAGCGCACTGCGCTTGCATGACACGTGTCGTCACCACAAGCACTTGCGCTCTCTGATTGGCGCAAAGCGTCTGACAAATGCAATGCATTTCTTAAAGGGCCAGGCCTAAATTAAAAAGACCTAGTAAGTCCTAATTAAATTGCAGTGCAATAAAAAGGGCAGAGCCCAAACAAAATAGATGCTCTGCATCACTTATAAATGGGCAGAGCCCAAACAATACAAAAATAATGCAGTGCATTATTTAAAAAAGGGGGGGCAAAGCCCTAGCACAGGCCTAATAGGCCAAAGACAAATAAAAATGTTGAACATTCAACTGGCCTTAGCCCAGTCATGGCCATAAGTCCTCAAATTAAATTGACTGAGTACGGCTGCTCCCTAAATCAATTTACATCCGGTTCAAGGGTGCATCTCCGAACTCCTCTGACACCTATCGTTGTAATCCCTCAACGACGTCAGAGAAGTGACGGGTCCCGACGACCACACATTAATATGGACTGCGGGGTCTTTAAACTCGTGGACCGAAACGTCCTTAAACTAATATCGGACCGAAACGTCCTTAAACTAATATCAGACCGAAACGTTCTTAAACTAATGATACACCACCACGTACCTAAACTGGCGATGGACCGAAACGTTCTTAAACTAATAATGGACCACCACGTCTTTAAACTGGCGATGGACCACCACGTCCCTAAACTGGAACATGGACCACTACGTCCCATAATTGGAACAATAGAGCCTCCAAATGCTCTTTTGTTGGATCTAAACGGTCCCGTTTAAGTTGATCTTAGCCCCAAATACGGCTAACGTATCCTTAAACATTTAAATGGACGATAAAACTCTAAATCAACTTTGGTTCAAGGGTACATCTCCGAACTCCTCTGACACTTGTCGTTGTAATCCTTCAACGTCGTCAGAGAGGTGACGAGTCCCGACGGCCATATATTAAATGGATTACCACGTTAAGCCGATCTTAGTCTAAAACAGGACTAACGTATCCTTAACGGATGTTTAAGTTGACCTTAGCCTTAATATGGCTAACGTATCCTTAAACTAAAAACACCAAACCCAAATCTAAGTAAATACGGATTTGGACTAATCCACGTCCTACGGGCGACGAAATAAATAGCCTCCGTATACAATCCACGGGCAACTACAAACAAAACAAACACACACGACACGAAGTGAAATTCTGGAGAAGGAGAAAGTGGCTACCGCGATGCAGTAGCGTAATTAACTGCAGGGGCTTGCGCCTGCAGGAAAGAGCGTCCCCACAATCAAAAACCCCTCTAGCGAGGGGGAATCTGACGAAGTCTGCTATATCGGCCGCATCCGTCTAAACCTCCGATACACGGTGCCATAAATCAACTTGGCATCTTCGGAGAGGTAGACGGATAAAACCATAAAGCATCTGCCCCGAATCTCAGGCAAGACGTCCTCATGTCGTCGCCGTCTTTCGGAGGGAAACATCTCCTTTGTAAAAAATAGCCCCAAACGGGTACAAGCATAGAATAAAAATAAAGCATCCCAAACGGGAGCAACTCACGCCAAAAGGCGGAACACAACCACAACAAGTTTACACACACACACACACACACACACACACACACACACGACGCCGTAGCGAAGGAATAAGCGATAAAGAAGTGAAACAACATCACAACATAAATAAAATAACCGGCTCATACGAGCTCGACACCCAGAGTCACAAATAATACAATATCGATCCTCACAAACTCGTCTCTAAGTCAATATACATGAAAGTGGTGGATGAAGAGTACTCGACACAATAAGATATACAATGAGATCATACGGATACCCGCAAACCACCCACCTATCCAAAATCACGACCAACAGCAGCGGTACCCGCAGAAGTAGATGAAATGAGAAGCCCTGCCGCGACTATACTGAGGGTCATGCCTGCAAAACACTGTGGCACAACGGGGGTGGGTTGCCAACTCGTAAATAGTAAATAATATCATACAGATAATTGCAAGTATGCACGAAAGCGATAGTCTGAAATGTGTAATCTGATGCCATAAATATAACAGTACGGATATGCAACAATTATGATCAAGGTACCCCACCAGCGGTCAATGGACGCATTTGGCGGTTGTTCTGCGGTCGAATTTCGGTTTTAGGTTCCAAAATTTTTTCCTAGCTCTAATTTTGTCTGCACATATTTTTAAAGGTCTCAGAAAAAAATTGACCAATTTTGAAATTCGAACAACAAGCAAAGTTTTGAAAATATGATTCGGAAAATTCCGTTGATCGAAACTCTAAATTAGTGTAAACAAGTCTAGCCTTTAACTTGGCTCTGATACCACTGCTAGGAACTTAGGCATACTAGCAAGCTAATTTTAGAAGATAACAACATGGATTTTAAAATTTTCTAATTTGCTAAATTCCCAAAATCTTGAATCGAACTAAAGAGCTAGAACTTGCTAACAAAAACTAGTGAGTTATACTAATATACTATGTTAGCAATACTCGCATTCTCAAACTTTCTTCAAGAGCTCATGATCGTTGCATGCCAGTCTTCCTTCGCCGAAGATGATCCATCTGAGGGAATCGATTCAAGCTCTAGTTTCACATAGTGAAGTAACCGATGCGCCGAGCTCGTTAGGAATGGAGAGTGGGGATGTAGGAATTTTTCACTATCTTTTTCTCTCAATTCTTTGCTCAAGAGAGTAAATGTAAAAGGAGGAGGTGATGAAAAATAACCATGAGCAAGTGTTGAGTGAAGAATGAAGAATTGAATAACATGTAGAAAAGAATGGCTTCACAATTTCTAACCATTTAAAAATTAACCATAACATTTTCCGAATTAACAAATGAAAGTCCATTCCTCTCTACATGCCTACAACCATGGTCAATGCCATCTCACCCTCCACCTTATTTCATGAATATTCACAAATGAGGTGGCCGTCTTCTAAAACAAACTCCGTAGAAATACGAAATACAACCCGGTATACTCATCGAAACACATATACGCGTATCCGTATAAAAATACAAATAGCCAAGAGAGAATGAATAGTGAACAATAATACTAGAATATATATTAAAAATATATATATAAATTATTAAATCAAAACTTGATTTAATAATCCGGCTTAATCCTAACCGCTAGTATTATCAACCGTTCGATTAAAATCCGTATAGCCTGTACACATATTTAATCGGACACATGTATGTACTAATATATATCACCTACATCATATCATATGAACCGGAAAATCTCTCTGCGTGGGACTCTAAAAACTCGTCAATACGCTGGCGGTGGATTTAACCACAAGCATGTCAGCGGCACTAGCAGTACGTAACGGCTACTCAGGTATTGAGCGAAAGGAAGGACGATAAGTAAACTCATCCGTACCCCTACTGAGCCTGTCTGTGACAATCTCCGTACAGTCTGATCTGTTCGTCTAAGAATATCGCATATCGGGTTTAGGGAGTGGATAAAATTAGATCTCTAATAATGCGATATTTCGTGTCGGTGTGAAGCTCATCACCCACTGAGAAACTACCGATCTGAATCAGTAAATCCCTTCCACCTTGGCAAAGGATTTCTGGTGATAGCCCCCAGTACACAGCGCGACATCTACGCCCAATATCGAGAGAGACGAATCCCCGACGATCCGCTCATTGCCTTCATGTGGCTCGAGACTGTACCCAACTAAAACATGTTTGCACGACTCCTTTAAGCCGCGGTAAAATAGGAATCAGAGTACAGTGGGAACTTACACAAGACAAATGACGATCTCAGGTCGACAGACTAATCTGTACTCATGTCACCTGAGAACTACTATCTGATAATAGGTATAATACCATCTAGTATATTGCCAATGAGTCCGTCCAGTGTACTCACCTTCAGTGAGTATCTGTATACTATCTTAGGTGGCCGACTGATATGAATGACTTGTGAGACCGGCTACTACCCCTCGTCGGGGTCTCGAAAAGTATATACTACTTTAATCCGGAATATCGATATCCAGTCTCGATACTCTCTCGATTATGGACATTTAAGGATGTGCTTATGGACCATCCAGCTCCCACATATATGCTGGTAGTCAAGCAAGAATCTTATGGGCTCTATTAACATGTAATAGTGATCTATAATACCACATAATGTATGTACATAATAAAGTCAAACCATATGGTATACTATTATCTCGAGTAAGACTGTTCTACCCGTATAGGTCCTCCCTCAGTCATTATAATCGCCTGCCTGCGATTATAATAATTGACTTGAGGACACTATATTTAACAGACCGCAGGATAGTCGTCGTCGCTCGTCAGCGAGATCACGAAGATCCTCAACCTCGTGGGCTTGTCGGCAATGCAATCGAGCTCTTTCATCATGTTGTCGAGATCCTCTTGCGATGAAGATCATGATGAGGGTGTCGAGATCCCTGTCGGGGATATGGTACTTGACGACGCCGATCTCGCCTCCGACCACGCCGCCGATCTTGGCCAGCAAATCCGTTAGGGTCGAAAAACGTTGGAGCGAGAGGATCGGGTTGGAGCTGAGGACGGAGGTTGTTGAAGAGGTTAAGGAGACGGAGATGGAGACGGGAAAGGAAGGAGATGGGGCCGGTGAGTTTGGAGGAGGAAAGGTCGAGAGTGAAGACACGGCGGATGAGGGGTCGCAGGCGGAGGATGAGTGATGAGATGTGATTTTGGGAGAGGGAATTAAAAGCTGATATAGTTATGGTTAATTTTGTTTGGTGTGAATTTATCAAATAAGGGTTTGGCAATATCTCAATCCTTATTTAATTGACATGCAAAATACGATTCAACAAACCGATAACGATTGCTCAACGGTATAATACCACAACAAAATTAGCTGACTTCAATCTTAAAACCACAAAATATTAAACTGAAAGAGGGCAATTCATATAAATGGCTGTCACCAGCTATAAAAATTTATATTTTATAAATTTAATCTTAGTTTAATTTCTATATTTTTACCAGCTTTATATTCCATATTTCAGGGTTTAATTAGATAATTGATATCTTTCATGCTGATATAAATAAAAATCACAAAGTTCTAGATTCCATGTACTGCTGCATTTCTTACATTAAAATGTTTCTAAGAAATATCTTACATTAAACTTTTGACCAAGTTTTATGGCACAAAAAGGTCTCATTTTTTTTTGCTTCCTATGAAAAATATAATCAAGATCTTTCACCTCCTTGCAGAGGAGTTTTAATTATGACATCCGCTTAGCTGAGATGGATCAATCGCAAAACATGCTCATATTAAAACTTTTGACTAAGTTTTAAAGGGCTCATATTTTGCTTCCTAATTAAAAAAAATCTAATAAATATCTTTATGGAGTTTTAATTATGAGATCCTGGCTGCGATCAAACGAGGAAAAAGATTACCCTCTAACGACCGCAGCTCCATTAAAATCTTTCCGTTCCAGCAGTGCAGCATAGATGGCACCTAGCAAAAACGGCTTTACCAGTTGCATTTTAATTATATTATATAATGCAAAAACAGATTTAACGTAATACTATCTAAATTTTAGAATATTAAAACAGTTGCGTCCTCAAGTTGCTACCAACAAGAAACATTAACTGCAAATCTAAATTATATTACTACAAAATAAACTACTTGTCTAAAATATCTATTGCCTTCGTTGTATTACATTAAAATAATAGAATAAATCAGTTATTTCCTCGTCACTGAAGATAAATTAAAGAGATAAATAGAGTAGATTTAGATTTTTAAAAACTGGACCTTTTTTTTTCCTTCCATCGCTTTATCTCAACATTTCCCCCTCACTAATTACCTCCATTTTTTTGCCTGTACAAAAAGAACTTATTTGTAATAAACACTAAAACCAAAAGAAGGGGGAAAAAGACTGAACTAAAAAAGATCTAAAGATGACTCCTTTCATCATCGATCCTCAGATCTTGAGACGATCTCCTCTTTGAACTCCAAAACCCTAACAACGTCGATCTCTCTACTCCATTTTGGCGACGCCGATCCTTTTCAGAGCGGTATTCCTCACGCTCTCCGGCACCGAACTCATATACATGAATCCCCCGCTGTGCTCCAATCCCCTCATGTAACTCCTCACCTCCTTTCTGATCATCTCCTGCATCACCGCCAAGAACTCCGCGCTGAACGGAAACCCCGATCCCTTCTCCACCCTCGCAGCCGCCGCCTCCATCGCCGCCAGCGGTGACGTCGGCATCGGGATCTCATCGGAACTCGCGGATCCAGGCAGGGATAGGCTGAGGGAGGTGACGGGATCGTCGTCCCTAGGGATCTCGGTGGCGGAGAACGCCGTAACTTCGATCGGGATCGGGGTCGGGATCGGGACAGGCCTGGGTACGGGACGGTAGATCTGATGGCTGGAGTCGCTGACGTCGGATCTGGAGGGGCTCCCGGGGCTGGCGGATCGCTTAGCGGGTCTCGGATCGGAGTCGAGATCGAAGAGATCCGAAGAGTTGGCAATGGAATTGGGGGAGTGCTTGCGCTTGAGGGTTGAGTTCCAGTGGTTCTTGATGGCGTTGTCGGTGCGGCCTGAGAGGAGGCGGGCGATGGTGGCCCACTTGTTGCCGAAGCGGCGGTGGGCCCTGAGGATGGTGTCGTCCTCCTCAGGGGAGAAGGGCCTGTGCTCCACCTGCGGCGACAGCTGATTGCACCACCGCAGCCGGCAGCTCTTCCCGCTGCGGCCCGGGATGGACTTGCTTATCAGGGACCAGTTCCTCGGCCCATGCTTCTCGACCAGGCTCTGCAGGGCGTTGTCCTCCTCGGGGCTCCACGGGCCCTTGATCCGGTCCATGTCCTTGGCGGCTCGATTGCCGCCGCCGCTCATCGTTTTTATTTGTTTATTATATTAATGAACCGGAGCGATACGGTTCTGAGTTTTGGTATCAGTTGCGTTCTGGGGGAGAAAGGGGGAGGGAGGTGGGGTATATATAGTGGAGAGGGTGACCGGCTGTAGCAGGTGAAGGGAGTGGGTCGTTTTGGGTACAGGGAGGCGGTTGCTGATTACAGCTGGCGATGGGACACGCGTCGGAATGCAGTTTCGGGGTTTCTGGGGGATGGAATTACGAAACTGGGCATGGGAGTTGAGGTAATAATCTCTTTTCGATACGTTTCGGGTGCGGTACTAGTCTAATCTTAAACTAGGATTTTTTTAAAATATTTTTTATGCTTTTTTTTTATTATTATTTTTCGATATAGATAGGACCTTTAATTCTAAAACGTATTTGAACTAGGCCTTCACCACAATGACATTTAGACACTAGACAATGCTCGCATCTATGTAAATTAAACTTAAACATTTTGAGTTAATAAAATAGTCCAATTTGATACACTTCTATTAAATTTCGCTGAGTTGTACGGATTCAATATAAGTCCTTGGATCATGTTATAATTAATTGTATAAGTTGAGCCGGTAATCACTTTCAAGTTAGACATTATATCATCTGAACATGATACAATAGCAGCCGGTGTCTGAAACCTGTTACCATTAATTATGTGTCTGTCTACAGAGAGAAAGAAAGCGTAGTACTTGATTTGGCATAAAGATAAATATAATTCAACCGGTTTTTTTTGGACCAAATGGCCGGCACGTGCCAAAATATAACCGGTGGCGTCAGAATATATCTTTGTCAACTTATCTACATATTTTACGAGGCACGAACCTTCTTAATACCGTGCGAACTAAAGCAAAATTCTTTTAAAAAAAGAAAGATGTGCATCTTTGTATGTTTGTTAGGTTACACATGGTTGTCTATTTTGGAGGTTTGGAAAAAATCAAGGATCTACACAGAAAAGCCAATTTTGCTATATCGTAATATCCCTAATTGCTCACGCATGGAATGGTACGAAAATTGTTACTGTTTTGATAAAATCGCAGAATACACCAGACATATTGTACAAATATTAAGCTCTTAGCAAAACTGCCATAGAACTGGGGGCGTCGGTTACAAGTAATTTTTTGAATGAGCAAGTTTGTAGTTGCTTGAATTTTTGCGATAGAAAGGATCGGTTAGACCTATTAACCGCTGTTTGTTAGCATAACAACCAACTAAATTAAATCAGGTTTGAATTTTGCACACCCGCGGGGCACGCAGTACGAATGTAACCGCACCCCCATAAAGAGCTGTCCTCTCTGTTTCCGCGTTTGGGTTATCACCACACACGCACCAACAGCACAAGGCGCGTGACCTTAACCCCAGGGCTTGGGTGGTAACCGTACCCCCCTTCTCTTCGAAGTTCGTGCTAGGCCTACACCGTACGTGTCGTGCAACACTACCGGTTGCAAATTTTTTTAAATTTTGAAATTCAGTTTTGAAAATAATTAATTAAGTAATTAATTAACATGGGGAAAATAGAGAAGGAAAGAGGAGGGAAATGAGGGAAGCGTGGGGGTTTGACCGAGGCCAGGCTGTCAGGCAGTTGGTGCTTTTATTAATGGGTTTGGATTTTTATGGCAACTTAATTATTTGGTTTCATTTTATAAATTAAATTAAAAAATGAAAGAAATAAGGGGAAGCGTGTAGGGGGGATTGATTAGAGAGCTGTCGTGTCAGGCCAGGCTGTAAACCTGCCCAAACCGCACCTTATAACGGCCGTTTTTACCGCCACGTGTCGGTTTCCTTTCGAAACTGCCAAAACCGACTCTGACTCTTCGATTGGACTGCTCCTCTCTCCTACCGGCTTTCCGCTGCTACGTTATTACCTGGATTTTTGTTTCAAATCTTGTGTTAATATCTATTTTGATTTACTCCATCATTTATGAATTTTTTTTTACTTCTTCTTAATCTTGCTCTTAAATTTCATTTTATTTTATCAAAAAAATACCATCTTTCCTACCTTTCCATTGAGGTTCCTAGGGAGGGAAATGCTCAACCTACCGGGCTGGCTTGAAATCCTACCACAATCTATGCAAGATGCAAAAACCATGGCCCACTTGTTTGGCAGCAGTATATGGGTATTGCAGGACCTACCATTTTGTCTTTTGGTGCGCCAAACAAGTGGACACATGATATTGGCTCACGAACGGGATCACTCCAGATTACGATGCGTGGGAGATGACGTGTCGTCAACGCATATCCTCTGAACCCCTATGGGCTACGACGGAGAATCAGTGTGACACATTACGAGTTTTCCTCGGGATCCCATGACGAGGTGGTACCCGACCTTACGGAAAAGCCTTCCCGGAGTACCCTCCATATGTGCCCAGGCAGCCGATACTCCTCGGCCTTCTCGCTCGACTTCGAGCTATCTTTCGAGCTAAAACTCCTCGGCCTCCTTGTCAAACCCGGAGCACGGATCCCAACCGCCCCCGTAACGGCTCCGTGTATTTCGCCAGAGCGAGATTTCCGCCGCTCCATGTCCCGCATCCCACACTGGCACGTTTCTCCGTTAATAAGCGTATCTCGCTATTAATCGGCATATCCCGCCATCAACGCGAACGTGCCATAAGGGCATAACAGATGGTGGGAATCTCACGCCGGATCGCTCCCACGCGACCGTTATGTAAAGCCCTTCTTCCAAACGATTGAGGTAAGTAAAATCGATTTCAATACACTGCTACCCTGCCTTTATACCTCGGCACTTTCTTGATCATCGGAGGGTCCTACGGTGGTCACCCACCCCAGGACTTTCTTTGCAGGTAGCTCGGCGTAAACAACAACCCATTGAGATCCACACGTCCAATTTCCACTCCCAATCTCAACCATTCAAGAACGCTTGCAGCAGGATCGACGGAGGACAACATCTGAGGGAGATTTCCACCTCCATCAGCCAGCGCTGTCTGTAGAAACGAAAGACTTTTTCACCATAAAAAGTTGATCCCCTGCCTTCGATTCAAAGGCAAGCGACGATCGTGACGATCCCAGCACGAGCCGTCCCGCCCCCATAACGGAGTGTGGAGCGGTCCTACTCCCCCTCCTAATGTCATCAACGCCTTATCCGCTAGGATCGACAGGCTCACGGCGATGGTGGACGCGTTTGCCCGCGTTCAAGCGGCCAGCCACGCCTACCAAACCGCAGTTCCTTTTCCCCAGGATTAGGACGTACGTATGCTGGCGGGAACACGCACTCAGGTCCTTGATCTCAATCGCGCTCACCCTAATTTTAACGTACGTCGGTGCGTCGATTCTGGAAATTACGACCTACATACGGGGAATGATTCGATGGCCCAATGGGCGCCGGACAGTTCAACGCCCCGATCTCAGGGGAGACCAGGTCGTCGCGCTCTCACCCCTCGAGGAAGTGTCGGTCAGTTCGCCTGCTTTCAGGCACGACCGATGCCCCCATACCTGTCGAGGCCGCGCAAACGGCGAACGTCGGGACCACTCAAGAAGGGTCTCGCCCGAGGATTTAAGAAATGTGATAGAGAGAAACCGAAGCCGCACCGTTGCGCAAACCCGGAGCAGAGATAACCGGCGCTCCAACTATGGAGAATCCTCGAGGCACCACCAACGGATCGAGGCCCTCGAAAAGAAGATTGAGGACATACGACAGGACGACCACACGGCCGACGAAGGGGCGAAGTACTCCGCTGATTCACTCATAAGACCGTTTACTGAATGACTCCTAGCAAAACGTGTCTCGTCCAGGAACAAACCGCCTAAAGTACCTCTTTTTGACGGAAAGTCTGACCCGAAGGACCACTTGGACGCGTTCACGGCCGCCATGAGCTTCCAAGACAACTCTGATGCGGCTCAATGCATGGCCATCCCCACTACCTTCATCTGAGTTTGTCGGGATTGGTTCCGAGAGCTTGTGCTGGGCTCCATCTCGACCTTTGACGAGCTGGCTATCCAATTTCTCAGTCATTTCGTCGGTAACCGACGACAGAAAATGATGGTTGACTACCTGTTCACCGTCAAGAGCAGAGACAAGGAATCCTTCAAGGGGTATGTCACCTGCTTCTACAATGCCCTCCAGAGGTTCTCAAGCATCGCGACGAAACTGTTATCACCGCGCTGAGGTCGGGTCTTAGGCATAGAGAGTGGCTCCGCTTTTTTGCATTGACGCAACCTAAGACCATGGCCCAAGTGAAAGCGTGGACTGAGCGAGAAATCCAACTCGAGTCAGATGTGATCTTCAACCTGCCCAGAGGCGACCAAACAGACCAGAAAAGACAGGATATGGAAGAGAAAAAGAAAGTTGATCGTCCGAAACCTTATTCCCTAAGGTTTCAGGAGTACACTCCCCTGAAAATTTCCTAGACCGAACTGTTAGAGAAGGTTAAACGCGAGAGGTTCTTAAGCTCCCACCAGCTACCCAGAGGATGGGCAAGCGGCTCCGCGGCCCATACTGCGTCTATCACAGGTCGCAGGGTCATCCGACCGAGAGCTGCAAGCAACTCCGTGACTACATCGAGGAATTGATCCACTCTGACCACCTGGCGAAATACCTACGAGACAAGCGATAAATGGAGCGGGAGCAAAAAGACCAAACCCTACTCAGGGAGTTAACAATCGGATAAATCATGATCATTTTAATGAATCCAACTCTGAAAAGTGGGGAAACCACCACCTCCTACTAGTCGGGGATATAAGTGATCCACCCCACAAGAAGGGCAGGAGGGATGACTCGATCATCTTCACCGACGAAGACCTTCACGGCATATCACTTCCTCACAATGACTCTCTTGTGATAACGGCCCGAGTTCACTGCTACGAGGTCCGGAGAATATTGGTCGATTCAGGGAGCTCAGCGGATATCCTGTTCTACGACTGTTTCCAGCGTATGGGATTAGGTCCATCCGACCTTCAGCCGACCTCCTACGTTCTCTCCTGGTTCACCAACCATTCCGTCCCGGCCGAGAGATCAGTCACTCTCCTCCTCAATATTGGGGAAGCGGGCAAGATGCGAACCATGACGGTGAACTTCCTCATCGCTAAGGTCCCGTCATCCTACAACATTCTCCAGGGACGCCCCACTTTAAACGCCCTCCGGGCTCAGATCTCGACTCACCACCTTGCGCTCAAATTCCCTTTAGATAATGGGGGAATAGGCCAAGCCTACGGGGACCAACAAACCGCCAAGATCTGCCTCACCTCAATGTCCCCCGCCGGAGAGCAAGACGATGATTTTGAAGATGCACATGATCCTCAGGAGTCTTTAAATACCCGCTGTCACGCCCCGCTTCCCAGTAAACAGGAAAGTAGGCGTGGCGGGCCGCGACGTATTTACTCAGTAGTAAACACGTTAAGCGTAAAACAAGCAATATAAATAAAATGCACAAGAACGACAAAAGATGTAATATGAACAACAACTTTTTATTAACTTTCATTCTTTACATTACAACTGATTTGAAAAGAAAATATACAATGATAGAAAGCAATGCCTAAACAGTGGCATATGAACTGAAATAAATACAAGTAAAAGCTAGAAGTCTGGCTGATCTATGAACTGATCCAAGTCGTCCTGGTTGGGCTCGGTCTCCTGAGGGTCCGGTCCTCCTGACGAACAATCCAAAGAAAGAAATAGAAGTAATGTCGTCAGAGAACTAGCGTTCGGTAAGTCCCAAAAGTAAGAGTAGAATAAAATAGAGTATGACAAGTAGAGAGTATATTATTGGTAATTGTACAGATTTATGTTTATTATACTGACGTAGTTGTTTGTAGTTTGGTACAGAAGGTATCAGTGTATATGAGAGGAGTCCAACTTACTTCGTGGACTATGGTAACCCGTGGTACAAGGCCCCGTCAAAATCCAACGGCACAGGATGTTCATGTAGGTGTCTTTTAGTGACCATCTCATTCCACTTCTAATACATTCCATACCAATCTACCCCGTTAAACCTCGTAATGTATATTGTATTGATTGTAGTTATCAGACTTGTCGAGACCATGGATACAAGTTATTCATGTAATCAGGTTCAGAATGTAAATAAGTAGGCATGTAATTAAGTCAAGTTATAACCATGATTGTAAAACTACAGTAGCGCCCCGGCCGTCTATCCGAGGCCAAAATGCGGAAACGAAAATTTTTCTTGACTTTAAAACCGGCGCTATCGTATGCTTAAAACCCGGATCGTAACCATTAACCTAATACTAGCTAACAAGAGACGAGATAGAAGCTAGACCGAGCGATCCGTGTCCTTCGGTCTTCGGCCTCCACTCCGATCTCCTTGCGGAATCTCCGATCTTCATCTCCTCGTCGGAATGGGCACCACATCGCCGGGTTCTTTTACGGGCTCCCACCTCTGGACCGAGGCAACTCGAGTACGAAATTGGTGAGTCGACGTGCCCAAGGATGCTGTAGGCTAAGTGTAGTAATGTTTGTCTCATGGGGTTGTGAAGTTGCCTTTTGATGGAGGAAACAACAATGGAAAATGAGCTTGGGATTTTGTAGCAAGCATAATATGATATGATAATTTTCCCCACACAAAAATGAACTTCCCCCCCATATGAATGTGGCCGGCCATAACAAATTGGAGGAGGAAAAAAGCAAGGGAGGTGAGCACAAGAGAGTGTGTGGGTGAGCATAAGAAAATGGATGATAACAAGGAAAAATAATCACATCAATATCCAATCCAAAATCCTTTCATAATCCATCACAATTAATGCAAACCATGTGAAGAAAAGAATGGAATCAAAAGATGCTAGATTATCATAATCCCTCATTTACAAGAAACCCCCTGCACATATCTAATTTGCACACTTGCAAATAACCCCCTCCATCAGAAAAATCCGGCTGTGAAGGAACAAAGAAAAACTGGCCGAAACGGAATGCAAACTGGCAACTTCAGAAAACTGATCCCGTAATAAATTACAGGAAAACCCCGCGACTGTATATACATACCCGCATTTGTATTCCGACCGAATACAAATGCAAAGAGACAAAATCTACACTGTACAATACTAAGATCCGGCTTAAACCAAAGCCCGCTAGTATTTCCCGTCCGATCATGATCCGTGCAATACCGCACGTATATGATCGAACCCTGCCATATCTCCATACGGCCTCTACAACGTTTCGCCCGAAACTTGAGAAACTATCTGTGGGGGACTCTAAAAACTCGTCAATACCTTTGGCTGTGGATTTAACCACTAGCACGTCAGAGATATTAGCCATACGTAACGGGCTACCAGGTATTGACCAAAAGGGACGTCGATGAGCGAACTCATCCTGACACCCTATTGAGCCTGTCAGTGACAATATCCGTACAGTCCGGTCCGTTCGTCTATAAGTATCGCATGGAGGGTCTAGAGGGTTAGTAAAAGTCAGACCCCCAAAAGCGGTACAAGTCATGTCGGAGTGTAGCCCAGAACACCCTGAGATACTACTGGAATACCTACCAGTAAATCTTCTGCCTCGGCCAGGGGCTTTGTGTAATGGCTCTTCTAGACACAGCGCGATCTCACCCCCAATACTGGGAGAGACGAAACCCCTGCCGATCCGCTCACTGCCTCCATGTGGCTCGGGACTGTACCCAACTAAAACCTGTTTGCACGACTCCTTTGAGCCGTGGTAGGGTAGTAATCAAAGTACAGTGGGAACTCACACGAGACAAATGGCGATCTCAGGTCGATGAACTAACCTGTACACATGTCACCAGGAAACTGCTATCTGACGTCAGGTATAAGACCAACTAGCATGTTCCCGGCGAGTCCTGTCAGGTGTACTCATAACCCAATGAGCACCTGTATACATCTTAGGTGAACCAACTGACACCAGTGGCTTGTAAGACTGGCCACCGCCCCTCGTCGAGGTCTCGACTGTATACACTAGTCTACTTTGGAGTATCGATGCCCTGTCTCGAGAACTCCCACGACTAGGGACCTTTTAAGGATGTGCTTATAGACCCCAGCTCCCACGTATATGATCGCCATTATACTGCTGGCCGTCAAGCAAGAATCCTAAGGGCTCTATCAACACGCAATAGTGACCTGTAAGATCACCTAAAGCAGTACACGATGATAAAGATAAACCAGATAGCATACTATCATTTTGAGTAAGACTGTTCTAACGGTATAGGTCCTCCCTCAATCATTGCAATCACAGGCGTGTGATCCAATAATTGACTCTGAGGGCACTATATCCAACAATCTCCCACTTGCACTCAAGGCTAATTATTGCGATGTCGTATACTCACAGCCCGTGTGATACCGAACACCCAACTCCTCTACTAATCAGTCTCACAAAACCCATTTGCGAAACTAATGCGTCCGAGAAATGGCCTCAGTGAGTGGATCCGCTTTGATGTTTCTTTCTATGGCTCTCTTTATCTCAAGTTCGCGGAGAAAGCCATCTCCCGAAATGAGCAATACCTGTCTTAGAATATGTCTGGATATCTGATGGGACCTAGTTCATAAATGAACTCCAAATCCAAACTTCTTAGACTGTATCGTCAACTGAACTTGATCAGTATCCTGCGCCATGCCTCCTTCAGTATCCCCTGGACCACCTGTCCAAACAACTGCCCCTCGTCAGAGGGAAAAACTATAACTCTAACAGTCACTCTGTTATCCTGGTCACCTTGGAAGCCTGGAATGATAACTGTCTTCCGAAGAAGGCTGTCATTATCAAATCCCTAGAACATCCACTTATGTTCTAAAACTGCTTCCGATCGTTTCTCCAGGATTGGATTAATATCAACTTATTGCATCTCCTGTAAAAACAACATCTGGTGTGATACTTGAATCTCATGATCAACTCAATTGCCTAAGCAAGTGATCTGCTGATCATGCACATCCTTCTCCCCTTTAGTCTGTAAGACACCCTTAGAGAGGGTGACTCCATCTCTTGCAGGTACACTACCGTGTCAGGAGTCGTCCATTCTAAAGCACCTTTAGAATGCTGTCAAAGTACCCTGATTGGGAAACTACCCAAATCTAGATCTAAAATCATAGATCCAGTAACCAGAATGTCTGATATAAAATTCATATCCTATATGGAGAAACCACTGTATGACAACCAAAGTATAACCGATCGTAATATAGGAATTTCGCTTCCTACTCTGTGTATGTCATCCTAATACCAGGACATCACACCCTACTACCTTCTTAACAGATCCATCCCCTATTCTGATGAAGTCAAACCTATGACTGTCACATCAGAAATAGATAATCTATCTCCGCTATATCTGCTTTAGCCTATAAATAGACATAAGGCACTTGTTCACTAATGCTTCCGCTGCTCCCACTGACTACGACAACCCTCTGGCAGAGTCATATATGTAAGTCCACGTTGCTCACCCCGGTTCTTACAGGGAGGCGGAAACGGCGAAAAACAATTTTTGGCGCAAAGGCAACATGGACTAAAAGAAGGATCTTGGCTAAACTACAAACTAGCAAACTAGTAGAGGTACTATCTACTATGCCATAGAGATTATACCTCACGATACCGGTCCTTCGGGTCTTCATTCCGCTGTCCTACTCGTCCATCCACGCTCCGAGGATCGATCCGGATCTTGGTCACCTCCGCGGCCTTCTTGAGCTCCGAGCTCCACCCGAGAGTTGTGCTCCGAGCTCCACCTCGAGCCGAGGACGATCCACCCGAGAGTTGTGCTCCGAGCTCCACCTCGAGTCGAGGCAACTAGGGAAACAAGATCGTTAGGCTTGATGTCCTAGGTTGTGTAGAAGTAGTAGATGGATGTTTTTATCTATTTGGATCCTTTTTCTCTCAACACATGAGATCAAAGGAATTTTCAAGAGGAGGAAGAAGAACTAGCAACCATGGAGCTTTTTTCTTTTCTTCTCACAAGAGAGAGAATGAGAAATCAAGAATAATGAACTAAAGAAAATGAACCATGGTTGCAATAATACACAAACATTATCATTACTAATCCTTTCATGATAAAATTGATGGCTACATTTGAATTGACCATTTTCATATCAAAAATAAAAAGAAAACTAAAGAATAATCTAGACCTCTCATGAAGGTCCAAGTCAACTTTAGTCAAACGGTCAACAAAGTCAAGTGTGGTCAAATGGTCAAAGCAATTAGCCATAACATAATTATCACTAAAAAGATTAGTAAATAATGTCTCTGGCTCATAATGGTTTTGACCGAACCAACTGCCAAAACCCAAATGAGTCCGCCTCATAATGGTTTTGACCGAATCAACTGTCAAAACCCTAATGAGGTACCTCCTTCTTCTTCGCTCCTCAAAACTGTGCATAAACACCCGCATTCGCATTCCGTAGAATGCGAATGCACAGAAGACAAAACTAATCCATCCGTGCAATACTAGGATCCGGTTTAAACCAAAGCCCACTAGTATTGCCTGCCCGAACAACATACGCACACAAGTGCACGTAAGTGATCGTAGCCCTGCTGTAAAACCATACGGCCTCTACACGTTTCGCTCAGTGCAGGGAAACTCTCTGTGTGGGACTCTAAAGACTCGACACTACGCTGGTAGTGGGTTTAACCACAGACCGCAAGCGGCACTAACTGTACGTAACGGTCCCCAGGTAGATGTCGATAAGAAGGACAATGAGGCAAACCCATTCGAACTCCTACTGAGCCTGTATGTGACAATCTCCGTACAGTCCGGTCCGTTCGTCTGAGAATATCGCATGGCGGGCCTAGGGGGGTGGTAAATGTCAGTCTCCTAATAGCGGTACAAGTCGTGTCGGAGTGTAGCCCAGAACACCCTGAGATAACACTGGAAACCTACCAGTATATCTCGCTTGCCCTGGCCAGGGACTACTTGTGTAATGGCTCTCCTAGACACAGCGCGATATCAACCCCCAATACCGGGAGACACGAATCCTGTCTAACCGTCACTGCCTCCAAGTGCTTCGGGACTGCACCCAACTACTACCTATTTGCACGACTCCTTTGAGCCGTGGTAGGGTAGTAATCAAAGTACAGTGGGAACACACTCGAGGCGAAGTGACAGCGTCAAGTCAGCGGACTAAGCTGTATTCATATCACCTGGGAACTGATAACTGACGATAGGTATAATACCAACTAACAGTTCCCGACGAGTCCTGTCCAGTATACTCGTAACCTAACGAGCACCCGCATACTATCTCAAGTACGACGTACTGACGGCTGTGGGACAAACCGTCTCCCCTGCTGGGATGAGAAGCGTATACGCTAGTCTACTCCGGAGTATCGATGCCTCGTCTCGATAATCCTACGACTAGGGACCTGTATAAGGATGTGCTTGTAGATTACCCAGCCCCCACTAGTGTGACTGCCATCACAACGCTGGTAATCAAGCAAAGATCCTAAGGGCTCCACTAATGTGTATAGGCGATATGCTAAAAGAAACACATGTACACACATTGAAGTAGAAACAAACTAAGTAGCATACTACCATTTTGAGCAAGATTGTCTATACAACTGTGAATATCCCAAGCTTTCATCAAGTAATATACAAACTAGTACGATACAGTAATGGCCTCTAGGGCATATACACTAACAATATACACGTGTACTTCTAAAGCTAGTCTAGAACGACGCTATACTCATCCTCCTGCCGGGTCTCACAGTCTGGAACAACAGCAATGGCAAGTCTGGGTAAACAAGAACCTCTCTGTCACCGTCCTTGAGGCTACCGAAGTACCTCTCGGGTGCTTGAGGTTACCCACCATATCTGCGGAGTGGCCAATGGAATGTCAAACCAAATTGAATCTATAGGTTCTTATCAAATTTTCAGTAATCATTTGCGGTTCTGGAATCACTTCCAGTTCTACCATACTCCCACTACTGTTTTCTGAAAAAATCCATTTTTATTAAAACTGTGGTGAGTCAAGAACAATATCACTATTGATCTTCCGGATGGTAGAAAGTCAACCCTCGTCATAGCCCGGGTCAACCCACAAACAGCCATTACAGAAACGTGCCTTGAGTTATCCAGAGTCTGGTTTTAAGCATAAGCCGGAAAACTCCCCGTATCTTAACAATGTTAAGATATGAACTATTCTATATCCAATATAGAAACAGAGACACTGATTTAATTGGAACCAGATTCAAATCATGCAGCTATCTTCAGTGCATGTCAACTAAATGGAGAGAGGCCGATCGGCATTACTCAACTTAGGAGAGCTTCCAATTATGAGTAACCTGAAAGAGAAGCAAGTTCTCTTAATCATTACTATCAACTGAATACCATACACAAGTATCTACATCCTCGATCACCTTGAAGAATCCCAATACTTGCAATACCTGGTTCTCTACTTTATTCATATACCTATAACTTCTCAAAACTCAGACCTTGTGTTTCTACGAAACACTTGTCTAAGAACTAGAGAAATCATAAGTAAACCGAATATAGTACGAGGACCAACCCCTCTGTCCTAATGGACTCTGGACAATATACAATACTCTGTATAAGTCCCCTGAGTCTAATAACTCAATCCCTGTGTGTCGTAGGTTGAAAACTGTACTTATGGTTAAGAAGAATTACATCGTTGTTTAATACTCCTTACCTAACCATCCACTGATATAGGTAAACGTCATAAACATAATTTCAAAAGGTATATCTCACTCTATAAAAATAGACGTACAGATATATCAATCTGAAATTGGTGCATAACAACGGATATTTAAAACCAAATATTTGTCGTCGGGCAAACTACCCAGGTGACTTCCTCAAATATCACCAATCACAACGAATCCCGATATAATGAGGACAATCACCTAATTCCCAATAACTTACTCCCACTCATCATCTGTAAAACCATACAGATGTGAGAATCAAACCTGGTAAATACATATCCTGGAGCAAGTGTCTAATTAGGAAATCAGTTTTCTTTTAACAGTACACAGTGAAACTGAAACATTGAAATGTTTCGATGGGGTATCCGGGTATTCCTAGTAATGCCTCTTCCATTATCCAGATTCACAACTTTAACCGTATATTTCTTTGCCATCTTTCCAAATTCCTTTATATGTCTTTAGTCGTTACCTTCTGTACACCCTCTTAGGCTAAATGGTTTTCTTCCTTCCCTACATTTCGGCACCAGCCTATGGCTTGAAAGAAGACTATCCAATAAGCATAATGGGTGTATTGTCCTAATCCCATGCGCACTCGCAATGCGAGAGAAGGTGAAGAAAAAAGACAACTGAATAGAACCTTATTTCTATTTCTCCTGAAGCAGAATCCATCCCCGAACTGGAACAAGTTCCTTTCGAGTTCGTATATAACCATACGATGGAGTATCCAAATAACTGTGGATCTTCGTAGTGATATGAAGTGTTCTGGAGAAATACAAAGGTGGTGTAGGATTGGCGAAGAAATACTTGGTTTGGTCATGAATAGCAGTCGCAGTTTACTTTGCCCTCCTTCTAATCCCTTTATTTGTCTTTACTTAATACCTTCTGTACACCATACTTAGGCTAATTGGCTTTCTTCATTCCCTACCGTTCGGCACCAGCCTAAGGTTTGGAAGAAGACTATCCAATAGACGTAATGGGTGTACTATCCCAATCCAAGGAACACTCGCAACCTGAGAGAAGGTAAAAGGAAAAGACAACTGAATAGTCCTATTCGTTTTCTCCAGAACCGAAAACCATCCTCGAATCTGGAACAAGTTCCTTCGAGTTCGTATATAACCATACGATGGTTTTATCTAATGGAAGTGGACGTTCGTACTAATACGGGGTGTCCTGGAGAAAAGGGTAAAAGTAGGAGTGGCAATGAGGTTTGCAACTCTGACAATCCAAAACCTAGTGTTTAAGAAGGTTTGGTTAAATTTGGTCACTGAGTCATAGTCAAGGGTCGGGCCATGGTCGCTGCCAAAGAGAGAGAGAGAGAGAAAAAAAACACTCAGCGTGCACTCTAACCTAGATCAGAATGGTTATCAATTTATCCAATCAGGAAACCTCCCACTGTAACGTCAAATTCTTCCCCAAACCTGAAAGAAGAATCAGTCGGGATCACCCGAGGAGTAAACCAACTCATCAGTGGGAATCGGGATCCAACTATCATCGCATGATAACGTGACGGAATCCACTCATGTTATCACACTCCAGAAGGTATGCGCATGCCTGGCAAGTTTCAGTTTCTTTAGAAACTCCCGATGTGATTTTTACCCCAAGCGGTTTATGACCTTGACTAGGTCAACAAACCATAAACCGCCAGTCAAGTTCAACCAGTCATTATTCTGGATTGCATTAAACCCAGCCGTACGTGCCCTTGACTAGGTCAACAAGGTCGTACGACTGTCCTAACCAATCCCATTTATGCAACAGACAAGTACCACTTAGCTACCGAACACTACGTCTTGACTAGGTCAACAAACGCAGCACGAATACTAAATAATACCCGTAAGAAATGACGGAGGGCTACGTCTAGTTTTTGGCGAAAAACTTTTAACGTAATGAACTTGATATCGTTGAAGGAACTGCATAGCCTTTTAGAAAAATATAGTGGCAAAAACCTTCGGTAAAGAGGTCACTCCCGGTGAAGAGATCTCGGCTCTTTCCCCGTAGAATGAGGTGCAGGATATTCCAACTGAATACCACGATGCAAAGCAAAAGTAATCGACTATAGTGAAGTTATTACCCTGACGCAAACTTCTGTCCAAGGGGTCACTCCCGGTGAAGGGATCTCAGCCCTTGCCTCGTCGACTGAGGTGCTGGATATTCATAACCGAATACCACTGTGCAAAACAAAAGAGAACGTCCTTACAATAACAGCTTTTTGAAAAATATTCCAACAACATCAGAATAGGTTTGTTTAGCTTGCATTGATCCGAATCAACGCAGTCCCATCAATTGATCACACCATAAAAGAACGAAAATAATAATGTACGTATATGCCATCCGCATTCATCACTGGGTCCCGTCATCACCCGTTAGGTTACTTAACTAACGACAGAGCGGGGACTGGACTAGCGCAGATGCAAAACATATACAACATCTACTAGTATATATATCAATATATAATATTCGCTCAAGGCGTGATAAAATGCAACATCAAAGAAATGTAATAAGCATCACAGAATAATACAGATATCTGGGATCCCCGGGTTTCATAGAGCCGCTACTGAAACCCGACGTTCCCTGGTCGTGTGGATAGCCTGTGCAATGAAATCCTAGACCCCTACGGGCGCAGCAAGTTACCCGCCAAAACCTGAAGCGAGGCAGCCCCTTTCAGCAATGTAAATGGACCACCCAGCACTTCACGGAATCCGGTAACTTGGGCACCCCACCTTGGGTCAACCTGTACCCCCTACGAGTGCGGCGAATAGCCAGCCAATTCTAGAGTAAAGCCCCCTCCGTCTCAACGCCATGAGATGCGGGCCCGTTGCCCTCTAGAACCCGGCTATCCGTGCACCCCACCGCGGGGCAATTCTAGTATAGAAAGTAAAATATACATACAACTGGTACATCGACCTCAGCCCGGTCGTGCCCCAAAAGAATAATATACAAACAGGCAGTGACGGCAGTCCACATGTCGGACGCTCGCCCCGCAATATCAAATGTACAAATACAACCAAACTGTGCGACCATTGCATCCAGGCTATCCACCACGACAATTCCGCATCATCACAGCACAACACGGAATATCAACGTGAATGTCACGTTCGCAAACCCGTCTAAAAGGGCTATAGCAGTTAGACAGGATTTACCGATCAAATGACATTCACTGTCGCAGATATAATATAAATACTGTGAACTAACATGTTTAAGATTTTCGATCGACTAAATTTCCCGAAGTGGGCCCCAAGCATTACTGTAGCACTCATAATAAATCTGGGCCCAAAAAGAATATACCAAAAATCCCAATTTCAAATCAGAAAGCTACTGTGAAAATTTCGTACGGCGTTGACATTTTCCTGCCGCGGATCCGCGGCCAGAACAGGGGTTCGGCCGCGGTTCCGCGGTCCTACTGTAGCATCACCGTATCGAATTTTCACAGAATGCTTAAAACTTCCTGCATGAATTTCTGAAACACTCAAATTAATTTTTCGAGCACAAAAAAT
The DNA here is from genome assembly GCA_030015575.1 of Agapanthus africanus. Classification (NCBI taxonomy): domain Eukaryota; kingdom Viridiplantae; phylum Streptophyta; class Magnoliopsida; order Asparagales; family Amaryllidaceae; genus Agapanthus; species Agapanthus africanus. Next base: position 437,699,428 of record JASDDO010000004.1, read on the forward strand.
TTCAACAGAGAACTGGACCTGAAATTGGGTTTTTTAGAAAATCCGTTCGATCGAACTTGTAAACACGTTAGAGCAAACTAGACTAGGTTAATGGCGTGGCTCTGATACCATGTAAGACTACGGTAGCGTCCCGGCCGTCTATCCGAGGCCAAAATGTGGAAATGAAAATTTTTCTTGACTTTAAAACCGGCGCTATCGTATGCTTAAAATCCGGACCGTAACCATTAACCTAATGCTAGCTAACAAGAGACGGGATAGAAGCTATACCGAGCGATCTGTGTCCTTCGGTTTTCGGCCTCCACTCCGATCTCCTCACGGAATCTTCGATCTTCATCTCCTCGTCTGAACGGGCACCACATCGCCGGGTTCTTTTACGGGCTCTCACCTCTGGACCGAGGCAACTCGAGCACGAAATTGGCAAGTCGACGTACCCAAGGATGCTGTAGGCTAAGTGTAGTAGTGTTTGTCTCATGGGGTTGTGAAGTTGCCTTTTGATGGAGGAAACAACAATGGAAAATGAGTTTGGGATTTTGTAGCAAGCATAATATGATATGATAATTTTTTCCCACACAAAAATGAACCTCCCCCCTCTCATATGCATGTGGCCGGCCATAACAAATTGGAGGAGGGAAAAAGCAAGGGAGGTGAGCATAAGAGAGTGTGTGGGTGAGCATAAAAAAATGGGTGATAACAAGGAAAAATAATCACATCAATATCCAATCCAAAATCCTTTCATAATCCATCACAATTAATGCAAACCATGTGAAGAAAAGAATGGAATCAAAAGATGCTAGATTATCACAATCCCTCATTTATAAGAAACCCCCTCCACATATCTAATTTGCACACTTGCAAATAACCCCCTCCATCGGGAAAATCCGGCCGTGAAGGAACAAAGGAAAACTGGCCGAAACGGAATGCAAACTGGCAACTTTAGAAAACCGATCCCGTAATAAATTACAGGAAAACCCCGCGACTGTATATACATACCCACATTTGTATTCCGACCGAATACAAATGCAAAGAGACAAAATCTACACTGTACAATACTAGGATCCGGCTTAAACCAAAGCCCGCTAGTATTTCCCGTCTGATCATGATCCGTGCAATACCGCACGTATATGATCGAACCCTGCCATATCTCCATACGGCCTCTACAGCGTTTCGCCCGAAACTTGAGAAACTGTCTGTGGGGGACTCTAAAGACTCGTCAATATCTTTGGCTGTGGATTTAACCACTAGCACGTCAGAGGTATTAGCCACACGTAATGGGCTACCAGGTATTGACCAAAAGGGACGTCGATGAGCGAACTCATCCTGACACCCTACTGCGCCTGTCAGTGACAATATCCGTACAGTCCGGTCCGTTCGTCTATGAGTATCGCATGGCGGGCCTAGGGGGTTGGTGAAAGTCAGACCCCCAAAAGTGGTACAAGTCGTGTCGGAGTGTAGCCCAGAACACCCTGAGATACTACTGGAATACCTACCAGTAAATTTCCTGCCTCGGCCGAGGGCTTTGTGTAATGGCTCTCCTAGACACAGCGCGATCTCACCCCCAATACCGGAAGAGACGAAACCTCTGCCGATCCGCTCACTGCCTCCATGTGGCTCGGGACTGTACCCAACTAAAACCTGTTTGCACGACTCCTTTGAGCCGTGGTAGGGTAGTAATCAAAGTACAGTGGGAACTCACACAAGACAAATGACGATCTCAGGTCGATGAACTAACCTGTACACATGTCACCAGGGAACTACTATCTGACGTCAGGCATAAGACCAACTAGCATATTCCCGGCGAGTCATGTCCGGTGTACTCATAACCCAATGAGCACCTGTATACATCTTAAGTGAACCAACTGACACCAGTGGCTTGTGTGACCGGCCACCGCCTCTCGTCGGGGTCTCGACTGTATACACTAGTCTACTCTGGAGTACGATACCCTGTCTCGAGAACTCCCACGACTAGGGACCTTTTAAGGATTTGCTTATAGACCCCAGCTCCCACGTATATGATCGCCATCATACTGCTGGCCGTCAAGCAAGAATCCTACGGGCTCTATCAACGCGCAATAGTGACCTGTAAGATCACCTAAAGCAGCACACGATGATAAAGATAAACCAGATAGCATACTATCATCTTGAGTAAGACCGTTCTAACGGTATAGGTCCTCCCTCAATCATTGCAATCACAGGCGTATGATCCAATAATTGACTCTGAGGGCACTATATCCAACAGGTTCGGTCAAATCAAGTCATATTTGTATGTTGATCTTGTTCTGGTGTTCAGGTTCAGGTTCAAGTATTCATGTTTGGTATATTGGATTCATATTGAATTGGATTCGTGTTTGGATTGGATTCAGATTGATTTGGACCCAGACTTGAGTTAAGTTTTTCTACCTTACATAGTCAAGCACTCAATTTCTCCGGCTCCCTGAGGCTCAAGAGAATTGATCCCGTTTAAACCCATATTTACTAAAGTCCTTAAATGTAATTTATATAACTCGAAGGGGTTTTATGAAAAATATTTTATTTACTTTCAAAATAAACCTCGAGTATTTATTTATCGTATTTAGGGTTTTCATGGATGTAACTTTTAAGATTTGAGGTTTTTTGGTGAATATTAACTTAGCTTGGATGGTTCAAGATATTTTAGTGTAAAACCTGTCTTGTATTGATACCTGATGGTATTTTAGTGAAACTTATCATTCTTTTATTTTTTTTATAAAAACATGGAATTTTATTATAAAAAATATGTGGTTTGATAATATTTATATAATATTAATAAAATTAATTATTATTAATTAGAAAATCTCGTTTTTCTTAAAAATCGTATGAAAAATCTTTCGAGACCGAATACTCCGTGAGGAGGTCTGTGTTGGGGTCAAAAATGACACCCTAGTTGACCAAGTCAAAATCAACTCCAAGCCAGGTGGGCCCAAGCCTAGGCCAAGTGGGCCCATGCCCAAATCAAGCCCGAACATGAAGCGGCCGGCCTCCCCCATACCAAAATGAAATCATGTAATAAATAATTTTGATATAATTTTTATGCATGAATGTAAGAAAAATGGGCATAAAGCCAAATTTTTGTAAAGCCCATGGCTCATGTGCAAAACAAATGAGCACATGAGGCATGGGATGGGCAAGATGCCATTTTGTAAAGCCCAAGGGCTATATGTAAATTTGTAAGCCTATAAAAGGCAACATGATAATGAAATAAAAGAGAATATTCATTCTCCCCAAAAATTAGGTTCTGTGTCTCCTTCTCATTTCTCAAGGTTCTAAAACCTTCTTCTCTTTTTTGAATTAAATCAAGAGTTAAATACTTCCTTTTTCAAAAATAAATAGTTTTTCACTATAAAACCCTTGAAGGGGAGCTCGGATCTGCCATCAAATCCCTAGAAGGGGAGATTTTAAGTCTCACCTCTCCTTGTCCCCCAAGATCCAGCCAATATAGAGGAAGAAGAAGGATACCCATCTCCAAAAATCCCATTCCAGGAGGATCCGAGGCTCAAAAGAAGATCCAAAGATTTCTACGAGTTTAACTCCATTCAAGATGTGTTGGAGTTTAGCTCCATAAATCAATCCCTTTTCAGAAATTAACTCCAAATCTATACATAATCCCTGTTAGGAGTTCAACTCCAAAGCCCTCTTGGGAGTTCAACTCCTAACCCAGGGGCTAAACCCCTTTTCCCGCTGGTGTTTCCAGCGGTCGCATGCTGCGCACGTGATCCGCGGGAGCCCAGCGGTCGCGTGCAGGGCACATGACCCGCAGGCGCTAAGTGCTGACGTGGGCCTCACGCGACCCACGGGCGCTCAGCGCCTGACCCGCTGGCGCTCAGCGGCCTCGTGCTGCGCACGTGACCCGTTGGCGACCAGCGGCCGCGCGCAGATCACGTGACCCGCTGGCGCTCAGCGGCTGCGTGCTGCGCACGTGACCCGCTGGCGTCCAGCGGCCGCGTGCTGCGCACGTGACCCGCAGGCAACAACCCGTTGAGATCCTGAATCGAAAAGTCCAGACATTACGAAACAAGAAAGTAAACTTGGTCTGACTGATGTAGAGAAAAGATTCACCAGGAGAATCAATTTGGGAATGAGAAGAAAATATGGGTGCAAGATACCCTTACTTATTTGTAAATTAGTTCTTTTGTAAATGTAAATTTTGAGAACGAAATTTTTATAAAGAGCGTAGAATGTAATGACTCTGAATTTACTGTACGGAATTTTTCAGTTTAATGTACAGAAAATGAGTTATACAGCCGAGTTTGAGTTATAAGTAAATTTTGTTAAACAATAGTAAGAAATAACTTGTAGCTCACTGGTAAAGTCTCTATACTGTTGTGGCATAGCCCCTGTGTTCAATCCCCATCAGACGCATTATTTTTTCTGATTTTTTAAAAAGTTTTTGGAAGCCCAAAAGTTTACACGTGCAATACATAGAAAAATAAAAAGTCAGAAAAATCAAACAGGCACAAAATGGAGTAAACCCTATTTTAATCTCGTGGCATGAATCCCAAAGCCAGATGGCAACAATCGACCGGCGGAATGCATGATATGACCAGCATCGACGGTTGGATGAGCTCCAAAATGCCCCGTGCTTTGCACAATTGACTCTTCCCCTGCCCCTAACTCTCCTGCACTGTTTGATTTTCCTGCAATAAAACAGAGACCCTTCATTTCACCATTTATCATCTTTTTAATGCATTTTAATTCACCATTTTAATTTCAAAACTCTAATTCTACACTATAAATACCACCTCACAATTTGGTTCAATATCATTCTGAAAATTCTAACCAAAACTCTCAAAATTTCTTAAGTACAAGTGGAGTAAATGAGAAGTTAGCAAGCGATCAACTTCTGGCGAGGATCGAAGCAAATTCCGGGATCCCGCGACCCTACGATGTTCAACTCTTTTTTTTCAACCTTTCTTTGAGCTAATCTAATAGCAAGTCCCTTCCAATCTTCATTTCTCTCCTTTAAAAATCCATTTTTAAAGTGAATATCGGTAAGTGGAGTTAATACCGATATCTATTTGCTAAACTATAAAAACTCCCCTTTTTCTTACATATTGTTCATCCAAATTTTTACAAAATAATTGTAATCTTAATTATAAATGTTTAGAATAAATTTTAACCTATAATTCCATGCAAAATAACTTTAATTTAAGTTTTTCATTTAAATTCCATGAACTTTAGTATCACCTCTTTTAGTATCGCTTAAATATAACTTAGGAAAACTTCACAGGGTAACGACCTATCCCTCACATACACTCTTGTTCTATAGCACATGTCTTTGTGTGAATTTTGGTTAAGAAGAAAATATTAAATTAAAATACTACTCACTTTAAAAACGGTTTTCTTTTAAAACAGTATTCTTAATTCCTTTGCGAATATACCTCTACAACTCTCTTTAGGGAACCCACTATTTGATGGTGCAGATTATCGCACATCCTTGGGCTAGTAGAGCGAGATGCAGACCTCCTCACGGAGTATTCGGTCTCGAAAGGTTTTAAATACGGTTTTTAAGAAAAATGAATTTTTCTACTTAAATAAAATTAAATTTTTAATAATTATATAAAATTACAAAATCTATATATTTTCAAAATATATTAAACTTACATTTTTAAAATGAAAGAATTACAAGTTTCACTATAATGCCATTAAGATACCAACAAAAGACAAGTTTTACAATAAAATACTATGAACTTTCCAAGCTAAGCAATCATCGCTAAAATACCTCAAATTCTTAAAATTCATATCCATGAAAATCCTAAATAATATAAAGAAATACTCGAGATTTATTTTGAAATTTTATTAAAATTATTTTTCATAAATCCCCCTCGAGTTATATAAAACAATATTTAAGAACTTTAGTAAATATAGGTTTAAGCGCGATCAATTCTCTTGAACCCCAGGGAGCCAGAGAAAGTGAGTGCTTGCCTATTTAAGATAGAAAACTTAATGGAGTTATCAATGGTAATTGTCTTGGAGAAAAACACAAATCCTGCCGTCCATGTGCAGCAGTTACCTATAACTCCCGAACCTAATTCAGGATCTAAATCAGTTACAAGTGTCTGACTCAGTCTGAGTCTAACTCAAACCTGAATCCAAACTTAAATCAGAGTCTAATTCAAATATGAATCCAAAGTATAACATGAATATTTGAACCTGAACCTGAATACTTGAATTCAAACATCAATACCAAACATGAATATTTGACCTGACTTGACCGAACCATGGTTATAACTTGACATGACTTCTTGAATACATGATTACATCATTAACCTGACTGCTTGAACAACTTGTATTCATAGTTTTGGCAACACTTGTAAATATAACTTTATACAATACATTACGCGGAGATAATAGGGTAGATTGGTACGGAACGTATTAACGTGGCACGAGATGGTCGCTTAAAAGACACCTACATGAACTCTCGTGACGTTGTCCCGTGGGTTTTGACGGGGCCTTGTATTATATGTTACCATAGTCCACGAGGTAAGATGGACTTCTCTCATATACACAAATACCTTCTGTACCAAGTTACAAACAACTACGTTAGAATAACAAGCATATATCTGTACAACTTACCAATTTCATTTCGCGTTACTTGTTATATTCGATTCTTTCTTTTGGGACTTACCGAGCGCAAGTTCGCTTACGATATTCCTGTCTATTTCTTTCTTTAGAATGTTCGTCAGGAGAACCGAACTCTCAAGAGATCGAGCCTATCCAGGAGGGCTTGGAGCAGCTCACCGCTCAACCAGACTACCAGTTCATCTTGTACTTATTTTATTTTGTATGCCACTATTTAGGCATTGCTTATTTCATTGTATCTTTTCTTTTCAAAAACAGTTGTATGTAAATATGAATGTAAATAAAGGTTGCTGTTTATATTTTTATATCACTTGTCATTCTTGTGCATTTTATATAAAATGCTTAATTACGATTAACATATTTATTTCTTAGTAAATACGTTGCGGCCTGCCACGTCACCGATTCTGTACACTGGGAAGCAGGGCATGGCACCCGACGACGCGAGACAAGGTCGACACCCGCCTTAGAAGATGAAGAAGAAGAGGAGGAACTCTCTCGACTATCGGAAGCTGAGGAGGAGGAAGACCCTATGGACTCGGCTTCAGAAACTGAAGCCTCATCGCCTGACTCGATCCCTACTACGTCAACAGACAATTCAGAAGAAGACATCTAACCTGATTCAAGAAAGGACTCGCCGAGGAAAATTTTGGTTGAAGTTCCGACCTAAGCAGATGGACGCCGATCAATCTTCAGGCAATGAGAGTCGACTAGGGCAAAGTGTCGGCCATAGGAGAGCCCCTTCTATTTATACACTCTACGAGAAAGTATTCAATGGCCCAAATTAGTTCCCGCCAAAATGAAGCGTCGCGCCTAATAGATATCATGACTCCACGTGGCGACCGTCCATTGGGCACATCTTCTCATGGCAGGATTCGGTGACAGTTCCTCACGACCCTGCCACCCTACGGCGGACGCGTGGCACGTAATCCAACCGGCGGGTGAATGAAACGGCGCCCCCTCTTTAAAAGCGCAATCATTTCGCTGATCCGCTGACATCACCAAAGATACGTGCGGGGACTGAGGCGCTTCGTAAGCCGCCACGTGGATCCAGCGACCCAAGAGGAGCTGCCACTAAACGTAACGTCGTAGTTGGGCAGCCCATCACAGGGAAATTTTCGGCTAAATCATGAAAAGCTGGGGTTACCACTCTCGTCATTGACCTATAAATAGATCAGGGCGAGAGTGGAGGCTGATGATGAGGCTTACGAACGGGAACACCCCAGATTACGACGCGTGGGAAATGACGTGTCGTCAACGCATATCCTCTGGACCCCTGGGGGCTATGACAGGGAATCCGTGCGACACATTACGAGTCTTCCTCGGGATCCCGTGACGAGGTGGTACCCGACCTTATGGAAAAGCCTCCCCGGAGTACCCCCCATATGCGCTCAGGCAGCCGAGACTCCTCGGTCTCCTCGCTCGACTCCGAGCTATCTATCGAGCTGAGACTCCTTGACCTCCCTGTCAAACCCGGAGCACAGAGCCCAAGCGCCCCCGTAACGGCTCCGCGTATCTTGCCAGAACGAGATTTCCGCTGCTCCAAGTCCCGCATCTCACGCCGGCACGTTTCTCCGTTAATAAGCGTATCTCGCTATTAATAGGCATATTCCGCCATCAACGCGAATGTACTATAAGGGCGTAACGGACGGTGGGAACCTCGCGCTGGATCCTCCCACGCGATCGCTATATAAACCCCCTCTTCCAAACGATTGAGATAAGTAAAATCTATTCCAATACGCCGCTACCCTGTGTTTATATCTCGGTACTTACTTGATCGTCAGAGGGTCCTACGGTGGTCACCCACCCCGGAACTTTCTTTGCAAGTAGCTCGGCGTCAACAATAACCCATTGAGATCCACACATCCAATTTCCACTCTCAATCTCAACCGTTCAAGAACGCTTGCAGCAGGATCGACGGAGGACAACATCTGAGGGAGATTTCCACCTCCATCTGGTAGGATTTCAAACTGATAGGTAAAGTATTACTCTGCTCTTGATAGGGACAAACCGCACCGGTACCTTGGACATAATTAAGTATTAGATGATACGAGTTTCATTTTTACCCTCCTATATGATATGCAGACAAGCTGAAAAGCTGATAGTAAAGTTTCTATTTTAAGCACGCCAAAAATCTCTTAAATATTCTTTTGTATGTGGCGTTTTCATTTTTATCCTCGATGATTTTCAACCGTTTAATAATCCACTTAGAAGTGGCATTTGTGATTTTAAACACTCTTAGAAGCTACATTGTACATGATGTTATTTGTTATCATACTCGTTTGTCAATCCCGTCTGATGGAGGGTGGAATCTCCTTCAGATGTTGTTTCCCGTTGATCTGCTGATGGCAGCGATGGATGGCTGAGATTTGATCTAGAGACAGACTCCTGAAGCGTGTGGATCTCAATGGGTTTGGAGTTGTTGAGCCGAGCTACCTGTAAGGAAGTCCCGGGGTGGTTAGACCACCGAGGACCCTCCGAAGTTCAAGTTAGTGGGGTAATCCGAGCAGAGTAACGGCTTAGTGGATTAGAATTGGCTTACCTTGACCGTCTGAAGGAAGGGTTTAAGTAGTGGTGGCAGCAGGTGCAGTAGGCGCGAGAATCACGCCGGCCGTTACGCTCACGACGTCATTCCCGCGTGATGAGCGGGACCTCCCATTAATGGCGAGACAGGCTCGTTAATGGGGGATCGTAGTGGCGTGGAACGTGGGATGTGGCCGGCGGAGATCTCGCGCATGGCGAGATTCGCGGGATGGCGGTTACACCTGCAAGCGGTGCTGTTGGTTGGTCGATGGACCGGGGAATATGACCTCGGCGGAAGAACTCACAGACGAGCGAGAGAGCCGAGGCATCTTGTTTGAACGAGCTGTGAGGCCGAGGAGGCCAATTGTGCTGGGGCTCGGAGGCGAGCCGGCCTCGTCGGTAGGACGGGCATAGGAGCAGTTTGGTCGGCCCCTGTAGGTCCTTTCTTGCATGTTCTGGGACACGTCATCTGCCACGAGTCATGATCTGGGAGATCACCGATATCGAGCATCATCATTAGCCCCCCACTCTCGTTCCGATCTATTTTGTGGGTCGGGTCGAGAGTGGACTGCTCGGTTCTCTCTGTGTGGCTTGGCGCTGGTAATTCCTTGTGGTGGATTGTCCGGGGATGACACGGTGTTCTTGTTGTCGCGCATCGAGTATGAGTTTATTTGGCGGGTCTTGGATCCGTGTCTTTGTAGGGTAGGAAGTTACCCGCTGAGGATGCGCCGAGCAGGAAGGGACTCGGCGGCCTCACGAAGAGGGCTTCAGATCTTCAACATCTGATAGGTAGGAGGATGCCCGTTGGGGATGCGCCGAGCAGAAAGGAACTCGGCGGCCTCATGATGAGGGCTTGAGATCCTCACCGTCTGATAGGCAGGAGGACGCCCGCTGGGGATGCGCCGGGCAGGAAGGAACTCGGCGGCCTCACGGTGAGGGCTTCAAATCCTCATCCTCTGATGGGCAGGAGGATGCCTGCTGGGGATGCACCACGCAGGAAGGAACTCGACGGCCTCACGATGAGGGCTTGAGATCCTCAGCGTCTGATGGACAGGAGGACGCCCGCTGGGGATGCGCCGAGAAGGAAGGAACTCGGCGGCCTCGCGGTGAGGGCTTCAGATCCTCAGCGTCTGATGGGCAGGAGGATGCCCGTTAGGGATGCGCCAAGCAGGAAGGAACTCGGCGGCCACACGATGAGGGCTTGAGATTGTCAGCGTCTGATGGGCAGGAGGATGCCCGCTGGGATGCGCCGAGCAGGAGGGAACTCGGCGGACTCACGATGAAGGCTTAAGATCCTCAGCATCTGATGGGCAGGAGGATGCCTGCTGGGGATGCGCCGAGCAGGAAGGAACTCGGAGGCATCGTGATGAGGACTTCAGATCCTCAGCGTCTGATGGGCAGGAGGATGCCCGCTGGGGATGCGCCGAGCAGGAAGGAACTCGGCGGATTCATGGTGAGGGCTTCAGATCCTCAGCGTTTGATGGGTAGGAGGATGCCCGCTGGGGGTGCGCCGAGCAGGAGGGAACTTGGCGGCCTCTTGGCGAGGGCTTTGATCCCTGGCGTTGTAGGGTAGGGAAGCTACCAGCTAGCGATGGCCGAGCAGGGTAGCTGCAGGGCTGCCTCTTCGTGAGGGTTTTGATCCTTGGCGCTGGAGGGGCCATGGGAGGCCTACCAAGGATGAACGAGCAGGGTAGCTGCTCGATGCCTCTTGGCGAGGACTTTGATCCTTAGCGTGGGAGAGGTCGTGAGTGGCCTGCTAAGGATGGCCGAGCAAGATAGCTGCTCGGTGCCTCTTGGCAAAGGCTTTGATCCTTAAGGACGCCCGAGCGGGATAGGCGTCCGGTGCCTCTTGGCGAGGGCTTTGATCCTTAGCGTTCTACCAGGGTCGACCGAGCACATGTCGTGCTAAGCGGTTGCCTCTTTCGAGGGCTTTTCATCCTTAGCGCGGGAGGGGCGTAGGAGGCCTACTAAGGATGCCCGGGCGGGGTTGCCGCCCGGCGCCTCATGGCGAGGGCTTTGATCCCTGGTGGTGTGCCAGGGATAACCGAGCACGGGTTGTGCTAAGCGGTTGCCTCTTTCGAGTGCTTTTGGGTCCTTAAGGATGGCCGAGCAGGGTTGCTGCCCGGTGCCTCTTGGCGAGGGCTTTGATCCCTGGCGTTGTGGGGTAGGGAAGCTACCGGCCAGGAATAGCCGAGCAGGGTAGCTGCAGGGCTGCCTTTTCGTGAGGGCTTTGATCCCTGGCGTTGCGAGGTAGAGGAGTTACCTGCTAGGGATAGCCGAGCAGGGTAGCTGCTCGGCTGCCTCTTGGCGAGGGCTTTGATCCCTGGCGTTGTGAGGTAGGAGAGCTACCGGCCAGGGATAGCCGAGTGGGGTAGCCGCTCGGCTGTCTCTTAGTGAGGGCTTTGATCCCCGGCATTGCGAGGTAGGGAGCTACCGGCCAGGGATAGCCGAGCGGGGTAGCCGCTCGGCTGCCTCTTGGCGAGGGCTTTGATCCCTGGCGTTGCGAGGTAGGGGAGCTACCTGCTAGGGATAACCGAGCAGGGTAGCTGCTCGGCTGCTCTTGGTGAGGGCTTAGCTCCCTGGCGTTGCGAGGTAGGGGAGCTACCTGCCAGGGATAGCCGAGCAGAGAAGCTGCTCGGCTGCCTCTTGGCGAGGGCTTTGATCCCTGGCGCTGCGAGGTAGGGGAGCTACCTGCCAGGAATAGACGAGCAGGGTAGCCGCTCGGCTGCCTCTTGGCGAGGGCTTAGCTCCCTGGCGTTGCGAGGTAGGGGAGCTACCGGCCAGGGATAGCCGAGCAAGGTAGCCGCTCGGCTGCCTCTTGGCGAGGTCTTTGATCCCTGGCGTTGTGAGGTAGGGGAGCTACCTTCCAGGGATAGCCGAGCAGGGTAGCCGCTCGGCTGCCTCTTGGTGAGATCTTAGCTCCTTGGCGTTGCGAGGTAGGGGAGCTACCGGCCAGGGATAGCCGAGCAGGGTAGCTGTAGGGCTGCCTCTTCATGAGGGCTTTGATCCTTGGCATTGCGAGGTAGGGGAGCTACCTGCCAGGGATAGCCGAGTAGGGTAGCTGCAGGGCTGCCTCCTGGCGAGGGCTTTGATCCCTGGCGTTGCGAGGTAGGGGAGCTACCGGCCAGGGATAGCCGAGCGGGGTAGCCGCTCGGCTGCCTCTTAGTGAGGGCTTTGATCCTTGGCGTTGCGAGGTAGGGAGCTACAGGCCAGGGATAGCCGAGCGGGGTAGCCGCTCGGCTGCCTCTTGGCGAGGGCTTTGATCCCTGACGTTGCGATGTAGGGGAGCTACTTGCCAAGGATGGCCGAGCGGGGTAGCCGCTCGGCTGCCTCTTGGCGAGGGCTTTGATCCCTGGCGTTGCGAGGTAGGGGAGCTACCGGCCAGAGAGGGCCAAGCGGGGTAGCCGCTCGGCTGCCTCTTGGCAAGGGATTTGATCCCTGGCGTTGCGAGGTGAGGGAGCTACCTGCCAAGGATAGCCGAGCGGGGTAGCCGCTCGGCTGCCTCTTGGCGAGGGCTTTGATCCCTGGCGTTGTGAGGTAGGGGAGCTACCTGCCAGGGATAGCCGAGCGGGGGGCTTTGGTCCCCGGCGTTGCGAGGTAGGGGAGCTACCTGCCAGGGATAACCGAGCAGGGTAGCTGCTCGGCTGCCTCTTCGTGAGGGCTTTGATCCCAGGCGTTGCGAAGTAGGGGAGGTACCTGCCAGGGATAGCCGAGCAGGGTAACTGCTCGGCTGCCTCTTAGTGAGGGCTTTGATCCCCGGCGTTGCGAGGTAGGGGAGCTACCAGCCAGGGATAGCCGAGCAGGGTAGCTGCTCGGTTGCCTCTTCTTGGGGGCTTTGATCCCTGGCGTTGTGGGTAGGGAGCTACCAGCCATGGATAGCTGAGCAGGGTAGCCGCTCGGTTGATTTGTGAGGTTCGGTCCGACTTTCCCGGTGAGAGTATCGGGAAGAGGGATAGTCGCGGGCGACACGTGTCACTAATGCGCGGGGGAGGTGAAGCGCCGGGGCCGCGTCATTTCGATTCTGCCAAGAAAGGCTCGATGTCTGCCGCATAGCGGCACCGTTGCGTGTGAAGCGAACGACTGATAGGCTCCTCGGGCGTTGATGGCGTTCGGAGGAGGAGATTCATCCACGCCTCCATTGAGGGGGAGGCGGCGGTTGGCGCTTGGATCGTTGTGATGATCGCTGGCCATCGAAATGAGATCGGAAGGGGAACTTTTGTTTTTGTGGAATCAAAGTTTTTCCTACAGACGGCGCCAGCTGATGGAGGGTGGAATCTCCTTCAGATGTTGCTTCCCGTTGATCTGCTGATGGCGGCGATGGGTAGCTGAGATTTGATCTGGAGACAAACTCCTGAAGCGTGTGGATCTCAATGGGTTTGGAGTTGTTGAGCCGAGCTACCTGTAAGGAAGTCCCAGGGTGGTTGGACCACCGAGGACCCTCCGACGATCAAGTTAGTGGGGTTATCCGAGCAGAGTAACGTCTTAGTGGATTAGAATTGGCTTACCTTGACCGTCTGAAGGAGGGGTTTAAGTAGTGGTGGTAGCAGGTGCAGTAGGCACGAGAATCATGGCGGCCGTTACGCTCCCGACGTCATGCCCGCTTGATGAGCGGGATCTCCCATTAATGGCGAGACAGGCTCGTTAATGGGTGATCGTAGTGGCGTGGAACGTAGGATGTGGCCGGCGGAGATCTCGCGCATAGCGAGATTCGCGGGATGGCGGGTACGCCTGCAAGCTGTGCTGTTGGTCGGTCGATGGACCGGGGAAGATGACCTCGGCGGGAGAGCTCGCGGACGAGCGGGAGAGCCGAGGCATCTTGTTTCTGCGGTAGCTCGGGAACGAGCTGTGAGGCCGAGGAGGCCAATTGTGCTGGGGCTCGGAGGCGGGCCAGCCTTATCGGTAGGACGGGCATAGGAGCAGTTTGGTCGGCCCCTGTAGGTCCTTTCTTGCATGCTCTAGGACACGTCATCTGCCACGTGTCATGATCTGGGAGATCGCCGATATCGAGCATCATCATTAGCCCCCCACTCTCGTTCCGATCTATTTTGTGGGTCGGGTCGAGAGTGGACTGCTCGGTTCTCTCTGTGCGGCTTGGCGCTGGTAATTCCTTGTGGTGGATTGTCCGGGGACGACACGGCATTCTTATTGTCGCGCATCGAGTATTAGTTTATTCGGCGGGTCTTGGATCCGTGTCTTTGTAGGGTAGGAAGTTACCCGCTGGGGATGCGCCGAGCAGGAAGGGACTCGGCGGCCTCACGAAGAGGGCTTCAGATCTTCAGCGCCTGATGGGCAGGAGGATGCCCACTGGGGATGCGCCGAGCAGAAAGGAACTCGGCGGCCTCACGATGAGGGCTTGAGATTCTCAGCGTCTGATGGGCAGGAGGACGCCCGCTGGGGATGCGCCGGGCAGGAAGGAACTCGGCGGCCTCGCGGTAAGGGCTTCAGATCCTCAGTGTCTGATGGGCAGGAGGACGCCCGCTGGGGATGCGCCGCGCAGGAATGAACTTGGCGGCCTCACGATGAGGGCTTCAGATTCTTAGCGTCTGATGGACAGGAGGACGCCCGCTGGGGATTCGCCGAGCAGGAAGGAACTCGGCGGCCTCACGGTGAGGGCTTGAGATCTTCAGCGTCTGATGGGCAGGAGGATGCCCACTGGGGATGCACCGAGCAGGAGGGAACTCGGCGGCCTCACGATGTGGGCTTGAGATTCTCAGCGTCTGATGGGCAAGAGGATGCCCGCTGGGGATGCGTCGAGCAGGAAGGAACTCAGAGGCCTCGCGGTGAAGTCTTCAGATCCTCAGCATTTGATGGGCAGGAGGATTCCCGCTGGGGGTGCGCCGAGCAGGAGGGAACTCGGCGGCCTCTTGGCGAGGGCTTTGATCCCTGGCGTTGTGGGGTAGGGAAGCTACTAGCCACGGATGGCCGAGCAGGGTAGCTGCAGGGCTGCCTCTTCATGTGGGCTTTGATCCTTGGCGCTGGAGGGGACATGGGAGGCCTGCCAAGGATGAACGAGCAGGGTAGCTGCTCGGTGCCTCTTAGCGAGGGCTTTGATCCTTAGCGTGGGAGGGGCCGTGAGTGGCCTGCTAAGGATGGCCGAGCAGGGTAGCTGCTCGGTGCCTCTTGGCGAAGGCTTTGATCCTTAAGGACGCCCGAGCGGGGTTGCTGCCCGGTGCCTCTTGACGAGGGCTTTGATCCCTGGCGTTCTGCCAGGGACGACCGAGCACAGGCCGTGCTAAGCGGTCTCCTCTTTCGAGGTCTTTTCATCCTTAGCACGGGAGGGGCGTAGGAGGCCTACTTAGGATGCCCGGGCAGGGTTGCCGCCCGGCGCCTCATGGCGAGGGCTTTGATCCCTGGTGGTGTGCCAAGGATAACCGAGCACGGGTTGTGCTAAGCGGTTGTCTCTTTCGAGGGCTTTTGGGTCCTTAAGGATGGCCGAGCAGGATTGCTGCCCGGTGCCTCTTGGCGAGGGCTTTGATCTCTGGCGTTGTAGGGGTAGGGAAGCTACCGGTCTGGGATAGCCTAGCAGGGTAGCTGCTGGGCTGCCTCTTCGTGAGGGCTTTGATCCTTGGCATTGCGAGGTAGAGGAGCTACCTGCCAGGGATAGCCGAGCAGGGTAGCTGCTCGGCTGCCTCTTGGCGAGGGCTTTGATCCCTGGCGTTGCGAGGTAGGGGAGCTACCGGCTAGGGATAGCCGAGCGGGGTAGCCGCTCGGCTGCCTCTTAGTGAGGGCTTTGATCCCCGGTGTTGCGAGGTAGGGAGCTGCCGGCCAGGGATAGCCGAGCGTGGTAGCCGCTCGGCTGCCTCTTGGCGAGGGCTTTGATCCCTGACGTTGCGAGGTAGGGGAGCTACCTGCCAGGGATAACCAAGCAGGGTAGCCGTTCGGCGGCCTCTTGGTGAGGGCCTAGCTCCCTGGAGTTGCGAGGTAAGGGAGCTACCTGCCAGGGATAGCTGAGCAGGGTAGTTGTTCGGCTGACTTTTGGCGATGGCTTTGATCCCGGGCATTGCGAGGTAGGGGAGCTACCTGCCAGGGATAGCCGAGCAGGATAGCCGCTCGGCTGCCTATTGGTGAGGGCTTAGCTCCCTGGCGTTGCGAGGTACGGGAGCTACCGGCCAGGGATAGCCGAGCAGGGTAGCTGCTCGGCTGCCTCTTGGCGAGGGCTTTGATCCCTGGCGTTGCGAGGTAGGGGAGCTACCTTCAACGGATAGCCGAGCAGTGTAGCCACTCGGCTGCCTCTTGGTGAGGGCTTAGCTCCCTAGCGTTGCGAGGTAGGGGAGCTTCCGGCCAAGGATAGCCGAGCGGGGTAGCTGCAGGGCTGCCTCTTCATGAGGGCTTTGATCCCTGGCGTTGCGAGGTAGGGGAGCTGCCTTCTAGGGATAGCCGAGCTGGGTAGCTGCAGGGCTGCCTCTTGGCGAGGGCTTTGATCCCTGGTGTTGCGAGGTAGGGGAGCTACTGGTCAGGGATAGTCGAACGGGGTAGCCGCTCGGCTGCCTCTTAGCGAGGGCTTTGATCCCTGGCGTTGCGAGGTAGGGAGCTACCGGCCAGGGATGGCCGAGCGGGGTAGCCGCTCGGCTGCCTCTTGGCGAAGGCTTTGATCCCTGGCATTGCGAGGTAGGGGAGCTACCTGCCAGGGATGGCCGAGCGGGGTAGCCGCTCGGCTGCCTCTTGGCAAGCGGGGGGCGTTGCGAGGTAGGGGAGCTACCTGCCTGAGATAGCCGAGCAGGGTAGCTGCTCGGCTGCCTCTTCGTGAGGGCTTTGATTCCCGGCGTTGCGAGGTAGGGGAGCTACCTGCCAGGGATAGCCGAGCAGGGTAGCTGCTCGGCTGCCTCTTCGTGAGGGCTTTGATTCCCGGCGTTGCGAGGTAGGGGAGCTACCTGCCAGGGATAGCCGAGCAGGGTAGCTGCTCGGCTGCCTCTTCGTGAGGGCTTTAATCCCCGGCGTTGCGAGGTATGGGAGCTACCTGCCAGGGATAGCCGAGCAGGGTAGCTGCTCGGCTGCCTCTTAGTGAAGGCTTTGATCCCTGGCATTGTGGGTAGGAAGCTATCAGCCAGGGATAGCCGAGCAGGGTAGCCGCTCGGTTGATTTGTAAGGTTCGTTCTGACTTTCCCGGTGAGAGTATCGGGAAGAGGGATAGTCGCGGGCGACACGGTCACCAATGCGCGGGGGAGATGAAGCGCCGGAGCCGCGTCGTTTCGATTCTGCCAAGAAAGGCTCGATGTCTGCCGCGTAGATGCACCATTGCGTGTGAAGCGAACGACTGATGGGCTCCTGGGGCGTTGATGGCGTTTGGAGGAGGAGATTCGTCTGCGCCTCCGTTGAGGAGGAGGCGGTGGTTGGCGCTTGGATCGTTGTGATGATCGCTGGCCATCGGAATGAGATTGGAAGGCGAACTTTTGTTTTTGTGGAATCAAAGTTTTTCCCACAGACGGTGTCAGCTGATGGAGGGTGGAATCTCCTTCAGATGTTGCTTCCCGTTGATCTGCTGATGGCGGTGATGGGTGGCTGTGATTTGATATGGAGACAGACTCCTGAAGCATGTGGATCTCAATGGGTTTGGAGTTGTTGGGCCGAGCTACCTGTAAGGAAGTCCCGGGGTGGTTGGACCACCGAGGACCCTCCGACGATCAAGTTAGTGGGGTAATCCGAGCAGAGTAACGGCTTAGTGGATTAGAATTGACTTACCTTGACCGTCTGAAGGAGGGGTTTAAGTAGTGGTGGTAGCAGGTGCAGTAGGCGCGAGAATCACGCCGGCCGTTACGCTCCCGACGCCACGCCCGCTTGATGAGCGGGACCTCCCATTAATGGCGAGACATGCTTGTTAATGGGGGATCGTAGTGGCGTGGAACGTGGGATGTGGCCGGCAGAGATCTCGCGCATGGCGAGATTCGCGGGATGGCGGTTACGCCTGCATGCGGTGCTGTTGGTCGGCCGATGAACCGGGGAAGATGACCTCGACGGGAGAGCTTGCGGACGAGCGGGAGAGCCGAGGCATCTTGTTTCTTCGGTAGCTCGGGAACGAGCTGTGAGGCTGGGGAGGCCAATTGTGCTGGGGTTCGAAGGTGAGCCAGTTTCTTCGGTAGGACGGGCATAGGAGCAGTTTGGTCGGCCCATGTAGGTTATTTCTTGCATGCTCTGGGACACGTCATCTGCCACGTGTCATGATCTGGGAGATCGCCGATATCGAGCATCATCACCGTCTCTTGTAAAGCATTTGGTTGTCGGTATTGTAAATGTACGAAGAAACCATGTTTGTAGCTCGCTTGCACTGTTCATGCGAATGTTTCTCTATACCGGTATGAAATTTGTTTTCATATTGTGAAGAAATAGAAAAAAAAAATTCAACAAAGTAACTTGAATTCAATTTTACGAGCAAAGCGTTTTTTTTTTTGATTAAGGAGATCAGGGTAATGAGATAAAGTGGACACGGGAGGACAATTCCTCCTAAAAATAATAAATGCAAAAGATATGGGCCAGCGATCCGTATCCTCACCCCCTATCTTTGCTTTTGATACTCGTACACCGAACTAACCCACAGCGACTCTTGTTTGTCTTAAGCCTCTCACCCTCATATTTTTCCAGCTCCCAAAGTCCCCACCCTTTTGACTTACACCCCGCACCCCCACACGAATGCATTTCCCATTCAATTCGAAAAATCAAAATATGGGGTACACTTAACACCTTTATTCCACCCAGCGTCGGTGCGCATATCCTCGATGTTTCCATATTCCTCGCTCCGATTATATCCATCATTAACTAACCACTGCTAATTAACTAGCATAACTAGTGGCTAATTAGCCATGGAGCCACTTAAAGCTTGCCACGTGGGACGGCGATGCATGAGTCCGAAAAAGCTTGGTGCTTGTAAGGAATATAAAGAAGCCGGCCGGGTTTAGGGGATTCGTACCTTATGCCCGTAGCGGTTACACATGCACGACTTAACAGCTGTCCTGCACTCGTATTCTGGTTTTGCTGTAAACTATTGCCTTCTCTCTCATCCGTTACGGTTGCACGTGCCTGCACCATGGGCTTGCCTCATGGCGCACGTGCGTTGGCATGCCCCGCCTTTTTGGCAGCAAGCGATATCTGGCTGAATTTCCATATCGGCCTACACGTGTCCTTTTCCTTCAGAATGAAAGGATGGTTTTGTCAATCAGCACGAGCGGGTCACGTGGTACGTATGGATGGGTAGGTTCAGTTTGTCTCCCATCTTAGGCACCGTCAAATATAAAAAAGATATTTAGGTTGGATCCGATTCAGATCTCTACTAGATTAAAATTAGTCATCGAGATTAGGGTAATACTTGATTAATATTCTTATCCCAGTTCTGCAGCAAGAGATTCCAAAGCTTCCCTTCTTCCCGAGACACAACCCACCCCCGTGACGTGATGTGTTGCCTTCCTCATCTCCACACTCACTTTATTTTCTTATATTTAAACTATATGTAACATTTATATATAAAGCTAGATTCCAATTCAATGGAAACTTAATTATTTAGATGGTGTTGGTGCCTAATAAATATCAATTTCAAATAAAATGCCTTCTTATTTGGAATAATTTGCTCTCATTTTAAATTTAACAAGCGAAAAAACTTGATGATTGTACGAAGACAATTAAAGATAGCAAAAGAGAGTCATCATCGAGGCCGATCGGCAGTGGCGTTCGGATGGTTGTTGATCGGTCAAGATTTACTTCCGGTCGCCGTTTGCCGATTGGCGCTTGATCGCCGATCATTGGTTTGTCATTGGAGGTTTCATTATCATCGATGGTCTGTGACTATTACTTGAAGGGCGTGAAGGTATATGTTGATTGGCGATGGTAGATCGTTGGTCGGTCACTAGTCGTGACAGTGGTCGTGGCGACTAGTCGTCTGTTTTTGGTCGGTCACCGGTCACGGCGGTGGCCACATCGATCGAGCACTTGTTATCAGTCTATCATCGGCTGTCTATCGTCGGTTTAGTGATGACAATCCGACGCCGGTGGTCGATCGTCGGTGGTCAGTCGTGCCACCGGTCGCTGTCGGTCGGTCGTGTTTTGGTCGGCTGGCAGCGGTCTATTGGTTACGAATGGCCGCCAATTGCAGGTCGGTTGCTGTCTATCGACAGCGGACGGTCGCGCCAACGGTCGGCGGCGGTTTGTCGCCTGCGGTCGGCAGCGGTTTATCACCGTCGGTTGGCGGCGTCGGCGAACGACGGTCAATCGTCGATTTTGGATTGGTATCAGCAGTCTATCGTCGGTTTGTCATTGTCAGCTATGAGCCTTGATGGGCTGAAGGTCTTGAGAATTTTAGAATCCGAGGGGCTATCGACGAATTTGAAGATCGAAATTTTGTTCATGCTTGTATTATAATTCTAGATGAAGGTTTTTAAAAATCAAATTCCAGGAGTTTGATAATAATTTGCGACTAAGGGCCTGTTTGGTTGCAGGATTATGGGTTTGGATTTGGATTTTGGATTGTGGAATCTTAGGATTCCACAATTTTGTGTTTGGTTGCAAAATTAGGATTTTTAGGATTCCTTTGTTTTGTATGGGGGGTCCACCACAAAAGAAGGATTCATGAATCCTAAAAAATTTCAAGGATTCTCAAGGATTTGGCACTATTCATTATACTTTTAGATGGGGTCCATGCACTTTATTTATTTAACAATCCTCTCTCACCCTCTCTCTAAAATCCTCAAATCCAAATCCCATTTTTTTCCACCAACCAAACCAAGATTACAAGGATCTACAAATCCAATACTAGGAATCCAAAACCAACCAAAAAACAAATTAACAAATCCAGAAATTTCAACCGTACTATTTTTGGAATCCAAATTCCATAATCCTGCAACCAAACAGCCCCTGACACTCAACTGTGACATGACAGAGTTTCAAATGATATAAGACTCATTATTTCTCAAATTCCAACAAATTCATTTGATTTGGAAATTACAGGAGACTAACACCCCAGGTGACAAGATGGGTAACAAAAAAGAGAGTGAAGCTGGCGCAAAGCGCAAGAGAAAAGCCCAAAAAGGAGAAAAACGTGCCAACTTTTACAATAACTGGCCCGTCGCTTTCTTTTTTGTCCCGTTTTGTCGGCCTATAATTTTTTTATAATCTTTTTTTACCATTTCATTATATCAAGAGGATGGACATTATGTCATCATCTTGCAGTGGCCCACCATATGCCACGTGTGCAACCGACTCATGTGATAGACATGTGTTGTGAAGTGGGGCCAGGAGAGCTTGTCGGCTTCTAGCTGACGTGGCGCCCCTTTAGTGCGGTTGCCACGTCAGCGTTGCCAGCTGCAATGCACTCCTCGTTTCAAAACTCACTCATTGGGTGTTGGGCCGTGGGATCCATTTGTCACGTTTCAAATTACACCCGAGTGTTCACCCACTCTAAACTGGGTCCCATAAGGAACTGAGGACCGAGTCTCCTCTTAAATTGCACGAGGTGTGGCTATCGTGCGCGTTTTTCCTGTTAAATTACACCCGAGTGTTCACCTACTCTAAACTGGGTCGCATTAGGATTTCTTACTTTTTACTACAGTTTAAAATAATTATTCAATATTGTTTTATTTCGCTGAATGGATTTAATTTGATTTTACACCCGAAATTTTCATCGTTATCTACTATTATGACTTAAACTCATGAGAGCAACACAAAAAATTTCTCATTATTTCATTAAAAAAATACAAAAAAAAGAGAAACATTCATGGGAGGATTCTTGATGATGCTCGATATCGGTGATCTTTCAGATCATGACACGTGGCAAATGACGTGTCCCAAAGGTCACAAGAAAGGATTTACAGTGGCCGACCAGGCCGCTCCTATGCCCGTCCTACAAACACTCCTATGCCCGTCCTACAAACAAACGCTGGTTCACCTTCGAGCCCCCAGCATAATTGGCCTCCTCGGCCTCCTTGCTCGTCTTCGGGCTACAGCAGAACCAAGATACCTCGGCTCTCCCGCTCGTCCGCGAGCTCTCCCGCCGAGGTCATCTTCCTTGGTCTCATCGACCGACCAACGGCACCGCTCACAGGCGCAACCGCCATCCCGCGAATCTCGCCATCCGCGAAATATCCGCCGGCCACATCCCACGTTCCACGCTATCACGATCCCCCATTAACAAGCCTGTCTCGCCATTAATGGGAGATCCCGCTCATCACGCGGACATGACGTTGGGAGCGTAACGGCCAGCGTGATTCTCGCGCCTGCCCTGCCTGCTGCCACTGCTATATAAACACCTTCTTCAGACGGTTTAAGTAAGCCATTTTTACTCCACTAAACCGTTACTCTGCTCGGATTTCCTCTCTAACTTGACCGTCGGAGGGTCCTCTGTGGTATAACCGTCCTGGGACTTCCTTACAGGTAGCTCGGCCCAAACAACCTCAAACCCATTGAGATCCACACACTTCAGGAGCCCACCTCCAGATCCAATCTCAGCCGTCCATCGCCGCCATCAGCAGATCAACGGAAGGTAATATCTCGGCGTGATCCCGGTCACGTCAGCTGGCGCTGTCTGTGGGAAGACCTTGATTTCACAAAAACAAAAATTCATCTTCCGATCTCAACCTAATGGCGAACGATCATCACGACGATCCAAGCACTAGCCGCCGCCTCCCCCTCAACGGAGGCACGGACGAACCTCCTCCATCGAATGCCATCAACGCCCTTGCCGTCCGGATAGATTGACTCGCATCCGTCGTGGAGGCGCTCATCCGCGTCCAAATGGCAGGGCAAGATCCCCGGACCGCCGGTCCCGCTCCGTGGGACCGGGACCCCTACAGAGGGAGAGAAGGCTCCGCTCGTGCAGGCACGGCTGATCGTCGCCTCACTGTCTCCAACAGCCGCAGGTCCCCCGGGCCGACATATTCAATAACCCGGTAGGCACCGCTTCGTTTGGCTCCGAGGTCTTACGCCAGAGAGCTTCGCCCCGAGTCTCATCACACCCTTGTCCCTCCTGAGGCGGTGGCGGTCAGCTCGCCTATTCGCGGGCATGACCGACACCCCCTCCCTTGACGGGGTCGCGCACGCGAGACTTGCCACGGCAGCTCTAAAGCAACCTCACCGGGATGTATAAGGAACCTCACCGAAAGGAACTGAGGCTCATCAAAAATCATGGTCATGACGGCGGGGAGTACGTCGAGTACCCGCGAGACTCGGCACCCCACGCCAACCGCGGAGGCCGACAGCTGTTCGAGGACGAAGGCTCGGGAGACCAAGCCGATCATTTTTTACGACGGGGACTTTCACGGCATATCCCTGCCCCACAACGACCCACTGGTGATTACGGTTCGGGTCCATCAATACGATGTGCACAGGATCCTGGTCGATTCGGGAAGCTCGGTAGACATTCTCTTCTACGACTACTTCCTGCACATGGGCCTCACCCCAGCAGACCTAAGACCGACCTCCCAGGTCCTCTCGGGATTCACCAACCACTCCATCCAAGCGGAAGGGGTAGTCACTCTACAGTTTAACATCGGGGAGGCCGGCCGCACACGAATAGTGCCTGTGAAATTCATCATAGCAAGAATCCCATCGGCCTACAACATCCTCTTCGGCCGTCCAACGCTGAACTCCCTCCGGGCCCAGATATCAACCTACCACCTGGCGATGAAGTTCCCTCTCGATCAGGAAGGGATAGGTCAAGTTTATGGAGACCAGCGGATTGCAAAGGTATGCTTCACCGTGACATCTTCGTCTGAGCAGCCGACCGACGATGTCGAGGGTGAAGGCGCCATCAGGAGTTCTCTGGACTCCTGAGACGAGCAAAAAGAGGTCCAAGGAGCCCCGGTCGAACCACTGACGGAGGTCCCCCTGGTAGAAGGGGACGACGAAAAGATCGTCCAGATCGGATCGCTTCTGACAGGAACTCATCGAGACGACCTGGTTCACTTCTTCAGGAACAACTCCGACGTGTTTTCCTGGACGCCTGCTGACATGCTGGGATCGACCCCAAAATCATATCTCACAAGCTCGGGGTTGATCCTGCGGCCCGACCCGTCAGGCAGAAAAAGCGAAGCTTCACCCCGGTCAAACAGAAGGCTATCGAAGACGAAGTGGATCGGCTCCTCGCCGCCAACTTCATTCGGAATGTACCCTATTCGGAGTGGCTGGCGAGCGTAGTCCTGGTCAAGAAGTCAAGCGGGAAGTGGCGGATGTGCGTCGACTTCACCGACCTCAACAAGGCCTGCCCCAAGGACAACTATCCCTTATTTCGGATAGATCAGCTCGTCGGCAGCTCAGCAGGCCACGAGCTCTTGAGATTCATGGATGCCTTCTCCGGCTACAATCAGATCCGTATGAATCCGGCAGACGAAAATCTTACCGCATTCACAACGGACCGGGGGGTATACTGCTACAAGGTGATGCCCTTCGGCCTCAAGAACGCCGGAGCTACGTACCAATGGTTGGTCAACCGCATGTTCAAGTCACAGATCGGCAGGAACATGGAAGTTTACGTCGACGATATGCTCGTCAAATCAGTCTCGTCGACCGACCAAACCAAGGATGTAGGCGAGGCCTTTGAGGTGCTCCGCAAGTTCAAGATAAAACTGAACCCCGCCAAGTGCGCATTCGGGGACACCGGGGGAAAGTTCCTCGGTTTCATGGTCATCCACCGTGGGATCGAGGCTAACCTGGAAAAAATTGATGCTATCCTCAACATGACCGTGCCCAAGACCAACGTCGAGATCATGAGACTGACAGGGCGGGTAGCCGCTCTGAGCCGTTTCATGTTGAGGTCTGGGGAAAAGTGCATCTCATTCTTCAAAGCTCTAAGGAAAATCCCGAGGTTCGAGTGGTCAGAAGAGTGCCAGACTACCTTTGACCAATTAAAGAGGCACCTTGTGACGCCACCACTGCTCACCCGACCAGTTGAGAGAGACGAGCTATCACTGTACCTGGCAGTATCCGACCAAGCAGCAAGCTCAGTGCTCGTTCGAGAGGTCGACGGAGCGCAGAAGCCGGTGTACTACGTGAGCCACGTCTTCAAAGACGCAGAAACGAGATACCCAGCCATAGAGAAGATTGTCTTGGCACTCATCGTGGCCTCAAGGAAGCTACGTCACTACTTCCAGACGCACACTATCCTCGTTCTCACCGAGCGCCCGCTGGGGGCTATCCTCACCACACCCGAATCCTCGGGCCACTTAGAGAAGTGGAGGTGGGAGCTGTCCCAGTTCGACATAAAATACCGCCCGAGGCAGGCCATCAAAGCACAAGCCCTGGTCGATTTTATCGTCGAATGCACCATCCCAAGCAAGGAACCGGAGTCTACGCCGACCCTCACGGCTCAACTCCCGATCGTGGGGAGACCCAACTCGGTCCCTGAGTGGGTCATTTACGTCGACGGGTCCTCAACCGAGGAAGGCTGTGGCGCCGGCCTCATCATTCGGGGCCCGAACGAGACAGAAATGGAGTATTATCTAAACCTCGGATTCAAAGCCTCAAACAACGCGGCAGAGTATGAGGCTCTGCTGGCTGGACTTCGCATGGCCTCCGAGCTGGGGCTGAAAAAAATTCGTATCCGCAGTGACTCAGCCTTAGTAGTTGGCCAAGTAACCGGCCACTTCAAGGCTCGGGAACCTCTAATGGTGAAGTATCTGGCCGAGGTAAGAAAATTTCGGAAGAACTTTGACGAAGTCCAGGTAGAGTAAATACCCAGGCAGCTCAATGCCTAAGCCGACGCCCTGAGCAAGCTGGCTTCATCCTACTTGGCCAACAACAAGCGATCTATCCTCTTCGAGACCTTGCCACGGCCCAATGTGGGAGACAGGACGACAATACTTCATGTATACACAGCCCAACAAGAAGGCCAAGACTGGAGGAAACCCCTCATGGAACTCCTAAGGGATGGCGCGCTCCCAGAAGATCGGGGAGCAGCCCGCCGTCTAAGGGACAAAACCTGTCACTTCGTCTGGAGCAATGGGAACCTTTACAAGAAATCCTTCACTCAGCCCCTGCTCCGGTGCGTCGACCCCCACGAAGCCGACTACGTCCTCCGTGAGATCCATGAAGGGGTCGGCGGCACACACCAAGGGGCCCGAACCTTAATCCGGAAGGCATTGCTCCAGGGGTACTACTGGCCAACTATCCACGAATATGCCCAGAAGCTCGTCAGGAGATGCAAAAGTTTCCAACTCCACGGAAGCATACCTCGCCTTCCGGCTACCGAGCTGACCGCCCTAACCTCCCCGTGGCCGTTCACCCAGTGGGGATTGGACATAATAGGCTAGTTCCCTATCGGTACGGGTGGGCACAAATATGTCCTCGTCGCAGTAGATTACTTCATAAAGTGGATCGAGGCCGTCCCCATCAGGAAACCGGATGCCGCCACGACAATCAAGTTCCTGCAGAACAACCTGATACTCTGGTTCGGCATCCCGAGGTGTATCATCACCGACCATGGAATGAACTTCGAAAACGAGAAAGTAAAGGATTTCTGCAATGAATATCATATCCTCATGAAGTTTGCCGCGGTCACACATCCCCAATGCAACGGGTAGGCCGAAGTTGCTAACCGGGACGTCCTCCGAGGTCTCCGGACTCGCCTAGAAGGACGCCAAGGCAGTTGGGTCGAGAAATTGCCCCGGGTCTTATGGGCCTTGCGCACGTCAAAGAAAACCCCCACTGGGAAAACCCCTTTTAGCTTCTGCTACGGGACCGAGGCAATGGTCCCAGTAGAGATCGGGCTACCCAGTCACCGGGTCGAACACTTCGACGACGAAGAAAACACCACGGCACTATGGGCCAACCTGGACATCTTATTGGAGAAATGAGACCGGGCTCAGATCAGGGCTGCCGCCTATCAGCAGCAAACTGCCCGATACTACAACGCGCGGATCAAGCGTCGCTCTTTCAGGACCGGAGATCTGGTCCTACGGCGAAACGAGTTCGTCGATCAAGGCAGGCTGCATAAGTTTTCCCCGAAATGGGACGGTCCTTTCCTCGTCTCCGAGGTACTTCCCGGCGGAGCCTACCGTTTACAAGACGCGGATGGGCGCAAGTTTTCACGGCCTTACAACGCTGAGAAGCTCAAGCTGTACCAGTAAAATAAATACCTATGAGTGTGTACCTCTCCTTTCACAAAGACAATGTAAATTTTTCTAAAAAGTCCTTTCCATTCGAATAACAAGAAGGGAACGCTAAAACATTGCAAAAGAAGAGTCTTGTTCACCCAAAAAGGTACTATGGGCTCCTCAGCCTTACAGAAAAAGATAAGGTTACAACAAAGGTGGAACGGGATCAAGGAAGTACTCCTGGTGATACTCGGAGTAGATTTCCGTTAGCCGGGCCCTCGCCGCTATAGCCCGCTCCTACCGACGCAGTGCGCGGACCCGGGACACCACAGAAGCACCCGACGCACCGCCCTCCGAGCCTTGGCCTATGACGTACCTCATCTTGAAACACTCCAAGATGAAAGCCAAGGATCGATCGTGCCTGGCCTTCGAGATGAGGCCGAACAGGAAGATCGAACGCACCTTGTCGAGCGCTTCGTCTAGAAGATCCCCGGTGAAGGGGTTATACAGGCCCATGGACCCCCTCCAGATCGCGTACATCAGCATCTGATGCAGGGACGAGCGCCAAGGGAGAAGCCGGCCAAAGTGATCCTATAGACGCTGAAGCACTCCCCGATACCCATCTTCGGTCAGGGATTGGTCATACAAAGCGACATCATCAAGGGAGATGATCTCTTCGATCAAATACACGCGCCCAGTCATCTCAAAGAAAGCGATGCCGGAGGAGCTGCCATCTCCTCCTCTATTTACAACCCCAAGCAAATCTTCAAGGACCCGGATTCTCGCGCATACCGGCACGAATCTTGGGAATCGCGGCAGCTACTCCAATGCCACGCCGCCACGTGGCGATACTGACGCGGCTTCACGAAACTTTCCGCCTTCCCCCCGTACGTCCCTGACACATGTCATCCGTGACTATTATTCTTCCCGATCTTCACGCATCTGGAGGGTCGGAAAATTCTTACGCAACGCCAAGAGGCAACTGAGCAGCTTCACTGCTCGGTCCATCCTTAGCAGGCCTCCTACGGCCCATCCAGCGCTAAGGATCGAAGCTCTTACCAAGAGGCAGCCGAGCGGCTACCCTGCTCGGCTATCCCTGCTGGTAGCTCCCCTACCCCACAATGCTAGAGATCAAAGCCCTCGCCAAGAGGCAACTGAGCAGCTTCACTGCTCGGTCCATCCTTAGAAGGCCTCCCACGGCCCCTCCAGCGCTAAGGATCGAAGCACTCACCAAGAGGCAGCCGAGCGGCTACCGTGCTCGGCTATCCCTAGCTGGTAGCTTCTCTACCCCACAACACCAGGTATCAAAGCCCTCGCCAAGAGGCAACTGAGCAGCTTCACTGCTCGGTCCATCCTTAGCAGGCCTTCCACGACCCCTCCAACGCTAAGGATCGAAGCCCTCACCAAGAGGCAGCCGAGCGGCTACCCTGCTCGGCTATCCCTGGCTGGTAGTTCCCTACTCTATCATACCAAGGATCAAAGCCCTCACCATGAGGCAGCCGAGCGGCTACCCTGCTCGGCTATCCCTGGCTGGTAGCTCCTTACCCCACAATGCCAGGGATCAAAGCCCTCGCCAAGAGGCACCGGGCAGCAACCCTGCTCAGTCATCCTTAAGGATCAAAGCCCTCGCCAAGAGGCACCGGGCAGCAACCCTGCTTGGCCCGTCCTTAGTAGGCCTCTTACGGCCCCTCCCGCGATAAAGATCAAATGCTCTCGCAAGAGGCAACCGGGCCCGCCCTTGCTCGGTTATCCCTGGCTGGTAGCTCCCTACCCCGCAACGCCAGGGATCAAAGCCCTCGCCAAGAGGCACCGGGCAGCAACCCTGTCCGGCTCGTCCTTAAGGATCAAAAGCCCTCGCAAGAGGCAACCAGGCCTGCCCTTGCTCGGGTATCCCTGGCTGGTAGCTCCCTACCCCAACAGACAAGGGATCAAAGCCCTCTACAAGAGGCACCGGGTAGTAAACCTGCTCGGCCCGTCCTTAGTAGGCCTTTTACGGCCCGTCCCGCGCTAAGGATCAAAAGCCCTCGCAAGAGGCAACCGGGCCCGCCTTTACTTGGTTATCCCCGGCTAGCAGCTCCCTACCCCAACACACCAGGGATCAAAGCCCTCGCCAGGAGGCAACTGAGCAGCTACCCTGCTCGGCCCATCCCTAGCATGCCTCTCCGTGCCTTCCATTCTAAGGAACATGACCTCACCAAGAGGCATCCGGTCTATCTACGTCTGAGCGATCTCCACCTCGACTTTGGGGCCATGGAGATACCGTCTTCCTGCCTGTCTTTGCACACTTGGCAAATGAATAGATTCAACTCGACGTGCAATCGCTAGACGAAGAACCGACACAACACGAAGGCAGTACTGTGCAAATACAAGTGTCTACCGACAAAGGAAAATACGCGTGCAAATACGACTGCAAATAGTTTTTATTTACAAACCCAAAAGTCTTTACAAGGGTATTGTGGGCTCCCCAGCCTTATCAAATTACCCGGAGGCTTACAAAAGAGAGAGGAGGAAAAGCCAAAAAAGTTCGGGCCGCAAGCCCAGCCTAGACCTCACTTCCCTCACCACCATCGGCCGGAGGCATGACCACTGAAAATGGAACCCGAGCATGGAGCTCACCGTCGGAAAACTCCGGAAACTGCTCCTTGACGGCATTGAGAGATTTGTTCCAAGCAATGGTGGAGGCCTTGCCGAGGTCGACGTAAAACTGGTCCGACCCCTTATAATCAGTCACCGCCTTTCTAGCCCGATTCTCGGCAACCTCCACCGCCTAAAGCGCCGCCTCGGCATCCAGCCTGCTGACATCCCTCGCCCTCTTCATGGCTGCAAAGCGATCGGCCAGTTCCACCAGCTTCGCCTCGATAACTCGGTGAGACTCACTTAGGCGGTGATAGGACTCCCGGCACTTTGACACAGCGAGCTCTGTGACGGCCGATCGGGCTTCAAGGACGGCCATCTTCTCCCTCTCCAGACACAGCTCAAGTCGTAAATCCTTGGCCTCCGAAGAAGACTCTCCCGCCGGCCTCGTAGCATGGATAGCCCCCTCAGCCTCCATGCGAGTAACGAGGGCGCGGTGCTGAAGGACCTGACGAAAAACAACAGAGAGACTTAGAGACACTCGAACTAAAGAAGGGGCGCTCGAAGTAAAACAGGAGGGAGTACGTACCTGCACCGCCTCCTGAGCTATAGCCGCCATCTGGGCCCTCAGGGTCCCCGCGGAATCTGGCCCCCGGTCGATTCCTCCATACCAGCAGGCTGGCTGGCAGCAACGGAAAGCCCCGACGGGACCACGAAATGGACATCCCCCTCTTGCACAGGAATCCCCTCCGGAATCTCTGTCGGTGGCGCGCGAGAAACCGTTCTCTTCCTCTTAAGAGTTACCCCGTCTTCGCCATCTCCTGCATCCCTCGTCTGGGGCTCGAGAACCCGTAGAAGCCTTTGGCCACCGCCGGGACAATTATCGGGAGCTCGTGACGAGGCAGATGGCCCCGCCGTCGGTGGCACATTTGGTGCGGGGCTCGGTCCAGCCGGAGGCACGGCCGCACCGCCGGCCCCCCTCCGGTACTGAGAACCGAGGGCGCCAAGAGTCCTGGATCGATCCATTTGTCCTGCCAAAGGGAGAGGCTCGACTCAGAAGGAGAAGAAGCAGAAGAAAGAAGAAGAAGACATCTAACCTGATGGAGAGAAGTCCCCAGGAGAGAAAACGCTGAGATCCAATCTAAAAAGGGGAGCACCGAGCTAACAAGACTCAGAACGAGGAAAATATGAAGAGATATGGGCCTTGAAGCGGACCCCACCTCTATTTATAGCTGCCAGCAAACTTATCCAACGGCGGCAACCATCTCCCGCCAAAGCAACTCTTCGCGTTCAACGGCCACCATCGCTCCACCTGCCATGCGCACATTGGCCGCACCCCATCGGGCGCAAGGAACCTGCGACCCGTCGCCTCAACTAACCAATGCCCGACACGTGGGCTGTCGCTTCAACGGATGTACGCCCGATCCGTCACACCCTCTTTAATGCGAAGATCTCACCCCTGATTCGTTGGCGTCATTCAGAAAATACAGCAGATTGCCCGGGGACGTGCCCGACGATATCTTCGAAAAGGAGCTCACCTCACATAGTTCGCGGCAGCCACGGTATAGTTACTGTCACGCCCCGCTTCCCAGAGTACGCAAGATTGGGCACGTAACATAGCCAACCATACTACCTGTGGGTAGGAAGTATCCATCCACAGTCACATTACGGTTGTAGAGATATCAAGAACAATATAAATAAACTAAACTATCACATGTTCAAATCCATAATAACAAGAGTCAATAAACAATAAGTGCGGAAGCAAATGATCCAATACAATAAATAAATAGTACGTCCCATAATGCGGGCTCACATCTGGAAATGAAATGAAATAAATAACTAATCACTATGGAACTCACAGATCAGCCTGCTGGCTGAAGTACTCCTGCTCGGTCGTCGACAGTGGTAAGGAATCTGGGCCATGCAAAACCCAGACGTCAGCGCGTCATGTCAACCAATAATATAGTATGAACATGGTAATAAGCAATGCAGGGATGAACATGAATAAAGCAGTACCATGAAATAACAGTGCAGGGTAATGTGCAGTGGTAACTAAACTGTCCTATCAGGTTTCTACTCTAAAGTCTTTGAAATCAATTGGTGACTCATCGATGTAACTCAATAGTATCCCGTGTGTGCCCGGGACCACGGTCAAGATTCTCGGGGCTGAATCCGAGACGTGCCGCTAGGCAGTAATAGGTAGCAGGATGGACGAGTGATGTCAGCATCATCACTCCGGGGCTAGCCAAGCCCGTAAGACTGATCAGAACAGGTATCGAACAGTTGAGTTACAAGTCGGTTTCACCTTTGATTTCCCCATACCCCCAAGTTATGTATGTCAGGTCAGGTATTCAGTAATCAAGGACTAATGCCAACACAGGATCAGGTAACAGGTCAGGTTTGTCTGGATAGACAACAGGAATGGTCCATGAGGACCCCAAGTCAGGTTTGTTGGCATTAGACATGAGATCAGGTAACAAGTCAGGTCGTGGTACAACAGGTTGAGTCGGTATGTGTATATATGTCATGTGTAGCAAGGTCAGGTCAATATGTAGTGCAATCGAGTATGTGCTCACAACAGGTATACAATCGAACAATGAACAGCAGCAAGAATTTAAAGTAAACGGCAATAATAGTCACTTAATCACAATGGTGCTTTGTATTATCTTTATTAACAGGTTCAAGCACCCTTGGGGTGCAATAGCCACAGGGTAAAGCAATATCAATAACGTAAAGCAATGAAGCTATATGAAATTAAAACTAAAGCATAGATAATAGTCACATGGATGATCTAACAAATTAAGCAAGGACGTTCTAATTGGTTTAGTTAGTTAAAGCATGGATTAATAGCAGACCAATTAATTACACGAAACTACTATACTGATTCAATGTTAAAGATAACTGCAACCATCAATTCTAAGCTATACTATACTATCGATATCACCATCACTGTGTTGTTATACTCAATAATATGATAATCAAATGCATAGCAAGACTCGATCTTGTATATTAGCATGTTAGAGCAAGTATTCGGATACTTGCTTCGACGGTTTCGCAAACCGGAAAACACGAATGCAACGTCGGCGGAAAACACGAGACAGATGCACGGGCCACGGATCGAGTCCAAACAGCGAACAGCGGGACCACCCGGACCAGAGCACTTCGCTGGAGAGTCGGGTCCAGACGTCGGCACGGCCGGAATCCAGCGAAATGTCAAAATGGCGACTAATTAGCAAAATACGATACACGTACACTAAAGACCAGCGAGGGGGTTAACACGAATGGAAAGGTAAAGAGATGCTTACAGGGAAGAACCAGGGGGCAACCACGACGGGTTCGACGGCGATGGGGCGCCGGCGAGGCAGCGACGGCGGCAGCGAAGGCTGAAGGTTGCTGGGTTCGCTGGAAAGGGATGGTGCGGTGAGTAGAGGGGGTGCTGGCCTGATCTGGTGTTCAGGGGGAGAAGGAGGCGGTCGGCGGTGGCTCTGGCAACGACGGCGAGGGTCGAAGGTGACTTTCCGGCGAACTAGGGTTAGGTGATAGGGTTTGGCTCGGGTTCTGTCGTGGGTCGGCGAGGGAAGGAGGAAGACGAGGAGGTCGGGACGAGGGTGAAGGGATGAAGGCTCTGGCGTCGTCGGCGATGGGAGGCGGCGGCGACGGCGAGCACTGCGTACAGGTGGCGGCGTCGGTGTTGGGTTGCAGGTGCTGAAGGAGGGAGGGGAGGAGGTAGGGTGCTGTCGAGGCCGAGGAGGCGAGGACGACGGTAGTGGTGGTGTGGTCGGCGCGGGGACTGCGGCGGCGACGGCGACGAGAAGGGTTCTGGGGTTAGGGTTCTCGCGAGTGTTTTCTCATGGGGAGAAGGAGGAACAGTAGGGAATTTATAAATGAGAGAGAGAGAGAGACAGTTGGAAAGAGAGAAAGATTTTAGGAGAGAGAGGAAGAGAAATATTAGAGAGAGATAGAGAGAAGATTGAGAGGCAGAGAGAGAGAGAGAGAGTAGGTTGGGGGGCCCACGAGGAAAAATGGGCGCTCGCGATTGGCTGTGATGGGTACGGGAAGTTAAAATAAAATTTAAAAGATTTTTAAAAAAGGATTTTAAACGTTATTATAGTAACAGAATTATATTTTATAGTTTTTAATATATTAAATTTAAATGGGTATTTCGGCGCTAAATGAAACATTTCCAAATCGCGCCCGGATTGCGCCCAAATGTTTCAAATTCAAATTATAGGATTTTAAGCGACTTCCAAATTTTGAAATGAGGTGTCTTATGATTAAAATGCATGCCCCCAAGTCGGACACTTGCACGCGCGCGTAGTCGTCCAAACTTGCCCGTTTCGCCGAACGGGACGAAATCTCGACGCACGGACGGTATCACGCGACTAGTGGCGACGAGTAGGCCAACATGGATATTTTTAATTTCATTTTAGGTGTTAAAATTTGTTATATGCCAAAATGACTTAGCCGGCTAAAATTTAGCAAAATCACCAAACAAACAAGATAATTGAAATAAGCGATGTATAACACTCAACTGGTATCAGAAATAGTATTATTGGGCTCGGGTGTTACATCATACCCAACTACAAAAAGAATTTCGTCCTCGAAATTCCAAGAATACAAGATATCTGACTACAGGAAAAGGTGAGGAAACTTCTGCCGGATCTCGTCTTCTCGCTCCCAAGTGGATTCTCCTTGCGATCGGTTATCCCAAGAAAGTAGCACGAGAGGGATAACCTTGTTCTTAAGAACCTTTTCTCTTCGATCCTTGATTTCAACTGGTCGCTCCTCAAAAGTTAGGTCCTCCCGTACAGTCAACTCCGAATGATCCAAGACGTGAGTTTCATCGCGAATATACCTCCGTAGTTGAGACACATGAAACACATCGTGCACTCCTGCCAATGACTGTGGTAACGCCAAGCGGTACGCTACCTCTCCAACACGCTCCAATATCTCGAAGGGTCCAACGAATCGAGGACTAAGCTTTCCCCGACTCCCAAAGCGAATCACTCCTCTAGTTGGTGATATCTTCAGGAATACCAAATCACCCACGGCGAACTCTAGAGGTCTTCTTGACGTGTCAGCCCAACTTTTCTGTCTGTCTTGAGCTGCCTTCATATGCTTCCTGATTGTATTCACCTTCTCGACTGTCTGTACCACCAAATCTGGTCCTAGTAACCTTCGTTCACCAACATCATCCCAACAAACAGGTGAACGGCACTTACGACCATACAACGCTTCAAACGGAGCCATCTGAATAGTCGCTTGGAAGCTATTGTTGTACGAAAACTCCACCAGGTGTAGATGATCCTCCCAAGAACCTTTGAAGTCCAACATGCAAGCCCTCAACATATCTTCAAGGGTCTGGATCGTTCTCTCCGATTGCCCATCAGTCTGAGGATGATAAGCTGTGCTAAACTTCAATCGAGTCCCCACACTTTCTTGTAAACTCCTCCAGAAGTGCGACAAGAACCGAGTGTCCCGGTCGGACACGATGCTCACCGGTACTCCATGCAATCTTACAATCTCCTGCATGTACCGCTCTGCCAAAGTCTCCGTCGATTGACCAACCCGAAAAGGAATAAAGTGAGCTGCCTTGGTCAACCTATCGACAATCACCCATACTGCATTGTTGCCCTTTGGACTCCGCGGTAAAGCCGTTACGAAATCCATGGTTATATGTTCCCACTTCCACTGAGGAATCGGAAGTGGTTGCAACAAACCAGCAACCCTTTGGTGTTCAGCCTTGACTTGCTGACACACCAAGAACTTAGCCACGAAGCGAGCAATCTCCCGTTTCATGCCTTCCCACCAGAAATGCTGTCGAATATCTCGGTACATCTTTGTCCCTCCTGGATGTACAGAGTAAGCTGAACTGTGTGCCTCCTTCATAAGCTCTTCACGCACATCTCCCTTTGGCACACACACACGGCTACCATACCTTAACGAACCGTCTTCATGGATCAGTAAATCGGTTCGCAGTCCGGCTTCAACCTGCTCTCGAAACTTTTGCAGTCTAGGATCCTGCGATTGTGACGCTTTAATCTTCTCAACTAAGGACGACTGTACTTGCAACTGCATCAACTGTCCCGTAGCATGTGGTAGCACGATCTCCAAGTCAAATCTCCGAAAATCCGCAATGATCTCCCTTTGTGCGGTCAATAACTGAATCGCTGGTAACCGACTAAGCGCATCCGGCATGACGTTAACTTTCCCCGGATGGTACTTAAGATCAAGGTCGTAGTCGGCCATCAGCTCCAACCATCTGCGTTGCCTCATGTTCAACTCCTTCTGAGTGAACACATACTTCAAACTCTTATGATCTGTAAAGACTTCGACTCTCTCGCCCAAAAGGTAGTGTCTCCAAATCTTCAAGGCGAAGATCACGGCCGCAAGCTCCAAGTCATCAGTCGGATAATTCTTCTCATGAGTCTTCAGTTGTCTCGATGCGTAAGCTACGACTTTCCCATTCTGCATCAAAACACATCCCAATCCTTTTCCAGATGCGTCGCTGTGAATCACCAGTCCTCCCGAATTATCCGGTACGGTTAGGATTGGGGCGGTTATCAACTTCTGCTTCAACGTCTCGAAGGCCAATGCACATCTATCCGTCCAAACAAAAGGTACCTCCTAGCGCGTGAGCTTGGTTAACGGCTCTGCCAAACGAGCGAAGTTCTCCACAAATCTCCTGTAGTACCCGGCCAAACCAAGGAAACTTCTTATCTCAGCCACATTTCTTGGAACAGGCCAATCTCGAACTGCTGCAATCTTCTCAGGATCAACGGCGATTCCATCGCCCGACACGACATGTCCCAGAAATTTCACTTCTTCCAGCCAGAATTCGCACTTACTCATTTTCGCATACAATTTCTCCTGTCTCAGCGTCTGCAGTGCGATCTTTAAATGCTCAGCATGTTCCTCCGGACTCTTCGAGTATACCAGAATATCGTCAATGAATACCACAATAAACTGGTCCAAGAATGGCGAAAAGATTCTGTTCATCAAATCCATGAATATTGCCGGCGCATTCGTCACTCCGAAGGGCATCACCAGATACTCGAAATGTCCATATCGAGTTCGAAACACCGTCTTGCAAATGTCTTCTGCTTTCACTCGGACCTGATGATATCCTGATCGCAAATCCAGTTTCGAGAATACCCTCGCGCCACTAAGCTGCTCAAAAAGTTCTCCAATGCGAGGGATCGGGTACTTGTTCTTAATAGTCACCCGGTTCAATTCTCGATAATCAATGCACATCCTCCTCGTGCCATCCTTCTTCTTTACTAAAAGAACTGGGGCTCCCCAAGGCGAGTTGCTGCTTCGAATCCAACCCTTCTCGAGTAATTCACCAACTTCTTTCTTAACTTCTTCCAATTCCACTGGTGCCATCGGATAATAAGATTTTGATACTGGCGCTGCACCAGGAATAAGGTCAATTGCGAACTCCACGTCTCGCTTCGGCGGTAAGCCCGAAATATCTTCAAATACATCCATAAAGTCGCGAACAACTGCCGGCTCTTCGTTACTATCCACTTCCATTGCTGCAAGAACACTGTTTGTCGGCCTAGCCCTAAACTCAACTGGCCCGACAGAACAGCTTCCCCCAGTGAAGGTAAACTCAGGGTGTCCAGGAATCTGGAAAATTACCTTCCTTGCCCTACAGTCAATGTGGGCGTGGAAAGTGCCAAGAAAATCCATTCCCAAGACAACTTCGTAGCTGCCCGTATCTATCACCAAGAAATCTGCAAAACGCTCACGTCCGCACACAACAACCGTACAATCTCTACACTCCTTACTAGCTATGATTTTCCCATTCCCAGTGTGTATGTCCCAAAAACTAGACAGGGTCGTGCAGGTAATCGAGTGTGTAGTTATAAATTTGTATGACATAAAACAGTGGGATGCTCCGGAATCAAATAATGCCAATGCGGGAAAACCATGAACGAGTAAAGTACCTGAAACCACTTCTCCGGATGCCTTAGCTTCCTCAGCTGTCAACGTGAAAGCTCGAGCCTGATTTGGTCCTTGAGTCAGCTGTTTCTGCCCTTGGAACGGTCTCTGCGGAGGCTTCTGAATATCATCTCTTGTGCGAAGCTTCGACGGACAAGCACCAACTGTGTGATCGGCCGCTCCACAAACCAGACAAAGTCCCAGTCTCCTTCGACAATTCTTCTGCACGTGCCCAGGTAAACGGCAGTAGTCACAAATCATGCTCTTCCTTCGATCAACGATCACAGGTTTCTTCATGGGTGCTACACCTCGACGGTCCACTGGAATACCTCTGCGCCCATGATCTCGGTTAGGTACAAATGCGGGCTTCCTGGCCGCAACTGCTGTCTGCTGTAGGTTCCCTTTCATTCCCGACAAACTTTGCTGCTCTCTGGCTGCCGTAAGAACCTGCGAGAAAGTGGTCAAACCCAGGGAGACAATCTGCCTCTGGATGTCCACATCCAAACTGCGCAAGAACCTTCGCGCCCTGTCTGCCTCCTTGGCGACTAAGGGTCCAGCGAAGCGGCTGAGTCTCGTCCGTTCCGCTGTATGTACGTCCACAGATGCTCCATTTTGCCTCAGCCCAATAAATTTCTCTTCCATTTCCTCCCGTGCAGTCCGCGGGAAGAATTTCTCCAGGAAACTTTTAGAGAAATCCGCCCAACTGATTGGCTTGGGCAAGCGGTTCTCCTCCATAAGCCACCACTCTCGGGCGTAATCCACCAGCTGAATGCGCACCACATCAACTCTTTTGTCTTCTGGGATCTGTGCCGCAATCAGTAAATTCTCCGTGTCCACTAGCCACTGCTCGGCTGGCAACGGCTCCTCCAGACCAGTGAAAGTAGTAGGACCCAACCGTCTGAAATCTGCCACGGTCCCTGCTCGGTCAACTGGCTTTGCTACAGCGGTGTTTACAGACTGCCGAATGGCCTGCATACCCTCCTGAAATGAATCTGCTTGCTGCTGGATCAGCTCAGTTTGCCTCTTCTGATTCTCCAACATCCCGCGTATCACTCCTAACATGGCGGCTTCATCCACGCGCCTCTGATACGTCTTGAAATTCTTATCTGCCGTGGTCCTGAAATCAAAACAAACAACATTAGCATGATGATAGATTCAATATATAAATCAAGGCTAGAACTCCAAGATACTTAAATAGAGTACCGCATTGTAGCTATGCCGCGGTATCATAGCCGCAATTACTTAACTCCACCCAAGTCGCCTAAGTCCTAGAGATAACAAGAAATTAGGTTTTCGAGTTGACAAATGCAAAGTAAGTTTGCATGTCGACATGATCCGGAAGAATGATTCAAGGATGGTAAAACGGTCAAGGTGGCAGTACATGTTTCCTAATCACGGGTATTCTGATTCGTGTATCGGGTACAATACCCAACTACAAAAGAATCAACCTAACTAACCTATGGTTCTGATACCAAAAGAACCATGTCACGCCCCGCTTCCCAGAGTACGCAAGATTGGGCACGTAACATAGCCAACCATGCTACCTGTGGGTAGGAAGCATCCATCCACAGTCACATTACGGTTGTAGAGATATCAAGAACAATATAAATAAACTAAACTATCACATGTCCAAATCCATAATAACAAGAGTCAATAAACAATAAGTGCGGAAGCAAATGATCCAATACAATAAATAAATAGTACGTCCCATAATGCGGGCTCACATCTGGAAATGAAATGAAATAAATAACTAATCACTATGGAACTCACAGATCAGCCTGCTGGCTGAAGTACTCCTGCTCGGTCGTCGACAGTGGTAAGGAATCTGGGCCATGCAAAACCCAGACGTCAGCGCGTCATGTCAACCAATAATATAGTATGAACATGGTAATAAGCAATGCAGGGATGAACATGAATAAAGCAGTACCATGAAATAACAGTGCAGGGTAATGTGCAGTGGTAACTAAACTGTCCTATCAGGTTTCTACTCTAAAGTCTTTGAAATCAATTGGTGACTCGTCGATGTAACTCAATAGTATCCCGTGTGTGCCCGGGACCACGGTCAAGATTCTCGGGGCTGAATCCGAGACGTGCCGCTAGGCAGTAATAGGTAGCAGGATGGACGAGTGATGTCAGCATCATCACTCCGGGG
Organism: Agapanthus africanus; assembly: GCA_030015575.1. Classification (NCBI taxonomy): domain Eukaryota; kingdom Viridiplantae; phylum Streptophyta; class Magnoliopsida; order Asparagales; family Amaryllidaceae; genus Agapanthus; species Agapanthus africanus. Next base: position 437,739,220 of record JASDDO010000004.1, read on the forward strand.
CTGGCCAAGCCCGTAAGACTGATCAGAACAGGTATCGAACAGTTGAGTTACAAGTCGGTTTCACCTTTGATTTCCCCATACCCCCAAGTTATGTATGTCAGGTCAGGTATTCAGTAATCAAGGACTAATGCCAACACAGGATCAGGTAACAGGTCAGGTTTGTCTGGATAGACAACAGGAATGGTCCATGAGGACCCCAAGTCAGGTTTGTTGGCATTAGACATGAGATCAGGTAACAAGTCAGGTCGTGGTACAACAGGTTGAGTCGGTATGTGTATATATGTCATGTGTAGCAAGGTCAGGTCAATATGTAGTGCAATCGAGTATGTGCTCACAACAGGTATACAATCGAACAATGAACAGCAGCAAGAATTTAAAGTAAACGGCAATAATAGTCACTTAATCACAATGGTGCTTTGTATTATCTTTATTAACAGGTTCAAGCACCCTTGGGGTGCAATAGCCACAGGGTAAAGCAATATCAATAACGTAAAGCAATGAAGCTATATGAAATTAAAACTAAAGCATAGATAATAGTCACATGGATGATCTAACAAATTAAGCAAGGACGTTCTAATTGGTTTAGTTAGTTAAAGCATGGATTAATAGCAGACCAATTAATTACACGAAACTACTATACTGATTCAATGTTAAAGATAACTGCAACCATCAATTCTAAGCTATACTATACTATCGATATCACCATCACTGTGTTGTTATACTCAATAATATGATAATCAAATGCATAGCAAGACTCGATCTTGTATATTAGCATGTTAGAGCAAGTATTCGGATACTTGCTTCGACGGTTTCGCAAACCGGAAAACACGAATGCAACGTCGGCGGAAAACACGAGACGGATGCACGGGCCACGGATCGAGTCCAAACAGCGAACAACGGGACCACCCGGACCAGAGCACTTCGCTGGAGAGTCGGGTCCAGACGTCGGCACGGCCGGAATCCAGCGAAATGTCAAAACGGCGACTAATTAGCAAAATACGATACACGTACACTAAAGACCAGCGAGGGGGTTAACACGAATGGAAAGGTAAAGAGATGCTTACAGGGAAGAACCAGGGGGCAACCACGACGGGTTCGACGGCGATGGGGCGCCGGCGAGGCAGCGACGGCGGCAGCGAAGGCTGAAGGTTGCTGGGTTCGCTGGAAAGGGATGGTGCGGTGAGTAGAGGGGGTGCTGGCCTGATCTGGTGTTCAGGGGGAGAAGGAGGTGGTCGGCGGTGGCTCTGGCAACGACGGAGAGGGTCGAAGGCGACTTTCCGGCGAACTAGGGTTAGGTGATAGGGTTTGGCTCGGGTTCTGTCGTGGGTCGGCGAGGGAAGGAGGAAGACGAGGAGGTCGGGACGAGGGTGAAGGGATGAAGGCTCTGGCGTCGTCGGCGATGGGAGGCGGCGGCGACGGCGAGCACTGCGTGCAGGTGGTGGCGTCGGTGTTGGGTTGCAGGTGCTGAAGGAGGGAGGGGAGGAGGTAGGGTGCTGTCGAGGCCGAGGAGGCGAGGACGACGGTAGTGGTGGTGTGGTCGGCGCGGGCACTGCGGCGGCGACAGCGACGAGAAGGGTTCTGGGGTTAGGGTTCTCGCGAGTGTTTTCTCGTGGGGAGAAGGAGGAACCGTAGGGAATTTATAAATGAGAGAGAGAGAGAGAGAGAGACAGTTGGAAAGAGAGAAAGATTTTAGGAGAGAGAGGAAGAGAAATATTAGAGAGAGATAGAGAGAAGATTGAGAGGCAGAGAGAGAGAGAGTGGGTTGGGGGGCCCACGAGGAAAAATGGGCGCTCGCGATTGGCTGGGATGGGTACGGGAAGTTAAAATAAAATTTAAAAGATTTTTAAAAAAGGATTTTAAACGTTATTAGAGTAACAGAATTATATTTTATAGTTTTTAATATATTAAATTTAAATGGGTATTTCGGCGCTAAATGAAACATTTCCAAATCGCGCCCGGATTGCGCCCAAATGTTTCAAATTCAAATTATAGGATTTTAAGCGAGTTCCAAATTTTGAAATGAGGTGTCTTATGATTAAAATGCATGCCCCCAAGTCGGACACTTGCACGCGCGCGTAGTCGTCCAAACTTGCCCGTTTCGCCGAACGGGACGAAATCTCGACGCGCGGACGGTATCACGCGACTAGTGGTGACGAGTAGGCCAACATGGATATTTTTAATTTCATTTTAGGTGTTAAAATTTGTTATATGCCAAAATGACTTAGCCGGCTAAAATTTAGCAAAATCACCAAACAAACAAGATAATTGAAATAAGTAATGTATAACACTCAACTGGTATCAGAAATAGTATTATTGGGCTCGGGTGTTACAGTTACGGCTAGAAATTAACGATAGAGTGGTGACCTGGAAGACCACTCTCGACCCGACCTGTCAGCTGGTCGGGACGAGAGTGGGGGGCTAATGATGATGCTCGATATCGGTGATCTCCTAGATCATGACACGTGGCAGATGATGTGTCCCAAAGCTCATAAGAAATGACCTATAGTGGCCGACCAGGCCTCTCCTATGCCCGTCCTACAAACAAACACTGGCTCACCTCCGGGCCCCCAACACAATTGGCCTCCTCGGCCTCCCTGCTCGTCTCTGGGCTACCGCAGAACCAAGATAACTCAGCTCTCCCGCTCGTCCGCGAGCTCTCCCGCCGAGGTCATCTTCCTCGGTCTTGTCGACCGACCAACGACACCGCTCACAGGCGCAACCGCCATCCCGTGAATTTCGCCATGAGCATGATATCCGCCGGCCACATCCCACGTTCCACGCCGTTACGATCCCCTATTAACGAGCCTGTCTCGCCATTAAAGGGAGATCCCGCTCATCACACGGGCGTGATGTCGGGAGCGTAACGGCCGGCGTGATTCTCGCGCCTGCCCTGCCTGCTGCCACCGCTATATAAACCCCTTCTTCAGATGGTTCAAGTAAGCCATTTTTACTCCACTAAACCTTTACTCTACTCGGATTTTCTCTCTAACTTGACCGTCGGAAGGCCCTTGGTGGTACAACCACCCCGAGATTTCCTTGCAGGTAGCTCGGCCCAAACAACCTCAAACCCATTAAGATCTACACACTTCAGGAGCCCGCCTCCAGATGCAATCTCAGCCGTCCATCGCCGCCATCAGCAAATCAACAGAAGGTAACATCTCGGCGTGATCCCGGTCACGTCAATTCTAGAGCAAGAGCATGCTAAGTCATTCTCTCATATGCATGTAATTATCTTTATACCTTTTAATAATTTTCAATACAAAATATCATCTCTTCAGGAAATGAACAAACGTACTAAAAAGGCTCTTGGACTAATAACTATCAAGGAACCATACAAAAGTCATGACACATGATGTTTTTTCCTCATCACACACGTGCATAGCACGTGCATGTTACCAACATGTATAAAAACAATTCAAATATCAAGCATGGTATTCAATCATAACTTGCTTAAAGAAGCTCGATAGAAAAATACACTATATAGCCTGAGGATATTAAACTATCTAATGGCATCATTATATTATTTCCCTTTGAAGATACTCATAAGTGGGAAATCCTCAGATCACGGCATGTAGCGGACACGTCATTCGAATAAGCTCGCTACATTCCTGGGGGCTACGGAGCTGGTATAAATATGATGCATTAGGGACATTTCTCAACACCTCGCCTCCGAGATTGCACCCGACCTTTTAGAAGAGCTCCCCGGATTACGTCCCCCCTTCGGCTGACCGCCAGCCAATAGCTCGTCTCCAAGCTATCCGATAGCTGAGACTCCTCAGCTCACTTTCTCGTCTTCGAGCTATCCTATATCCGAGATTCCTCAGCGTCCCTGTTTGGCTGAAAGCACGGAGCCTGAGCGCCTCCGTAACGGCTCCGTGTATCTCGCCACGACGAGATCTCTGCCGGTCCACGTCCCGCATCCCACGCTAGCATATCTCACCATTAATGGACGTATCTCATCATTAATGGGCGCATCCCGCCATCAACGCGAACGTAACGCGGGGACGTAACGGACGGTGAGAATCTCGCATCGGCTCGTTCCATACGATCTCTATATAAACCCCTCGTCCAGAAGACTCAGGTACGTTGAACTGAATCCAATACGCTGCTATTTTGCCTCAATATTTCTTGGTACTTACTAGATCGTCGGAGGGCCCTACGGTGGTTTCCTATCCCGGGACTTCCCTTGCAGGTACCTCTGCGTCAACAGCTTCCAATGACCCATTGAGATCCACACATTCAATCCTCATACCCAATCTCAACCGTTCAGCCCCGCTGACCGCAAGATCGACGGAGGATAACATCAGAGGGAAATTCCGACCTCCATCAGTTTGCGCCGTCTGTGGGAAGAGTTGTTTCTTGCTTTTTTACCAAAAAAGTTGATCCTTCGCTTTCGATTCAATGACCAGCGATAACCGCAACGATCCCGACACAAGCTGTCCCATCCTCTACAATGAAGACGGGGGTGGTACCACTCCACCTCCCAATATTGTTGGCGTCTTATCAGCGCGGATCGACAGGCTTACGGCGATGGTAGAAGCGCTCGCTCGTGTTCATACGGCCGGCCATGCCCGCCAAACCGCTGTCCTTATCCCCCGGAATGATGGCGTGCGTAATACGATGGAAGGGCACGTTCGGGCTCTTGACCTCGCTCATGCCCATCTCGATGACACCGGACACCGGTGTGCCGATTCCGGCAGTCACGGCCCACACACGAGAAATGATTCCATGATCCGTTGGGCGCCGGACAATTCGACACCGAGAACTCAGGGGAGGCTGGGCTATCGCTTCAACACCCGCCGTGCTCTCTCGCCCCCTGAAGAGACGTCGGTTAGGTCGCCTGATTCCAGGAAGGACCAACGTCAACACACTCATCGGGGCCAGCCTCGAAGGGTCCACCCCGAAGATTTGAGGAACGCGAGTATACTTTAAGTATTATTTTTGTTTTTGTTTGCGAACCTGAGTATACTTTAAGTATTATTTTTGTTTGTGAACAGCAAGAAATAACTTGTAGCTCATTGGTAAAGCCTTGCACTGCTGTGACATAGCCCCTATATTCGAATCCTATCAGCCACATATTATTTTTTTAATGATTTTTCTTTTAAACTTTTTGGAAGCTCAAAAATTTACATGTGCAATACACGTAAAAATGAAAAGTCACAGAAAACAAACATGTGGAAAATTTTGTATGAACATATAGGGACCCGTGGCAAGAATCCAAGACCCAACCCATCCAACGTGGCCGACGAGATAGCCTTCTGGGCCGGCGCCCCTTCCCCCCTCCCCCCATCGAGAATGCTTCCTTGTTTTGAACCCCAGTCCTTTGGCCTACCCCCCACTACTCCCATGCTGTTTGATTTCTCTGTAAATTAGCAGAGAGTGTAAATTCACTCATAAATTCAATTTTAAATGAATTTTTAATTCTCTTTTCAATTCTCAAAACCCTAATTCTACTGTATAAATACAATCCCACACCCTAGCCTCTTCATTCTGAAATCTATTATAAAAAATCCTCAAAATTTTCCCAAGCCAAAGAAGGATACAAGTGGAGTTAGAACTAGGTCAAGTTCCGGCGAGGATTCAAGACGATTCCGGCGATCCCGAAACTCCGTGAAGTTACCAAACTTTCTCTTAACCTCCCCTCTCTTCTCTAAGCTAGTAAGTCCCTTCTCTTTTTCTCTTTCTAATTTAAAATGTTCTCTTTTCAAAACTCGTAGGAAGTATTCCGAATTCCGATTCTAAACTTGTTATAAAACACAATCTTTCATACAAACCAAACAACCATTTCATTATATCTTACTTAGTAATCTTAAAACAAATTTTGAGAACAAGTTTCATCTTAAAAATACCATGCTATGTAATTTTTATTACACTTTTTCGTTTAAATACCACAAACTTTACATATGACATATTTTAATACTTTTGCTCATATTACCTTTAGAAATCTTACGAGATAATGACCTACCTCTCACAACACGTATCATGACATAGCACGATTTCCTTTTAACAATATTTTGGGACAAATACTACTGTTACATTAAAATACCATAAACAATTAAAAACCGTATTCTTTAAATTTGTATTATTTACATTCCTTGCAATTATGCATCTACAACCCATTTTGGGAAAACCGATTGGGATGGTGCCGGTTATCGCAAATCCTCGGGACTAGTAGAGCGAGATGCAGATCTCCACACGGAGCATACGATCTCGATGGAATTTTTAATACAATTTTTAAGAAAAACGTGATTTCTATTTAATAAATAAATTTTATTTTTAATAAATATATATATAAATATTATCAAACCATCTATTTTAAATATATAATAAATTCCATGTTTTCTAAACCAAAAGAAAAAATTACATTTCTATGAAAATACCATCAAGAATCTATACAAGCTAAATTTACACAAAAATTCCATGAATTATTCAACTAGGTATTTATTCAATAGAATACCTCACTTTTAAAAGTTACATCCATGAAAACCCTAAATACGATAAATAAATACTTGAGATTTATTTTGAAAATATACTAAAACTATTTTTCATAAAAGCCCCTCAACTTATATTAATTTATATTAAGGACCCTAGTAAATATTGGTTTAAGCAGGACCAATTTTCTTGAGCCTCAGGGGGGCAGAGAAAGCGGGTTCTTTCCTATTTAAGGTAGAAAACTAAAACGTGGTTATTAATGGTAATTGGATTGGAAAAAGTCATAAATCCTGCCGTCCATGTGTAGCTGTTACCGATAACTCCAAAACCTAATTCATGAATCAAATTCTGTTTAAGTGTCTGACTCAATCTGAGTCTCAGTCTAATCTGAATACAATCTATACTTTAAGTTGAACATGAATACCAAAACTATACCTGAACAACATCAATATGACTTGAATTAACCGAACTATGGATATATCTTGACTTGACTATATGACTATCCGTTTACATTCTTATCCGTTTACATAAACAACTTATACCATGGTTTCGGCAAGTCTTATACAACAAATCATTACAAACAATAGATTATACATTACGGGGTTTTTTAAGGGGTAGACTGGTATGGAATGTATTAGAAGTGGAATGAGACGGTCACTATAATACACCTAACCTGAATATCCGTTGCCGTTGTCCCGTGGGTTTTGACGGGGCCTTGTACTCCATATGCCTTGGTCCACAGAGTAAGTTGGGTTCCTCTCATATATTCTGATATATTCTGTACCAACTTACAAACAATTACGTTAGTATATTAAAAACCGATAAATTACCAGATCTATTCCTTTTACTTGATCTATCTCTCTTTTGGGACTTACCGAGCAATGTTCGCTGATGACATTCATATTTTTTCTTTCTTTAAAATGTTGTCAGGTGGGCCCGACTCTCAGGAGATCGAGCCCAGCCAGGAAGATTTGGAGCAGTTTGCTGAGGAACTGGAGTTTTAGCTCATACTTGTACTTATCTTACTTTCAATTCATATGCCATTGTTTAGGCATCGCTTTTCATTATTGTATTTTACTTTCCAGTGTATGTAAAGAATGAATATAAATAAAATGTTATTGTTTCATTATATCTCTTATCATTCTTGTGCTTTACTTTTATATTACTTATTTACACTTAACGTGTTTACTTCTGAGTAAATACGTCGCGGGCCTCATCACGTCTCCTTACCCGTACATTGGGAAGTGAGGCGTGACATATATTGTAACAACCTAGTTCATTTATACTAATTCCAGTTCCCGTATTTACTTATCTATGGTATTTTTTGATTTATCGTGTTTTGGGTGCGAATGGTATTTTTACATTTTACTTTGCATTCGACCCGACCCGCTTGCTTGAACCTGTTTGATTCATATTTACGAATTATCTTGACTTGTTACATAGACTGTGCATTTCATGTTAGTGCATACTGGCATTTTATCTGGTATTGCATCTTTCACCATATAATATTTTAAGTCACGGAAAATATTTTAAAATTACATAACTTGGCCTGCATGAAACCCCTAACCCCGTGGTAGCATCCGCGCATCCTGTTCTCGTCCCGTTCAGTGAAACGGACGTATTTGGATGGCTACGCGCACGTACGTGCATCCGTTCTTGGGAGTATGAATTTTCGTTACCTGAGCATTCATTTTGAATTTTGAAAGTCGCATATATTTTTTCGTGTTTTAAATCTGAATTATTAGATCTGACCTGGGCACGTTTTGGAATATTTTTGTATCCCGCCAAAATTCAAATTAATTAATTTATTTAATCGACAGCTTAAATTTCTAACTAAATATAATATCAAACTAAAATCCTAACTCATTCTAACAAACTAAAATCTTTTTAAAATTTTAAATCTAAAAATCCTAATTCCTAACTGTTACATGTCACGTCCCGAAAGTACGGAACATGACCGGCACTTAAACTACGAAACGTCTCCAGGCGTACGTAATCTAAGTAAACCGAAAACCCAGAAATCCAAACCAAGAAAAGAATTAGAGTGAAGGAAAACCAATTTAAAACAAGTAGTTTTAATAGCATAAGCCGAATTATGCGGTTTTTAAGAACATCAAAATTTACTGAAAATTTCGGCAGAGTCTCCTTTGTAAATACTGGCTCCCAAACGGGATACAACATGAATAGTATACGAAATCAATAAAAAGGCATCCCCAAGCGGGAGCTAGCTCTTCGTCAATCGACGGTCACAACCACACAAGCAATACAATATACAACGCCAACGGCGAGGATCAAAACTCAAAAGGAAACTCAAAACCACCAAAAATATAACGAGCGACTCTAAGGTCCAAAGAATAAACAACACTGGTCTCTATCTCAATAAATACATGTTTGGTTGATGGAATTCTAGATACAACAGAATAATGATATACAAGATAAATAATGGGGGTACGATACAAGTAAACCCACCTACTAGCAAATCACCCGAATGGAACTATGCCGCAAAGCCGTAAGGAAACCTGTACGGCAAACCTGCAAGAAACTGGGGCACAACGGGGGTGAGTTGCCAACTCGTGAATATAAAAATATTTACGCACAGAAATCGCATAAATAACGCAATCCTAGGTCAATGATCATAATAATCCTCAAATATATATAACATGCAGCCTATAACAATGGCTAGGGTAAATATCTAACCCGAGTGTAAACTCATGTGCCCGTGTCAGTGCCTCAAGTAGCAATATATCCTACGAATGAGGTATGAATGCATGAAACAGAATACATGTAAATGAAGAAACTGTTTTCATAAATTAGTGAGATTTCCTTCGTATTTTTAAACTGAGGTATCATAAATGAAATCAGCATCAACAGTGTCTAGCATCGACACAAAACATAAATCTCACTGTCTCGAAATATCAATGTCTCAATCTCAATATCTAGGGCGCCGTCAGTCCAGACCGGCCCCTACCATAAATCTCAAGACCACGACGGTATCCTCCGGATATCCGACGCGTCGGGTAAAATCACCGGTAGGTAGTACTCCCTTGCCAGGCTCAACGTCATCACCACATTCCTCTTGCCCCGGGGTACCGCACCGGGTCCACCATGTACCCGAAACGGTTCATCCGTCTCCTCGAATCGGGTTTCCAAATCCATCAGCAAACTCATGGTGGACGACTCATACATCATGGGAAAACCGCACTTTTTATTTTAAAAGAGAGAATATGTTTATTTGTGTTTTTGCGGTTTTCCTCCAAATCCAGAAAATCTCATAGAAATCCAAATCCAAACCTCAATAGCATGCAAAATAGTGAATATATGCATGAGAATCCATGAATGCGGCATAACAATGAATAACAGTATGCATGAAGTAGCAGGTAATAACTACAATGTCTAAACTATTCGCTAATAGGCTATGTCAAGCAATAATATATTTTCTAAGGTGTACGTGACATGGCAATTACCGATGAAGATGTGTGTGAGCCGGCAAGTAAGTGTACGTGGTACATACGCATCATCGATAATGGTGCTGGTGTCCTATCAGCATGATATTAAAATGGAGTATGAAACATAATATAAGAATGCGATGCAAAGCGAACCACAAAAAAAGTGGGAGCTGAAACTAGACGTAACCAAAACTAATCTGCATTAATCTAATATAAGTCCTACGAATGGTGCCTTTTGAAATAACACGAATCATGGGGTTTTGAAAATAGGGCTACGGTGTTTTTATGAAAAGATACGTCGTTTTTGAAATGTCCGTAGATTCCCTTGAGCTGTCATTAAAAATGCCCACGATTCGTTAGTTTTTGAAATAGGTAAGAAGTCTAATCTACTCTAACCACTACACTAAACTATACGGCCGAACTAACAAGCTGAACTACAGGTAAGGAAACCGCCTAACATCTGAGTCGATATATAAATATATATAAGTCGGTGATCCCGCCTCAATAGTATCGCGTACGATACAGTATATCATCTGACATCCTCGAGTCATGAGCGCGGATCTATCATCAATATAGGCTCGTACGGTAAATCGTCGTACGGCATCCCAAAAGCTGGGTACGGTTCAATATCACACTATCTCATCACATTTCAGATATCACTTATCATATCATAAAATCTGGGGTACTGATCTAAGTCTAGTACAACTGATATCATCTTCAAAGTATGAATGCGGGGGTAAACACACATCCCGAACCCGCAAGAATCACATTTCGTATCCCAAATACGAATCATATCAAATCACCGATCTCGCGGCACAAAGCCCACATCATCGACTCAACTCCAAAGTCATCCCATATCATCAAACACCGTGCAAGTATAAGAAACATACAAGTGTATGCGTATGGGTGCAAATCTATCCTATGGTTCGCAACTAGGAACTACGCTAGTTATTTCTACCCCTAACTAACCATAACACACTAACTATCACACATAAAAATATACTACATAGTACTAATTACGGACTGCGGGGGTGCTATACGCCATCCACCCGACTTCTCCCCGTAGATATAAATCTACTCACCTGAACCTCGCTCGCCGGTGCCGACGTCGCCACGCGCTTGCTTGTCGTCTCGAAGTCCACCTGGGGTACCTACATATCATAATGCACCGTATCGCATAAAAACCCAATTCGAAATCGAAACGTCATAAGAAAACCAAATCGGCACGCGTATCACGCATAGGTCCAAACCTATCGCCCACGCATGCAGGAATAGTCAAACCAACCCTCGATGTCGATGTACGAACGTCAAACCATCGAGAAAATTTAATCACACTCATTTGCACATTCACGAACACAAATTTTAATATAAACTAGGTTAAAACTCACAAAAACCCCAAATTCACTTTAAAAGCCGTTTTTCCGAAAAACTAGCAAGCAAAATTACCCGTTTTAGTACAAAACTCGATATTTAAATGAATGTAGCGGCCAATATATTTATTAAATATCTTAAATAAGTCGTATAAACAATTTCCGGAATTTAATCTTATTAATTTCCAAAAATCCTAATATCCTAGTTTACCAAAAATACCCTTTTTAACAATTTCAAAGCAAAATACACAAACTACAATCTAGCTTAGAATTGCATGATCCAAGGCATTAAACCACACTTAATAAAGTTAATGAAGCCAAGAAAAACCTAATCACACTTTTAATCCCAATTATATAACAAATTTCAAAAGCCTAGTTAGCAAATTAGCATAATTAACACAATTTCCTTAAACTAACAATTAACAACTAACTACTAATCTTGTTCTACAATTTTAGTGGCCACAATATTCACCAAATAACTTAATTAGGTCACAAAAATATTAAGTAGATTTTTATTTCATCTAATTACATCTATCCTAAAACCTAGTTTCCAAAATATTTTCATTTGGACAATTACATGTTACAATTGGCAATTGGTAACAACTTTAAGTTGCATAACTTAAGATGCTAAAAAAAACAACCATCACACAACCATGAACACATGATCACAACCTAACTTGATCTCAAACTCTTTCCATTACAAACTAAATTCCAATTAGAGTTGCATTCAAACTTAATTGACTTTAATCAAAGGAACTATACAATAATTAGATTTGGCTTGGGATTTATACCTCACCAAAAAACAAGAGACCAAGCTTGAAATCTAGCCTCCCAAAATGGCCTCCAAGCTCCTAGATCCATGCAAGAATAGCTATTGAAAAATGGGTAGGAGTTAGATTTGAGTTTTGGTTTAAATTTGGATGGAAATTGATGGATTTTGAAGACTTTTGATGAGGAGAAGAGAGGAGAAGAATGAAGAGGGGCTGCTGTTGGTTTTCTGGCCGAAAATGAGAGGGGTGAGGGGGTGTGGGTGTGGGAGTGAGAGTGGGTAGAGAGGTCCAAGTCAAAGGGAGTCCAAGTCAACCCAACCAATACTTATATCTATATACCCTTTCTTCTCATTTCTTTTCATCTTATCATAGAAATTCAAGTGGGGAAAATGCGTGGGGCTGCTGAATTCAGCCAAGGGGGAGGGAAAATGGGGGTTTGTGAGTGTGGGTACGGGTGTGGGGTGATGAAAAATGATAAATACAATACCCCAAACATCCATTTACGCCAAAAAAAGCCATTTTTTCTTCAATAATTTCTATACCGTTTTGGCAAATGATTTCGTTCCAAAAACCACATGACAAATTTTTATTTAATGTTTTATGATGCACAAAATTTGTTTCAACTCATTCCAATTTGTAATTTTCCCTAATTAAATGTATTAGTGACGGCTTAAAATATTAATAAAATAATATTTTTTTCAGAAAATTTGAAATTTCACCAGCGGCTCAATAAACACCAAATAATAGCAATTACATAGCTAGAATATGTATATTTAATTTTTATAATAAGATATTTGTATTTTGACTTTTTACAGAAAACCCCTTTATTTTACCGATTTTTTTTTTTTCGAAATTCCACCGAAACGATTTTCAAAACGTTACAATCTTCCCCCCTTAAAGAAATTCGGTCCCCGAATTTAAATTCAAACTCCCCCAAATACTAAAACATCTAAGAAAACCCATCAAGTCGTCGGGGCTCCGAAATTATGAATACATAAAACAAGTCGTAGCGCAGCGCATGCGCTTGAAAAATGAATATATAACTCAAATCAAAACTCCTCCAAGCATCCCGCGATCATCGGAGTCGTGGAGAAGACATCAATGCCAAATCCAAATCAAAACCAATATGATATAACTCAAAACTATAAATGCAAATATCGAATCTATATCTGTAAGCATCTGAAGGAAATGCATGCCAAATCTCTTTAAGTCGCTGTGCAACGCGTATAACACTGCACAGTGGCGGACGTCTACCATAAGAAAATAACTATATACATATATACTTTTGTTTGAATTGTACGTTCCGCCGTTTTGGAAACAATTTAGAAGGGTCTTCTTGTTTTAAACATTTCGTGTCATATCAGACAAGTAGGTAAATACTGAGGCTATAGCTCGCTTTTGGAAATCCCTTCAATAACTATCAATGCATGCAAAATGTATTCAGGTACTGTCCTCTGACTAGCCCTGCTCAGTACGGAAATACATAGCAATATCATAAAAACGTACTGCTCTATACGAAATCAATCCCCAAAATATGCACATGAATGCTACGTGCGTCTGGTGCGCACGGAAATCAAAATCCATGAATATGCTATACATGCGCACAGAAACAACATCTAAGTGCATCGGGTGTGCACGAAACATCTGTCGTAGGCAACGTGTGTGCCTGACAGCAAAATCAGGTGCATCTGACATGCACGAAAAATCTCGATTTAGTGCATCTGGTGTGCACCCAAAATCGCATCTCAAGACATGCGCTCAACATGCGCGAAAATCCAAATCAGGTGCATCCATCGCGCACGAAATCATGAAATCCAATATCAAGCGCCGAACGTGCGCAAAATCAATCAGGTGCACAAGGTGCACAAAACAAATATCGAGTATCATAATCGAAATCGAAGTCCAGTGCATCTAAGTGCACATAAGGCGTATCACTGCACTGCAAGCATATATAAACTATACCGAGTGCAGGAACGAAATCGTGTGCATGCATACCCACAAAACCAACTCAACTATTTAAAACCGTAACATCACAAACATGTGAAACTAAAGCACGAAAACGATATCAAGTGCAACACTGTGCAAAGGTCGTAAATCCTCAGTCATCAAAATCAAATCATACGAATAAATCACCCAAAACATCGTAATCAATAATGGCGGAATAGTACCGCTCAAGTGCATCCTCTAAGAATCTTGGCCAACTGTCACGGTCACTAGTGGGATGTCTCGTCGATGATCATGAACTCTGTCCTGCTGGTGTGCGTAACCATGACCACTCCTGGGTCAAGGTCTTCACTGTGAATTACCAATCTTTCGGTCCATCGGCTCATCGGCCCTGTCAGGTGTGCTAACGGGGACGATTCCGTTCTGGCACTTCTCTGGTCATCTCTTGGTCAATCATCGCGACCACTCGTAAGACAGCATATCACTGGCGTCGGCCTCTGGCTCTCTGAATGTACGTGACACATCTGATCCTGAGTGCAAGTATCATTGCAGCAGTGTCCTGGAAGGAATCCTGCTCACGGTCTCTTCCATGTCTCGTCTCTGCCAACTGTCCGGAAGTCATTGTCCTTTCTTATATCTGCATCTTGCTCTGGAACGACTGCATACTCATCGCGACTCCTTCTGGAAGGTAAGTCCAAGTACCATGCCTCGGCATGCGCATCGCCTCTCTGATGTCGGCGGAGTGGAACATCATCTCATCTAGATCCGGTGCGAACCTTTTACTCCAATTTCCTCTAATGTCGTCTGCTTTCGACTCGTCTCGTCGCGGCTGCATGGACTGAGCTCCAACGACTATCCTCGAATCTGGAGTCTCCCAAGAATTGCATCTCACCACCCAGCATCCGAATTAAGTCGAACCATCCAATCGATTGTCAAAACCTCATAATCCCCCAAGGGCTCAACATCTTGGGTACAGTTTAATAGTATCGAGTACATACCACAGCATCGGTGGTCCAGCCGTAGAAGGGCAAACCCAAGCCTCACTAATGGCGCCGTAGAACTGCCGCAAACCCGAAGGTTCAAAGGCTTTCACACGGTCATTAAGTCGAGTTAGGGTTTCATTCTTCTAGAGGGACCATAGAATTGCCTGCATGTCTTTCCGACTACTTTAAACTTGGAATAACAGGTTTCCGACATTCGATCGTCTCTGTCGACCCTCACGTCTCTGCGTGAAGTCGTCTCTAGCTGGAATCAATCTATCTGATGACCTCGCATCGGGGTAAGCGAACGATCCACATGTCCTAGTTATTCATCCTAAATGACTAGCGACCTCCTATCATCTCTTAGTACAACTTATACTGCAATAGCTCCAACATCTGGGGCGATATCTCGTCGTTCGCAGCAATAACTGGCTCACTCGTCTGCATGCTGAACCGTGCCTCAATCATCAGGAGTAAGCAACACACCAACGGTCATCAAAATCTGGCTGACATCTATCATTGGCTCAATTCTCTAGTGTCGATCAGCACCTCCGAGTAACCTCATAAAGGCGATCCGCCAAACACTCGTGGCGCGGAAACACGGTAAAAAGATACATCTCTGCAATCGTGTGTCGCCGGAATTTCGCCCTGGTCAGTCCTCGTTCGTGACGAGCTTGTGCTGACCGCAACTCTAGCCGTAGCTCTCCTTGCCCGTAACCGTAGCAGCAAAACCAAACTGGTACCGATGAAGCTAGATCAGGAAGGAATATAATACTGAACAAGAAAATGTACATCCTAAGGCTTCTTAAGTGGAGTGGCGTGTCGTAAATATGCCGCGGAACATACCAACGGTACGTCACTCTACTTTAGTCACCTATTCCATCAACCAAGGGTCATCCTACGCTCCGAAGGTAAAACCTAACACTCTGATACCAACTTTGTCACGTCCCGAAAGTACGGAACATGACCGGCACTTAAACTACGAAACGTCTCCAGGCGTACGTAATCTAAGTAAACCGAAAACCCAGAAATCCAAACCAAGAAAAGAATTAGAGTGAAGGAAAACCAATTTAAAACAAGTAGTTTTAATAGCATAAGCCGAATTATGCGGTTTTTAAGAACATCAAAATTTACTGAAAATTTCGGCAGAGTCTCCTTTGTAAATACTGGCTCCCAAACGGGATACAACATGAATAGTATACGAAATCAATAAAAAGGCATCCCCAAGCGGGAGCTAGCTCTTCGTCAATCGACGGTCACAACCACACAAGCAATACAATATACAACGCCAACGGCGAGGATCAAAACTCAAAAGGAAACTCAAAACCACCAAAAATATAACGAGCGACTCTAAGGTCCAAAGAATAAACAACACTGGTCTCTATCTCAATAAATACATGTTTGGTTGATGGAATTCTAGATACAACAGAATAATGATATACAAGATAAATAATGGGGGTATGATACAAGTAAACCCACCTACTAGCAAATCACCCGAATGGACTATGCCGCAAAGCCGTAAGGAAACCTGTACGGCAAACCTGCAAGAAACTGGGGCACAACGGGGGTGAGTTGCCAACTCGTGAATAGAAAAATATTTACGCACAGAAATCGCATAAATAACGCAATCCTAGGTCAATGATCATAATAATCCTCAAATATATATAACATGCAGCCTATAACAATGGCTAGGGTAAATATCTAACCCGAGTGTAAACTCATGTGCCCGTGTCAGTGCCTCAAGTAGCAATATATCCTACGAATGAGGTATGAATGCATGAAACAGAATACATGTAAATGAAGAAACTGTTTTCATAAATTAGTGAGATTTCCTTCGTATTTTTAAACTGAGGTATCATAAATGAAATCAGCATCAACAGTGTCTAGCATCGACACAAAACATAAATCTCACTGTCTCGAAATATCAATGTCTCAATCTCAATATCTAGGGCGCCGTCAGTCCAGACCGGCCCCTACCATAAATCTCAAGACCACGACGGTATCCTCCGGATATCCGACGCGTCGGGTAAAATCACCGGTAGGTAGTACTCCCCTGCCAGGCTCAACGTCATCACCACATTCCTCTTGCCCCGGGGTACCGCATCGGGTCCACCATGTACCCGAAACGGTTCATCCGTCTCCTCGAATCGGGTTTCCAAATCCATCAGCAAACTCATGGTGGACGACTCATACATCATGGGAAAACCGCACTTTTTATTTTAAAAGAGAGAATATGTTTATTTGTGTTTTTGCGGTTTTCCTCCAAATCCAGAAAATCTCATAGAAATCCAAATCCAAACCTCAATAGCATGCAAAATAGTGAATATATGCATGAGAATCCATGAATGCGGCATAACAATGAATAACAGTATGCATGAAGTAGCAGGTAATAACTACAATGTCTAAACTATTCGCTAATAGGCTATGTCAAGCAATAATATATTTTCTAAGGTGTACGTGACATGGCAATTACCGATGAAGATGTGTGTGAGCCGGCAAGTAAGTGTACGTGGTACATACGCATCATCGATAATGGTGCTGGTGTCCTATCAGCATGATATTAAAATGGAGTATGAAACATAATATAAGAATGCGATGCAAAGCGAACCACAAAAAAAGTGGGAGCTGAAACTAGACGTAACCAAAACTAATCTGCATTAATCTAATATAAGTCCTACGAATGGTGCCTTTTGAAATAACACGAATCATGGGGTTTTGAAAATAGGGCTACGGTGTTTTTATGAAAAGATACGTCGTTTTTGAAATGTCCGTAGATTCCCTTGAGCTGTCATTAAAAATGCCCACGATTCGTTAGTTTTTGAAATAGGTAAGAAGTCTAATCTACTCTAACCACTACACTAAACTATACGGCCGAACTAACAAGCTGAACTACAGGTAAGGAAACCGTCTAACATCTGAGTCGATATATAAATATATATAAGTCGGTGATCCCGCCTCAATAGTATCGCGTACGATACAGTATATCATCTGACATCCTCGAGTCATGAGCGCGGATCTATCATCAATATAGGCTCGTACGGTAAATCGTCGTACGGCATCCCAAAAGCTGGGTACGGTTCAATATCACACTATCTCATCACATTTCAGATATCACTTATCATATCATAAAATCTGGGGTACTGATCTAAGTCTAGTACAACTGATATCATCTTCAAAGTATGAATGCGGGGGTAAACACACATCCCGAACCCGCAAGAATCACATTTCGTATCCCAAATACGAATCATATCAAATCACCGATCTCGCGGCACAAAGCCCACATCATCGACTCAACTCCAAAGTCATCCCATATCATCAAACACCGTGCAAGTATAAGAAACATACAAGTGTATGCGTATGGGTGCAAATCTATCCTATGGTTCGCAACTAGGAACTACGCTAGTTATTTCTACCCCTAACTAACCATAACACACTAACTATCACACATAAAAATATACTACATAGTACTAATTACGGGCTGCGGGGGTGCTATACGCCATCCACCCGACTTCTCCCCGTAGATATAAATCTACTCACCTGAACCTCGCTCGCCGGTGCCGACGTCGCCACGCGCTTGCTTGTCGTCTCGAAGTCCACCTGGGGTACCTACATATCATAATGCACCGTATCGCATAAAAACCCAATTCGAAATCGAAACGTCATAAGAAAACCAAATCGGCACGCGTATCACGCATAGGTCCAAACCTATCGCCCACGCATGCAGGAATAGTCAAACCAACCCTCGATGTCGATGTACGAACGTCAAACCATCGAGAAAATTTAATCACACTCATTTGCACATTCACGAACACAAATTTTAATATAAACTAGGTTAAAACTCACAAAAACCCCAAATTCACTTTAAAAGCCGTTTTTCCGAAAAACTAGCAAGCAAAATTACCCGTTTTAGTACAAAACTCGATATTTAAATGAATGTAGCGGCCAATATATTTATTAAATATCTTAAATAAGTCGTATAAACAATTTCCGGAATTTAATCTTATTAATTTCCAAAAATCCTAATATCCTAGTTTACCAAAAATACCCTTTTTAACAATTTCAAAGCAAAATACACAAACTACAATCTAGCTTAGAATTGCATGATCCAAGGCATTAAACCACACTTAATAAAGTTAATGAAGCCAAAAAAAACCTAATCACACTTTTAATCCCAATTATATAACAAATTTCAAAAGCCTAGTTAGCAAATTAGCATAATTAACACAATTTCCTTAAACTAACAATTAACAACTAACTACTAATCTTGTTCTACAATTTTAGTGGCCACAATATTCACCAAATAACTTAATTAGGTCACAAAAATATTAAGTAGATTTTTATTTCATCTAATTACATCTATCCTAAAACCTAGTTTCCAAAATATTTTCATTTGGACAATTACATGTTACAATTGGCAATTGGTAACAACTTTAAGTTGCATAACTTAAGATGCTAAAAAAAACAACCATCACACAACCATGAACACATGATCACAACCTAACTTGATCTCAAACTCTTTCCATTACAAACTAAATTCCAATTAGAGTTGCATTCAAACTTAATTGACTTTAATCAAAGGAACTATACAATAATTAGATTTGGCTTGGGATTTATACCTCACCAAAAAACAAGAGACCAAGCTTGAAATCTAGCCTCCCAAAATGGCCTCCAAGCTCCTAGATCCATGCAAGAATAGCTATTGAAAAATGGGTAGGAGTTAGATTTGAGTTTTGGTTTAAATTTGGATGGAAATTGATGGATTTTGAAGACTTTTGATGAGGAGAAGAGAGGAGAAGAATGAAGAGGGGCTGCTGTTGGTTTTCTGGCCGAAAATGAGAGGGGTGAGGGGGTGTGGGTGTGGGAGTGAGAGTGGGTAGAGAGGTCCAAGTCAAAGGGAGTCCAAGTCAACCCAACCAATACTTATATCTATATACCCTTTCTTCTCATTTCTTTTCATCTTATCATAGAAATTCAAGTGG
The DNA here is from genome assembly GCA_030015575.1 of Agapanthus africanus. Lineage (NCBI taxonomy): Eukaryota > Viridiplantae > Streptophyta > Magnoliopsida > Asparagales > Amaryllidaceae > Agapanthus > Agapanthus africanus. The sequence continues at coordinate 437,759,141 of JASDDO010000004.1, forward strand.
GGAAAATGCGTGGGGCTGCTGAATTCAGCCAAGGGGGAGGGAAAATGGGGGTTTGTGAGTGTGGGTACGGGTGTGGGGTGATGAAAAATGATAAATACAATACCCCAAACATCCATTTACGCCAAAAAAGCCATTTTTTCTTCAATAATTTCTATACCGTTTTGGCAAATGATTTCGTTCCAAAAACCACATGACAAATTTTTATTTAATGTTTTATGATGCACAAAATTTGTTTCAACTCATTCCAATTTGTAATTTTCCCTAATTAAATGTATTAGTGACGGCTTAAAATATTAATAAAATAATATTTTTTTCAGAAAATTTGAAATTTCACCAGCGGCTCAATAAACACCAAATAATAGCAATTACATAGCTAGAATATGTATATTTAATTTTTATAATAAGGTATTTGTATTTTGACTTTTTACAGAAAACCCCTTTATTTTACCGATTTTTTTTTTTTCGAAATTCCACCGAAACGATTTTCAAAACGTTACATTACAGCTCAACCCAGCTCTCTCCTTCTCTATGCAGTGGGCCCCACTCTCACTCTCTCTTTCTCTCTCTCCCCCTCTCTCTCCCCGCGCTCAGTCTCTCTCTCTCTCCTCACAAACAAACAAATCTCTTTCTCCTCACTATTCATCTCTCTCTCTCCTCTCGATCTCGCTTTCCCTCTCCTTTCTCAAATTCTCTCTCTCTCTCCTCTCGCTTTATTTCACTCTCTCTCTCCCTATATATATATCATAACTTCCTCTTCCTCTCTCCTCATTTCCTTTTCTAACAAGAGACCCTGCGAACCCTAGCTGCTGCCTCGCCCCTCACCTACCTCGTCGTCGTCGCCTTCGCTGTCTCGTCGCCGCCTCTTCACCCTCATCATTACCTCCACCTCCTCTCTCTTTCCCCGAGCCCTGCACACCCTGAAACCCAAACCCGAGCACCCCGTGCACACCGCTACACCGCCGGCATAGATCGCCGCCGTCGATCTCGTCGTTGCCTCCTCGTCCCCAGATCACAGTTCACCACAGTAAGCCATTCCCTTCCTTCTCTCTCCCCTTCTTTCTTCTTTCTTTCTTTTCTTTCCTTTCTTTCTTTCTTTAAATTATGGTTCTCTGTCTTCTGTAGATCGCCTCGCCGAAGCTCCGTCGACCTCGTCGACACCCTCACGACTCCTCTCTGCAACCCAGCGAGCTTTCTCTTCTTCTCAATCTCTTCTTTCTCTTTCCTTTCTTCTCTTCTTTCTTTCTGTTCTTTGCTTTTCTTTTCTGTAAATTCTTGGTTTCTGTAGTTCGCCGGAGCCGTGATGACAGTGACGATCCAGACGATCCAGCGAACGTACCTGACTTGTGTGATCACCTTTGTACGTTGTTTGGAACCGTTCCGTATACCGTGCACGCATTGCGACTTTTCACCGATGTGAGACGTTCCGTATACATCCGTTTCTTGATCCGTCTAGGCAAGTTAAACTTGCTACATGCTATATAATTCATTATATATTTATTTAATTAAATATTATACCTGTAGTTTAAATCTAGTACCCCATGTTCAGTTTTATAACATGTCGATGTTCCGTTTGCATCAGTTTATATCATTTTAAATCTAGATCATGAAAACTAATCTTGTTACATACTAGATTACATTGTACTGCATCCATATCAATATTTTTATCGCATATTGCTTAGTTGTACATCCCACGTTACCATTTTATAGTTTTATAACTTTCAGATATCCGTTTGCATCCATCTCATTTAGAATATATATAACTGCATCCATAGATCATAGTAATACATAATAATGTGATATTAACATTCCATATTTAATAAAATGCATCCTAATTAGTATTAGAACTATAATTGTAACCCTAATCGATAACTGTGTATCCATATCTTTGAATTTATATCTATTTGCATACCATATCACACTATTCCATTTTATTGTTATATTGGTATCCCATACTTGTTTTTGTGTACCCATGCTTATTACAGTTTGATTATGAGTACCCACGTGATACTTGTGCACCCCCTGACATGACTTGATATGCCACTACGTGACACGACTTGATATTGTGCACTACTTGACATGATTGGATCCTTATACACTACCTGACATGACCTGATGTACCACAACTTGACATGTTACCTAATCTTGTTACTAATGCCGACAATCTTGACTTGTTGTCCCTACGGACATTTCCTGTTGTCTTTACAGACAAACCTGTACTTGCTTAATCCTGTGTTAGCATTAGCTCCAGATTTATCAATACCTGACTTGAACACATAACTTGGGGGTATGGGGAAATCAATGATGAAACCTGACTTGTAACTCGACAGTTCGATACTTTTACTGATCAGTCTTACGGTCTAGGCCAGCCTCGGAATGATGCTGCTGACATCATTCATCTTTACATACTATCTTTTACTGCCTAGCGGCACGTCTCGGATTCAGCCCGAGAATCTTGACCGTGGTCCCGGGCACGCACGGGATACTATTGAGTTACATCGATGATTCATCAAATTGGTTTCAAGACTTGAGAGTAGTTAACCCAGTAGATCAGTTTAGATTACGCACTGCACATCATCCGTGCCTTACCCTGCACTGTCCTTATTTATTTTACTGTTATACCTTTATTACTGTTCATACTCATACCTACATGACTTGCTACTCCTTGATGTATTATTGCTTGATATTATGACTCACTGACGTCTGGGTTTTGCATGGCCCAGATTCTTTACCTTTGCTGCAGGCCGAGCAGGAGCATTTCAGTGAACAGGGCGAGTAATGAGGACCTGTTAGTATTTTAGTTTAGCTTTCTTTCAGCATTTTCATTCCTGATGTGAGCCCGCATTATGGGACGTACATTCCAGTTTATTCTTGTATTGGATCTTTTGCTTCCGCATTATTTTATTCTTGACTCGTTATTCTGGCTCATGGACATATATTAGATAGTTATTATTATTGTTCTTGATATCTCTACAGCCGTAATGTGACCGTGGAAGGATATTTCCTATCCACAAGTAGCATGGTTGGCTCTGTCATGTTCCTATCTTAGCGCACTCTGGGAAGCGGGGCATGACAGGGTTTGTTTGGTATCAGAGCCATAGGATCTAGGTTAATCAGGTTTGATTCTTTTGTAGTTGGGTATTGGATCCAGTACACGAATCAGAATACTCGTGATTAAGAACATGTCCTGCCACTTTACCATCTTGCCATTTTTGAATCCTAACTTCCTCCTGCTTCCACCTTGACGATATGCAAACCTCTTTGCATCTCAACTTGAAACTTGGTTTCCTATTGTTTATCTCTAGAACTTAGGCGACTTGGGTGGAGTTATGTGATTGTAGCTATGTACCGCGGCATGGTTACAATGCGGTACTCTAATTGAGTAACTTGGAGTTCTAGCCTTGATTTATATCCTTGATATATATTTTGAATCTGTTATCATACTAATCCTTTCGGTGTTTTGATTTCAGGAACACGGCAGGCAAGAATCTGAAAACGTACCAGAGGCGTGTTGATGAAGCCGATTTGCTTGGAGTAATCCGTGGGATGCTGGAGAACCAGAAGCGGCAGACCGAGCTGAACCAGCAGCAAGCTGAAGCTTTTCAGGATGGTTTGCGGACCGTCCAGCAGTCCGTAAACAATGTTGTGGCCAGACCAGTTGATCGTGTGGGTACCGTGGCGGATTTTAGGAGACTTGGTCCGTCCGTCTTTACTGGCCTGGAAGAGCCGTTACCAGCGGAGCAGTGGCTGGTTGATACGGAGAGTTTGCTCATTGCGGCATAGATTCCAGAAGACAAGAGAGTGGATGTGGTACGCATCCAGTTGGTGGACTATGCCCATGAATGGTGGCTTGTGGAAGAGACCCGCTTGCCCAAGCCGATCAGTTGGGCGGATTTTTCGAAGAGTTTCTTAGAGAAGTTCTTCCCGCAGACTGCACGGGAGGAAATGGAAGAAAAGTTTATCAGTTTGAAGCAGAACGGCGCACCTGTGGATGTACATGCAGCTGAGTGGACGCGGCTCAATAGATTCGCTGGACCTTTGGTTGGCAAAGATGCAGATAGGGCAAGGAGGTTCATGCGCAGTTTGGATGTGGACATCCAGAGGCAAATTATATTCCTGGGTTTGACCACTTTCTCACAAATACTTACGGCGGCCTGAGAGCAGCAGTGCCTATCTATGAAGACTGGGAGTACGCGGTAGCAAGCAGCTACAGTGCGGAAGCTGGCATTTGTACCGAACCGAGCGCATGTACGCAGAGGTATTCCGGTGAACCGACGTGGCGTAACACCTATGAAGAAGCCCGTTGTCGTTGATCAAAGAAGGAGCATGATTTGTGATTACTGCCATTTGCCCGGACATGTGCAAAGAGATTGCCGAAGGATGCGGGGACTCTGTTTGGTTTGTGGATCGGCGGATCATACTATCAACGCTTGTCCGTCAAAGCTTCGCACGAAGGATGATGTTCAGAGGCCACCGCAGAAACCGTTTCAGGGACAGAAGCAGTTAACTCAGGGACCCAATCAAGCTCGAGCATTTACCCTGACGGCTAAGGAAGCTAAGGCTTCAGGAGAAGTTGTTTCAGGTATTCTACTTGTTCATGGTTTTCCCGCATTAGCGTTATTCGATTCTGGTGCATCCCATTGTTTCATGTCATCTAAGTTTATTGCTACACACACGATTGCTTGCACGACCCTGTCTAATTGCTGGGACATACACACTGGGAATGGGAAGATCATATCTAGTAGAGAATGTAAGGATTGTCCTGTTGTTGTTTGCGGACGGGAGTTATTTACAGATTTCTTGGTGATTGATACAGGCAGCTATGAAGTCGTCTTGGGAATGGATTTTCTCGGCACATTCCACGCTCACATTGATTGTAAGGCAAAGAAAGTGATTTTCCAGATTCCCGGACACCCGGAGTTTATCTTTGCTGGAGGAAGCATTTCTGTCGGGCCAGTCGAGTTTAGGGCTAGGCCGACAAACAATGTTCTTTCGTCGATGGAAGTTGATAAGGAAGAAGCGCCGGCTATAGTTTGAGATTTCATGGATGTGTTCGAGGACATATCAGGTTTACCGCTGAAACGAGACGTGGAGTTCGCGATTGATCTTGTTCCTGGTGCAGCGCCAGTCTCAAAGGCGTACTATCCAATGGCACCAGTGGAGTTGGAAGAAGTCAAGAAGCAGGTTGTTGAATTACTTGAGAAGGGTTGGATTCGCAGCAGTAACTCACCTTGGGGAGCTCCAGTTCTTCTAGTCAAGAAGAAAAATGGCACAAGAAGGATGCGTATCGATTATCGAGAATTAAACTGGGTGACTACTAAGAACAAGTACCCGATCCCTCGCTTTGGCGAATTATTCGAGCAGCTTAGTGGCGCAAGGGTATTCTCGAAGTTGGATTTGCGATCCGGATATCATCAGGTCCGAGTTAAATCAGAAGATATTTGCAAGACTGCGTTCCGGACTCGATATGGACATTACGAGTATTTAGTGATGCCCTTCGGAGTAACGAATGCACCGGCGATATTTATGGACTTGATGAACCGAATCTTTTCACCATTCTTGGATCAATTTATAGTGGTGTTCATTGATGATTTTCTGGTCTACTCAAAGAGTATTGAAGAGCATGCAGAACACTTGAAAATCGCACTGCAAACATTGAGGCAAGAAAGATTGTATGCAAAGATGAGCAAGTGCGAGTTTTGGCTTGAAGAAGTGATGTTTTTGGGGCATGTCGTATCCGGAGATGGAATCGCCGTTGATCCCGAAAAGATTGTAGCAGTTCGAGATTGGCCGATTCCGAAGAACGTTGCAGAGATCAGAAGCTTTCTTGGACTTGCAGGATACTACAGAAGGTTCATGGAGAATTTTGCTCGTTTGGCTGAGCCTCTGACTAAGCTTACGCGCAAGGAAGTACCATTTGTGTGGACGGATAAGTGTGCGTCAGCTTTTGAGGCATTAAAGCAGAGACTGATAACCGCTCCTATTTTGACCGTACCAGACAATTCCGGAGGGTTGGTAATTCACAGCGACGCATCTGGGAAAGGATTGGGTTGTATTTTGATGCAGTATGTGAAGGCTATAGCTTACGCATCGAGACAGTTGAAAACCCATGAGAAGAATTACCCAACTCATGACTTGGAGCTAGCAGCTGTGATTTTCGCTTTGAAGATTTGAAGACACTACTTATTGGGCGAAAGAGTCAAAGTTTTCACTGATCACAAAAGCCTGAAGTATGTGTTCACACAGAAGGAGCTTAATATGAGGCAGCGTAGATGGTTGGAGTTGATGGCTGACTACGATCTTGATCTTAAGTACCATCCGGGAAAAGTTAATGTTGTGTCGGATGCGCTTAGTCGGTTGCCAGCAATTCAGATGTTGACTGCACAAAAGGAACTTATTGAAGACTTTTGGAGATTCGATTTGGAGGTTGTACTACCGCATTCTTCGGGACAGTTGATGCAGCTATAAGTACAGTCGTCGTTGATCGAGAATATTAAAGCAGCGCAGTCGCATGACCCAAGATTGCAGAAGTTTCGAGAACAGGTTGAAGCTGGACTTCGAATGGACTTGTTGATTCATGAAGATGGATCGTTGCGATATGGTAGCCGTTTGTGTGTGCCTAAGGGAGATATTCGTGAAGAACTTATGAAATAGACACACAGTTCCGCATATTCCGTACATCCAGGAGGCACGAAGATGTACCGTGATCTACAACGGCATTTCTGGTGGGAATGCATGAAACGGGAGATTGCCCACTTTGTAGCGAAGTGTTTGGTGTGTCAGCAAGTTAAGGCTGAACATCAGAGGGTTGCTGCTTTATTGCAACCACTTCCGATTTCTCAATGGAAGTGGGAACATATAACCATGGATTTCGTGACGGCTTTACCGTGGAGTCCAAAGGGCAACAATGCTGTTTGGGTGATTGTTGATCGATTGACCAAGGTAGCTCATTTCATCCTATTTCGAGTTGGTCAATCAACGGAAGCTTTAGCAGAACGGTACATGCAGGAGATTGTGAGATTGCATGGAGTACCGGTGAGTATCGTTTCCGACCGTGACACTCGTTTCTTATCACACTTTTGGAGGAGCTTATAGGAAAGTTTGGGGACTCGATTGAAGTTTAGCACAGCTTATCATCCTCAGACAGATGGCTAGTTGGAGAGAACGATCCAAACTCTTGAAGACATGCTGAGAGCTTGCATGTTAGATTTCAAGGGTTCATGGGAGGATCATCTACACTGGGTGGAGTTTTCTTACAACAACAGTTTTCAGGCGACTATTCAGATGGATCCATTTGAAGCATTATATGGTCGCAAGTGTCGTTCACCTGTTTGTTGGGACGATGTTGGAGAACAAAGATTGTTGGGACCGGATTTGATCGTGCAAACAGTGGAGAAAGTTAACACTATCCGGAAACATATGAAGGTAGTGCAAGATCGGCAGAAATGTTGGGCCGATACATTGAGAAGACCTCTAGAGTTCGCTATTGGTGATTTGGTATTCTTGAAGATATCACCGACTAGAGGGGTGATTCGCTTTGGGAGTCGAGGAAAACTTAGTTCTCGATTCGTTGGACCTTTTGAGATTTTGGAACGTGTTGGAGAAGTGGCGTATCGATTGGTTTTACCGCAATCTTTGGCAAATGTTCATGACGTGTTTCATGTATCTCAATTACGTAAATATGTTCGAGATGAAACACACGTGCTAGATCATTCGGAGCTGATTGTACGAGAAGATTTAACCTTTGAGGAACGATCGACGTCGATCGTGGATCGAAGGGAAAAGGTTCTTAAGAACAAGGTTATCCCTCTCGTACTTGTTTCTTGGGGAAATCGCTCACATGGAGAATCAACCTGGGAACGAGAAAATGAAATCCGGCAGAACTTTCCACATCTATTCTTGTAGTTTCTTATTTGTTTATCCTTTCTTGTTCTTGGAATTTTGAGGACGAAATTCTTTTTGTAATTGTGTATAATATAACAACCTAGTTCATTTATACCAATTCCAGTTCCCGTATTTACTTATCTGTGGTATTTTCTTAATTTATCGTGTTTTGGGTGCGAATGGTATTTTTACATTTTATTTTGCATTCGACCCGACCCGCTTACTTGAACCTGTTTGATTCATATTTATGAATTACCTTGACTTGTTACATAGACTGTGCATTTCATGTTAGTGCATACTGGCATTTTATCTGGCATTATATCTTTTACCATATAACATTTTAAGTCACGGAAAATATTTTAAAATTACATAACTTGGCCTGCATGATACCCCTAACCCCGTGATAGCATCCGCGCATCCTGTTCTCGTCCCGTTCAGTGAAACAGACGTATTTGGATGGCTACGCGCACGTACGTGCATCCGTTCTTGGGGGTATGCATTTTCGTTACCTGAGCATTCATTTTGAATTTTGAAAGTCGCATATATTTTTTCATGTTTTAAATCTGAATTATTAGATCCAACCCGGGCGCGTTTTGGAATATTTTTGTATCCCGCCAAAATTCAAATTAATTAATTTATTTAATCGACAGCTTAAATTTCTAACTAAATATAATATCAAACTAAAATCCTAACTCATTCTAACAAACTAAAATCTTTTTAAAATTTTAAATCTAAAAATCCTAATTCCTAACTGTTACAGCTCAACCCAGCTCTCTCCTTCTCTGTGCAGTGGGCCCCACTCTCACTCTCTCTTTCTTTTCTCTTTCTCTTTCTCTCTCTCCCTCTCTCTCTCCCCGTGCTCAGTCTCTCTCTCTCTCTCCTCACAAACAAACAAATCTCTTTCTCCTCACTATTCATCTCTCTCTCTCCTCTAGATCTCGCTTTCTCTCTCCTCTCTCAGATTCTCTTTCTCTCTCCTCTCGCTTTATTTCTCTCTCTCTCTCTCTCTATATATATATATCATAACTTTCTCTTCCTCTCTCCTCATTTCCTTTTCTAACACGAGACCCTGCGAACCCTAGCTGCTGCCTCGCCCCTCGCCTACCTCGTCGCCGTCGCCGTCGCTGTCACGTCGCCGCCTCCTCACCCTCATCATTACCTCCACTTCCTCTCTCTTTCCCCGAGCCCTGCACACCCTGAAACCTAAACCTGAGCACCCCCTGCACACCGCTACACCGCCGGCATAGATCGCCGCCGTCGATCTCGTCGTCGCCTCCTCGTCCCCATATCACAGTTCACCACAGTAAGCCATTCCTTTCCTTCTCTCTCCCCTCCTTTCTTCTTTCTTTCTTTTCTTTCCTTCCTTTCTTTCTTTAAATTATGGTTCTCTGTCATCTATAGATCGCCTCGCCGGAGCTCCGTCGACCTCGTCGACACCCTCACGACTCCTCTCTGCAACCCAGTGAGCTTTCTCTTCTTCTCAATCTCTTCTTCCTCTTTCCTTTCTTCTCTTCTTTCTTTTTGTTCTTTGCTTTTCTTTTCTGTAAATTCTTGGTTTCTGTAGTTCGCCGGAGCCGTGACGACGCCGACGATCCAGACGATCCAGCGAACGTACCTGACTTGTGTGATCACTTTTGTGCATTGTTTGGAACCGTTCCGTGTACCGTGCGCGCGTTGCGAATTTTCATCGACGTGAGACGTTCCGTATACATCCGTTTCTTGATCCGTCTAGGCAAGTTAAACTTGCTACATGCTATATAATTCATTATATATTTATTTAATTAAATATTATACCTGTAGTTTAAATCTAGTACCCCATGTTCTGTTTTATAACATGTCGATGTTCCGTTTGCATCAGTTTATATCATTTTAAATCTAGATCATGAAAACTAATCTTGTTACATACTAGATTACATTGCACTGCATCCATATCAATATTTTTATCGCATATTGCTTAGTTGTACATCCCACATTACCATTTTATAGTTTTATAACTTTCGGATACCCGTTTGCATCCATCTCATTTAGAATATATATAACTGCATCCATAAATCATAGTAATACATAATAATGTGATATTAACATTCCATGTTTAATAAAGTGCATCCTAATTAGTATTGGAACTATAATTGTAACCCTAATCGATAACTGTGCATCCATATCTTTGAATTTATATCTATTTCCATACCATATCACACTATTCCATTTTATTGTTATATTGGTATCCCATACTTATTTTTGTGTACCCATGCTTATTACAGTTTGATTATGAGCACCCACGTGATACTTGTGCACCCCCTGACATGACTTGATATACCACTACGTGACACGACTTGAAATTGTGCACTACTTGACATGATTGGATCCTTATACACCACCTGACATGACCTGATGTACCACAGCTTGACATGTTACCTGATCTTGTTATTAATGCCGACAATCTTGACCTGTTGTCCCTACGGACATTTCCTGTTGTCTTTACAGACAAACTTGTACCTGCTTGATCCTGTGTTGGCATTAGCTCCAGATTTATCAATACCTGACTTGAACACATAACTTGGGGGTATGGGGAAATCAATGATGAAACCTGACTTGTAACTCGACAGTTCGATACCTTTACTGATCAGTCTTACGGTCTAGGCCAGCCTCGGAATGATGCTGCTGACATCATTCATCTATACATACTATCTTTTACTGCCTAGCGGCACGTCTCGGATTCAGCCCGAGAATCTTGACCGTGGTCCCAGGCACGCATGGGATACTATTGAGTTACATCGATGATTCATCAAATTGGTTTCAAGACTTGAGAGTAGTTAACCCAGTAGATCAGTTTAGCTTACTCACTGCACATCACCTGTTCCTTACCCTGCATTGTCCTTATTTATTTTACTGTTATACCTTTATTACTGTTCATACTCATACCTGCATGACTTGCTACTTGATCAGTCGAAAATACTGCATTTTTAATACGGCAATTTCCCTATCTTTTGCACTCATCTAGAAGTGTTCGGCATTCATATAGCACATATTAGCAAATCAGTCGTTAAATATCAGATTGCATGTGTTAGACTTTAAAACCGGCATTTCTAGGGAAATTGACTGTACTTTATGGCATCGCATCATCCCTATATTGCGCAACACTTGTCTTGAGAAATTGTGCAGGAAATTGCAGGAGCAAAACCAAAAGAGCTGATCAAAAATACGCCAACTCAATGATTTCAGATCTGGTAGCAATTTAAAAGGAAATATAAAAATCAACATATCAAAGAAAGGCCCAATTGTTAGACCAAGACTACTGCAGAGAGCCCAAGCCCTGAAGCCTCCAAAGCGCCGCGGAACCGCGGCGGTAGCCGGCTTGAGCCGCGGTTCCGCGGCGGTTTGGACACATCAGCACATATTTTTCAATGCACAATTCATCTCTAGAGGCCCACATTCATTTCACATGCTTCAAATTCCAGAATTATCTCGAAGCTTCTACCAGATCAGCAAAGAAGATCATTAAGCTAATCCTAATTAAGCTCCTAACTAATCACATCTAGAATCTTCTCCTCAACAAACTTTTGGAGGAAAATTCAAATCTCCTCTAACTAACTTTTGGAGGGAAATTCAAATTCTAATCCTAGATCTAGGGTTTAGGGAAGTCTATAAATAGAAGCCTAGACCTAGGGTTAAGGTAATCAATCTTAGTTAATCTTTAGTAGTTCATTCCCTCTTACATCATCTTCTTCCACAAGTCTAGTGACAAGACTTATGCGAAACCCTAACCCTAATTCCACTCCAAATTCAAGATCCCGAGTACCAAATCAAATGAGAAGCCTTCAACCTTTTATGAGCCGAGCCGATCTTCAATCGGGCAAGTGATCCAAGCTGATCCGCGACTCACGGAGACGAACGAAGCCAAATCGACGATCGAGTTCTTCCTCTTGTAGTTCTAGAGCGATTGTAATGAAATTGCTGAGATAAATAAAAGGTGAAATTCTTTAATCTTGCTTTCTTTAAATTCTTGCATCATGATTCGATCTCAATTTGTAATTGTGGTTCTTGTTGTGATATTTGAGTAAAACTCCGCTCGTAAAGGAGTCGAGACGATCAATAGATTGATGATGTAACAATTCTTAATACGATTCTTGAGTCCTACGAGCTTTGTAAACCCTAGCAAGTTCAAGAATCGATGACCTAGTTTCGTTGCGATACTTTCTTGATTGTGATCGCTCGAAATTAGGGATCTACGATCGTTTCTTGAATTTACTAGAGGCTAGAATGTGAATGATATCGACGAAAGAACAAGGGATAAGATGAAACCTTAGTTTCATAAGAAATCCCTAATCCTCGATCGATCATCATCGATCTAGTATCAATTCATCGAAAGATAAGAATACGTAATTGTAAGATTACATCACATCTATAGATCCGATCGATTCCTACGAGCCTCATTTCGATTCTTGATATTTGGTCTGGAAAAATCAACAAACTCTCAATTCTTGATTCTATCTTTTTCTTGTTATTAGATCTAGATTTTCTAATTCTTGAACTTCAAATACAAATCTTGAATTGTTTTGTTTTCTTTCCTTTAAAGTTTCAACTCATCTAAATCGAAACACGAACGATTACACTTTCCCTGTGGACGATCCGCATTTACTAACGCGCTACAATCGACACCGTTATTGATTGCGGTCAAATATTTTTGATTGTGATTTCTATTCTATTTTCTCAAACATACACAATCGGAATTCGTAACAATCAAATGGCGCCGCTGCCGGGGATCATTTGATAAACACAACAAAAATCACCAATCAAATGGCGCCGTTGCCGGGGACCATTTGAGTTACTTACACAATCGGAAATCAATTCAAGCAAATGGCGTCGTTGCCGGGGAATGTGCGCTAATTGTTCGTATTTTGAAATTTGAGTTGAAAAGTTTATTCCGTCTCTATTTTTAGATCAAAATTCGCGCAAACACTAATACGAGTTGTTGTGATTTCTTGCAAGGAATTCTGGAATCATTGGAGCTGGAGAAAAAAATTTCTGAAAATTCCAGAGAGTTGAGAGAGCCAACATAAGCTCTCTGTGAAAATTTGAAGCAGTGATCTGTTCAACTTGCGGCGATTCCGCGGCATAAGCCCCCTATTGCGGCGGTTCCGCGGCTTCCCTAGCTCTTCACTGCACCAATTTTGCTCTGTGAGTTTCTACCTTTCTTATCTTCTACTAAATCTGCTCCAAGTAACAATTTGCTGCAGGCTTCTTTGTAAATAATCGCAGCGCCGTGCAAAAAGCAAAAATTAAATTGTGCGTGCTTTGATTTGTGGTTGTTTGCATAATTAATACGGACATTAAGGGGCAAAGGCCAAATCCAGATTAGGTGGGGAGTTCATTACCCTTCCTAAGCCCCAAAAATCACAAACTTGCATCCGCATTTACCCTCATTAACTAAAAAATATCTAGAGATGACTCTAAGGACCGTCGCGCTCACTTAGGACAGAAGAAGGCCGTGGGTAATTCATTGCTTATCCGCGTTTCTTTTTGTGGTGTCTAAGGCAAGTGTGTCGAAGGCTAGTGGTTACTTAATTAGGCCCACTACTTACGTAGTGGAGAACCTCCCACTTACCTGGCCACAGGAGAAACAAAGAGGCAGTGGAGGATTCTATCCCGCGACTTATCTTTTGGCAGTTAGGAGCGGTCTAGAGCCGGACCTAGGTGACCACTAGATTCTAGGGTTTTGCTTGTTGCATTTGTTGTGATCGCATCATCTTTTCAAAATCCGTATCATTTTTCAAAACAAACACCGCATTCACTTCATTTCCCCTAATTATAAATCACGCTGCCACTTGTACTAACCCTTTTTAGTGCAAGATAGGCTGGACACGGGATTCTAGTGCCCGACTTGTCTGCGTCCCCTCGATCGACTCCGAAGTCGGTATTTCTCCATTTACCTTTCTTTTACCCACCACCACACCCACACCGATGGATCCGTCTCCATCGAACCTCTTTACCGCTGCTCTGCCGCCGTCCGTTGGTGCGCAGAATCCTCCCCGCATCTCTCTCCAAGAGAGGTGCTACCCTTTGCGAGGTCCTCTCTCGACCTGCTTATCCATTCCACCAGCCAACGGGGATAACTTTGAGATTAAACCCCAGTACATCAACCTTCTACCCAAATTCCACGGTCTCAAGACTGAAGACGCATACGTTTTTATTACCAAATTTGAAAACGTATTCACAATGATGGGTACATCACAACTTTCTGTGGATGCCATGCGTCTACGACTTCTTCCATTTACCTTATGCGATATAACCGAGAAGTGGCTGTATAACACCACCGCACACTCCATCACGAATTGGGAAGAATTCGTTGCGGCATTCCTTAAGAAATTCTACCATATGCAAAAGACAGCTCGAATCCGTAGCGAACTATATCAATTCTCCCAGCTTCCAGCTGAACCATTCTCAAAATACTTTGACCGATTCAAGGATCTTTTGGTTCAATGCCCACATCACGGCATCCCGAGATGGGATCTTTGCCGAATCATATATGAGGGCAGTAACCCTACCACTAAACAAAACCTTGAAAACATGTGTCCAGGCACCTTTATGACCAAGGATGATGGGGAAGCATGGAAATTTTTAGAAGAGTTCGCTGAAAAGTCACTACAGTGGGAGACTGGAACCCAGCCATCGAGTAGGGGTGGCGTACACCAAATAGACGTGTCCATAGGTGTTCGAGCTGAGATGGCAGCAATGCAAAAGAAGCTCGATGCTATGGAACACAAATTCTTAGCAGCCTCCCTAAACCCAATGTCGCTCCCCAAAACTGTTTGTGGTCGCTGTTCTGATCCTTCTCACTTGACGGAAGAATGTCCATTAAACTCTCAGTTTCGAGGTCTCGAGCATACCAATGCCGCATTTCAAAGACCTGGAAACGACCCTTTTTCTTCCACATATAATCAGGGTTGGAGGAATCACCCGAATTTTGCTTGGAACCAATCCCAAAACACGGTTCCAAACCCTAATCAATTCCAACTGGCTCTTCCTCCACAACAGCAACCACTTCATCACACCCAGCACCCCTACCAGTCACAAAATTTCCAAAACCAGGTCAACACTCCTGCACCTTCTAATCCTATGCAGTCGACCTGTTCTGACGAGTTCTCTCAAGTTGCTCAAACCATGAAATCACTCTTGTCAAATTTCATGGAAGTATCGGCCGAGGTTAGGTCTTCCGTCGGTGAGATAAAGAAAAACTCAGCGTCCCAAGCTGAGAGTATCAAAACGAAGGAAGCTGAGATTGCACGACTTAAGTCCGAAATGAGTGCAAGAGAAAAAGGGAAACTTCCAGCTCAACCTTTACCTAATCCTAGCTATTCACATCATGTGGATGCTATCATGTTGAGATCTGGAAGAGTGCTTGACAATCATGTTGGGGAAGAGTTTGATGATACTGATAAATCAATCAATAACACCCCGGCTGAGACATTTCCTCACACACACACTTCTAATTCTGACCCCAGTTCTTCTACTCCACCACCTTCTTGCGGGCCTATTCTTCGTTTCCCAAAAGGCTCGCCACCTCAGCCCAGCTCTTCTACTTCTCCACAGACGATCCCCACTCCTCTTTTGGGATCATGTCTACCCCCACTTTCTTCTCCTATGATGGACCCAGCGCTTATTGCTAAAGCACCTTATCCTAATCGGTTAAGGGCAAACACACCAAGTCCACATATGGAGAAGATTATGAACATTTTTAAGCAAGTTAACATCAACATCCCTCTCCTAGATGCCATCCAACAAGTTCCGTCCTATGCGAAAACTCTTAAGAACTTGTGCACTAGGAAGAGGAAGACTTAAGTGCTCAAGAAGATATTCATGGCAAAAACAGTAGACACGGCTTTTCCCCAACAATTACCGAGAAAATGTAAGGTCCTGGATATCCTACTATTTCCATTTCTATCGGGGAAAAACACATTAATCGTGCTCTACTAGACCTTGGCGCTAGTGTTAACTTGCTTCCTTTCTCAGTCTATGAGCAACTAGGTATCGGAGAGTTGAAGCCAACCCATTGCACTCTCTAGATGGCTGACCGATCAATCACCAAACCTAGGGGTGAACTGGAGGATGTGTTAATAAAAATCGGGGAATTTATATTCCCTGTGGATTTTATTGTAATTGATACACAGCCTGTAGCGAACCCACGGAATCAAATTCCGGTGATTTTAGGTCGCCCCTTTTTGGCCACTTCCAACGCTATCATCAACTGTCGTAATGGTTCTATGACCCTATCTTTCGGGAATAGGTCAATAGAGCTGAACATTTACAAGTTGGGAAGTGTACCCTCCGAACCTACTGCCCAGGTCTGTTCTGTCGACTTAATGGATGTCGACAGCAGCGAATTTGATGATCCTCCTGATACTTATCTTGACTCTTTTCATACGTTATTGTTTGACTCAACTATGTATCATATACATACGGACTCTTCCACCGAAATGTCCGGGTCAACAATTAACACCGATTATGAACTGTTCTTAGAGTCTGAAGATCACCCCGCACTTTGTGATGACATTATTCATCGGGGTATTGATGGAACTTTTGAGGAAATCTTCGCTGAAGAACTCGCATTTTTGAATGACACGGGTGTTGAGATGAATCATGTCGAAATTGAACCTCCACCCCTTCTTTTGAATTGTAAAAAGAATGCGAGTAATCCATCACATTCACTGCATCGTCTCTCCAAAACGAGACGCACACACATTCTATTCCACCACTTAGCTTTTCCCCACTTCTTCTTCCACCAACCAGAGCACTGCATTGACAAAATTTTTGAATGGTTGGTGTTAACATTCGGTCTTTGCAAAGCTTGGCATCGACCACTGATTTTTGACCCCCTCATATGATTTTCGAAGCTTAACATTGCATAACTCAAGTTTCGGGAGGGGGGGGCATTTTTCTGGCTCTTGAAAAGAAAATCTTTACAACATTTTGGGCCAAGAATAAGTTTGGGAGAGGATCTTCACTTAAATATTTTGCCCCCACTAATAAATTCCTCCCAAGTTTACAGGTTTTTCGAGATTTAGCAGATGGCAACAGTGAGGACACTGTTGAAAACAAGTTTGGGGGAGGTTTGTGCTTATTTTCACATCATTTGCATCATACTTTGCATAAGCACAAAACATTTTTTGAAAACCTATAAAATTTAAAAATTTTCAAAAAAAAATAAAAATATTTTGTACATAAATAAGATAATAAAAGATTAGATAGTGAAAAATTACATCCATGAGATTAGAAAAATTTAAGAAAACCAAGAAAATTAGAAGTTTTCTTATACGAACTAGTAATAAGTAGTTATGAGCCGTTGTCCCAAGGGTTAGAAAGATGAAGGAAGTTACTAATCTGAGGATAAAACTAAGTCTGAAAAATAGTTTCTATTCTGGAAGCCAAACATTTTGAACGTTGCTCCCCTGCTATTCGCACTTACACACGTCTTGAAGCCCGGGATAGTAGAGGATACCTTGAAATGCTTTTGTCTTAAAGCCGATATATGAAGGAAATAAAAAGAAAATAGTGAATAAAAAAAATATATATAAAGTGGTGAGAAAAAATAGACACTGGTTTTGTTATCACCGAGGGCAATAAAAATGTATAGCGAGGGTGCCTCTTCACCTAGTGCCTAAGTCCAACTGGTCTGGGAGTCACTGCTATGCCTGAAGTGGTGCAAGACGAGGAAAATACACCAAATAAGCAAAGCACATGAGTAATCGGTCGGTTAGTACCTCAAGAAGTATTAACGGTCGCATGAAAGTGTGTGAGCAATCTCATCTAAATGTTCATTAATCAAAAAGTACTGAGGCTGATGGGCAAGAGTATGATAGCTTGAATTGAATTCTCCGGGTGTAGGGATGTCCTTTACACGCACGCATGGTGATATGATCGATGTTTGGAAGAAAGATAGGAATGAAGAATAAGACGATGTTTTATTGAGGGAGGATGTGATTTCTGACATTTTTTCATGACCATTAAGATAGGGCTCATGACAACCGAAAAGCAAGCTTAGTTGGAAACCCTAATTTTCAAGGCTTTTCTTTTACGATTCTTTTCTTTAAATGTAATATTCATGATCTTCCTTTTATTATTGGATTTTGTGGGTGCAATCCGCTGAAAACTGTCAGGAGACAACACTCCTCCTACTAGGGACACCTAGAGGTTTAAAGGCTTGTTGCACGTGCTCAGTGCAATCGTGTTGCCTACGAAAGTGTGCTAGTTAGTTTTTCTCTTTCTTTATTTTCTCCTTCTCTTTTTAATAAAACAGTTCGCTCGAGACGATCGAAATTAAGTTTGGGGGAATTTGATCAGTCGAAAATACTGCATTTTTAACACGGCAATTTCCTTATCTTTTGCACTCATCTAAAAGTGTTCGGCATTCATATAGCACATATTAGCAAATCAGTCGTTAAATATCAGATTGCATGTGTTAGACTTTAAAACCGGCATTTCTAGGGAAATTGACTGTACTTTATGGCATCGCATCATCCCTATATTGCGCAACACTTGTCTTGAGAAATTGTGCAGGAAATTGCAGGAGCAAAACCAAAAGAGCTGATCAAAAATACGCCAACTCAATGATTTCAGATCTGGTAGCAATTTAAAAGGAAATATAAAAATCAACATATCAAAGAAAGGCCCAATTGTTAGACCAAGACCACTGCAGAGAGCCCAAGCCCTGAAGCCTCCAAAGCGCCGCGGAACCGCGGCGGTAGCCGGCTTGAGCCGCGGTTCCGCGGCGGTTTGGACACATCAGCACATATTTTTCAGTGCACAATTCATCTCTAGAGGCCCACATTCATTTCACATGCTTCAAATTCCAGAATTATCTCGAAGCTTCTACCAGATCAGCAAAGAAGATCATTAAGCTAATCCTAATTAAGCTCCTAACTAATCACATCTAGAATCTTCTCCTCAACAAACTTTTGGAGGGAAATTCAAATCTCCTCAAACTAACTTTTGGAGGGAAATTCAAATTCTAATCCTAGATCTAGGGTTTAGGGAAGTCTATAAATAGAAGCCTAGACCTAGGGTTAAGGTAATCAATCTTAGTTAATCTTTAGTAGTTCATTCCCTCTTACATCATCTTCTTCCACAAGTCTAGTGACAAGACTTGTGCGAAACCCTAACCCTAATTCCACTCCAAATTCAAGATGCTGAGTACCAAATCAAGTGAGAAGCCTTCAACCATTTATGAGCCGAGCCGATCTTCAATCGGGCAAGCGATCCAAGCCGATCCGCGACTCACGGAGACGAGCGAAGCCAAATCGACGATCGAGTTCTTCCTCTTGTAGTTCTTGAGCGATTGTAATGAAATTGTTGATATAAATAAAAGGTGAAATTCTTTAATCTTGCTTTCTTTAAATTCTTGCATCATGATTCGATCTGAATTTGTAATTGTGGTTCTTGTTGTGATATTTGAGTAAAACTCCGCTCGCAAAGGAGTCGAGACGATCAATAGATTGATGATGTAACAATTCTTAATACGATTCTTGAGTCCTACGAGCTTTGTAAACCCTAGCAAGTTCAAGAATCGATGACCAAGTTTCGTTTCCATGCTTTCTTGATTGTGATCGCTCGAAATTAGGGATCTACGATCATTTCTTGAATTTACTAGAGGCTAGAATGTGAATGATATCGACGAAAAAACAAGGGATAAGATGAAACCTTAGTTTCATAAGAAATCCCTAATTCTCGATCGATCATCATCGATCTAGTATCAATTCATCGAAAGATAAGAATACGTAATTTTAAGATTACATCACATCTATAGATCCGATGGATTCCTACGAGCCTCATTTCGATTCTTGATATTTGGTCTGGAAAAATCAACAAACTCTCAATTCTTGATTCTATCTTTTTCTTGTTATTAGATCTAGATTTTCTAATTCTTGAACTTCAAATACAAATCTTGAATTGTTTTGTTTTTTTTCCTTTAAAGTTTCAACTCATCTAAATCGAAACATGAACGATTACACTTTCCCTGTGGACGATCCGCATTTACTAACGCGCTATAATCGACACCGTTATTGATTGCGGTCAAATATTTTTGGTTGTGATTTCTATTCTATTTTCTCAAACATACACAATCGGAATTCGTAACAATCAAATGGCGCCGCTGCCGGGGATCATTTGATAAACACAACAAAAATCACCAATCAAATGGCGCCGTTGCCGGGGACCATTTGAGTTACTTACACAATCGAAAATCAATTCAATCAAATGGCGTCGTTGACGGGGAATGTGTGCTAATTGTTCGTATTTTGAAATTTGAGTTGAAAAGTTTATTCCGCCTCTATTTTTAGATCAAAATTCGTGCAAACACTAATACGAGTTGTTGTGATTTCTTGCGAGGAATTCTGGAATCATTGGAGCTGGAGAAAAAAATTTCTGAAAATTCCAGAGAGTTGAGAGAGCCAACATAAGCTCTCTGTGAAAATTTGAAGCAGTGATCTGTTCAACTTGCGGCGATTCCGCGCCATAAGCCCCCTATTGCGGCGGTTCCGCGGCTTCCCTAGCTCTTCACTGCACCAATTTTGCTCTGTAAGTTTCTACCTTTCTTATCTTCTCCTAAATCTGCTCCAAGTAACAATTTGCTGCAGGCTTCTTTGTAAATAATCGCAGCGCCGTGCAAAAAGCAAAAATTAAATTGTGCGTGTTTTGATTTGTGGTTGTTTGCATATTTAATACGGACATTAAGGGGCAAAGGCCAAATCCAGATTAGGTGGGGAGTTCATTACCCTTCCTAAGCCCCAAAAATCACAAACTTGCATCCGCATTTACCCTCATTAACTAAAAAATATCTAGAGATAACTCTAAGGACCGTCGCGCTCACTTAGGACAGAAGAAGGCCGTGGGTAATTCATTGCTTATCCGCGTTTCTTTTTGTGGTGTCTAAGGCAAGTGTGTCGAAGGCTGGTGGTTACTTAATTAGGCCCACTACTTACGTAGTGGAGAACCTCCCACTTACCTGGCACTTACCTGGCCACAGGAGAAACAAAAAGGCAGTGGAGGATTCTATCCTGCGATTTATCTTTTGGCAGTTAGGAGCGGTCTAGAGCCGGACCTAGGTGACCACTAGATTCTAGGGTTTTGCTTGTTGCATTTGTTGTGATCGCATCATCTTTTCAAAATCCGTATCATTTTTCAAAACAAACACCGCATTCACTTCATTTCCCCTAATTATAAATCACGCTGCCACTTGTACTAAACCTTTTTAGTGCAAGATAGGCTGGACACGGGATTCTAGTGCCCGACTTGTCTGCGTCCCCTCGATCGACTCCGAAGTCGGTATTTCTCCATTTACCTTTCTTTTACCCACCACCACACCCACACCGATGGATCCGTCTCCATCGAACCTCTTTACCGCTGCTCTGCCGCCGTCCGTTGGTGCGCAGAATCCTCCCCGCATCTCTCTCCAAGAGAGGTGCTACCCTTTGCGAGGTCCTCTCTCGACCTGCTTATTCATTCCACCAGCCAACGGGGATAACTTTGAGATTAAACCCCAGTACATCAACCTTCTACCCAAATTCCACGGTCTCAAGACTGAAGACGCATACGTTTTTATTACCAAATTTGAAAACGTATTCACAATGATGGGTACATCACAACTTTCTGTGGATGCCATGCGTCTACGACTTCTTCCATTTACCTTGTGCGATATAACCGAGAAGTGGCTGTATAACACCACCGCACACTCCATCATGAATTGGGAAGAATTCGTTGCGGCATTCCTTAAGAAATTCTACTATATGCAAAAGACAGCTCGAATCCGTAGCGAACTATATCAATTCTCCCAGCTTCCAGCTGAACCATTCTCAAAATACTTTGACCGATTCAAGGATCTTTTGGTTCAATGCCCACATCACGGCATCCCGAGATGGGATCTTTGCCGAATCATATATGAGGGCAGTAACCCTACCACTAAACAAAACCTTGAAAACATGTGTCCAGGCACCTTTATGACCAAGGATGATGGGGAAGCATGGAAATTTTTAGAAGAGTTCGCTGAAAAGTCACTACAGTGGGAGACTGGAAACCAGCCATCGAGTAGGGGTGGCGTACACCAAATAGAAGTGTACATAGGTGTTCGAGCTGAGATGGCAGCAATGCAAAAGAAGCTCGATGCTATGGAACACAAATTCTTAGCAGCCTTCCTAAACACAATGTCGCCCCCCAAAACTGTTTGTGGGTGCTGTTCTGATCCTTCTCACTTGACGGAAGAATGCCATTAAACTCTCAGTTTCGAGGTCTCGAGCATACCAATGCCGCATTTCAAAGACCTGGAAACGACCCTTTTTCTTCCACATATAATCAGGGTTGAAGGAATCACCCGAATTTTGCTTGGAACCAATCCCAAAACACGGTTCCAAACCCTAATAAATTCCAACTGGCTCTTCCTCCACAACATCAACCACTTCATCTTACCCAGCACCCCTACCAGTCACAAAATTTCCAAAACCAGGTCAACACTCCTGCACCTTCTAATCCTATGCAGTCGACCTGTTCTGACGAGTTCTCTCAAGTTGCTCAAACCATGAAATCACTCTTGTCAAATTTCATGGAAGTATCGGCCGAGGTTAGGTCTTCCGTCGGTGAGATAAAGAAAAACTCAGCGTCCCAAGCTGAGAGTATCAAAACGAAGGAAGCTGAGATTGCACGACTTAAGACCGAAATGAGTGCAAGAGAAAAAGGGAAACTTCCAGCTCAACCTTTACCTAATCCTAGCTATTCACATCATGTGGATGCAATCACGTTGAGATCTGGAAGAGTGCTTGACAATCATGTTGGGGAAGAGTTTGATGATACTGATAAATCAATCAATAACACCCCGGCTGAGACATTTCCTCACACACACACTTCTAATTCTGACCCCAGTTCTTCTACCCCACCACCTTCTTGCGAGCCTATTCTTCATTTCCCAAAAGGCTCGCCACCTCAGCCCAGCTCTTCTAGTTCTCCACAGACGATCCCCACTCCTCTTTTGGGATCATGTCTACCCCCACTTCCTTCTCCTATGATGGACCCAGCGCTTATTGCTAAAGCACCTTATCCTAATCGGTTAAGGGCAAACACACCAAGTCCATATATGGAGAAGATTATGAACATTTTTAAGCAAGTTAATATCAACATCCCTCTCCTAGATGCCATCCAACAAGTTCCGTCCTATGCGAAAACTCTTAAGAACTTGTGCACTAGGAAGAGGAAGACTTAAGTGCTCAAGAAGATATTCATGGCAAAAACAGTAGACACGGCTTTTCCCCAACAATTACCGAGAAAACGTAAGGTCCTGGATATCCTACTATTTCCATTTCTATCGGGGAAAAACACATTAATCGTGCTCTACTAGACCTTGGCGCTAGTGTTAACTTGCTTCCTTTCTCAGTCTATGAGCAACTATGTATCGGAGAGTTGAAGCCAACCCATTGCACTCTCTAGATGGCTGACCGATCAATCACCAAACCTAGGGGTGAACTGGAGGATGTGTTAATAAAAATCGGGGAATTTATATTCCCTGTGGACTTTATTGTAATTGATACACAACCTGTAGCGAACCCACGGAATCAAATTCCGGTGATTTTAGGTCGCCCCTTTTTGGCGACTTCCAACGCTATCATCAACTGTCGTAATGGTTCTATGACCCTATCTTTCGGGAATAGGTCAATAGAGCTGAACATTTTCAAGTTGGGAAGTGTACCCTCCGAACCTACTGCCCAGGTCTGTTCTGTCGACTTAATGGATGTCGACAGCAGAGAATTTGATGATTCTCCTGATACTTATCTTGACTCTTTTCATACGTTATTGTTTGACTCAACTATGTATCATATACATACGGACTCTTCCACCGAAATGTCCGGGTCAACAATTAACACCGATTATGAACTGTTCTTAGAGTCTGAAGATCACCCCGTACTTTGTGATGACATTATTCATCGGGGTATTGATGGAACTTTTGAGGAAATCTTCGCTGAAGAACTCGCATTTTTGAATGACACGGGTGTTGAGATGAATCATGTCGAAATTGAACCTCCACCCCTTCTTCTGAATTGTAAAAAGAATGCGAGTAATCCATCACATTCACTGCATTGTCTCTCCAAAACAAGACGCACACACATTCTATTCCACCACTTAGCTTTTCCCCACTTCTTCTTACACCAACCAGAGCACTGCATTGACAAAATTTTTGAATGGTTGGTGTTAACATTCGGTCTTTGCAAAGCTTGGTATCGACCACTGATTTTTGACCCCCTCGTATGATTTTCAAAGATTAACATTGCATAACTCAAGTTTCGGGGGGGGGGGCATTTTACTGGCTCTTGAAAAGAAAATCTTTACAACATTTTGAGCCAAGAATAAGTTTGGGAGAGGATCTTCACTTAAATATTTTGCCCCCACTAATAAATTCCTCCCAAGCTTACAGGTTTTTCGAGATTTAGCAGATGGCAACAGTGAGGACACTGTTGAAAACAAGTTTGGGGGAGGTTTGTGCTTATTTTCGCATCATTTGCATCATACTTTGCATAAGCACAAAACATTTTTTGAAAACCTATAAAAATTTAAAAATTTTCAAAAAAAAATAAAAATATTTTGTACATAAATAAGATAATAAAAGATTAGATAGTGAAAAATTACATCCATGAGATTAGAAAAATTTAAGAAAACCAAGATAATTAGAAGTTTTCTTATACGAACTAGTAATAAGTAGTTATGAGCCGTTGTCCCAAGGGTTAGTAAGATGAAGGAAGTCACTAATCTGAGGATAAAACTAAGTCTGAAAAATAGTTTCTATTCTGGAAGCCAAACATTTTGAACGTTGCTACCCTGCTATTCGCACTTACACACGTCTTGAAGCCCGGGATAGTAGAGGATACATTGAAATGCTTTTGTCTTAAAGCCGATGTATGAAGGAAATAAAAAGAAAATAGTGAATAAAAAATATATATATAAAGTGGTGAGAAAAAATAGACACTGGTTTTGTTATCACCGAGGGCAATAAAAATGTATAGCGAGGGTGCCTCTTCACCTAGTGCCTAAGTCCAACTGGTCTGGGAGTCACTGCTATGCCTGAGGTGGTGCAAGACGAGGAAAATACACCAAATAAGCAAAGCACATGAGTAATCGGTCGGTTAGTATCTCAAGAAGTATTAACGGTCGCATGAAAGTGTGTGAGCAATCTCATCTAAATATTCATTAATCAAAAAGTACTGAGGCTGATGGGCAAGAGTATGATAGCTTGAATTGAATTCTCCGGGTGTAGGGATGTCCTTTACACACACGCATGGTGATATGATCGATGTTTGGAAGAAAGATAGGAATGAAGAATAAGACGATGTTTTATTGAGGGAGGACGTGATTTCTGACATTTTTTCATGACCATTAAGATAGGGCTCATGACAACCGAAAAGCAAGCTTAGTTGGAAACCCTAATTTTCAAGGCTTTTCTTTTACGATTCTTTTCTTTAAATGTAATATTCATGATCTTCCTTTTATTATTGGATTTTGTGGGTGCAATCCGCTGAAAACTGTCAGGAGACAACACTCCTCCTACTAGGGACACCTAGAGGTTTAAAGGCTTGTTGCACGTGCTCAGTGCAATCGTGTTGCCTACGAAAGTGTGCTAGTTAGTTTTTCTCTTTTTTTATTTTCTCCTTCTCTTTTTAATAAAACAGTTCGCTCGAGACGATCGAAATTAAGTTTGGGGGAATTTGATCAGTCGAAAATACTGCATTTTTAACACGGCAATTTCCTTATCTTTTGCACTCATCTAGAAGTGTTCGGCATTCATATAGCACATATTAGCAAATCAGTCGTTAAATATCAGATTGCATGTGTTAGACTTTAAAACCGGCATTTCTAGGGAAATTGACTGTACTTTATGGCATCGCATCATCCCTATATTGCGCAACACTTGTCTTGAGAAATTATGCAGGAAATTGCAGGAGCAAAGCCAAAAGAGCTGATCAAAAATACGCCAACTCAATGATTTCAGATCTGGTAGCAATTCAAAAGGAAATATAAAAATCAACATATCAAAGAAAGGCCCAATTGTTAGACCAAGACCACTGCAGAGAGCCCAAGCCCTGAAGCCTCCAAAGCGCCACGGAACCGCGGCTGTAGCCGGCTTGAGCCGCGGTTCCGCGGCGGTTTGGACACATCAGCACATATTTTTTAGTGCACAAGTCATCTCTAGAGGCCCACATTCATTTCACATGCTTCAAATTCCAGAATTATCTCGAAGCTTCTACCAGATCAGCAAAGAAGATCATTAAGCTAATCCTAATTAAGCTCCTAACTAATCACATCTAGAAGCTTCTTCTCAACAAACTTTTGGAGGGAAATTCAAATCTCCTCTAACTAACTTTTGGAGGGAAATTCAAATTCTAATCCTAGATCTAGGGTTTAGGGAAGTCTATAAATAGAAGCCTAGACCTAGGGTTAAGGTAATCAATCTTAGTTAATCTTTAGTAGTTCATTCCCTCTTACATCATCTTCTTCCACAAGTCTAGTGACAAGACTTGTGCGAAACCATAACCCTAATTCCACTCCAAATTCAAGATCCTGAGTACCAAATCAAGTGAGAAGCCTTCAACCTTTTATGAGCCGAGCCGATCTTCAATCGGGCAAGCGATCCAAACCGATCCGCGACTCACGGAGACGAGCGAAGCCAAATCGACGATCGAGTTTTTCCTCTTGTAGTTCTTGAGCGATTGTAATGAAATTGTTGATATAAATAAAAGGTGAAATTCTTTAATCTTGCTTTCTTTAAATTCTTGCATCATGATTCGATCTGAATTTGTAATTGTGGTTCTTGTTGTGATTTTTGAGTAAAACTCCGCTCGTAAAGGAGTCGAGACGATCAATAGATTGATGATACAACAAATCTTAATACGATTCTTGAGTCCTACGAGCTTTGTAAACCCTAGCAAGTTCAAGAATCGATGACCTAGTTTCGTTGCGATACTTTCTTGATTGTGATCTCTCGAAATTAGGGATTCACGATCGTTTCTTGAATTTACTAGAGGCTAGAATGTGAATGATATCGACGAAAGAACAAGGGATAAGATGAAACCCTAGTTTCATAAGAAATCCCTAATTCTCGATCGATCATCATCGATCTATTATCAATTCATCGAAGGATAAGAATACGTAATTGTAAGATTACATCACATCTATAGATCCGATCGATTCCTACGAGCCTCATTTCGATTCTTGATATTTGGTTTTGAAAAACCAACAAACTCTCAATTCTTGATTCTATCTTTTTCTTGTTATTAGATCTAGATTTTCTAATTCTTGAACTTCAAATACAAATCTTGAATTGTTTTGTTTTCTTTCCTTTAAAGTTTCAACTCATCTAAATCGAAACACGAACGATTACACTTTCCCTGTGGACGATCCGCACTTACTAACGCGCTACAATCGACACCGTTATTGATTGCGGTCAAATATTTTTGGTTGTGATTTCTATTCTATTTTCTCAAACATACACAATCGGAATTCGTAACATTCAAATGGCGCCGCTGCCGGGGATCATTTGATAAACACAACAAAAATCACCAATCAAATGGCGCCGTTGCCGGGGACCATTTGAGTTACTTACACAATCGGAAATCAATTCAGTCAAATGGCGCCGTTGCCTGGGAATGTGCGCTAATTGTTCGTATTTTGAAATTTGAGTTGAAAAGTTTATTCCGTCTCTATTTTTAGATCAAAATTCGCGCAAACACTAATACGAGTTGTTGTGATTTCTTGCGAGGAATTCTGGAATTATTGGAGCTGGAGAAAAAAATTTCTGAAAATTCCAGAGAGTTGAGAGAGCCAACATAAGCTCTCTGTGAAAATTTGAAGCAGTGATCTGTTCAACTTGCGGCGATTCCGCGGCATAAGCCCCCTATTGCGGCGGTTCCGCGGCTTCCCTAGCTCTTCACTGCACCAATTTTGCTCTGTGAGTTTCTACCTTTCTTATCTTCTCCTAAATCTGCTCCAAGTAATAATTTGCTGCAGGCTTCTTTGCAAATTATCGCAGCGCCGCGCAAAAAGCAAAAATTAAATTGTGCGTGCTTTGATTTGTGGTTGTTTGCATAATTAATACGGACATTAAGGGGCAAAGGCCAAATCCAGATTAGGTGGGGAGTTCATTACCCTTCCTAAGCCCCAAAAATCACAAACTTGCATCCGCATTTACCCTCATTAACTAAAAAATATCTAGAGATGACTCTAAGGACCGTCGCGCTCACTTAGGACAGAAGAAGGCCGTGGGTAATTCATTGCTTATCCGCGTTTCTTTTTGTGGTGTCTAACGCAAGTGTGTCGAAGGCTAGTGGTTACTTAATTAGGCCCACTACTTACGTAGTGGAGAACCTCCCACTTACCTGGCCACAGGAGAAACAAAGAGGCAGTGGAGGATTCTATCCCGCGACTTGTCTTTTGGCAGTTAGGAGCGGTCTAGAGCCGGACCTAGGTGACCACTAGATTCTAGGGTTTTGCTTGTTGCATTTGTTGTGATCGCATCATCTTTTCAAAATCCGTATCATTTTTCAAAACAAACACCGCATTCACTTCATTTCCCTAATTATAAATCACGCTGCCACTTATACTAACCCTTTTTAGTGCAAGATAGGCTGGACACGGGATTCTAGTGCCCGACTTGTCCGCGTCCCCTCGATCGACTCCGAAGTCGGTATTTCTCCATTTACCTTTCTTTTACCCACCACCACACCCACACCAATGGATCCGTCTCCATCGAACCTCTTTACCGCTGCTCTGCCGCCCTCCGTCGGTGCGCAGAATCCTCCCCGCATCTCTCTCCAAGAGAGGTGCTACCTTTTGCGAGGTCCTCTCTCGACCTGCTTATCCATTCCACCAGCCAACGGGGATAACTTTGAGACTAAACCCCAGTACATCAACCTTCTACCCAAATTCTACGGTCTCGAGATTGAAGACGCATACGTTTTTATTACCAAATTTGAAAACGTATTCACAATGATGGGTACATCACAACTTTCTGTGGATGCCATGCGTCTACGACTTTTTCCATTTACCTTGTGCGATATAGCCGAGAAGTGGCTGTATAACACCACCGCACACTCCATCACGAATTGGGAAGAATTCGTTGCGGCATTCCTTAAGAAATTCTACCCTATGCAAAAGACAGCTCGAATTCGTAGCGAACTATATCAATTCTCCCAGCTTCCAGCTGAACCATTCTCAAAATACTTTGACCGATTCAAGGATCTTTTGGTTCAATGCCCACATCACGGCATCCCGAGATGGGATCTTTGCCGAATCATATATGAGGGCAGTAACCCTACCACTAGAAATAGTCTCGGTTTGAAGATCCGAGACCGTGATTACAACTAAGAGAGTAGGCTTGATTTATCGATTTTCCATACGCTTGTTGTGTAGCACCGTAGAGATGCTTGGAAGGATTCTTGAATGCTTCGACCTCGAGAGTTTGCCTTCACCTTGAAATTTGTGTCATACCCCGCTTCCCGACGTACTGGGAAGGATATATGGCGGGCCGCGATGTATTTACTCAGAAGCAATATAAATGAAATGACACAAGAATGACAAGAGATGTAAAAAAATAACAACTTTTTATTTATATTCATTCTTTACATACAACTGAAAAGTAAAGTACAATGATGGAAAGCGATGCTTAAACAATGGCAATATGAACTGAAAGAAAAGTAAGTACAAGTAGGAACTAGAACTCTGGCACTTCAGTGAACTGCTCCAAATCGTCCTGGCTGGGCTCGATCTCCTGAGAGTCGGGTCCTCCTGACAACATTCCAAAGAAAGAAGAGAAAAGAATGTCGTCAGCGAACTAGCGCTCGGTAAGTCCCAAAATATAGAATGTAATAAATATGTAAAGAGAATATAACTGATAAATTATCTATTTTTATGTTAACGTAGTTATTTGTAGCTTGGTACAGAATGTGCCATTGTATACGAGAGGAGTCCAACTTATCCCGCGGACTATGGTGACCCGTAGTACAAGGCCCCGTCAAAACCCATGGGACAACGTCATAGGATGTTCATGTATGTGTCTTTGAGTGACCGTCATCATACCACTTTTAACACATTCCGTACCAGTCTACCCCTTTAAAAAATTCTCGTAGTGTATATTGTATTGATTGTATTGATTTGTAGTTACCAGATTTGCCGAGACCATGGTATAAGTTGTTGATGTAAATGGATCAGGATGTACACGAATAGTCATGTAGTCAAGTTCAAGGTATAGCCATGGTTCGGTCAAGTCAATTCATGTTGCATGTTCGTATTGTTCGGTATTCATGTTCAGGTTCAAGTGTCCATGTTTAGTATATTGGATTCATGTTGAATTGGAGTTATGATTGGATTCATATTTGGATTGTATTCAGGTTTGGATTGTATTCAGGTTTAGATTGTATTCAGATTAGACTGAGACTCGGA
Source organism: Agapanthus africanus (assembly GCA_030015575.1). NCBI lineage: Eukaryota > Viridiplantae > Streptophyta > Magnoliopsida > Asparagales > Amaryllidaceae > Agapanthus > Agapanthus africanus. Next base: position 437,789,483 of record JASDDO010000004.1, read on the forward strand.
TTAAGTCAGACACTTAAACATATTTGGATTCCTGAATTAGGTTTTGGAGTTATCGGTAACTGTTGCACATGGACGGCAGGATTTGTGTCTTTTTCCAAGACAATTACCATTGATAACCCCGTTTTAGTTTTCTATCTTAAATAGACAAACACCTACTTTCTCCGGCTCTCTGAGGTTCAAAAGAATTGGTCCCGCTTAAAGCTATATTTACTAGGGTCCTTAATATAATTTTATATAATTTGAGGGGTTTTTATGAAAAAATATTTTAAATATACTTTCAAAATAAACCTCAAGTATTTATTTATCGTATTTAAGATTTTCATGGATGTAACTTTTAAAAAGTGAAGTATTCTAGTGAATAAATACCTAGCTTAAATAGTTCATGGTATTTTAATGTAAACTTGACTTGTATTGATTCTTAATAGTATTATCGTGAAACTTATAATTATTTTATTTTGTTTAGAAAACATAGAATTTATTATATATTGAAAATATGTGATTTGATAATATTTATATAATTATTAAAAATAAATTTTTATTATTAAATAGAAATTCTCGTTTTTCTTAAAATTTGTATTAAAATTCCATCAAGATCGTATGTTCCGTGAGGAGGTCTGCATCGCGCTATACTAGTCCCGAGGATGTGCGATAATCCGCACCATCCAAACAGGGTTCCCCAAAATGGGTTGTAGAGGCATAATTGCAAGGAATGAATTAACACAATTTAAAGAAATCCGGGTTTTTAATAGTTTAAGGTATTTATTTGAAAAGTCGTATTTTGCCACATGATATTGGTTTCAAGAGAATTGTGCTATATCAAGATGTGTGTTTGTGAGAGATAGGCCATTACCTCGTGAGATTTTCTAAAGGTATGCTAAACAAAAGTATATAAAGATGTCGTATGTAAACTTCAAGGTATTTAAACGTAAAAACTTAATAAAAGTTGTTTTACATGGAGTTTTAAAATGAAACTTATTTCTAAATATTAGTTAATATTTAACAAGCAAGATATAATGATATGGATAACTAGTTCTTAAGAAAAGTTATAGTTTTAAAGAGTATAGAATTAAAGGTCGGTATAACTCCACTTACTGACGTGATTTGAAAAGAGATCATTTTAAGGTAGGAAAAGGAGAAGAGTGTTGGGATAAAAATTTACACCCCGGTTGACCAATTCAAAATCAAAGTCAATCCCAAGCCAAGTGGGCCCAAGTCCAGGTCAGAACCGAGCATGGAAGGGACCGGCCCCATGACAAAAGGAATGAAGCTATAAATTAGTTTTAATGTAATTTTTTTTAGAAATAAATGTATGTAAATGTGCAGAAAGCCAAAATTTTGTAAAACGCATGGCTTATATGTAAAAAGAAACAAGCATATAAGGCATAGGGTGGCACAAGCGCAATTTGGCAAAGCACAAGGGGCTATATGTAAAACATGTAGCCTATAAAGGCAAACATGATGAAAATATCTAGGACAAGTTTTTCCATTCTAAAATTCTAGGGTTTGTACCTTCTCCTCCTTCCTCAAGGTTCTAAACCTTTTTCTTTTATTTTGAATTAGATCAAGAGTTTAACTTTTCTTTTTCCAAAAATAAATAATTTTTCACCATAAAACCCTTGAAGGGGAGCTCGGATCTGCCATCAAATCCCTAAAAGGGGACATTTTAAGTCTTGCCTCCTCTTTTTCCCGCAAGATCCAGCCAACAGAGAGGAAGAAAAAGGATACTCATCTATAAAAAATCCCATTCCGGGAGGATCCGAGGCTCAAAAGAAGAACCAAACATTTCTAGGAGTTTAACTCCATTCAAGATCTGTTGAAGTTTAACTCCATAAAGCAAACCCCTTTTAGGAGTTTAACTCCAAATCTATACATAATCCCTGTTAGGAGTTCAACTCCAAAGCCCCTTGGGAATGTTAGTGTATATGCCCTAGAGGCCATTACTGTATCATACTAGTTTGTATATTACTTAATGGATGCTTGGGATATTCACCTTGTATATACAATCTTGCTCAAAATAGTAGTATGCTACTTGGTTTGTTTCTACTTCAATGTGTACTTGTGTTTATTTCAGTATATCACTTATACGCATTAGTGGAGCCCTTAGGATCTTTGCTTGATTACCAGCGTTGTGATGGCAGTCACACTAGTGGGGGCTGGGTAATCTATAAGCACATCCTTATTCAGGTCCCTGGTCGCAGGACTATCGAGACAGGGCATCGATACTCCGGAGTAGACCAGCGCATGCGCTTCTCATCCCAGTGTGGGAGACGGTCTGTCCCACAGCCGTCAGTACGTCGTACTTGAGATAGTATGCGGGTGCTCGTTAGGTTACGGGTACACTGGACAGGACTCGTCGGGAACTGACTAGTTGGTATTATACCTATCGTCAGTTATCAGTTCCCAGGTGACATGAGTACAGCTTAGTCCGCTGACTTGACACTGTCACTTCGCCTCGGGTGTGTTCCCACTGTACTTTGATCACTACCCTACCACGGCTCAAAGGAGTCGTGCAAACAGGTGGTGGTTGGGTGCAGTCCCGAAGCACTTGGAGGCAGTGACGGTTAGACAGGATTCGTCTCTCCCGGTATTGGGGGTTGACATCGCGCTGTGTCTAGGAGAGCCATTACACGAGTAGTCCCTGGCCAGGGCAAACGAGATATACTGGTAGGTTTCCAGTGTTATCTCAGGGTGTATTGGGCTTCACTCCGGCACGACTTGTACCGCTATTGGGGGACTGACGTTTACCGCCCCCTAGGCCCGCCATGCGATGTATCAGACGAACAGACCGGACTGTATGGAGAATGTCACACTCAGGCTCAGTAGGAGTTCAGATGGGTTTCGCCTCGTCGGTCTTCTTGTCGGCATTACCTGGGGACCGTTACGCACAGCTAGTGCCGCTTGCGGTCTGTGGTTAAACCCACTGCCAGCATAGTGTCGAGTCTTTAGAGTCCCACACAGAAAGCTTTTCGCCTTTAGGCAAAAGAGTAGAGGTCGCATGGTATTGCGACAGGTCGCATGGTTTTGCGACAGGGTTCGGTCACATCCGTGCACTTGTGCACGTACAGTGTCCGGACAGTTTACACTAGCGGGCTTTGGTTTAAGCCAGATCCTAGTGTACCTTATGGGATTGGATTTATCCAGTTTGCATTCGTGTTCCTCGGAACGCGGATGCGGGTGTGTATGCACAGTTGACAGGGAGGCAGAGGCAGTGGATTCTCATTAGGGTTGTTGACAGTTGACCGTTGACTTTTGACTTTTTGCTCAACCCTAATGAGAATATGATATGTGATTAACTATTATATTAATTAAGTATTATGGTGATATGGTTGTTGACTTGTTGACTTTGGTGACTTGTTGACTTTTGTTGACTTGTTGACCGGTTGACTAGGCTTGACTAGTTGACCATCATGATAACCATGGTTATCATTTCATGCCAAAGACTTTTTTCTTGCTTGCTTTTTGAGTAAAATGAGTGCATGATATGATAACCTTATGGTTGCTTCTAACCATCACCAAAAGACTTTTTTGATATGATGAGTTATGATCACTTTGGATTATGAGAGGGTGAGAGAGAAAAGAGAGCCTCATTCTTTCTTGCTCTCACCCTCAACCTCTTCCTCCCTCTCTTGATCTATGGTTCTCTTGTCTCATGAGTTGAGAATCAAGAACCATAGATAAAATCCCATTCTAAATCATCTCTACTCATTCTAGTTCACTAGGTTTAGCAAACCAAGTGAACTAGTTTCTTCAAAGAACGAAGAAGGAGCTAAAGGTTGGAGCTTTCAAGTGGATCTATCTTCGGCGTACGGAGACAACGAGAAGGAGCCATCGAACCACCATCGGAGCTTGAAGAGAAGGAGTTCAAGTTTAGGTATAACCATCTTCATCCGAGTAGCTAAATATCTTTAGCTTAGTTTGCTAGTTTTAGTTTAGACAACGATCCCGACCATAGTTTAGTCCATGTTGCCTCTTGCGATAAAAATTCGTTTTTTATACCGTTTCCGCCTCCCCGTAAGAACCGGGGGTCGCAACGTGGACTTACAGGGAATTCAACTCTAAACCCAGGGGCCAAGCCCCTTTTTCCGCTGGTGTTTCCAGTGGTCGCATGCAGTGCACGTGACCCGCGAGCGTCCAGCGGTCGCGTGTAGGGCACGTGACCCGCGGGCGCTAAGCGCCCACATGCACCTCATGCGACCCGCGGGCGCTCAGTGCCCAGCGGTCGCGTATAGCTCACGTGACCCGCTGGCACCCAGCGGTCGCGCGCTGCGCACGAGACCCGCGGGCGCCCAGCGGTCACGCTCTGCGCACGTGATCTGCGGGCGCCCAGCGGTCGTGTGCTGGGTACGTGACCCACGGGCACCCAGTGCCCACACTCCAGGCACGTGACCCGCGGGCGCCAAGCTTCCATGCGCTAGGCACGTGACCCATGGGCGCCCAGTTCCCCCGTGCCACGCATGTGACCCATGGGCGCCCAGTGCCCACGTGCCATGCACGCGCCTTTAAGACACTCCTCACCCCTCATTTTCCGTGCACTCCACACCAGAAACACGTTCCCCGTTAGGAATATTTTTCTAACGAGGCGCTGCCCCGCACCCCGCAAAGGGGCTGCTAGCCCCCTTGACCCATAGCCCGCTATCCGGGTAGCGGGACCCCCGTAAACTCTACAAGACTCCCGATATATCCAAAAACCCCTTTCAAAACACAACACACGCACACTGCACATTGAGTTCGCATGGCCAGTTTGACCAGTCAATCGGAGGTTTCTTCGCTCCAAAGGCGAGGGGTAATTAACGGCAGCTTAGTCTGCGGCTGCCGGAGATTCGGATCCCCACAATCAATAAACCCCCGCCTACTCTAGGCAAGGGTGATCTGTAGTACGCCTGACAAGCGCGCGCGTATTCCCATCTCAATGGGGTGACGAAAAACACCCTTCAGATTTTGGCATGCCCGGTGGGACCCTTCTCTTCTTTCATATCTCGGGTCAAGTGTTCATACGAACTCATTTAACATATATGCCGATATTTGTACAGAAATAATGTTTTTTCTATCCAGCAATCAACATTTAATGACGATATCTTCTAAGATGAATTCAGCATCCGACGCGACCCCGATCTCATACGTGGTCAAGATCAATGCCCGCGTGGTCTCCCTGCCAGTCTCAACCGGCTATGGGAGGAGCCACCCCGTCAATTTGGTTTCGTCATCGTCTACCCTGCTGGAAGCGCTCATCTGGCGGAGGTCACGGCAAACCAAGCAGCAAAACCGACCTTAAGGGGCAGGAGGCCGAACGTTGTGGTCACCAAAGCATCCCACCCCAAATGCAAATCTGTATTCGAACGGCTCTCCACTATTCCAATTGGGGGAAAGGCCGTCAACACCAATGGGGCCACAAAGCAGCTCTATCAAGCTCAGATGGTGCCCTTGACAATCACGCAAACGAGCATCTGACCTCTCTGTCAATTTGTCTACGGCGTCTTCCCGAAGAGCCGAAGTCTGCCAAGTGCTTAAAAGAGAAAAGTTAAGGCAGAAGCGGCTCAGGTATCGAGCCAACAAGAGGGCCAGGACTTCGGCCATGTGGAATCTTATGAGGTTCCAAGAGCAGGGTTACTCCGCGACGATGGCTGAGTCGGCCATAAAAATCAGCAATTCCTTCGAACCTCTGAAGTGGGTTCATAAAAATGCCATGACCACCAGAATCAAGAAGACAGCGGTCCGAACATTGCTACAAAGAGACGTGTCCTAGCCCCAACAGAGAAAGTATGACACTATCTCTTCAAGAGTCTATCAGGCGCTCTGTGCCGCGCGAAAATATCGAGGCAAAACCAAAAAGGAAGCGTCAACACCATTCAAGAATCCGGCCAGGCCAGCCACCTTCAGTCGACCGCCCGTTACCGAAACAGGAGCATCAAGACAGTGATCCGTGAAATCAGCCGCCGATAATAAAAAGACGGCTGGATATGTTATCCATACGGTCTATATGGCGGACGGGTGCCCCAGCGACAACCTTCGCAGCAAAAGCAAGGATGGGGCAACCACATCCCAAGACCAATTTGGCTTGAATGTGGTTGCCGCTTCCCAAGAACAGCCGCCTCCGCTGGATGATGAAAATCCTCTCGATGAGGATAATAGGCAGAAAGACCCCTCAGTCCATGTAGAGTCAAGCTCGGACAGCGAGGAAGAGCTGACTTTCCGCCCTAAGACCGCAGAGTAAGAGCTGCTTCAAGAGCTTCGTAAACAGCTCAGGAGCAAAGATAAAGAAATGGCCAAGCTTTACTCCAAAATCGACGACCTGAAAAATGTTGTGATGCAGTTCACGGATCAAATTGCTCGAGCGCCTTCCAATCAGGCACATGTCTCTACTCAAGAGCCGGGTGATGGAAACCCGAATCAACCGATGCATGTCCCCATGGGTCCAAGATTGGGTGAGTCGCATGAAAGCCAGCCACATTCCGCTTTTAGGGATGCCTTGGCCCTAGATAACACTATCCCGCTAACACAAGATCGGATAATGGATTTGGTCACTAGCAAGGTTAGAACATTGGTAGACGAAGCCGAAGCTCAGAAAGAAATTGGCCGTAGTGGGCGGCCATATCCTGCACAGTACGATCTAATCGAGTTCCCCAACGGTTACGTCATTCCTAAATTCGGATGATTTGACGGGACGGGAAACGCAAATCAGCACATCGCCCACTTTAAAGCGTCGTATGGAAATACAGGGGGAAATGCCGCTCTCCTTCTTCGTCAGTTTGTCAATAGCTTGACTGATGTTGCTTTCGAATGGTACGCGAGTATACTGGACCGGTCCATCATTACCTTTGCCCAAATGGAGTCTCTGTTTCGGCAAAGGTTCATGAGTGCAGTGATAAAATCTCCATTGCTGATCTTGTGAGGACCAAGCCGGGGAAGAATGAAAGCAACACCGACTTTATCGCCCGATGGCGTAATCTCACGGTCAAGTGCGAATCTCCACTGGAGCAGGACCAGTCCGTCAGCCTTCTCATTGGGAACCTCAGCAATTGGATGGTCCCATTCTTGTGTATAACAGGCCTCATGACGTTTCAGGAGCTAACTAAAAAAGTCCAAATGCTGGAACGCTCGAAGCAAGAGTCTACCCTAGACTCTCCGAGAGACAAGACTTGGAAAGCAAGAGGGACGACAACCGTAGAAGCGGGAATTCCAGCAGTACCAATGTATTCAATGCGTCCGACAATGAAGGCAATCGAAAGGCAGGCGATTCCGAAACCAACCGGTCTCGAAAGCCATTGCTGGGAGGAGAAGGGCTTTCCCTAGAGGAGAAAAAGAACAAGGTTTACTCTTTCAGAAGGGACAAGGTCTGCAAGATATTCAAAGATGCCTTGAACAATGGTCTACAATTGTCGGAGTCGAAGAGACCGCATGAAGCAAAAATGTCCGACAATCCCCTGTATTGCTCGTACCATAGAGTAGTGAGCCACACAATCGAGGATTGCTATATTTTCAAAGACTGGGTCGAGAAGCAGTACAAGACTAGAGAGATCGAGCTGTCCAAGAGTGTGTTGGTAAACAACCAAGCTGCAACCACCAACTTCATACAGACACAAGCTGAAGCCTTCTTGGAGCAGACAGCTGAACCCGCTGCCCTGAGAAATGAAACTGACTCACCGCAGCTTCCGTGGAGTACGCACATATCTAATAAGACGAAGAAGATGCTAAAGCTACTTCGGAAAGAGCCCAGAACGGAATGGGAAGGGCAGAAGAAGCTTACTATTCCAGCTGCCAATTCGGCTCCACCAGGCTCAAAATCCAAAAAAACTCAAGAAGAAGAAAAGTACAGCTCGACACGAAAAAGAGTCTGCAGGGAGATCGACCATTCAAAAATATATCGATTCCCTCGAAGACTATGAACAGAAGGAAAGAACTCTGATTCAATTGAAGGAGTTCCTCCCTGTAGAAGCGGCTGAAATTATGGATGAGTTAGATGAAGACTCCAATGAAGAGATCCCTATAGTGACCTGCTACGCCATCCATCTTGGCAGCGACTCTAAGGAGGAGCTCTGTTTTCCCAAAGAGGACGAGGAGCTCGCCACAAAGGCCAACCAAATCCAGCTCAGAAGCGGTAGGGCTCTGCCGCCAAATCAGGGCAACGCTGTCACGTTCCGCTTCCTAGTATATGGGCAGAGGACGCGACGAGGCCGCTACGTAGTTACTCAGAAGTAAACACGCTAAGCGTATCTAAGCAATATAAAATGAAATGTACACAAGAGACAAGATGTAAATAAACAACAAATTTATTTATTAACATTCTTTTTACAATACAATGAAAAGTAAATACATGGAATGAAAGCAATGCCTAAACAGTGGCATAACAGAAATGAAAATGGAATAAGTACAAGTGGCTACAGCTCTGGGTCTTTGGTATACTGCTCAGGGGCTTGCTCCAAATGCTCCTAAATGGTCTCGTATTTCTCAGTGTCGGGTCCTCCTGACAACATTCCAAAGAAGAAGAGAAATAGGAATGTCGTCGGCGAATAATCGCTCGGTAAGTCCCAAAGATGAGGGAGAATTAGAATAGACAGAGAGAGAGTATAATTTTATAATGTTTTATTATAATGTTAGCGCAGTTGTTTGTAGCTTGGTACAGAAAATGCCAGTGAATACGAGAGGAGTCCCACTTACACCGGAGACTTTGGTAACCCGTAGTATAAGGCTCCGTCAATAATACCACAGAAGAACGATATGGATGTAATTACGACTTAAGTGACCACCCCGTGCCACCTTTAACATATTCCGTATCAGTCTACCCCTTTATAACCCCGTAGTGTTTATGTATTGATTGTATGGATTGTATTGACTTGTCTTGTATTATAAATTGTATAGATGGATGGCTTGCCAAGACTATGATATCAGTATTGGAACAGATATAATGGATGAACATGTAAATGGAGTATATCCATGGTTCGGTTCGGTCAACTGGTATAGATTGATATAGATTGAATAGACGGATTCATGGATTCATGTTGCATTTGTAGTTTTATACTTGAATCACATTCAAGTCAGATTGATGAGATTGAGACTCAGTCTGAGTCAAACACTTTTAAAAAGAACTTGAAATCCTGATCGTTTTGGTGTTATCGGTAACTGCTGCACATGGACGGCAGTATTTGTGTCTTTTTCAAACATAATTACCGTATTGATAATACCGTTTGTTAGATTGTCTACCTTAAATAGGCAAGCACCCATATCTCCGGTTCCCTGAGGCTCAAGAGACTGGTCCTGCTTAAACCTATGTTTACTAGGGTCGTTATTGTAATTTAGTATAACTTGAGAGGGTTTTATGTAAAAATAGATTTGGTATAATTTCAAAATACACCTCAAGCATTTAATTATCGTCTTTAGGGTTTTTATTGATATATATTTTATAAATGTGAAATTTCTAGCGGATAAAACCTAATTTCATAATATATGGTATTTATTTGTAATATGAATATTGTTTGAATTATCATGGTAGTTTCATGTAATATTGGAATTCCTTTCTTGAGTTTTGGAAACATGGAATAATATATATATTTAAAATAAGTATTTTGGTAATATTTATATATACATATTTAATGAAAATAATTTTATTTATTTTCTTGTAAAAATCTCATTTTCTAAAGAAAATATATAAAAATTCCATCGAGATCGAATGCTCCTTACGAAAGTCTGCATCTCACTTTACTAAGCCCGAGGATGTGCGATAATCCACACCATCCCGAACGGGGTCCCCAAAATGAGTTGTAGAGGCTCAATTGCATGGAAATATTTTAATACATCTTTTAAAGATAACGGTTTTTATAAGTTAAAGGGATTTATTTGCAAGGTCGTATTTCCCGTATTCTATTATCCCAAGATTCATCGTGCTATAATAGATATGTGTGTTGTGATGAGGTAGATCATTACCTCGTGAGTTGTTCTAAGGTAATACGGTTAAAAGGTATAAGCATGTCGAAATGAAACATGAAGGTATTTTAATGTAAAAGTGGAATAAAACTTGCTACGATTATTATTTTAATGTCAAGCTTGTTTTATTGTCTTTGTTAATGATTACTAAACAATATATCAAAAGTTGTAGGTTTGTTATTAAGAAAAAGTTGTATTTTTTAAAAGAAAAGAGAATCGGAAGCCGGATAACTCCGCTTCCGACACGTTTTAAGAATGAAGAGTTTGGGACTAGCAAAAGAGAGAGAGAAGGGGAACTTACTGGCTTGTTGGACTAGAGGAGAGAGAGGAGGTCCTAAAGAAAGCTTCGGGGCATCGTTTCGTCTCCGGAATCTCCTCGGAAGTTCGTTGGAGCTTCGCCCTTCACTAACTCCACTTGTACACTAAGGACTTGACAATTTTGTATAATTTTTGTATAGGATTTTCAGTGTGAAGGGATGCAAAATGGAGTGGGTATTTCTAGGACAAATTAGGGTTTAGGGGGTGATGAAAAATGCATTTAAATTTGCATTAAAAATGGGATTTAAAAGGGTTTTTAATTCTCTGGAAAATGCATGGAAAACAAACAGATAGGGGTTAAAGAGGGGAGTCCAAGGGTTGCAGAGAACCAAAAAAAATCAGGTTTGGGCTTGGTTAGACCGGCGGCACCAGGCCATGGGGCTTTCTCTCAGGTCGGATCCCGGTGGTGGGGGCTTGGATTGGGGCCGCGTGTCCCTGTCGATCGAAATACCTCGGTGCATCTGTTTGATTATTCTGTAACTTACCATATTACATGTAATGCATGTGCAAACTCTTGGGCTTCTAAAAGATTAAAAGAAATTTAAATTAAAAGAATGTGTGACTGATGGGATTTGAACTATGGTGCTATGGATCAGCACGGCAAGGCTTTACTAATGAGCTACAAATGTTTTCTTGCTGTTCAAAAGCAAAACAAACTTATAACTTATGCTCAGGCTTAGGTGTGCCTTTCTGTATTTTGAAAAAAAATTCATACAGAAAGTTAGGGTTGTTACAAACGTCCCAAAAGGAAAGGAAAAACAGGTGGCTAATGAGGAAGATGGCAGAGAACCGGCTAATGAAAACTCAAGTCCTTCCTCAGTGGACTATAATGTCTTGGCTCATTTCCGAAAGCTTCCGTCTCTCTTGAGCATCCACGATACCTTGGTCCTATCTAAAGAGCTTAGAGATGTTCTCATTCACGCTCTATAAAACCTCGAGCGGTATGAGGCTCGCTTTGCAGAAATTAATATGAAAGAAGCCCAGTACGCGTTGCATGCCGCCGCAGTCGCATTTAAGGACGAAGACTTGCTACTGGGAACGGCTGAGCATAATCGGCCAGTTTACGTGACAGGATAGAGCGACGGAGACCGAATTAATCGCATATTGATTGATCTGGGATCCTCAGTGAACATCATGAACTTGCGGACTCTGAAGAGTCTGTCAATGGACATCCGACACCTGTCAAGGGAAAGGATTGTCATTCAAGGCTTCAACCAAAATTGCCAGCAAGTTCTGGGATCCGTAGCTCTGCCAATCAAATATGGGGATCTGCAAACTGAAGCTAAGATATACGTGATCGACGCTGACACGTCTTATAAAATTCTCTTGGGGCGGCCGTGGCACCATGATTACGGTATTGTTCCGTCAACTCTCCATCAATGCATGAAGTATACTAAAAATGGCATAGAAAGACGCATTGACAGAGACATCCAGCCGTTTGGTGTGTATGAAGTCTGATATGAGGATTCTCGGTACTTTATGAAGCCCCAAAATACTGAGCCACAGCTGACCAAAGACGGAATGGTCCCGAAACTCAAAGGCAAATCTGAGCCGGCTGTCACTTTCAAAAGCAAAAACGCCTAAGTGCGTCCGCGTTTCGGCAGTGACACTGATGAGTCCGATGTTGGATGTCCGTCCTTCCGTAAAACTCACCCTCATTTCGGTAGCGATACGGAAGAATCTGATATTGAAGGCCCGTCCGATAGCAAAATCCGCCCTCGTTTAGGCAGCGACACTGAAGAGTCGGAGGAAGAAGACCTGCCTTGCAACAGCTGTGCAGACTGGGCCCCCATGCAACGAGCAAAACTACGAGAGACCTTCGAAATTGCAGAAAGGTCCCTAGCCGTCACAAGGGTGCCGGAGCAGATGTTCTCCTCCGAAACACAGAGACGCGACCGCGTAGGTTCGTCTTGCCTGAATTTGGGGGCAGATGCTATTTGGATTTATCCGTCCATCTCTCCGAAGATGCCAAGTTGATTTATGACACCGTATATGGGAGGTTTAAACGGATGCGGCCGTTGTAGCAGACTTCGTCAGATTCCCTCTCGTTTGAGGGGATTTTGATTGTGGGGACGTTCTTCCCTGCAGGCGCAAGCCCCTGCAGTTAATTATGCTACCACATCGCGGTAACAACTTTCTCCTTCTCCGGATGGTCACTTCTTGTCGTGTGTGTTTGTTTTATTTTTAGTTGCCCGTGGATTGTATACGGAGACTAATTTATGTTGTCGCCCGTAGGGTATTGATTAGTCCAAATCTGTATCTTCTTAGATTTAGGTTTGGGGTTGGGTTTAAGGATACGTTAGTCTCATTTGAGACTAAGATCAACTTAAACGTTTGTTAAGGATGCGTTCGTCTAATTTTAGACTAAGATCAACTTAACAGTTTGTTAAGGACACGTTAGTCTGATTTTAGACTAAAATCTACTTAACAGGATCATTTAGATCCAACAAAAGAGCATTTGGGCTCTATTGTTTTAGTTTAGGGACTTTGCGGTCAAAGGTTAAGAACATCATAGTCCGTGGGTTTAAGGACCCCACAGTCCAAGGTTAAGGACATCATAGTCTATGGGTTTAAGGACCCCATAGTCCAAGGTTAAGGACATCATAGTCCATAGGTTTGAAGACCCCACAGTCCAAGATTAAGGACATCATAGTCCATGTAAAATCTGGTTGTCGGGACCCGTCACCTCTCTGAAGACGTTGAAGGATTACAACGACATATATCAGAGGAGTGAAGAGATGTACCCTTGAACCAATATTGGTTGAGAGATCTGTAGTTGGATTGATTTAAGGATCGTTAATCTCGTTTGAGATTAAGATCAACTTAAATGTTTGTTAAGGATACGTTAGTCTAATTTTAGACTAAGATCTACTCAACAAGATCATTTAGATCCGACAAAAGAGCATTTGGGCTCTGTTGTTTAGTTTAGGGATATTGCGGTCCAAGTTCAGATGCCAACATGGTTTTGGAAATGCACCAGAAAATTATTGGCCATTGAGACCCACCACCTCTCTGAAGACGTTGAAGAATTACAACGACATGCATCAGAGGTGTGGAGAGCTGTACCATTGAACCAAAGTTGTCTGAAAGGCTCTGGGTTCTACTTTAAATGTCACATGAGATGACCAATTTTGGAAGACGAAAGTGTGTCTGATGTTTAGTCAAAGGGGAGTCTTGCCTCTGAAAAACTTAGCCAATTTGGGCTCAGACTGTTTTGGATATAGTGTTAAACACTAGCACATACTTGGCTATCACGTGCTCCCACGCGATGTGCATTTAAAATAGTGTTAAACACTAGGGACGAGGTCTCAAAAATAGTGTTAAACACTAAAAGTAAAGCGCTCACGTGGGATGACGTGAGGCGCCTGAGAATTGAGCTAAACTTCCTTTATTTTATTCTCAGAATATTCAAATAAGTGTTAAACACTAAATCTTCACGGCCATCACTTGTGGGCACGTGATGGGTATACATGCACTGGATATTAAAAGGATTTGATAGGGGTCACGTGGGGACACGTGAGGGTGCCCATGCATTGGATTTTAATCCTTCAGTTCTTTCCATCCTCTCTTTTTTAAAGAGGTGTTTGTAAGGGGTCACGTGAGGACGCCCGAAGTCTGTTCTGCCTTGGTTTTGTTCTCTTTATTTTGAGGAATTTATCCAAGGGTCACGTGGGAGCACGTGACCCCATTTCATTCATTCTATTCTGTCCATTGAGGGGGAAGGTCGCGTGTTACCACGTGATCAAGTTGGGCACTGACTTCTTTTGCATGCATGAAAAGTCTAAGTTGCTTATTTAAGAATTAAATTCTTTTATAGGGTTAAACCCTAATTTCATTTTGAGGAATTAAATTCCCATGTGTTTTGAAAGAATTAAATTCTTTAAACTCAACCATCCCTCTAAGTTTTGGATCTGCATGGCAGAATCTTCCCGATGAGAATTAAATTCTCAACTTATGGGGAGATCTGCTTCTGCAGATCTTCAACCATGAAGAAAAACTAAGTTCTTGTTTTAAGGGTTAAACCCTGTTTCTGTTGGAGGAATTAAATTTCTTAGTATTTGGAGGAATTAAATTCCCTAAACTCAATTCTCCCTCTAAGTTTTGGATCTGCATGGCAAAATCTCTCCGATGAGAATTAAATTCTCAACTTATGGGGAGATCTGCTTCTGCAGATTTTCAACCAAACGAAGAACTAAGTTCTTATTTAGAAGAGTTAAACTCTTAATTTGAGAATTAAATTCTCTTTTATTTTCTGAGAGCTTGTAGAATGAGCTTCTTCTTTTTCTTCTCACCTAGAGTTTTTTCTCTGAATATATCTTCTTTTCTCTTTTGAGAATTAAATTCTCCTCTCTTTTTTTCTCTGTTGTTGTTGTCCCCTTTTTTCTTCCCTCTTGGCTTTAATTTATAGGAGAGAAAAAAATCAGTTTGTTTAGTAAATCTTTCATTAAAATATTTTAATTGATTTTGTAACCAACATGATCTTTTAGGTCACTCAGTGAACTTTATTCATCATTGGATTTTTAATTCAAAAGATCTTTTATCTGTTATTCATGACAAATTCCAGGAAAATCTTTCCTTGTATAGAATCTTTCTATAAATCGGTGATTTTTAATCACCATTGGATTTTTAATCCAACGGTGCTCCACTTTATAGAGCACAATCTTTTTTTTGGAAAGATCTAGGGAAATATTTTTCCAACTAGGATTTTTGATTTCCATTAATTAGAATTTAATTCTATTAGTTCAGAAGGTTTAAGAGCCTATCACGTGTTAGCACGTGACCCCATTGATTTACCAATTAATTAGAATTTAATTCTATTGGTTTAGAGGGCTCAAGAACCCATCACGTGTTGGTACGTGACCCCACTGATTAATTATTTAATTAGAATTTAATTCTATTGTTTCAGAGGGTTTAAGAGTCTATCACGTGTTGGCACGTGACCCCACCGATTAATTATTTCCAATTATTTATTTTATTCAGTGCCTACAGGATTTGCCTGTAAATGGTCACGTGTCTGCACGTGATGCCCGATCACGTCCCGGATGAATTATGAGGCCCATAATATATCAAATCGAAGGATTTTTCGAGACACTTTCGATACCATTAGAATTTAGCTGTTTCTCATTCGGAAGTTTGTCGAAATATAGCCCAGAAAATACTGGTTCGCATTTTCCTCCTTAGATTACACGTGCATAGGATATTTGCTCTTAACTTTTAATCCCGGATGAATTATGAGGCCCATAATATATCAAATCGAAGGCCTTTTTGAGACACTTTCGATGCCATCAGAATTTAGCTGTTTCAAATTTGGGAGTTTGTCAAAATACAGCCTCGAAAATACTGGTTCGCATTTTCCTCCTTAGATTACACGTGCATAGTATATTTGCTCATAACTTTTGATCCCGGATGAATTATGAGGCCCATAATATATCAAATAGAAGACTTTTTCGAGACGCTTTTGATGCCATCAGAATTTAGCTGTTTCACATTTGGGAGTTTGTCAAAATACAGCCCGGAAAATACTGATTCACATTTTTTTTAAACGTATCGCTGCCATTTGATACCTTGGGCTCTTTTGCGCAAATTTTTTTTTCTGGCAGGAAGAAATGCCGCCTACTATTTTGCCCACGTAAGTATATACGTGGATGAAGTAGTGCAGAGTAATTCACAGAGTATGACCAGTTTCAGATTGATATATAATTTTCAGAATCTTGATCTGAGAAGATAACGAGCGGACATAAGCGTTGTCATTTATCATTGACTCAAATCTCGACTCTTAAAGGATATAGTTCCAAACCCTTATCTCCATGAGCCGCACCCTTCTATTTCTTTATGTTTTACTCTAGCGTTAAGTAGTTTATATACTCATGAGTAACTTCTCCATTTCAGTGGCATGTAGCTTTGGCAAATGTGGCCCATAGATGGTAGATAACAGTTCATCTTGAACCCTTTATAAGGTAGCGATGGCTTAAGAAACAGGGTTAGGATCTGTTGCCTAAGACTTTTCAACTTTATGAGCCGTGAGGGTCTCATAAAGACTTTTCTCCCTACGGGTCGAGAGGATCTCGTAGGTGTATTTTCTCCTTAGGAATCGTGAGGATTCCTAAGTGTGCTTTCTCTTGAGAGTCGTAAGGATCTCACAAGAGAATTATCCCGCTTATAAGTCGAGAGGACTTGTAAGTGGTTGTTTCCCTCCTCGTCGATATTCGACTTCGGAGAGTGTGGCCCATGGATAGTCCATGTTGACTTCTTTGCAGGGCAGTGATGGCTTGGAGGACAGGGTTAGGATCTGCCACCCAAGACTTTTCAACTTTATGAGCCGTGAGGGTCTCACAAAGACTTTTCTCCCTATGAGTCGAGAGGATCTCGTGGGTGTATTTTCTCTTTAGGAATCGTGAGGATTGCTAAGTGTGTTTTCTCTTGAGAGTCGTAAGGATCTCACAAGAGAATTTTCTTCCTTACAAGTCGAGAGGACTCGTAAGTGATTGATGAGTTGACCTACTCCTGAATCAAAGTATTGCTTCAACAGGGAGGTCGAGGGTTGACTTTGGTTTGTCTGTGTACCGCCGAGTCAAGGAACTGGGAACTTTGCCGTGGCTCCGCTTTGCTGACAGTGTATATTCCTGCAAAGACACTGATTTCTCTGCGGGTCGGCGCGAATCGAGATGTTCTCGTCAAGGACGCTGATTTCCCTGAATCGAGCTTTTTGCCAAGGACACTGATTTCCCTAGAGTCAAAACGAATCGAGCTATTCCTGGAAAGACACTGATTTCTCTGCGGGCCGACACGAATCGAGGTGCTCTCGTCAAGGACGCTGATTTCCCTGAATCGAGGTTTTGCCAAGGACACTGATTTCCCTGGAGTTGAAACGAATCGAGGTATTCCTGCAAAGACACTGATTTCTCTGCGGGCCGACGCGAATCGAGGTGCTCTCGTCAAGAACGCTGATTTTCCTGAATCGAGGTATTTGCCAAGGACACTGATTTCCTCGGAGTTGAGACGAATCGAGGTATTCCTGCAAAGACACTGATTTCTCTGCGGGCCGACGCGATCGATGTGCTCTCGTCAAGGACACTGATTTCCTAGAATCGAGGTTTTGCCAAGGACACTAATTTCCCTGGGGTTGAGACGAATCGTGATATTCCTGCAAAGACACTGATTTCTCTGCGGGTCGACACGAATCAAGATGCTCTCATCAAGGACGCTGATTTCCCTGAATCGAGGTATTTGCTAAGGACATTGATTTCCTCGAAGTTGAGACGAATCGACGTATTCCTGCAAAGACACTGATTTCCTTGCGGGTCGACGCGAATCGAGATGCTCTAGTCAAGGACGCTGATTTTCCTGAATCGAGGTATTTGCCAAGGACACTGATTTCCCTTGAGTCAAAACGAATCGAGATATTCCTGCAAAGACACTGATTTCTCTACGGGCCGACGCGAATCGAGGTGCTCCCATCAAGGACGCTGATTTCCCTGAATCGAGGTTTTGCCAAGGACACTGATTTCCCTGGAGTCGAAATGAATCGAGGTATTCCTGCAAAGACACTGATTTCTCTGCGGGCCGACGCGAATCGAGGTGCTCTCGCCAAGGACGCTGATTTCCCTGAATCGAGGTTTTGCCAAGGACACTAATTTCCCTGGGGGTTGGTTGACTTGTTTCCGAGACAGAACGTTGATCCAGAAGGGAGGTCATTGGTTGACTCTAGGTTATCTGTGGACCGTAGAGTCTTGAAACTAGGGGACTTTGCCATGGCTCCGATTGATGGTGTAGTATCTGTGTCCTGCTGGAATAAGGAGGCACACTGTTGTTGGTCTTCGGGCCATAGATATGGCCATTGAGATTTGGAACTAGGGACTTTTCCATGGCTCCGCTTCATTGCGACTCTGAGGTCGGTTGTTGACGTCACGTCTGCATCTGGTTGGAGTGAGGAGAAACGCCGTTGGTGATCTCTAGGCTGTCTGTGAACCGTCGAGATTTGGAACTAGGGTACTTTGCCATGGTTCCGTTGTTTTGACCCTGGGGTTATTTATTGACGTCGCATCTGCATCCTGCTGGAGTAAGGAGAAACGCCGTTGGTGATCTCTAGGCTGTCTGTGAACCGTCGAGATTTAGAACTAGGGGACTTTGCCATGGTTCCGGGGTAGTCTCTAGGCTGTCTGTGAACCGTCGAGACTTGGCTCTCCTTTTGACAGAGCCTGGTAGGAAAATATGGTTCCCTTTTTTTTGTTTGTGCCTCTAGATTGTATACAGGGATCGATGCGATCTTATCTGTAAGGCAAAAGTTTCATTCTTTCAGAATTTTTTTATTTCTTTTCGCGATACTCTATCATTTCAGCTTTTTATATCACGAAAGTCGCGATTGCCCAATCATTTCGGCTATTTTTTGCGGTGCCCAATCATTTCGGCTATTTTTTTTACTCGCTGCTTTTTATTGCGAGTTGCCCAATCATTTTGGCTATTTTGTATGCATATATTTTACTTGCTGATTTTGTTACTAGTTGCCCCATCATTTCGGCTATTTCATATGCATTTTTGGCTCACTGATTTTTTTGTTGCGAGTGTGGAATTTAGAATATGGTGCCAATCTCAGCATCAGTATCGCTACAACTGGAATATTGCCAGGAGCGAATCATCATTTGCCGTGAAAGGACTTGGAATTTGATACCGATTTAGGCATCAGCATCGCTACAACTGGGATATTGCCAGGAGCGAATCATCATTTGCCTCTGTCAATGTCGAACAAAGGTGGCTTAGCAAACAGGGTTAGGATCCCGTCGACTAAGACTTTTGACTTCATGAGCCGTAAAGGTCTCATAAAGGTGTTTCTCCCTACTAGTCGTGAGGATCTCGTAGGTGCGTTTTCTACTTAGGAATCATGAGGATTCCTAAGTGTGTGTTCTCTTATAAGTCGTAAGGATCTTACAAGAGTGTTTTCTCCTTACAAGTCGAGAGGACCTACAAGTGTTTGTTCACCGTGTGAGCATATCCCTAGTCGCTGGTGGGACTCTGTTAGGGAAATGTTCATTCGTGCCCGTGGATTGTATACAAGGGTCAATATTGAACTGCTTGTAGGGCAAAATCGGGGGGTATGACTGCTTAAGAACGAGTTCAGATCCCTGTAGGTTAAGGCTTTTGAATCTTATGAGCCGTGAAGGTCTCATAAGAGGGTTCTCCTTACGAGTCGTGAGGATCTCGCAAGTGTAATTTCTCCTTAGGAACCGTGGGGATCTATAAGTGTGTTTCTCCTTTGTTAGTCGTAAGGATCTCACTCAGGTGGTTTCTCCTTACAGGGTCGAGAGGACCTTGCAAGTGTCTTTTGTCGAGATTGTGCCCTTTCGGGTTTTCACAAAACTCGCCGGTAGTCCCGCTATTTTTATCCATGGAACCCTTTCGGGTTTTCATCCGTGCCCATTTATGGACGTACCTTTTTTTTACCACGTCAGCCTGGGGATGCCGCGGGTTTGTAGTAGTTTAAAGACGTTTCGGTCAAAGGTCCGAGATTTTTCGGGCAACGTACGATTACGCAGCTAGATTTTCTCGCAAATCTTCGCATCTTTTGTGTCGGAGGTGGATTCCTTGAAGAGAGGGCTGAGGGCGATTTCTTTGTCCGAGTCGCTTCCAAAGGTGATAACTTGCGATCCCTTGGTGTCGACTATGCGACAGTTTCCAGCGGCTCTTTTGCGCTCATCTGTCGTGCTTTTCTGTTCCCGACGAGCCTTGCGCCTCACCGTTGAACGTGTTGTCGGAGGGCAACATATCCCTGCCACCAGTTTTTAAAGGCCATTCACTCCTCGATAGGGTGTGCAATCCTCCGATGGTATATGCAGAAGTCAGGATGTATGTCCGCTTTATCAAGATGTATACCACCAGGAGAATTTCCTCTGAAAGAGGGCAACTTCATTCCTATTGACAGGGCCCTAGCGAATCGTTTCCTTACTTTAAACTTGCTTTTGCTGGCGATAGGGATGCTTTGATCCGGTTGGGGTGCCTCGACCTTTTCATCCAGTCGTCGGATTTTGGCTTTTTCGAATATAGACAGTTCGCGCTCTCGATTGGCTTTGCTTTTCTGACGGGCTTTGTTCAGTAGCAAGTCGATCATCTCGTCAGACGGTTCGAAGGGTTTTAGCTTCGATCCTGCCCCTCTTTTATGCTGTCTTCTATCGCTTTGTGAGCTTCTTCGTTAGTTAACGCCGAATGAGAGATCTTGTGGCAACTTGCCACATAGTCCTCAGATTCTTCTGACGAGTCATCCCCATCGTTATTGTCGTTATCTCCGCTCTCAAGGATATTGTTGAGAAATTCTTGGAGTGTGACCGGGGTCCGTGTCTTCTGGTTATATTCCTCCAGCGCGTCAATATGTTTTTGCAGATCCGTGCACTTGTCATCAAACTGCGCGGGCTTTTGATCTTCTTCTTTTTCTTCGAAGACTTGGACGGCTGGGCCCGAATGTTTTGTCTACCATCACTATTAACTCCCAATGTTGGGCGTAGTTTCAGCATCCCTTCGATGGTCTCCGGCTCTAGCGGGTTTTTCCACCTGATCGCCGGGCATGTTTGAAGATCTTTCAGCATTCTTTTAGTTTTTGTCGAAAGAACGACTTTCCATGGAGCTTCTTCTATAAAAGAGCACGATGCCCCCGGTGTGTCCACCCTTTTAGGAGTGTGCTGTTGTGGCGGATTCACCTTCCAGTTTTCAGATAGCGCGAACTTGCCCTGTTGGTATTGGTCTTCAATCCAGTTTTTGAAGACGTAGCAATCTTCGATCGGATGGTCCAATACTCGGTGGTAGGGGAAGTAATTGGGATTGTTGACGTCGTTTAGTTGCGGTGGGTGACTCGACTCCGGTAGAGTAATGAGCCCATTGCGCACTGCCAGTTCAAACAGTTTCCTTGTTTTATCTCGGGGTAACGAGTAAGGACGTCTCAACTTCTCATTAAGGGATTGCCGCTTGTTGCTTTGGCGAACAACCGGTCTCGGGCCACTCGGTTGTTGTTGAGCATTGGCGACGAAGATTGCTTTCCCTTTCCCTTTCTCATTCCGAGGATCCGTCTTTGAGGAGGATGGTCTATGGCCCATCTGGTCTATTTGGGCCAGCTTGTCGATCAAGGCCTGGAAGGTGGTCGGCTTGAAGAACATCATGAATTGGGATATGGTCTCTTGAGGGTCAAGAGTACCCACGAACATGCCTACCGTAGGCGCTTATTCGATGCGCTGCTCGCACTTCGACCATAGATTCCGCCACCGTATTGCATACTGGACCTATGTTTCTCTAGGCTTCACTCTGGCATTGATCAATGTCGTGATTGGGGTGCGTTCACTAGCACTCGCGAAACGCTGGGTGAATAGCAACTCCATCTCTGCGAATATCTTGACAGGGTCATTTGGGAGTTCGGAATACCACTCGAATGCCGTCTCCGACAAACTGCCAACAAACTGGCGGAGCAGTAGCTTATCGTCACCTCCAGTGTTGCCGCATAAAGCTCTGAATTGAGCGACGTGCTAATACAGATTTCCCGCCCCCTTGTATACGTGGAATTTGGGGATCGTGTATCCCGGCAGGTACTTTATTTGGTCGTACCAACCCGGATAGGGTCGTCCCGTTTTAACAATTTGCCCAGCCACTTCATTCGCCTGATGAACTCGTATCTGCTGAGCGATGTAATCATCCAGGGCAGCTTTGGAGATTGTCTCCTCCTTGGCTGTTGACAGAGCCGGCAGAGGATTTGATGTCTCTCCTCTATCATCTTCAATTATTATTGGAGGATCTTCAGCTGGAGGGTCCGGCTGGATCATCATGCCCACCATATCTTAGAACAGAAGGGCCATTTGTTTTATATTGGCCGCCAGTTTCGCGGACTCTTTGTCTTTCCTCTCAAGCATTCTCCGAAGGAATTTGGCATCAGTTTCCTGCTCACGGCGCAGCTCCGAGGATGTCTTTGGGCTTGCTTTCGGTCCTGTGAGTGCGGCCATGGCTGTTAGCATTTCTTGGAGCTTTTGTTGGTGTTGCTCCTGAGCCTTAGTCACTGATCAAGTAAGCGGTCGATGACCCGTGGAAACACGGCTTTCCTATTTTCCGGAAGCCATATAAACGGTATGTGTTACCATGCCCCCAGACTTGGGGCGTTTAGATTCAGCATCCTTGCGGTTCGCCGCGGTCACGGGGGCTTTCTCCGGCCTCCTTCTCTTGTGAGCGGTTGAAGTCGAGGGAGCCGTTGCAGCGGGCATCCAGACGGATGGCATCTTCTGTGGTACCACGGGATGGCTCCTTTCTTGCCGAGCTTTAAGCTTCTTTGGCCGGCGAGAGTAGTCCTGGTCAATCACCGATTCATGGACCTGTCGCCAGACTTTGTAAATTTTGGAAGAAAGCCGCTGAGGGGGCTGCACTAGCTTCACCTTTGTAGCATTCTCCATGGGTGGAGGAGATCTCTTCAGTACGGCAGTTGGAGATTTTTTGCGCACCCTCCTTAGCGGCTTAAAATTGTTCCCAGTTGGAACAGCAGCATCGATATCCACCGTTGGAGCCAGCGGAGTCAGTTCAGAAGGAGAATTGCCCCCATCCTTCCTTACTCGGCGCCAGTTGTGACGTCGAGCGTGTCGAGCCATTGGGATTGTCTCAGCTGTAGGGGTGACTTCCTCATGCCCCCTATGTTGGTCAGAAGTTGTCGTTGTCAGCCTATTGAAGACTGATGTCCGTTGAGTGGGGATAACCAGCCCATCGAAGGCAGACTTCCGAGCAGGGGAAGCAGCCTTGACGATTTCGCCTGAAACGAGAGCTGAAATAGTCAGTCTTGTGAAGACCGACCCTTTGGCCGGAGAAACCGCCTTGACGAATTCATAAGCAGGAATGGCTATCCGCTTAGGGATAACCTTTTTTGGTATCGCGGGCTTCTTCATGGGCCCAAATGAGTTTTGGCACAGTCTGTCAAAGACTGAAGCGTTGGAGCTGAACGACCCGTTGAGAGGGGCCGCAGTAGTGGTAAGCCGATCAAAGACCGACTTCTTCGGAGCTTTTTGTGATGGTACAGGAGCGTTGAAGCTTGTTGGCGGGATCATGGTCCCGAAGAACAATCCAGTGGTGGTCTGAGTCACCTGTTCCACCGGCATAGCGAAGATGGAGGCCGCTTGGGGCCCGTAAGTCACTCCTCTGGACGGGATGGAGTGAGAGTTGCAGTTGAAATTAGTGCAGTTTGATGCCATTGATCTTCTGTTTTCTGCATGAAGAAAAACACCAAATCTTAGTACCTCGAATCCACAGGCAACCATAGCAAACCGCGATTCGTTCGGGAACACGACACATGAAGTGTGGAGTGGAAAGAGGAAAAGGTCCCACCGGGCGTGCCAGAATTTGTTCTCCTCCGAAACACAGAGACGCGACCGCGTAGGTTCGTCTTGCCTGAATTTGGGGGCAGATGTTATTTGGATTTATCCGTCCACCTTTCCGAAGATGCCAAGTTGATTTATGGCACCGTATATCGTAGGTTTAGAATTAAATTCTTTAAACTCAACTCTCCCTCTAAGTTTTGGATCTGCATGGCAGAATCTCCCCGATGAGAATTAAATTCTCAACTTATGGGGAGATCTGCTTCTGCAGATTTTCAACCATGAAGAAGAACTAAGTTCTTGTTTTAAGGGTTAAACCTTGTTTCTGTTGGAAGAATTAAATTCGGAGAGTCGTAAGGATCTCACAAGAGAATTATCCCGCTTATAAGTCGAGAGGACTTGTAAGTGGTTGTTTCCCTCCTCGTCGATGTTCGACTTCGGAGAGTGTGGCCCATGGATAGTCCATGTTGACTTCTTTGCAGGGCAGTGATGGCTTGGAGGACAGGGTTAGGATCTGCCACCCAAGACTTTTCAACTTTATGAGCCGTGAGGGTCTCACAAAGACTTTTCTCCCTATGAGTCGAGAGGATCTCGTGGGTGTATTTTCTCTTTAGGAATCGTGAGGATTGCTAAGTGTGTTTTCTCTTGAGAGTCGTAAGGATCTCACAAGAGAATTTTCTTCCTTACAAGTCGAGAGGACTCGTAAGTGATTGATGAGTTGACCTACTCCTGAATCAAAGTATTGCTTCAACAGGGAGGTCGAGGGTTGACTTTGGTTTGTCTGTGTACCGCCGAGTCAAGGAACTGGGAACTTTGCCGTGGCTCCGCTTTGCTGACAGTGTATATTCCTGCAGAGACACTGATTTCTCTGCGGGTCGGCGCGAATCGAGATGTTCTCGTCAAGGACGCTGATTTCCCTGAATCGAGCTTTTTGCCAACGACACTGATTTCCCTGGAGTCAAAACGAATCGAGCTATTCCTGGAAAGACACTGATTTCTCTGCGGGCCGACACGAATCGAGGTGCTCTCGTCAAGGACGCTGATTTCCCTGAATCGAGGTTTTGCCAAGGACACTGATTTCCCTGGAGTTGAAACGAATCGAGGTATTCCTGCAAAGACACTGATTTCTCTGCGGGCCGACGCGAATCGAGGTGCTCTCGTCAAGAACGCTGATTTTCCTGAATCGAGGTATTTGCCAAGGACACTGATTTCCTCGGAGTTGAGACGAATCGAGGTATTCCTGCAAAGACACTGATTTCTCTGCGGGCCGACGCGATCGATGTGCTCTCGTCAAGGACACTGATTTCCTAGAATCGAGGTTTTGCCAAGGACACTGATTTCCCTGGGGTTGAGACGAATCGTGATATTCCTGCAAAGACACTAATTTCTCTGCGGGTCGACACGAATCGAGATGCTCTCATCAAGGACGCTGATTTCCCTGAATCGAGGTATTTGCTAAGGACATTGATTTCCTCGAAGTTGAGACGAATCGACGTATTCCTGCAAAGACACTGATTTCCTTGCGGGTCGACGCGAATCGAGATGCTCTAGTCAAGGACGCTGATTTTCCTGAATCGAGGTATTTGCCAAGGACACTGATTTCCCTTGAGTCAAAACGAATCGAGATATTCCTGCAAAGACACTGATTTCTCTACGGGCCGACGCGAATCGAGGTGCTCCCATCAAGGACGCTGATTTCCCTGAATCGAGGTTTTGCCAAGGACACTGATTTCCCTGGAGTCGAAATGAATCGAGGTATTCCTGCAAAGACACTGATTTCTCTGCGGGCCGACGCGAATCGAGGCGCTCTCGCCAAGGACGCTGATTTCCCTGAATCGAGGTTTTGCCAAGGACACTAATTTCCCTGGGGGTTGGTTGACTTGTTTCCGAGACAGAACGTTGATCCAGAAGGGAGGTCATTGGTTGACTCTAGGTTATCTGTGGACCGTAGAGTCTTGAAACTAGGGGACTTTGCCATGGCTCCGATTGATGGTGTAGTATCTGTGTCCTGCTGGAATAAGGAGGCACACTGTTGTTGGTCTTCGGGCCATAGATATGGCCATTGAGATTTGGAACTAGGGACTTTTCCATGGCTCCGCTTCATTGCGACTCTGAGGTCGGTTGTTGACGTCACGTCTGCATCTGGTTGGAGTGAGGAGAAACGCCGTTGGTGATCTCTAGGCTGTCTGTGAACCGTCGAGATTTGGAACTAGGGTACTTTGCCATGGTTCCGTTGTTTTGACCCTGGGGTTATTTATTGACGTCGCATCTGCATCCTGCTGGAGTAAGGAGAAACGCCGTTGGTGATCTCTAGGCTGTCTGTGAACCGTCGAGATTTAGAACTAGGGGACTTTGCCATGGTTCCGGGGTAGTCTCTAGGCTGTCTGTGAACCGTCGAGACTTGGCTCTCCTTTTGACAGAGCCTGGTAGGAAAATATGGTTCCCTTTTTTTTGTTTGTGCCCCTAGATTGTATACAGGGATCGATGCGATCTCATCTGTAAGGCAAAAGTTTCATTCTTTCAGAATTTTTTTATTTCTTTTCGCGATACTCTATCATTTCAGCTTTTTATATCACGAAAGTCGCGATTGCCCAATCATTTCGGCTATTTTTTGCGGTGCCCAATCATTTCGGCTATTTTTTTTACTCGCTGCTTTTTATTGCGAGTTGCCCAATCATTTTGGCTATTTTGTATGCATATATTTTACTTGCTGATTTTGTTACTAGTTGCCCCATCATTTCGGCTATTTCATATGCATTTTTGGCTCGCTGATTTTTTTGTTGCGAGTGTGGAATTTAGAATATGGTGCCAATCTCAGCATCAGTATCGCTACAACTGGAATATTGCCAGGAGCGAATCATCATTTGCCGTGAAAGGACTTGGAATTTGATACCGATTTAGGCATCAGCATCGCTACAACTGGGATATTGCCAGGAGCGAATCATCATTTGCCTCTGTCAATGTCGAACAAAGGTGGCTTAGCAAACAGGGTTAGGATCCCGTCGACTAAGACTTTTGACTTCATGAGCCGTAAAGGTCTCATAAAGGTGTTTCTCCCTACTAGTCGTGAGGATCTCGTAGGTGCGTTTTCTACTTAGGAATCATGAGGATTCCTAAGTGTGTGTTCTCTTATAAGTCGTAAGGATCTTACAAGAGTGTTTTCTCCTTACAAGTCGAGAGGACCTACAAGTGTTTGTTCACCGTGTGAGCATATCCTTAGTCGCTGGTGGGACTCTGTTAGGGAAATGTTCATTCGTGCCCGTGGATTGTATACAAGGGTCAATATTGAACTGCTTGTAGGGCAAAATCGGGGGGTATGACCGCTTAAGAACGAGTTCAGATCCCTGTAGGTTAAGGCTTTTGAATCTTATGAGCCGTGAAGGTCTCATAAGAGGGTTCTCCTTACGAGTCGTGAGGATCTCGCAAGTGTAATTTCTCCTTAGGAACCGTGGGGATCTATAAGTGTGTTTCTCCTTTGTTAGTCGTAAGGATCTCACTCAGGTGGTTTCTCCTTACAGGGTCGAGAGGACCTTGCAAGTGTCTTTTGTCGAGATTGTGCCCTTTCGGGTTTTCACAAAACTCGCCGGTAGTCCCGCTATTTTTATCCATGGAGCCCTTTCGGGTTTTCATCCGTGCCCATTTATGGACGTACCTTTTTTTTACCACATCAGCCTGGGGATGCCGCGGGTTTGTAGTAGTTTAAAGACGTTTCGGTCAAAGGTCCGAGATTTTTCGGGCAACGTACGATTACGCAGCTAGATTTTCTCGCAAATCTTCGCATCTTTTGTGTCGAAGGTGGATTCCTTGAAGAGAGGGCTGAGGGCGATTTCTTTGTCCGAGTCGCTTCCAAAGGTGATAACTTGCGATCCCTTGGTGTCGACTATGCGACAGTTTCCAGCGGCTCTTTTGCGCTCATCTGTCGTGCTTTTCTGTTCCCGACGAGCCTTGCGCCTCACCGTTGAACGTGTTGTCGGTGGGCAACATATCCCTGCCACCAGTTTTTAAAGGCCATTCACTCCTCGATAGGGTGTGCAATCCTCCGATGGTATATGCAGAAGTCAGGATGTATGTCCGCTTTATCAAGATGTATACCACCAGGAGAATTTCCTCTGAAAGAGGGCAACTTCATTCCTATTGACAGGGCCCTAGCGAATCGTTTCCTTACTTTAAACTTGCTTTTGCTGGCGATAGGGATGCTTTGATCCGGTTGGGGTGCCTCGACCTTTTCATCCAGTCGTCGGATTTTGGCTTTTTCGAATATAGACAGTTCGCGCTCTCGATTGGCTTTGCTTTTCTGACGGGCTTTGTTCAGTAGCAAGTCGATCATCTCGTCAGACGGTTCGAAGGGTTTTGGCTTCGATCCTGCCCCTCTTTTATGCTGTCTTCTATCGCTTTGTGAGCTTCTTCGTTAGTTAACGCCGAATGAGAGATCTTATGGCAACTTGCCACATAGTCCTCAGATTCTTCTGACGAGTCATCCCCATCGTTATTGTCGTTATCTCCGCTCTCAAGGATATTGTTGAGAAATTCTTGGAGTGTGACCGGGGTCCGTGTCTTCTGGTTATATTCCTCCAGCGCGTCAATATGTTTTTGCAGATCCGTGCACTTGTCATCAAACTGCGCGGGCTTTTGATCTTCTTCTTTTTCTTCGAAGACTTGGACGGCTGGGCCCGAATGTTTTGTCTACCATCACTATTAACTCCCAATGTTGGGCGTAGTTTCAGCATCCCTTCGATGGTCTCCGGCTCTAGCGGGCTTTTCCACCTGATCGCCGGGCATGTTTGAAGATCTTTCAGCATTCTTTTAGTTTTTGTCGAAAGAACGACTTTCCATGGAGCTTCTTCTATAAAAGAGCACGATGCCCCCGGTGTGTCCACCCTTTTAGGAGTGTGCTGTTGTGGCGGATTCACCTTCCAGTTTTCAGATAGCGCGAACTTGCCCTGTTGGTATTGGTCTTCAATCCAGTTTTTGAAGACGTAGCAATCTTCGATCGGATGGTCCAATACTCGGTGGTAGGGGAAGTAATTGGGATTGTTGACGTCGTTTAGTTGCGGTGGGTGTCTCGACTCCGGTAGAGTAATGAGCCCATTGCGCACTGTCAGTTCAAACAGTTTCCTTGTTTTATCTCGGGGTAACGAGTAAGGACGTCTCAACTTCTCATCAAGGGATTGCCGCTTGTTGCTTTGGCGAACAACCGGTCTCGGGCCACTCGGTTGTTGTTGAGCATTGGCGACGAAGATTGCTTTCCCTTTCCCCTTCTCATTCCGAGGATCCGTCTTTGAGGAGGATGGTCTATGGCCCATCTGGTCTATTTGGGCCAGCTTGTCGATCAAGGCCTGGAAGGTGGTCGGCTTGAAGAACATCATGAATTGGGATATGGTCTCTTGAGGGTCAAGAGTACCCACGAACATGCCTACCGCAGGCGCTTATTCGATGCGCTGCTCGCACTTCGACCATAGATTCCGCCACCGTATTGCATACTGGACCTATTTTTCTCTAGGCTTCACTCTGGCATTGATCAATGCCGTGATTGGGGTGCGTTCACTAGCACTCGCGAAACGCTGGGTGAATAGCAACTCCATCTCTGCGAATATCCTGACAGGGTCATTTGGGAGTTCGGAATACCACTCGAATGCCGTATCCGACAAACTGCCAACAAACTGGCGGAGCAGTAGCTTATCGTCACCTCCAGTGTTGCCGCATAAAGCTCTGAATTGAGCGACATGCTAATACAGATTTCCCGCCCCCTTGTATACGTGGAATTTGGGGATCGTGTATCCCGGCAGGTACTTTATTTGGTCGTACCAACCCGGATAGGGTCGTCCCGTTTTAACAATTTGCCCAGCCACTTCATTCGCCTGATGAACTCGTATCTGCTGAGCGATGTAATCATCCAGGCCAGCTTTGGAGATTGTCTCCTCCTTGGCTGTTGACAGAGCCGGCAGAGGATTTGATGTCTCTCCTCTATCATCTTCAATTATTATTGGAGGATCTTCAGCTGGAGGGTCCGGCTGGATCATCATGCCCACCATATCTTAGAACAGAAGGGCCATTTGTTTTATATTGGCCGCCAGTTTCGCGGACTCTTTGTCTTTCCTCTCAAGCATTCTCCGAAGGAATTTGGCATCAGTTTCCTGCTCACGGCGCAGCTCCGAGGATGTCTTTGGGCTTGCTTTCGGTCCTGTGAGTGCGGCCATGGCTGTTAGCATTTCTTGGAGCTTTTGTTGGTGTTGCTCCTGAGCCTTAGTCACTGATCAAGTAAGCGGTCGATGACCCGTGGAAACACGGCTTTCCTATTTTCCGGAAGCCATATAAATGGTATGTGTTACCATGCCCCCAGACTTGGGGCGTTTAGATTCAGCATCCTTGCGGTTCGTCGCGGTCACGGGGGCTTTCTCCGGCCTCCTTGTCTTGTGAGCGGTTGAAGTCGAGGGAGCCGTTGCAGCGGGCATCCAGACGGATGACATCTTCTGTGGTACCACGGGATGGCTCCTTTCTTGCCGAGCTTTAAGCTTCTTTGGCCGGCGAGAGTAGTCCTGGTCAATCACCGATTCATGGACCTGTCGCCAGACTTTGTAAATTTTGGAAGAAAGCCGCTGAGGGGGCTGCACTAGCTTCACCTTTGTAGCATTCTCCATGGGTGGAGGAGATCTCTTCAGCACGGCAGTTGGAGATTTTTTGCGCACCCTCCTTAGCGGCTTAAAGTTGTTCCCAGTTGGAACAGCAGCATCGATATCCACCGTTGGAGCCAGCGGAGTCAGTTCAGAAGGAGAATTGCCCTCATCCTTCCTTACTCGGCGCCAGTTGTGACGTCGAGCGTGTCGAGCCATTGGGATTGTCTCAGCTGTAGGGGTGACTTCCTCATGCCCCCTATGTTGGTCAGAAGTTGTCGTTGTCAGCCTATTGAAGACTGATGTCCGTTGAGTGGGGATAACCAGCCCATCGAAGGCAGACTTCCGAGCAGGGGAAGCAGCCTTGACGATTTCGCCTGAAACGAGAGCTGAAATAGTCAGTCTTGTGAAGACCGACCCTTTGGCCGGAGAAACCGCCTTGACGAATTCATAAGCAGGAATGGCTATCCGCTTAGGGATAACCTTTTCTGGTATCGCGGGCTTCTTCATGGGCCTAAATGAGTTTTGGCACAGTCTGTCAAAGACTGAGGCGTTGGAGCTGAACGACCCGTTGAGAGGGGCCGCAGTAGTGGTAAGCCGATCAAAGACCGACTTCTTCGGAGCTTTTTGTGATGGTACAGGAGCGTTGAAGCTTGTTGGCGGGATCATGGTCCCGAAGAACAATCCAGTGGTGGTCTGAGTCACCTGTTCCACCGGCATAGCGAAGATGGAGGCCGCTTGGGGCCCGTAAGTCACTCCTCTGGACGGTATGGAGTGAGAGTTGCAGTTGAAATTAGTGCAGTTTGATGCCATTGATCTTCTGTTTTCTGCATGAAGAAAAACACCAAATCTTAGTACCTCGAATCCACAGGCAACCATAGCAAACCGCGATTCGTTCGGGAACACGACACATGAAGTGTGGAGTGGAAAGAGGAAAAGGTCCCACCGGGCGTGCCAGAATTTGTTCTCCTCCGAAACACAGAGACGCGACCGCGTAGGTTCGTCTTGCCTGAATTTGGGGGCAGATGTTATTTGGATTTATCCGTCCACCTTTCCGAAGATGCCAAGTTGATTTATGGTACCGTATATCGTAGGTTTAGAATTAAATTCTTTAAACTCAACTCTCCCTCTAAGTTTTGGATCTGCATGGCAGAATCTCCCCGATGAGAATTAAATTCTCAACTTATGGGGAGATCTGCTTCTGCAGATTTTCAACCATGAAGAAGAACTAAGTTCTTGTTTTAAGGGTTAAACCTTGTTTCTGTTGGAAGAATTAAATTCCTTAGTATTTGGAGGAATTAAATTCTCTAAACTCAATTCTCCCTCTAAGTTTTGGATCTGCATGGCAGAATCTCCCCGATGAGAATTAAATTCTCAACTTATGGGGAGATCTGCTTCTGCAGATTTTCAACCAAAAGAATAACTAAGTTCTTATTCAGAAGAGTTAAACTCTTAGTTTGAAAATTAAAGTCTCTTTTATTTTGTGAGAGCTTGTAGAATGAGTTTCTTCTTTTTCTTCTCACCTAGAGTTTTTTCCTCTGAAGAGATCTTCTTTTCTCTCTTGAGAATTAAATTCTCCTCTCTTTTTTTTCTCTGTTGTTGTTGTCCTCTTTTTTCTTCCCTCTTGGCTTTTATTTATAGGAGAAAGAAAAGAATCAGTTTGTTTGGTAAATCTTTTGTTGAAAGATTTTAATTGATTTTGTAACCAACATTATCTTTTAGATCACTCAGTGAATTTTATTCACCATTGAATTTTTAATCCAAAAGATCTTTTATCTGTTATTCCTGGCAAATTTCAGGGAAATCTTTCCTTGTATAGAATCTTTCTATAAATCAGTGATTTTTAATTACCATTGGATTTTTAATCCAACGGTGCTCCACTTTACATAGCACAATCTTTTTGTTTGGAAAGATTTAGGGAAATATTTTTCCAACTAGGATTTTTGATTTCCCTTAATTAGAATTTAATTCTATTAGTTCTGAAGGTTTAAGAGCCTATCACGTGTTAGCACGTGACCCCACTGATTGACTAATTAATTAGAATTTAATTCTATTGGTTTAGAGGGCTCAGGAACCCATCACGTGTTGGCACGTGACCCCACAGATTAAAGCCTATCATGTGTTGGCACGTGACCCCACCGATTAATTATTTCCAATTATTTATTTTATTCAGTGCCTACAGGCTTTGCCTCCAAATGGTCACGTGTCTGCACGTGATGCCCGGTCACGTGTGGGCACGTGATGCCCCATAATTTTTGATCCCGGATGAATTATGAGGTCCATAATATATCAAATCGAAGGATTTTTGAGACACTTTCGATACCATCAGAATTTAGCTGTTTCTCATTCGGAAGTTTGTTGAAATACAGCCCAAAAATACTGGTTCGCATTTTCCTCTTTAGATTACACGTGCATAGTATATTTGCTCATAACTTTTGATCCCGAATGAATTATGAGGCCCATAATATATCAAATCAAAGGGTTTTTCGAGACGCTTTCGATGCCATTAGAATTTAGCTATTTCACATTCAGGAGTTTATCAAAATACAGCCCGGAAAATACCGGTTCGCATTTTCCTCCTTAGATTAAACGTGCATAGCATATTTGCTCATAACTTTTGATCTCGGATAAATTATGAGGCCCATAATATATCAAATCGAAGGCTTTTTCGAGGCGCTTTCGATGCCATCAGAATTTAGCTGTTTCACATTTAGGAGTTTGTCAAAATACAGCCCGGAAAATACTTGTTCACATTTTTTTAAACGTATCGCTGCCATTTGATACCTTGGGCTCTTTTGCGCAAATATTTTATTTTTTATTTGGCGGGAACAGCAGATGTGCAAAGAGCTCGATGCATTTTCAGTCTCCACCGTGGACCAACTGAAAACTTTCTACGTTCCTGGAAGGAAAAGTGGATAGAAGAGCATCCTGTTTTATAGGTCAAATCCTGTTGTGCACCCGGACGACTTGTCTGTCGCGTGTCTTCCATAAGAGATAGGCATAAGAGCCGTCCTCAGTCCCAGATATTATGCGCCTGAGATGCGGGAATACTTTAGAAAGTGCGGGTGTCGGCTATATCAAACGGACTTTGAAGAGAAGTTTTACGAAGGGCTACGGCATCCGCCTCAGGTCCGAGCACTCATCGATGGACGAATTCCATATAGACGGGGCATAGGTTTCATCCAGCCTGATTCCAAGGCATGCTACATGATCCATGTCGGTAAAGCCAGCGAAAGGTCAAATGATGATGACGAGATAGCCGAGCCAGAAGAAGCTCCTCAAGAGCTCGAAGATGGAGGAAAAGCAACCTTTGATGAGCTTACCAAGATCGATTTGGGAACGCCTGATAATCCAAGGCCGACCTATATCAGCTCACTCTTTTCGGAGAAAATGAAAGAGCAGATATTTGCCCTACTGCATGAGTTCTCCGACTGCTTCGTGTGGACGTACAAAGAAATGCCTGGTCTCTCCCCTGAAGTGGCTGTGCATGAGCTGGCTATATCTCCTGATGCCAAGCCTGTCAAACAAGCTCCACGAAGAATGAGAAGGGAGCTGGAAGAAAAGATCATCGAGGAAACTAAGAAACTTATCGATGCTGGCTTCATCAGAGAAGAGAAATACGCAGACTGGATCGCATGCATTGTCCCAGTAAAGAAGAAAAATGGGCAGATTCAGGTTTGTGTCGATTTTAGGGACCTTAATAAAGCATTCCCTAAAGATTATTTCCCGCTTCCGGTCATGGAAATGATGGTCGAAGACACCTCAAATTACGAGTGGTTCACCTTCATAGACGGTTCATCTGGGTACAATCAGATAAAAATGTCGCCTGAGGATAAGATGCATACATCATTTCGAACCTCGATCGGTATATACTGTTACAAAGTGATGCCGTTCGGACTGAAGAACGCGGGTTCTATATATCAAAGGGCAATGACCAATATCTTTGATGACCTAATCCATAAAGTTGTCGAATGTTATATAGATGATCGGGTCATCAAGACTAAAGCCAAGGCCGATCACATCCAAGATCTTAGGACCATTCTCACTAAACTGAGGGAATACGATCTGAAGATGAATCCTCTAAAGTGCGTTTTTGGCGTGTCATCGGAAAAATTCTCGGGCTTTATAGTCCGACATCGGGGGATCGAAGTTGACCCATCCAAGATAAAGGCCATCATGGAGATGCCCCCTCCAAAGAATCTGACGCAGCTAAGATCTTTTCAAGAAAATCTTGCTTATATACGAAGGTTTATCTCAAATTTATTGGGGAGATGTAGGCCCTTCTCGAAGCTCATAAAGAAAAGGGTTCCTTTTGTCTGGGATGCCAAATATCAAGAAGCGTTCAAAAGCATCAGTGCTTGTTGTCCCTATTCTAAATAAACCGTTGATTCTCTATACTGCTGCGTTAGATGAGTCACTCGGTGCACTCCTTGCCCAGAACAACGAGGAGGGAAAAGAGAATGCCCTCTACTAGCTCAGTCGAACTTTAGTCGGGGTGGAACATAATTATTCCCCGATCGAAAAGCAATGCCTGGCTCTGATATTCGCTGTGAAGAAGCTGAGGCACTATCTGCTTGCTCATCGGGTTATGCTGATCTCCAAGGTCGACCCGCTCAAACACTTAATGACCAAAGCAAGCCAAGCCGGTAAAATGGCGAGATGGGCTGTCATGCTGCTTGAATTTGACATAATCTACACTTCTCAGAAAGCAGTAAAAGGGCAAGCTCTCGCCGACTTCCTTACGGCTCATCCCATACCAGAAGGATCACCGCTCAATTGCAAGTTACCCGACGAACAAGTGCGGCACCTCGAGAATGACAAGCCATGTTTGGAGCTCTACTTCGATGGAGCCTCATCAATGAGGAGCTCCGGCAAATCAAGCATCCCGTAGATAAAAGCAGGGATAGGATTGGTGTTCATCACGCCATCGATGGGAACCCTACGATGTTCTTTTGCTCTCGCTGAGCCTCACACAAACAACGAGGCTGAGTACGAAGCTCTGATAGCTGGTCTGGAGCTCGCCATAGAAATGAAATCCTTCGGCTACGGGTTTACGGTGACTCCCAGCTTGTCGTCAACCAGGTAAGCGGTGACTATAAGATATACAAACCGAGTTAGCTCGATATAGAAGCCGAGTAGTGGAACTCATGAAACGGTTCACTCACATTGAACTAATGAGAGTCCCTATGGCGTTGAATGGAAAAGCCGACATAGTCGCTCGCCTAGCTAAAGAGCTAGCTGATCCTGACATGGACGAAATTCTAATCACAGTCAGAAGACGGCAAATTCTGCCTCCAGTCTCTTTGCGTGAAGAAGAAAGCATAGAACAAGAGAACAATCCCGCCGAAGAGGCTTCGATCATTCAAGACGAGCCCGATTGGAGAGAACCCTTCATAGAGTACCTTCGATACGACAAGCTGCCCGAAGAAAAATCTACGAGGATTCGGCTGAAGAAGAGAGCTCTCTGATATGTGTTTGTAAATAAAACACTATACCGCAGATCGTATGACCAACTCTGGCTCAGGTGCCTGTCATCGGCCAAAGCCTAAAAAGTCATGAAAGAAGTTCACTCGGGCATCTGTGGGGCTCACCAGTCCGGCCCCAAAATACGGCTTCAGATCAAACGGCTTGAATATTACTGGCCCACCATGATAAGGAATTGCGAAGAGCATGCAATGAAATGCCATCTCTGCCAAATTCACGGTGATTTCATTCACAAGCATCCCAATCCGTTGCATCCTACGATGGCGTCATGGCCTTTTGAATTTTGGGGCACCGACATAGTTGGCCCAGTTGATTCTCCGTCATCCAAAGTCCATCGGTTCATATTGGCCGCAACTGACCATTTCTCCAGATGGGCTGAAGCTGTCCCGCTAAAAGAATTCAAGACAGAAGATATTCTGACATTTTTCCGGCATAATATTCTATACCGCTTCGGTACACCAAGAAGAATCATTTTTGACAACGGGCCTTCTTTCAAGAGCTTCAAAGTCTCAATGTTCGCTACCCAACACAAGATAGACTGGACATATTTCTCCATCTATAATCCAAGGGCCAATGGGCTAGCCGAAGCCTTCAATAAAACTCTGTGCAAGCTCCTGAGAAAAAATATTTCAGCCAACAAGAGAGACTAGAATCTCAAACTTCATGAGGTGTTGTGGGCATATCGTACCACGCACCGTACTCCAACTCAATCCACTCCATACTCGTTACTCTTTAGAGTGGAGGTGATCCTCTCCTTCGAAATCGAAATTCCAAGCTTAAGAATGGCCATTTAGCACGAGTTGACGGTGGAGGAAAATGTACTCCTCCGGCTCGAAGTGCTCGATGCCCTCGAAGAAAAGAGGCTCGCAGTACAGCAAAATCTGGAGCTGTACCGAGCCTAAATGTCACGGGCCTATGACAAGATGACTCGTCTCCGTGTTTTTTAAAAAGGCGAATTGGTGTTGGTTCTCAAAAGACCGATCATCCCGAATTGACATGCCAATGGAAAATTCGAGCCAAACTGGGAAGGACCATACGTCATCGAGAAAGTGTTTGATGGAGAGTCCTACCAGCTGATAAATTTCAAGGGAGAAAGGCCAATGCCACCCATCAATGGCCAATATCTCAAGAAATACTATGCGTAAATGCTCCAGTTCGCAGACGAACTGAGCACAACGGCCCTACGGTCTGGATCATACATCCTGTAAAACCGTATACAATCCACAGGTGTAAACGACCCCTATCTCTCCCAAGGTCCTACCGGCAAGACTACATTTAAATTCCCACCGGCCTAAAAAAAGAGGGTATGTCCACAAGCAAAACGGGCATGGATGAAAACCCGAAAAGGCTCCATGAGTAAAAACAGCAGGGCTGCCGGCGAGTTTGTGAAAACCCAAAATGGCGCAAACTCGTGAAAAGAGATGAAATACACTTGCAAAGTCCTCTAACAACCCTAAATTTCCTATACAAGTTTTTACAAAAAAATTTCAAAAAATCCATAAAGGGGTATTTATTGCCTGAGCACAAGTCTTAAGTAATTAATTAGCAATTTAATTACAAGAAAGAGCTTGTAGCTCATTGGTAATACCTTGCATTGTTGAACCAAGCCACCAGAGTTCAAATCCCATACCCCATATTATTTTTAATATTGATTTTTTAAAAACCTTTAGAATACCAAGGGTTTACACGTGCATATCTCATAAAAACCTACTACACCCAAAATTGTAACATTGCCAGAGGTTAGATGAACCGTCGGGGGGGATCCCGGCCACCTGACTCGGTCGGGAATCGACCAAATCGTCCTCGACTCGGCGACTCAGTCCTTCGACCGAGTCACGGCCGAGTCACGGCCGAGTCGGCCGATTACGACGATGACCCCAATATGAAAATTGTGTCTTTTCACATTCCCTACACACCTGCAAAATTTTAGCCTCAAACCATTTTCAGAACCCTTTTAAAACCCCAATTACTCCACTTTTAATACATTTTTATTACATTTTATCACATTTTTTATTTTAAACTTTTCATCTACCCTAACCCTATAAATACCAACCCTACACACTACCCTCTCACCCCTAAACTCTGAGCCAACTCTCTAAAATTTCCATGAAACCTTGTGTACTTTGAAAACGAGCACGAAGCGAAGCTACGGCGAAATTTCCGGCGAACTTCCGACGATCATTCTAGGAGCTCCCGGCGACGAAGCGACGCACCGGCGACTCCTCCGGATCCACATTCCACTTATCTTTGATCGAAACCCGTAAGTCCCCATTTCTATCTTTCTTTTCTTTCTAAAAGATACGGAATTACAAAACCCGACGGAATCAGAACCAATCATATTTCCGATTCGGTTTCTTTATAAAATTTCACTTCTTGTTAATACAATTATGCTTAAACTCTTTTATGTTGACTATTAAACACTAATCAACCAAATTGATCAAGTTTCATATCACAAAATAATTGCTAGTTCCTTTTACCGTATTTTTTCATTTAAATACCACATAGTTCCTTTTGCGACATTTAAACCATTAAACTTGTTATACCTTTAAGTAGATCACGAGGTAACGACCTATCTCCTCACACACTCATATGCAACATAGCATGATACCCCCGGGAACTTAAAATACGGGAAATCGATATCTTTATAAATAAATAACCTTTGAGCTAAAAAAAAAAATATCTAGACTCGGCCAATTAAGGAATGTCGCGCTCATTAGGACAGTGGAAGGTTGTGGGCATTCAGTCGTTTATCTAAACCTGATTTTGTGGTGTCTAGGCTAGACAAGTGAGAAAATTAATTTTAAAAGGCCCGTCTCACGGTGATTCGTGAGCGGAACCCTCCTTTCTTCACTTGTACTTACCTGGCTACAATTAGCGGTGAAGATGCGATTTGAGGGATATCTCACAACTTGTCGCTTTGGACCAGTTAGGAGCAGTCTAGTTGACTTAGGAGACCCTAGAATATAGAATACGGGAAAGCGACACATTTTCATTTAAATACCATTTACTTAATAAAACCGTTTTCTAAAGGATTTAGTATTTATACGAATCTTTGTAAAGCGCCGCTACAACCCATTTTGGGGAATCTGTTCGGGATGGTGCGGATTATCGCACATCCTCAGGCTTAGTAGTGCGAGATTCAGACCTCCGCAAGGATTATTCGGTCTCGAAAGATTTAAAATACGACATCTTAAGAAAATGAGATTTTTAGAATATAAAATATATATATTAAAATTATTTTTTGTATAAATATATGTATATTTATCATTAAAATACTTATTTTGTTATCATATAAATATTCCACCCTTTTTCTAAATATCACAAGAATCAATTTTACACTAAAATACCATGAATTCCATACAAAACCAATATTACAAATAAATACCTTTATTTATGAAATTAGGATATTTTCACTAGAAATATCACAATATAAAATCTACATTCATTACAACTCTAAAGACGAATAATAAATACTTGTGGTGTATTTTGAAAAGTATATAAAAGTATTTTTACATAAAACCCCCTCAAGTTCTTTAATTTACCATAAGGACCCTAATAAATATAGGTTTAAGCGAGATCAATCTCTTGAGCCTCAGGGAGCTGGAGAAGTGGGTGCTTGCCTATCTAAGGTAGACAACTTAACAACGGTATTATCAATACGATAATCGTCTTTGAAAAGACACAAATCCTGCCGCCTATGTGCAGCGGTTACCGATAACATCAAAATAATCAGGACTTCCATTTACTTTTCTAATTGTCTGACTCAGTTTGAGTCTCATTATAATCTGACTTGAATATGATTCAAGTACAATCTACAATCTATAATCTACAAGCTACAATCTACAATCTACAATATTCCAATTCAATATGAATCCATGAATCCAATTATCAATCTATACAACTTGACTGAACCGAACCATGGATATACATTCCATTTACATGATTATCCAGTTTACAAGATTCTCCAGTTATATACATGATTCTACAGTTACATCCGTTTACTGATATCATAGTTTCGGTCTGTCATCTAATTATACAATCAATACAATTTACAAAACAAACAATACAAACAAAACATCTCGGGGTTTAAGGGGTAGATTGGTACGGAAGGTGCTAAAAGTGGCACGAGACAGTAAGACTTAATACACCTAACATGAATCCAGTTGCTGCTGTACCGTGGCATAAACGGTTCCTTGCACTATACTTGCCTCTAGTCTCTGGAATATAGAGACTCCTCTCGTATACACTGGCATTCTTCTGTACCAAGCTACAAACAATAGCATTAATACAACATTACAACAATATAATACAATTTTAAAAGATACCTTCTTATTCTGTCTATTCTACTTTTCTCTTATTTATGGGACTTACCGAGCGACCTGTTCGCTGATGACATTCTCTTTCTTTCTTCTTTGAATGTCGTCAGGTGATCTGGACACATCAGAGATCGAGCCCAGCACTGAAGACTTGGTCCAGTTCAGTGAAGACCCCGAGCTCTAGTTCATTGTACACTTTTCCATTTCAGTACTTTTCTTTTCTGTTATGCCATTGTTTAGGCATTGCTTTTTATTTCAGTTGTATTTACTTTCCATGTATTGTACAGAAAGAATGTGAATAAATAAAGTTGTTGTTTTATTATAACATGTCTCTTGTGCATTTACTTTTATATTGCTTATATACGTTTAGCGTATTTACTTCAGAGTAAATACGTAGCGGACCGGTCCCGTCCCCTTCGCCTACACCGGGATGCGGGGCGTGACACCTCTCGACCTTGTGAGGAGAAAATCCCCGCGTGAGATCCTTACGACTCACAAAAGAGCAACACACTTAGAAATCCCCACGATTCTTAGGAAGAAATACACCTGCGAGATCCCCTCGACTCATAGGAAGAAATGCTTTTATGAGACCCTTACGGCTTATAAAATTGAAAAGCCTTAGGTGATAAAGATCTAAACATGTCTCCTGAGCCATCGCTCCCCAACGGGCAACGGCAAATGATGAGTCGCTCCTGACATTTCGCTTTAGTGTTAGCGGTGCTGATGCCGACCAAAAACCCAAATCCCAAGTTTTCCCAACGGCAAATGATAAGTCGCTCCTGGCATTGCTTCAGTGTTAGCGGTGCCGATGCCGACTCAAAAACCAAACCCCAAGTCCTTCCGGGACAAATGATGAGTTGCTCCTGGCATTATCCCAGTGCAGCAATGCTGATGCCGACCCGAAAATCAAATCCCAAGTCCTCCCATGGCAAATGATGAGTTGCTCTTGGCATTATTCCAGTGCAGCAATGCTGATGCCAAACAAAATCCAAATTCCAAGTTCCTCTCAAACTCAAAAATCCCGGCAAATAAGGCAGAAATCAAACAGATCAAATTAATGTCCCACCCGGTAGCGCTTCCAAGCTCAAAAGTATCGCTGGACGGGTAGGGAACTCCTAAAATAAATTAAATCAAAAAAATCAACCCTGACACCGTAGAAAATGGAGCAAGTCAACTTCAACCCCGACACCGCAGAAAGCGAAGCAAGTCAAATCAAATCCCGACATCGCAAGAAGCGGAGCAAGCACCGACCGTTCAAGCCACTAAAAGGGCAGCACCGACCGTCCAAGTCGCTAAAAGGGTAGCACCGACCGTCCAAGTCGCTAAAAGGGCAGCACCGTCCAAGTCGCTAAAAGGGTAGCACCGACCGTCCAAGTCGCAAAAAGGGCAGCACCGACCTTCCAAGTCGCAAAAAGGGCTGAACCGACCGTCCACGTTGCTAAAATGGCAGAACCGACCGTCCACATCAGAAAAATGGCAGCACTGACCGTCCAAGTCACAAAAATGGCAGAACCGACCGTCCAAGTCACAAAAGGACATAACCGACCGTCCAAGTCACAAAAAGGACAGAACCGACCGTCCAAGTCGCCAAAAGGGCAGCACCGACCGTCCACGTCGATAAAATGGCAACACCGACCGTCCAAGTCGTAAAAAGGGCAGAACTGACCTTCCACATCGCTAAAATGGCAGAACCAACTGCCCACGCCACAAAAATGGCAGCACCGACCGTCCACATCGCAAAAAGGGCAGCATCGACCTCCACACGTCGTCAAAACGGGAACCTGATTAAATCCACCTCCATGCGAAAGAAGATCCATCAATTTCATGCACACAACCCACATATGTGGTGTGCATTTACTGATGGGGAGGCAATTTGTTGGGGTCAAAATTTACACCCCGGTTGACCAATTCATAATCAAAATCAACCCCAAGCCAAGTGGGCCCAAGCCCAGGGCAGAACTGAGCATGGAAGGGACCGGCCCCTTGACAAAAGGAATGAAGCCATAAATTAGTTTTAATATAATTCTTTTTTCTGAAATAAATGTATGTAAATGGGCAGAAAGCCAAAATTTTATAAAACCCATGGCTTATGTGCAAAAAGAAACAAGCATATAAGGTATGGGGTATCACAAACGCCATTTGGCAAAGCCCAAGGGGCTATATGTAAAACGTGTAGCCTATAAAGGCAAACATGATGAAAATATCTAGGACAAGTTTTTCCATTCTAAAATTCTAGTGTTTGTACCTTCTCCTCCTTCTTCAAGGTTCTAAACCCTTTTATTTTATTTTGAATTAAATCAAGAGTTTTACTCTTCCTTTTCCAAAAATAAATAACTTTTTACCATAAAACCCCTGAAGGGGAGCTCGGATCTGCCATCAAATCCCTAAAAGGGGATATTTTAAGTCTCACCTCTCCTTTCCCCCCCAAAATCCAGCCAACAGAGAGGAAAAAGAAGGATACCCATCTATAAAAATCCCATTCCGGAAGGATTCGAGGCTCAAAAAAAGAACCAAAGATTTCTAGGAGTTTAACTCCAAATCTATACGTAATCCATGTTAGGAGTTCAACTCCAAAGCCCCTTGGGAGTTCAACTCCTAATCGAGGGCTCGTGTGCCATGCACGTGACCCGCGGACGCCCACCGGTCGCGTGCAGGGTACGTGACCCATGGGCGCTAAGCGCCCACGTGCGTCTCATGCGGCCCGCGTGACCCGCTGGCGCCCAGCGGTCGCGTGCTGCGCACGTGACCCACGGGCGCCCAGCGGTCGGTGCTGCGCGCGTGGCCCGCGGGCGCCAAGAGCCCACGCGCCAGGCACGTGACCCATGGGTGCCAAGCGCCCATGTGCCAAGCACGTGACCTATGGGCGCCCAGCGCCTACGTTCCATGCACGCGCTTTTAAGACGCTCCTCACCCCTCATTTTCTGTGCACTCCATACCAGAAACACGTCCCCCGTTAGGAAACACAACACAACACACGCACACTGCACATTGAGTTCGCATGACCAGCTTGACCAGTCAATTGGAGGTTTTTTCGCTCCAAAGGCGAGGGGTAATTAACGGGAGTTTAGTCCGCGGCTGGAGATTCGGATCCCCACAATCAATAAACCCCCGCCTACCCTAGGCAAGGGGAAATCTGTAGTACGCCTGACAAGTGCGTACATATTCCTATCTCAATGGGGTGACGATGTCACGCCCCGCTTCCCAAAATATGGAATACGAGGGGTTGACAAGGCCAGCCATGCTCTTACGGTCGAGGAAATATCCCTCTGTAGTCACATTTCGGCTTCTAGCTTTACGTGGTAATCAGTAAACAATGCACAGGTAATGAGAACTGCAGTAACTAAATCAAAACAAATACAAAAGAACTAACTAGGTAGAGATCAAAAGAGTATGGCTCTGGGTAGCTGATCAAGATGTCCGCGATGTCCTCGAGGTACGTCAGGCCCTGGTCCAAGCTAGATCCACATCCCACTCTGAGCATGCATACTTAGGTCGTCAGAGCGACACGATAGCAATATATATATACATATATATATATATATATATATATATATATATGGATACAAACGGCGACTCATGCAATAATAATGAAAATGTAACAGTAAATCAAGAGAGCGAAGATGTGAACATGAAGTAGCCAATGTGGGTGTCTTAATAGAGCAGGTGAACAGTAAAGCACTAAATTAATATGTCAGATGTGTTGATTCAGTAAGCAATGCATGTCAATGTCACTATCCTTATCAGTCACTAAGTCTCACTGTACGGGTCACTAAGTCAATCGTCAGTCCAAGTGTGAGAGTCAACCACGCACGAGTATCCCCTACCCAAGGGTAGGACCCAAGGGCAAGGGACCACGGGCCCGAAACACGCACGGTAATAATCAGTAATATCCCTATATATCTCCATATATCTCCATATGTGTCGGCATGGGACTCCCGAGATTCTGTTGAACTCACACTCAAACTACCCCACACCCCATGGTCTACATCAAACGCCAACCATAAGCTCAAATACCAGTCGGTCCATGACGAGTCTACGCGAGAACTGAAGACAGGGTCTCCATCAAGCATATCTCGACTGATACCCAAGATAAATGGATAGTGTTTGGTGCCTTACATGTAACACCCATACAAGTGCTTCCATAATTGTCCCATACCAATTATAGTCACACTTATACACGTCCCACAGACGTCGACAATGCAATAAATCAATACGGTCCACTGATTGTGTACAAGTACGTGTCACTTTCACTTATCCATTCATGCTCAAATACTAACGTAGTTGCCACAATCACCACTAATACCTAACATTGGGGAATGCACATGATCACTAGGTTACCGATGCAATGACATATATATAACGTGATGAGAAAACAGTATTTAAGGCATGATTAAGATGTCATCAAACGATGTCCTACCACTTGCATAATTCTTCATAAATCACACATGAAAAATTTAGCTAAACAATGAACAGGGGATAAGTAGTATGTTTCATTATCTATCCAGCACATTTGGTTTCACATCAATCGGGTTTCAGGATCACTAGATATGACCATTTCATTTTAAGCGTTCACCGCTGGAAATCCGGTTTCAGAATCAGAAGTCCGTTTCGTAACGCATTTTAATCCCAGTTGGGATCATAATTTAGCGACACTACAGTGGAATGAAATTTAGGGTTTTCAATAAGGTTTCCAACTCATCAGAAGGATTCTCAATCGCGTCTCTACGTCAGAAGTTACGCACTGTTCAACACTAGGGTATCTGTTCTGGTTCTGTTTGGGACTGCTATGCATCCCGTTCTTTTAAATTGTAGATTAAATAGTAAACGACGATAAAAGGGTGTGAAATCACTTGCGTGAGATTCATCTTCATGAAAATGTAGGGTTCCGCAACATACAAGTTCAGGCAGT
Source organism: Agapanthus africanus (assembly GCA_030015575.1). Classification (NCBI taxonomy): domain Eukaryota; kingdom Viridiplantae; phylum Streptophyta; class Magnoliopsida; order Asparagales; family Amaryllidaceae; genus Agapanthus; species Agapanthus africanus. The sequence continues at coordinate 437,834,361 of JASDDO010000004.1, forward strand.
AAGGCAGTAAGCATCACGAGATAGAAACCAACAGCCGGAGCTGCTCTGGACTGCAGTCCAGAGCTACTCTCCGAACCAATTCTCGTCATAATTTCAGTGCAGAAATAATTAAGAACCTGTATAGGGTTACAGTCCGTCGAGTCAGCTTCAATTTGAGCCCTCGAACGTATCATTTCATTGTGTAAGCAATTAATTGTGATTTAAACAAGTTTCAGGTGCGGGAATTTCTCAGTTTTTACGGGTGTAATTGGGGGTAATCGTTTAAGCCAGTAACAATCATATTTTTCAGTAAAATTTCTACACAATGGTCATTATCACACGGGCCAGCATATGCAATCGAGTTCTGTCAGTTTAATGTAATATTTTCATTCGGGTCTCGCATCAAACACTTATGTCATTTAAGTTTTCATGAATCGTAAACATGGAATTAATACGGTTTTGTTTTGTAACGGAAATAATCTAGCATGTAGCAAGTAGGATACTTGCCTGGAGACGTTTTGGCGACGCACGGTAGCGGCAACGGTAAGAACGCATGACGGATCAGCACGGTTTGGATTCACGGCCTCGGCTCGCGTTTCGGGTTCGTCGTCGGAGTTGCCCGGAGATGTCTCGCGATCACCGGGGGCGGAGAGTGGTGCTGTGGATCTCCAGGGGTGTACTGGGGTCGGCGGTGTCTCTCCGGCGGTGGGCAGCAGGGGGTCGTGTGTAGGTTTTAGGGCTTGGTGTTTTGGAGAGAGAGAGAAGGTAGGTAGTAGGGCTCGGTGTTGTGATAATGATGATGATGTTGAGGATGAAGGGGGTCGACGAGGTGTTTCAGGTGCAGTGGAGGCTTGCCGGCGTCGGGGTGCAGGCGATGGCCGTGGTCGGGTGTATGTGAGGGGAGTTCGAGCGAGGAGATGGGTGCTCGGTTGAAGGGCAGCGGGTGTTGAGGGGAAGGTGAGGGCTTGAGTTTCGGAGAGAAGAGAGCGAGGGAGGACGGACGAGGGCTTCAGGAGGAGGCTAGGGTGCTCGGTGTTGAAGGAGGAGGTCGGTCGTCGTCGTCGGGGGGTGAGCCCAGGGACTCGAGCTCGGTTGCAAGGAGTTTTCTTGGAGAGAGGAGATTTAAGAGCGAGAGTGAAAGGGAGAGAGGAGTTTGAGACGAGGAGAGGTTTGAGGGGCGCGCGGACGTGGTCGGGGTCGCGGGGACGTGGGGCAACGGCACGGGCGACGTGGGCGCGAGGGGGAGGCTCGGGGACGTGGGTGTGAAAGAAGAAACGAGTGGGAAATTTATTGAAGGGAGGAAGAAGGGGTTAAAGAAGCGGGTCGGGTCGGGTTAAGCGGGTCCGGGCGCAGGCTGGGCCGGCTAGGAGAAAAATAAGGGAAATTATTTAGTTTTAGTTTTAATTTGGGCTGAGGAAGTAACGGGCTGGGGAAGGGAAAATTAATTTATTAAAGGAGGAAAGGAAGTGGGCCGGGGGAAATATAGCTAGGGCTGAGGAATTGTTTTTAAGATTTGGATTTTGGGCTAAGGTTTTAAAATAGGGAAATTATATATTATTTTGTCTTAGGCTTGGAGTTAAATAAGAATAGGGAAAGAATTTTGGGGAAAAATAAATAGGAAGTTGGGCCGAGTTTTAGGGTAAAATAAAAGGGGGAAATAAAAAGGGTTAGATAAATTAGGGCTAGGTTAAAACAAAATAATTCTAAATATAAATGATTAAATTTTTGTAAGTAGTCTTTTATAAGAAATACGGATATTGGTGCGTAAGAGAACTGGGTATTATATCATACCACCCTTACAAAAATTTCGTCTTCAAAATTTAAAATAAGCGATAAGCTGTATAAAATAACACGCGAAAAGCTACGACCTCGAACACTCACATAAAGTGGTTTACTAAAGCAGTTAAATAGGAAAGAAAAAAAATCGGAGGTCCAAGTAAGTATAAGGCAGAGTCAACTATAAGGGCAAACTATATGTACAAGAGAATAAAAATAGTAATAACGAACAATAACATTCTAGGTATGCTAGATAAAATTGAAGTCCTAAATATATGCAAAGAGGCCACCAACTCAAGTACAAACATATAGAGATTTATTTAAAAACAGCTAGATAAAAGTCTAAGGTCTATACAAGTATGAGAAATAACGCAACGAAAAGAATAGGCCTAAGTAAACATAAGGCATGACCGCCTATAATGATAGACTATATGCACAATAGCAGAAAATAAAATAGCAATAACAAACAACAGTGGAGGGTTTGCCAATAGGCCAAGGTGTTTTAGAATAAATGTATTGATCAAACAATTACAAGACGACTTAGAAAACTCACATGGTGAAAATAAGAAATATAGCACAAAATAATATGTGCAACATATGGTTGCGTTATCCAAAATGGGAAGAATAGTAAAGTACTTAGAATACATAAAGCGGAAATAGTCAATAACACGCACTTCTCAATAATTACCAGATAATGAAAACTAAATTTTCGAATAACGTTGTCCCTAAAAATAGTTAGGGTGATCGGAGATAGCACAAAGATGTATTGAGCTAGCCAGGGTAGGGATTACAATGGAATATGGCTCACTCAGAAGGTCAGAGTGTGACACTTTAAACTGAAGGTCGAAGAGACCGGGGTCGGGTCAGCACAGGGTGTAAGGGTGAACAATAATGAACCTCAGGAGGGGAAGGGATGTATGGGAAGGAAAACGGTCGATACATCATGCGAATCAAAAATCTGAAGGGTTAGCGAACTCGGAAATTTCACTATCAATTTCTCCTCCAGAAGGATCTCAAACAAGGCACATACGAAGGATGAAGGGTGGCCCATTCAAAAGATCGGGGTGTGGTACTTTTTAATCTAAGCGAGGGTCAAAACGGTACAAGGTGCAGAAATGAAGGACACTAATGAATCTCAGGAGAAAAGAAATGTGTAGAGGAGACAGTCAAAGCATTACGTGAACTAACAATCAAAAGATTTGCGAACTCGGCAATTTTATTTCATTCCAGAAAATTTTAAACAAGGCATTCTCGAAAAGTAAAAGATGGTCCTAAACTATACATAGATTTTATTTGGCCAGAGGAGACGAAAGCTAAATCACGTCAGTCGCGGTTGTGGAGGTTCAGCAGGTTACGATAGGCTCGCGCGCTCAGATGGGGGCGTCCATTCCCATATCGCCTCGCAGGGGTCGCCACTGGAGGTTCTTCTACCATGGGGTCTTCTTCTTTTGGCCCTTCTTCCTCTGCTGGAGCTTCTTCATCGAGGTCTGATTCTACGTGATCCTCTTCTGTTGGATCCTCTTCCATAGGATTCTCTTCCACTGGATTCTCCCCAAGGTTTTCCTCTCCTGGATTTTCTTCTATCGGGTCCTCCTCGGAATCTTCCTCTATTGGGTCTTCTTCGAGGTCCTCTTCTTCGTCGTCAGAGTCGCTGATTATGTCGACTTCTGGGGCTGCGAATCCCTCACCCTCGAAATCGCTGTTTCCGAAAATAACCTGTGGACCGTTGATCTCGTCATCTGATCTTACCAGCATGTAGTCCGAGGAAACGCACGACCGGGTGTCCTCATCTAGAGGCGGCGCTTCTCCAAAGTGGGCCATGACCTGAAAAGAGAGAGTCATGATTAAACAGTAGGACACATTAAGAAGATATCCAAGGATACGGTGGCACAGGGAGGATATGCTGGAGGCAAGGACGGAAAAATTAAAATGTAAAAATGCTGATGCAATGAATAGTATAAATAAAGTGAGAAGCAAGAGAACGATACATACATCACAACTCAGAGTTTTATTTCATTTAGCTAAAAGTTCGACGGATACAAGGTTTCAAACGAAAAGAAATATTTACAAAAGAGTGACAACATTTTTATTGATAGCAGAAAACGTGATAATTCTTCTTTGATTTCTGGACTGCTGCATTTCTGTCTCGCGAGTTGAATCCTGCGCGGGGTCCGCACTATCCTCGAAGCTCGAACTACGAAATAACCATCACTTAGCCGAAGTGGAGAGTGTGGATGAACCGCCTCCTTGTAGCTCCTTCCTATTAGGGCAACTATGATAAAGTGTTCGCTGGATCCGCAAATCTGGCATTTTCCTTTGGCGCGGCGACAATCCCTCTGAAGGTGTCCGGCATCTTGCAGTACCCACAACATTGGGTCTTCTGCTGCTTCTATCGCGGGGGAACAAGTAGGCGCTTCATCTTCACCTCTTTTCCTCGTCTAATAGGGGTCCCTTTACGATTGGAGCCTTCCGCTGGTGCCTGAGTCATCTGCCTTCTTAGTCCTTCAGCTAACAGGTCGTTTGTTCGCTCCTGGGCTTCCTTCAGACTTTGCAGTTCATTCAGAATCTCTACGGTCTGATTCTGGGGAGTGGAGATAGAGGAAGAGTCGTTGGAAGACATGATCCAGAAACAACAATTTTAGGACGGTATAAGATACAGGGGAAAAATCAGAACAAGATATACAATTGACAATGAAACAAGAATATCGGGTGAGGTGAAACTCAATAGAGTGGAAGACAAATGTAGAACTCCAAGTTACCCAATAGAGTAAAATATTGTAGCTATGTTGTAGTCCATAATTACAACCACGTAACTCTACTAAGTCACCCAGAACTCTAGCGGGTAGATCAATATGTATAGCAGCATACACTATATGGATCGATATTGAGAATAACAAATTTACAATCTAGACTGAAGGATGTCTTAAATTGCCCAGTACTACACGGAAACTGCAATCCCAAACGAAGCAAAACCTGGCTCTGATACCAAAAAAACCATGTCATACCCCGCTTCCCAAAATATGGAATACGAGGGGTTGACAAGGCTAGCCATGCTCCTACGGTCGAGGAAATATCCCTCCGTAGTCACACTTCGGCTTCTAGTTTTACGTGGTAATCAGTAAACAATGCACAGGTAATGAGAACTGCAGTAACTAAATCAAAACAAATATAAAAGAACTAACCAGGTGGAGATCAAGAGAGTATGGCTCTGGGTAGCTGATCAAGATGTCCGCGATGTCCTCGAGGTACGTCAGGCCCTGCTCCAAGCTAGATCCACTTCCCACTCTGAGCATGCATACTCAGGTCGTCAGAGCGACACGATAGCAATATATATATATATGGATACAAATGGCAACTCGTGCAATAACAATGAAAATGTAACAGTAAATCAAGGAGCGAAGATGTGAACATGAAGTAGCCAATGCGGGTGTCTAATAGAGCAGGTGAACAGTAAAGCAGTAAATTAATATATCAGGTGTGTTGATTCAGTAAGCAATGCATGTCAATGTCACTATCCTTATCAGTCACTAAGTCTCACTGTACGGGTCACTAAGCCTATCGTCAGTTCAAGTGTGAGAGTCAACCACGCAGGAGTATCCCCCACCCAAGGGTAGGACCCAAGGGCAAGAGACCACGGGCCCGAAACATGCACGGTAATAATCAGTAATATCCTTATATATCTCCATATATCTCCATATATCTCCATATGTGCCGGCATGGGACTCCCGAGATTCTGTTGAACTCACACGCAAACTACCCCACACCTTGTGGTCTACATCAAACGCCAACCATAAGCTCAAATACCAGTCGGTCTATGACGAGTCTACGCGAGAACTGAAGACAGGGTCTTCATCAAGCATGTCTCGACTGATACCCAAAATAAATGGACAGTGTTTGGTGCCTTACCTGTGACACCCATACAAGTGCTTCCATAATTGTCCCATACCAATTATAGTCACATTTATACACGTCCCACAGACGTCGACAATGCAATAAATCAATAGGGTCCACTGATTGTGTATAAGTACGTGTCACTTTCACTTATCCATTCATGCTCAAACACTAACGTACTTGCCACAATCACCACTAATACCTAACATTAGGGAATGCACATGATCACCAGGTTACCGATGCAATGAAATATATATAATGTGATAAGAAAACAATATTTATGGCATGATTAAGATGTCATCAAACGATGTCCTACCACTTGCATAATTCTTCATAAATCACACATGCAAAATTTAGCAAAATAATGAACAGGGGATAAGTAGTATGTTTGATTATCTATCCAGCACATTTGGTTTCACGTCAATCGGGTTTCAAGATCACTAGATATGGCCATTTCATTTTAAGCGTTCACTGCTGGAAATCCGGTTTCAGAATCGGAAGTCCGTTTCGTAACGCATTTTAATCCCAGTTGGGTTCATAATTTAGCAACACTACAGTTGAATGAAATTTAGGGTTTTCAATAAGGTTTCCAACTCACCAGACGGATTCTCAATCGCATCTCTACGTCAGAAGTTACGCACTGTTCAACACTAGGGTATCAGTTCTGGTTCTGTTTGGGACTGCTATACGTCCCGTTCTTTTAAATTGCAGATTAAATAGTAAACGACGATAAAAGGGTGTGAAATCACTTGTGTTACTTAGATAACAGATTCATCTTCAAGAAAATGTAGGGTTCCGCAACATACAAGTTCAGGCAGCAAGGTAGTAAGCATCGCGAGATAGAAACCAACAGCCGGAGCTGCTCTGGACTGCAGTCCAGAGCCGCTCTCCGAACCAATTCTCGTCATAATTTCAGTGCAGAAACAATTAAGAACCTGTATAGGGTTACAGGTCGTCGATTCGGATTCGATTTGAGCCCTCGAACACATCATTTCAATGTGTAACTAATTAATTGTGATTTAAACAAGTTTCAGGTGCGGGAATTTCTCAGTTTTTACCGGTGTAATTGGGGGTAATCGTTTAAGCCAGTAACAATCATATTTTTCAGTAAAATTTCTACACAATGGTCATTATCACACGGGACAGCATATGCAATCGAGTTCCGTCAGTTTAATGTAATATTTTCGTTCGGGTCTCGCATCAAACACTTATGTCATTTAAGTTTTCATGAATCGTAAACATGGAATTAATACGGTTTTGTTTTTTAACGGAAATAATCTAGCATGTAGCAAGTAGGGTACTTGCCTGGAAACATTTTGGCGACGCATGGCAGCGGCAACGGCACGAACGCGCGATGAATCGGCACGGTTTGGATTCACGGCCTCGGCTCGCGTTTCGGGTTCGTCGTCGGAGTTGCCCGGAGATGTCTCGCGATCACCGGGGGCGGAGAGTGGTGCTGTGGATTTCCAGGGGCATACTGGGGTCGGCAATGGTCGGCGGTGTCTCTCCGGCGATGGACAGCACGGGGTCGTGTGTAGGTTTTGGGGCTTGGTGTTTTGGAGAGAGAGAGAGAGGGTAGGTAGTGGGGCTCGGTGTGGTGATAATGATGATGATGTTGAGGATGAAGGGGGTCGACTAGGTGTTTCAGGTGCAGTGTGGGCTCGCCGGCGTCGGGATGCAGGCGGTGGCCGTGGTCGGGTGCAGGCGAGGGGAGTTCGAACAAGGAGATGGGTGCTCGGTTGATGGGCAGCGGGTGTTGAGGTGAAGGTGAGGGCTTGAGTTTCGGAGAGAAGAGAGCGAGGGAGGAAGGACGAGGGCTTCAGGAGGAGGCTAGGGTGCTCAGTGTTGAAGGAGGAGGTCGGTCGTCGTCGTCGGGGGGTGAGCGCAAGGACTCGAGCTTGGTTGCAGGGAGTTTTCTTGGAGAGAGGAGATTTGAGAGCGAGAGTGAAAGGGAGAGAGGAGTTTGAGACGAGGAGAGATTTGAGGGGCGCGCGGTCGTGGCCGGGGTCGCGGGGACATGGGGCAACGGCGCGGGCGATGTGGGCACGAGGGGGAGACTCGGGGACGTGGGTGTGAAAGAAGAAACGAGCGGGAAATTTATTGAAGGGAGGAAGAAGGGGTTAAAGAAGCGGGTCGGGTCGGGTTAAGCGGGTGCGGGCGCGGGCTTAGGGAACGGGCTGGGCCGGCTAGGAGAAAAATAAAGGAAATTATTTAGTTTTAGTTTTAATTTGGGCTGAGGAAGTAACGGGCTGGGGAAGGGAAAATTAATTTATTAAGGGAGGAAAGGAAGTGGGCCGGGGGAAATATAGCTAGGGCTGAGGAATTGTTTTTAAGATTTGGATTTTGGGCTAAGGTTTTAAAATAGGGAAATTATATATTATTTTGTCTTGGGCTTGGAGTTAAATAAGAATGGAGAAAGAATTTTGAGGAAAAATAAATAGGAAGTTGGGCCGAGTTTTAGGGTAAAATAAAAGGGAGAAATAAAAAGGGTTAGATAAATTAGGGCTAGGTTAAAACAAAATAATTCTAAACATAAATGATTAAATTTTTGTAAGTAGTCTTTTATAAGAAATACGGGTATTCTTGCGCAAGAGAACTGGGTATTATAGACGAAAAGCACCCTACAAAGAGAAGTGGGACTTACAAGTTGTGTGGGTTAATAATCGAGAGAGGAAGGGATTGAGATAGTCGTGGTGTCGCGGAATCGCCCGGAACGTCTCGAATCCTCGCCGGAAAGTGAACTTGAGCTAACTCCACCTATACTCTTCTTTGACTTGGAAATTTTTTAGAATTTTAACAAGAGATTTCAGAATGAAGAGCGCTAGGATAGGGGGTTGTTTTTATAGGGTAAAATTAAGGTTTTGGTGATTGAAAAAAGAATTTAAATGCATTAAAATTTGGATTAAAAGGTGAATTAACACTCTCTGTAAAAATGCAGGAAAATCAAACGATACTGGGGTAGTGGGGGTAGGCCAAGAGTCACGTGTGCAAAACACGGGGGATTTTCACCAAGGAAGGCCCGTTGGCGTCGGTCTTTTGACCGCTCTCGTCGGTCGTTTGGGAGGGGTGGGGCTCTGGATTTGTGCCACGTGTCTCTATCTGTTCATATGACATTTTGCACATGTTTGTTTTATCGGACTTTTCATTTTTACATGTATTGCACGTGTAAACTTTTGGGCTTCCAAAAAATTTAAAAGAAAAATCAATAAAAATAATATGGGGCTAATGGGATTTGAACACAGGGGCTACGTCACTGCAGTGCAAGACTTTACCAATGAGCTACAAGTGCTTTCTTACTGTTCTTAAATAAAAACAACATTTAAAGTATACTTAGGCTTGCAAATACTCCATTCTTTACATCAACTTTAAAATTTTTGTACAATAAAAACAGAGTCGTTACACTTTGAGAGATATGAATTTAAGGGTTAGAATTTCTTTGATGGAGTGTATTTGAAAGTAGTATGCCTATGGAAAAGAGGCTAGGATTGAGTAGATATTTATTGGTTAAGGGAATAAGGGTGAAGTTAATTAAAAAGATTAATACAGGATTTAAAAGAATTAAAAAGGATTTAAAGGTCTGAAAGTTTCGGTAATGAATTAGGAGTTTTAGTTTAAGATCGTGCAGAAGACGGGCTCGTTTGGAGCTATAGGAGCCGACAGTGGCGGTTTTTTGGCGGCCAGAATGTGGGCTTGGGGTTCGTACCAAGGCTTCATTTGGGTATTAATGTGTCATTTATATAATTTATTTCTGTTGCAACGTCTGGTATCTCCGTGTAATACCCGTGCAAACTCTTGGACTTCCAAAACACCGTAAAAATAAAAAATATTATTAGGGCTGATAGGATTCGAACACGGGGGCAAAGGAACAGCAGTGTAGAGTCTTAACCAATGAGCTATAAAGAGTTTTTTTGTATATAAGTTAGCAAGAATAACTTATAACTCGAAAGTAGAACAGAAAATACATACATTTTTATTAATTAAAACAAAAGGGACATTATAAAGAATTTAGGGTCGTTACAAAGATTCTAAAAGATTGGTTGTCTGCAGCTAACTATCTATAGTCGACCCATCTTGCTCCATAACTTACTGAAATATGGTACTTTTGTATCAATATCCTATCGGAAGTGATCGACCCAAAGTTAGAAGTAACAAACGGTCCAAATTGAGTGAACCACGAGGCACGCTTGATGGAATCAGCGCAACATGGTTCTAATATTTCTTCCAGCAATTACTTTGTTTGTTCCTCTTATAGTTGCTAGGGTTTTCGCTTGGCATGTAAAAAAGACGAGCAAAAATAAGAACATACAACACCAATATTTAACGTGGTTCGACCAAACCCGGCCTATATCCACAGGGCAAACATGAGAATCTCTTTATTAATGATCAAGAATACTGGTAAATTTTATATTCTCTCATCTTACTCATATCAACGCTCATACAAACACAAGAACTACACTTGGTAAATCACTCAACCTTGATCTATGAATGACTACACTTCTCTTTTGCCTTCGTCTCTTCGTACAAACACAAAGACTGCTATTCTGGTGAATCTCTTACCCTTCGTCTTTGCTTTCGTCTCCTCTTTCTCTTTCTCATGTTTGACAACTTTTCTCTGACGAGGCCCTTCTCTATCTGTAGCACAAAATAATAGAACTCCCACTCCAATCAGAATCTTATCAATCTCCAAAACAATTTTTAACAAATCTTCAGTTAGATTTTCAAATAATTCTCCAAACAAACTTTCCTAATAAAGTTCCTGAAAGATCTCTTATAAATTTTCCAACAATTCTTCAAATATATCTCTAACAAATTCTCATAATTAATCTTCAAACGAATTTTTCAAAAACAACACAGAATTCGGCCCGAGACAATTTGAGCTGGCTCAAGATTGTCCTAAGTCGTCTCTTGCATCCAGAGAACAAATGGTAATTCCTAATGACTTGTGAGCCGGCTCAACCCATTTTGAGCCATCTCACACACACGAGAATCAAGAATACAAGACAAACTCACCCATAGTACTTTCCTTTTATCGTTTCTGTGATTAAGAAATACTTTCCTACCATCCTAATTCGTATGTGTCTGTGTACCAGCTTATGTGGCAGCCTAAGGGGCATTTCTTTCAATTAAATGCTAATAAGCAATCAATTACGGATATGAGAAATGCTTTTCCTACCAGGTTAGCCTAAGGGGCATTTCTTTCAATTAAATGTTAATAAGCAATCAATTACCGATATGAGAAATGCTTTTCCTACCAGGTTAGATTTCATCAAACCCCGTTATATTTTAACCATGTATCACATAACCACCCTACGCTTTACAATGATATAAAATACCATCCTATATTTTTCTAAAACGTTAAAACCTCTAACAGTGTTTAAAGAAAGACGAAAAGACAAATTAGCCCCTATAATATTTCGGAAAGAAAATATGGATTTGTTTAATTTGTTTTCACATATCTTTTATTATTTTTCATGATATCTTTTATTTCCCTCGCAATTTAATCACCTTCAATTTTTCTCATTGTTTTCTTATGCCTTTCATATATTTATCTTCTACTTTCTCTCTTCTTTTTTAATATCTTTTCTTAAGGCTCAGAATAATTGATAGAGTTAGGAAGGAATCATGGTTAAGAATTGATTTGTTAGAGTCGTAGTAATCGGATTAGTTAAGCTTGAATATTAGTGAAGTTGTTATGAAATATCAATTATTATAAATAGAGAAGTGGTGTAAGGAAAAAAGATATGTTGAACGCAATAAGAACTTTGTAGTTTCATATTACAATTGAGATATTTTTCTCTTGTAAAGGTTTGAGGTATTTAACCTCAATTATTAAGAAGATGCCAAGTTCTTCTCCGAATTGTTTGTTCTACTTGTCAACGGCAGGTAAGAATCATTCGGAAATGGTACCCACAACAAGTTTCTTCGTTGATTTTATATGCAAGTGAAAAAAGAGTTGTTAGTTTCAAATACCCTAAAAAGAATTTAAAACATAGGGAGGTAATGTGATACATGCTCAAAATATACGGGGTTTAGTGAAATTTAGCCTTTCCTCCATGTTGGCTATATAGATTTTTATTAGATAAAAAATGGGCATGATATTTACTACACAGGGAATTGCATCTTCTAGCTCATCTTACAACTAATAGAAGTCGTTATAGATGATATGGATTTTACGGCACATGGTGGGTACGTAGGTAGAGTATTTCTCTTTTTTTATTGTGGAAATAAAAAATGCACCCGTTGAATGTTTGTGCTTTTTATTCGCGAAGAGGAGGCTCATGCACTTCACCACCTACCTCTTTTTCTTTTCGTTCGATTGATATCTAACAGTAAGTATTATGATACAACAACAACTGAGCCTTTTATCCCAAGCATATGGGGTAGGCTACATGAACCAACATGAGAATCACGCCGGGTCCAGCACATGAATCCTCCGTCTCCACTCACTCCTATCGAACAAACTTTCATCGAGGCCTTTGGCGACCATATCGTTTCGTATCACCTTCATCCATGTTTTCTTCGGTCTCCCTTTTGCCCCTTTGCCATTGCCCATATCGAGAGTATCTATACGTCGAACCGGTGTTTCCATAGGTCTGCGTCGCGCATGACCAAACCATCTTAGCCGGTTTTCCCGCATCTTCTCCTCCACAGGTGCTACCCCAACTTTTGCACGAATATCCTCATTTCACACCTTATCTTTTCTAGTGTTACTGCACATCCAACGAATTATGCGCATTTCTACTACGTGTATCATTTGTGTATGATGCTTTTTAGGAGCCCGGCATTCTATACCATATAATAAGGCTAGCCGAATAGCGCTCCAATAAAACTTCCCTTTCAATTTTAACGGAAAGTTACGATCACATAAAATCTCTGTTTCACTCCTCCATTTCAACCAACTAGCTTGGATCCTTTGATTAACATCACTATCGATCTCCCCATCCTTTTGGATGATGGAACCTAGATATCTAAACTGATCGCTCGGTGATATCTCTTGCCCTTCCAATATTATACCAATATGGTTTTGAATTCTCTGTTTACTAAATTTGCAATGCATATATGCTGTCTTAGACATGCTCAATCTGAACCTCCGAGATTCCAATGCTTGCCTCTATAATTCCAATTTGGTATTAACCCCAGCTTTCGTCTCATTTACTAGAACAATATCATTAGCAAATAGCATACACCAAGGTATCTTATCTTGGATAGTTCTAGTAAGCTCATCCATCACGATGGTAAATAGGAATGGACTTAATGCAGATCATTGATGTAAACCAATTGTAATCGGAAAATCACTCGTTAGGCCCCCGCAAGTTCTGACATTTGCCACTACTCCATTGTACATATCCTTAATTATGCTAATATACTTGATGGGGACCCCCTTCTTCATCATTGTCCCCCATAATACCTCTCTAGGTACCTTATCGTACGCTTTATCTAAATCAATAAATATCATATGCAAATCTCTTCTCCTCTCTCGAAAACGCTCGACAAGTTGACGAAGCAAATGAATAGGCTCTGTCGTCGATCGTCCAGGCATGAACCCAAACTGGTTCTCTGTTATCTTAATATCCTTCTTTAGCCTGTGTTCAATCACTCTCTCCCAAAATTTCATGGTGTAACACATAAGTTTTATTCTACGGTAGATTGAGCAATTTTGAATGTTACCCTTGTTCTTGTAGATAGTTATAAGGATACTTTTCCTCCATTCATTTGGCATCTTTTTTGTCTGCCAAATCTTATTAAATAGATCTGTCAGCCATTTAACGCCTATTTCTCCTAAGCATCTCCAAATTTCGATAGGAATCCTGTCAGGACCAACCGTTTTTCTTAAACTCATTCCGTTCAAATCATCTTTAAGCTCAGGTAGTCTTATTTTACGCATGAAATCACGGTTTATATTTTGAGATTGAATGACAAGTCCATCAAAATTCTTAGTAAAGCTCTTATTGATCAATTTGTCAAAATAATCTCTCCACTTTTCCTTGATATCCTCATCTCGAACTAAAACCTTCTGATTTTCATTTTTGATACACTTCACCGCACATAAGTCTCTGATCTTCCTTTCCCGCATCCGAACAATCCGGTATATATCATTTTCAGCCTCTTTAGTGTCTAATTTCTCATACACCTTCTTGTAGACCTTAAATTTAGCTTCTCGAACAGCTTTCTTAATTTCATTTTTAGCCATTTTATGCTTTTCAAATCTCTTCACATCTCTACTTTTCTTCAAATCTTTATAAGAATCCCTTTTAATTTTAATAGCAGTCTTTACTTCTTCATTCCACCATGATGTGTTTTTAGATAGTGGAGCGCCACCTCTCGACTCACCAAGTAGATCTCTAGCTACCCTCTTGATACAACTAGTCATTTTGTTCTATATTCTGTCTGAATCATTTTCCGACTGCCAATCCGCTTCTTGGACACACGATCTATAAAAGCCTTTTGGTTATTTTCTTTCAATCGCCACCATTTAATTCTAGGCTCTACCTTACGTCTAATCTTCCCAGGTCCTCTTCTAAATCGAAAATTTAGAACTAAAAGTGTATGTTGAGTGGTTACACTCTCACTTGGCACTATCTTACAGTCGATACAACAACCTCTATCTACTCGTCAGAAAAAGTCTATTTGAGTAGCACTTGATCCGCTCCTAAAAGTGATAAAGTGGGACTCTCTTTTCCTAAACCAGGTGTTTGCTAAGATCAAGTCATGAGATAAGGCAAAATCTAGAATCGAGCCACCTACTTCATTTCTTTGTCCAAAACCAAAACCTCTATGAATAGTATCAAACCCACTAACGATTAGTACCTACATATCCATTGAGATCACCACCAATAAATAACTTCTCTCCACTAGGTATATTTTGCACCATCTCGTCTAAATCCTCTCAGAATAGACACTTACTAGCGTCATCAAGACCTATCTGTGGTGCATAAGCACTAATAACATTAAGGATCTCTCCACCTAGAATAAACTTAACCAGTAAAATTCTATCACATTTTCTCCTAATCTCAACTACATGCTCAAGGAACCGTCTATTTATGATTATGCCTACCCTATTACGATTTTTATCTCTACTTGTATACCAAAACTTATAACTCTAAGGCTCCATGACTCTACTCTTTTCACCTACCCATTTAGTTTTTTTGCAAACACATAATACTAACTCTCCTCCTAATCATCACCTCCACTAATTCTATTAGTCTACCCATAAGGGAACCTATGTTCAAGGAAGCTGGACGGATCCTTTGAAACCCTTGCTTATTTGTTACTACACCCGGGGTCCGATGCAGCGCGCCGTTTCTGGACGACGACCTAGAAGCCCTTGCATATTTAACACTATACCCGGGATCCGATGTAGCGTATCGCTAAGTAGGGGATGCCCTAACGATATTCTTATTATGGTTCATGTCATAGAATGTGACAAAGTTTTACGTTGGCTGTCACAAGCCTACCACAACCCTCACTCTTTCTCATCCGGACTTGGGACCGGCAACGATGGGTTTAACAGTAAGTATTACGATGCCATGTGTATTGTCAATATAATATATGTCTATAGTAGCAACACGAGCACACACTATGCTTAATATTTGTATGTTTCTTTTGCATCTATTGGTGCAATTATTTGTTGCTGTTTTTCTCTACTGTAAATAGGCTTGAAAATAGTTAATCGTTAGCTCTGAGTCGTTCAAAATTCATGATTAGCATTCGAGAAATACTCCAACCTGCATAGATCTTGAACAAGTTTATAGGCCCGTTAATTTAAATGTACGTGGTGCTCCCTCAACAGCCCTACCTGCAGCTCAAAACAAACATCTCTTGCTAATAAATGCAAAAGATATATATGTGTCCCCCAAACATCCATATGCTATACATATCCTTATCCCTGTTTATTCATTGTTTCTGATACTCTCGTACATGCACCCGTACCTCTCCCTCTTTTGTTTCTATTAGCGATGCCCTAACACTCAATAGATTTGACCCAACTCACCTTCAAATAGCATTGTGACACGTAGGATGGTTAATTTTGGATGCACAGAACCATGGTGTGCATAACTGGTGGATAAATACAAACTAGATTTTGCCAAATATCTTAAGGATGGATTGTATAGATTTAAAATGAACAAAATATTATATATATTTTTTTTTTACAAAAATGCTTTTCAAATCTTTTTATGAAAACACCCTCCACTTCACAGGGGTTTTATAGCATTTTTAAAATCTAATAAAGTTATCTCAAAAACCTCAAAAAGTAAATAGGGTTTAGTAAAATTTTCTTTTATTATTACCCTGACCTTGCAGAAAGATGTCCAAGGTTAGCCTTCCCTAGACACAACCCAGCCTTGTGCGGTAGAGTCGCCGTAGTTAAATTATCTAGTACTGTTATTATAGATGAATCGACAAATTTAATTGGTAGAATAATTTAAAGAGCACACCCTAGGTGTATAAAAGTTGAAAATGAGAAAAACGTGAGACGTTTACTAGTGCTACCAATGCTTATCGCTACGATAAATTATTATTACCCTTTCTTGTTCTTGGGAAATTAAATGGATAGAGGTCAAGTACTCCACCACCACCGACGAGGAGGGACCACAATCTGCCACGTGTGCACGCGACCCATGCATGCTAACTCCCACCTGTCTTTTGCGTAACCGCTGCATGGGGCACGTGTGGTGGACGGGGCCCACGACGTCTGTTGGTTAGCGGCAGACGTGGCGTCCCGTTCAAAACAGCCAGCCTAACGGCTGTTTTTGTCCTGTTGGGCCCCCTCGGTACGGTGACGCCAGAGCCAGCTATCACGCACTGCCTTCAAATATCTCGTTGGAAATGAGACAGGCGATAATGCAGCACCCATAATCGTACCGGTTGGTTTGTTGTGTCGTGGGGCCCATTGTAGAGCATTGGGTGTGGGTTAGTTTAGAAAAGCTTGATGTTTGGAAAGGGCACAGCATCTCGCTGGGATTCGGAGGTGAGCGTGCGCGTATGGCGCACGTTAGCGGGGGTGAGTGGGGACCACTTGCTGCTTTACAACCGCCAACTGCCCCCCCCTACCCCCACTCCTCGCTACACGACAAAACAAGCCGTCGGCATCGCAGAAGCGCTCGCATAGGACAGTTTATGGGGTTGCGCTCTTAGAATTAGCGGGGAGTACAATCTTATATGGAATAACAATAAGAATTTGCATTTGCAATTTTGCATATATTTATCACATAACATATCATCATAATCGTCACTGGTCTAGTCCAAGCTTGCCGAAGTTTTGTGGGAGCCATTATTGTTGGTACAGTTATTATTCCTTAGCTTTATTGACCAAGGTAGGATTACTTTGAATCTTAGCCAAGAGTAGGGCCCAACCAACAACTAATTAGCCCAATCCACAGATTTTGTATGATTTTAGGTTCCTGTCGATCAATAAGTCAGAATAAAGTGTTTCGATAATGTAAGATATGACGTTTTTTGTGTCACTCGTCGTCTGCATCAGCTTCTCCTCAACAAAAGCCTATATATAAGCTGATGTGATGAACAGACGAAGATTGGTGTATATAAATACTTCCTCTGTTTCCGATGATGCTCATAAGTGGGAACTCCCCAGATCATGACACGTGGTGGATGATATGTTCCGAGACACACGGAAACAGGGCAAGAACGACACATTGGAGGCGTCCCCCGGGCAATCGTCCCGCTGTCTGAACCCGACCTCCGAGAATTCCCTGAGATTCCTAGGCTCGCCATGTAAATAACCATTGGCTCGCCTCCAAGCCCTCCTACACGCCGAGCTCCTCGGCCCTTCGCCTCCGAGCTATCACAGAACCGAACTAACTCGGCCTCCCGCCCTCTTCTAGGCCTCTCACCGAGCTAAGCCTCTTCGATTCTGTCGAGTGACCTAGAACGCAGGTCATAGACACCTCCGCCACGGCTCCGCGGATCTCGCCGGACGCGAGATATCCGCCGCCCCACGAACCCGCGTTCCACGCCGTCGCATCACCCCATTAACGAGCGTATCTCGTCATTAATGGGAGATCCCGCCATTCATGCAGGCGTAACGCCAGGGGTGTAACGGCCGGCGAAGATCTCGCGCCAGCTAGCCCATGGCGACCGCTATATAAACCCTTATCTCAGACGACTCAGGTAACGCAATTTTATTCTAATAGGCCGTTACTCTGCTCAAATACCTCGGCTAACTTGATCGTCGGAGGGTCCACGGTGGTACAACCACCCCAGGACTTCTTTGCAGGTAGCTTGGCTTCACTGTAAATCATGCCCACTGAGATCCACACGCTCCAGGAGGCAACCCTCAAACCCAATCTCAGCCGTTCATCGACACTCGCGACAGATCGATAGAGGACAACATCTAAAAGAGATCCAGACCTCCATCAGTTGGCACCGTCTGTGGTAACTTCGAAAATTCCACTCATTGAAAGTTGACCTTCCGATCTCGAACTCATGGCGAGTGATCACCGCGACGATCCAAGCACAAGACGCCGCCTTCCCCACAACGGAGGCGCGGACAGATCCTCTCATCCCCCTAATGCCGTTCACGCCCTGTCTGCACAGATCAACAGGCCCGCGTCCATTATGGACACCCTTGTCCGTGTCCAAACAGCGGGACAAGACCCCAGGTCGCCGTTCCTTCACCTCGGTATCGCGACCTCCGCAAAAGGGGAGATGACACTGCCCACGCTAGCACTACTAAACTGCGTTTCGCTATCTCCAGCGGCCGCAGGTCCCCCGCGACGACCAATTCAATGACCCGCTGGGCGCCTCACAGCTCCATACCGAGGTCCCGTGAAAGAGCCCCCCGCATCGAGGCCCATTGCGCTCCCATCCCTCCCGAGGAGGTGTCGGTCATCTCGCCTACTCCCAGGCATGGACGGCACCCTCACCCTCGACGAGGTCGCGCGAGCGGCGCTCGCCGCGATGACCCACGAATGACCTCGCCAGAGGAACTGAGGAACCTCATAGAATGGAACCGGAGTCGCAGCCAGGCGCAGGTCTCCAACGAGAGGGGCTATAACTCCAAATACGCCGAATCCTCGATGTACCATGATCGTCTCGACGCCCTCGAAAAGAAAATTGAGGGTATACATCGGGAGGGTCGTCCTTCAAATGAGGGGGCTAGGTATACTGCCGACTCGCTTACGAAACCCTTCACTGAAGAGTTGCTCGCGGTACGCGTCTCGTCCAGAAATAAGCCTCCAAAAGTGGCCCCTTTTGACGGAAGTCTGACCCGAAATACCACCTGGACGCGTTCATGGCGGGCATGAGGTTCCAGAACAACTCTGACGCCGCCCAATGCCGAGCGTTGTTCTCCGCTGAATGACGCGACCGGGACGTTGGACCTCCAGGCTTGAACTTCGGGGGCAGAACAGATTCTGGCACGCCCGATGGGACCTTTTCCTCTTTCCACTCCACACTTCATGTGTCATGTTCGCGAACGAATCGCGGTTTAATATGGTTGCCCTTGGGTTTGAGGTACTAAGATTTGGTTTTGCTCCCATGCAGAAAAAGAACATCAATGGCCTCTAACTGCTCCAACTGCAACTGCAACTCCCGTTCCGCCTCATCTGGAGGAGTAACCTACGGGCCCCAAGCGGCCTCTCTTTTCACAATGCCGGTGGAACAAGTGATCCAAGCCACCACTGGGCTATTCTTCGGGACCATGCTCCCACCAATGAGCTTCAACGCCCCTGTACCATTGCAAGAAGCTCAGAAGAAGTCGGTCTTTGGTCGGCTTACCACTACTGCGGCCCCTCTCAACGGGTCGCCCAAACCAAGCGCCTCAGTCTTTAACGGATTGGGCCGAAGCTCTAATGGGCCTGTGAAGAAGCCCGCGATACCGGAAGGGGTTATCCCGAAGAGGATAGCCATTCCTGCTCCTGAAGTCGCCAAAGCGGCTTCCCCTGCTAAGGATTCGGTCTTTGCAAGACTGACTGTTTCAGCTCCCGCCCCAAACGAAGTCATCAAAACTGCTCCTCCTACATGAAAATCAGCCTTTTCAAGATTGGCCATTCCCTCTCAGCAAGCATCTGTCTTTGACAGGCTGGCGCCAACAGCACACTCTCATCAGAACAGGGGGCTTGGAAAAGCTGATCCAACAGCGGAGGTGATCCCGGCCGCACGACATGCTCGACATCGCCACTGACGCCGAGTAAGGAAAGCTGGGGTAAATTCCCCTTCTGGACTGACTCCGCCAGCTCCAATGGTGGAAGTTGATGCTGTTGTTCCAAACGGGAACAGCTTTGAACTACTTAATAAGGTGCGCAGGAATTCGCAAACTGCCGTGCTAAAAAAGTCTCCCCCGCCTGTTGAAAAGATCACAAAGGCGAAGCCGGAGCAGCCCCCTCAGCGGCTGTCCTCTAAAATTTATAAAGTTTGGCGATAAGTCCAAGACTCGGTGATTGATCAAGATTACTCCTGCCGACAGAAAAAGGTGAAAGTTTAGCGAGAAGAGGACCATCCTGTTAAGCCACAAAAGGTGTCTTCTGTTTGGGTGCCCACTGCAACGGTCCCATCAACTTCGACCGCCCACAAGAGAAGGAGGCCGGAGAAAATCCCCGCGTCTTTGGAAAATCGCAAAGACACTGTATCTAAACGCCCCAAGTCTGGGGGCATGGTGGTGCACACCATCTATATGTCATCCGGAAAAGAGGATAGCCGTATCTCCACAGGTCATCGGCCGCTTACGCGATCAGTGACTAAGGCTCAGGAGCAACAACAACAAAAGCTCCAAGAAATGCTAACAGCTATGGCCGCACTTACGGGACCGAAAGCAAGCCCGGAAACATCCTCGGAGCAGCGCCGTGAGCAGGAGACCGATGCCGAATTCCTTCGGAGAATGCTTGAGAAGAAGGACAAAGAGGCTACGGAACAAGCGGCCAATATAAAATAAATGACTTTTCTATTCCAAGATATGGTGGGCATGATGATTCAGCCGGACCCTCCAGCCGAAGAGCCTCCAGTAATAATTGAAGATGATAGAGGAGAGACATCAAACCCTCTTCCGGCTTGTTCAGCAGCCAAAGAGGAGACCATCTCAAAAGCTACCCTAGATGATTACATCGCTCAGCAGATACGAGTTCATTAGGCGAATGAAGCGGCTGGGCAAATTGTTAAGACTGGACGAACCTATCCGGGTTGGTACGACCAAATAAAGTACCCGCCAGGATATACGATCCCTAAATTCCATGTATATAAGGAGACGGGGAATCCACACTAACATGTCGCTCAATTTAGAGCCTTGTGCGGTAATACCGGAGGTGACGATAACCTACTGCTTCGCCAATTCGTTAGCAGCTTGTCAGAGACAGCATTTGAGTGGTATTCCGAGCTCCCGAATGACTCCATTAAGACGTTTGCAGAAATGGAGATACTCTTTACACAAAGGTTCGCAAACGCTAGTGAACGCACCCCAATCACCGCATTAATTAACGCCAGAGTAAAGCCAGGCGAAACGTGGGTGCAGTACGCGATACAGTGGCGGAATTTATGGTCGAAGTGCGAGCAGCGCATCGAGGAGGCGCCTGTGGTAGGCAAGTTCGTAGGGACCCTCGACCCTCAAGCGACCATTTCCCAATTCATGATGTTCTTCAAGCCAACTACTTTCCAGGCTTTGATTGATAAACTGGCCCAAATGGACCAGATGGGTCACAGACCATCTTCTTCAAAATTAGAATCTCGAAATGAAAAAGGGAAAGGTAAAGCGACCTTGGTCGCCAATGCTCAACAGCAGCCCAGTGGTCCAAAACTAACTAATCGCCCAGACGAGAGACGGCGATTCTTTAATGAGAAAATGAAGCGCCCCTATTTGTTTCCCTGGGGACAAAACGAGGAGATTGTTCGAGCTCGCGGTGCGCAACAGGCTCATCAACTTGCCAGATCCAAATGCCCATTGCAACCCGGTGAGGCTAATAATCCCAATTATTGCCTCTATCACCAAGCGATAGGCCATCCAATCAAAAATTGCTTCGTCTTCAAAGGGTGGATTGAGAACCAGTTCCAACAGGGCAAATTCGCACTGTCCGAGAATAGGAAAGTAAACCCGCCCCAGCCGCATGCTCTCAAAAGGGCAGACACACCGGGAGCATCGTGTTCTTTTGTCGAAGAAGCTCCATGGGAGGTCGCTCTTTCAACTAAAACGAAAAGAATGCTGAAGGATCTCCAAGCATGCCCGGCGATCAAATCGAAAAGTCCGCTGGAACCCGATGTCGTCGAGGGAATGCTGAAGCCGCGCCCGACGCCAAATTTTTTTAGCGATAATCAAAACGCTCAGGCCCAGCCGTCAAATTCTTCGAAGAAAAAGAAGAAAACCAAAAAGCCCGTGATGCCTGCTGACAAGCACACGGACCTGTAAAAACACATTGACGCGTGGGAAGAATATAACCAGAAGGTGCGGACCCCAGTCACACTCCAAGAATTTCTCAGCCACGTCCTCGAAGACGGAGATGATGACAATGGAGAAGACTCGTCAGATGAACTTGAGGATTATGTGGCAAGCTGCCATTTGATCTCTCACTCGTCGATAGACGGTGAAGAAGCTCCTAACGCAGAGAAACTGGGGGCAGATCCCGAATCAGAGCTTCTAGGACCGTCAGACGAGATGATTGATGCATTCTTGAACGAAGCTCTTCTGAAAAGCAAGGCTGATCGAGAGCGCGAAATGGCCATATTTGGAAAAGCCAAATGTCGGCAACTGGATAAAAGGGTTGAAGCGCCCCAATCAGACCGAGATATGCCCGCGATAGGCAAGAGCAGGCTTAAAACGAAGAAAAAGTTCGCCAAAGCCATATCGATGGGAATGAAGCTGCCACCCTCCGAAGGAAACACTTCTGATGCAATACACCTTAATGAAGAGGATGTGCATCCTAATTACTGTTTATATCATCGAAGGATTGCGCACTCTACTGAAGAGTGCAATACCTTTAAAAATTGGTGTTAAGGGTATGTCGCTCACAGGAAACACTTCGAGAGGATGAAGCGTGAAGCTCGTCGACAGGGGAAAAAAGCGACGGACGAACGTGGAAGAGCTGCTGGCAACTGTCACATGGTTGATAGCAGGAGATTGCAAGTTCTCACTTTCGGGAGTGATTCTGAAGAAGAAATGGCTCTTGGCCCTCTCTTCAAAGAATCCACCTCAGGAAAAGAGGAAGAACCGAAGAGCTGCGAGAACATTCAGCTGCGCAATCGCACATTACCTAAAAAGAATCTCGGACTCGTAAACAAGGGGTCGAATAAAAAGGATAAGGGAAAAGAAAAGGTCCCTGAGGATATCACCCTCGATGACCAAGTCGTCGAAGAGCTTACAGCCAAGGACCCGCCAAAGAAAAGTAAGATGGATTACAACGTTCTGGCACACCTGAGGAAGATACCATCGCAGCTAAGCATTCTCGACGCCCTTCTGCTATCCAAAGAGGCGAGAGATTCTTTGATCAAGGCACTACAAGAGCCCGAGCAGTTCCAAGCTTTCCTCGCCGAAGAAAAGATGAAGGACGAGCTGGAATAAGTGCACACAGCCGATATCACCTTCGGCGATGAAGATCTCCTCCTCGGGACGTGCGAGCATAACCGTCCCCTCTATGTCTCCGGATACTGTCATGATATCAAGATAGGCAAAATCCTGGTCGACAATGGGTCCTCCGTCAATCTCCTCAATATAAGAGTATTGAAGGAAATCTGCATGAGCGTTCAACACCTCGCTCGTGATAAAATCACCATCTCTGGGTTCAACTCCCAGTCATCACGGACGCTCGGGTTTGTGATACTGACGCTACGTTTTGGGCTGCTCGTCACTGATATCAAGTTCCACGTCATTGACGCCAAGACCTGCTATAACGCTTTGCTCGGCCGGCCTTAGTTACACGAGTACAACATCATCCCTTCTACACAGCATCAGTGTATGAAGTATTTTAAGGATGGTCTCGAGTATACTGTGACAGGGGAACTAAACCCATTCTCCGTGAATGAAGTCCGAAAGTACGAAGATGCAAAATACTTCTTACCAGATTTCGAAGACACGGAAAGATGCCATAAACCGAAGAACAAAGCTATCACCACTATTCCAGTCTTCGGGAGTGACACTGAGGAGGAAGAAGAAATAATTTATTCAGGGCTGCCCCAATGCAACAAGCCGGGACCGTCCACCCCTATTCTTGTCTTCGGTAGCGACTCAGAAGATGAGGTCAATGCCGTATTTTCTATTTGGCCATCAATACAAGCCTCCGCTGGCGATGATCGGAGTTTGCAAATCTCCATGGTTCCGCAAAAGTATTACAAAGAGCTTGACGCGCTTGGTACCTATAGTGTGTAAGAACTACAGACATTCTACGTCCCTCCCAGGCGAAGAAATGAAAAGGTGATCCTATTTTATCGATCAACGAAAACCAAAGTGGAGAAAGAAATTTGGCATGGTGTCGATTCTACACTTGACAGGCTCCAGCCCATCCGTCTGCCCATATACTACACAGAAGGATTGAAGAGGCTGTTGAGGCGCCAAGGCGTACCCCTTAAGTAAACCACGCGACATGCCTAGTTCTACAACAGGATCTGGAGCGTCCCTGGAACTCAGTGAAAATTGCCCAACGGGAGAATGGAAACGAGTGGGCTTGGATATGTTCAATCCAAGAAACGAGAGCGATTCCATGGCTGCTACGTTATACATGACTTTGACGAAGAAGGAGATGTTCCGTTAAAAGACGCTAACCCTGAACCAAAATGAGGTCCCGCCATGAAAATGCCAAGTCCGTCATTTGAAGAACAGATGGACAAGCTAATAAGGGAAGCGGGTCAAAAGGTCCGGGATGATCATAGCCGCGAAATGGCCATCTACGAGAAAGCCAGAACGCAGTGCCTCCTTCAGCGGGCCGCGGAGAATGACAATACTCTTCGTCGCCAGCCCGTCATACAAAAGACCCGGCGCAGAGGTAAAAATAAACCAAAGAATGAAAAAAACGTTCCGCAGCAACATAGCGGGTCTAAGAAGCTACGCGATCGAAAATCGAGCAGCCAGGATCTGTCTCTTATAAAGAAGATGGGTCGAGCATATTCTTTTCACCAAGACAAGAAAAAGAAGATATTCGATCTTGTCATAAAATATCAGATGATGACGCTCCCGGAGTCCAAGCACCCCGAGCAAGCAGACGGGGTCTCTCACCTAGACTATTGCTCCTATCACCGAGCAATAGGACATCCTCTCGAAAACTGCTTCACCTTCAAGAACTGGGTTAAAGAACAATATCAACAAGGCAGGTTCGCTCTATCCAGCTGTTGGAGGGTAACCCCGCCACAGAAGTATGAACCGAAAGCGACGTGTATAGCGAGAGTAGAACCAGATCAACATCGGTCTTGGAAACGATCTCGTACCTGTCACGTGATAACGCTGTCAGAAGAAGAACCCGAGAATATGGATGACCTTTCTTGGTGCTTCGAAAACGATGAAGATGAGTTGATCTAAGAATTTCCACCGGCGCCAAAAGAGCTGGAAGATGGGATACATACTACTGCAGATGACCTCAGAAAAATCGACTTGGGGACAGCAAACGACCCGCTGCCGACGTTCGTCGGTGAACTGTTGTCTGAAGAAAAGGTGGCTATGCTCAAAGACGTGCTCATGCAGTGTAAAGATTGTTTCGCATGGAACTATTCCGAGATGCCCGTATTAGATCCAGAAATAGCCGTCCACAAATTGGCGATTTCTCCGGACGTCAAGCCAATCAAACAAGCACCGAGAAGAATGCGGCTCGAGCTTGAGATGAGCATCAACGCTGAGGTCAAGAAGATAATCGACTCCTGCTTCATCCAAGAGGTTCAGTATCCTGATTGGATTGCTAACATCGTCCCAGTGATGAAAAAAATGGGACGGTGCGCATATGTGTGAGACTTTCGGGATCTCAACAAAGCTTGCCCAAAGGACGACTTTCCAGTATCGGTCACTGAGCTGATAATAGATAATACGTCCACTCACGAAGTTTTCTCCTTCATGGACGGCTCATCAGGATACAATCAGATAAAGATGCATCCCGAGGACCAGAAGCATATAGCTTTCCGGACTCCTTTGGGCATATTCTGCTATAAGGTGATGCCTTTCGGTCTAAACAATGCCGGTGCCATCTATCAAAGGGCCTTGGCGAAGATTTTCGATGACCTCATATATGAAATCGTCGAATGCAATATTGACGACCTCGTAATTAAAAGCAAATCATACGAGGAACATTTAGAGTATCTAAAGACCGTGTTTCAGCGCCTTCGGAAATACAACTTGAAGATGAACCCTCTCAAATGTGCGTTCGGAGTTTCCTCAGGTAAATTCCTAGAATTCATCGTACGGCATCGGGGCATCGAGATAGACCCGTCAAAGATCAAGGCGATTATGGAAATGCCTCCGCCAGGGACTCTCAAGCAACTGCAGTCTCTCCAAGGAAAGCTCGCGTATATCCGGCGATTTATAGCCAATCTCTCCGGCAAGTTCCGTCCTTATAGTCACCTAATGAAGAAAGGAACCCCGTTCGTCTGGGATCGCAAATGCCAAAGTGCACTGGACGAAATCAAGCAATACCTGCAGAATCCGTCAGTACTAGCCGCTCCCGTTAAAGGAAAACCTCTCGTCCTGTACACAACAGCCCTCGAAGGTTCCTTGTTTACCCCCAATCAGAGCAAAGCTCTGTTCAAATTCCAAGGCAGGAGATGAAGCAATGCTTCTGTTTCCCCCAATCAGAGCAAAGCTCTGCTTTGAAATTAAAGTTAAAATTAAAGAAGCAACGCTTCAGATTTCTTGCGCTGGGCGCAACGCGCCACGTGTCAAAATCAGGCACGCCAGCGCAAGGAGCGCAGCGCACCCAATCAGAGCAAGGCTCTATTTAAAATAAAAAATAAAGGAAGCAATGCTTCAGACAAGTTGCGCTCTGCGCTGCGCGACACGTGTCAGCGCAGTTGCGCTGCGCTCTGCGCTGCGCGACACGTGGCAGCGCAGTTGCGCTGCGCTCTGCGCTGCGCGACACGTGTCAAGCGCAGGTGCGCTTGCGCCAACTGTGCCAGCACTAAAACAGAATTAAAATTCCAGAAATATCTTTCTGATCTTATTAAAACAATAAGATTCTCTCCTGTAAAACAGGAGCCCTTGGATCAAAGATCCAACGGTGGGGAAAAATCCCTAAATCACTCAGAGAAAGATCTCTTTAACTGATTTAACAAATCAATTGGCACTATAAAAAGGCTCCTAGACTCCAAGTCTAAAACGGATGAACAGAGAGAGATATTCAGAACTCCTCTAGAAAATTTTGAGAAGAGCTCAGAAAGAAAAAAAAAAGGTAAAAATCTTTAAATAAAAGAAGAACTTTCTTCTATAAAGATCAATGATCTAAGAACAAGATCAAGATCTTCAATTAAAAAGGAAAAAAGATCAAAAAGATCCAATCACAAAAAGATAAAAAAAGAAGTAATTTACTTCTTTAGATCATTTGATCTACATAAAGGCATTGCCTTTTGATGAACCATTGGCCCTAGAATCTTAAAAGATTCTTTTCTTTGATCCAAAATTGGATCAAAATATTGAACAGTGCCCTGCACTTGTAAAATTTGCACTGTTGCGCTCTTGGGTTGGCGCAAGCCACCAGAGAGCGCCACGTGTCAGCCCCAGAACGAACTGCGCCTTGCGCTTCTAAAACAGAGCACTGCTCTCATAAATTGGCGCAAGTCACCAGAACACGCCACGTGTCAGCAGCGCAACAGCGCAGCGCACTGTTGCAGCGCACTGCGCTTGCGCTTATTTGAGCGTGACATGTGGCACCTCCACATACGTTTGCGCCTAGCGCTGGCGCAAAGCGCCTGACAAGCCACGTGACGCTCTGTCAGACTAATTAATGCAGCGCATTATTAAAAAGAGGGGCAGAGCCCAAATAAGGGTCTGTCAGACCAAAACAGATACTGTGCATCATTTAAAAAGGGGCAGAGCCCAAATAAAAGTCTAAACAGACCAAAATAAAATGCTTTGCATTATTTTAAAAGAGGGCAGAGCCCAAACAAAGGCCTAACAGGCCAAACATAAATAAAATGTTGAACACCTTCAACTGGACTTAGCCCAATTCTGGCCGTAAGTCCTCAAATTAAATTGACTGAGCACGACTGCTCTCTTAAATCAATTTACACCTGGTTCGAGGGTACATCTCCGAACTCCTCTGACATCTGTCGTTGTAATCCTTCAACATCGTCAGAGAGGTGACGGGTCCCGACAACCACACATCAATATGGACTATGGGGTCCTTAAACTCATGGACTGACGCGTCCTTAAACTCATGGACTGACGCGTTCTTAAACTCATGGACTGATGCGTCCCTAAACTAACATCCGACCCCAAAATGGGAATGTTGGACCACTATATCCCTAAACTGGAACAATAGAGCCCCCAAATGCTCTTTTGTCGGATCTAAACAATCCCGTTTAAGTTGATCTTAGCCTCAAATATGGCTAACATATCCTTAAACCTTCAAACAGACTTTAGTCCCAAATTGGACTATAGATCCCCCAATCAACTTTGGTTCAAGGGTACATCTCTGAACTCCTCTGACATCTGTCGTTGTAATCCTTCAATGTCGTCAGAGAGGTGATGGGTCCCGACGGCCATACATGTAATGGACCACCATGTCCCTAAACTGGGAATCGATCGCAATGTCATTAAACTAAACAATAGAGCCAATTACTCTCTTGTCGGATCCAAACGATCCCGTTAAGTTGATCTTAGTCTGGAGATTAGGCTAACGTATCCTTAACAAAAGTTTAAGTTGATCATAGCCTTAAATAGGGCTAACGTATCCTTAAACTAAAACACCAAACCCAAATCTAAGAAAATACGGATTTGGACTAATCCACGTCCTACGGGCGACGACATAAATTAGTCTCCGTATACAATCCACGGGCAACCACAAACAAAACAAACACCCACGACACGAAGTGAAATTCTGGAGAAGGAGAAAGTTGTTACCGCGATGCGGTAGCGCAATTAACTGCAAGGGCTTGCGCCTGCAGGGAAGAGCGTCCCCACAATCAAAAACCCCTCAAGCGAGGGGGAATCTGACGAAATCTGCTATATCGGCCGCATCCGTTCAAACCTCCGATACACGGTGCCATAAATCAACTTGGCATCTTCGGAGAGGTGGACGGATAAAACCAAATAGCATCTGCCCCGAATCTCAGGCAAGACGTCCGGTCTTGGCCGCCGTTCGGAGGGGAACAGATTCTGGCACGCCCGGTGGGACCTTTTCCTCTTTCCACTCCACACTTCGTGTGTCGTGTTCGTGAACGAATCGCGGTTTGCTGTGATTGCCTGTGGATTCGAGATACTAAGATTTGGTGTCTTGCTCCGTGCAGAAAACAGAAGATCAATGGCTTCAAACTGCACTAACTGCAACTGCAACTTTCGCTCCGTCCTGTCCGGAAGAGTGACTTACGGGTCTCAAGCGGCCTCCATCTTCACTATGCCGGTGGAACAGGTGACTCAGGCCACCACTGGGCTATTCTTCGGGACCATGATCCCACCAGTGAGCTTCAATGCCCCATTACCATCGCAAGAAGCTCCGAAGAAGTCGGTCTTCGATCGGCTTACAACTATCGCGGCCCCTCTCAACGGGTCGCCCAAGCCCAATGCTTCAGCTTTCAGCAAACTGGGCCAAAACTCATATGGGCCCATGAAGAAGCCTGCAATACCAGAAAAGGTTGTTCTAAAGAGGATAGCCATCCCTGCTTCTGAAGTCGTTAAGGCGGCTTCTCCTGCCAAAGGGTCGGTCTTCACAAGACTGACTATTCCGGCTCCTGTTCCTGCTCGAAGGTCTGTCTTTGACAGATTGGATACCGCTACTCAAAAGACGTCAGTCTTCAAGAGACTGGCACCAGCAGCGCTTCATCTGGACAGGGGGCAAGACAAAGCCATCCCCATCGCTGAACCAAAGCCGTCCGCTCGACATGCTCGCCGTCGTCACTGGCGCCTGGTAAGGAAGGCTGGGGGCAACCCCCCCTCTGGGATAACTCCACCAGCTCCGATGGTGGAAATCAATGCTGCTGTTCCGACCGGGAATAGCTTTGAACCGCTAAGAAGGGTGCGCAAAAACTCGCCAACTGCCGTATTGAAAAGATCTCCTACACCTGTGGATAATGCCCCAAAGGTGAAGCTGGAGCAGCCCCCTCAACGGCTGTCCTCTAAAATTTACAAGGTCTGGCGTCAAGTACAGGACTCCGTAGTGGATCAAGATTATCTCCGCCGATAGAAAAAGATGAAGGTTCGGCAGGAGAAGGACTACTCTGTCAAGCCACAAAAAGCGACAGCTACTTGGGTACCCACTACAACGGCCCCCTCAACTTCGACCGCTCAAAAAAGAAGGAGGTCGGAGAAGATATCTGTGTCTTTGGCAAATCGCAAAGACACTGAAGCTAAACGCCCCAAGTCTGGGGGCATGGCGGTGCACACCGTTTATATGGCTTCCGGAAAGAAGGATAGCCGCGCTTCGACGGGCCACCGACCGCTCACCCGATCCGTGATAAAATCCTAAGAGCAACAACAGAAGCTTTAGGAAATGATGACTGCAATGGCCGCACTTACCGGGCCAAAAGAAAGCTCGGAGGCATCCTCGGATCAACACCGGGAGCAAGAAACTAACGCTGACTTCCTACGCAGAGTCCTCGAAAAGAAGGATAGTGAAGCAGCAGAACAAGCAGCTAATATAAAACAAATGGCGCTTCTTTTCCAAGATATGGTAGGAATGATGTTACAGCAGGATCCTCCAGCTGAAAACCCTCCGACCATTACTGAAGACGATAGAGGGGAGACATCCAATCCTCCTCCGGCTCTTTCAGCAGCCAAGGAAGAAACCATTTCCAAGGCCGCACTGGATGACTATATAGCTCAGCAAATACGAGCTCATCAGGCGAGTGAAGCGGCTGAGCAAATTGTTAGAACCGGACGACCCTATCCGAGCTGGTACGACCAAATCAGTTACCCGCCAGGATATACGATCCCTAGATTCTACATGTACAAGGGGACAGGGAATCCACACCAGCATGTCGCTCAATTCAGGGCCTTATGCGGCAACACTGGAGGCGACGACAAACTGCTGCTTCGCCAATTCATCGGCAGCTTAGCAGAAACAATCTTTGAATGATATTCGGAGCTACCTAACGACTCTGTCAAAACATTTGCGGAGATGGAGCTACTGTTTACACAAAGATTCGCAAGTGCTAGAGGACGCACCCCGATCATGGAATTGATCAATGCCAGGATAAGGCTAGGCGAAACTTGGGTCCAGTATGCGATACGGTGGCGTAATCTATGGTCAAAGTGCGAGCAGCGCATCGAAGAAGCTCCTGCCCTGGGCATGTTCGTAGGTACTCTCGACCCTCAAGCGACCATATCCCAATTCATGATGTTCTTCAAGCCGACCACTTTTCAGGCCTTGATTGACAAGCTGGCCCAAATGGACCGGATGGGTCATAGACCATCTCCTTCAAAGACAGAGTCTTGGAATGAAAAGGGCAAAGAGAAAGCAACCTTCATTGCCAATAATCAACAACGGCCGAGCAACTTAAAACCGGTTGTTTGCCAAAACAATATGCGTCTACGCCCATCCCTCGAGGAAAGACTGGGACGTCCTTACTCGTTTCCTCAGGATAAAACGAGGAAACTGTTTGAGCTGGCAGTGCGCAACGGATTCATCATTCTGCCGAGTCCGAAACGTCCGCTATAGCCAAGCGATGTCAACGATCCTAATTACTGCCCCTACCATCGAGCAGTAAGTCATCCAATCGAAAACTGCTACGTTTTCAAAAACTGGGTTGAAGACCAATACCAACGGGGCAAGTTCGCGTTGTCCGAAAAATGGAAGGTGAGCCCGCCACAACCACATGCTCCGAGAAAGATGGATATGCCGGGGGCATCATGCTCATTCATAGGGAAAGCCCCATGGACCGAAATGTCCTTAAACTAACGACGGACCACTACGTCCTAAAACTAGCTGAAGACCGTAACGTCCTTAAACTACTACCGCAGCATCCTCAGGCTGACGAGATAAAAAAAGAGAATAAAAAAAGAAGGAAAAAAAGAAGGAAAAAAAAGAAGGAAAAAAAAAAAGAAACGGTATGTCCATAAGCGAAATGGGCACGGATGAAAACCCGAAAGGGCTCCGTGAGTAAAAACAGCAGGGCTACCGGCGAGTGTTCGTGAAAACCCGAAAGGGCGCGACCTCGTTAGAAGAAAAAAAAGAATAAAAAGAATAAAAAAAAGACGGTATGTCCATAAGCAAAATGGGCACGGATGAAAACCCGAAAGGGCTCCGTGAGTAAAAACAGCAGGGCTACCGGAGAGTGTTCGTGAAAACCCGAAAGGGCGCGACCTCGTTTAAAAAAAAGAGAGAATAAAAAGAATAATTAAAAAACGGTATGTCCATAAGCAATATGGGCACGGATGAAAACCCGAAAGGTCTCCGTGAGTAAAAACAGCAGGACTACCGGCGAGTGTTTGTGAAAAGCCGAAAAGGCGCAACCTCGTTAAAAAGACACTTGCAAGATCCTCTCGACCTTGTAAGGAGAAACCACCCGCGTGAGATCCTTACGACTCACAGGGAGTAGCACACTTAGGGATTCTCACGATTCCTAAGGAGAAATTACACTTGCGAGATCCTCACGACTCGTAAGGAGAACTCTCTTATGGGACCCTCACGGCTCATAAGATTTGAAAGTCTTAAGTTACAGAGACCTAAACCTGTGCTTAAGAAACCCCCCACAACCTTCTATAGTGCCCTACAAATGGCTCAATACTAACCCTTGTATACAATCTACGGGCGTGAATAAACATTTCCCTAACCAAGTCTCACCCGTGACTGGGGATATGTCCATACGATGAACAACCCTTGTAAGGCCTCTCGACTTATAAGGAGAAAACCCTTTTGTAGGATCCTTACGACTTACAGGGGAACATACACTTAGGAATCCTCACGATCCCTAAGGAGAAAACACACCTACGAGATCCTCACGACTTGTAGGGAGAAATACCTTTGTGAGACCCTTGCGGCTCATAAAGCCAAAAGCCTCAGTCGACAGGATCCTAACCCTATTTACTAAGCCACCTTTGTTCGACATTGACGAAGGCAAATGATGATTCGCTCCTGGCAATATCCCAGTTGTAGCGATGCTGATACCGAAATCGGTGTCAAATCCCAAGTTTGCAGCGAAAAGACAGCAAGCCATACATGCATACGAAATAGCCGAAATGATGGGGCAACCTGCAATAAAAATCAGCAAGTAAAAATGTATGCATGCAAAATAGCCGAAACGATTGGGCAACTCGCAATAAAAAGCAGCAAGTGAAAATAAAATAAATAGCCGAAATGATTGGGCACCGCGAAAAATAGCCAAAATGATTGGGCAATCGCGACCTTCGCGATATAAAGCTGAAATGATAGAGCATCGCGGAAAGAAATAAAATGAAAAAATATATATAACGAAATTCATGCCCTACGGGCGATATCATAGCAATCCCTGTATGCAATCCAGGGGAGCAAACAAAGAAGGAAACACACCTTCCCTCCCTATGCTCCATCGGAAAACGGAGTCAAGTCTTGACGGTAACTCATATAAAACCTGAAAAACTACCGGAGATCATCGCACATGGAGTGGTCACCACCTCGACGTTTGTCTCGATACAGCAGACGAGATGTCAACAATGGTGTTCCTTCGCAGTCCAACAGAATGCAGATGCAACGTCAACGAAAGACCCCATGGTCAAACAAGCGGAGTAACGGCAAAATCCCAGCTCCACCTCGGCATTCGTCTCGATACAGTAGACGAGATGTCACTACAGCGTCCTTCCCCCAACAGGATTCGGACACGCCAAAGCAAATGAAGCGAAGGCCAAATTCCTAGCTTTAGGGTCTTGATGGTAACTCATATAAAACCGGAAAGAAAATCGGAGATCATCTCGCACAAGCACGGAGTGATCACCACCTCGATGTTCGTCTCGATACAGCAGACGCAACGTCAAAGCAAACGAAGTGAAGGCCAAATTCCTTGCTTCAGGGTCTTGACGGCAACTCATATAAAACCGGAAAGACTGTTCCCCTCCGAACGACGGCGACAACAGGGACGTCTTGCCTGAGATTCGGGGCAGATGCTAATTGGTGCTATCCGTCCACCTCTCCGAAGATGCCTGTTCCCCCAATCAGAGCAAAGCTCTACTTAAGTTTTGAAAATTCAAATTGTGAAGCAACGCTTCAGTTACCGTGCGCTGCGCGCAACGCGCCACGTGTCAGAAGTTGACACGGCAGCACAACGTCCAAGACAGTGCGTCCAATCAGAGCAAGGCTCTTTAAAAAAGCAAAAGCAACGCTCAACTGCGCAAGCGCACCGCTGCGTGCCACGTGTCTGCACAGTTGCGCAAACGCTGTTGCGCAAGCGCACCTCTGTGCGCAACGTGTCTGCGCAGTTGCGCAAGCACAACTGCGCAAGCGCAGCGCTGCGCGACACGTGTCTGCGCAGTTGCGCAGACACTGTTGCGCTCTTGCGCACCACAGTGCGCAACGTGTCTGCGCAGTTGCGCAAGCACAACTGCGCAAGCGCAGCGCTGCGCGACACGTGTCTGCGCAGTTGCGCAAGCACTGTTGCGCAAGTACACTGCAGCGTGACACGTGTCTGCGCAGTTGCGTAAGCTCAGTTGCGCAAGCGCTTCACTGCGCGACACGTGTCTGCGCAGTTGCGCAAATACTGTTGCGCAAGTGCACCGTTGAGCGACACGTGTCTGCGCAGTTGCGCAAGCTCAGCTGCGCAAGCGCTTCACTGAGCGACACGTGTCTGCGCAGTTGCGCAAGCACAGCTGCGCAAGCGTCTTACTGCGCGACACGTGTCTGCCGCTGGTGAGTTGCGCAACAACAGAATTAAGATTTAAGGATATTTTTCTGTTTTTGTTTAAACAAGAAGATTTCTTCTGTAAAACAGGGGCCTTTGGATCAAAGATCCAACGGTGGGGAAAATTCCCTAAATCACTCAGAAAAGATCTTTTTAACAAATTTAACTGATCTTTGAGCACTATAAAAGAAGACCCCAGACCCCATTTCAAAGATATAGAGAATTGGATTAAAAAAAAAGAAGAGAAGAGAACTCTTGAGAATTTCTGGAGAACACAAAAAAAAGGTAAAAACCTTTGAGATAAGAGAAAATTCTCTCTTAGGAATAGATCATTGATCTAGAAAACAAGATCAGTGATCTTCAACAAATAGATAAATGAATAAATAAATAAATAAAAATAATAAAAATAGTGCCTTGCACTTGCTATGAACCTTTGGTTCTCTTAAACAGAAAGAAAGAAAAGATTTCTTTCTTTTCTTTTCTTTGATCTAAATTTAGATCAAGAAATTAAAAAGTGCTCTGCACTCCTTTCCTTGAATCTAAAAGATTCTTGGTGCTTTGCACAAATGCAATGCATTACTTGAAGGGCCAGGCCCAAATCAAAAAGGCCTAGCAGGCCAAAATAAATTGCAAAGCAACAAAAGGGCTGAGCCCAAATAAAATTGATGCTCTGCATCATTCATAAAGAACAGAGTTCAAAACAAATTGATGCCCTGCATCTTTTCTGGGCAAAGCCCAAAAATAAAAGGAAATGCAAAAGCAATGTTGGACATTTTTTTTGGACTTAGCCTAATCGTGGCCATAAGTCCTTAAATTAAATTGGCTGAGCAAAATGGCTCTCCTAAATCAATCTACGTCCGGTTCGAGGGTACATCTCCGAACTCCTTTGACATCCATCGTTGTAATTCCTCAACGACGTCGAAGAGGTGACGGGTCCCAACGACCACAAACCAATCTCGGACCGAAACGTTCCTAAACTAATATCGGACCGAGACGTCCCTAAACTAATATCGGACCACCACGTCCCTAAACTGGAAAACGGACCACTACGTCCCTAAACTGGAACAATAGAGCCTCCAAACGCTCTTTTGCCGGATCTAAACGGTCCCGTTTAAGTTGATCTTACCCCCAAACACGGCTAACGTATCCTTAAACATTCAAATGGATTATAAAACTCCCAATCAACTCTGGTTTGAGGGTACATCTCCGAGCTCCTCTGATACATGTCGTTGTAATCCTTCAACGACGTCAGAGAGGTGACGAGTCCCGATGGCCATACATTAAATTAATCACTACGTTAAGTTGATCTTAGTCTAAAACAAGACTAACGTATCCTTAACGAACGTTTAAGTTGATCTTAGCCGCAATACGGCTAACGTATCCTTAAACTAAAAACACCAAACCTAAATCTAAGTAAATACGGATTTGGACTAATCCACGTCCTATGGGCGACGGCATTACTCAGTCTCCGTATACAATCCACGGGCAACCACAAACAAAACAAACACACACGACACGAAGTGAAATTCTGGAGAAGGAGAAAGTTGTTACCGCAATGCGGTAGCGTAATTAACTGCAGGGGCTTGCGCCTGCAGGGAAGAGCGTCCCCATAATCAAAAACCCCTCAAGCGAGGGGGAATCTGACGAAGTCTGCTACATCGGCCGCATCCGTCTAAACCTCCGATACAAGGTGCCATAAATCAACTTGGCATTTTCGGAGAGGTAGACGGATAAAACCAAATAGCATCTGCCCCGAATCTCAGGCGAGACGCAAAGTCCAGGCCGCCATTCGGAGGGGAACAGATTCTGGCACGCCGGTGGGACCTCTTCCTCTTTCCACTCCACACTTCGTGTGTCGTCTTCGCGAACCAATCGCGGTTCGTTAAATGGTTGTCTTCGGATTTCAAGTTACTAAGATTTGGTCTTTTACCTGGCGCAGAATTCAAGATTCAATGGCCTCTAGCTGTACCAACTGCTCGAAATGCCGCTGCAACGGACGCTCCACCTCACCAGGAGGTGTAGCATATGGGCCCCAAGCGGCTTCCTTCCTTACTCTGCCGGTAGACCAGGTGACCCAAGCCACCACCGGCTTGTTCTTCGGGACTATGATCCCACCTGCAAGCTTTTCTGCACCAATACCTACGCCGGAAGTGGGTAAAGAGTCGGTCTTCAACCGGCTCACTGTTTCGACAGCCTCTGTCAACGGGTCGCCCGCTACTAAACCGACAGCCTCCGTTTTCACCAGGCTAGGTCAGAACTATAAAGTGGTCGTCCCAAAGAGGGCAACGGCCCTGCTTCGGAAGTCGTTAAAACGACCTCTCCTATCAGAGAGTCGGTCTTCACAAGATTAACGATTCCCACTCCTCCCCCAGCTGGTCAAAAGGCATCAGTCTTCGACAGGCTGACATCGGCAGTTACCCCACACTCAAACAGGGGGCAACAAGAAACCATCTCGATTTCCGAGCCAGTCCCAACGGCTCGTCGTGCGCGACGTCGCCATTGGCGACGAGTGAGGAAAGCAGAGGGCAACTCCCCCTCAGGGATAACTCCACCCGCTCCAATGGTGGAAGTCAACGCTGCTGTTCCAACTGGGAACAGCTTTGAACTACTGAGGAGAGTGCGTAAGAACTCTCTAACCGCTACCTTGAAAAGATCTCCTCCACCTGCGGAGAGAGTTCCAGAAACAAAACAAGAACAGCCCCCTCAACGGCTATCGTCAAAGATATACAAGGTTTGGCGGAGGGTTCAAGACTCTGTGATTGACCCAGATCACTTTCATCGCCAGAAAAAGGCAAAGGTCGAAAAGGATAAAACCCGCCCCGTTAAACAGCAGGGGGCAACGGTTGCTAGGATGCCCACTCCAACGGCTCCTTTGACCTCGTTGGCCCACAAAAGAAGGAAGCCAGAGAAAACTCCCGCGTCACCAGCAAAGTTTAAAAGCAGTGAACCTAAACGCCCTAAGTCAGGGGGCATAATTGTTCATACGGTTTATATGGCTTCTGGAAAGGAAGAAAGTCGTACTGCTACGGGTCACCGACCGCTTACCCGATCAGTGACCAAGGCTCAGGAGCAACAACAAAAGCTCCAGGAGATGACGACCACAATGGCTGCACTCACTGGGCCGAAAGAGAACCCTGAGACGTCCTTAGATGAGTGCCAGGAGGAAGAGACCGACGCTGAGTTCCTTCGCTGAGTACTGGAAAAGAGGGACAGAGAGGCTGCTGAACAAGCAGCCAACATACAGCGGATGGCCCTCCTATTCCAGGATATGGTGGGTAAGATGATTCAACAGGATCCACCTGCTGGAGATCTCCCGATCATTCTTGAAGACGATAGGGGAGAGGCATCAAATCCGCCACCAGCTCTATTAACGGCTAAAGAGGATACAATCTCTAAGACTGATCTGGACGAATATATAGCCCAGCAAATAAAGGTTCATCACGCGGCCGAAGCAGTCGGCCACGTCGTAAAAACGGGGCGACCGTATCCAGGCTGGTATGACCAAATCAAGTACCCGCCGGGTTACACAATTCCCAAGTTTCATGTCTACAAAGGGACCGGCAATCCCCATCAACATGTTGCCCAGTTCAGGGCTCTTTGCGGTAACACCGGCGGCGACGACAAACTTTTGCTTCGCCAGTTTGTTGGAAGCTTATCAGATACAGCGTTTGAATGGTATTCTGAGCTTCCCAACGACTCTATTAAAAC
This sequence comes from Agapanthus africanus, assembly GCA_030015575.1. NCBI lineage: Eukaryota > Viridiplantae > Streptophyta > Magnoliopsida > Asparagales > Amaryllidaceae > Agapanthus > Agapanthus africanus. Next base: position 437,872,587 of record JASDDO010000004.1, read on the forward strand.
CTTTGCGGAGATGGAGCTGCTCTTCACCCAACGTTTTGCAAGTGCCAGTGAGCGTACCCCGATGACGGCACTGATTAATGCCAGGGTAAAACCCGGTGAGACATGGGTTCAGTACGCTATACGGTGGCGAAATCTATGGTCGAAGTGCGAACAGCGCATAGAAGAAGCTCCAGCGGTGGGGATGTTTGTTGGAACCCTTGATCCACAGGCAACCATCTCGCAGTTCATGATGTTCTTCAAGCCGACTACCTTCCAGGCTTTGATCGACAAACTAGCGCAGATGGACCAGATGGGCCATAAACCCCCTCTCCCGAAGCCGGACTCCCGAAACGATAAAGGAAAGGGAAAAGCGATCATTGTCGCTAATGCCCAACAACAACCGAGCGACTCGAAGCCGGTTGCTCGTCCAAACAATACGCGCCCATACGTACCCCTTGAGGACAGGATGGGACGTCCTTACTCCTTCCCCCGCGATAAAACGAGGAGGCTATTCGAGCTGGCGTTGCGCAACAGACTCATAAATCTGCCAGATCCAAAACGTCCGTTGCAACCGAACGACGTCAACGAGCCCAATTACTGCCCTTACCATCGAGTGCTAGGCCACCCCATCGAGGATTGCTACGTTTTCAAGAATTGGCTTGAGAACCAGTACCGTCAGGGCAAATTTGCGCTATCTGACAAATGGAAGGTGAATCCCCCGCAGCCCCACACCTCTAAAGGGACGAACACGCCGGGGGCAACATGCTCCGTCATAGAGGAAGCTCCTTGGGAGGTTGTATTATCAGTCAAGACAAAGAGGATGCTAAACAATCTTCAGACCTGTCCAGCGGTCAAGTGGAAGAACCCCTTGGAACCGCAGGTTATTGAGGGGATGTTGAAGCCACGACTGACTCCGAAGACTGATGGTGGTGGTTCAAGCGTTCATAGCCAGCCGTCAAAATCTTCGAAAAAGAAGAAGAAGAAATCTAAGAAGCCCGTGAAGCCTGGCGACAAGCGCACGGACCTACAAAAGCAGATCGACGCGCTGGATGAATATAACCAAAAGGCGCGGACTCCCATTATGCTCCAAGATTTCCTTGATCACGTCTTTCAAAAGGAAGATGTGGGAGAAAGTTCATCGGACGAATCCGAGGAGTATGTGGCGAGCTGTCATATGATCTCTCATTCGGTCACGAATGATGAAGAGACCTCTGGCACTGAAACGCTGGGGGCAAATGCCGAATCAAGAGCTCCAGGGTTATCAGTTGAGATGATTGGCGCGTTTCTTAATGAAGCTCGATTGAAAAGTAAAGCTGATCGAGAACGCGAGACGGCTATATTCGAAAGGGCCAAGCGCCAGCGACTTGATGAAAGAGCTGAGATGACCCCGCTGGAGCAAGATGCCTCCACCGCTGACAAAAACCAATTCAAGATAAAAAAGAGGTTTGCTAAGGCCATATCAATGGGCATGAAGCTACCATCCTCTGAAGGAAAAATTACTGGTGTGGTAGAAATGCACCCCTCTTATTGCTTATATCATCAGAAGGTCTCGCATCCCACTCAAGAGTGCAAGGCTTTCGATAGATGGTGGCAAGGATACGTCGCTAATCAACAACGCTTTAAACGGGAAAAGCGTAAAATTCGTCGGGAGCAAAGAAACACGACCAAAGAGCTTGAAAGAACTGCCAGCAATTGTCACATGGTTAACACTGCTGGGTCATAAGTGCCTACATTTGGGAGCGATTCCGATGAGGAGCTAGAGCTTGGCCCCCTCTTCAAAGAATCCACTTCGGGAAAAGAAGAAGAACCGAAGGCCTGCGAGAATATACAGCTGCGCAATCGCACATTACCCGAAAAGAACCTCGGACCCTTGAACAGAAAAGACAAAGGGAAAGAGAAGGTCTCTGAAGATATCTCCTTGGATGACCGAGTCGCGGAAGAGTTAACCGCCAAGAATCCCCCAAAGAGGAATAAAGTAGATTACAATGTCTTAGCGCATCTGAGGAAGCTACCCTCACAACTCAGCATTCTCGATGCCCTATTACTATCAAAAGAGGCGAGGGATTCTTTAATTAAGGCCCTACAAGAGCCGGACCAGTTCCAAGCCTTCCTAGCCGAAGAAAAGATGAAAGACGAATTAGAGGAAGTGCACACAGCCGACGTTACTTTTGGTGATGAAGACCTTCTCCTCGGGACGTGTGAACACAATCGCCCCCTTTATGTCTCAGGATACTGCCATGACATAAAGATAGGCAAAATCTTGGTCGATAACGGATCGTCTGTCAATTTACTCAATGTGCGAGTGTTAAAGGAGATTTGCATGAGTGTCCAACACCTCGCCCGAGACAAAATCACTATCTCCGGATTCGACTCTCAATCATCAAAAACACTTGGATCTGTGATATTGACGCTACGCTTCGGGTTGCTCGTCACAGACATCAAATTCCATGTTATAGACGCCAAGACGTGCTACAATGCTCTGCTCGGCCGACCATGGCTACACGAGTATAATATCATCCCTTCTACACAGCATCAGTGCATGAAGTATTCTAGGGATGGCCTCGAGTACACAGTGGCGGGAGAGTTGAATCCGTTTTCCGTAAATGAAGTTCGCAAGTATGAAGATGCCAAATACTTCTTACCGAGTTTCGAAGACACGGAAAGGTGTCACAAACCGGAGAACAAAACTAACGCCACCATCCCTGTCTTCGGCAGTGACACCGAGGAGGAGGAGGATATAATTTATTCAGGTCCATCCCAATCCACCAGGCCAGGACCATCCGTTCCTTCATTGATCTTCGGTAGTGATTCAGAGGATGAAGTTCATGCTGTATTCCCTGCTCGGCCTTCAATACGGGTTTCCGCTGATGAAGAGCGAAGTCTGCAGATAACCATGGTGCCGCTTGAACATTACAAAGAACTGGATGCACTCGACACCAACAGCGTAGAAGAATTGCAGACATTCTATATCCCTCCCGGACGAAAAGGCGAGAAGGCAATCCTATTCTACCGTTCTGAAGAAAACAAGGTGGAAAAAGAAATTTGGCATGGCGCGGATCCCACGCTCGACAGGCTTCAGCCTATCCGTCTTCCCAGATATTATACCGAAGGTTTGAAGAAACTGCTGAAACGCCAGGGGATATCCTTCACACAGACCGTTAGAAAAGCCAAATTCTAGGACAAGGTCTGGAACATTCCCGGGACTCAATGCAAACTGCCTAACGGGAGAATAGAAACAAAAGGGCTTGGGTACATCCGGTCAAAGAAACGGGAGCTAGTAAACAGCTGTTATGTCATGTATGACTTCGATGAAGAGGCGGACGCTCAATGGGAGGACGCTAATCCTGAGCCAGCAAAAGTTCCTGATGCAAAACCGCCCAGTCCATCATTTGAAGACCAGATGGGCAAACTTATAAGGAATGCGGGTCAAAAAGCCCGAGATGATCACAATCGTGAAATGGCAATCTATGAGAAAGCCAAGACACAACGCCTCCTTCAACAGGCGGTGAAGGATGAAAATGCCGCTCCTTGTCAACCTGCTACAAAAGAGATTCAACGCGAAAGCAAAAACAAGTCGAAAGGAAAGAAAGGCGCTCGACAACCACAAAGCAGAGCTAAGAAGCCACGCATCCGAGAGTCGAGCGTTATTGACTTAGCCCTCATGAAGAAAATGGGTCGAGCATACTCATTTCCTCGGAACAAAACAAGGAAAATACTTGATCTTGCTCTAAAACATCGAATGCTTACACTGCCAGAGTCTAAACACCCTGAGCAAGCGGGCGAAGTCTCTAACCCAAATTATTGCTCTTACCATCGAGTAATAGGGCATCCGCTTGAAGATTGCTTCACCTTTAAGAATTGGGTTGAGGACCAATATCAGCTTGGCAAATTCGCGTTGTCTGACAACTGGAGGGTGGCACCACCACAAAAGCACGAGCCCAAGGCCACGAAAGAAGAACCAGTTCTGCATTGGGATTGGAAGCGAATTCATACTTGTCACGTGATAATGATATCAAGGGAAGAGCCCGAGAACGTGGATGACCTTCCCTGGTGCTTTGAAAACGGCAGCGATGAAGTAATCTCAGAATTTCCACCAGCGCCAAAAGAGCTGGAAGATGGAATCCATACTACTGCAGATAACCTCCAGAAAATCGAGTTGGGGACAATAAATGATCCGCGACCGACATTCGTCAGCGAGCTGCTGTCTGAAGAGAGGGTGGCTGCGTTAAAAGACGTCCTTGTGCAGCATAAAGATTGCTTCGCATGGAACTATTCCGAGATGCCGGGATTAGATCCAGAAGTTGCTGTACATAGACTAGCAATATCCCCGAACATCAAGCCAGTCAAACAGGCGCCGAGAAGAATGTGACTCGAGCTTGAGATGAGCATAAATACCGAAGTCAAAAAGTTAATCGACTCTGGCTTCATCCAGGAAGTTCAGTACCCTGAATGGATCGCCAACATCGTCCCAGTGATGAAGAAAAATGGGACAGTGCGCATATGCGTAGACTTTGGGATCTTAATAAAGCTTGCCCGAAGGATGATTTCCCAGTGCCAGTCACTGAACTGATGATAGACAATACATCCACTCATGAAGTTTTCTCCTTCATGGACGGCTCATCGGGGTATAACCAGATAAAAATGCATCCAGAAGACCAGAAGCACACAGCCTTCAGGACTCCTCTTGGTATATTTTGTTATAAAGTGATGCCCTTCGGTTTGAAGAACGCCGGTGCTACTTATCAGAGGGCCATGACAAAGATCTTCGACGACCTTATACACGAAATCGTTGAATGCTATATCGACGATCTCTTGGTTAAAAGCAAATCATACGAGGAACATCTCGAGCATCTGAAGACTGTATTTCAACGCCTTCGGCAATACAACTTGAAGATGAATCCTCTTAAATGTGCGTTCGGGGTTTCCTCGGGCAAATTCCTGGGATTCGTTGTTCGACACCGAGGTATTGAAATAGATCCGTCAAAGATTAAAGCGATCATGGAAATGCCTCCGCCGAGGACTCTCAAACAGCTGCGGTCTCTCCAAGGGAAACTCGCATACATACGGCGATTTATAGCCAACCTTTCAGGAAAGTGCCGTCCTTATAGTCACCTGATGAAGAAGGGAACCCCATTCGTTTGGGATCAAAAATGCCAAGGCGCACTGGATGAGATCAAGCAATACCTGCAGAACCCGCCGGTGTTGGCTGCTCCGGTTAAGGGGAAGCCCCTCATTCTTTATACAACATCCCTCAAAGGTTCCTTAGGCGTATTATGGGCACAAGAGAACGATCAAGGGAAAGAAAGAGCACTCTACTACTTAAGTCGAGTTCTGCTGGGGGCAGAAAGCAACTACTCTCCCATTGAAAAACACTGCCTGGCGTTGATCTTCGCAATAACAAAGCTTAGGCACTATGCGTTGGCGCACGAAGTCCGTCTTATTTCAAAAGTGGGCCCTCTCAAATATCTAATGTCAAAAGCCATATTGACAGGGCGACTCGCTAAATGGGCCCTGCTCTTAATGGAATTTTCGATAACATATCAACCTCTCAGGGCAGTAAAAGGCCAGGCCATCGCCGACTTCTTTGCTGAGCACCCGATACCAGCCGACTCTCCTTTAAACTGCGATCTTCCGGACGAACATGCGTTTGATGCGATCGATGGTGATAATACCCGATGGGAGCTTTATTTTGACGGAGCATCTTCCGTGAAGAAACGCAAACAAAGTACCCCTATAATCAAATCGGGGGTAGGACTCATCTTTATAACTCCACAAGGAGGGATAATGCGCTACGCGTTCTCCCTGACAGAACCGAGGACAAACAACGAAGCCGAATACGAAGCTCTGATAGCAGGTCTCGAGATCGCCATTGACATGGGAATTGAAAACCTCCTCATATACGGAGATTCGCAACTGGTTGTTAGTCAAGTAAACGGCGATTACCAAACATGCAAACCGGAGTTAGTAAAATACGGTGAAAAAGTGCAACAACTGCTAACCCAAATTCCCTCCTACACTTTGGAGAGCATACCGCGCGCGGAAAACAGCAAAGCGGACGCACTAGCCAAACTTGCTAAAGAACTGGCTGATGAGAACCTCGATGACGTTAGAATCGTGGTACAAAGCCGTCGAGTGCTAACCCCAGCAGAAATACCTCCAGAATCATATAAAGAAAAGGGAGCAGCTGAGGAGACAACCCTGCAAATAAAAGATTGGGAAAATACTGAGGACTGGAGAGAAGTCTTCATAGATTACTTCAAGTTCCACCGAATGCCTGAAGAAGCGTCCATAAGACATCAGCTCGTGAAACGAGCTCTGTCTTTCGCCTTCGTCAACGATACTCTATACAAGAGGTCATTCGATTCTCTGTGGCTGAGATGCCTAGGACCTGACGAAGCGAGAAAGGTCGTCCAAGAAGTTCATGACGGAATCTGCGGGTCTCACCAAGCAGGTCCAAAGATGAAGTTGAAGATCAAACGGATGGGCTATTACTGGCCCACGATGATTCAAGACTGCATCGAATATGCGAAGCAATGTCACTCATGCCAGATTCATAGGGATTTCATCCACCAGCACCCAAATCCGCTGCATCCAACGGTAGCTAGCTGGCCATTCGAAATGTGGGGGACTGATATAGTCGGCCCCATCGAGCCAGCATCGTCTAAAGGACATCGTTTTATCCTAGCAACGACTGACTACTTCTCTAAGTGGGCAGAAGCAGTACCATTGAGAGAAGTGAAGACGGAGAATATCCTCCATTTCTTCAAAACGCACGTCATATATCGGTTTGGAACTCCGAGGCGGATCATCTCCGATAACGGGCCAGCTTACCGAAGTCATAAAATCAGCCGCTTCGCACAGCAGCATAACATAGACTGGAGATATTCCTCAGTCTATAATCCACGAGCTAACGGTCTCGCCGAGGCCTTCAACAAGACCTTGACGAAAATTATAAAGAAAACAGTGTCCCGAAATAAGAAAGACTGGCATGAGAGACTGCAAGAAGCTCTTTGGGCGTATCGAACCACGTTCAAGACAGCTACAAACACAACGCCATACGCGTTGGTGTTTGGTACGGAAGCAGTACTCCCTCTCGAGGTAGAGTTACCCTCTCTACGAATGGCAGTCCATCACGAGCTAACGGACGAAGAAAATGCTCACCTTCGGCTTGAGGAGCTTGACGCCCTTGATGAAACTAGGCTCATAGCGCAACAAAATCTGGAAGCTTATAAAGCAAAGATGATGCGCTCATACGAAAGATTGACCCGACCGAGGACATTCCACCAAGGCGAACTCGTGCTAGTGGTCAAAAGGCCTATGATCCCCAATCGCGCCAAGCGGGGAAAATTCGAGCTGAACTATGAAGGCCCGTACATCATAGATAAAGTTTACCAGGGTGGGGCCAATCTACTCATGGATATGCACGGTGAAAGGCCTTTCAGGCCGATAAACGGTCGCTTCCTAAAGAAATATTACGCTTAATGAGTCACAGCCTAGGTCAATGATGGATGACGACGACTAAGTCCGCTCGCTATCTTCCTAAGCTCAAACTTTATAAGCAGTAGCCAGCTTCTCAACAGCGGACCGAAATGTCCTTAAACTAACAGCGGACCGAAATGTCCTTAAACTAATAGCAGACTGAAACGTCTTTAAATTACTACCGCAGCATCCTTAGGCTGACGAGATAAAAAAAAATAAAATGAAAATAAAATATGAAAATAAAATAAAATAAAAACGGTATGTCCATAAGCAAAAAGGGGCACGGATGAAAACCCGAAAGGGCTCCGTGAGTAAAAACAGCAGGACTACCGGCGAGTGTTCGTGAAAACCCGAAAGGGCGCGACCTCGTAAAAAAAAAGAGAAAAAGGAAATAAAAAGGATAAAAAAAAAAGAAGACGGTATGTCCACAAGCAAAAAGGGGCACGGATGAAAACCCGAAAGGGCTCCGTGAGTAAAAACAGCAGGACTACCAGCGAGTGTTTGTGAAAACCTGAAAGGGCGCAACCTCGTTAAAGAACACTTACAAGATCCTCTCGACCTTGTAAGGAGAAACCACCCGCGTGAGATCCTTACGACTCACAAAGGAGCAACACACTTAGGGATCCTCACGGTTCCTAAGGAGAAAATACACTTGCGAGATCCTCACGACTCGTAAGGAGAACGCTCTTGTGAGACCCTCACGGCTCATAAGATTTGAAAGTCTTAAGCTACAGAGATCTAAACCTGTGCTTAAGCAGCCCCCACAACTTTCGATAATGCCCTACAAGTGGCTCAGCATTGACCCTTGTATACAATCCACGGGCGCGAATAAACATTTCCCTAACCAAGGTCCATCCGTGACTGCGGATATGTTCGCATAACCCTTGTAAATCCTCTCGACTTACAAGGAGAAAGCCCTCCTGTAGGATCCTTACGATTTACAGAGAAACAAACACTTAGGGATCCTCACGACTCCTAAGGAGAAAATACACCTACAAGATCCCCACGACTTGTAGGGAGAAATACCTTCACGAGACCCTTACGGCTCATGAAGTCAAAAGCCTTAGCCGACAGGACCCTAACCCTGGTCGCTAAGCCTCCTTTGTTCGACAACGACAGAGGCAAATGATGATTCGCTCCCGGTAATATCCCAGTTGCAGCGGTGCTGATGCCGAAATCGGTGTCCAATTTCCGGTTTACGGCGAAAGCCAGTAGGCCGCTCATGCATACGAAATAGCCGAAATGATAGGGCAACTTGCAATAAAAAGAAGCAAGTAAAATGTATGCATGTAAAATAGCCGAAATGATTGGGCGACTCGCAATAAAAAGCAGCGAGTAAAAATGAAATAAATAGCCGAAATGATTGGGCACCGCGAGAAATAGCCGAAATGATTGGGCAATCGCGACCTTCGCGATATAAAAGCTGAAATGATAGAGCATCGCGGAAATAAAATAAAAAAAATGATGATGATGATGATAAAACTTTGGCCCTACAGTTAAGATAACATCGATCCCTGTATACAATTCAAGGGCGTAAACAAAGAGGGAACCATACTTTCCCAACAGGCTCCGCCAGAAGACGAAGCCAAATCTCGACAGTTCAGTCCAACTCGGAAGAAATCAATATCTTCATTAAATTCCTCGACTCACGGATACAAACACTCCTTGACGAGAGCCTTCTGATCCGCGTCGACCCGCAGAGCCACCAGAGCCTCTATGGGAACCCTCGACTCGTTTCAAACCCCAAGGAAACAAATAATCTTTGGCGCTTGGGAAACAAATAATCCCTAGCAAAATTCCTCGACTCACGGATACAAACACTCCTTGACGAGAGCACTGATCCGCGTCGACCCGCAGAGCCACCAGAGCCTCTATGGGAACCCTCGACTCGTTTCAAACCCCAAGGAAACAAATAATCCTTGGCGCTTGGGAAACAAATAATCCCTAGCAAAATTCCTCGACTCACGGATACAAACACTCCTTGACGAGAGCCTCCTGATCCGCGTCGACCCGCAGAGCCACCAGTGCCTCCGTAGGAATCCTCGACTCGTTTCAAACCCCAAGGAAACAAATAATCCTTGGCGCTTGGGAAACAAATAATCCCTAGCAAACTCCTCGACTCACGGATACAAACACTCCTTGACGAGAGCCTCCTGATCCGCGTCGACCCGCAGAGCCACCAGTGCCTCCGTAGGAATCCTCGACTCGTTTCAAACCCCAAGGAAACAAATAATCCTTGGTGCTCGGGAAACAAATAATCCCTAGCAAACTCCTCGACTCACGGATACAAACACTCCGTGATGAGAGCCTCTTAAACTCATGTCAATTCGCAGAGCCATCACCCTCTCCGCGAGCAAATTCCCGATTCGTCTCAATTTGTAAGAAGAAGTCTCAGACAGCAAGGATTGAAAAGCTTGCTTCTTGAGCAATGGGGCCCTGCAAGTCAATCCAAAATGGTCTCTTGCATACTATTCACGGGTCTCACTCTCCGGAGTCGAATTTCGACGAGGAGGGAAACAACCGCTTACGAATTCTATCGGCTCGTAAGAGGGAAAATTCTCTTATAAGATCCCTACGACTTATAAGGGAAAACTACACTTAGGAATCCTCACGATTCCTAAGGAGAAAATCCACCTATGAGATCCTCTCGATCCGTAGGGAGAAAAGCCTCTATGAGACCCTCACGGCTCATAGAATTGAAAAGTCTTAGGCGGTAAACCTGAACTTGCGGCCTAAGCCATCGCTATTTCCTGAGGAAGTCGGAATACTCGTTTTAGACATCCATCAACCATGATTATTAAGACAGCCTACTGACATAGAAAGAATATCCGTTCTACATTTGATCTGGCATGCGTAACGCATTCATTTATGCATAGACAGAAGACTCAGGACGAGAAATAAGACAGGCTGAAATAGAAAAGAGGAGGGTTTTCATTCATACCACTAAAAGTTTTTACAAGCATAAGAATAATGCATAAGAAACATTGTTCAAAATATTACAACGGTATAACCTCGGATCCGGGGCACGGATTGAGGAAATCAAAAGTAAGGCCATCCAGAGTTCTTCTGGCCTTTCTAATTATTCTTATGCGCAGTCTTTCGCACTCCTCGGTGTCGATATCATCGGCAAGCCCTTCCGGCCTTTGATAAGCAGCGACAATCGTCGTCTGCTGAAACACTTGATGCAGGATGTCAACGAGGTCGTTCCGTCGCTTCTTTGAGATCAGCCCTGTCAGGTGCACTGAATGCACCTTGTCCTCGGCATCATCCAGCGCATTGAGTGGTAGGGCCTCGTGAAGACCCGGAAGTGCCCTCCATATTGCTCCCAGCACGACTTTCAAAAGAGCCGAACGCCGAGGCAACAGCCAACCACCGCTTGCGTTCAGACGACCCATAACTTCTGCACATTCGGCATCTGTAAACTCCTAGTTTTGTTGACGACCCTGAGCGCGGATATCATCGTAGGTAATGAACTCGTGCAGACTGTATAGATGCACCGCCGCCATTATGCCTGGAGAAAATATTACAGGAAGATCAACAATAGAAAAGCAATAATATACATGGATGACTAAATTCCTAGAGAGCAAAACTGTGTTCAAAGATGAGACCCACTAGACGAGAGCTCTGCTATTTAAGATTGATCTAAGAATCGATCTTACCTCAAGTTTTTCTAAAAAACCTTATAAAAAAAAAGGAGCAAGGCACCGGAGTTCTTAAAGGCAAGAACAAAGCTCTGAAGTCTTCAAAATGGAAATCTGGAAGATGATAAATATCTGGAGGGGACCAAGGGTCCTATTTATAGGCCTCAAGTGCCTCTTCGGCTCCCAAGAGTCGTCACGGCAGTTTACCCTAATTGGAGCGAATGTCCGTTCGAATTCTGAGACAGAAGATGAAGCAACGCTTCATCCTCCCCCGATTAGAGCAAAGCTCTATCTTGAAGAAGCGACGCTTCAGCACGGAAGCGCTAGCGCAGTTGCGTTGCGCTGCGCGCTACACGCCACGTGTCCAGCGCAAACGCATCAGCGCAGCACCCCAAAGCAGCGCACCCAGCCAAAGCAAAGCTCTATTTCAAGCAAAACCAAGGGAAGCAACGCTTCAGCGGCATATGCGTCGTGCGCTGCATGACACGTGTCGGCATGGATGTGCTAGCGCAGTTGCGCTGCACTGTGTGCTGTGCGACACGTGTCATATCCTGGAGCATCCGCGCTAAACAAAAAAGGCTCTGAAGAAATCTTTTCGGTTATTATCTTCTATAAAACAGAAGCCCCTAGATCAAAGATCCGATGGTGGGGGAAATCCCGCCAAATCTTTCAGAAGAGGGATTTCTTCAACAAATTGGACTTGCTTCTTAATCTACAAGATGAAGCCTCAGGCATCAGAGGTAGGAGAACTTGCTTCCTGAACAATGGGGCCCTGCAAGTCAATCCAAACTGGTCTCTTGCATACTATTCACGGGTCTCACTCTCCGAAGTCGAATTTCGACGAGGAGGGAAACAACCACTTACGAATCCTCTCGACTCGTAAGAGGGAAAATTCTCTTATAAGATCCTTATGACTTATAAGAGAAAACCACACTTAGGAATCCTCACGATTCCTAAGGAGAAAATCCACCTATGAGATCCTCTCGATCCGTAGGGAGAAAAGCCTCTATGAGACCCTCACGGCTCATAGAATTGAAAAGTCTTAGGCAGTAGACCTGAACCTGCGGCCTAAGCCATCGCTATTTCCTGAGAAGGTCAGGGATACTCGTCCTAATCATCCATCAATCATGGTTACTAAGGTGGCATACTGATAATAAAAGAAAGAAAAGACGGAGAAATGACACAAGACATTACAAAAATGTACATCTTTTATTCATAAATATTGAGCGAGTACATGATACATTGTGCTAAAGAATAAAAAATATATACATATACTTTACAAAGACAAATGGTACAAGGAGAATTATTGGGAAGGAAGCGTCTTGCATAGGTGTAGCAATTGCTCGCATATGTCCTTCCATGCCTTCTCTTGGTCAGCTACCACCGCCAGCTCTGCTTCCACTTGGGCTCGTTGCTGCAAGACCGACGCAAGCTGCTCCCTGACGACCTGATAGGCAGCTTCCCGACTTGGGATATTGCGCTCAGCTACGTCAAGCTTCCGCTTCAAGTTTAGCCCATGGGAGATGCGCTCCAAGAGACCCTCAAAGATAGTCTTCACTTGGGCAGCATTTGCCTCAACCTCAGCGCGCAGATGGGCCGTTTCGTTCGAGATCTTTTGGAATTCCCTTAGTCTTAAAGCTGCTTCTTGCTCCAAGTGGCGGGAGTGCGAAGTGCTTTGCTCGAGCCAAGTCGTGCGTTGGGTGCTCAGGGCTAAAACTTCGGGAGAAGGGCGCGTCGACTCCAGCCGGTATAGACAGGCCTCGATCTCCCTGCAGTGATTAACCCAAGATCCGACGACGCCTTCGTTATGAAAATTTACGAGCGCCGCCAACATTGGATTAACCTCCACAGCGAAATCTACGGCAGAAGGGAGAGCGTCCATGTTGAGCTCTTCGATGTACCCGCTCAGCATGCCCAAACTCATCACAGCACCCTTTGAAGACGGGCGTCTCAAGAAAGGGCCTGCCGGTGGAAGGACGCGAGACTCAAAAGGGACCGAAGCCGAAACAATAGCTGCAAAACAAAACATGGTTAAACGATGGTTCAAGAGATGTTTAAGGGTTACCAAAAAAGGAATTTGCTATACCAGCAGCAATAGATGGCAAAGCCGGAAGAGCCGGTAGTGCGGCAGGTATTGCATCCCCTCCTTCGATTTGTGGCACTGCAATAAAGAAAGGGAAAAGTCAGAAATCATTCAATTGCTAGAAAAAAGGGGATGAACAAAGATATTGTAGTGAACGTACACTCACCAGCGCCACTAGAGGGAGAAGCAAGTTCGAATGGGAAGGAGAAGTGTGGGAGCAACACTTGATATAGATGATCAAAGAGCACTCCTGAAAAGATGCGGTGGTATAGCGTTAGTCCATGAACTACACGTTTAAAAGATTAACTTGTGAGTCGCAAATCCATACCTTCCAACATCCGCGATGGCACGAGGGAAGACGGGGAAGTGACCACCGCCAAAGCAGTAGTTGACGGTGCTCCTTCAAGCAATGGAGCGTCGGCACTGGCCGCACCTGCAAAGACAAGCTTATTAGAAGAGATCGCAAGATATATAAAAAGGGGGGGAAACGATAGTAACCCGAAACTTACCCGACGAACTGCCAGCCGAGACTGAGGCAACTCCTTCCTCCATTGACATCAGGCCACCACCCGTAGCCTCGTCACCCGACTCAATAGGGACCGTTGTTACACTTGCAGGCCCTAGAGAAGGCGGGGGAATATAGGCGGAGAGGGTCATGATTGGAGCGTTGCCAGATTCCTGAGAAAGAGCAGCTGGCTCGTCCTCAGGAATCGTGGCGACCTCAGCCGCTACTCCTACGGATCCTGCGGTCACGGTTGTCTCATCCACCGTCACCGCGAGGTCTCCAGCCTTGAGCGCTTCGCCTTCTACCGCCTTCGCCTCGGTTAAGACAATCATCTCATCTACCGCCACGTCAGGAGCGGTATCAATGACCCTCTCGGCGGCAGACCCCTCAACCTCTGTAACAGATCCCGTGGTCCCGATGACGCGCCTCACGGTCGGCTCAGGTTCGGTAGGCGCCGCTTCCGCCGTTCCCCTGGGTTCGACGGTCTCCGCCTCCCCCTCAGTCGGACTAGGCCCTGCCAGATGAAACGCATATGAGCCAATGGCTTTATATTTCTTACAACAAAGCTCTGAAAGAAGTACTACCTGAAGAGGACTTGTCGTTTGCACTCCGAGCCGTGCGCGCCACTTGCCTATAAGCAGTAGACAGGGCGGCAGGGGCCTCTTCAGAAGGAGTGTCGGCACGAGAAACCGTGCTAGGGCCCGCTCCCGTGGCCAAAACAGCTCTGCTCGCCTCTGCTTCAGAAGGAGTGTCGGCACGAGGAAGAGTGCTAGGGCCCGCTCCCGCGGCCAAAGCAGCTCTGCGTGCCCTTGCTTCGCGTCTCAACCGCTTCCGCTCCTCTCGAGCCGTTGAGACGGATGCCACTAGGGCTTCCTTGAGTGAGGCTCCCTCGTCCGTATATAGGGATGCCTCTAGATTCTTCAGGGCATCCCTCATCGTCTTGTCAAGCCGGGGCTCTTGTGGCAACTTCGATGAAGCTGGGACTTCAGTAACAGGCTCAGGAAGGATCCCCGCGCCAACTGATATAACCTCTGCAAAGAAACATAAGAAGGTTAGGTTGACCATCAGAGAAGATGACAAACTTTCATTATGAAAGGGAAAAGGGTAGGACATACCAACGCCTGCTGGGACACGCTTCTTCTCCTCCTCCTGGAAGGTCTTCAAAGAGGCAGCAATGGCCTCTTCAGTAGAAATGCCTGTTAAGAACGAAGCAAATATTAGCTAAAAATAATAATAAAAATGCAGTAAAATGATAAATAAAGCGTCTGATGATTACCGGACTCAGCGAGTTTGCTTAACATCGCTTCAAGCCTCGCCGATCGCTCCGAAGCTGCAATGGCGGCAACTAAATTGGTGTCCTCAGGGTCCACCACAAAGCCCTCATTGCTGCCATACTCACATATAGCCTCGGCAGGAGGAGCCCCAGGCTTTGAGCTGAGGATCGCATCGAGGGAAAGGGCAGACTTCTTCTTTTTCTGCTGTCCACCAGCTTTAGATCCACCCGGAGTGGATTTGCGCTTGGCAGCCACTTTAGGGCGGCGAGTCCCGATCTCTGCCCCTCCGCTAGACCCTGGTGATACCACATTAACCGTCTTCGTGGGAGCACGGGGCGCCGGCGGTGCATCCACCGTAGTAGGCAATGGCAATCCCCGCGGGGGGCTCAGCACGCGCGGTCGGTCAGCCCTGGCATCTTTTATCGGGGGGATGACCTGGATCCTTGGCTGCAAGGGAGCCTTGCGATCACCACCAGGAGGCGCACCCCTACGGTCAACCAGCAGGCGTTTCTCCATTAAAATGATTGGGCCCATAGCATGCGCATACCAGGCTACATACGGATGGATTATTTTAGGAACACAGCTAGGCTCACTGATAAAAAAATAGGATCCCGTATTAAGCCGGACGAAATGATGCATCGCATTCCTTATCCCCTCTGGGCTGACCGCGGGTGTTTCCAGAAAGGCCTCCATCGGGATCCCTTGATTGTAACTCGATTGTCGGGCAAATCGATGTGGGTTATACCTCATAAAAAGAGCCGTCTTATTTTGCCTAAATACTAGGTAGCCCGGCCGAATGGAGTAAAGGTGAAGGATTTCCCGAGCCTTCAGTACAGAAACCCCGCCCTTAAAGTCGTCACGCAGCGACACCACTGACTTAGCAGTCTCGGAGCCTATGGTGATGACCTTATCCACAAAAGAGGTCTTCGCTCCGACTAGATGTGAACGCAGGAGCAGTCCCCTAGACTCCCGCGGAGGTGCAACCACAATTGAAGCCCCGACCAACCGCATGATTCTTGGGAGTCCGTATTTCTCAAAGAATAGAGGAATCTTATGGGCACCAAACACCCCTCGCACATGCAGCTCCATCCAAGAAGTGAAGTAGTGCATCGGAAAGTTAGCAGGCTGTACCCCAGGCTCATTAGCGTCCGCCGCTACGCTAAGTCCATTATAAAGGTAAGCCAGCCCAGCAATCCCTAACGATAGTTGCAAACCAGCCGCCATTCGATGTGCCGGGTAAAAGACGAAGGACCGCATGAGGAGTGGATGCATGGGAAGCGCGAAGCTGCATAGCCATAGACCCAAGAACCCTATGAAAAAAGTCCCCTCGTCCATGCCAGGAACGACGATCTCTGAGAAAGGGACACTGGCAGTGCCGGGGAGATAAAAATCCCGCTGCTCATTTTCCGATGAAGGTCGGCGGTCCAAGCCGAAACCAAAGGGGTCAGCAAGCTGAGCAAACTTCTCGCCCTGCTCTGATAGGAACTCCGGGCGGATAAAACGAGTGATGAAATCCGCGAAACTGACGCCCCGGTCGTCCGATTCCAAATGGAGTTCCTCATAAATCTCCAACACCTTCACCAAGCCCGGGTGCTGATGCTGAATGGCATTTTCCGGAGTTAAGTCAAATACAACCTGCTTGGTGGCAAAGACGTACTCATCAGGAGGAAGCAGCTCTTCGTAGTGCTCCCCCCTCACTGGTAGACCTGAAATCTCAACAAATTCTTCCAAAGAGATGGAGACTTCCCCATCCGCTGTCAAGAAGGTGTGGGTGGGGATATTCCATTGTTCAATAAAGGCCTTTATCCACCACGTCGGAGGAGAGGGATACTCGAAAAGCGAAACGTAGACGGCCGAATATAAACCAATCTTCATTAGATGAGTCCTTTTCGCCGATAAGATATACCGGGCCCATTGCAGGTATCCGGCAAGCGGTCGCGGGATCAGTCCAATATTATAAGCCTGTCCCCAAGGGCGTGCTTCACCCTGACAGATTCGCCTCCCCAAGATATCTATAGCCGGCGGCGGCTGCACCGGAATGGCACCGATTGCAGGCTGAAGGAGGTTGTCGGCATTCCAATTTTTAACCTCCACGGCATACTCCACCGGGGGCTTGTCCGCATAAGGGATCGTAACTATGGGCTCAGAAGGCGAAGCGGAGCTGAAGCTGCGACGGCCTTGGATGATTTGGCTGTACCACCTTCCCTACAAATGGAGTCTCTTGTACTCTGGATCATGATCTTTAATCAAGGCGAACGCCACCCGGTCCACTGGTGCATTTGGGAACCCTCCTTCTGAGCGAACAAAAGGGAAAGACAAATCTTCAGACATGTTCCCTGTAAAAAAAAATAATAATAATAAATATAACCGTTAGCGTTCCAATGCTTCACATGTCAAAGTCCTACATCACACTACAGTGCAGTGAGTAGGGGACCCACAAAATCTAGATGACGGCGCATCATTTGATAAGACAGTCCCATCATTGGATGAGACTGTCAGTCAATGAAAAAGACCCCCAAAAAGAATACCCTTATTGGGGGGATCCCTAGAGACAAGGAGAAAATCTCCTCTTTTTAGAGAAAAGCTCTATCACAGAGTGACATTTGTCAAACTCTGGTCTCAAAGGAATAAAACTTCTTAAAAAGAGCCTAGCTCTATAGTAGTAATGAAAAATTATAACTCCTAGGAATTAAAATTTTTGGGATCTTAAAGATCCATGAAAACTTTTAGGAGTTCTCTATTTGATCTATGAGCATGGCTCTGTTCATGGGTTAAAACCCAGGAACCAGATCTCTGTAAATTTTTGAGAGCAAGGCTCTGTGGATGAAACCCCAAAGGGGTTTTCTTTAGATCAAAGATCTATGAGAGCAAGGCTCTGTTGAAGAAACCCCAAAGGGGTTTTCTTTAGATCAAAGATCTACAAGAGCAAGGCTCTGTTAATTAAAATTAATTTAAATTAATTTAAATTTTTACCTAAGAGTGATTCTAAGTTCTGAACTTCAAAGTTCTTGGGAAGAAGCAAGAGCAAGGCTCTAAGAGTTTTTAAGCAAGAGCAAGGCTCTGAAATTCAAATTCTTGAAATTGGTAAAGAATTACCAAGGACCAAGGGTCCTATTTATAGACGCCTGCGTCTCTTCAAATGACCCCCATGATCCAACGGTTGGGATCTTGCCACCGCTGCACTCACGTGCGCGCCACGTGAGCGCAACGGTGGGGGGGCATTTGTTCCCCCAATCAGAGCAAGGCTCTACTTAAGTTTTGAAAATTCAAATTGTGAAGCAACGCTTCAGTTACCGTGCGCTGCGCGCAACGCGCCACGTGTCAGAAGTTGACACGGCAGCACAACGCACAAGACAGTGCGTCCAATCAGAGCAAGACTCTTTAAAAAAGCAAAAGCAACGCTCAACTGCGCAAGCACACCGCTGCGCGACACGTGTCTGCACAGTTGCGCAAACGCTGTTGCCCAAGCGCACCTCTGCTCGACACGTGTCTGCACAGTTGCGCAAACGCTGTTGCGCAAGCGCACCACAGTGCGCAACGTGTCTGCGCAGTTGCACAAGCACAACTGCGCAAGCGCAGCGCTGCGCGACACGTGTCTGCGCAGTTGCGCAAACACTGTTGCGCAAGTGCACCACAGTGCGCAACGTGTCTGCGCAGTTGCGCAAGCACAACTGCGCAAACGCAGCGCTGCGCGACACGTGTCTGCGCAGTTGCGCAAGCTCAGTTGCGCAAGCGCCTCACTGCGCGACACGTGTCTGCGCAGTTGCGCAAGCTCAGCTGCGCAAGCGCCTCACTGCGCGACACGTGTCACACGCTGGTGAGTTGCGCAACAACAGAATTAAGATTTAAGGATATTTTTCTGTTCTTGTTTAAACAAGAAGATTTCTTCTGTAAAACAGGGGCCTTTGGATCAAAGATCCAACGGTGGGGAAAATTCCCCAAATCACTCAGAAAAGATCTTTTTAACAAATTTAACTGATCTTTGAGCACTATGAAAGAAGACCCCAGACCCCATTTCAAAGATATAGAGAATTGGATTAAAAAAAAAGAGAAGAGAACTCTTGAGAATTTCTGGAGAACAAAAAAAAAAAGGTAAAAACCTTTAAGATAAGAGAAAATTCTCTCTTAGGAATAGATCATTGATCTAGAAAACAAGATCAGTGATCTTCAACAAATAGATAAATGAATAAATAAATAAATAAAAATAATAAAAATAGTGCCTTGCACTTGCTATGAACCTTTGGTTCTCTTAAACAGAAAGAAAGAAAAGATTTCTTTCTTTTCTTTTCTTTGATCTAAATTTAGATCAAGAAATTAAAAAGTGCTCTGCACTCCTTTCCTTGAATCTAAAAGATTCTTGGTGCTTTGCACAAATGCAATGCATTACTTGAAGGGCCTGGCCCAAATCAAAAAGGCCTAGCAGGCCAAAATAAATTGCAAAGCAACAAAAGGGCTGAGCCCAAATAAAATTGATGCTCTGCATCATTCATAAAGAACAGAGTTCAAAACAAATTGATGCCCTGCATC
Source organism: Agapanthus africanus (assembly GCA_030015575.1). Lineage (NCBI taxonomy): Eukaryota > Viridiplantae > Streptophyta > Magnoliopsida > Asparagales > Amaryllidaceae > Agapanthus > Agapanthus africanus. Next base: position 437,892,075 of record JASDDO010000004.1, read on the forward strand.
TTTTCTGGGCAAAGCCCAAAAATAAAAGGAAATGCAAAAGCAATGTTGGACATTTTTTTTGGACTTAGCCTAATCGTGGCCATAAGTCCTTAAATTAAATTGGCTGAGCAAAATGGCTCTCCTAAATCAATCTACGTCCGGTTCGAGGGTACATCTCCGAACTCCTTTGACATCCATCGTTGTAATTCCTCAACGACGTCGAAGAGGTGACGGGTCCCAACGACCACAAACTAATATCGGACCGAGACGTCCCTAAACTAATATCGGACCGAGACGTCCCTAAACTAATATCGGACCACCACGTCCCTAAACTGGAAAACGGACCACTACGTCCCTAAACTGGAACAATAGAGCCTCCAAACGCTCTTTTGCCGGATCTAAACGGTCCCGTTTAAGTTGATCTTAGCCCCAAACACGGCTAACGTATCCTTAAACATTCAAATGGATTATAAAACTCCCAATCAACTCTGGTTTGAGGGTACATCTCCGAGCTCCTCTGATACATATCGTTGTAATCCTTCAACGACGTCAGAGAGGTGAAGAGTCCCGATGGCCATACATTAAATTAATCACTACGTTAAGTTGATCTTAGTCTAAAACAAGACTAACGTATCCTTAACGAACGTTTAAGTTGATCTTAGCCGCAATACGGCTAACGTATCCTTAAACTAAAAACACCAAACCCAAATCTAAGTAAATACGGATTTGGACTAATCCACGTCCTACGGGCGACGGCATTACTCAGTCTCCGTATACAATCCACGGGCAACCACAAACAAAACAAACACACACGACACGAAGTGAAATTCTGGAGAAGGAGAAAGTTGTTACCGCAATGCGGTAGCGTAATTAACTGCAGGGGCTTGCGCCTGCAGGAAAGAGCGTCCCCATAATCAAAAACCCCTCAAGCGAGGGGGAATCTGACGAAGTCTGCTACATTGGCCGCATCCGTCTAAACCTCCGATACAAGGTGCCATAAATCAACTTGGCATTTTCGGAGAGGTAGACGGATAAAACCAAATAGCATCTGCCCCGAATCTCAGGCGAGACGCAAAGTCCAGGCCGCCATTCGGAGGGGAACAATGCCAAGTTGATTTATGACACCGTGTATCGAAGGTTTAAACGGATGCGTCCGATGTAGCAGACTTCGTCAGATTCCCCCTCGCTTGAGGGTTTTTTTATTGTGGGGACGCTCTTCCCTGCAGGCGCAAGCCCCTGCAGTTAATTACGCTACCGCATCGCGGTAACCACTTTCTCCTTCTCCAGATGATCACTTCGTGTCGTGTGTGTTTATTTTGTGTTTAGTTGCCCGTGGATTGTATACGGAGACTGAGTTATGTCGTCGCCCGTAGGGCGTGGACTAGTCCAAATCCGTATTATCTTAGATTTGGGTTTGGGGGTTTGGGTTTAAGGATACGTTAGCCTCATTGAGGACTAAGATCAACTTAAACGTTTGTTAAGGATACGTTAGCCTAGTTTTTAGACTAAGATCGACTTAACGGGATCGTTTAGATCCAACAATTGAGCAATTAAGGGAGCCCTGTTGTTTAGTTTAGTGACATTGCGGTCAATAGGTAGTTTAAGGACATTGCGGTCCATTGTTAGTTTTAAGACGTTGCGGTCAAGGTTAAGGACCTCATAGTCCATGGATTTAAGGACTCCACAGTCCAAGGTTAGTTTTAAGACATCTCGGTCAGGGTTAAGGACGTCATAGTCCATGGGTTTAAGGACCCCACAGTCCGTTGTTAGTTTTAAGACATCTCGGTCAAGGTTAAGGACGTCATAGTCCATGGGTTTAAGGACCCCACAGTCCATTGTTAGTTTTAAGACATTCCGGTCAAGGTTAAGGACCTCATAGTCCATGAGTTTAAGGACCCCACAGTCCATATCAATGTGTGGTCATCGGGATCCATCACCTCTTTGATGACGTTGAGGAATTACAACGCCACGTATCAAAGGAGTGAAGAGATGTACCCTTAAACCGAGGTAGATTAAATAATTTTTGGCCCAATTTGGAACCAAGACCAATTAATTATATTATGAGCCCATTGGCTCAGTTGAATTTGAATTGAGGACTTATGGCCATCTTGGACTAAGTCCAATCATATTTGGAATATTGGCTTCCTATTGGTCCATTGAAGGAGAGGCTTTGCCTCTGGCCATTTAGCCATTTGGGCTAAAATTAGTGTTAAACACTAAAGTTCAGCAGTGTTGAACACTGGGAACAAGTTAGTGTTTTAACACTAAAAGACAGTTGGTGTTAAACACCAGCAACAGGGGGTTCAAATTAGTGTTAAACACTAAAACAAATCAGTGTCGAACACTAGCAACAGAGATCTCAAATTAGTGTCAAACACTAAAATAATCAGTGTTAAACATTGGTGACAGAGATTTTAATTTAGTGTCGAACACTAAGAAAATTAATGTTAAACTCTGTTAACAGAGATTTAATTTAGTGTTAAACACTAAGAAATTCAGTGTTAAACACTGCAAGAAAGGCTCTTCGATTAGTGTTGAACACTAAGGCAAAACAGTGTTAAACACTAGATTCAGAGGGTCCAATTTAGCGTCAAGCACTAAGGTAAGAGGGGTCACGTGGTAGCACGTGAGGGCGCCCTCCCCTTTATTTGTTCTGCTAAGAATATTGAATACTTTGGAGTATCACGTGCTGTCACGTGATGGGCATTTAAGTGTTTGTGCGTTAAAGCTTCTGCCAAGGATCACGTGGGTCACGTGAGGCATTGCCTCAAAAGCCCTTCTCTGTGGATCTTTCCGGGGGTCACGTGGTAGCACGTAACCCTGCCTCTTTGCAATTTCTAATTAAATTCTTCATTAAATCCCCATTTTCTTCTGAAGAATTATATTCTCTGATAGAGTTGAATTCTGATTTTCCTGTAGGAATTAAATTCCTCATATATGTGAAGAACTTAATTTTATCATAGGGTTAAATCCTAATAAAAGCTTTAGAAGAATTATATTCCCATTCTTTTTTAGAGAATTATTCTTAAATAGGGTTAAACCCTAATTTATATTCTGAGGAATGAGATTCTGTTATAGGGTGAAACCCTAATTTCTTCTTTCTTAAGGGAATTAAATTCATGTTATTTTGACAGAACTAAGTTCTTAACTAGGGTTAAACCCTGATTCTGTTCATTCTGAAGGAATTAAATTCCTATAACATAGGGTTAAACCCTAATTTTATCTCAATGGAATTAAATTCTTATAATTCTGTGAGAATTAAATTCTCAAATTTCCATTCCCTCTCTATGCTTTGGATCTGCATGGCAGAATCTTAACCCAATGAGAATTAAATTCTCAATTCGTGGGGAGATGTGCACTTTGCAGATCCTCTACTAAAGAGAGAACTAAGTTCTTCTTTTTAATATCAGAGTTAAACTCTTTTGAGAATTAAATTCTCTTTTAAGGGCATTCCCTTTCTTACCTAGGATTTTCTTCTGCAGAAGATCAAATTCTTCCAGAGTCTCAAGGCTCTATATTTCTCTTTTTCTATCTCCTTTTTTCTTCTTTCTTTCCTCTGTGTCTTGGCTCCTATTTATAGGAGAAGAAGCAGAATCAATTAGTTTTGGTGAATTTTTCATTGAGAGATTTGATTTGCATTCATCATTCATCTGGTCCTTTGGATTATTAGGTGAATTCTATTCACCATTGGATTTTAAATCCAGAGATTTTCCTTTGTTATTTCGGTTAGATTTTAAGGGGAAATCTTTCCAAGTTCAGGATTTTTCCATAAATAGATGATATTTAATCACCTTTAAATCTTTAGTCCAATCGGTTCCAAGTAATCATTTTCCTTTGGAAAGATTTGAATGCTGTTCAGAATTTAACTCTGTTAAATAGATAGTCTTTGAAAGCCGGTCACGTGTGGCCACGTGACCCATGGTCACATGCAGGCACGTGACCCTCGGTCACGTGTAAGCACGTGACCCCCTGGAACGAGCTTTCTTCTTATTTTTGCGCTCTGTCATCTGGCCGCTGCTTAGCCGTCACGTGCCACCACGTGACCCCTGGTCACGTGTGAGCACGTGACCCTTTCTGGAGCCTTTTCTTTGATTTAATCAAGGAGCTGACTTCGCCTTTGCCGCTGCTTTTAAATGTCACGTGCCAACACGTGACTGCTGGTCACGTGGTAGCACGTGATGCCTCTTCCGTAACTTTCCTGATTTTAAATCAGGAAACAAATGCCCCCACAGCGTTGTTCTCACGTGTCTGCACGTGAGTGCAACGCTGTCACTTTTGTGACCGTTGGATTCCTCTAGGGATTCGGGGAGATGAAGCGTCTCCATCACATCCTATAAATACCCACGTCCTTTCAGAAGAGCCTCCGCTTTGCTCATCTTCTTCTCTTGCAAACTTTTTCTGAGAATTTAATTCTCTTCTTCCAGAGCTTAGTTCTTTGCCTTGAAACCTTTTCAGAGTTTAACTCTGTTCAGAAAGACTCTTTCCCTCAGGTAATGTCTTTGAACAAACGATGAACTTTCACATTCCTCTGGATTTTAAATCCAAAACAAGGGTTTTTACCCTTTAAATATGAACCCATGAAACCAATTAATCTTCAGCAGTAAATCGCTTTTAGGGTTCATCTGATCCTCCAAGGAGATGATGATGACAGTTCAAATCCATGGAGTTTAATTCCGTTCACAGAAAAAAGTTTCTGGGGATTTAATTCCCCTTTCCAAAAGGAATTCAATTCCTGTGAAGAACTAAGTTCTTCCCCATAGAGGCTTCTTAGGGTTTCCTTCGCCCCAGGTTGTCCTTTTGTGATCAGTGAAGAAGACGGTTGCAATAATGTCTTTTGTGGGAATTTAATTCTCCTGATCCTGTTTGATTTGTTGTAGAGCCCAAGGTAGATTTGTCCTTTAGGAGAAGGTGTAGGGCCACTTGAAACCCACTTTTTATTTAATGAGGGTATCCCCTTTGTCTCATTACAACTGCTTGGTCTCACTATTAACGAGCCGTCATCTTGATTCCGTGGGGCCCATGTGTTTTGTAACCAATGGTCCCATGAAAAGAGTTTGCTGTTGCTTTCTTCAACTTGTCTTCATGTTCATGCATGTATATATATTGCTGGCTTTGCTTTTGACAGTCTTCTTTTATTCGATTTCAGGTGCGATGGCTTCTGCTCCGTGCTTTCCCTTTACTTGTTCGGATGCCGCTTTTCCTCAATCACCATCTGACGAGGAAGCGATGGCGATGATCCGGGCTTATGACCCGAACTGCACCAACTTGCTTCTGTGGGGAACTTGGTACAGCCATATTATCCGGGGTCGCCGGAGTTTCCTCTGTGAAGTGCCGACAGAGCCCACTTTCCCATTTTCGCCGATGGATCCTCCGAGGACGGTTTTTGCTGTGGAGATTCCCAACTGGACTCCAACGGGACGACTTGAGCCTTCAACAACAGGTATCCCGAACCACCCGATCCCCGCTATAGATATCCTGGGGCGTCGCATTTGTCAGGATGAGGCCCACCTATGGGGGCAGATTTATAAGATAGGGCTTACTCCTCGACACCCCATGGGCTACCTTCTCTGGGCTCGCTATATCCTTGCCACCCATCATGCGCGGCTGCAGAAGGTCGGGCTTTATCAGGCAATATACGCGTCACTCTTCCATTATAAGTCCCCGCATGTCTGGTGGGTTAGCGCGTTCTTGAATCAATGGAATCTCCCCACCAACACTTTTATTTTAGGTGATCGCGAGGTTTCGATTTCTCTGGCAGAATTTTATGAAATCTCGGGATTGCCAATCAGGGGTACACTGTATGAGGAGTTGTTGCCTCCTGACGAGTACGTCTTCGAGCCCGATCCTGCACCGGTTGACGGCTTGTCTGTTGAGAACGCCGTTCGCCACAAGCGTCCCAGCTTGATCAAGGTGCTAGGTATCTTTGACCGACTGTTCACCGAATCTGAGGAGCAGGGCGTCACTTTTAAGAGCTTCATTGCCTGCTTCCTTCATGAAGATGTCGTGTCGAAGACAGCTCCGAAGTTTGCCAACGTTAAAGATCCCTTTGGGTTTGGTCCGAAGAAGCTGCCGACCACTGAATCGGATCTACCTCAATACTATATCCCCATCATGTCGCCGATGTCTTTTGAGTCTATTGCAACACCCGGTATGGATGAGGAGACGTTCTTCGTGGGGTTTGTCAGTGTCTGGCTCAGTTGGTTCGTTATCCCCATGCACCGCTGCTTCATGAGAGCCTCGGTTATCTACCCGGCTCATTGTATTGCTGAGGGGACGCGATTGGCTATCGGCATCCCGGCGCTGGCGCATCTTTACCATGGGTTGGGCGCTGCGGCTAACACTTCCAGCCCTGGCGTAGACGTGGTGAATTTTTCGCTTCATTACTTCACATCTTTGATCGAGATGCACGTGTTGGGGGCTTTCGCTATGCATCAGAGGCCCACATTTTACGATGCCTACCCTTTCCCGCGACTTATGCGATTAGTGGATGCTTCTGCGGCTGCCCGACTCAATTTGGGGCTATTCGGGTGCTGATTTCTCCTTACGCTGCCGCTGGGGGGATGGCTTTTAATGATCGGGTCTTGTCTACTCCCTCAGGTCCAGTTCAACAACTCTGGGACCTGTCAAAAGACAACGCACCTTCTTTGAAGCCCCGGGAGGCCGCACACTTGTATACAATTAGACCGGGCTACTTGGTGTTTCGCCAGGACATCGCAGCTCTCTTCATGCGGTACAATCCGCATCGATTCGCCCGACAGCTTGGATACGACCAGGGTGTTCCTTTCGAGGCTTTTATAGTCGCCCCGATCCCTTCGCTCGATGCCGTTCGCGATGCCGCTCATCATTTCATGAGGCTAAACACCGGCTCCCACTTCATGGTCCCTGAAGCTGAGTACCTGCCCCGGTTCGTGGGCGCGTTTACGGGTTGGCATCTTCATCGGATCAACCCAATTATTCTTGAGGAAAGGAGGGTGCTTCTTGGTCACGACGCCTCTCCTCTGGTTCCAGGAGCTAAGCTGCGACCGAAGGCTCCGGTCCGCTTCCCTCTAAGGGATACCAGCACTGCGCTCATCCCAGGAGAATCGGAGGTAGACCTTACTCCAATGGCTGGTATGCCCCTGGGTTCCCGATCGCGGGGTAGAAGGGCCCCAGTAGTAGCACCACCGCCTGTGGAAGCACCGCCCCCCGTGGCATCGACAATGACAGTGTCATCCTCGGTCGTGGCATCGGGCGAGGGTAATAGGGATGAGGGTGTCGAAGGCGATGTGGGTCAGCGCCGCCCTAAGGCTTCGCGGGGGAGGAAGCGGTCATCCTCGACGACCGGCTCAGGGTCTAAGCGGCGGAGGAAAACGGCCACCAATTTGCTCGACTCTTTGGCGGAGTCTGGGTCTATTCTTGAAGACGAACCATTGGCCTTGCAAGAGTCAGACGCTGGACTTCTCTTCCCGAGTTCGGCCGATGAGGAAGCCGCACAGTTGGCCGAGGCCATACGGCGTTCCAAAGATGCGTCTCATAACGCCAGGGTTCCGAAGAAGCCCTATCCCGCTGTAATCTTTTACGAAGACCCTTCGTGGATTCAGCGGCGGTTTATCGGTCCTTTGGAGGAATGGGGGAAAGGGCTCTGAAGCAGGCCGCTTCAGAAGACGCAGCGGACGCACTTTCTTTATGGACCGGTGGCCATGAGTCTACCCTTGAACCCCGGCGAGCACGCCTCCTTGAGAAGGAGCAGCGGCTTGAAGAAGCCATATTGAGGGCTTCTTTGCGTATCGGTACGTTGTTGTTCTTTTTTGTAGTTTTTCTAGATTATTTACGCCTGTATATATGTATCTTTATTCTTATGTGAATTGTGCAGAATCTTCGACGCTGGGGGAGCTCCCTACGGGCTCGTTGAAGCTAAAGCCTGTCGAAATTCCTGATGAAGCGTTGCTCGATGTGGAGGGGGCTGATGAGGCTGCTCCTCTTGCAATAGAGCCTCCAGTGGCAGTTCCTGATCATGAAGCGCTTGCTCGTTTGGGGGAGGCTCCTTTGGTGGTTGCCGCCCCAATGACTCTTCCCGAGGGTGGCCCAGAGGCTGAGAGAGAGGTAATCGGGACTACCTTCCCTTTGTTGGAGCCCGACGTCACGGCGGAGGCCGTTGAAGCTGCAATCCCCCCGGCTCAGAATGGGAGGAGTGTTGAAGGTAACCTTCTGAATTTTAAATTAGCAACCTTTCCATTGTCTGAACTCTTTTGTTTTCTCAGAATTACGCGAGCTGGCGGCCTCTATTGCCGATCTGTCTCCCCGGCAATCCTTTCAGCGTCTGCTGGAGATGGCAGCTCCGCAGGCGATATCCCCCCAACGCATCGTCCTCTCATCCGGACAAGGTTGGTGTCGTCCATCACTTCTCATAGCATCGTTGTTATTTTGCGTATTGACATTGATGTTTTCTACAGTTTTGGAGGCCGATGACGAGGTTGAGGTCCTCGAAAAGCCAGGGGAACCTTCAGCTCCTACTTGCATGACTGTCGATAAGTGACATTCCGGTATAGCCTTACTTGTTCCTTTGCTTAAGAGTCTTACTAATATTTTTCAACTCTGAACAGCCTTGCCAGCACTAATAGCGTTGGAATCGCGTGTCGTTATGCCGCCCGGCCCTTATGCTTTGCGAGCTTCAGAACGCTTGGCCCAATTGAGCCTTGTCTCCCTGTCGTCTTTGATCGAGGAGCTTCGTGCTGGCAGTGCAACCACAGCTGAAGCATTTGCTGCCGAGGCTAACGGTTCTCTTCCTTTTCTTGCCACCTACCATAGCGAAGAGGTGGTGCGAGTCTGGGTGGAGTTATGTCGGCAGGTGGAGGCTTGCTTGCACACACTTGAATGTTCCCATCTTTCCTCGGAGGTCATGGCTGCAAAGGCGGACTTGCGAGGGCTGATAGCGCGGTGCGCGGCGAACATGACATCGTGCGAGAGGAGGCTTGGCCGCAAATTCACGGGGAGGGAGCTGGCTTCTAAAGCGCTGAGCGAGCTTCAGGCGAGTCTTACTGCCAAGGCCAACAAAGCGTATGAACTCTGGCGGGTGCTTCAAGAGTCTATCGGGGAGGTGGTGACTCTTGATAAAGCTGCTACGTTCACTCGTGAGAGGGTCGAGGCTCATAAGGCCACCGAGAAAGAGCTTGAAGGCCGGCTCGCTTCGTATCAGTCCCAGCAGGCTCAGGCGGAGGCCCGTCTTTTGGCGATCTTAAATCATGAGGCCGTGGCCCAACAAAAGCAGGATGAGCTGACCAAGCTGCTAAATCGCCCGCCGGCTTGAAACATTTGTATCTTTTCCTTCTTTCTTGTATAAACTCATAGATGAGAGTATTTTCTTTTGTTCTTTCATGAATTGTACTTGGTATCCATTCTGGTTTATGAATAAAAGATACATTTTTCTTCTCAATGATGTGTCTCTTTTGTTGAATGTATTCTGCGGACAATTTATCTTGGCCTACTTGCAGGGCAGCGATGGCTTAGGATTCAGGGTTAAGATCTGCTTCCTAAGACTTTTGCGCTTTATGAGCCACGAGGGTCTCATAAAGAGTTTTTCTCCCAACAGGTCGAGAGGATCCCATAGGTGTAAGTCCTTCTTAAGAATCGTGAGGATTCCTAAGCGGGTTTTGTCCCTTGAGAGTCGTAAGGATCTCACAAGAGAGTTTTATTCCTTACAGGTCGTGAGGACCTGCAAGTGCTGGATGTGGTCGCCCTTATCCGTGTTTCACGGGGTCAGGGGTCGCTCAAGGTATCATAGTTTAAAGACATCACGGTCAAGGTTAAGGACCTCATAGTCCGTGGATTTAAGGACTCCACAGTCCGATGTTAGTTTTAAGATCTCACGGTCAAGGTTAAGGACCTCATAGTCCGTGGATTTAAGGACTCCACAGTCCGATGTTAGTTTTAAGACATCACGGTCAAGGTTAAGGACCTCATAGTCCGTGGATTTAAGGACTCCACAGTCCGATGTTAGTTTTAAGACATCACGGTCAAGGTTAAGGACCTCATAGTCCGTGGATTTAAGGACTCTACAGTCCGATGTTAGTTTTAAGACATTACGGTCAAGGTTAAGGACCTCATAGCCCGTGGATTTAAGGACTCCACAGTCCGATGTTAGTTTTAAGACATCACGGTCAAGGTTAAGGACCTCATAGTCCGAGGATTTAAGGACTCCACAGTCCGATGTTTGGTTGCGGGGACCCGTCACCTCTTTGAAGACGTTGAGGACTTACAACGCCAGGTATCAAAGGAGTGAAAAGATGTACCCCCTAAACCGAGGTGGCACCAATATAGAATCAGGTTGGTTGATTGTTAGTTTTAAGACATCACGATCAAGGTTAAGGACATCATAGTCTGTGGATTTTAAGGACTCCACAGTCCGGTGTTTGCTCTGGATGCTTCACACGGGTTCACTGCCGTGCTCGGCGAGGACCAGGCTCCGCTCTGGGCGTTTTCCGCGGGGTCAAAGAGTGACGTTATTCGCGTTCCACGTAACCAAGAATTTTGCACTAGATGCTTCACACGGGTTCACTGCCGTGCTCGGCGAGGACTAGGCTCCGCTCTGGATGCTTCACACGGGTTCACCGCCGTGCTCTGCGAGGACCAGGATCCGCTCTGGACATTTTCCACGGGGTCAAAGAGTGACGTTATCCGCGTTCCACGTAATCAGGGATTTTGCGCTAGATGCTTCCCACGAGTTCACTGCCGTGTTCGGCGAGGACTAGGCTCCGCTCTGGATGCTTCACACGGGTTCACTGCCGTGCTCTGCGAGGACCAGGATCCGCTCTGGACATTTTCCACGGGGTCAAAGAGTGACGTTATCCGCGTTCCACGTAACCAGGAATTTTGCACTAGATGGTTCCCACGGGTTCACTGCCGTGTTCGGCGAAGACTAGGCTCCGCTCTGGATGCTTCACACGGGTTCACTGCCGTGCTCTGCGAGGACCAGGATCCGCTCTGGACGTTTTCCACGGGGTCAAAGAGTGACGTTATCCGCGTTCCACGTAACCAGGGATTTTGCGCTAGATGCTTCCCACGGGTTCACTGCCGTGTTCGGCGAGGACTAGGCTCCGCTCTGGATGCTTCACACGGGTTCACTGCCGTGCTCTGCGAGGACCAGGATCCGCTCTGGACGTTTTCCACGGGGTCAAAGAGTGTCGTTATCCGCGTTCCACGTAACCAGGAATTTTGCGCTAGATGCTTCATACGGGTTCACTGCCGTGTTCGGCGAGGACTAGGCTTCGCTCTGGATGCTTCACACGGGTTCACTGCCGTGCTCTGCGAGGACCAGGATCCGCTCTGAGAGTTTTCCACGGGGTCAAAGAGTGACGTTATCCGCATTCCACGTAACCAGGAATTTTGCACTAGATGCTTCCCACGGGTTCACTGCCGTGTTTGGCGAGGACTAGGCTCCGCTCTGGATGCTAAACACGGGTTCACTGCCGTGCTCTGCGAGGACCAGGATCCGCTCTGGACGTTTTCCACGGGGTCAAAGAGTGACGTCATCCGCGTTCCACATAACCAGGAATTTTGCTGATTGTATCCGCATTTCACGGAATGGAGGTTTGACTGTTGGTGATATGTGTATCGCCGAGCCATGGAACTGGGGGGGTTGCCGCTGTTCCTCTTTGCTTGAAGTTGTGTCCGTCGTTACGCGACGAGTGTTGGGATGATCTCTAGGTCGCTTGCGGCCCGTCGAGATTCGACTCCTTTCTTTGATGAAACTTGGGGGACATGTGATCACTTCTTTGTTTACGCCCTTGGATTGTATACAGGGGGTGATGGAACATCACCTGTAGGGCATAAATTAAAACTCTCTTTTTTTTTATTTCTTTTTCCGCGATGCTCTATCATTTCAGCTTTTATATCGCGAAGGTCGCGAGTGCCCTATCATTTCGGCTATTTTTCGCGGTGCCCAATCATTTCGGCTATTTATTTCATTTTTACTCGCTGCTTTTTATTGCGAGTTGCCCCATCATTTTGGCTATTTTTCATGCATACATTTTTACTTGCTATTTTTTTTTATTGCAAGCTGCCCCATCATTTCGGCTGTTTCGTATGCACGTGCGGCCTACTGGCTTTTCGCCATAAACCTGAAATTAGACACCGATTTCGGCATCTGCACCGCTACAACTGGGATAATGCCAGGAGCGAATCATCATCTGCCTTTGTCGATGTTGAACAAAGGTGGCTTAGCAAACAGGGTTAGGGTCCTGTCGACTAAGGCTTTTGACTTCATGAGCCGTAAGGGTCTCACAAAGGTATTTCTCCCTGCAAGTCGTGAGGATCTTGTAGGTGTATTTTCTCCTTAGGAGTCGTGAGGATTCATAAGTGTATGTTCCTTTGTAAGTCGTAAGGATCCTACAAGAGGGTTTTCTCCTTATAAGCCGAGAGGAGTTATAAGGGTTGTTCACCATATGGACATACCCCTAGTCATAGGGTGAATCTTTGCTGGGGAAATGTTTATTCGCGCCCATGGATTGTATACAAGGGCCAATATTGGACCACTTGTAGGGCATTGTCGAGGGTTGTGGGGGATTTTGCTTAAGCACAGGTTTAGGTCTCTGTGACTTAAGACTTTCAAGTCTTATGAGCCGTGAGGGTCCCATAAGAGAGTTCTCCTTACGAGTCGTGAGGATCTCGCAAGTGTATTTTCTCCTTAGGAATCATGGGGATCCCTAAGTGTATTGCTCCCTCGTGAGTCGTAAGGATCTCACTCGGGTGGTTTCTCCTTACAAGGTCGTGAAGACCCTGCAAGTGTCCTTTAACGAGGCTGCGCCCTTTCGGGTTTTCACAAACACTCGCTGGTAGCCATGCTGTTTTTACTCACGGAGCCCTTTCGGTTTTTCATCCGTGCCCTTCTTGCTTATGGACATACCGTTTTTTTTATTTTATTATTTTTTAATATTTTTTTTACGAGGTCGCGCCCTTTCGGGTTTTCACGAATACTCGCCGGTAGCCCTGCTGTTTTTACTCACGGAGCCCTTTCGGGTTTTCATCCGTGCCCTTCTTGCTTATGGACATACCTTTTTTTTTTTTTTATTTATCTCGTCAGCTTAAGGATGCTGCGGTAGTAGTTTTAAGGACGTTTCGGTCCGTCGTTAGTTTAAGGACGTTTCGGTCCGTCGTTAGTTTAAGGACGTTTCGGTCCATCGTTAGTTTAAGGACGTTTCGGTCCATCATTAGTTTAAGGACGTTTCAGTCCATCATTAGTTTAAGGACGTTTCGGTCCATTCAGGGGAAGGCCGGCTACTGCTTATAAAGTCTGAGCTTAGGAAGATAGCGAGCGGACATAGTCGTCGTCAACTATCATTGACCTAGGCTGTGGCTCATTAAGCGTAGTATTTCTTTAGGAAGCGGCCGTTTATCGGCCTGAAAGGCCTTTCACCGTGCATGTCCATGAGTAGATAGGCTCCACCCTGGTAGACCTTGTCTATGATGTACGGGCCTTCATAATTCGGTTCGAATTTTCCCCGCTTGGCGCGATTGGGGATCATAGGCCTTTTGACCACTAGCACGAGTTCGCCTTGGCGGAATGTCTTCGGCCTGGTCAATCTTTCATACGAGCGTGTCATTTTTGCTTTGTAAGCCTCCAAGTTTTGTTGTGCTACGAGCCGTGTTTCATCAAGGGCATCAAGCTCTTCTAGCCGAAGGTGGGCATTTTCTTCGCTCGTCAACTCGCAGTGGACTGCCACTCGTAGAGAAGGTAGCTCTATCTCGAGGGGGAGTACTGCTTCCGTACCGAATACCAATGCGTATGGCGTCGTGTTCGTGGCCGTCTTGAACGTAGTTCGATATGCCCAGAGAGCCTCTTGCAGTCTCTCGTTCCAGTCCTTCTTATTTCGGGACACCGTCTTTTTAATGATCTTTGTCAGGATCTTATTGAAGGCCTCGGCCAGACCGTTAGCTCGTGGATTATAAACTGAGGAGTATCTCCAGTCTATATTATGCTGTTGCGCGAAGCGACCAATCTTATGGCTTCTGTAGGCTGGCCCGTTATCGGAGATAATCCGCCGTGGAGTTCCAAACCCATAAATGACGTGCGCTTTGAAAAAGTGGAGGATATTCTCCGTCCTCACTTCCCTCAGCGGTACTGCTTCCGCCCATTTGGAGAAGTAATCAGTCGTCGCCAGGATGAAACGATGTCCCCTGGACGATGCTGGTTCGATGGGGCCGACTATGTCAGTCCCCCACATTTCGAATGGCCAGCTAGCCACCGTTGGATGTAGCGGATTCGGATGCTGGTGGATGAAATCCCCGTGGATTTGGCATGAGTGACATTGCTTCGCATATTCGAGGCAATCCTGAATCATCGTGGGCCAGTAGTAGCCCATCCGTTTGATCTTTAGCTTCATCTTTGGGCCCGCTTGGTGAGAACCACATATTCCGTCGTGAACTTCCTGAACGACTCTTTCTGCTTCGCCAGGTCCTAAGCATCTCAACCACAGAGAGTCAAATGACCTTTTGTATAGAGTATCATTGACGAGAGCGAAAGATAGAGCTCGTTTCATGAGCTGATGTCTTGAGGACGCTTCTTCGGGCATCCGGTGGGACTTAAAGTAGTCTATAAAGACTTCCCTCCAATCCTCAGCCTTCTCACGGTCTTTTATTTATAGGGTCGTCTGCTCAGTCGCTCCCTTTTCTTCGTATGATTCCGGGGATATTTCTGCTGGGGCGAGCACTCGACGGCTTTGTACCATGATTTTAACGTCATCGAGGTTCTCGTCAGCCAATTCTTTAGCGAGCTTAGCTAACGCGTCCGCTTTGCTATTTTCCGCGCGTGGTATGCTTTCCAAAGTATAGGAGGGAATTTGGGTCAACAGTTGTTGCACCTTTTCGCCGTACTACACCAACTCCGGTTTGCACGTTTGGTAGTCACCATTTACTTGACTGACGACCAGTTGAGAATCCCCGTATATAAGGAGGTCTTCAATTCCCATGTCAATGGCGATCTCGAGGCCCGCTATCAAAGCTTCGTATTCGGCTTCATTGTTCGTCCTTGATTCCGTTAAGGAGAAAGCAAAGCGCATTATCCCTCCTTGTGGGGTCACGAAGATAAGGCCTACTCCCGACTTGACTATAGGGGTACTTTGTTTGCGCTTTTTCATGGAAGATGCTCCATCGAAATAAAGTTCCCATTGGGTATCACCACCGTCGACCGCGTCAAATGCATGTTTGTCCGGCAAATCGCAATTTAGAGGAGAACCGGCAGGTACTGGATGCTCAATAAGGAAGTCGGCAATGGCTTGGCCTTTCACTGCCTTAAGAGGCTGATAGGTTATTGAAAACTCTATCAGGAGTAAGGCCCATTTAGCGAGTCTCCCCGTCAATATGGCCTTCGACATTAGATATTTTAGGGGGTCCACCTTTGATATAAGACGGACTTCATGCGCTAACGCATAGTGCATGAGCTTTGTTATCGCGAAGATTAACGCCAGGCATTGTTTCTCGATAGGGGAGTAATTGCTTTCTGCCCGCAGAAGAACTCGACTCAAATAGTAGAGCGCTCTTTCCTTCCCTTGGTCGTTTTCTTGTGCCCATAATGCGCCTACGGAATTCTCAAGGGCTGTTGTATAAAGAATAAGGGGCTTTCCCTTGACTGGAGCAGCTAACACCGGCGGGTTCTGCAGGTACTGCTTGATCTCATCTAGCGTGCCCTGGCATTTTTGGTCCCAGACGAACGGGGTTCCCTTCTTCATCAGGTGGCTGTAAGGACGGCACTTGCCTGACAGGTTGGCGATAAACCGCCGGACGTACGCGAGCTTCCCCTGGAGAGACCGCAACTGTTTGAGAGTCCTCGGAGGTGGCATTTCCATGATCGCCTTAATCTTAGATGGATCTATTTCGATACCTCGGTGTCGGATGATGAATCCCAGGAATTTACCCGAGGAGACTCCGAACGCGCATTTGAGGGGATTCATCTTCAAATTATATTGCCGAAGGCGCTGAAATACGGTCTTCAGATGCTCTGAGTGCTCTTCGTATGACATGCTCTTCACTACAAGGTCATCGACATAGCACTCGACGATTTCATGTATGAGATCACCGAAGATCTTTGTCATGGCCCTTTGATAGGTGGCACCGGCGTTCTTTAAACCGAAGGGCATCACCTTGTAGCAGAATATACCCAAAGGAGTCCTGAAGGCGGTGTGCTTCCGGTCTTCGGGATGCATCTTTATCTGATTGTACCCTGATGAACCGTCCATAAAGGAGAAAACCTCGTGAGTGGACGTGTTGTCTATCATCAGCTCGATGACCGGTACCGGGAAATCGTCCTTCGGGCAGGCTTTATTGAGATCTCGGAAGTCCACGCATATGCGCACTGTCCCATTCTTCTTCATTACCGGGACGATGTTGGCGACCCAATCAGGATACTGTACCTCCTGGATAAACCCGGAATCGATTAGTTTCTTGACTTCGGCGTTAATGCTCATTTCAAGCTCAAGCCGCATCCATCTCGGCGCCTGTTTGACTGGCTTGATATCCGGGGATATTGCTAATTTATGTACCGCAATCTCTGGATCTAATCCTGGCATCTCGGAATAGTTCCACACGAAGAAATCTCTATGCTGTAGAAGCACGTCTCTTAACGCCGCCACCCTTTCCTCAAATAGTAGCTCGCAAACGAATGTTGGTCGTGGATCGTCTTCCGATCCCAACTCAATCTTTTTGAGGTTATCTGCAGTCGTATGTATGCCATCTTCCAGTTCTTTCGGAGCTGGTGGAAATTCTGAGATCACCTCATCATTGCTGTTCTCAAAACACCAGGGAAGGTCATCCAAGTTCTTGGGCTCTTCTTTTAATATTGTAATCATGTGACAGGTGCGAATCCGGTTCCAAGATTGATGTGGATCTGGTTCTGCTCTTGCGGCTTTGGGTTCGTGCTTTTGTGGCGGCGTTACCCTCCAGCTGCAGGATAAAGCAAATATGCCTTGCTGGTACTGGTCTTCGACCCAGTTCTTGAAGGTGAAGCAGTCTTCGATAGGGTGTCCTATGGCTCGGTGATAAGAGAAATAGCCCGGATAAGAAACTTTGTTAGCTTGCTCAGGGTGCTTAGACTCTGGAAGTGCAATCATTTGATATTTTATAGCGAGCTCGAGTAACTTCTTCGTCTTGTCTCGGGGGAAGGAATACGCTCGACTCATCTTCTTCATGAGGGACAAATCCGGACCGCGCAATGCCTGATCACACGACTCTCTAATCCTGCGTCGCTGTTGTCGACTTTTTTTTCCGCCTCTTGACTTACTTCTGCCTCTGCGTCGGGCCTTTTGTACAACGGGTTGACAGGGAGGAGCATCTTTGTCTTTTGCAGCCTGTTGAAATAGACGTTGCGTCCTGGCCTTCTCGTAGATGGCCATCTCGTGGTTGTGGTCTTCCCGAGCCTTTTGACCTGCTTTCCTGATAAGCTTGTCCACTTGTTCTTCAAATGATGGACTCGGCACTTCACTCGCGGGATCCAGTTTTGATGAAGGGTTAGCATTCCCCGACAGGGTGTCCTCCTCCTCATCGATGTTATATATGGTGTAGCTGCCGTGGACTCGCTCCCGTTTCCCGGATCTCACATATCCTAGCCCAAGTGTCTCCATTCTCCCGTTGGGCAATTTGTGCTGAGTTCCAGGGACATTCCAAATCCTGTTGTAGAACCGAGCTTGTCGAACAGTCTGCTTTAAGGGTACTCCTTGGCGCTTCAATAGCCTCTTTAGACCATTTGTGTAATATCTGGGCAGACGGATGGGTTGGAGCCTGTCGAGTGTAGCATCCGCGCAATGCCATATTTCTTTCTCCACTCTCGTTTCTGTGGATTGGTAGAATAGGATCACCTTTTCACCCTTTCGCCTGGGAGGGACGTAAAACGTCTGCAGGTCCTGCACATTGTAAGCTTGAAGTGCGTCGAGATCTTTGTAGTGTTTCTGCGGCACCATGGTGATTTGCAAACTCTGATCATCGCCAGGGGATGCTTGTATTGACGGCCAACTGGAGAACACGGCATTAACTTCATCTTCCGAGTCACTTCCGAAGATCAACATGGGGGCGGACGGTCCCAGGTTGTTGCGTCTGGACGGACCAGCGTAGACTATCTCTTCTTCTTCTTCGGTATCGCTCCCGAAAACAGGGATGATGACGGCGGCTTTGTTCTCCGGCTTGTGACACTTTTCTGTATCCTCGAAGTCTGGCAAAAAGTACTTCGCATCTTCGTACTTGCGGACTTCGTTCACGGCAAATGGGTTCAGCTCGCCTGTTACGGTATATTCGAAGCCATCCTTGAAGTACTTCATACACTGATGCTGTGTAGAAGGGATGATGTTGTATTCATGTAACCAAGGACGACCGAGCAAGGCGTTGTAGCAGGTCTTGGCGTCAATGACGTGAAATTTGATGTCCGTGATGAGTAGTCCAAAGCGTAATGTTAATATCACGGATCCGAGAGTCCCCGACGACTGGGAGTCGAAACCGGAGATTGTAATTTTGTCACGAACGAGGCGTTGCACACTCATGCAGATTTCTTTCAACACCCGAACATTAAGAAGATTGACGGAGGATCCATTATCCACCAGGATCTTGCCTATCTTGATATCATGGCATTATCCAGAGACATATAGGGGACGGTTGTGGTCGCACGTCCCGAGGAGGAGGTCTTCGTCACCGAAAGTGATGTCGGCCGTATGCACTTCTTCCAGTTCATTCTTCATCCTTTCTTCGGCGAGGAAGGCTTGGAATTGCTCGGGTTCTTGTAACGCCTTGATTAATGAATCTCGCGCTTCCTTTGATAATAGGAGGGCATCGAGAATGCTGAGTTGAGAAGGTAGCTTCCTTAGGTGCGCTAGGATGTTGTAGTCCACCTTACCCTTCCTGGGAGGGTCTGTTCCCCTCCGAACGGAGGCGCACAGGACTGCGAAGTCCTGACGCTGAGATTCGGGGCAGATACTATTTGGTTTTATCCGTCCACCTCTCCGAAGATGCCAAGTTGATTTATGGCACCGTGTATCGGAGGTTTAGACGGATGCGGCCGATATAGCAGACTTTGTCAGATTCTCCCTCGCTTGAGGGGTTTTTTGATTGTGGGGACGCTCTTCCCTGCAGGCGCAAGCCCCTGCAGTTAATTACGCTACCGCATCGCGGTAACAACTTTCTCCTTCTCCAGAATTTCACTTCGTGTCGTGTGTGTTTGTTTTGTTTGTGGTTGCCCGTGGATTGTATACGGAGACTGAATAATGCCGTCGCCCATAGGACGTGGATTAGTCCAAATCCGTATTTATTTAGATTTGGGTTTGGTGTTTTTAGTTTAAGGATACGTTAGCCGTATTGAGGCTAAGATCAACTTAAACGTTCGTTAAGGATACGTTAGTCCTGTTTGAGACTAAGATCAACTTAACGTAGTGATTCATTTAATATATGGCCATCAGGACTCGTCACCTCTCTGACGTCGTTGAAGGATTACAACGGCGGATGTCAGAGGAGTTCAGAGATGTACCCTTTAACCAAGGTTGATTTAGAGTTTTATCGTTCATTTGAGTGTTTAAGGATACGTTAGCCGTGTTTGGGGCTAAGATCAACTTAAACAGGACCGTTTAGATCCGGCAAAAGAGCATTTGGAGGCTCTATTGTTCCAGTTTCGGGACGTAGTGTTTCGGTCCACGAGTTTAAGGACCCCGCAGTCCATATTCATATGTGGTCGTCGAGACCCGTCGCCTCTCTGACGTCGTTGAAGGATTACAACGAGAGGTGTCAGAGGAGCTCGGAGATGTACCCTCGAACCGGTCGTAAATTGATTTAGGGAGCAGCCGTGCTCAG
Organism: Agapanthus africanus; assembly: GCA_030015575.1. Classification (NCBI taxonomy): domain Eukaryota; kingdom Viridiplantae; phylum Streptophyta; class Magnoliopsida; order Asparagales; family Amaryllidaceae; genus Agapanthus; species Agapanthus africanus. Next base: position 437,911,848 of record JASDDO010000004.1, read on the forward strand.
TCAATTTAATTTAAGGACTTACGGCCAAAATTGGGCTAAGTCCAGTTGAAAATGTTCGACACCCTTATTTATTTTTGGTGCTTTGCATTACTTCTATTTTTTTTGTTTGGGCTCTGCCCATAAAAGATGCAGAGCATCAATTTCACTTGGGCTCTGCCCCCTTTTTATTGCTTTGCAATTTATTTTGGCCCACTAGGCCCCTCTGATTTGGGCCTGGCCTTTCAGTAAAAGAAATGCATTGCATTTGTCAGGCGCTTTGCACCAATCACTGAGCGCAAGCGCTTGTGGTGAGGACACGTGTCATGCTCTGGTGAGCGCAAGCGCAACAGCGCAGTGCGCTGCGCTGTTGCGCTGCTGACACGTGGCGCGCTCTGGTGAGTTGCGCCAATTACAGAAAGCAAAGCTCTATTTCAAAAGCGCGTAGCGCAAATTATTCTGTAACTGACACGTGGCGCTCTCCCAAGAGCGCAACAGCGCAGTTCGCAAGTGCAAAGCACTAAGAATCTTTTAGATTCAAGAACAGAAGTGCAAAGCACTATTTTATTTTATTTTTTTTACTAAAGATCATTGATCTTGTTTTTAGATCTATGATCTGTTCATGAGAGAACTTTCTCCTTTTTTATAAAGGTTTTACCTTTTTGTTCTTGAGGAATTCCTCAGAGTTCTCTTTCTCTCTCTGTTTTTTTTTTGAAAAATGTTTATGCCTTTGAATTGAGGCTTAGGGTCCTTTTTATAGTGCCCATAAATTAGTTAAATTTGTTAAAGAGATTTTTCTCTGAGTGATTTGGGGAATTTTCCCCACCGTTGGATTTTTGATCCAAGGGCTTCTGTTTTACAGAAGGGAATCTTCTTGTTTTAACAAGAACAGAAAGATTTCTTTAAAATCTTAATTCTGTTTGGCGCAAATGCTCCAGCGCGTGACACGTGTCGCGCAGCGCACAGCGCAGCGCAACTGCGCTAGCGCATCTGCTCTGACACGTGTCGCGCAGCGCAGTGCTTGCGCAACTGAAGTGTTGCTTCCTTTAATTTTGCTTAAAATAGAGCTTTGCTCTGATTGGACGCGCCTTCTTGGACGCTGCGCTGACGTATCAGCGCCTGACATGTGGCGCGTTGCGCCCGAGATTTGAAGCGTTGCTTAAAAATTTTGAATTTTGAATTTCAACAGAGCTTTGCTCTGATTGGGCGAAACAAATGCCCCCCCACCGTTGCGCTCACGTGGCGCACACGTGAGTGCAGCGGTGGCAAACTCCTGATCGTTGGATCAAGGGGTGAGCTCAAGGGGCGCAAGCGCCTTATAAATAGGACCTCTGGCCCTTAGAAAAATCTCACCATTTTCTAGATTTTGATTTCCAGAGCTTTGCTCTTGCTTAGAACTCCAGAGCTTTGCTCTCGTTTCCAGAACTTTAGAGCTTTGCTCTCATTTTCCAAGTTAGAAAATTTTAGGTAAAATTAATCTTAAGTTAAATATTTTAATTAACTAATAGAGCTTTGCTCTTACAGATCTTTTGATCTAAAGAGATCCCCATTGGGATTTCATAAACAGAGTTTTGCTCTCAAAAACTTATAGATCTGCAGAGATCTTGTTCATGGGTTCTAACCCATGGATAGAGCTTTGCTCTTTGAATCATCTGTAGATCTTTTAGATCTGAAAAATGAAGAAATTTTCATAAGTTTTTTCATGGATTTTTCAAGATTCCAAAATTTTTAATTCTTTTAGGTGTAGATATTTTCTGATGGACCTTTCCATTATTACCATAGAGCTGTGCTCTTTTAAGGAATCTTATTTTCCTGGGACCAGAGTTTGACAAGTGTCACTCTGTGACAGAGCTTTGCTCTGAAAGAGGAGATTTTCTCCTTGTCTCTAGGGATTCTTTCCCTTTTTTTTTTTTATTAATGGGAATGTTTTCCTGGGGACCAACTGACAATCTCATCCAATGATGAGGTTGTCTTATTAACTGACATATTGTCATCCAGATTTTGTGGGTCCCCATTTGGTCCCCTACCCACTGCACTGCAGTGTGATTAATTTTAATCTAATTAATTTTTAAATTCATTTAATCGAAGATTTTTTTTTAAATGCCAAGCGTTGGGATTGTAGCACTGACGGCTATTTTGTTCTTTTGCAGCGATCATGTCTCTCGACACCTTGTTCCCGTTTGTTCGTTCAGAGGAGGGATTTCCCGAGGCGCCTTTGGACCGTGAGGTCCTGGCCATGATTAAGGAATACGACCCGGAATACAAGAGTCTCCACCTTTGGGGGTCGTGGTATAATCAGATCATCATGGGCCGCCGGAGCTTCACATGCGCGGTGCCGTCGGAACCCATCACGGCGATTCACTATGCTACCCCACCCTCGGTGCAGTATGCCGTGGAGATGGCGGATTGGACATCGAAGGGTTTTCTTCATCCGGCTATAGATGCCATCCCAGTCCAGCGTCCTATGGTCTTGGATATCCTAAGACGCCGTATCTGTCAGGGCGAGGCGAGACCCTGGGGGAAATCATATAACATTGGTCTGATCCCCTGCCACCCGATTGGCTATCTGCCATGGGCCCGGTACATCCTGTCGACGAAAAAGTCGCAGTTGATAAGGTTAGGACTGTACACCGCAGTGTATGTCTCTCTGTTTCAATATCCCACACTCCCGACCTGTTGGTTTAAGGCTTTCCTGGAGCAATGGAACATTCCTACCCACACTTTCCTTGCCATGGATCGGGAAGTGTCCATCTCTTTGGAGGAGTTCACGGAGGTATCCGGTCTACCAGTCATGGGAGAACATTATGAGGAGCTGCTCCCGACAGATGTGTACGTCTTTGGTGCTAGGCCGATGGTAAGGGGGGTCACACCGGAGAATGCCGTTCAACATCAATTCCCAAGCTTGATTAAGGTGTTGAACATCTATGAATCTCTTTTTATCGAACATGGGAGTCGGGGGGTTAACTTTGAAGATTTCATCGCTCGGTTCCTTCGCCCAAGCGTCCTCTCATCAGAGGCTGCCAAGTTTGCCACTCTGGATGACCCTTTCGGTCTAGGTGTGGACAACCTACCGGAGAAGGATATAGATCAAAAGGGTTTTTTTCTTCCGGACTTCCCTACCATGTCATTTGCAGAAATTGCGGCCCCTGGAATGGATGAGGAGGCCTTTTTCTTAGGATTTCTTGGATTGTGGCTGAGCTGGTTTGCGATCCCAATGCACTCTCATCGTATGCGGCCCTCTGTCTTTTACCCAGCCCACCGGATGGCCATCGGGGTAAAGGTGGCTGTGGGGATCGCCGGCTTGGCGCACTTATACCATGGCCTCAGTCGAGCAGCGGATGCTAATGAGCCCGGGGTACTGCACTTGGTTTTCCCGATGCATAACTTTGCATCGTGGTTCGAGCTACACACGGCGGGTGTCTTCGGCATGCATAAAAGGCCCTCATTCTTTGACAAGTGCGGTTTTCCTCGCATTATACAGCTGATCGGCGCATCAATTGTAACCCCATCACTGCGGAACGCCAGGGGCTTACTCCTTCGCTCTCATACCGTTGGAGCCGGGATGTCCTTTGTTGATAAGGTATTGACCATTGGAAAGGTGTCTACCACTGCGACGCGGCCATTACAAGATGTCTTTAAGGATGGAGCCTCAGTTTTGACGGCTCAGGAGACCCTTCACTTATATTCCATTAGACCGGGTTTCCTAGTTTTTAGGCAGAATGGTGTGGCAATTTTTATGAGGTACAACCCGCATCGTTTTGCTCAACAACTGGGCTACGATCAAGGGGTCCCCTTGGAAGCCTTCTTGCTGGAACCCACTGCCACTGAAGAAGGGATGGAGAACGCACTGCACCATTTCATGCGCCTGAATACGAGCTCTCATTTTTTTATCAATGCGCCGGCTTACGCTCCGAGACTCCTCAATGTGTACAAAGACTGGTACAATCATGCAATAGGAGCAGTTATAAAGGAGGAAAGGCAACTGTTGGTCGATCGTAAGGGTGCGCCTCCAGGTACCGATCGCAACGCTCCTTTGGTTCCTAGGACTCCAGTAGTCGCTCCTCTAAAAGAGGTTAGAACCGGGCCACCGCGTGCGCAAAGTCCTCCACGTGGCTTGTCGCTCCCTGATGTCACAGATGCACCTGCAGCTCCCCGTGCTCCAGTGGAGACAGTGGTTGTATCCTCGCCGGAGTCTGGCGTGGGTGCGGACATCGGGACCCGTCGTCCCAAGGTGGCTGCTAAACGGAAATCGATCCCACGTGGGCCTAGGGTCGGGGGACAGAAGAAAAAGAAGTCGCTCTTTGCTGCGGACGTCGCGTTTGGTCAGGAACCCCACGCTCCCTATGCCAAGGGCCTGAGTGAATACGGAACTAACGAGGGATTAATCATGCCACCCCCGGATGATACAGACTTGGAGGCCGCTCTCGAAACATCAGCGTGGTTGGCAAGACGTGACGCATGGCTAGCTAAGCTTGCGTAATCAGGTAACTACTAGTCACATTTTCTTTACTGCAACATATCTTCCTCATTGCCTTTGACTAACGCTTTTCTTTCCTTTCTTCCAACAGGCATCACTGATGAAGAAGCCATTGCCGCTTCACTCAAGACCTTCCAGGAGGAAGAACGCCTTAGAGCGTCTTTAGGCCTCAGTAAGTCTCTATTCATCAAGTTTTCATTTCCCTTGTGTTATGGTCGATCTAACTTCCCCTTTTTATTACAGGAACCTCAATGCCGCTCCCGCCAAGTGATGCAGATGTTCCGCCAGCTGTCGATGTTCCCGCTTCTTCTGGGCGACCGCAGGAGGTTCGTCTTGAAGAGCCGATGAAAGATGCCCTAAAGGCTCTGGAGGCATCCCTGAACGAGGATGACGACGCCTTGAAGGAAGCGTCACGAAGGTCCATCGCGACAACCCGGGAGGAAAGGAAGCGGCTGAGGCGCGAAGCAAAGGCGCGCAGGGCTACTTTGGCCATTGGAGCGGGCCCCAACACCGTTCCTCGAGCCGATACTCCGTCAGAAGAGTTCCCGGTCGCCCTGTCTACGGCTTATAGACAGGCGATCCGTGCCAATAGAGAGGCTAACGACAAGTCTACCTTAGGTAATACTTCTTTCAGAATTTCGTCATAAAACTCATAAAGTTGTTGGTTCTTATATATTTTATCTTGCAGGGCCAAGTCCAACCGAGGGGGAGGCGGAGACCGTTGAACCCAAGGATGCAGAGGAGGCGACACCTACCGAACCCGAGCCAACAGTGGGCAACGTTGCTGAGGCTTTGGAGCCTGAGGTGGAGGTTGGGGGGTCTGTAGCCGAGAAGGTCATTGATGCCGAGCCTGAAGTGGCGGAAGATGAAATGATCATCATAACCGAGCCGAGGGTAGTGGTGGGCGAGGTGCTTGAGGCTGGCGACCTCGTGGTGACGGTGGATGAGCCGATGGAGATGGCGGAGCCCGAAGAAGTAGCGGATGAGATGGGCACGACTCTTGGGGAAGAGTCAGCCGCTTCCTTCCAAGAATCCGGCAACGCTCCAATCATTGCCCTCCCTGCCTATGATCTCCTGCCGTCTCCTGATCGTGCGAGCACGACGACGGTCCCTATCGAGTCGGGTGATGAGGCCACGGGCGGTGGCCTCATGTCCACGGAGGAGGGATACGCCTCCGTTTCAGCCGGCAGCTCGTCAGGTAAATCCAAAGTTAGTGTTCTTTCTTTGCCTTACAATCTTTCTGACAAATTTACCTTTTTTGTAACGCAGGTGCAGCCAGCGCCGATGCCCCACTGCTCGAGGGAGCGCCTTCAACGACTGCCTTGGCGGTGGTCACCTCTCAACCCTCTCTCATACCCTCGAAGATGTTGGAAGGTATGGGTTTACAATTTATTATTCTTATCTTCCAGACGCATAATTTGTGTACTAAAGTCACACTATTGTGTCTTTCAGGAGTGCTTTTTGACCATCTCTATCAAGTGTTGCTCCCACACTTCTCTTTCCCATCTGAATCCGCCTCTCCCTCTGGTGGCGATGGTGAGTACCGTTCCCGATTGATATCTTTATTTTTCAGTTGTAGAATTATTTCTAACTCTCTCTTGTCCTGACTGCAGTGTTACAAATCGAAGGGGGAGAAGAAAGATCGGTTGCGCCACCGGCCCTTCCAGCCTTGCCACCTGCTTCAGCTGGTACGGCGACTATCACATTGATAACTCCCCCCTCTTTATTTTTTGTATTGTTATCTGATCACATCTTGTTTCTTTTCAGCTGTCGTTCCGGTCTCGGCGCCCTTCGAGCCTCGCATCACAATGCCGGCAGGTCCTTACCTAAGACGTCCATCTTCGAAAAGCGCCGCGAATAGCTTGCGTATGTTGAGCGACTACATTGAGGAGCTCGACGTCGAGACCCCTATGCCTGCTGCGGATTTCGCTACGGCGGTTAACCCGATGCTGGTGATACTCGTGAATTTCCATGATGAGGGCATCATCGCATCTTGGGTTAACCATTGTATGGAGATCGAGGCTCGCCTGCATCAGCTGGAATCGATGCGTCCTGCACCCGAGACTTTAGCCGCGAGCAATGAAAGAGCAGCATGGATCGAGGGAAGCGCTTCTTACGTCCACCATTTGGAACAAGAAGCAGCGTTAAGGCTAAGGGAATGCCAAGAGACTTCGAGCGAGACGGCCCGTCTGCGTGCTGAAGTTGAAGCGAATGCTGCCCAAGTGAAGGCCATCTTTGAGGGTCTCCTGGAGCGCATCTCCCACGGACTAAACTTGAAGCGAAAGCTTGATGTAGCCGAGCGCGATACCCCCGGCCAGGAAGCTGCCTATCAGGCCGTCAGGGAGCAGCTTGCATCTGTCTTGCAGCAACGGGCCCAAGTGGAGGCGGAGCTGGCGGTGGTAGCCGATCAGGAGAAAATGGGGAAGGAATTGCGCGAACGATTGCTAGAGCTATGCAAGACGCTTCCTTCTCAGTAACTCTCCTTGTATCGTTTGTACTTGTAAATAGAAAATGTATACATATATATATTTTTTTATTCTTTAACACAATGTATTCTGTACCCAATCAAGTATATGAATAAAAGATACACATTTTCTGTAATGTCTTGTGTCATTTCTCTGCCTTTTCTTTCTTTTATTATCAGCACGCCACCTGAGTAAACATGGTCAACAGATAATAGAGCACGCATCTTGACTTTCTTAAGAAATCGCGATGGCTTAGGCCGCAGGTTCAGATCTGCTGCCTAAGACTTTTCAACTCTATGAGCCGTGAGGGTCTCGTAGAGATTTTTCTCCCTACGAGATCCTCTATGAGCCGTGAGGGTCTCGTAGAGATTTTTCTCCCTACGGATCGAGAGGATCTCGTAGGTGGTTTTTTTTCTCCTTAGGAATCATGAGGATTCCTAAGTGTGGTTTTCTCTTACAAGTCGTAAGGATCCTATAAGAGAATTTCTCTCTCTTATGAGTCGAGAGGACCCGTAAGCGGTTGTTTCCCTCCTTGTCGAAACTCAACTTTGGAGAGTGAGACCCGTGAATAGTATGCAAGAGACCGTTTTAGATCGGCTTGTAGGGTCCCATTGTTCAGGAAGCAAGTTTTTCAGTCCCTGTTGCCTGAGGCTTCATCTTGCAAGTTGAGACGAATCGGGAATTTCCCGCGGAGGCACTAGTTTCTCTGCGAGCCGATGCGAATCAAGAGGCTCTCCTCAAGGAGTGTTTGTATCCGTGAGTCGAGGAGTTTGCTAGGGATTATTTGTTTCCCTAGCGCCAAGGATTATTTGTTTCCTTGGGGTTTGAAACGAGTCGAGAATTTCCCACGGAGGCACTGGTTGCTCTGCGAGTCGACGCGGATCAGGAGGCTCTCGTCAAGGAGTGTTTGTATCCGTGAGTCGAGGAATTTGCTAAGGATTATTTGTTTCCCTACCGCCAAGGATTATTTGTTTCCTTGGGATTGAAACGAGTCGAGAATTCCCACGGAGGCACTGGTTGCTCTGCGAGTCGACGCGGATCAGGGGGCTCTCGTCAAGGAGTGTTTGTATCCGTGAGTCAAGGAGTTTTCTAGGGATTATTTGTTTCCCTAGCGCCAAGGATTATTTGTTTCCTTGGGGTTGAAACGAGTCGAGAATTTCCCACGGAGGAACTGGTTGCTCTGCGAGTCGACGCGGATCAGGGGGCTCTCGTCAAGGAGTGTTTGTATCCGTGAGTCGAGGAATTTGCTAAGGATTATTTGTTTCCCTAGCGCCAAGGATTATTTGTTTCCTTGGGGTTGAAACGAGTCGAGGATTTCCCACGGAGGCACTGGTGGCTCAGTGAGTCGACGCGGATCAGGAGGCTCTCGTCAAGGAGTGTTTGTATCCGTGAGTCGAGGTATTTGCTGAAGACACTGGTTTCTTCGGAGTTGGACTGAACCGTCGAGATTTGGCTTCGTCTTCTGGCGGAGCCTGTTGGGAAAGTATGGTTCCCTCTTTGTTTACGCTCTTGGATTGTATACAGGGATCGATGTGATCTTAACTGTAGGGCCAAGGTTTTATCATCATCATTTTTTTTTGTTTGATCTCCGCGATGCTCTATCATTTCAGCTTTTATATCGCGAAGGTCGCGATTGCCCAATCATTTCGGCTATTTTTCGCGGTGTCCAATCATTTCGGCTATTTATTTTATTTTTACTCGCTGCTTTTTATTGCGAGTTGCCCAATCATTTCGGCTATTTATTTTATTTTTACTCGCTGCTTTTTATTGCGAGTTGCCCCATCATTTCGGCTATTTTGCATGCATACATTTTTACTTGGTGCTTTTTATTGCAAGTTGCCCTATCATTTCGGCTATTTCATATGCGTGTGCGGCCTATTGGCTTTTCACTGTAAAACCGATTTCGGCATCAGCACCGCTACAACTGGAATATTACCAGGAGCGAATCATCATCTTCCTCTGTTGATGTCGAACAAAGGTGGCTTAGCGACCAGGGTTAGGGTCCTGTCGGCTAAGGCTTTTGACTTCATGAGCCATAAGGGTTTCATGAAGTTATTTCTCCCTACAAGTCGTGAGGATCTTGTAGGTGTATTTTCTTCTTAGGACTCGTGAGGATTCCTAAGTGTTCGTTTCCTTTGTAAGTCGTAAGGATCCTACAGGAGGGTTTTCTCCTCATAAATCGAGAGGATTTATAAGGGTTGTTTACCATGCGAACATATCCCCAGTCACGGATGAGACTTAGTTAGGGAAATGTTTATTCGCGCCCGTGGATTGTATACAAGGGTCAGTATTGAGCCACTTGTAGGGCAATATCGGAAGTTGTGGGGGTTGCTTAAGCACAGGTTTAGGTCTCTGTAACTTAAGACTTTCAACTCTTATGAGCCGTGAGGGTCCCATAAGAGAGTTCTCTTTACGAGTCGTGAGGATCTCGCAAGTGTATTTTCTCCTTAGGAATCGTGGGGATCCCTAAGTGTGCTGCTCCCTTGTGAGTCGTAAGGATCTCACGTGGGTGGTTTCTCCTTATAAGGTCGAGAGGACCCTATAAGTGTCCTTTAACGAGATTGCGCCCTTTCAGGTTTTCACAAACACTCGCCGGTAGCCTTACTGTTTTTACTCACGGAGCCCTTTCGGGTTTTCATCCGCGCCCATTTTGCTTATGGACATACCGTTTTTTTTTATTCTTTTTATTTTTATATATTTTTTTTTCTCTTTTTTTTTACGAGGTCACGCCCTTTTGGGTTTTCACGAACACTCGCCGGTAGCCCTGCTGTTTTTACTCACAGAGCCCTTTCGGGTTTTCATCCGTGCCCTTTTTGCTTATGGACATACCGTTTTTTTTATTTTATTTTTATATGTTTTTTTTTATATCTCGTCAGCCTAAAGATGCTGCGGTAGTAGTTTAAAGACGTTTCGGTATGCTATTAGTTTAAGGACATTTCGGTCCGTCTTTGAGAAGGCTGGTTACTGCTGATAGAGTTTGAGCTTAGGAAGATAGCGAGCGGACATAGTCGTCGTCATCTATCATTGACCTAGGCTGTGGCTCATTAAGCGTAGTATCTCTTTAGGAAGCGACCGTTTATTGGCCTGAAAGGCCTTTCACCGTGCATGTCCATGAGTAGATAGGCCCCACCCTGGTAGACCTTATCTATGATGTATGGGCCTTCATAGTTTGGCTCGAATTTTCCTCGCTTGGCGCGATTGGGAATCATAGGCCTTTTGACCACTAGCACAAGTTCGCCTTGGCGGAATGTCCTCGGTCGGGTCAATCTTTCATATGAGCGCGTCATCTTTGCTTTATAAGCTTCCAGATTTTGCTGTGCTATGAGCCGGGTTTCATCAAGGGCGTCAAGCTCCTCAAGCCGAAGGTGAGCATTTTCTTCGTCCGTTAGCTCGTAGTGGACTGCCACTCGTAGAGAGGGTAATTCTATCTCGAGAGGGAGTACTGCTTCTGTACCGAATACCAACGCATATGGCGTTGCGTTCGTGGCCGTTTTAAACGTAGTTCGATACGCCCAGAGAGCTTCTTGCAGTCTTTCGTGCCAGTCTTTCTTATTTCGTGACACCGTTTTCTTCATGATCTTCGTCAAGGTCTTGTTGAAGGCTTCAGCTAGACCGTTAGCTCGCGGATTATAAACTGAGGAATATCTCCAGTCTATATTATGTTGTTGCGCGAAGCGACTGATTTTGTGGCTTCTGTAGGCTGGCCCGTTATCGGAGATGATTCGTCTTGGCGTTCCAAACCGATATATGACATGTGTCTTGAAGAAATAGAGGATATTCTCCGTCTTTACTTCCCTCAGCGGTACCGCTTCTGCCCACTTAGGGAAGTAGTCAGTCGTCGCTAGGATGAAACGATGTCCTCTAGACGATGCTGGTTCGATGGGGCCGACTATATCAGTCCCCCACATTTCGAATGGCCAGCTAGCCACCGTTGGATGTAGTGGATTCGGACGCTGATGGATGAAGTCCCCATGAATTTGGCATGAATGGCATTGCTTCGCATATTCGAGGCAGTCCTGGATCATTGTGGGCCAATAGTAGCCCATCCGTTTGATCTTCGACTTCATCTTTGGGCCCGCTTGGTGAGAACCGCAGAGTCCGTCGTGAACTTCCTGGACGACTCTTTTCGCTTCGTCAGGTCCTAAACATCTCAGCCACAGAGAATCAAACGATCTCTTGTACAGAGTATCATTGACAAAGGCGAAAGACAGAGCTCGTTTCATAAGCTGATGTCTTGTGGACGCTTCTTCTGGCATTCGGTGGGACCTAAAGTAGTCTATGAAGACTTCTCTCCAATCCTCAGCCTTTTCCCGATCTTTTACTTGCAGGGTCGTTTGCTCAGTCGCTCCCTTCTCTTCGGATGATTCCGGAGATATTTCTGCTGGGGCAAGCACTTGACGGCTTTGTACCATGATTCTAACGTCATCGAGATTCTCGTCAGCCAGTTCTTTAGCAAGTTTGGCCAATGCGTCTGCTTTGCTGTTTTCCGCGCGCGGTATGTTCTCCAAAGTATAGGAGGGAATTTGGGTCAACAGTTGTTGTACTTTTTCGCCGTACTTCACCAGTTCTGGCTTGCACGTTTGGTAGTCGCCATTTACTTGACTAACGACCAGTTGAGAATCCCCGTATATAAGGAGGTCTTCAATTCCCATGTCAATGGCGATCTCAATACCTGCTGTCAAGGCTTCATATTCGGCTTCGTTATTCATCCTCGGCTCTGTTAAGGAGAAAGCGAAATGCATTATACCTCCTTGTGGAGTCACGAAGATGAGGCCTACCCCCGATTTGATTATAGGGGTACTTTGTTTGCGTTTTTTCATGGAAGATGCTCCATCGAAATAAAGTTCCCATTGGGTATCACTACCGTCGATCGCGTCAAATGCATGTTCGTCTGGCAAATCGCAATCCAGAAGAGAATCGGCCGGTATCGGGTGCTCAGCGAGGAAGTCGGCGATGGCCTGGCCTTTCACTGCCTTGAGAGGTTGATATGTTATGGAGAACTCCATCAAGAGCAGGGTCAATTTAGCGAGTCGTCCCGTCAACATGGCCTTCGACATGAAGTATTTAAAGGGGTCCACCTTTGAAATAAGACGGACTTCGCGCGCCAACGCATAGTGCCTGAGCTTTGTTATCGCGAAGACCAACGCCGGGCAGTGTTTTTCAATGGGAGAGTAGTTTCTTTCTGCCCCCAACAGAACTCGACTTAAGTAGTAGAGTGCTCTTTCTTTTTCTTGATCGTTCTCTTGTGCCCATAATGCGCCTAAGGAACCTTCGAGGGCGGTTGTATAAAGAATGAGAGGTTTTCCCTTTACCGGAGCAGCCAACACTGGCGGGTTCTGCAGGTACTGCTTAATTTCGTCCAGCACGCCTTGGCATTTGTGATCCCAGACAAATGGGGTTCCCTTCTTCATCAGGTGGCTATAGGGACGGCACTTGCCTGAAAGGTTGGCTATAAATCGCCGTATGTATGCGAGCTTCCCTTGGAGAGATCGCAACTGTTTGAGAGTTCTCGGCGGAGGCATTTCCATGATCGCTTTGATCTTTAACGGATCTACTTCAATACCTCGGTGTCGAACAATGAATCCCAGGAATTTGCCTGAGGAAACTCCGAATGCACACTTGAGCGGGTTCATCTTCAAGTTGTATTGCCGCAGGCGTTGAAATACGGTCTTCAAATGCTCGAGGTGTTCCTCGTATGATTTGCTTTTAACCACGAGATCGTCAATATAGCATTCGACGATTTCGTGTATAAGGTCATCGAAGATCTTTGTCATGGCCCTTTGATAAGTGGCACCGGCATTCTTTAAACCGAAGGGCATCACTTCATAACAGAATATACCTAGAGGGGTCCTGAAGGCGGTGTGCTTCTGGTCTTAGGGATGCATCTTTATCTGATTATACCCTGATGAGCCATCCATGAAGGAGAAAACCTCATGAGTGGATGTATTGTCTATCATCAGTTCGGTGACTGGTACTGGGAAATCATCCTTCGGGCAAGCTTTATTGAGATCCCGAAAGTCCACGCATATGCGCACCGTCCCATTTTTCTTCATCACCGGGACAATATTAGCGATCCATTCAGGATATTGAACCTCCTGGATAAAGCCAGAGTTGATCAGCTTCTTGACCTCGGCGTTGATACTCACCTCGAGCTCGAGCCGCATTCTCCTCAGCGCCTGTTTGACTGGCTTGATGTCCGGGGATATCGCCAATTTGTGTACAGCAATTTCTGGATCTAGTCCCGGCATTTTGGAATAGTTCCACACGAAGCAATCTCTATGCTGCAGAAGCACATCCTTTAACACAGCTACCCTTTCTTCAAATAGTAACTCGCTGATGAATGTCGGTCGCGGATCATCTGCCGATCCCAACTCAATCTTCTTGAAGTTATCTGCAGTGGTATGGATTCCATCTTCCAGCTCTTTTGGCGCTGGTGGGAATTCTGAGATTATCTCGTCATTGCTGTTTTCGAAGCACCAAGGGAGCTCATCTATGTCCTCGGGCTCTTCTTTTAATATTGTAATCATGTAACAGGTGCGAATTCGCTTCCAATCCCAATATGGAACCGGTTCTTCTGTCATGGCCTTGGGCTCGTGCTTCTGTGGCGGCGTTACCTTCCAGTTGTCAGACAGAGCGAACTTGCCGAGCTGGTACTGATCTTCGACCCAATTCTTAAAGGTGAAGCAGTCTTCTAGCGGGTGCCCTATTACTCGATGGTAAGAGCAATAGTTTGGGTCAGAGACTTCGCTTGCTTGTTCGGGATGCTTGGACTCCGGCAGTGTGAGCATCTGATGTTTTAGAGCAAGCTCAAGTATCCTCCTCGTCTTATCCCGAGGAAAAGAGTATGCTCGACTCATTTTCTTCATGAGGGATAGATCAATAACGCTCGCCTCCCGTTTGCGTGACTTCTTAGCCCTGCTTTGTTGCTGTTGAGCGCCTTTTTGGCCTTTCGACTTATTTCTGCTTTTGCGCCGAGCCTTCTTTATAACAGGTTGACAAGGAGCGGCATTTTCATCCTTTACGGCCTGTTGGAGAAGGCGTTGCGTCTTGGCTTTCTCGTAGATGGCCGTCTCACGGTTGTGATCATCTCGGACTTTTTGACCAGCTTTCTTTATAAGTTTGTCCATTTGTTCCTCGAACGACGGACTGGGCTCCTTTGCATCTAGAACTTTCACTGGCTTAGGATTAGCGTCCTCCCATTGAGCATCCGCTTCTTCATCAAGGTCATACACGACGTAGCAGCCGGGTAGTAACTCTCGTTTCTTTGACCGGATGTATCCAAGCCCTTTTGTTTCCATTCTCCCGTTAGGCAGTTTGCGTTGAGTCCCGGGAACGTTCCAGACCTTGTCATAAATTTAGCCTTTCTAACGGTCTGTTTGAAGGATATCCCCTGGCGTTTCAGCAGCTTTTTCAAACCTTCCGTATAATATCTGGGGAGACGGATAGGCTGAAGCCTGTCGAACGTAGAATCCGCGCCATGCCAGATTTCTTTTTCTACCTTAGTTTCTTCAGAGCGGTAAAACAAAATTGCTTTCTCGCTCTCTCGCCTGGGAGGGATGTACAATGTTTGTAGCTCTTCTACGTTGTAAATATTAAGTGCATCCAGTTCTTTATGGTGTTTAAGCGGCACCATGGCGACTTGCAGACTTTGCTCTTTATTAGCGGACGTTTGTATTGAAGGTCGAGCAGAGAATACAGCATGGACTTCATCTTCCGAGTCGCTACCAAAGATCAATGTAGGAGCCGATGGTCCCGGCTTGTTGTGTTGGGGCGGACCCGAATAAACTATCTCTTCTTCCTCCTCAGTATCACTGCCGAAGACCGGGATGGTAGCGTTAGTTTTATTCTCCGGCTTGTGACACTTCTCTGTGTCTTTGAAATCCGGTAAGAAGTATTTGGCGTCTTCATATTTGCGGATCTCGTTCACAGAGAACGGGTTCAGTTCTCCCGTCACGGTATACTCGAAACCATCCTTAAAATACTTCATACACTGATGTTGTGTAGAAGGGATGATGTTGTACTCGTGTAACCATGGTCGGCCGAGCAAAGCGTTGTATCATGTCTTGGCGTCTATGATGTGAAACTTAATGTCCGTGACGAGTAGCCCGAAGCGTAGCGTCAGTATCACAGATCCAAGAGTCTTTGACGATTGGGAGTCGAACCCGGAGATGGTGATCTTGTCCTGAGCAAGGTGCTGGACGCTCATGCAGATTTCCTTCAACACCCGCACGTTGAGTAGGTTAACAGACGACCCGTTATCGATCAGGATTTTGCCTATCTTTATATCATGGCAGTATCCCGAGACATAGAGAGGGCGATTGTGTTCGCACGTCCGAAGTAGAAGGTCTTCATCGCCAAAAGTGATATCGGCCGTGTGCACTTCCACCAATTCATCCTTCATCTTTTCCTCGGCCAGGCATGCTTGGAATTGTTCTGGGTCTTGGAGCGCCTTAATCAACGAATCTCTCGCCTCTTTTGATAGCAAAAGAGCGTCAAGAATGCTGAGCTGTGAGGGCAGCTTCCTCAGATGTGCTGAGACATTGTAATCCACCTTATTTTTCTTTGGTGGGTCTTTGGCAGCTAGCTCTTCCACCACTTGGTCATCTAAGACGATATCTTCAGTGGCCTTTTCTTTCGCTTTATCTTTTTTGTTCGAGGGTCCGAGGTTCTTTTCGGGCAGCGTGCGATTACGTAGCCGGATATTTTCGCAAACCTTCGGTTCTTCTTCTTTTCTCGAAGCGGACTCTTTAAAGAGAGGGGCAAGTTCTAGCTCTTCATCAGAATCACTCCCGAATGTGGGTACTTGTGATCTACCGGTGTTAACCATGCAACAATCGCCAGCAGTTCTTTTAAGCCCTTCGGTCGTATTTCTTTGCTCTCGACGAGTTTTACGCTTTTCCCACTTAAAGCGTTGTCGATGAGCAACATATCCTTGCCACCATCTATCGAAAGCTTTGCACTCTTGAGTGGGGTGCGAAATCTTTTGATGATATAAGCAATAGGAGGGGTGCGTTTCCATTTCACCAGTGATGTTTCCTTCAGAGGATGGTAGCTTCATGCCCATTGATATGGCTTTAGCAAACTTTTTCCTCATCTTGAATTGGCTTTTGTCGGTAGCGGAGGTGTTTAGCTCCAACGGGATCGTCTCAGCTCCTTCATCAAGTCGCTGGCGCTTGGCCCTTTCAAATATAGCCGCCTCGCGCTCCCG
Source organism: Agapanthus africanus (assembly GCA_030015575.1). Lineage (NCBI taxonomy): Eukaryota > Viridiplantae > Streptophyta > Magnoliopsida > Asparagales > Amaryllidaceae > Agapanthus > Agapanthus africanus. The sequence goes on from JASDDO010000004.1 coordinate 437,927,974, forward strand.
ATCAGCTTTACTTTTCAACCGAGCTTCATTAAGGAATGCGTCAATTACTTCATCTGATGGCCCCAGAACTTTTGGTTCAGAATCTGCCCCCAGCTTTTTGGTGCAAGGAGTCTCCTCATCGTTCGTGATCGAATGGGAAATCATATGACAGCTCGCCACATATTCCTCGGATTCATCCGATGAACTTTCTCCCTCATTTTCTTCTTGAAAGACGTAATTGAGGAACTCTCGGAGCGTAATGGGTGTCCGTGCCTTTTGGTTGTATTCATCTAGCGCGTCAATTTGCTTTTGTAAGTCCATGCGCTTGTCGCCAGGCTTCACGGGCTTCTTTGACTTCTTTTTCTTCTTTTTCGAAGATTTTGACGACTGGTTGCGAGTGCTTGAGCCACCACCATCGGTCTTTGGAGTTGGACGTGGTTTCAACATCCCTTCAATGACCTGCGGTTCCAACGGGTTCTTCCACTTGATCGCTGGACATGTCTGGAGGTCGTTTAGCATCCTCTTTGTCTTGGTTGATAATACAACCTCCCAAGGAGCTTCTTCAACGACGGAGCATGTTGCCCCTGGCGTATTCGTCCCCTTAGAGGTGTGGGGCTGCGGGGGATTCACCTTCCATTTGTCAGATAATGCGAACTTGCCCTGTCGGTACTGGTTTTCAAGCCAATTCTTGAAAACGTAGCAATCTTCGATCGGATGGCCTAGTACTCGATGATAAGGACAGTAGCTGGGCTCGTTGACGTCACTTGGTTGTAACGGACGTTTTGGATCCGGCAGATTTATGAGTCTGTTGCGCAATGCCAGCTCGAATAACCTCCTCGTTTTATCGCGGGGAAAAGAGTAAGGACGCCCTAGTCTCTCCTCAAGGTCTACGTATGGGCGCATATTATTTTGACGCACAACCGGCTTCGAGTTGCTCGGTTTTTGTTGAGCATTAGCAACGACAATCGCTTTTCCCTTTCCTTTGTCATTTCGGGAGTCCGGGTTTGGAAGAGGAGGTTTATGGCCCATCTGATCTATCTGCGCTAGCTTGTCAATCAAGCCCTGGAAGGTAGTCGGCTTGAAAAACATCATAAATTGCGAGATGGTCGCTTGTGGATCAAGGGTTCCCACAAACATACCCATCGCGGGAGCTTCTTCAATGCGCTACTCGCACTTCGACCATAAGTTCCGCCATCGTATAGCATACTGAACCCACGTCTCGCTTGGTTTTACCCTGGCGTTAATCAGCGCCGTCATCGGGGTGCGTTCACTGGCGCTTGCAAAACGCTGAGTAAACAACAGCTCCATCTCCGTGAAGGTTTTGACAGAGTCGTTCGGGAGCTCAGAATACCATTCGAACGCCGTGTCTGATAAACTTCCAACAAACTGGCGAAGCAACAGCTTGTCGTCACCGCCGGTGTTGCCGCAGAGTGCCCTGAACTGGGCAACATGCTGGTGAGGATTGCCCGTCCCCTTGTAGACATGGAACTTGGGAATTGTGTAACCGGGCGGGTACTTGATTTGATCGTACCAACTTAGATATGGCCGCCCCGTTTTTACGACGTGGCCGGCTGCTTCGGTCGCATGATGAACTCGTATTTGTTGGGCGATGTATTCATCCAAATCAGCTTTGGAGATTGTATCCTCCTTAGCCGTCGACAGAGCTGGTGGAGGATTTGATGTCTCTCCCCTATCGTCCCCAAGGACGATCGGGGGCTCTTCGGCCGGAGGATCTTTTTGTATCATCATCCCTATCATGTCTTGGAAGAGGAGGCCCATACGCTGTATGTTGACTGCTTGTTCAGCAGCCTCTTTGTCCTTCTTCTCCAATATCCGACGAAGGAATTCGGCGTCGGTTTCTTCCTCTTGGCGTTCATCCGAGGACGTTTCAGGATTTTCTTTTGGTCCTGTAAGTGCGGCCATAGCGTCCATCATTTCTTGGAGCTTCTTCTGCTGCTCCTGGGCTTTGGTCACTGATCGCGTAAACGGTCGATGACCCGTAGATATGCGGTTGTCCTCTTTACCAGACGCCACGTAGACGGTATGAACTACAATGCCCCCTGACTTAGGGTGTTTGGGTTCACCACCTCTGATATTTGTCGCCGGCGTGGGGGTTTTCTCCGGCCTTCTTCTTTTGTGGGCCGTTGAAGTTGAAGGGGCCGTTGCAGTGGGCACCCTAGCGATTGTTGTCCTCTGCTGTTTAATAGAACGGTCCTTTTCTTTTTGCACCTTCGTCTTCTTTCATTGACGAGAGTGTTCTGGGTCGATCACGGAGTCTTGAACCTTTCGCCAAACCTTGTATATTTTTGAGGACAGCCGTTGAGGGGCTGTTCTTTCTTCGTTTCTGGAACTCTCTCCGCGGGCGGAGGAGATCTTTTCAAAGTAGCGGTTGGAGAGTTCTTACGTACCCTCCTCAATAGTTCAAAGCTATTCCCAGTTGGAACAGCAGCGTTGACTTCCATCTCTGGAGCCGGTGGAGTTAGCCCTGAGGGGGAGTTGCCCCCTGCCTTCCTCACTCGTCGCCAATGGCGACGTCGAGCATGACGAGCCGTTGGGACTGGCTCGGAGATAGAGACAGCCTCTTTTTTCCCCCTGTCTGAATGAGGCGCCGCTGGTGTTAACCTCTCAAAGACTGAGGTTGTCCTTTGAGGGATGATATTCAACCTGTCGAAGACGGATCCTCGAGCAGGGGCAGGAGCAGGAATCGTCAGTCTTGAAAAGACTGACTCTTTGACAGGAGAAGCCGTCTTGACGACTTCTGGAGCAGCAGTTATTGCTTTCCTTGGGAAAGTCAGTTTAGAGTTATGATTTAGCCTGGTGAAAACAGAGGCTGTCGGTTTGGTAGTGGGAGACCCGTTGACAGGGGTCGTCGTAGCAGTGAGCCGGTCGAAGACCGACTTTTTGTTCACTTCCGGTGCAGGTATTGGCGTAAGGAAGCTTGTAGGTGGGATCATGGTCCCGAAGAACAGGCCAGTGGTGGCTTGGGTCACCTGGTCTACCGGCAGAGCGAGGAAGGAAGCCGCTTGGGGCCCATATGCTACACCTCCCGGTGAGGTGGAGCGTCCGTTGCAGTGGCATTTCGAGCAGTTGGTGCAGTTAAAGGCCATTGAATCTTGAGTTCTGCGCCAGGCAAAAGACCAAATCTTAGTAACTTGAAATCCGAAGGCAACCATTTAACAAACCGCGATTGGTTCGCGAGGACGACACACGAAGTGTGGAGTGGAAAGAGGAAAAGGTCCCACCGGGCGTGCCAGAATCTGTTCCCCTCCGAACGGCGGCGCACAGGACTGCGAAGTCCTGACGCTGAGATTCGGGGCAGATGCTATTTGGTTTTATCCGTCCACCTCTCCGAAGATGCCAAGTTGATTTATGGCACCGTGTATCGGAGGTTTAGACGGATGCGGCCGATGTAGCAGACTTTGTCAAATTCCCCCTCGCTTGAGGGGTTTTTTGATTGTGGGGACGCTCTTCCCTGCAGGCGCAAGCCCCTGCAGTTAATTACGCTACCGCATCGCGGTAACAACTTTCTCCTTCTCCAGAATTTCACTTCGTGTCGTGTGTGTTTGTTTTGTTTGTGGTTGCCCGTGGATTGTATACGGAGACTGAATAATGCCGTCGCCCGTAGGACGTGGATTAGTCCAAATCCGTATTTATTTAGATTTGGGTTTGGTGTTTTTAGTTTAAGGATACGTTAGCCGTATTGAGGCTAAGATCAACTTAAACGTTCGTTAAGGATACGTTAGTCCTGTATGAGACTAAGATCAACTTAACGTAGTGATTCATTTAATATATGGCCGTCAGGACTCATCACCTCTCTGACGTCGTTGAAGGATTACAACGGCGGATGTCAGAGGAGTTCAGAGATGTACCCTTGAACCAAGGTTGATTTGGAGTTTTATCGTTCATTTGAGTGTTTAAGGATACGTTAGCCGTGTTTGGGGCTAAGATCAACTTAAACAGGACCGTTTAGATCCGGCAAAAGAGCATTTGGTGGCTCTATTGTTCCAGTTTAGGGACGTAGTGGTCCATCATTAGTTTAAGGACGTTTCGGTCCAATATTAGTTTAAGGACGTCTCGGTCCAGTATTAGTTTAGGGACGTTTCGGTCCATCGCCAGTTTTAGGGACGTGGTGGTCCATCATTAGTTTAAGAAAGTTTCGGTCCAATATTAGTTTAAGGACGTCTCGGTCCAGTATTAGTTTAGGGACGTTTCGGTCCATCGCCAGTTTTAGGGACGTGGTGGTCCATCATTAGTTTAAGGACGTTTCGGTCCAATATTAGTTTAGGGATGTCTCGGTCCAGTATTAGTTTAGGGACGTTTCGGTCCACGAGTTTAAGGACCCCGCAGTCCATATTCATATGTGGTCGTCGGGACCCGTCGCCTCTCTGACGTCGTTGAAAGATTACAACGAGAGGTGTCAGAGGAGCTCGGAGATGTACCCTCGAACCGGTCGTAAATTGATTTAGGGAGCAGCCGTGCTCAGTCAATTTAATTTAAGGACTTACGGCCAAAATTGGGCTAAGTCCAGTTGAAAATGTTCGACACCCTTATTTATTTTTGGTGCATTGCATTACTTCTATTTTTTTTGTTTGGGCTCTGCCCATAAAAGATGCAGAGCATCAATTTCACTTGGGCTCTGCCCCCTTTTTATTGCTTTGCAATTTATTTTGGCCCACTAGGCCCCTCTGATTTGGGCCTGGCCCTTCAGTAAAAGAAATGCATTGCATTTGTCAGGCGCTTTGCGCCAATCACTGAGCGCAAGCGCTTGTGGTGAGGACACGTGTCATGCTCTGGTGAGCGCAAGCGCAACAGCGCAGTGCGCTGTTGCGCTGCTGACATGTAGCGCGCTCTGGTGAGTTGCGCCAATTACAGAGAGCAAAGTTCTAATTCAAAAGCGCGTAGCGCAAATTGTTCTGTAGCTGACACGTGGCGCTCTCCCAAGAGTGCAACAGCGCAGTTCGCAAGTGTAAAGCACTAAGAATCTTTTAGATTCAAGAACAGAAGTGCAAAGCACTATTTTATTATTATTTTTTTTTACTAAAGATCATTGATCTTGTTTTTAGATCTATGATCTGTTCATGAGAGAACTTTCTCTTTTTTTCTAAAGGTTTTACCTTTTTGTTCTTGAGGAATTTCTCAGAGTTCTCTTTCTCTCTTCTTTTTTTTGAAAAATGTTTATGCCTTTGAATTGAGGCTTAGGGTCCTTTTTATAGTGCCCATAAATTAGTTAAATTTGTTAAAGAGATTTTTCTCTGAGTGATTTGGGGAATTTTCCCCACCGTTGGATTTTTTGATCCAAGGGCTTCTGTTTTACAGAATGGAATTTTCTTGTTTTAACAAGAACAGAAAGATTTCTTTAAAATCTTAATTCTTTTTGGCGCAAATGCTCTAGCGCGTGACACGTGTCACGCAGCGCAACTGCGCTAGCGCATCTGCGCTGACACGTGTCGCGCAGCGCAAAGCGCAGCGCAACTGCGCTAGCGCATCTGCGCTGACACGTGTCGCGCAGTGCTTGCGCAACTGAAGCGTTGCTTCCTTTAATTTTGCTTAAAATAGAGTTTTGCTCTGATTGGGCGCGCCTCTTGGGCGCTGCGCTGACGTATCAGCGCCTGACATATGCCGCGTTGCGCCCGAGATTTGAAGCGTTGCTTCAAAATTTTGAATTTTGAATTTCAACAGAGCTTTGCTCTGATTGGGCGAAACAGGGTCCTTGGCAGTCAGCTCTTTCATGACTTGGTCATCTAAGGCGATATCCCCAGTGACCTTCTCCTTTCCCTTATTTTTTCTATTTGCGGGCCCGAGATTCTTTTCCGGGAGCGTACGATTGCGCAGCTGAATGTTTTCGCAGGCCTCTGGTTCTTCCTCTTTCCCTAAAACGGATTCTTTAAAGAGAGGGCCCAAAACCATTTCCTCATCAGAGTCGCTCCCAAAGGTGAGAACTTGTGATCCTCCGGCGTCGACCACGCAACAGCTGCCGGCAATTCTTTTGTGCCTGTCGGTTGTACTTCTTTGCTCCCGACGATTTCTGCGTTTCATGCGCTTAAAATGTTGCCGGTGAGCAACATATCCCTGCCACCATATCCTAAAGGCGTCGCACTCCTCCGTAGGGTGTGAAATTTTCCGATGATATGAGCAATAATTAGGGTGCCTCTCCGCCCCATCAAACGCGTTCTCTTCCGAAGGTGGTAGCTTCATCCCTACTGACATGGCTTTGGCGAACCTCTTCCTCGTCTTGAACATGTTTTTATCCGCATCGGATGTCTTTTGATCTGGCGGAAGTGTTTCGACTCTTTCGTTCGGTCGCTTGCGTTTGGCTCCTTCCAATGCGGCCCTCTCACGCTCCTGATCGGCTTTACTTTTCAAACGAATCTCGTCTAGAAAGGCGTCGATCATTTCATCTGTTGGCCATATAAGTTCTGGCTCAGGCTGTGCCCCCAGTTTCTCAGTGCCAAGAGTTTCCTCATCTTCCGAGTGGGAAATCATATGACAACTTGCCACATATCCCTCGGATTCATCTGACGAGCTTTCTCCATCATCTTCCTCCTGAAAGACGTGGTTAAAGAACTCTTGCAGTGTGCGGGATTCCGCGCCTTTTGATTGTACTCCTCCAGCGCATCAATCTGTTTCTGCAAATCCGTGCGCTTGTCTTCAGGCTTCACGGACTTTCCGGACTTCTTCTTCTTTTTCTTTGAAGATTTTGACGGTTGGGTGTGAGTACTTGGGCTATCTCCACCGATTTTTATAGTTGGACGTGGCTTCAGCATCCCTTCGATAATTTGAGGTTCAAGCGGGTTCTTCCACTCGACTTCCGGGCATGCATGAAGGTCACTCAACATCCTTTTGGTTTTAACTGATAGCACGACCTCCCATGGAGCTTCTTCAATAAAGGAACAGGTTGCCCCCGGTGTATCAACCTTTTTAGGAGCATGCGGCTGTGGCGGGTTCACCTTCCATTTTTCGGACAGCGTAAACTTTCCCTGGAGGTATTGATCTTCAATCCATCCTTTGAAAACGAAGCAATCCTCAATCGGATGGCTTACCGTTTGATGGTAAGGGCAATAGTTGGGGCTATTCACCTCAGTGGGTTGTGGCGGTCGCCTTGGATTTGGCAAGTTTATAAGCCTGTTGCGTACTGCCAGCTCGAATAACCGTTTCGTCTTGTCCCGTGGGAACGAGTAGGGGCGCTTCATCTTCTCATTGTAATACCGGCATCTTTCTTCCAGTTGATCCGCCAGCTTTGGGTTACTGGGCTGCTGCTGAGCGTTCGCAACGAAGGTTGCCTTCCCTTTACCCTTGTCATTCCGGGGTTCTGGCTTCGGGGGAGACGGTCTGTGACCCATCTGGTCCATCTAGGCCAACTTGTCGATCAAAGCCTGAAACGTGGTCGGCTTAAAGAACATCATGAACTGGGAGATAGTTGCATGAGGGTCTAGAGTTCCCACAAACATTCCCACCGCATGAGCTTCTTCTATACGCTGCTCGCATTTTGACCATAAATTACGCGACCGTATAGCGTATTGGACCCATGTTTCGCCCGGCTTTACCCTGGCATTGATCAATGCCGTTATCGGGGTACGCTCGCTGGCACTCGCGAAGCATTGGGTAAACAACAATTCCATCTCTGCGAAGGTCTTGATAGAGTCGTTCGGGAGCTCAGAGTACCACTCGAACGCCGTATCTGATAAACTTCCAACAAACTGGCGAAGCAAAAGCTTGTCATCACCGCCGGTGTTGCCGCAGAGTGCCCTGAACTGGGCAACATGCTGGTGAGGATTGCCCGTTCCCTTATAAACATGGAACTTGGGAATTGTGTAACCCGGCGGGTACTTGATTTGGTCGTACCAGCTTAGATATGGCCACCCCGTTTTTACGACCTGGCCGGCTGCTTCAGTCGCATGATGAACCCGTATTTGCTGGGCTATGTACTCGTCCAAATCAGTTTTAGAGATTGTATCCTCTTTAACCGTTGATAAAGCCGGCGGGGGATTTGATGTCTCTCCCCTATCGTCTCCGAAGACGATCGGGGGCTCTTCAGCCGGAGGATCTTGTTATATCATCATCCCTATCATATCTTGGAAGAGAAGGCCCATACGCTGTATGTTGGCTGCTTGTTCAGCAGCCTCTTTGTCCTTCTTCTCCAATATTCGGCGAAGGAATTCGGCGTCAGTTTGTTCCTCCTGGCGTTCATCCGAGGACGTTTCTGGGTTTTCTTTTGGCCCGGTAAGTGCGGCCATAGCATTCATCATCTCTTGGAGCTTCTGTTGCTGCTCCTGCGCCTTGGTCACTAACCGTGTAAGCGGTCTATGACCTGTAGACGCACGGCTGTCTTCCTTTCCTGACGCCATGTATACGGTATGGACCATCATGCCCCCAGACTTAGGGCGTCTGGGCTTAGTGCCTTTAGCTCTCATTGCAGGCTGGGGGATCTTCTCTGGCTTCCTCTTTTTATGAGTAGTGGAAATTGAAGGGGCCGTTGAGGTGGGCACCCAGACAGGTTTTCGTGGCTTAGCCTGGCGACTGACTTCCTGTTGGATTTTCAGCTTCTTGTGCTGGCGGGAGAAATTTGGATCGATCACCGAGTCTCGGGTCTATCGCCAGACTTTATAGATTCGGGAGGACAGCCGTTGAGGAGATTGGAGCTGTTCTGGCTTCACTTCTATAGCCCTTTTCAGCGGAGGGGGAGACCTCTTTAGCACCGCGGTAGGAGAATTCCTACGCACCTTATTTAGCATCTCAAAGCTGTTCCCAGTTGGAACAGCAGCATTAACTTCTGTCGTCGGGGCTGGAGGAGTTAGCCCAGAAGGGGAGTTGCCTCCGGCCTTTCTCACTCGGTGCCAGTAACGACGTTGAGCGTGTCGTGCTGATGGCATCGGCTCGGTGATGGCGATAGCCTCGTCTTGCCCCCTGTGTATGTGGGGGGGCACTGCTGGTGTCAGCCTATTAAAGACTGATGTCCTTTAGGTAGCAGGAGCGGGAGCTGGAACAGTCAATCTTGTAAAGACCGACTTTTCGGCAGGGGAAGCCGCCTTGACGACTTCAGGAGCAGGACTGGTTATTTTCTCAGGAGCAGCCTTCTCTAGGATTGCAGGCCCCATTGCGGTTTCACAGGAGCTCTGGCCTAGTCTGGAGAAGACCGAAGCGCTGATGTTGGGCGACCCGTTGAGAGGGGCCGCAGCAGGGGTAAGACGATCAAAGACCGACTTCTTGGGAGCTTCCGTTGTCAACACAGGAGCGGTGAAGCTTGTTGGCGGGAGCATGGTCCCAAAAAACAACCCTGAGGTGGCTTGAGTGACCTGTTCCACGGGGATTGTGAACAGCGAAGCAGCTTGGGGTCCGTAAGCTATACCTCCTGGCGAGGCAGAGCGTTGGTTGCAATTGCAGTTGGAGCATGTCGCACAAGTGGAGGCCATTGATTCTTTTCTTTCTGCAGCAAACGAAACACCAAATCATAGTACTTCGAAACCCAAGGGCAACCATTAGCGAACCGCGCTTGGTTCGCGAATCACGACACACGAAGTGTGGAGTGGAAAGAGGAAAAGGTCCCACCGGGCGTGCCAAAATCTGTTCCCCTCCGAACGACGGCGACGACAGGGACGTCTTGCCTGAGATTCGGGGCAGATGCTAATTAGTGCTCTCCGTCCACCTCTCCGAAGATACCAAGTTGATTTATGGCACCGTGTATCGAAGGTTTAAACGGATGCGTCCGATGTAGCAGACTTCGTCAGATTCCCCCTTGCTTGAGGGGTTTTTGATTGTGGGGACGCTCTTCCCTACAGGCGTAAGCCCCTGCAGTTAATTACGCTACCGTATCGCGGTAACCACTTTCTCCTTCTCCAGATGGTCACTTCGTGTCGTGTGTGTTTATTTTGTGTTTAGTTGCCCATGGATTGTATACGGAGACTGAGTTATGTCGTCGCCCGTAGGGCGTGGACTAGTCCAAATCCGTATTATCTTAGATTTGGGTTTGGGGGTTTGGGTTTAAGGATACGTTAGCATCATTGAGGACTAAGTTCAACTTAAACGTTTGTTAAGGATACATTAGCCTAGTTTTTAGACTAAGATCGACTTAACGGGATCGTTTAGATCCAACAATAGAGCAATTAAGGGAGCCCTGTTGTTTAGTTTAGTGACATTACGGTCAATAGGTAGTTTAAGGACATTGCGGTCCATTGTTAGTTTTAAGACGTTGCGGTCAAGGTTAAGGACCTCATAGTCCATGGATTTAAGGACTCCACAGTCCAAGGTTAGTTTTAAGACATCTCGGTCAGGGTTAAGGACGTCATAGTCCATGGGTTTAAGGACCCCACAGTCTGTTGTTAGTTTTAAGACATCTCGGTCAAGGTTAAGGACGTCATAGTCCATGGGTTTAAGGACCCCACAGTCCGTTGTTAGTTTTAAGACATTCCGGTCAAGGTTAAGGACCTCATAATCCATGAGTTTAAGGACCCCACAGTCCGTATCAATGTGTGGTCATCGGGACGCGTCACCTCTTTGAAAACGTTGAGGAATTACAACGCCACGTATCAAAGGAGTGAAGAGATGTACCCTTAAACCGAGGTAGATTAAATAATCTTTGGCCCAATTTGAAACCAAGACCAATTAATTATATTATGAGCCCATTGGCTCAGTTGAATTTGAATTGAGGACTTATGGCCATCTTGGGCTAAGTCCAATCATGTTTGGAATATTGGCTTCCTATTGGTCCATTGAAGAAGAGGCTTTGCCTCTGGCCATTTAGCCAATTGGGCTAAAGTTAGTGTTAAACACTAAAGATCAGCAGTGTTGAACACTGGGAACAAGTTAGTGTTTTAACACTAAAAGACAGTTGGTGTTAAACACCAGCAACAGGGGGTTCAAATTAGTGTTAAACACTAAAACAAATCAGTGTCGAACACTAGCAACAGAGATCTCAAATTAGTGTCAAACACTAAAATAATCAGTGTTAAATATTGGTGACAGAGATTTTAATTTAGTGTCGAACACTAAGAAAATTAATGTTAAACTCTGTTAACAGAGATTTAATTTAGTGTTAAACACTAAGAAATTCAGTGTTAAACACTGCAAGAAAGGCTCTTCGATTAGTGTTGAACACTAAGGCAAAACAGTGTTAAACACTGGATTCAGAGGGTCCAATTTAGCGTCAAGCACTAAGGTAAGAGGGGTCACGTGGTAGCACGTGAGGGCGTCCTCCCCTTTATTTGTTCTGCTAAGAATATTGAATACTTTGGAGCATCACGTGCTGTCACATGATAGGCATTTAAGTGTTTGTGCGTTAAAGCTTCTGCCAAGGGTCACGTGGGTCACGTGAGGCATTGCCTCAAAAGCCCTTCTCTGTGGATCTTTCCGGGGGTCACGTGGTCGCACGTGACCCTGCCTCTTTGCAATTTCTGATTAAATTCTTCATTAAATCCCCATTTTCTTCTGAAGAATTATATTCTCTGATAGAGTTGAATTCTGATTTTCCTGTAGGAATTAAATTCCTCATATATGTGAAGAACTGAATTTTATCATAGAGTTAAACCCTAATAAAAGCTTTAGAGGAATTATATTCCCATTCTCTTTTAGAGAATTATTCTTAAATAGGGTTAAACCCTAATTTATATTCTGAGGAATGAGATTCTGTTATAGGGTGAAATCCTAATTTCTTCTTTCTTAAGAGAATTAAATTCCTGTTATTTTGACAGAACTAAGTTCTTAACTAGGGTTAAACCCTGATTCTGTTCATTCTGAAGGAATTAAATTCCTATAACATAGGGTTAAACCCTAATTTTATCTCAAAGGAATTAAATTCCTATAATTCCGTGAGAATTAAATTCTGAAATTTCCATTCCCTCTCTATGCTTTGGATCTGCATGGCAGGATCTCAACCCAATAAGAATTAAATTCTCAATTCATGGGGAGATGTGCACTTTGCAGATCCTCTACTAAAGAGAGAACTAAGTTCTTCTTTTTAATATCAGAGTTAAACTCTTTTGAGAATTAAATTCTCTTTTAAGGGCCTTTCCCTTTCTTACCTAGGATTTTCTTCTGCAGAAGATCAAATTCTTCCAGTGTCTCAAGGCTCTATATTTCTCTTTTTCTATCTCCTTTTTTCTTCTTTCTTTCCTCTGTGTCTTGGCTCCTATTTATAGAAGAAGAAGCAGAATCAATTAGTTTTGGTGAATCTTTCATTGAGAGATTTGATTTGCATTCATCATTCATCTGGTCCTTTGGATTATTAGGTGAATTCTATTCACCATTGGATTTTAAATCCAGATATTTTTCTTTGTTGTTTCGATTAGATTTTAAGGGGAAATCTTTCCAAGTTCAGGATTTTTCCACAAATAGATGATATTTAATCACCTTTAAATCTTTAGTCCAATCGGTTCCAAGTAATCATTTTCCTTTGGAAAGATTTGAATGCTGTTCAGAATTTAATTCTGTTAAATAGATAGGCTTTGAAAGCCGGTCACGTGTGGCCACGTGACCCATGGTCACATGCAGGCACGTGACCCTTGGTCACGTGTAAGCACGTGACCCCCTGGAACGAGCTTTCTTCTTCTTTTTGCGCTCTGTCTTCTGGCCGCTGCTTAGCCGTCACGTGCCACCACGTGACCCCTGGTCACATGTGAGCACGTGACCCTTTCTGGAGCCTTTTCTTTGATTTAATCAAGGAGCTGACTTTGCCTTTGCCGCTGCTTTTAAATGTCACGTGCCAACACGTGACTGCTGGTCACGTGGTAGCACGTGATGCCTCTTTCGTAACTTTCCTGATTTTAAATCAGGAAACAAAGACAATCAGAGATCATCTCGCACAAGCACGGAGTGATCACCAGCTCGACATTCGTCTCGATATAGCAGACGCAACGCCAAAGCAAACGAAGTGAAGGCCAAATTCCTAGCTTCAGGGTCTTAACAGCAAGTCATATAAAGCCTGAAAGACGATCGGAGATCATCTTGCACCAGTGTGGAATGGTCACCACCTCGACGTTCATCTCGATACAGCAGATGTGATGTCATGCCAGCGTTCTTCCTCCAACAGGATTCGGACGTGACAAAGCAAACGAAGTAAAGGCCAAATTCCTAGCTTCAGGGTCTTAACGGCAAGTCATATAAAGCCTGAAAGACAATCAGAGATCATCTTGCACCAGTGCAGAGTGGTCACCATCTTGACGTTCGTCTCGATACAGCAGACGTGATGTCACCCCAGCGTTCTTCCTCCAACAGGATTCGGACGTGACAAAGCAAACGAAGCAAAGGCTAAATTCCTAGCTTCATGGTCTTAACGGCAAGTCATATAAAGCCTGAAAGACGATCGGAGATCATCTTGCACCAGTGCGGAATGGTCACCACCTCGACGTTCGTCTCGATACAGCAAACGAGATGTCACCCCAGCGTTCTTCCTCCAACAGGATTCAGACGCGACAATCAAACAGCGGAGCCACGGCAAAGTCCCTAGTTCCAAACCTCGACGGTTCACCAACAACCTAGAGACAACCGCGACATTCGTTTCGATATAGAGGACGCAATGCCAGCAAACGAAGCAAAGGCCAAATTCCTAGCTTCAGGGTCTTGACGGCAAGTCATATAAAGCCTGAAAGACTATCGGAGATCATCCCTCACCAGCGCGGAGTGGTTATGACTCATCGGGGCTCTCCAAAATGAGCCTAACCTCAAGTAAAAAGTGACATGGAATATCCCTACGCTTTCTCTTTCGACGGTAAGATTACCTGGAAGATTACTTGAAAACGTCTTGTCCAGCCCCCGAAGGAATCAGAGACACGACAATCGCAAGGCTACTCGAACAGCAAGATTGCATATCGAGGAATATATCAGCCAACGCGACCGTACGACGGCCAAAACCCTAAGTACCACAGACCCTAACGGACCTCTGTCGTAAAGAGCAGAGGTTAACAGTGACGTTAGGATATTCTTGCGAGGAGTGCTTGATTCGGCTCGACTCGTGAGGAAAAGCCTTAGGCAGCAGGGATTAAAAAACCTGTTTCCTAAGCACTGGGACCCTGCAAGTCGGTCCAAAATGGACTCTTGCATACTATTCACGGGTCTCACTCTCTGAGATCAAATCTTGATAAGGAGGGAAACAACCGCTTACGGGTCCTCTCGACTCGTAAGAGGGAAAATTCTCTTGTGGGATCCTTACGACTCTCAAGAGAAAACGCACTTAGGAGGAGAAAATACACCTACGAGATCCTCTCGATCTATAGGGAGAAAAGTCTTTATGAGACCCTCACGGCTCATAAAGTTGAAAAGCCTTAGACAGCAGAGATTAAAAAATTTATTTCCTAAACACTGGGATCCTGCAAGTCGGTCTAAAACGGTCTTTTGCATACTATCCACGGGTCTCACTCTCCAAAGTCGAATCTCGACAAGGAGGGAAACAACCGCTTACGAGTCCTCTCGACTCGTAAGAGGGAAAATTCTCTTATAAGATCTTTACGGCTTATAAGAGAAAACGCACTTAGGAATCCTCACGATTCCTAAGGAGAAAATACACCTACGAGATCCTCTCGATCCGTAGGGAGAAAAGTCTTTGTGAGACCCACACGGCTCAGAAAGTTGAAAAGTCTTAGGTAGCAGATCTGAACCTGCAGCCTAAGCCATCACTACCTCTTGAAGAAGCCAACACAGGATGCTCGCTCTATCATCTGTCAACCATGTTTACTAATGCAGCATACTGATAATAAAAGAAGGAAGAAAGCGACAGAAAGAACATCCGATTTGCATTTAATCAAGCGTTCGAGACACACTCACTCACGCATGTGCAAAAGACTCAGAACGAGAAATAAGACAAGCTGAAATAAAAAAAATTTCCATTGATATTGCAAAGGGTTCTTACAATTATAAAGAAATAAACAAAGACATTATCCAAATGATTACAATAGCTAAACCTCAGATCCAGGGCATGGATTAAGGAATTCGAAAGTAAGGCCATCCAGAGTCTTTCTGGCCTTTCTGATCATTCTCGTGTGCATTCTCTCGCGCTCACGTGTGTCAAGATCTTCGGCAAGGCCCCCCATCCTTCGATAAGCAGCAATTATCGTTGTCTGTTGAAAAATTTGATGCAGAATGTCGATGAGGCTATCTCGCCGTTTCTTCGAGATCAGCCCCGACAGGTATATTGAATGTACCTTGTCTTCGGTATCATCCAGCGCATTAAGCGGTATGGCCTCGTGAAACCCTGGAAGTACTCTCCAAATTGCCCCCAGCACGACTTTTAAGAGAGCAGAACGGTGAGGCAGCAACCAACCAACGCGTGCGTTCAGACAACCCATAATCTCCGCACACTGAGCATCTGTGAACTCTTGGTTTTGGTGACGGCCTTGTATGCGGATATCCTCGTAAGTGGTGAATTCGTGCAAACTGTATAGATGAACAGCCATAATGCCTGAAGGAAACATCATTGTAAGATTAGCAATGAGAAAAAAGACACAGGAAGTTAGATTCCTCGAGAGCAATGCTCTGCAGACAGGAGTGACACCTGTCAAAAATCAGTTATGAGGAGAATTTGAAGAAAATCCCCTGAGAACATTGAGAGCTTTGCTCTGGAAAAATGATATAATTCAAAAAATAAAATCTTTTTGGAGAGTAAAGGCTCTATTATTGGAACCCTAATAGAGTTCTCTTTAGTTCTATCTAGATCTTTTTAGAGCAAAGCTCTGCTAAATGAAACCCTAAATGGGTCTTCTTTAGATCAGAGATTTATTAAGAGCAAAACTCTTGAAATTAATTAAAATTAATCCAGATTAATTTTTACCTAAAATTTTTTTAGAGTTCTAACTCTTAAAAGTGCTTGAACAAGAGAGCAAGGCTCTGAACAGAAATTCTTATGAAGAGGTAAAAATCATCTAAGCGACCAAAGGTCCTATTTATAGGCATTGAGAGCCCATTCAGCTTCCAAAAGTTGCCGCAACGGTTGGAATTCTGCCACCGCTGCGCTCACGTTAGGGGCCACGTAAGCGCAACGGTGGGGGGTAAGCTCTGTTCAAATTCCAAGGTGGGAGATGAAACAACGCTTCTGTTTTCCCCAATCAGAGCAAAGCTCTGTTCAAATTCCAAGGTGGGAGATGAAGCAACGCTTCTGTTTCCCCCAATCAGAGTAAAGCTCTGCTTTGAAATTAAAATTAAAATTAAAGAAGCAACGATTCAGATTCCTTGCGCTGGGCGCAACGCGCCACGTGTCAAAATTAGGCACGCCCGCGCAAGGAGCGCAGCGCACCCAATCAGAGCAAGGCTCTGTTTAAAATAAAAAATAAAGGAAGCAATACTTCAGACAAGTTGCGCTCTGCGCTGCGCGATACGTGTCAGCGTAGTTGCGCTAGCGCAGTTGCGCTGCGCTCTGCGCTGCGTGACACGTGGCAGCGCAGTTGCGCTGCGCTCTGCGCTGCGCGACACGTGTCAAGCGCAGGTGCGCTTGCGCCAACTGTGCCAGCACTAAAACAGAATTAAAATTCCAGAAAGATCTTTTTGATCTTATTAAAACAATAAGATTCTCTCCTGCCCTTAGATCAAAGATCCAACGGTGGGGAAAAATCCCTAAATCACTCAGAGAAAGATCTCTTTAACTGATTTAAGAAATCAATTGGCACTATAAAAAGGCCCTTAGACTCCAAGTCTAAAACGGATGAACAGAGGGAGATATTCAGAACTCCTCTAGAAAATTTTGAGAAGGATCCAGAAAGAAAAAAAAGGTAAAAACCTTTAAATAAAAGAACTTTCTTCTATAAAGATCAATGATCTAAGAACAAGATCAAGATCTTCAATTAAAAAGGTAAAAAGATCAAAAAGATCCAATCACAAAAAGATAAAAAAAAAAGAAGTAATTTACTTCTTTAGATCATTTGATCTACATAAAGGCATTGCCTTTTGATGAACCATTGGTTCTGGAATCTTAAAAGATTCTTTTCTTTGATCCAAAATTGGATCAAAATATTGAACAGTGCTCTGCACTTGTAAAATTTGCACTGTTGCGCTCTTGGATTGGCGCAAGCCACCAGAGAGCGCCACGTGTCAGCCCCAGAATGAACTGCGCCTTGCGCTTCTAAAACAGAGCACTGCTCTCATAAATTGGCGCAAGTCTCCAGAACGCGCCACGTGTCGGCAGCGCAACAGCGCAGCGCACTGCGCTTGCGCTCATTAGAGCGTGACACGTGGCACCTCCACATGCGTTTGCGCCTAGCGCTGGCGCAAAGCGCCTAACAAGCCACGTAGCGCTCTGTCAGACTAATTAATGCAACGCATTATTAAAAAGAGGGGCAGAGCCCAAATAAGCGTCTGTCAGACCAAAACAGATGCTGTGCATCATTTAAGAAGGGGCAAAGCCCAAATAGAAGTCTAAACAGACCAAAATAAAATGCTTTGCATTATTTTAAAAAAGGGCAGAGCCCAAACAAAGGCCAAACAGGCCAAACATAAATAAAATGTTGAACACCTTCAACTGGACTTAGCCCAATTCTGGCCGTAAGTCCTCAAATTAAATTGACTGAGCACGACTGGTCCTTTAAATCAATTTACACCTGGTTCGAGGGTACATCTCCGAACTCCTCTGACATCTGTCGTTGTAATCCTTCAACGTCGTCAGAGAGGCGACGGGTCCCGACAACCACACATCAATATGGACTGTGGGGTCCTTAAACTCATGGACTGACGCGTCCTTAAACTCATGGACTAATGCATCCCTAAACTAACATCCGTCCCCAAAATGGGAATGTTGGACCACTATGTCCCTAAACTGGAACAATAGAGCCCCCAAATGCTCTTTTGTCGGATCTAAACGATCCCGTTTAAGTTGATCTTAGCCTCAAATATGGCTAACGTATCCTTAAACCTTCAAACAGACTTTAGTCCCAAATTGGACTATAGATCCCCCAATCAACTTTGGTTCAAGGGTACATCTCTGAACTCCTCTGACATCTGTCGTTGTAATCCTTCAATGTCGTCAGAGAGGTGATGGGTCCCGATGGCCATACATGTATTGGACCACCATGTCCTTAAACTGGGAATCGACCACAATGTCATTAAACTAAACAATAGAGCCAATTGCTCTCTTGTCGGATCCAAACGATCCCATTAAGTTGATCTTAGTCTGGAGCTTAGGCTAACGTATCCTTAACAAAAGTTTAAGTTGATCTTAGCCTTAAATAGGGCTAACGTATCCTTAAACCAAAACACCAAACCCAAATCTAAGAAAATACGGATTTGGACTAATCCACGTCCTACGGGCGACGACATAAATTAGTCTCCGTATACAATCCACGGGCAACCACAAACAAAACAAACACCCACGACACGAAATGAAATTCTGGAGAAGGAGAAAGTTGTTACCGTGATGCGGTAGCGTAATTAACTGCAGGGGCTTGCGCCTGCAGGAAAGAGCGTCCCCACAATCAAAACCCCTCAAGCGAGGGGGAATCTGACGAAGTCTGCTACATCGGCCGTATCCGTTCAAACCTCCGATACACGGTGCCATAAATCAACTTGGCATTTTCGGAGAGGTGGACGGATAAAACCAAATAGCATCTGCCCCGAATCTCAGGAAAGACGTCCATGTCTTGGCCGCCGTTCGGAGGGGAACATTCCTTAAGCGCGCTGTGGGCACAAGAGAACGACCAAGGGAAGGAGAGGGCCCTCTACTATTTGAGTCGAGTTCTCCTGGGGGCAGAAATCAATTACCCCCCCATCGAAAAACACTGCCTGGCATTGATCTTCGCGATAACGAAGTTCAGACACTATGCGTTGGCACATGAGGTCCATCTCATATCAAAGGTGGATCCCCTCAAATATTTGATGTCAAAGGCCATATTAACGGGACGGCTCGCTAAATGGGCCCTACTCTTAATGGAATTCTCGATAACTTATCGTCCTTTCAAGGCAGTGAAAGGCCAGGCTATTGCCGACTTCCTCGCTGAGCATCCGATACCTGCCGATTCTCCTTTGAACCGCGAATTGCCCGACGAGCACGCGTTTGACACGATCGTAGGGGAGAGAAGAGAGAGTGATACCAAATGGGAACTCTACTTCGACGGAGCATCTTCTATGAAGAAACGGAAACAAAGCACCCCCATAATCAAATCAGGGGTAGGCTTCATCTTCGTGACTCCATAAGGAGGGATAATGCGTTTTGCCTTCTCCTTAACAGAGCCAAGGACAAATAATGAAGCCGAGTATGAAGTTTTGATAGCAGGTCTTGAGATCGCTGTCGATATGGGAATCGAAAACCTCCTCATATACGGAGACTCCCAACTGGTTGTTAGCTAAGTAAACGGCGACTATCAGACATGCAAACCGGAGTTGGTAAAGTACGGCGAAAGGGTACAACAATTGCTGGCTCAAATTCCCACCTATGCCCTGGAAAGCATACCGCGTGCGGAAAATAGCATGGCGGATGCACTAGCCAAGCTCGCTAAAGAATTGACCGTTAAGAATCTCGATGACGTGAGGATCGTTGTGCAAAGCCGTCGGGTTCTTGCACCAGCAGAAATGTCTTCGGATTCATCCGAAAAAAAAGGAGCGACCGAACAAACGGCCCTACAAATAAAAGACCAGAAAAGGCTAAGGATTGGAGAGAAGTCTTTATAGACTACTTCAAATCCCGTCGAACAACTAAAGATGCGTCCTCAAGACATCAGCTCATGAAACGAGCTCTATCTTTTGCCTTCGTCAATGATACTCTGTATAAGAGATCATTTGATTCTCTGTGGCTAAGATGCCTGGGACCTGAAAAGGCAAAGAGATTCGTCCAAGAAACCCACGACGGACTCTGCGGTTCTCACCAAGCCGGGCCGAAGATGAAACTAAAGATCAAAAGGATGGGCTACTATTGGCCCACGATGATCCAAGACTACCTCGAATACGCGAAGCAATGCCACTCGTGCCAGATTCACGGGGACTTTATCCACCAGCATCCAAATCCACTACATCCAAGGGTGGCTAGTTGGCCGTTCGAAATGTGGGGAACCGACATAATCGGCCCCATCGAACCAGCATCGTCCAGAGGACATCGGTTCATACTGGCAACAACCGATTACTTCTCCAAGTGGGCAGAAGCAGTACCACTAAGAGAAGTGAAGACGGAGAATATCCTTTATTTCTTCAAGACGCACATTGTTCCCCTCCGAACGGCGGCCAAGACAGGGACGTCTTGCCTGAGATTCGGGGCAGATGCTAATTGGTGCTATCCGTCCACCTCTCCGAAGATGCCAAGTTGATTTATGGCACCATATATCGAAGATTTAAACGGATGCGGCCAATGTAGCAGACTTCGTCAGATTCCCCCTCGCTTGAGGGGTTTTTGATTGTGGGGACGCTCTTCCCTGCAGGCGCAAGCCCCTGCAGTTAATTACGCTACCGCATCGCGGTAACAACTTTCTCCTTCTCCAGAATTTCACTTCGTGTCATGGGTGTTTGTTTTGTTTGTGGTTGCCCGTGGATTGTATACGGAGACTAATTTATATCGTCTCCCGTAGGACGTGGATTAGTCCAAATCCGTATTTTCTTAGATTTGGGTTTGGGGTTTTGGTTTGAGGATACGTTAGCCATATTTGAGGCTAAGATCAACTCAAACGTTTGTTTAGGATACGTTAGTCCAGTTTGAGACTAAGATCAACTTAACGGGATCGTTTAGATCCGACAAAAGAGCATTTGAGGGCTCTATTGTTCCAGTTTAGGGACATAGTGGTCCATTGCATGTATGGTCGTCGGGACCCGTCACCTCTCTGACGACGTTGAAGGATTACAACGACAGGTGTCAGAGGAGTTCAGAGATGTACCCTTGAACCAAAGTTGATTGGGGGGATTTATAGTCTAATTTGGGACTAAAGTCTGTTTGAAGGTTTAAGGATACGTTAGCCATATTTGAGGCTAAAATCAACTTAAACGGTTGTTAAGGATACGTTAGTCTAGTTTGGGACTAAGATCGACTTAACGGGATCGTTTAGATCCGACAAAAGAGCATTTGGGGGCTCTATTGTTCCAGTTTAGGGACATGGTGGTCCATTGCCAGTTTAGGGACATGGTGGTCCAATACCAGTTTAAGGACATAGTGGTCCAATGCCAGTTTAAGGACATAGTGGTCCAAGTTCCAGTTTAGGGACGTGGTGGTCCAAGTTCCAGCTTAGGGACGTGGTGGTCTATTGCCAGTTTAGGGACATGGTGGTCCAAGTTCCAGTTTAGGG
Organism: Agapanthus africanus; assembly: GCA_030015575.1. Lineage (NCBI taxonomy): Eukaryota > Viridiplantae > Streptophyta > Magnoliopsida > Asparagales > Amaryllidaceae > Agapanthus > Agapanthus africanus. The sequence continues at coordinate 437,949,123 of JASDDO010000004.1, forward strand.
ACGTGGTGGTCCATTGCCAGTTTAAGGACATGGTGGTCCAAGTTCCAGTTTAGGGACGTGGTGGTCCATTGCATGTATGGTCGTCGGGACCCGTCACCTCTCTGACGACGTTGAAGGATTACAACGACAGGTGTCAGAGGAGCTCAGAGAACCAATTAGTTGGTTGAAAGAGCAGATGTGCTCAGTTCAAGATGATTTGAGGACTTATGGCCAATTTGGGCTAAGTCCAATTAAGTTAGAAATATTGGCTCTTGTTGGACCATTAAACATTTGTCTGGGTTCAAACCAACATTATTTAGCAATGCTAAACATTTTCATCTTTGATTTTCTCAGTTCTGAGATTCATTTGGAGGAGGGACTTTTGCCTCTGGAAAATTAGCCAATTTGGCTAAAAGTCAACAGTGTTAAACACTGGAGATAGAACTCTCAAATTAGTGTTAAACACTAAAAGACAATCAGTGTTAAACACTGGAAATATAATCTTCAATTTAGTGTTAAACACTGGAAATATAATCCCCAAATTAGTGTTAAACACTAAGGAAAGAGGGTTCACGTGTGGACACATGAGAGCGCCCAAAGGGGGGACCAGATCCCTTTCTTCATTCTGCAATTAAGTGTTAAACACTTTTCATTTCCTGGCCATCACGTGTGGGCACGTGATAGGCATCCACCCATTGGATATTAAAAGGATTTGTTAGGGGTCACGTGGGGACACGTGAGAGCGCCCTAAATGTGGAGCCAGATCTCCTTTTGTTTTATCCTCAAATCTGCGAATAAGTGCTAAACACTTTTCATCTTTATTTTAGAGCATCACGTGTTGGCACGTGATGGGGATTTATGCATCGATAATTACAGCACTTGCTGAGGGGTCACGTGGGGACACGTGAGAACGCCCATAACTTCTTTTCTTTTGTTTTTTCTTTCTGCATTTTGGGAGTCACATGGGAGCACGTGAGGCATTGCCTCAAAGCTTCTTTTCTTCAGGGATCTTTTCAAGGATCACGTGGGGGCACGTGACCCTAGTTCTTTTCATGAACAGAGATCTTTTAAGAATTGAATTCTCTGTAGGGTTAAACCCTAATTATGATTTTGGAGGAATTAAATTCCTATTGTGAAAGAATTAAATTCTTATTTAGGATAAAACCCTGATTTCTTTTTAAAGGAATTAAATTCCCAGATATGTAAAAGAATTAAATTCTTGATTAGGGTTAAACTCTAGTTTTGTTTTAGGAGAATTAAATTCTTAAAACTCAATTCCCCTTCTAAGTTTAGGATCTGCATGGCAGGATCTCGACCCGATGAGAATTAAATTCTCAACTTATGGGGAGATGTGCTCTGTGCAGATCTTCAACCAAAAGAAGAACTAAGTTCTTTTTTGTATAAGAGTTAAACTCTTGGATTTTGAGAATTAAATTCTCTGTTTGAAGTTTTGATTCCCTTTCTTTTCTCACCTAGGGTTTTCTTTGTGAGAATTAAATTCTCCTTTCTTTTCTTCCCTCTTGAGAATTAAATTCTCCTCCCTCTGTTTTTCTCTCCCAAAAAGGTCGATCCCTCTTTTCCCTTCTTGGCTCCTATTTATAGGAGAAGGAAAAGAATCAATTTGTTTAGCAAATCTCTCATTGAAAGATTTGATTTGTTTTCATCATTAATATGATCCTTTAGATCATTCAGTGAATTTTATTCATCGTTGGATTTTAAATCCAAAGATATTCTGTTTGTTATTTTCGGTGAGATTTAGGGGAAATCTTTCCTTGTCTAAGATTTTTTTCCATAAATTGGTGATTTTTAATCACCCTTGGATCATTAATCCAACGGTCCCCATAATCCTTTTTCATTTGGAAAGATTTAGAAGCTTTTAGAATTTAATTCTATTAACTGTAAGGCTTTCGAAACCAGTCACGTGCTGACACGTGACCCTTGGTCATGTGTGAGCACGTGACCCCCAATTGAGTTCTTTAACGGCCGCTTGTTTATGTTGTTGTTTTAACCATCACGTGTCAACACGTGTGAGCACGTGATACCTCGTTGAGGTATTTCCTTCAGCCGTTTGTTATTTCATTTCTGTTTCGATTGTCACGTGTCAACACGTGACCATTGGTCACGTGTGAGCACGTGATACCTCATTGAGGTAATTCCTGATTTTTAATCAGGGAACAGTGCATAGCATATAACTTTTGATCCCGGATGAATTATGAGGCCCATAATATATCAAATCGAAGGGTTTTTCGAGATGCTTCCAATATCATCAGAATTTAGCTGTTTATCTTTCGGGAGTTTATCAAAATACAGGCCGGAAGATACTGGTTCGCATTTCCTTAAGCGTATCGCTGCCATTTGATACCTTGGACTCTTTTGCGTAGAAATTTTTGGCGGGAACAAATGCCCCCCACTACTTTGCCCACGTAAGTATATACGTGGGTGAAGTAGTGCAGAGTAATGCATAGCGTATGACCAGTTTCGGGTTGGTATATAACTTTCAGAATCTTGATCTGAGAAGATTAGGAGCGGACACAAGCGTCGTCATTTATCATTGACTCAAATCTCGACTCTTAAGAGATATAGTTCCAAACTCTCAACTCCATGAGCCGCACCCTTCTATTTCTTTATGTCTTACTCTGACGTGAAGTAGTTTATACGCTCATGAGTAAGTTCTCCATTTCAGTGGCATGTAGCTTTGGCAAGTGTGGCTCATAGATGGTCCATCTTAATCTCTTTGTAGGGCAGAGATGGCTTAGGAGACAGGGTTAGGATCTGCTACCTAAGACTTTTCAACTTTATGAGCCATGAGGGTCTCATAAAGACTTTTCTCCCTACGAGTCGAGAGGATCTCGTAGGTGTCTTTTCTCCTTAGGAACCGTGAGGATTCCAAAGTGCGTTTTCTCTTATAAGTCGTAAGGATCCTATAAGAGAATTTTTCCCCCTTACGAGTCGAGAGGACCCGTAAGCGGTTGTTTCCCTCTTTGTCGAGATTCGACTTTGGAGAGTGAGACCCGTGGATAGTATGCAAGAGACCGTTTTGGGCCGACTTGCAGGATCCCAGTGCTTAGGAAACAGATTTTTTAATCCCCGCTACCTAAGGCTTTTCCTCGCGAGTCGAGACGAATCGAGCAATTCTCGCAAAGACATCAATTTCCTCACGAGTCGAAACGGATCGAGCAGATCTCGCAAGAATATCCTAACGTCATAGTTAACCTCTGCTCTTTACGACAGAGGTCCGTTAGGGTCTGTGGTACTAGGGTTTTGCCCGTCGTACCGTCGCATTGGCTGATGTATCCCTCGATAGGCAATCGTGCTGTTCGAGTAGTCCTACGACTGCCGTGTCTCTGATCCCTTCGGGGGCTGGACAAGACGTCTTCAAGCAATCCTCCTAGGCAGTTTGACCGTCGGAAGAGAAAGCGTTAGGGATTTGCCATGCCGCTTTTTACTTGAGGTTAGGCTCATTTTGGAGAGCCCCGATGAGTCATAACCACTCCACGCTGGTGTTGGATGATCTCCGATACTCTTTCAAGCTTTATATGACTTGCCGTTAAGACCCTGAAGCTAGGAATTTGGCCTTTGCTTCGTTTGCTGGTATCGCGTCTGCTGTATCGAGACGAATGTCGCGGTTGTCTTTAGGTTGCTGGTGAACCGTCGAGGTTTGGAACCAGGGATTTTGCCGTGACTCCTTTTGGTGATGTTGCGTCTTCTGTGTCGAGACGAACGTCGAGGTGGTGACCACTCTGCACTGGTGCGAGATAATCTCTGATTGTCTTTCAGGCTTTATATGACTTGCCGTTAAGACCCTGAAGCTAGGAATTTGGCCTTGGCTTCGTTTGGCGACATTGCATCTGCTGTATCGAGACGAATGTCGTGGTTGTCTCTAGGTTGCCGGTGAACCGTCGAGATTTGGAACTAGGGATTTTGCCGTGGCTCCTTTTGGTGATGTTGCGTCTGCTGTGTCAAGACGAACGTCGAGGTGGTGACTGCTCTGCACTGTGGCGAGATGATCTCCAATTGTCTTTCAGGCTTTATATGAGTTGCCTTCAAGACCCTGAAGCTAGGAATTTGGCCTTTGCTTCGTTTGCTTTGGCGTGTCCGAATCCTGTTGGAGGAAGGATGCCATAGTGACATCCCGTCTGCTGTATCGAGACGAACGTCGAGGTGGTGACCACTCTGTGCTGGTGCGAGATGATCTCCGATTGTCTTTCAGGCTTTATATGACTTGCCGTCAAGACCTTGAAGCTAGGAATTTGGCCTTTTGCTTCATTTTCTTTGGCGCGTCCGAATCCTGCTGGAGGAAGAACGCTGGGGTGACATCTCGTCTGTTGTATCGAGCCGAAAATCGAGGTGGTGACCACTCCACGCTGATGTGGGATGACCTCCGATTGTCTTTCAGGCTTTATATGAGTTGCCGTCAAGACCCTGAAGCTAGGAATTTGGCCTTTGCTTCGTTTGCTTTGGCGCATCCGAATCCTGCTGGGGGAAGAATGCTGGGGTGACATTTCATCTGCTGTATCGAGACGATCGTCAAGGTGGTGACCACTCCGTGCTGGTGCGAGATGATCTCCGATTGTCTTTCAGGCTTTATATGACTTGCCGTCAAGACCCTGAAGCTAGGAATTTGGCCTTTTACTTCATTTGCTTTGGCGCGTCCGAATCCTGCTGGGGGAAGAATGCTGGGGTAACATCTCGTCTGCTGTATCGAGATGATCGTCGAGGTGGTGACCACTCCGCGCTGGTGCGAGATGATCTCCAATTGTCTTTCAGGCTTTATATGAGTTGCCGTCAAGACCCTGAAGCTAGGAATTTGGCCTTTTGTTTCATTTGCTTTGGCGCGTCCGAATCCTGCTGGGGGAAGAACGCTGGGGTAACATCTTGTCTGCTGTATCAAGATGATCGTCGAGGTGGTGACCACTCCGCACTGGTGCGAGATGATCTCCGAATGTCTTTCAGACTTTATATGACTTGCCGTCAAGACCCTGAAGCTAGGAATTTGGCCTTTTGCTTCATTTGCTTTGGCGCGTCCGAATCCTGCTGGGGAAAGAACGCTGGGGTGACATTTCATCTGCTGTATCGAGACGATCGTCGAGGTGGTGACCACTCCGCGCTGGTACAAGATGATCTCCGATTGTCTTTTAGGCTTTATATGACTTGCCGTCAAGACCCTGAAGCTAGGAATTTGGCCTTTGCTTCATTTGCTGGCATTCCGTCTGCTGTAACGAGACGAATGTCGAGGTGGAGCTGGGATTTTTCCGTCACTCTGCTTTATTTCGACCATGAGGTCTTTTGTTGACGTTGCTTCTGCATCCTGCTGGGCTGCGAAGGAACTCCATTGTTGACATTGCGTCTGTTGTAACGAGACGAATACTGAGGGAGGGCTGGGATTTTGTCGTCACTCCGCTTAGCTGACCATGAGGTCTTTCGTTGACGTTGCATCTATATCCTGCTGGACTGCGAAGGAACGCCGTTGTTGACATTGCGTCTGCAATATTGCGACAAATGTCGAGGTTGTCTCTAGGTTGTCTATGAACCGTCGAGATTTGGCTTCGCTTTCTGATGGAGCCTGTTGGGAAGGTATGGTTCCCTCTTTGTTTGTGCCCCTGGATTGTATACAGGGATCGATGCGATCTCACCTGTAGGGCAAAAAGTTTCATTCTTTCATCATCTTTTTTATTCTTTCCGCGATACTCTATCATTTCAGTTTTTTATATCGCGAAAATCGCTATTGTCCAATCATTTCGGCTGTTTTTGTATGCATACATTTTTACTTGCTGATTTTGTTTGCAAGCTGCCCTATCATTTCGGCTATTTCATATGCATTTTTGGCTCACTGATTTTTATTGCGAGTGTAGAACTTGGAATCTGGTGCCAATCTCAGCATCGCTACAACTGGAACATTACCAGGAGCGAATCATCATTTGCCATGAAAGGACTTGGAATTTGATACCGGTTTAGGCATTAGCATCGCTACAACTGGAATATTGCCAGGAGCGAATCATCATTTGCCTCTGTCGATGTCGAACAAAGGTGGCTTGGTAAACAGGGTTAGGATTCTGTCGACTAAGGCTTTTGACTTCATGAGCCATAAGGGTCTCACAAAGGTATTTCTCCCTACACGTCGTGAGGATCTCGTAGGTGTGTTTTCTCTTTAGGGATCGTGAGGATTCCTAAGTGTATGTTCCCCTGTAAGTCGTAAGGATCTTACAAAAGGGTTTTCTCCTTATAAGTCGAGAGGACCTACAAGTGTTTGTTCACCGTATAGACATATCCCCAGTCACGGGTGGGACTTTGTTAGGGAAATATTTATACGCGCCCGTGGATTGTATACAAGGGTCAGTATTGAGCCGCTTGTAGGGCAATATCGAAGGTTGTGGGGGTTGCTTAAGAACAGGTTAAGGTTTCTGTAACTTAAGACTTTCAAATCTTATGAGCCATGAGGGTCCCATAAGAGAGTTCTCCTTACGAGAAGTGAGGATCTCGCAAATGTAATTTCTCCTTAGGAATCGTGAGGATCCCTAAGTGTATTGCTTCCCTGTGAGTCATAAGGATCTCACGCGGGTGGTTTCTCCTCACAAGGTCGAGAGGACCCTGTAAGTGTCTTTTAACGAGGTTGCGCCCTTTCGGATTTTCACAACACTCGCCGGCAGCCCTGCTGTTTTTACTCACGGAGCCCTTTCGGGTTTTCATCCGTGCCCATTTTGCTTATGGACATACCGTTTTTTTTGTTTTTTTTTTAACGAGTCTGTGCCCTTTCAGGTTTTCACAAACATCGCCGGCAGTCCTGCTGTTTTTACTCACTGCGCTCTTTCGAGTTTTCATCCGTGCCCATCTCGCTTGTGGACGTACCATTTTTTTTTTACCACGTCAGCCTGAAAATGCCGCGGGTTGGGAGTAGTTTAACGACGTTTCGGTCATTTGCAAGTTTTAGGACACTACGGTCCAATGCCAGTTTTAGGACATAGCGGTCCATTATTAGTTTAAGGACGTTTCGGTCCATCGTCGTCGTATTTGAAGCGAATCTCTAATTTACTGACTTTTCGGTCTATATCCAGTTTTAGGACATAGTGGTCCATTGGGCTTTCTCTATGAATGAGCATGATGCGTCCGGCGTGTCCACCTTTTTCGGAGCATGTGGTTGTGGCGGGCTCACCTTCCAGTTTTCGGACAACGCGAACTTACCCTGTTGGTAGTCGCCATTCACTTGACTAACGACCAGTTGGGAGTCTCCATATATGAGGAGGTTTTCAATTCCCATGTCGATGGCGATCTCGAGACCTGCTATCAAAGCTTCGTATTCGGCCTCATTGTTCATCCTCGACTCTGTTAAGGAGAAGACGAATTGCATTATCCCTCCTTGCGGGGTCACGAAGATAAGGCCCACTCCCGATTTGATTATCGGTGTGCTTTGTTTGCGCTTCTTCATGGAGGATGCTCCATCGAAAAAAGCTCCCATCGGGTATTACCGCTATCGATCGCGTCAAACGCATGTTCGTCTGGCAGATCACAATTCAGAGGAGAATCGGCAGGTATTGGATGCTCAGCGAGGAAGTCGGCGATGGCCTGGCCTTTCACTGCCTTGAGAGGCTGATAGGTTATCGAGAACTCCATTAAGAGTAGGGCCCATTTAGCGAGTTGCCCCGTCAATATAGCCTTTGACATCAAATATTTGAGAGGGTCCATCTTCGATATGAGACGGTCTTCATGTGCCAATGCATAGTGTCTGAGCTTTGTTATCGCGAAGATCAACGCTAGACAGTGCTTTTTGATGGGAGAATAATCGCTTTCTGCCCCCAGGAGAACTCGACTTAAGTAATAGAGAGCTCTTTCTTTCCCTTGGTCGTTCTCTTGTGCCCATAATGCGCCTAAGGAACCTTCGGGGGCGGTTGTAGTCGGCGGAATCAGTCCAGAAGGAGAGTTGCCCCCAATCTTCCTTACTCGGCGCCAGTGGCATATCCCTAGTAGGAGGAGTGTTGTCTCCTGAGGGTTTTCAGCGGATTACACCCACAAAATCATATAATAAAAGAGAGATGGTGAAAGTTATATGAAGATAAGAACTATAAAAGAAAGAACTTGAAAATAAGAGTTTTCAGTTACTATGAGCCCTATCTTAATGGTCATGAAAAAATGTTAGAAATCACATTATCCCTCAATAAAACATCGCCTTTAGTTTTCATTCCTACCTTTCTTTCAAACATTGATCATATACCCCTACGTGTGTGAACTGGACAACCCTACACTCAGAGAATTCAATCTCGTTAAAAGATACTTGCAAGGTCCTCTCGAACTTGTGAGGAGAAAATACCTGCGTGAGATCCTTACAACTCACAAGGGAGCAACACACTTAGGGATCCCCACGATTTCTAAGGAGAAATTACACTTACGAGATCCTTGCGACTCGTAAGGAGAATTCCCCTTTGAGACCCTCACGGCTCACAGGGTTCAAAAGCCTTAAACTATAGGGATCTGAACCTGTTCTTAAGCCATCACAACCTCCAATGCTGCCCTACAAGCGGTGCAATATTGACCCTTGTATACAATCCACGGGCACGAATAAACATTTCCCTAACAAAGTCTCACCAGAGACTGGGGATATGCTCATATGGCGAACGACACTTGTAAGTCCTCTCGATTTATAAGGAGAAAATACTCTTGTAAGATCCTTACGACTTATAAGAGAACACACACTTAGGAATCCTCACGATTCCTAAGGAGAAAACGCACCTATGAGATCCTCACGACTCGTAGGGAGAAATACCTTTATGAGACCCTTACGGCTTATGAAGTCAAAAGCCTTAGGCGACAGGATCCTAACCCTGTTTACTAAGCCACCTTTGTTCGACATCGACAAAGGCAAATAATGATTCGCTCCTGACAATATCCCAGTTGTAGCGATACGGCTGCCTAAATCGGTATCAAATCCCAAACTCGCAGCGAAAAGTCAACGAGCCACAAATGCATATGAAATAGCCGAAATGATGGGGCAACTTGCAACAAAATCAGCAAGTAAAATGTATGCATACAAAATAGCCGAAATGATTGGGCAACTCGCAATAAAAAGCAGCGAGTAAAAACAAAAAAAATAGCCGAAATGATTGGGCATCGCGAAAAATAGCCGAAATGATTGGGCAATCCGACTTTCGCGATATAAAAGCTGAAATGATAGAGCATCACAGAATGAAAAGTATATAAAATAAAACTTTTTGTCCTACAGGTGAGATCACATCGATCCTTGTATACAATCCAGGGGCACAAACAAAGAGAGAGACATACCTTCCCACCAGGCTCCATCAAAAAAAGAAACCAAATCTCGACGGTTCACAGACAGTCTAGAGATCACCGACAGTGTTCCTCCTCATTCCAGCAGGATTCTGACGCGACAATCAACTTGGGAGCCATGGAAAAGTCCCTGTTCCAAAGCTCGACGGTTCACAGACAACCAAGAGAGCAAATCCTGGCCCCATAGAACACGGCTAGAGACAATCCTGACCCCGTAGGAAACGCCCAGAGCACCACCTGGCCCCGTAGAACACGGCTAATGTCAATCCTGACCCCGTGGGAAACGCCCAGAGCATCTCCTGGTCCCCTAGAACACGGCTAATATCAATCCTGACCCCGTGGGAAACATCCAGAGCACCTCCTGGTCCCGTAGAACACGGTTAATGTCAATCCTGACCTCGTGGGAAACATCCAGAGCACCTCTTGGTCCCGTAGAACACGGCTAAAGTCAATCCTGACCTGTGGGAAACACCCAGAGCACCTCCTGGTCCTGTAGAACACGGCTAATGTCGATCCTGACCCCGTGGGAAACACCCAGAGCACCTCCTGGTCTCGTAGAACACGGCTAATGTCAATCCTGACCCCGTGGGAAACGTCCAGAGCAATCCCTGACTCCGTGAAATGCGGATAAGGTCAACCCCTAACCCCGTGAAATGCGGATAAGGTCAACCCCTAACTCCGTGAAATACGGATAAAGTCAACCCCATGACCCCATGAAATGCGGATAAGGTCAACCCCTGACTCCGTGAAATGCAGATAAAGTCAACCCCCTGACCCCGTAAAATGCGGATAAGGTCGATCCCTGACTCCGTGAAATGCGGATAAAGTCAATCTCTGACCCCGTGAAATGCAGATAAGGTCAATACCTGACTCCGTGAAATGCGGATAAAGTCAACCCCTGACCACGTGAAATGCGGATAAAGTCAACCCCTGACTCCCTGAAATGCGGATAAAGTCAACCCCTGACTCCGTGAAATGCGGATAAGGTCAACTCCTGACTCCGTGAAATGCGGATAAAGTCAACCCTCGAATTCCCCGTCAAAGCAATTCTTTGATTCGGGAGCAAGTCAACTCATCAATCACTTACGGGTCCTCTCGACTTGTAAGGAAGAAAATTCTCTTCTGAGATCCTTACGACTCTCAAGAGAAAACACACTTAGGAATCCTCACGATTCCTAAAAAGAAAATTACACTTACGAGATCCTCACGACTCGTAAGGAGAAATACCTTTTTGAGACCCTCATGGCTTATAAAGTTGAAAAGTCTTAGGTTGCAGATCCTAACCCTGTCTCTTAAGCCATCGTTACCTCGCAGAGAGGTCAAGGTAGATTTTCTACGGATCATACTCTCCGACAAGAAAGGAAACAATCACTTACGAGTCATCTCGACTTGTAAGGAGAAAATTCTCTTGTGAGATCCTTACGACTCTCAAGAGAAAACGCACTTAGGAATCCTCACGATTCCTAAGAAGAAAATACACCCACGGGATCCTCTCGACCAGTATGGAGAAAATTCCTTATGAGACTCTCACGGCTTATAAAGTTGAAAAGTCTTAGGAGGAAGATCTGAACCTGACTCCTAAGCCATCGCTGTCGTACAAGGAGATCAAAATAGATTATCCACAAAATGCATTTACTAAAAGGGACGCACCACCATGAAGCAAAATATGTGTTTTATTCATGGATCAAAATGAATACGAAGTACAATTTATGAAAGAATAAAAAAATACTCTCATTCAAGAGTATATACAAAAGAAGAATAAAAAGAAAAATATACAATTTTTTCAAACCAGTGGACAATTTAATAGATTTGCCAGTTCATCCTTTTTCCGCTGGGTCTCGGACTCATATTTTGTTATTGCAATAAGACGGGCCTCCGCTTGAGACTGTTGGGCCTGGTACGAGGCGAGCCGACTTTCAAGCTCCTTTTCGGTAACTTTGTGAGCTTCAACCATCTCGCGAGTGAAAACGACGGCTTTATCAACAGCTACCACCTCCCTGATAGCTTCTTGAAGCACTCGCCAAAGTTCATACGCACGAGTGGTCTTGGCCGTAAGTTCAGCTTGAAGTTCCCCTAGCATATTGGAAGCCATCTCCCTTTCCGAAAACTTTCGATTGAGTCTCTTCTCACATGATTGTAGATCTGTGGCGCACCGTTCAATCAACCTCCACAAGCTCGTCTTTGCAGCCACGACCTCTGAGGGAAGGCGTGTGCACTTGAGATCATGTAAACAGACCTCCACTCGACGCCAATCCTCGATCCAAAACATGCACAAGCCATTTTCTCTTTCTGGCAACAAAGAAATTTTTCGTGTTTGTACTTAAAGAAAATTTCCAGGGGTCAAGTATGAAGCTCGTGTACACAGGTGGGATGCACGTACGAATACACATCAAGCAAAAAAAGCTAACAGAGAACATTCAACGATTAATGATAAGAGAAAATACATTGATATTACTCTAAAAGAAAGAGATCACCAAACAAGAGATCAGAAATACAAGGGTTAACAAAGCGAAACACAAAATTTTCCAGCTCCCTCTCCGCCTTCTCCAGCACGTCAAAACGACGGTTTTCGCGAGGAGTTGCTCCCCATCGGTTGGCGCCGTGCTCATCAGCGAAAGCGGACATGACGGCCCGTCGGGCCCTTATCTGACTCAGTATATGAACTGAATGATCCTTCAGAGCTTGAGTGATTAGACAAGCCTTGTGAAAGCACTCGAGTTTTTCCTCCGCCGCGTCAAGGATCGCCGAAGTCATCTCCGCTGGATGAGGAGGTATATCGGCAAGCACAGATAGAAAGATCATCCGGAACCAAATGGAGCCTATGGGAAGAGGAGAGCCCCGACGAGTCAGAAGCTTATACATCACCGCGTCACATTGAGCGTCGGTGAGGAGGGGATCTGCTAGCCGTGCAGCGAAGCGAGGGATTATCTCCTTAATGGGCACCTCCCATGGTTGCCGACTGTTCCCTCATAAAATACAAGGAAAAACCCTAATGGGGCATCACGTGCACACACGTGATCGGGGGTCACATGCCGACACGTGATGGCTTCCTGAGGGCTCTGAAATAATAAGAATTGAATCTTAATCAAATGGGTCACGTGCCCACACGTAATGGGCCTTTAAACCCACTGAAAAGAATTAAAGGTATAATATAACAACCGGGAAAACCCCCAATGGGGCATCACGTGCCAACACGTGACCAAGGGTCACGTGCTGACACGTGATAATTCATGAGTTCTTTAAAACATAGAATTAAATTCTGGTTAAATGCTTAATCAGGGGGTCGCGTGCCAACACGTGATGGGTTCCTAAAGATCTCTGAATTAATAGAATTAAATTCTAATTAAATAGTCAATCAGTGGGGTCACGTGCTAACACGTGATAGGCTCTTAAACCTTATGAACTAATAGAATTAAATTCTAATTAAGGGATATCAAAAACCCTAATATTTCCCTAGATCTTTCCAAACAAAAAAGATTGCGCTCTGTAAAGTGGAGCACCGTTGGATTAAAAATCCAATGGTGATTAAAAATCACCAATCTATAGAAAGATTCTATACAAGGAAATATTTTCCTAAAATCTGTCAGGAATAACAGACAAAATATCTTTTGGATTAAAAATCCAATAGTGAATAAAATTCACTGAGTGATCTAAAAGATCATGTTGGTTACAAAATAAATTAAAAATCATTCAATGAAAAATTGACTAAACAAACTGATTCTTTTCTTTCTCCTATAAATAGGAGCCAAGAAAAAAACGAAAGAAATGAGGATACAACAACAACAGAGAAAAAAAAAGAAGAGAATTTAATTCTCCAGAGAGAAAAGAAGATTTCCTCAGAAGAGAAAGAAACCTTAGGTGAGAAAAGGAAAGAGACCATAAGCTCCAAAAAACAAAAAGAGAATTTAATTCTCAAACTAAAAGTTTAACTCTTCTGAATAAGAACTTAGTTCTTTCTCTGGTTGAAGACCTGCAGAAACAGATCTCCCCATAAGTTGAGAATTTAATTCTCATCGGGGAGATTCTGTCATGCAGATCTAAAACCTAAGAGAGGATCTAAGTTCAGAGAATTTTATTCTCCCAAAAGCACATAGGAATTTAATTCCTCCAACAAAAATAGGGTTTAACCCTTAATACAAGAGCTTAGTTCTTCTTCATGGTTGAAGATCTGCAGAAGCAGATCTCCCCATAAGTTGAGAATTTAATTCTCAACTTATGGATTCTGCCATACAGTTCCAAAACTTAGAGGGAGAGTTGGGTTTAAAGAATTTAATTCTTCCAAATACATAGGAATTTAATTCCTCTAAATAAATTAGGGTTCAACCCTACAAAAGAATTTAATTCTTAAACAAAAGACTTAAACTTTTCATGCACGTAAAAGTATCAGTATCCAACCTGATCACGTGTGTCCACGTGACTCCCCTCCTCAGTGATCAAAAGAGAACGAATGAAATTGGGTCACGTGCTCCCACGTGACCCTTGGATAAATTCCTCAAAAAAGAGAGAACAAAGAAAAGGCAGAACAGACTTTGGGTGCCCTCACATGTCCCCACGTGACCCCTAACAAATCTTGTTAATTTCCAGTGCATGGGTGCCCATCACGTGCCCACACGTGATGACCATGAAGATTAAAAGTGTTTAACACTTATTTGAATATTCTGAGAATAAAATAAAGTAATCTTGGCCCAATCCTAGGGCGCCTCACGTGTCCTCACGTGAGCGCCTCATTTTTCTAGTGTTTAACACTATTTTGAGTATTTCATCCCTAGTGTTTAACAATATTTTAAATGCATCACGTGGGAACGCGTGACCGCCAGATATGTGCTTGTGTTTAACACTATTTTCAAACCATTCTTAGCCTAAATTGGCTAAATCTTCCAGAGGCAAGACTTCCCTTTTGACTGAGTCTCAAGTACATCCTTGTCTTCCAAGATTGATCATCTCATATGGTATATAAGTGCTCAGCACTCAATAAAAGACAAAATACGGTCAGAACCCAGACTCATGTTTAGCATTGCTAAATAATGGGAGGCTGAACCCTGACAAATGTTCAACAGTCCAAACAAAGGTCCAACATTTCAAACCTAATTAGACTTAGCCCAAGTTGGCCATAAGTTCTCAATTCAGATTTAACTCAGCCCATGTGCTCATAATCTAATTAATTGATCTTAGTCCCAAATTAGACTATAGATGTCCAAATCAACATTGGTTCAAGGGTACATCTCTTCACTCCTTTGATATTTATCGTTGTAATCCTTCAACGTCTTCAGAGAGGTGACGGGTCCTGATAACCAATCATTCCATGGACTGTGGGGTCCTTAAACTCATGGACTATGATGTCCTTAAACTTTATAGACTATGACGTTTTTAAACTACGGACTGTGGGGTCCTTAAGCCTCTGGACTATGATGTCCTTAATCTCGGACTGTGGGGTCCTTAAGCCCATGGACTAGATGTCCTTAACCATGGACCGTAATGTCCTTAAACTAATTATGGACCGCAATATCCATAAACTAAACAATAGAGCCCAAATGCTCTTTTGTTGGATCTAAATGATCCTGTTAAGTTGATCTTAGTCTAAAATTAGACTAACGTATCCTTAACAAACGTTTAAGTCGATCTTAGTCTCAAATGAGACTAACGTATCCTTAAACCCAACCCTAAACCCAAATCTAAGAAGATATGGATTTGGACTAATCCACGCCCTACGGGCGACAACATAAATTAGTCTCCGTATACAATCCACGGGCAACCAAAAACAAAACAAACACACACGACACGAAGTGACCATCTGGAGAAGGAGAAAGTGGTTACCGCGACGCTGTAGCGTAATTAACTGCAGGGGCTTGCGCCTACAGGGAAGAGTGTCCTTACAATCAAAAACCCATCAACGAGGGGGAATCTGACGAAGTCTGCTATATCAGCCGCATCCGTTTAAACTTTCGACACATGGTGTCATAAATCAACTTGGCATCTTCGGAGAGGTGGACGGATAGCACCAATTAGCATCTGCCCCCAAATTCAGGCAAGACGAACCTACGTGATTCCGTCTCTGTATTCGAAGGAGAACACCGACGAACGTGGGGACGATTGCAAGCCATAGAAATTGATCGGTTTCTCAAAGATGATCACCTTAAGGCATAAATGGGTTTCTCTGTGAGGAAAGGAAGAAAGGCATGGTTTCAGGTTATAAAGGGGAGCATTTAATGCTATGCACAAAAAATGTTGTGCCTGGTAGAACTATTCTCAAAACCCGGAAAAAAGGGGAGAGCGTTGGAAATGAAAAGCAATGACGCATTGAAATCAGATCAGGAAAATGAAATGTCCCCATCAAGCAGAGCCCCGCATGCGCAACGCGTGAGCACAAGCCTTGATCGGAAGATAAAGCGGCACTGCACATACATGATACAGAACTGAGCTCTGAGGAAGAGAATTAAATTCTCAAGGCAAGAACAAGGAAGGATGAAGATGAAAGAGTGGAGGCACTGCTGAAGAGACTCCTGCATTTATAGGACATGATGGGAAATGGTTAATCTTCCATGTTTCCTAGGCAGATCCAACGGCCACAAAAGTGACAACATTGCACTCACGTGCAAACACGTGAGAACAACGCTGTGGGGGCATTTGTTCCCTCATAAAATACAAGGAAAAACCCCAAAGAGGCATCACGTGCGCACACGTGATCGAGGGTCACGTGCCGACATGTGATGGCTTCATGAGGGCTTTGAAATGATAAGAATTGAATCCTAATTAAATGGGGTCACATGCCTGCACGTGACAGGCCTTTAAGCCCACTGAAGTATAATAAAACAGCAAGAAAAACCCCAATGGGGCATCACGTGCCCACACGTGACCAAAGGTCACGTGCTGACACATGATAAGTTCCTGAGTTCTTTAAAATAACAGAATTAAATTCTAGTTGAATGCTTAATCCGTAGGTCACGTGCCACCATGTGATGGGGTCTTAAAAACTCTCTGAGTTAATGGAAAGAAAACCTCAAATAGGGCATCACGTGCCAACACGTGACCGGGGATCACGTGCCAACACGTGATGGGTTCCTAAGCTCTCAGAACTAATAGAATTAAATTCTAATTAAATGGTCAATCAGTGGGGTCACGTGACAGGCTCTTAAACCTGCTGAACTAATAGAACTAAATTCTAATTAAGAGAAATCAAAAACCCTAATATTCCCCTAGATCTTTCCAAACAAAAGATTGCGCTCTGTAAAGCGGAGCACCGTTGGATTAAAAATCCAATGGTGATTAAAAATCACCAATTTATAGAAAGATTCTATACAAGGAAAGATTTCTCTGAAATTTGCCTGGAATAAAAGATAAAATATTTTTTGGATTAAAAATCCAATGGTGAATAAAATTCACTGAGTGATCTAAAAGATCATGTTGGTTACAAAATCAACCAAAATCTTTCAATGAAAGATTGACTAAACAAACTGATTCTTTTCCTTCTCCTTTAAATAAGAGCCAAGAAGAAAAGAAGAAAAAGATAGATACAACAACATAGAGAAAAAAGAAGAGAATTTAATTCTCCAGAGAGAAAGAAGATTTCTTCAGAAAAAGAAAGAAACCCTAGGTAAGAAAGGGAAAGAGATCATTCTATAAGCTCCCATAACCCTAAAAGAGAATTTAATTCTCAAACTAAGAGTTTAACTCTTCTGAATAAGAACTTAGTTCTTCCTCTGGTTGAAGATCTACAGAAATATATCTCCCTATAAGTCGAGAATTTAATTCTCATCGGGTAGATTCTATGATGCAGATCTAAAATCTAAAGGATGACTAAGTTCAGAGAATCTTATTCTCCCACAAAGCACATAAAAATTTAATTCCTCCAATAAAGATAGGGTTTAACCCTTAATATAAGAACTTAGTTCTTCCCTCTGGTTGAAGATCTGCAGAAATAGATCTCCCCAGAAGTTGAGAATTTAATTCTCATCGGGGAGATTCCGCCATGCAGATCTAAGACTTAGAAAGAGAATTGGGTACAAAAGAATTTAATTCTTCCAAATAAATAGGAATTTAATTTCTTTAAATAAAATTAGGGTTTAACCCTATAAAAGAATTTAATTCTTAAATAAGAGACTTAAACTTTTCATGCACGTAAAAAGATCAAGTATCCAATATGATCATGTGGCAACACGTGGCCCTCCCCTCAAAGGTCAATAAAAAGAATGATTCAGATGGGATCACGTGCTCCTACGTGACCCTTAGATAAATTCCTCAAAATAAAGAGAACAAAGCAAAGGCAGAACAGACTTTAGGCGCCCTCACGTGCCCCCACGTGACCCCTAACAAACACCTCAATATCTAAATTATGGCTACCCATCACGTGCCCACACGTGATGGCCATAAAGGCCAAGTGTTTAACACTTACTTGCATATTCTGAGAACAAAATAAAGAAAGTTTAGCCCAATTCTTAGGCGCCTCACGTGATCCCACGTGAGCGCTTCACTTTTTGTGTTTAGCACTATTTTAAGCATTGCTTCCCTAGTGTTTAACACTATTTTAATGCATCACGTGAGAACACGTGATCGCCAGATATGTGCTAGTGTTTAACACTATATTCAAACCAGTCTTAGCCCAAATTGGCTAAGTCCCCCAGAGGCAAGACTCCCCTTTTGACTGAGCCTCAAATACATTCTTGTCTTCCAAAATTGATCATCCCATATGGTATGTGAGTGCTCAGCACTCAATAGAAGACAAAATATGGTCAGAACCTAGACTCATGTTTAGCATTGCTAAATAATGGGGGGCTGAACCCAGACAAATGTTCAACAGTCCAAACAAATGTCCAACATTTTAAACCTAATTGGACTTAGCCCAAGTTGTCCATAAGTCCTCAATTCAGATTCAACTGAGCCCATGTGCTCATAATCTAATTAATTGATCTTAGTCCCAAATTGGACTACAGATCTCCCAACCAACATTGGTTCAAGGGTACATCTCTTCACTCCTTTGATATTTGTCGTTGTAATCCTTCAACGTCTTCAGAGAGGTGACGGGTCCCGATAACCAAACATGCTATAGACTGTGGGGTCCTTAAACTCATGGACTATGATGTCCTTAAACTTTACGGACTGTGGGGTCCTTAAAGACATGGACTATGATGTCCTTAAACTTTATAGACTATGATGTCTTTAAACTATAGACTGTGGGGTCCTTAAACTCATGGAGTATGATGTCCTTAACCTCGGACTGTGGGGTCCTTAAACCCATGGACTATGATGTCCTTAACCTTTACAGACTATGATGTCTTTAAAATGGACCGTAATGTTCTTAAACTAACAATGGACCCTAATGTTCTTAAACTAACATTGGACCGCAATGTCTCTAAACTAAATAATAGAGTCCAAATACTCTTTTGTTGGATCTAAACGATCCCGTTAAGTTGATCTTAGTCTAAAATTAGACTTACGTATCCTTAACAAACGTTTAAGTTGATCTTAGTCTCAAATGAGACTAACGTATCCTTAAACCCAACCCCAAACCCAAATCTAAGAAAATATGGATTTGGACTAATTCACGCCCTACGGGCGACAAAATAAATTAGTCTCCGTATACAATCCACGGGCAACCAATGACAAAACAAACACACACGACACGAAGTGACCATCTGGAGAAGGAGAAAGTGATTACCGCGATGTGGTAGCGTAATTAACTACAAGGGCTTGCGCCTGCAGAGAAAAGCGTCCCCACAATCAAAAATCCCTCAATGAGGGGGAATCTGACGAAGTCTGTTATATCGGCCGCATCCGTTCAAACCTTCGATATACGGTGCCATAAATCAACTTGGTATCTTTCGAGAGATGGACGGATAGCACCAATTAGCATCTGCCCCCGAAGTTCAGGCCCGGACATCCAACGTCCCGGTCGCGTCCTTCGGCGGAGAACAGATTCTGATGGTATCGAAAGTGTTTCTAAATATCCTTCGATTTGATACATTATGGGCCTCATAATTCATCCGGGATCAAAAGTTGATTTATGGCAGAATCTGTTCTCCGCCGAAGGACGCGACCAGGACATTGGACATCAGGGCCTGAACTTCGGGGGCAGATGCTAATTGGTGCTATCCATCCACCTTTCCGAAAATGCCAAGTTGATTTATGGCACCGTATATCGAAGGTTTGAGTTGATGCGGCCGACGTAGCAGACTTCGTCAGATTCCCCTCGTTGAGGGGTTTTTGATTGTGGGGACGCTCTTCCCTGTAGGCGCAAGCCCCTGCAGTTAATTACGCTACTGCATCGCGGTAACCACTTTCTCCTTCTCCAGATGGTTACTTCGTCTCATGTGTGTTTGTTTTGTCTTTGGTTGCCCGTAGATTATATACGGAGACTAATTTATATTGTCGCCCGTAGGGTGTGGATTAGTCCAAATCCGTATTTTCTTAGATTTGGGTTTGGGGTTGGGTTTAAGGATACGTTAGTCTCATTTGAGACTAAAATAAACTTAAACGTTTGTTAAGAATACATTAGTCTAATTTTAGACTAAGATCAAGTTAACGGGGTCGTTTAGATCCAACAAAAAGCATTTGGACTCTATTGTTTAGTTTAAGGACATTGCGGTCCAAGGTTAGTTTAAAGACATTACGGTCCAATGTTAGTTTAAGGAAATTACAGTCCATTGTTAATTTAAGGACATTACGGTCCAGTTTAAAGACATCATAGTCTGTAAAGGTTAAGGACATCATAGTCCATGAGTTTAAGGACCCCACAGTCCGAGGTTAAGGACATCATTGTCCAAGAGTTTAAG
This sequence comes from Agapanthus africanus, assembly GCA_030015575.1. Taxonomy (NCBI): domain Eukaryota; kingdom Viridiplantae; phylum Streptophyta; class Magnoliopsida; order Asparagales; family Amaryllidaceae; genus Agapanthus; species Agapanthus africanus. The sequence goes on from JASDDO010000004.1 coordinate 437,969,144, forward strand.
GACCCTACAGTCCATAATTTAAAGACGTCATAGTCTATAAACTTTAAGGACATCATAGTCCATGAGTTTAAGGACCCCACAGTCCATAAAATTTAAGGACATCATAGTCCATGAGTTTAAGGACCCTACAGTCTATAGCATGTTTTGTTATCGGGACCCGTCACCTCTCTGAAGACGTTGAAAAATTACGACGACAAATATTAAAGGAGTGAAGAGATGTACCCTTGAACAAATGTTGGTTGAGAGATCTGTAGTCCAATTTGGGACTAAGATTAATTAATTAGATTATGAGCACATGGGCTCAGTTGAATCTGAATTGAGGACTTATGGACAACTTGGTCTAAGTCCAATTAGGTTTAAAATGTTGGATATTTGTTTGGACTGTTGAACATTTGTCTGGGTTCAGCCCCCCATTATTTAGCAATACTAAACATGAGTCTGGGTTTTGACCATATTTTGTCTTCTATTGAGTGCTAAGCACTCATATACCATATGTGATGATCAATTTTGGAAGACAAGAATTTATTTGAGGCTCACTCAAAAGGGGAGTCTTGCCTCTGGAAGACTTAGCTAATTTGGGCTAAGACTGGTTTGAATATAGTGTTAAACACTAACGCATATCTGGCGATCACGTGTTCTCACGTGATGCATTAAAATAGTGTTAAACACTAGGGATGCAGTGCTTAAAATAGTGTTAAACATAAAAAGTGAAAGCGCTCACGTGGGATCACGTGAGGCGCCTGAGAATTGGGCTAAACTTTCTTTATTTTGTTCTCAGAATATGCAAGTAAGTATTAAACACTTGACCTTTATGGCTATCACGTGTGGGCACGTGATGGGTAGCCATAATTTGGATATTGAGGTGTTTGTTAGGGGTCACGTGGGGGCACGTGAGGGCGCCCAAAGTCTGTTCTGCCTTTGCTTTGTTCTCTTTATTTTGAGGAATTTATCCAAGGGTCACGTGGGAGCACGTGACCCCATCTGAATCATTCTTTTTATTGACCATTGAGGGGAGGGTCACGTGTTGCCACGTGATCATATTGGGTACTTGATCTTTTTACGTGCATGAAAAGTTTAAGTCCCTTATTTAAGAATTAAATTCTTTTATAGGGTTAAACCCTAATTTTATTTAGAGAAATTAAATTTCTATGTATTTTGAAGAATTAAATTCTTTTGTACCCAATTCTCCTTCTAAGTCTTGGATCTGCATGGCAGAATCTCCCCGATGAGAATTAAATTCTCAACTTATGGGGAGATCTGCTTCTGCAGATCTTCAACTAGAAGGAAGAACTAAGTTCTTATTTTAAGGGTTAAACCCTATCTTTGTTGGAGGAATTAAATTTTTATGTGTTTTGTGGGAGAATAAGATTCTCTGAACTTAGGTCATCCCTTGGATTTTAGATCTGCATGATAGAATCTCCTCGATGAGAATTAAATTCTCAACTTATGGGGAGATCTGCTTCTGTAGATCTTCAACCAGAGGAAGAACTAAGTTCTTATTCAGAAGAATTAAACTCTTAGTTTGAGAATTAAATTCTCTTATAGGGTTATGGGAGCTTATAGAATGATCTCTCTCTTTCTTACTTAAGGTTTCTTTCTTTTTCTGAAGAAATCATCTTTCTCTCTGAAGAATTAAATTCTCTTCTTTTTTTTCTCTGTTGTTGTATCTATCTTTTTCTTCTTTTCTTCTTGGCTCCTATTTATAGGAGAAGGAAAAGAATCAATTTGTTTAGTCAATCTTTCATTGAAAGATTTTGGTTGATTTTGTAACCAACATGATCTTTTAGATCACTTAGTGAATTTTATTTACCATTGGATTTTTAATCCAAAAAATATTTTATCTGTTATTCCTGGCAAATTTCAGGGAAATCTTTGCTTGTATAGAATCTTTCTATAAATTGGTGATTTTTAATTACCGTTGGATTTTTAATCCAACGGTGCTCCGCTTTACAGAGCGCAATCTTTTTTTTTGGAAAGATCTAGGGGAATATTAGGGTTTTTGATTTCCCTTAATTAGAATTTAATTCTATTAGTTCAGCAGGTTTAAGAGCCTGTCACGTATTGGCACGTGACCCCACTGATTGGCCATTTAATTAGAATTTAATTCTATTAGTTCTGAGAGCTTAGGAACCCATCACGTGTTGGCACGTGACCCCCGGTCACGTGTGGGCACGTGATGCCTTATTTGAGGTTTTCTTTCTATTAACTCAGAGAGTTTTTAAGACCCCATCACGTGGTGGCACGTGACCCACGGATTAAGCATTCAACCAGATTAATTCTGTTATTTTAAAGAACTCGGGAACTTATCACGTGTCAGCACGTGACATTTGGTCACGTGTGGGCACGTGATGCCCCATTGGGGTTTTTCTTGCTGTTTTATTATACTTCAGTGGGCTTAAAGGCCTATCACGTGCAGGCACGTAATCCCATTTGATTAGGATTCAATTCTTATCATTTCAGAGCCCTCAGGAAGCCATCACGTGTCGGCACGTGACCCCCGATCACGTGTGCGCACGTGATACCCCTTTGGGGTTTTTCCTTGTATTTTATGAGGGAACAAGCGTTCCCCGCCACTCTCATCCGGCCTGGACGAGACTGGTTCCGAGGACTTACGCCATGCTCCATACCTACCTTTGATAAGCTGGCCGCCCAGTTCCTCGGGCATTTCGTTCGGAACAGACGGCAGAAGCGGACCGTCGATTACCTCTTCACTATAAAGAGCGGGGACAAGGAATCCTTTAAGGGATACGTCACTCGCTTCTACAATTCTCTTCTTGAGGTTCCCGAGCACCGAGACGAGACTGTCATCACGGCTCTAAGGTTGGGTCTTAGGCACAAGGAGTGGCTCCGCTCCTTTGCATTAGCGCAACCTAAGACCATGGCCGAGGTAAAGGCTTGGACCGAACGGGGAATCCAACTCGAGTCCGAGGTAAACGCGAACCTACCCCAGGGCAACTAGGCCGACCAAAAGAAGAGGGGTAGAGAAGAGAAGAAGAAGGTTGATCGGCCAAATCCATACTCCCCGAAGTTCCAGGAGTATACTCCGCTCAACATCTCTCAGACTGAGCTGCTGGAAGAGGCGGAGGGCGAGCGATTCTTTAAGCTCCCTCCGGTCACCAATAGAGCGGCCAAACGGACTCGATGCCTGTACTGCGCCTTCCACGGGCCGCAGGGACACCCTACCGAGAACTGCAAACAGCTCCGCGACTACATCGAGGAGTTGATTCACTCGGGGCACCTGGTAAAGTACCTGCGGGAAAAGCGACAAGCACACCGGGAGCAAGAGAACAATCCCCCTCCCGGCGAATTGACGATCGACCAAATCATGGTCGTATCAACGGGGGGTGCGCCTGGAGCCGGCAAGATTCGCCGCCTCCTACCGGTCGAGTGAACTAGCGACCAGCCATGGAAGAAAAACAAAGCAGCCGAGCCCATCACCTTCACCGACGAAGACCACCACGGAATATCCTTGCCTCACAACGACCCCTTCGTGATTACAGCACGGGTCTACCGCTATGAGATTCAAAGGATACTGGTCGACTCGGGAAGCTTGGCGGACATTCTTTTCTACGACTGCTTCCTACGTATGGGGCTCGGCCCGTCGGACCTGAGGCCAACCGCCCACATTCTGTCGGGATTTACCAACCACTCCATCCCTTCCTCCTTAACATTGGGGAGGCGGGCCATATGAGAACCGTATCAGTGGGGTTCATCGTCGTTAGAATTCCCTCGTCCTACAATATCCTCCTGGGACGCCCGACGCTAAACTCCCTTTGGACCCAAATCTTGACCTACCACCTCGCGATCAAGTTTCTACTGGATTAAGGGGAATAGGCCGGGCCTACGGGAACCAGCAAATCGCAAAGATTTTCTTCACAGTAACATCCACCCCCGAGGAACGAAGCGACGACCTTGGAAGTGCGAGCGATTTCCAGGGGTCCTTGGATACCCGTGACGAACAAAAAGAAATCCGAGGGGCCCCGGTGGAGGCGCTAACAGAGGTCTCCCTCGTCGAGGGGAGCAATGAACGAACTGTCCAGATCGGGTCACTCTTAACAGGAGCCCGGCACGAAAACTTGATCCACTTTCTCCGAGGAAACTCGGATGTGTTCGCTTGGGCGCCGGCCGACATGCCCGGGATCGACCCCAAGGCAATCTTGCATAAGCTCGGGGTCGACCTGACGGCCTGACCCGTCAGGAAAAAGATACGAAGCTTCTCCCCTATCAAACAAAAGGCGATCGAGGACGAGTTCGATAGGTTGCTTGCAGCCAACTTCATTCGAAATGTGGCCTACTCGGAATGGCTAGCGAATGTGGTTACGGTTAAAAAAGCAAACGGGAAGTGGAGCATGTGCGTCGACTTCACAGATCTCAACAAGGCATGCCCGAAAGACAACTATCCCCTCCCTCGGATAGATCAGCTTGTTGACAGCTCGGCAGGGGATGAATTGCTCAGCTTCATGGATGCTTTCTCCGGCTACAACCAGATCCGTATGAACCTGGCAGATGAAGAGCTTACCGCATTCACAACGGACCGGGGGTATACTGCTACAAAGTGAGGTCCTGCTACAAAGTGATGCCCTTCGGCATCAAAAACGCCGGAGCCACATACCAGCGCCTGGTCAACAAGATGTTCAAACACCAGATCGGGAGGAACATGGAAGTTTACATCGACGACATGCTCGTCAAGTCGACCTCGTCGGATGAGCACGCCAAAGATCTTGGCGAGACAATCAACATCCTCCACAAGTACAAAATGAAGCTGAATCCCACCAAGTGCGCGTTCAGGATCACTAGTGGAAAATTCCTCGGGTTCATGGTTACCCACCGAGGAATCGAAGCTAACCCGTAGAAGATCGACGCCATCATCAACATGGCCGTTCCAAAGAGCAACGTCGAAATCATGCGACTCATGGGGAGAGTGGCCGCTCTAAGTTGCTTCATGTCGAGGTCCGGAGAAAAGTGCCACCCATTCTTCAAAGCCTTGAGAAAGATCCCAAGGTTCGAATGGTCGAAAGAGTGTCATATCGCTTTCAAGCAATTGAAATTTCACCTGGCAACTCACCCACTGTTCACCCGGCCAATTGAAGGAGACGAGCTATCACTGTATCTAGCGGTATCCGTTCATGCTGCAGGCTCGGTGCTCGTCCGAGAAGTCGAAGGAGTCCAAAAGCTGGTCTACTATGTAAGCCACGTCTTCAAGGACACGGAAACAAAGTACCCAGCCATAGAAAAGATTGTCTTGGCGCTTATCATGGCCTCAAGGAAGCTATGACACTACTTCCTGGCACACACCATCCTCGTCCTCAACGAGCGTCCCTTAGGGGATATTCTTGACTCCCCCGAGTCATCTGGTCGTTTGGAGAAATGGAGGTGGGAATTATCTTAATTCGACATCAAATACCGCCCAAGGCAAGCTATGAAAACACAAGTCCTGGCAGACTTCATTGTCGAATGTACTATCCCCAACAAGGAGGCAGTGTCGGCGCCAGTCCCCGAGTCTCAACCCTCGATCGAGGAGGGGCCCGACTCCGTCCCCGATTGGGTCCTTTACGTCGATGGATCCTCTATCGAGGATGGGAGCGGTGTCGGCCTTATCATTCGAGGCCCGAACGGGGCCGAGATGGAGTACTCTTTGAAGCTCGGGTTCAAAGCCTCAAACAACGCCGTGGAGTATGAGGCCTTGCTAGCTGGGCTATGAATTGCCTCAGGGGTGGGGATGAAGACGATCCGAATTCGCAGTGACTCCTCCCTGGTCGTAATCCAAGTGACCGTCCGTTTCGAGGCCCGGGAGCCTCTGATGGTGAAATATTTAGCCGAGGTAAAAAGACTACGAAAAGATTTCGACGAAGTTCAAGTGGAGCAGATTTCTCGGCACCTAAACGCCTAGGCCGACGCCCTGAGCAAGCTGGCCTCCTCCTATATGGCTAACAATAAGAGGAATATCCTCTTCTAAGTCTTGCCATGGCCCAGCGTGGAAGACAAAGAGGCAGCACTTCAAATATACACTACTCAGGGGGAAGGCCGAGATTGGAGGAAGCCCCTCTTAGAGTTCCTGCGGGAATGTACTCTCTCAGAAGATCGAGGGGAAGCACGCCGCCTTCGATCCAAAGCTCACCATTTCGTCTGGAGCAATGGAAACCTCTACAAGAAGTCTTACACGCAACATCTGCTTCGGTGCGTTGACCCCCACGAAGTCGACTATGTCCTGCGTGAGATTCACGAAGGGGTCGATGGAGCACATCAAGGGGCCCGCACCTTAGTCTAAAAGACGCTACTCCAAGGATACTATTGGCCGACGATTCATCAAGACGCTCTGAAGCTCGTCAGAAGATGCAAAAGTTGTCAACTTCATGGCAGCATACCCCGTCATCCGGCTACCGAGCTAATGGCCCTGACCTCCCCCTGGCCGTTTACCCAGTGGGGAATGGACATGGTAGGCCAACTCCCTACTGGCACGGGCGGGCACAAGTACATCCTCGTCGCGGTAGACTATTTTACGAAGTGGATCGAGGCCATCCCCATCTGAAAACCGGACACCACCATGACCATCAAATTCCTGCAGAACAACGTAATATCCCAGTTCAGGATCCCGAGGTGTATTGTTACAGACCACGGGATGAACTTTGAAAACGACAAAGTCAAAGGATTCTGCAACGAGTACCACATACTAATGAAATTTGTCGCGGTAGCACACCCTCAATGCAACGGGCAGGCCGAGGTCGCTAACCGAGACGTCAATAGAGGTCTTTGGACTCGTTTGGAAGGAAGACAGGGCAGTTGGGTCGAGGAACTTCCCCGGGTTTTATGGGTCCTACGCACATCGAAGAAGACCCCCACTGGAGAGACCCCCTTCAGCCTCTGCTACGGCACCGAGGCGATGGTCCCAGCAGAGATTGGACTGTCCAGTTATAGAGTCGAGCATTTCGACGACGAAACAAACACCTCGGCGCTCCAGACTAATTTAGATATCTTGCTAGAGAAGCGGGACCGGGCACAGATCAAAGCCGTCGCTTATCAACAGCAAACTGCTCGTTACTATAACGCATGAGTCAAACATCGCACCTTCAAGACTGGGGATTTGGTCATGAGGCGGAACGAATTTATAGACCAAGGCAAACTGCACAAGTTTTCCCCAAAGTGGGACGGCCCATTCCTCGTCTCCGAGGTATTGCCCGGCGGAGCCTATCGATTACAAGACGCGACTGGTTGTAAGTTCCTGCGACCTTACAATGCCGAAAAGCTCAAATTGTACAAGTGAATTTGAAATTTGTATCAGTAAATATATGTTTCTTCTTTGCCAAAGCAATGTAAATTTTTCTAAGTCTTCTGAATTAGAAGAAATTTCTTCAATATGTTTCCCTCTTCCTCGGTTCGAAAGTCACGAGTTTCGTTTTATGAACATACTCAAACACGCAAAGAGGATAAAAAGAAGACAATAGTACATCGCAAAAGAAGAGTTTTATTCATCAAGGGTATTATGGGCTCCCTCGCCTCACACAAAAAAAAATTAAAATTACAACAAAGGGCGTAGTGGGTCAAGAAAACACTGCTGGTGGTACTCCGAGGAGATCGCCACTAGCCGAGCCCTTACTTCCTCAGCCCGCTCCCTCTGGTGTTGCCCGTGGACCCGTGAAGCAATGGAAAGGCCCGAGGTCGCACCTGCCGGGCAGCCATCGACGGTTTTCCTCTTTTGGAAACACTGCAAAAGAAGGGCCGCCAATCAATCATGCCTATTCTTCGAGATGAGGCTGACGTAGAGCGTGTGCAGCTTATCGAGCGCCTCGTCCTGCAGATGCGGAGACAGGGCGTTGAACAAACCTGGGGACATCCTCCAAATGGCGTACATAAGCAATTGGAGGAAAGGCGACCGCCGAGGAAAAAGGCGGCCGAAGTGGTCCACTATGCGTTCGACCACAGTCCGGTACATCTCCTCTGTACACTCCTGATCGTAGAGGTACACATCGTCGCGGGAGATGATCTCTCCGATGGAGTAGATGAGCCCAGCCATTTTCAAAAAAGCAACGCTGAAAGAAACCCTTGTACCTTCTCAATTTATAGCCTCAATAAAATCCTCAGGGGCCGAGATTTGCACGAGCATGGGCGCGAATCTTGGGATATTTTCATAATACCCAATGCGGGGCTGCCGCGTGGCGGCCATCCTGTATCTCATGGTCAACGGAAGCCGGAACGACGCGGATCTTGGAATGCCTCGCCTCACCTATGCGTTTCAGCCACGTGTCGCCCACAACGGCCACTCTTGAAGATTTTCACGCGTCAAGGAAGATTGAACAACGCCTCATAAAACCGAGCAGTATCCCTGCTCGGTCCATTCTTAGCGGGTAACTTCCTACCCATCAACGCCAAGGATCAAAAACCCTCACCAAGAGGCCACCGGGCAGCTTCCCTGCTCGGTCCATCTTTAGCGGGTAATTTCCTACCCATCTACGCTAAGGATCGAAGCCCTCATCAAGAGGCCACCGAGCAGTTTCCCTGCTCGGTCTATCCTTAGCGGGTAACTTCCTACCCATCTACGCTAAGGATCGAAGCCCTTGCCAAGAGGCCACCGAGCAGCTTCCCTGCTCGGTCCATCCTTAGCGGGTAACTTCCTACCCATCTACGCTAAGGATCGAAGCCCTCGCCAAGAGGCCACTGAGCAGCTTCCCTTCTCAGTCCATCCTTAGCGGGTAACTTCCTACCCAACTACGCTAAAGGTCAAAAGCCCTCACCAAGAGGCCACCGAGCAGCTTCCCTGCTCGGTCCATCCTTAGCGGGTAACTTCCTACCCATCTACGCTAAGGATCGAAGCCCTCGCCAAGTGGCCACCGAGCAGCTTCCCTGCTCGGTCTATCCTTAGCGGGTACTTCCTATCTATCTACGCTAAGGATCGAAGCCCTCGCCAAGAGGTCACCGAGCAGCTTCCCTGCTCGGTCCATCCTTAACGGGTAACTTCCTACCCAATTACACCAAGGGTCAAAAGTCCTCACCAAGAGGCCACCGAGCAGCTTCCCTACTCGGTCCATCCTTAGCGGATAACTTTCTACTCATCTATGCTAAGGACCAAAAGCCCTCACCAAGAGGCCACCGAGCAGCTTTCCTTCTCGGTCCATCCTTAGCGGGTAACTTCCTACCCATCTCCGCTAAGGATCGAAGCCCTCATCAAGAGGCCACCGAGCAGCTTCCCTGCTCGGTCCATCCTTAGCGAGTAACTTCCTACCCATCTACGCTAAGGATCGAAGCCCTCGCCAAAAGGCCACTGAGCAGCTTCCCTGCTCGGTTCATCCTTAGCGGGTAACTTCCTACCCAACTACGCTAAGGATCGAAGCCCTTGTCTAAGTGCCGCAGACAGCTTTACTTCTCGGCCAACACCGACCAATTCAAACTTGGTACGCTGAGGGAAGTGGTCCCCGGTCCAACTCGAAGAAACAGACAAATCTACACCTTTCTACTCGAAGGAGTCTGCCGACGTATCTTATGTGAGCGATCGTCACCTCAACTTTGGGGGCACCAGGATACTGGCCTTTCTATACTTGGCAAATAATTGTCTTTCACTCGACGCGCAATCGCCATCTAAAAGACCGGTCATCGACCTACGGCCTGACTCGTGGGACGAGGAAAACACCAACAAGCTCACACAAAAAAACATTGCCGCGAAGAAAAATTAAAAATAACTTTATTCAAGATCTGAAAGTCTTTACAAGTCTTTACAAGGTACTATGGACTCTTCAGCCTTACAAAATTGCCCGAAGGCTTACAAAATTCAAAAAAGAAGAAAGAAGAAGGCAGGAAGGCTCAGTCCTTGAGACCAGAGAGGATCTCGACCTGCTCTGCGCCGGCGTCGGGAGTTGGGGTGACGGCTTTAGGGTCGGCGCTCCCACCAAGGGCTTTGGCGCTGGGAGCCGGGGTGACGGCTTTTGGGTCGGTGCTCCCACCGGAAGCCTTATCTCCAGCTCTCCCACCGGCGGCATCCCCCTGTGGCTCATCCTCGGAGAAGGGGTACTGGACTCGCCATCGGCAAACCCCGGCATCAACGTCTTGACAGCGTCGAGGGCCTGGTGCCAAATGATGGCCGAGGCGTCAGCGAGGTCGTGTTAGTTATATGTATGCCCTAGAGGCCATTACTATACATAGGATGTATATTGTAGTGGATGCTTGGACATATATAGGGAGGACTTTCTTGCTCGACATGATAGTATGCTATCTGGTTGCTCTTCACCTTAACGTGTACACTGATTGTCTCTCTGTTACATGTTGGTAAAGCCCTTAGGATAAGTACTTGACTACCTGGACTATGATGTGGATCATACTAGTGGGGACATGGTAGTCCATAAGTACATCCTTCAAGGTCCCTAGTCGTGGGTGTATCGGACGGGGCATCGATATACCAGAGTAGACTAGCGTATACCTTCTCGACCCATACAGATGGGCGATGGATGATCCCATATCCATTAGTGCTTGACATCAGAGATGATATACGGGTGCTCAGTGGAGACTGGGTACACTGGACGGACTCGCCGAGAACTCCCAGATGGTATTATACTTTACGTCAGATGGCAGTTCTCTGGTGACACTGGTACAGAGTAGTCTGTTGACCCGAGATCGTCATAGAGTCTTGTGTGGTTCCCACTGTGCTTTGATTTCAACCTTACCACGTCCAAGAGGGCGTGCAAAACGGTGGTTTTTGGGTACAGTCCCGAATCACATGGAGGCAATGAGCGATAGGAGGGGATTCGTCTCTCCCGGTATAGGGAGTTGATGTTGCGCTGTGTTCGATTGGTTATAACCGGAAATCCCTGGCCAGGGTTGCTGAGATTTACTGGTAAGTGTTACCAGTAGTTTCTCGAACTGTTATAGACCTCATATCGACACGACTTATCGAGCTGTTGGGGTCTGACGTTTACCACCCCTAGGCGAGATATGCGACATATCAGACGACGAGACCGGACTGTACGGTAAGTGTTACTGGTTGGATTCACAGGAGTATGAGCGGGCTTGCTCGTCGATCTTCTGATCGCTCAATACCCGGGTGGCCGTTACGTTTAGCAGACCGCTTGCGGCTTGTGGGTGTTTGATATGATCATACCTGCTGCCGGCGTATTGACGAGTCTTTAAAGTCCTACACAGAGGTTTCCTGGCTCAAGCGAAAATAATAGGAGCGCATATGAGATATGTGCGGGACCGAGAATAATGCGTGTATGTGATACCGTATTTTATTCTCGCGATGAATGTGTCGAATGGTTGTATGCGATATAACCTAGTTATCGAATCAAGGATTGATTCGATAAGCCGATACATTGGATATTAGTCGGTTATATGCGATATGACCGGATCGTTAAATCAAGTGTTGATTTAATGATTTAATGCATAATTATATATTTGATATATTACTTTGCATTAACTAGTTTTTGTTCACTTTAAATGGATTTTCTCACTTGATGTACACAAGTTGTATATGTGATATACTTTTGTGCACTTGATTGTATCATGTTTGATGATACATGAATGCTAGGGTTTGTGTAAAGAATTAAACCTTGGTTAAGTAAATGGTTAGGGTTTTTATTTATTCATTCTATTATCTTTTTAATTTGGATTAAAAAGAAATGGCAAAAGAAAAGAAAATGGTTGCTTTCATTCTTGAAGCTTGTTGAAGCTTCATGAAGCTTTGACCAAAGTGACCATTTTGTCTTCATGCTTAACCCTAACCATTCATCTAACCTTAGTCAATTCTCTACACCTAACCATGGTTCATATTATGATAAGTATTCATTTTCTTTTGCAATTTTAATTAACTTATCATAATATTATCCTCTTCTTCTTCTTCTTCTTCTTCAAGAAGAAAACCTTGCCACCAACAATGGCAACTTGATGAAAAAAGTGAGAAATCCAATTCTAAAGTGAACCCACTTCCTATTTCTTCATCCTCTACCTCTTGCCAAGTAGTATAGGGTGTTTTCTTCACAAGTTTCATGACTTGGTGAAGTGGGAGCTTGATCTAGTGATGCCTCGACGTAGATCATCTTCGGCATCGAAGCCGACGACCAAGCCCGCCCATTTCTTCGATGAAGCCGATGCTAGAGTCCGGAATCCGATTTGGACAGCGGAGGGACATCATCGCGGAGTTTAGGAAGTGGTGGACCGGATCTACAAAGGTTGTATTTCCGTTCACTTAGTTAAGTTGTTAACTAGTTACCTTTTTCGGCTAAAATTCTAGTTAACGATCCGTATTAGGGTTTCTCGGCACTTGTCAAATTTGAAATTGGCATGGTTGATGCCTTGTGAGACCTCATTAGTGTGCCTAGGAACCCTACAGTGGTATCAGAGCCTAGCTAGAGCCTTAAGCGATGCGTAGACGGAGTTAGAAGTCCGATCGAACCGAAACCCTAACACAAATATGCTCTCTGGACTTTTTCCAAAAACTGGGTTTTTTCCAGATTAAAAATATGCAGAAAAATCAGCAGGAATTTCTAAGAGTTACTGTGAAATTCGATCTCCCAATTCCATTAAACCGCCGCGGTTCCGCGGCACGAGCATGGCTCGTGCGGCGGTTCCGCGGCCGTACGGCCTCATTGTACAAAGAATTTTACACAGTAATTCTTACTTTGAAGTGCTGGTTTTCCTGGGAATTTTTAATATTTATTCAAGAGTTGAATTTTCTGGGTTGTATTGGGGACTCGGTGTTTCGATCGGATTGTCTAATTTTGTCTGTGTGTTTTTCCGGATAATTTTAGAATATGTTAAAAAGTTCGACCGGATATAGATACCCACTTTTTCCCCTGCCGGAAAATTTCCAAGTGTTGGATTTTTCCGTGGTTTAAAGACGTTCTAAGTAGTGCAAGTAACGCGATGGACCCTCTAGAAGACAACAAACCTTAACTCGATTATGTGACCGTCTTGAACTGCCCTTTGAACCTCAGGGTTTGGGGCAGTACGGCGTGCCACATGTGAGGCGTTGGCTTGACCCTTCTACGGCTGGACCGTTGGTACTGAGGCATGAACTGAATGTTTTTTTAAAACTTATTTCATGTGTTGATCTGTATCTGGAAAACTTGGGTGTTCGATTGTTCGATCGGAAAGTTTAACATTTTCTATTTATCTGGAATAGGATACAATAATTGGAATTCACAAGTAGTTATGAGATAACTGAATGAATGTTATAAACATAGCACTTTAGTCTCACTTGATCGGTTGCCACGGAATTTTGATGTGATCAAAAGTCCGTCGCAATCACGTAGCGTACGCGGATACTCGCCGGGTAAACTTAATAGACAGCTACACTCCATAGCCCGGACCAAGTGACTGTAGGAGAACCCCGTCGCCGAAAGCATCTGTTCGGGTGCTCGCGGTAGCGGTGTTCCGCCTTGGTGCACTTCGTCGACGGCGTCGGGGGTGCGGCCGCCTACTAAAGTTTGCGACGAGCATTCGATCAGGATGTCGGGAATCTTGTTGAATTACCCGACTTGATATTGAAAAATGTTTTCGATAATGAGACTAAAATGCAGGGTTTATAATTGTTAGGCATGCGATGTCTAAGAAATTCATTTGATTAGGCATGCGATGTCTATGGAGGTTGCGGATTCCAACTGTTGTAGTTTTACACTTTCTTTTCTGCGACCGTAAGTGTAATATGTGATATCGCCGGTTTCGTTGCTATATGTCAACGACAATTGGGATGCGCATATTTACTTACGTTGATGGCATGTGATGTTATGTGTTGCTGGATATGTTATATTGGATCGTCGTGTTTGAATAGCCGGGGGTTTTTATGTGAGATGAGTGTTTTTCATTTTCATTCATGTAAAAACTTGTATGTAATATTCTTTTATTGGGGCACTTCCAGGTTGCGGAAGATGTCACCCTTTGTATATTATTTACTTTTCCGCACTAGGATAGACCCAAGGAGGGGAGCACAAGTAACCGGGTTCTGGAGTCCAGTGGGAGACCAACTCGAGGAGTCGAGTCCGGGTCTCCTAACTCTAGAATTGGTAGGGTTGCTTGCCGCTCTCGTAGGGGTCTAGGGGTGTGGGTTTGGCTATTCATCGCGACCGTGGAATCCGTGTTTTATACCGGCTCGTATTGAAAACACGGACGTCCTAGTATATCCAATATTTCATATGTTTCTTCTGCTGCGATATCTGTGATGTGATCATGTGATGTTCTGTGATAGATACAGTATATAGTATATATGATATATTATATAGACGTTACTTATGTTTTACACCCGCGCTAGCCCTGCCCCGCTCTGCCGTTAGTTACCTAACCTAACGGTGCATGAGGGGACATCGAGGCGAATGCAGATGGCATAAGTGTACGTCGTATTTATCTGTGATGTTTAGGTACTTAAATGATGGGACTTCATTAATGTGATTAATGAAATAAAAGAAACCTAAAGATGTTGTAGAATCGAATTTCAAAAATAAAACAGGTAGCTACAGTTCTTGCTTTGCACGGCGGTATATATGATATATCCTGCACCTTATTCGATAAGGAAAGGACCGAGATCCCTTCACAGGGAGTGACTCCTTTAGCAATAACTGGCAGATGCTACACACTCGGTTTGTCTTTTGATAGCTTCTATAGTTTCTGCTTTGCACAGTGATATATATGATATATCCCGCACCTCATTCGACGAGGAAAGGACCGACGATCCCTTCACCGGGAGTGACTCCTTTAGCAAAACTAGAAAAGCCTCAAAAACACTCCATTTCAAAATCATTTGATTCTACAACGATATCAAGTTCATTACGCAATAGGTTTTCAGAAAAACCTGTCGTAGCCCTCCGTCATTTCAGATAAGTCATGTTTAGTATTCGTGCTGCGTTTGTTGACCTTGTCAAGGCGCAGTGTGCGGTAGCTAACCAGTATTTATCTGCTTTTTGCATATGATGCAGATTGGGTTAGGGTAGTCGTGCGGCCTTGTTGACCTTGTCAAGGGTCGTGCGGGTGGGTTTGATTCAATCAAGAAATGACGGGTTGAACTTGACTTGCGGTCTATGGTTTGTTGACCTTGTCAAGGTCATAGATCGTTCGGGGCAAAATATTATCGGGAATTTCAAGTGTTGAAATTTGCAATGAGATTGCATACCTTCTATGAGATAGTTGGATCCCGATACCCGCTGCGAGTAAGAGTTACTCCTGGGAGAGTTTTACACATTACAATTAGCCGATCAAGTAGGTGTCTAGAAAGGTGTCAACGGGGTTACGCCTCTGGGAAAACGAGATTTACATTAATTAGGTTCGTGCGAAAGCACGGGAGACCTCCCTCAAAGTACCGACACTGGCCTGGCTGAAAGATTGGCGAACTTGTAGTGTGTAATTAATCCCGGCTAGTCTTTCCTTTTAAGGTTTGAAGGAAGATTTGATTAAAACAGTGGGAGCCATCCTGATTAGATAAAATAATAACCAATCTATTCTTGCTAGAGCGCACGCTGAGTGTTTTCTTCTCTCTCTCTCCAGGTAGCGACCATATCACGCCTTAATCAAGATAATAATATGGATGTATTGACCGAACCCGCTTGTTATACTGAGCTGGGGAACGTTGGTCCCGCTCCAACTTATAATTGTTATAAGACAGAGCAGGAAATTGGGGATTACCAGAATTCCCGTGCCGCCCAAACGAAGAGAGTGCATGCTGATGCATCATCTTCGGGTGTGTTCATTACAAAGAACTGTTTCTCAGTATCCTCTGCATCCTGGGTATATGATACCGGATCAGGATCCCAGATATGTAATCTGTTACATAGGGCTGCAAAAAGGTAGAAAAACTGAGAACGGGTGATAAGTTTCATGAGACAGAGAACGGGGCAAGTGTTGCAGCCAAGTCTGTTGGTCACTGTCACCCTGTATGACCAGTACATTGATTCTGAACGAATGTTATTAGATACCGAACCTGATATACAAAATCATATCAGTCTCTTTACTAGTAAAGAAAGGATATAATTTTGTATTGCTGGATAATGTTTTGAACATTTCCTATATCAAAAGTTGATCGGTTCAGGCACGTTATCTAAAAGCATTGATGTTCTAAATCAAACTACAGTTCTTTAGTATACGGAACACACACAAGAGGAAGGGTTCAGAAATGAACGAATCCTTCTTGAGACATTGTAGACAAGGTCATATCAATGCGATCAGACTGGCTGAAGTTACATTTTAGATGCATATTTAAATCAGTTTGAATTTACATCTTGTGAAACTTGCCAGTCATGTCACAGAGATAAGATGACCATAGCTCCGTTTACTGGAAACAGAGAAAGAGTTAGTGAACTCTTGGGATGATACATGTTGATGTATGTAGGTCCCCTGTCTACACATGCCAGGACCGGTTCTTTGTACTTCATTAAATTCTCTGATGATCTCTCAAGATTCAGACATATGTTCCTGTTGAAACACAAGTCCGAACCTTTTGAGATATTCACAGAATATAAGTTAGAAGTAGAGAACCAAAATAAGGGTATAAGTATTATGTCCTTTGATCTGATCAAGGAGGAGAATACTTGAGCACGGAATTCCTGAACTATTCTAAAGGAGAATGAGATTCTCTCTCAGCATTACTCCTCCGTATGCACCATAGCACGATGGTATATCGGGGCGGAGCAATTGCACCCTATTCGATATGGTGCGCTCTATGATGAGTAATACTGAGTTACCTGTTTCCTTTTTTGGAGTTATGCGCTTGAGAAGCTGCATACCTATTGAATAGGGTTCGAATCAAATCAGCTGCCTACCACTTCATATGTGATATGGAAAGGGAAGAGCCCATATCTTAAGTTAGTTAAGATTTGGGGTTGTCCAGCCTATGTCTAAAAGCAAAATCCGGACAAGCTCGAGGCAAGGTCTGTAATGTAGAACTGGAAAGGTTCCAGCTATACAAACTACAGCAGATGATTTGATAAAACCAAAGGATTCAATAGTTACCAACGAACCTCAGCCTCTCCGCCGATCTAGTAGGGTTTCTCACCCACCCGAGAGATACTTCTGTTTCTCTATGACAGTGGGAGCGAGGATTGCATCATGAGATGATGACCCAACTAGTTTCGAGCTGGCCATCAGGAGTAGGACTCTATAAGAATGGCTGGATCCTTAGCGATCTGAGATGGAATCCATGTACACCAACAAAGTATGGACTTTGGTTGCTATATCTGAAGGGTTAAATCCCCATCAGGAGCAAGTATATCTTGAGAAGATTACTTGGTGTAGATGGAAAAGTTGAGACTTTCAAAGCTAGACTTGTTAAAGCTTTTCGTCATCGACCAGGCATGGATAATGATGAAACATTTTCAAGTGGCTATGCTTAAGTCCATCCAGATCCTACTTGCCACGGCTACATACCATGACTACGATATCTGGCGGTTGGGTGTCATGACTGCTTTTCTAAATAATGTTTTAGAAGAGAGAGTCTATAAGTACACAGCCAGAGGGCTTCGTAGACAGTGGGAGCAGCGGAAACATGTACAAGATGCTTTATAGGATAAAGCAGGTATCGCGGAGTTGGAACATCTGTTTTGATGTAGTAGTCAAACAGTTTGACATCATCAAAATGGTAGATGAACCTTGTATATACAAAAAGGTAGTAGGGAGTATGGTGATGATCCTCGTAGAGTACGTGGATGACATACTCTTGATAGGGAAGGAGTTTCCTATGCTACGCTCGGTCAATCTCCGCTTATCACAATGATTCTCCATATAGGATCAAAGTGATACCTCCTAAATCCTGGGTTTTGGATCTATGAGATAGATCTAATTGGATGTTAGGATTCTCACTAGTTGTAGTGAGATGGTATCAACCGATCCTGGGGAGAATCACTGGAAGGGTTCCAGGGTGATAAGGACGACTGAAAGTCAGTCGCAGGCATTGTCTTTACCCTCAGTAAAGGGACGGTATGTTGGAAGAGTTCCAAGCTAGATACCGTGGCATACTAGATGATGAAGGCTCGATACATCGCTACTTAAGATGCTACCAAAGAGGCTGTTTGGGTGTATATTAGTTCATGAGATGAACTTCGTTCCTACCATTGTGAGACAATGGAGTTGTGGCTTATGCCAAGGAACGTCCGTCCCATCAGTGATCCAGACATATTCTAAGGCAGTATCACCTAATCATGGAGATGGTTGATCTCCAGGGTGATCGAGGTTAGGAGAGTAGACTCAGAGGATAACACGACGGATCCACTCACGAAGGCCTATTCCCAGAGAGAGACTTTTATGGGATGGTTGAGTATGAGATACTGCAACCACTGCCATCAGATGGCCCTAGTGCAAGTGGGAGATTGTTAGTTATATGTATGCCCTAGAGGCCATTACTATACATAGGATGTATATTGTAGTGGATGCTTGGACATATATACAGAGGACTTTCTTGCTCGACATGATAGTATGCAATCTGGTTGCTCTTCACCTTAACGTGTACACTGATTGTCCCTCTGTTATATGTTGGTAAAGCCCTTAGGATAAGTACTTGACTACCTGGACTATGATACGGATCATACTAGTGGGGACATGGTAGTCCATAAGTACATCCTTCAAGGTCCCTAGTCGTGGGTGTATCGAGACGGGGCATCGATATACCAGAGTAGACTAGCGTATACCTTCTCGACCCATACAGATGGGCGATGGATGATCCCATATCCATTGGTGTTTGACATCAGAGATGATATACGGATGCTCAGTGGAGACTGGGTACACTGGACGGACTCGCCGAGAACTCCCAGATAGTATTATATCTTACGTCAGATGGCAGTTCTCTGGTGACACTAGTACAGAATAGTCTATTGACCCGAGATCGTCATAGAGTCTTGTGTGGTTCCCACTGTGCTTTGATTTTCACCTTACCACGTCCAAGAAGGCGTGCAAAACGGTGGTTTTTGGGTACAGTCCCGAATCACATGGAGGCAATGAGCGATAGGAGGGGATTCGTCTCTCCCGGTATAGGGAGTTGATGTTGCGCTGTGTTCGATTGGTTATAACCGGAAATCCCTGTCCAGGGTTGCTGAGATTTACTGGTAAGTGTTACCAGTAGTTTCTCGAACTGTTATAGACCTCATATCGACACGACTTATCGAGCTGTTGGGGTCTGACGTTTACCACCCCTAGGCGAGATATGCGATATATCAGACGACGCGACCGGACTGTACGGTAAGTGTTACTGGTTGGATTCACAGGAGTATGAGCGGGCTTGCTCGTCGATCTTCTGATCGCTCAATACCCGGGTGGCCGTTACGTTTAGCAGACCGCTTGCGGCTTGTGGGTGTTTGATATGATCATACCTGCTGCCGGCGTATTGACGAGTCTTTAGAGTCCTACACAGAGGTTTCCTGGCTCAAGCGAAACGAAATAGGAGTGCATATGAGATATGTGCGGGACCGAGAATAATGCGTGTATGTGATACCGTATTTTATTCTCGCGATGAATGTGTCGAATGGTTGTATGCGATATAACCTAGTTATCGAATCAAGGATTGATTCGATAAGCCGATACATTGGATATTAGTCGGTTATATGCGATATGACCGGATCGTTAAATCAAGTGTTGATTTAATGATTTAATGCATAATTATATATTTGATATATTACTTTACATTAACTAGTTTTTGTTCACTTTAAATGGATTTTCTCACTTGATGTACACAAGTTGTATATGTGATATACTTTTGTGCACTTGATTGTATCATGTTTGATGATACATGAATGCTAGGGTTTGTGTAAAGAATTAAACCTTGGTTAAGTAAATGGTTAGGGTTTTTATTTATTCATTCTATTATCTTTTTAATTTGGATTAAAAAGAAATGGCAAAAGAAAAGAAAATGGTTGCTTTCATTCTTGAAGCTTGTTGAAGCTTCATGAAGCTTTGACCAAAGTGACCATTTTGTCTTCATGCTTAACCCTAACCATTCATCTAACCTTAGTCAATTCTCTACACCTAACCATGGTTCATATTATGATAAGTATTCATTTTCTTTTGCAATTTTAATTAACTTATCATAATATTATCCTCTTCTTCTTCTTCTACTTCTTCTTCAAGAAGAAAACCTTGCCACCAACAATGGCAACTTGATGAAAAGAGTGAGAAATCCAATTCTAAAGTGAACCCACTTCCTATTTCTTCATCCTCTACCTCTTGCCAAGTAGTATAGGGTGTTTTCTTCACAAGTTTCATGACTTGGTGAAGTGGGAGCTTGATCTAGTGATGCCTCGACGTAGATCATCTTCGGCATCGAAGCCGACGACCAAGCCCGCCCATTTCTTCGATGAAGCCGATGCTAGAGTCCGGAATCCGATTTGGACAGCGGAGGGACATCATCGCGGAGCTTAGGAAGTGGTGGACCGGATCTACAAAGGTTGTATTTCCGTTCACTTAGTTAAGTTGTTAACTAGTTACCTTTTTCACCTAAAATTCTGGTTAACGATCCGTATTAGGGTTTCTCGGCACTTGTAAAATTTGAAATTGGCATGGTTGATGCCTTGTGAGACCTCATTAGTGTGCCTAGGAACCCTACAGTGGTATCAGAGCCTAGCTAGAGCCTTAGGCGATGCGTAGACGGAGTTAGAAGTCCGATCGAACCGAAACCCTAACAAAAATATGCTCTCTGGACTTTTTCCAAAAACTGGGTTTTTTCCAGATTAAAAATATGCAGAAAAATCAGCAGGAGTTTCTAAGAGTTACTGTGAAATTCGATCTCCCAATTCCATTATACCGCCGTGGTTCCGCGGCACGAGCATGGCTCGTGCGGCGGTTCCGCGGCCGTACGGCCTCATTGTACAAAGAATTTTACACAGTAATTCTTACTTTGAAGTGCTGGTTTTCCTGGGAATTTTTAATATTTATTCAAGAGTTGAATTTTCTGGGTTGTATTGGGGACTCGGTGTTTCGATCGGATTGTCTAATTTTGTCTGTGTGTTTTTCCGGATAATTTTAGAATATGTTAAAAAGTTCGACCGGATATAGATACCCACTTTTTCCCCTGCCGGAAAATTTCCAAGTGTTGGATTTTTCCGTGGTTTAAAGACGTTCTAAGTAGTGCAAGTAACGCGATGGACCCTCTAGAAGACAACAAACCTTAACTCGATTATGTGACCGTCTTGAACTGCCCTTTGAACCTCAGGGTTTGGGACAGTACGGCGTGCCACATGTGAGGCGTTGGCTTGACCCTTCTACGGCTGGACCGTTGGTACTGAGGTATGAACTGAATGTTTTTTTAAAACTTATTTCATGTGTTGATCTGTATCTGGAAAACTTGGGTGTTCGATTGTTCGATCGGAAAGTTTAACATTTTCTATTTATCTGGAATGGGATACAATAATTGGAATTCACAAGTAGTTATGAGATAACTGAATGAATGTTATAAACATAGCACTTTAGTCTCACTTGATCGGTTGCCACGGAATTTTGATGTGATCAAAAGTCCGTCGCAATCACGTAGCGTACGCGGATACTCGCCGGGTAAACTTAATAGACAGCTACACCCCATAGCCCCGACCAAGTGACTGTAGGAGAACCCCGTCGCCGAAAGCATCTGTTCGGGTGCTCGCGGTAGCGGTGTTCCGCCTTGGTGCACTTCGTCGACGGCGTCGGGGGTGCGGCCGCCTACTAAAGTTTGCGACGAGCATTCGATCAGGATGTCGGGAATCTTGTTGAATTACCCGACTTGATATTGAAAATTGTTTTCGATAATGAGACTAAAATGCAGGGTTTATAATTGTTAGGCATGCGATGTCTAAGAAATTCATTTGATTAGGCATGCGATGTCTATGGAGGTTGCGGATTCCAACTGTTGTAGTTTTACACTTTCTTTTCTGCGACCGTAAGTGTAATATGTGATATCGCCGGTTTCGTTGCTATATGTCAACGACAATTGGGATGCGCATATTTACTTACGTTGATGACATGTGATGTTATGTGTTGCTGGATATGTTATATTGGATCGTCGTGTTTGAATAGCCGGGGGTTTTTATGTGAGATGAGTGTTTTTCATTTTCATTCATGTAAAAACTTGTATATAATATTCTTTTATTGGGGCACTTCCAGGTTGCGGAAGATGTCACCCTTTGTATATTATTTACTTTTCCGCACTAGGATAGACCCAAGGAGGGGAGCACAAGTAACCGGGTTCTGGAGTCCAGTGGGAGACCAACTCGAGGAGTCGAGTCCGGGTCTCCTAACTCTAGAATTGGTAGGGTTGCTTGCCGCTCTCGTAGGGGTCTAGGGGTGTGGGTTTGGCTATTCATCGCGACCGTGGAATCCGTGTTTTATACCGGCTCGTATTGAAAACACGGACGTCCTAGTATATCCAATATTTCATATGTTTCTTCTGCTGCGATATCTGTGATGTGATCATGTGATGTTCTGTGATAGATACAGTATATAGTATATATGATATATTATATAGACGTTACTTATGTTTTACACCCGCGCTAGCCCTGCCCCGCTCTGCCGTTAGTTACCTAACCTAACGGTGCATGAGGGGACATCGAGGCGAATGCAGATGGCATAAGTGTACGTCGTATTTATCTGTGATGTTTAGGTACTTAAATGATGGGACTTCATTAATGTGATTAATGAAATAAAAGAAACCTAAAGATGTTGTAGAATCGAATTTCAAAAATAAAACAGGTAGCTACAGTTCTTGCTTTGCACGGCGGTATATATGATATATCCTGCACCTTATTCGATAAGGAAAGGACCGAGATCCCTTCACAGGGAGTGACTCCTTTAGCAATAACTGGCAGATGCTACACACTCGGTTTGTCTTTTGATAGCTTCTATAGTTTCTGCTTTGCACAGTGATATATATGATATATCCCGCACCTCATTCGACGAGGAAAGGACCGACGATCCCTTCACCGGGAGTGACTCCTTTAGCAAAACTAGAAAAGCCTCAAAAACACTCCATTTCAAAATCATTTGATTCTACAACGATATCAAGTTCATTACGCAATAGGTTTTCAGAAAAACCTGTCGTAGCCCTCCGTCATTTCAGATAAGTCATCTTTAGTATTCGTGCTGCGTTTGTTGACCTTGTCAAGGCGCAGTGTGCGGTAGCTAACCAGTATTTATCTGCTTTTTGCATATGATGCAGATTGGGTTAGGGTAGTCGTGCGGCCTTGTTGACCTTGTCAAGGGTCGTGCGGGTGGGTTTGATTCAATCAAGAAATGACGGGTTGAACTTGACTTGCGGTCTATGGTTTGTTGACCTTGTCAAGGTCATAGATCGTTCGGAGCAAAATATTATCGGGAATTTCAAGTGTTGAAATTTGCAATGAGATTGCATACCTTCTATGAGATAGTTGGATCCCGATACCCGCTGCGAGTAAGAGTTACTCCTGGGAGAGTTTTACACATTACAATTAGCCGATCAAGTAGGTGTCTAGAAAGGTGTCAACGGGGTTACGCCTCTGGGAAAACGAGATTTACATTAATTAGGTTCGTGCGAAAGCACGGGAGACCTCCCTCAAAGTACCGACACTGGCCTGGCTGAAAGATTGGCGAACTTGTAGTGTGTAATTAATCCCGGCTAGTCTTTCCTTTTAAGGTTTGAAGGAAGATTTGATTAAAACAGTGGGAGCCATCCTGATTAGATAAAATAATAACCAATCTATTCTTGCTAGAGCGCACGCTGAGTGTTTTCTTCTCTCTCTCTCCAGGTAGCGACCATATCACGCCTTAATCAAGATAATAATATGGATGTATTGACCGAACCCGCTTGTTATACTGAGCTGGGGAACGTTGGTCCCGCTCCAACTTATAATTGTTATAAGACAGAGCAGGAAATTGGGGATTACCAGAATTCCCGTGCCGCCCAAACGAAGAGAGTGCATGCTGATGCATCATCTTCGGGTGTGTTCATTACAAAGAACTGTTTCTCAGTATCCTCTGCATCCTGGGTATATGATACCGGATCAGGATCCCAGATATGTAATCTGTTACATAGGGCTGCAAAAAGGTAGAAAAACTGAGAACGGGTGATAAGTTTCATGAGACAGAGAACGGGGCAAGTGTTGCAGCCAAGTCTGTTGGTCACTGTCACCCTGTATGACCAGTACATTGATTCTGAACGAATGTTATTAGATACCGAACCTGATATACAAAATCATATCAGTCTCTTTACTAGTAAAGAAAGGATATAATTTTGT
This sequence comes from Agapanthus africanus, assembly GCA_030015575.1. Lineage (NCBI taxonomy): Eukaryota > Viridiplantae > Streptophyta > Magnoliopsida > Asparagales > Amaryllidaceae > Agapanthus > Agapanthus africanus. The sequence goes on from JASDDO010000004.1 coordinate 437,993,269, forward strand.
ATTGCTGGATAATGTTTTGAACATTTCCTATATCAAAAGTTGATCGGTTCAGGCACGTTATCTAAAAGCATTGATGTTCTAAATCAAACTACAGTTCTTTAGTATACGGAACACACACAAGAGGAAGGGTTCAGAAATGAACGAATCCTTCTTGAGACATTGTAGACAAGGTCATATCAATGCGATCAGACTGGCTGAAGTTACATTTTAGATGCATATTTAAATCAGTTTGAATTTACATCTTGTGAAACTTGCCAGTCATGTCACAGAGATAAGATGACCATAGCTCCGTTTACTGGAAACAGAGAAAGAGTTAGTGAACTCTTGGGATGATACATGTTGATGTATGTAGGTCCCCTGTCTACACATGCCAGGACCGGTTCTTTGTACTTCATTAAATTCTCTGATGATCTCTCAAGATTCAGACATATGTTCCTGTTGAAACACAAGTCCGAACCTTTTGAGATATTCACAGAATATAAGTTAGAAGTAGAGAACCAAAATAAGGGTATAAGTATTATGTCCTTTGATCTGATCAAGGAGGAGAATACTTGAGCACGGAATTCCTGAACTATTCTAAAGGAGAATGAGATTCTCTCTCAGCATTACTCCTCCGTATGCACCATAGCACGATGGTATATCGGGGCGGAGCAATTGCACCCTATTCGATATGGTGCGCTCTATGATGAGTAATACTGAGTTACCTGTTTCCTTTTTGGGAGTTATGCGCTTGAGAAGCTGCATACCTATTGAATAGGGTTCGAATCAAATCAGCTGCCTACCACTTCATATGTGATATGGAAAGGGAAGAGCCCATATCTTAAGTTAGTTAAGATTTGGGGTTGTCCAGCCTATGTCTAAAAGCAAAATCCGGACAAGCTCGAGGCAAGGTCTGTAATGTAGAACTGGAAAGGTTACAGCTATACAAACTACAACAGATGATTTGATAAAACCAAAGGATTCAATAGTTACCAACGAACCTCAGCCTCTCCGCCGATCTAGTAGGGTTTCTCACCCACCTGAGAGATACTTCTGTTTCTCTATGACAGTGGGAGCGAGGATTGCATCATGAGATGATGACCCAACTAGTTTCGAGCTGGCCATCAGGAGTAGGACTCTATAAGAATGGCTGGATCCTTAGCGATCTGAGATGGAATCCATGTACACCAACAAAGTATGGACTTTGGTTGCTATATCTGAAGGGTTAAATCCCCATCAGGAGCAAGTATATCTTGAGAAGATTACTTGGTGTAGATGGAAAAGTTGAGACTTTCAAAGCTAGACTTGTTAAAGCTTTTCGTCATCGACCAGGCATGGATAATGATGAAACATTTTCAAGTGGCTATGCTTAAGTCCATCCAGATCCTACTTGCCACGGCTACATACCATGACTACGATATCTGGCGGTTGGGTGTCATGACTGCTTTTCTAAATAATGTTTTAGAAGAGAGAGTCTATAAGTACACAGCCAGAGGGCTTCGTAGACAGTGGGAGCAGCGGAAACATGTACAAGATGCTTTATAGGATAAAGCAGGTATCGCGGAGTTGGAACATCTGTTTTGATGTAGTAGTCAAACAGTTTGACATCATCAAAATGGTAGATGAACCTTGTATATACAAAAAGGTAGTAGGGAGTATGGTGATGATCCTCGTAGAGTACGTGGATGACATACTCTTGATAGGGAAGGAGTTTCCTATGCTACGCTCGGTCAATCTCCGCTTATCACAATGATTCTCCATATAGGATCAAAGTGATACCTCCTAAATCCTGGGTTTTGGATCTATGAGATAGATCTAATTGGATGTTAGGATTCTCACTAGTTGTAGTGAGATGGTATCAACCGATCCTGGGGAGAATCACTGGAAGGGTTCCAGGGTGATAAGGACGACTGAAAGTCAGTCGCAGGCATTGTCTTTACCCTCAGTAAAGGGACGGTATGTTGGAAGAGTTCCAAGCTAGATACCGTGGCATACTAGACGATGAAGGCTCGATACATCGCTACTTAAGATGCTACCAAAGAGGCTGTTTGGGTGTATATTAGTTCATGAGATGAACTTCGTTCCTACCATTGTGAGACAATGGAGTTGTGGCTTATGCCAAGGAACGTCCGTCCCATCAGTGATCCAGACATATTCTAAGGCAGTATCACCTAATCATGGAGATGGTTGATCTCCAGGGTGATCGAGGTTAGGAGAGTAGACTCAGAGGATAACACAACGGATCCACTCACGAAGGCCTATTCCCAGAGAGAGACTTTTATGGGATGGTTGAGTATGAGATACTGTAACCACTGCCATCAGATGGCCCTAGTGCAAGTGGGAGATTGTTAGTTATATGTATGCCCTAGAGGCCATTACTATACATAGGATGTATATTGTAGTGGATGCTTGGACATATATACGGGGGACTTTCTTGCTCGACATGATAGTATGCTATCTGGTTGCTCTTCACCTTAACGTGTACACTGATTGTCCCTCTGTTACATGTTGGTAAAGCCCTTAGGATAAGTACTTGACTACCTGGACTATGATGCGGATCATACTAGTGGGGACATGGTAGTCCATAAGTACATCCTTCAAGGTCCCTAGTCGTGGGTGTATCGAGACGGGGCATCGATATACCAGAGTAGACTAGCGTATACCTTCTCGACCCATACAGATGGGCGATGGATGATCCCATATCCATTGGTGTTTGACATCAGAGATGATATACGGATGCTCAGTGGAGACTGGGTACACTGGACGGACTCGCCGAGAACTCCCAGATGGTATTATACCTTACGTCAGATGGCAGTTCTCTGGTGACACTAGTACAGAGTAGTCTGTTGACCCGAGATCGTCATAGAGTCTTGTGTGGTTCCCACTGTGCTTTGATTTCCACCTTACCACGTCCAAGAAGGCGTGCAAAACGGTGGTTTTTGGGTACAGTCCCGAATCACATGGAGGCAATGAGCGATAGGAGGGGATTCGTCTCTCCCGGTATAGGGAGTTGATGTTGCGCTGTGTTCGATTGGTTATAACCGGAAATCCCTGTCCAGGGTTGCTGAGATTTACTGGTAAGTGTTACCAGTAGTTTCTCGAACTGTTATAGACCTCATATCGACACGACTTATCGAGCTGTTGGGGTCTGACGTTTACCACCCCTAGGCGAGATATGCGACATATCAGACGACGAGACCGGACTGTACGGTAAGTGTTACTGGTTGGATTCACAGGAGTATGAGCGGGCTTGCTCGTCAATCTTCTGATCGCTCAATACCCGGGTGGCCGTTACGTTTAGCAGACCGCTTGCGGCTTGTGGGTGTTTGATATGATCATACCTGCTGCCGGCGTATTGACGAGTCTTTAGAGTCCTACACAGAGGTTTCCTGGCTCAAGCGAAACGAAATAGGAGCGCATATGAGATATGTGCGGGACCGAGAATAATACGTGTATGTGATACCGTATTTTATTCTCGCGATGAATGTGTCGAATGGTTGTATGCGATATAACCTAGTTATCGAATCAAGGATTGATTCGATAAGCCGATACATTGGATATTAGTCGGTTATATGCGATATGACCGGATCGTTAAATCAAGTGTTGATTTAATGATTTAATGCATAATTATATATTTGATATATTACTTTGCATTAACTAGTTTTTGTTCACTTTAAATGGATTTTCTCACTTGATGTACACAAGTTGTATATGTGATATACTTTTGTGCACTTGATTGTATCTTGTTTGATGATACATGAATGCTAGGGTTTGTGTAAAGAATTAAACCTTGGTTAAGTAAATGGTTAGGGTTTTTATTTATTCATTCTATTATCTTTTTAATTTGGATTAAAAAGAAATGGCAAAAGAAAAGAAAATGGTTGCTTTCATTCTTGAAGCTTGTTGAAGCTTCATGAAGCTTTGACCAAAGTGACCATTTTGTCTTCATGCTTAACCCTAACCATTCATCTAACCTTAGTCAATTCTCTACACCTAACCATGGTTCATATTATGATAAGTATTTATTTTCTTTTGCAATTTTAATTAACTTATCATAATATTATCCTCTTCTTCTTCTTCTTCTTCTTCTTCAAGAAGAAAACCTTGCCACCAACAATGGCAACTTGATGAAAAGAGTGAGAAATCCAATTCTAAAGTGAACCCACTTCCTATTTCTTCATCCTCTACCTCTTGCCAAGTAGTATAGGGTGTTTTCTTCACAAGTTTCATGACTTGGTGAAGTGGGAGCTTGATCTAGTGATGCCTCGACGTAGATCATCTTCGGCATCGAAGCCGACGACCAAGCCCGCCCATTTCTTCGATGAAGCCGATGCTAGAGTCCGGAATCCGATTTGGACAGCGGAGGGACATCATCGCGGAGCTTAGGAAGTGGTGGACCGGATCTACAAAGGTTGTATTTCCGTTCACTTAGTTAAGTTGTTAACTAGTTACCTTTTTCGGCTAAAATTCTAGTTAACGATCCGTATTAGGGTTTCTCGGCACTTGTAAAATTTGAAATTGGCATGGTTGATGCCTTGTGAGACCTTATTAGTGTGCCTAGGAACCCTACAGTAGTATCAGAGCCTAGCTAGAGCCTTAGGCGATGCGTAGACGGAGTTAGAAGTCCGATCGAACCAAAACCCTAACACAAATATGCTCTCTGGACTTTTTCCAAAAACTGGGTTTTTTCCAGATTAAAAATATGCAGAAAAATCAGCAGGAGTTTCTAAGAGTTACTGTGAAATTCGATCTCCCAATTCCATTAAACCGCCGCGGTTCCGCGGCACGAGCATGGCTCGTGCGGCGGTTCCGCGGCCGTACGGCCTCATTGTACAAAGAATTTTACACAGTAATTCTTACTTTGAAGTGCTGGTTTTCCTGGGAATTTTTAATATTTATTCAAGAGTTGAATTTTCTGGGTTGTATAGGGGACTCGGTGTTTCGATCAGATTGTCTAATTTTGTCTGTGTGTTTTTCCGGATAATTTTAGAATATGTTAAAAAGTTCGACCGGATATAGATACCCACTTTTTCCCCTGCCGGAAAATTTCCAAGTGTTGGATTTTTCCGTGGTTTAAAGACGTTCTAAGTAGTGCAAGTAACGCGATGGACCCTCTAGAAGACAACAAACCTTAACTCGATTATGTGACCGTCTTGAACTGCCCTTTGAACCTCAGGGTTTGGGGCAGTACGGCGTGCCACATGTGAGGCGTTGGCTTGACCCTTCTACGGCTGGACCATTGGTACTGAGGCATGAACTGAATGTTTTTTTAAAACTTATTTCATGTGTTGATCTGTATCTGGAAAACTTGGGTGTTCGATTGTTCGATCGGAAAGTTTAACATTTTCTATTTATCTGGAATGGGATACAATAATTGGAATTCACAAGTAGTTATGAGATAACTGAATGAATGTTATAAACATAGCACTTTAGTCTCACTTGATCGGTTGCCACGGAATTTTGATGTGATCAAAAGTCCGTCGCAATCACGTAGCGTACGCGGATACTCGCCGGGTAAACTTAATAGACAGCTACACCCCATAGCCCCGACCAAGTGACTGTAGGAGAACCCCGTCGCCGAAAGCATCTGTTCGGGTGCTCGCGGTAGCGGTGTTCCGCCTTGGTGCACTTCGTCGACGGCGTCGGGGGTGCGGCCGCCTACTAAACTTTGCGACGAGCATTCCATCAGGATGTCGGGAATCTTGTTGAATTACCCGACTTGATATTGAAAAATGTTTTCGATAATGAGACTAAAATGCAGGGTTTATAATTGTTAGGCATGCGATGTCTAAGAAATTCATTTGATTAGGCATGCGATGTCTATGGAGGTTGCGGATTCCAACTGTTGTAGTTTTACACTTTATTTTCTGCGACCGTAAGTGTAATATGTGATATCGCCGGTTTCGTTGCTATATGTCAACGACAATTGGGATGCGCATATTTACTTACGTTGATGACATGTGATGTTATGTGTTGCTGGATATGTTATATTGGATCGTCGTGTTTGAATAGCCGGGGGTTTTTATGTGAGATGAGTGTTTTTCATTTTCATTCATGTAAAAACTTGTATGTAATATTCTTTTATTGGGGCACTTCCAGGTTGCGGAAGATGTCACCCTTTGTATATTATTTACTTTTCCGCACTAGGATAGACCCAAGGAGGGGAGCACAAGTAACCGGGTTCTGGAGTCCAGTGGGAGACCAACTCGAGGAGTCGAGTCCGGGTCTCCTAACTCTAGAATTGGTAGGGTTGCTTGCCGCTCTCGTAGGGGTCTAGGGGTGTGGGTTTGGCTATTCATCGCGACCGTGGAATCCGTGTTTTATACTGGCTCGTATTGAAAACACGGACGTCCTAGTATATCCAATATTTCATATGTTTCTTCTGCTGCGATATCTGTGATGTGATCATGTGATGTTCTGTGATAGATACAGTATATAGTATATATGATATATTATATAGACGTTACTTATGTTTTACACCCGCGCTAGCCCTGCCCCGCTCTGCCGTTAGTTACCTAACCTAACGGTGCATGAGGGGACATCGAGGCGAATGCAGATGGCATAAGTGTACGTCGTATTTATCTGTGATGTTTAGGTACTTAAATGATGGGACTTCATTAATGTGATTAATGAAATAAAAGAAACCTAAAGATGTTGTAGAATCGAATTTCAAAAATAAAACAGGTAGCTACAGTTCTTGCTTTGCACGGCGGTATATATGATATATCCTGCACCTTATTCGATAAGGAAAGGACCGAGATCCCTTCACAGGTAGTGACTCCTTTAGCAATAACTGGCAGATGCTACACACTCGGTTTGTCTTTTGATAGCTTTTATAGTTTCTGCTTTGCACAGTGATATATATGATATATCCCACACCTCATTCGACGACCGACGATCCCTTCACCGGGAGTGACTCCTTTAGCAAAACTAGAAAAGCCTCAAAAACACTCCATTTCAAAATCATTTGATTCTACAACGATATCAAGTTCATTACGCAATAGGTTTTCAGAAAAACCTATCGTAGCCCTCCGTCATTTCAGATAAGTCATGTTTAGTATTCGTGCTGCGTTTGTTGACCTTGTCAAGGCGCAGTGTGCGGTAGCTAACCAGTATTTATCTGCTTTTTGCATATGATGCAGATTGGGTTAGGGTAGTCGTGCGGCCTTGTTGACCTTGTCAAGGGTCGTGCGGGTGGGTTTGATTCAATCAAGAAATGACGGGTTGAACTTGACTTGCGGTCTATGGTTTGTTGACCTTGTCAAGGTCATAGATCGTTCGGGGCAAAATATTATCGGGAATTTCAAGTGTTGAAATTTGCAATGAGATTGCATACCTTCTATGAGATAGTTGGATCCCGATACCCGCTGCGAGTAAGAGTTACTCCTGGGAGAGTTTTACACATTACAATTAGCCGATCAAGTAGGTGTCTAGAAAGGTGTCAACGGGGTTACGCCTCTGGGAAAACGAGATTTACATTAATTAGGTTCGTGCGAAAGCACGGGAGACCTCCCTCAAAGTACCGACACTGGCCTGGCTGAAAGATTGGCGAACTTGTAGTGTGTAATTAATCCCGGCTAGTCTTTCCTTTTAAGGTTTGAAGGAAGATTTGATTAAAACAGTGGGAGCCATCCTGATTAGATAAAATAATAACCAATCTATTCTTGCTAGAGCGCACGCTGAGTGTTTTCTTCTCTCTCTCTCCAGGTAGCGACCATATCACGCCTTAATCAAGATAATAATATGGATGTATTGACCGAACCCGCTTGTTATACTGAGCTGGGGAACGTTGGTCCCGCTCCAACTTATAATTGTTATAAGACAGAGCAGGAAATTGGGGATTACCAGAATTCCCGTGCCGCCCAAACGAAGAGAGTGCATGCTGATGCATCATCTTCGGGTGTGTTCATTACAAAGAACTGTTTCTCAGTATCCTCTGCATCCTGGGTATATGATACCGGATCAGGATCCCAGATATGTAATCTGTTACATAGGACTGCAAAAAGGTAGAAAAACTGAGAACGGGTGATAAGTTTCATGAGACAGAGAACGGGGCAAGTGTTGCAGCCAAGTCTGTTGGTCACTGTCACCCTGTATGACCAGTACATTGATTCTGAACGAATGTTATTAGATACCGAACCTGATATACAAAATCATATCAGTCTCTTTACTAGTAAAGAAAGGATATAATTTTGTATTGCTGGATAATGTTTTGAACATTTCCTATATCAAAAGTTGATCGGTTCAGGCACGTTATCTAAAAGCATTGATGTTCTAAATCAAACTACAGTTCTTTAGTATACGGAACACACACAAGAGGAAGGGTTCAGAAATGAACGAATCCTTCTTGAGACATTGTAGACAAGGTCATATCAATGCGATCAGACTGGCTGAAGTTACATTTTAGATGCATATTTAAATCAGTTTGAATTTACATCTTGTGAAACTTGCCAGTCATGTCACAGAGATAAGATGACCATAGCTCCGTTTACTGGAAACAGAGAAAGAGTTAGTGAACTCTTGGGATGATACATGTTGATGTATGTAGGTCCCCTGTCTACACATGCCAGGACCGGTTCTTTGTACTTCATTAAATTCTCTGATGATCTCTCAAGATTCAGACATATGTTCCTGTTGAAACACAAGTCCGAACCTTTTGAGATATTCACAGAATATAAGTTAGAAGTAGAGAACCAAAATAAGGGTATAAGTATTATGTCCTTTGATCTGATCAAGGAGGAGAATACTTGAGCACGGAATTCCTGAACTATTCTAAAGGAGAATGAGATTCTCTCTCAGCATTACTCCTCCGTATGCACCATAGCACGATGGTATATCGGGGCGGAGCAATTGCACCCTATTCGATATGGTGCGCTCTATGATGAGTAATACTGAGTTACCTGTTTCCTTTTTGGGAGTTATGCGCTTGAGAAGCTGCATACCTATTGAATAGGGTTCGAATCAAATCAGCTGCCTACCACTTCATATGTGATATGGAAAGGGAAGAGCCCATATCTTAAGTTAGTTAAGATTTGGGGTTGTCCAGCCTATGTCTAAAAGCAAAATCCGGACAAGCTCGAGACAAGGTCTGTAATGTAGAACTGGAAAGGTTACAGCTATACAAACTACAGCAGATGATTTGATAAAACCAAAGGATTCAATAGTTACCAACGAACCTCAGCCTCTCCGCCGATCTAGTAGGGTTTCTCACCCACCTGAGAGATACTTCTGTTTCTCTATGACAGTGGGAGCGAGGATTGCATCATGAGATGATGACCCAACTAGTTTCGAGCTGGCCATCAGGAGTAGGACTCTATAAGAATGGCTGGATCCTTAGCGATCTGAGATGGAATCCATGTACACCAACAAAGTATGGACTTTGGTTGCTATATCTGAAGGGTTAAATCCCCATCAGGAGCAAGTATATCTTGAGAAGATTACTTGGTGTAGATCGAAAAGTTGAGACTTTCAAAGCTAGACTTGTTAAAGCTTTTCGTCATCGACCAGGCATGGATAATGATGAAACATTTTCAAGTGGCTATGCTTAAGTCCATCCAGATCCTACTTGCCACGGCTACATACCATGACTACGATATCTGGCGGTTGGGTGTCATGACTGCTTTTCTAAATAATGTTTTAGAAGAGAGAGTCTATAAGTACACAGCCAGAGGGCTTCGTAGACAGTGGGAGCAGCGGAAACATGTACAAGATGCTTTATAGGATAAAGCAGGTATCGCGGAGTTGGAACATCTGTTTTGATGTAGTAGTCAAACAGTTTGACATCATCAAAATGGTAGATGAACCTTGTATATACAAAAAGGTAGTAGGGAGTATGGTGATGATCCTCGTAGAGTACGTGGATGACATACTCTTGATAGGGAAGGAGTTTCCTATGCTACGCTCGGTCAATCTCCGCTTATCACAATGATTCTCCATATAGGATCAAAGTGATACCTCCTAAATCCTGGGTTTTGGATCTATGAGATAGATCTAATTGGATGTTAGGATTCTCACTAGTTGTAGTGAGATGGTATCAACCGATCCTGGGGAGAATCACTGGAAGGGTTCCAGGGTGATAAGGACGACTGAAAGTCAGTCGCAGGCATTGTCTTTACCCTCAGTAAAGGGACGGTATGTTGGAAGAGTTCCAAGCTAGATACCGTGGCATACTAGACGATGAAGGCTCGATACATCGCTACTTAAGATGCTACCAAAGAGGCTGTTTGGGTGTATATTAGTTCATGAGATGAACTTCGTTCCTACCATTGTGAGACAATGGAGTTGTGGCTTATGCCAAGGAACGTCCGTCCCATCAGTGATCCAGACATATTCTAAGGCAGTATCACCTAATCATGGAGATGGTTGATCTCCAGGGTGATCGAGGTTAGGAGAGTAGACTCAGAGGATAACACAACGGATCCACTCACGAAGGCCTATTCCCAGAGAGAGACTTTTATGGGATGGTTGAGTATGAGATACTGTAACCACTGCCATCAGATGGCCCTAGTGCAAGTGGGAGATTGTTAGTTATATGTATGCCCTAGAGGCCATTACTATACATAGGATGTATATTGTAGTGGATGCTTGGACATATATACGGGGGACTTTCTTGCTCGACATGATAGTATGCTATCTGGTTGCTCTTCACCTTAACGTGTACACTGATTGTCCCTCTGTTACATGTTGGTAAAGCCCTTAGGATAAGTACTTGACTACCTGGACTATGATGCGGATCATACTAGTGGGGACATGGTAGTCCATAAGTACATCCTTCAAGGTCCCTAGTCGTGGGTGTATCGAGACGGGGCATCGATATACCAGAGTAGACTAGCGTATACCTTCTCGACCCATACAGATGGGCGATGGATGATCCCATATCCATTGGTGTTTGACATCAGAGATGATATACGGATGCTCAGTGGAGACTGGGTACACTGGACGGACTCGCCGAGAACTCCCAGATGGTATTATACCTTACGTCAGATGGCAGTTCTCTGGTGACACTAGTACAGAGTAGTCTGTTGACCCGAGATCGTCATAGAGTCTTGTGTGGTTCCCACTGTGCTTTGATTTCCACCTTACCACGTCCAAGAAGGCGTGCAAAACGGTGGTTTTTGGGTACAGTCCCGAATCACATGGAGGCAATGAGCGATAGGAGGGGATTCGTCTCTCCCGGTATAGGGAGTTGATGTTGCGCTGTGTTCGATTGGTTATAACCGGAAATCCCTGTCCAGGGTTGCTGAGATTTACTGGTAAGTGTTACCAGTAGTTTCTCGAACTGTTATAGACCTCATATCGACACGACTTATCGAGCTGTTGGGGTCTGACGTTTACCACCCCTAGGCGAGATATGCGACATATCAGACGACGAGACCGGACTGTACGGTAAGTGTTACTGGTTGGATTCACAGGAGTATGAGCGGGCTTGCTCGTCAATCTTCTGATCGCTCAATACCCGGGTGGCCGTTACGTTTAGCAGACCGCTTGCGGCTTGTGGGTGTTTGATATGATCATACCTGCTGCCGGCGTATTGACGAGTCTTTAGAGTCCTACACAGAGGTTTCCTGGCTCAAGCGAAACGAAATAGGAGCGCATATGAGATATGTGCGGGACCGAGAATAATGCGTGTATGTGATACCGTATTTTATTCTCGCGATGAATGTGTCGAATGGTTGTATGCGATATAACCTAGTTATCGAATCAAGGATTGATTCGATAAGCCGATACATTGGATATTAGTCGGTTATATGCGATATGACCGGATCGTTAAATCAAGTGTTGATTTAATGATTTAATGCATAATTATATATTTGATATATTACTTTGCATTAACTAGTTTTTGTTCACTTTAAATGGATTTTCTCACTTGATGTACACAAGTTGTATATGTGATATACTTTTGTGCACTTGATTGTATCTTGTTTGATGATACATGAATGCTAGGGTTTGTGTAAAGAATTAAACCTTGGTTAAGTAAATGGTTAGGGTTTTTATTTATTCATTCTATTATCTTTTTAATTTGGATTAAAAAGAAATGGCAAAAGAAAAGAAAATGGTTGCTTTCATTCTTGAAGCTTGTTGAAGCTTCATGAAGCTTTGACCAAAGTGACCATTTTGTCTTCATGCTTAACCCTAACCATTCATCTAACCTTAGTCAATTCTCTACACCTAACCATGGTTCATATTATGATAAGTATTTATTTTCTTTTGCAATTTTAATTAACTTATCATAATATTATCCTCTTCTTCTTCTTCTTCTTCTTCTTCAAGAAGAAAACCTTGCCACCAACAATGGCAACTTGATGAAAAGAGTGAGAAATCCAATTCTAAAGTGAACCCACTTCCTATTTCTTCATCCTCTACCTCTTGCCAAGTAGTATAGGGTGTTTTCTTCACAAGTTTCATGACTTGGTGAAGTGGGAGCTTGATCTAGTGATGCCTCGACGTAGATCATCTTCGGCATCGAAGCCGACGACCAAGCCCGCCCATTTCTTCGATGAAGCCGATGCTAGAGTCCGGAATCCGATTTGGACAGCGGAGGGACATCATCGCGGAGCTTAGGAAGTGGTGGACCGGATCTACAAAGGTTGTATTTCCGTTCACTTAGTTAAGTTGTTAACTAGTTACCTTTTTCGGCTAAAATTCTAGTTAACGATCCGTATTAGGGTTTCTCGGCACTTGTAAAATTTGAAATTGGCATGGTTGATGCCTTGTGAGACCTTATTAGTGTGCCTAGGAACCCTACAGTAGTATCAGAGCCTAGCTAGAGCCTTAGGCGATGCGTAGACGGAGTTAGAAGTCCGATCGAACCAAAACCCTAACACAAATATGCTCTCTGGACTTTTTCCAAAAACTGGGTTTTTTCCAGATTAAAAATATGCAGAAAAATCAGCAGGAGTTTCTAAGAGTTACTGTGAAATTCGATCTCCCAATTCCATTAAACCGCCGCGGTTCCGCGGCACGAGCATGGCTCGTGCGGCGGTTCCGCGGCCGTACGGCCTCATTGTACAAAGAATTTTACACAGTAATTCTTACTTTGAAGTGCTGGTTTTCCTGGGAATTTTTAATATTTATTCAAGAGTTGAATTTTCTGGGTTGTATAGGGGACTCGGTGTTTCGATCAGATTGTCTAATTTTGTCTGTGTGTTTTTCCGGATAATTTTAGAATATGTTAAAAAGTTCGACCGGATATAGATACCCACTTTTTCCCCTGCCGGAAAATTTCCAAGTGTTGGATTTTTCCGTGGTTTAAAGACGTTCTAAGTAGTGCAAGTAACGCGATGGACCCTCTAGAAGACAACAAACCTTAACTCGATTATGTGACCGTCTTGAACTGCCCTTTGAACCTCAGGGTTTGGGGCAGTACGGCGTGCCACATGTGAGGCGTTGGCTTGACCCTTCTACGGCTGGACCATTGGTACTGAGGCATGAACTGAATGTTTTTTTAAAACTTATTTCATGTGTTGATCTGTATCTGGAAAACTTGGGTGTTCGATTGTTCGATCGGAAAGTTTAACATTTTCTATTTATCTGGAATGGGATACAATAATTGGAATTCACAAGTAGTTATGAGATAACTGAATGAATGTTATAAACATAGCACTTTAGTCTCACTTGATCGGTTGCCACGGAATTTTGATGTGATCAAAAGTCCGTCGCAATCACGTAGCGTACGCGGATACTCGCCGGGTAAACTTAATAGACAGCTACACCCCATAGCCCCGACCAAGTGACTGTAGGAGAACCCCGTCGCCGAAAGCATCTGTTCGGGTGCTCGCGGTAGCGGTGTTCCGCCTTGGTGCACTTCGTCGACGGCGTCGGGGGTGCGGCCGCCTACTAAACTTTGCGACGAGCATTCCATCAGGATGTCGGGAATCTTGTTGAATTACCCGACTTGATATTGAAAAATGTTTTCGATAATGAGACTAAAATGCAGGGTTTATAATTGTTAGGCATGCGATGTCTAAGAAATTCATTTGATTAGGCATGCGATGTCTATGGAGGTTGCGGATTCCAACTGTTGTAGTTTTACACTTTATTTTCTGCGACCGTAAGTGTAATATGTGATATCGCCGGTTTCGTTGCTATATGTCAACGACAATTGGGATGCGCATATTTACTTACGTTGATGACATGTGATGTTATGTGTTGCTGGATATGTTATATTGGATCGTCGTGTTTGAATAGCCGGGGGTTTTTATGTGAGATGAGTGTTTTTCATTTTCATTCATGTAAAAACTTGTATGTAATATTCTTTTATTGGGGCACTTCCAGGTTGCGGAAGATGTCACCCTTTGTATATTATTTACTTTTCCGCACTAGGATAGACCCAAGGAGGGGAGCACAAGTAACCGGGTTCTGGAGTCCAGTGGGAGACCAACTCGAGGAGTCGAGTCCGGGTCTCCTAACTCTAGAATTGGTAGGGTTGCTTGCCGCTCTCGTAGGGGTCTAGGGGTGTGGGTTTGGCTATTCATCGCGACCGTGGAATCCGTGTTTTATACTGGCTCGTATTGAAAACACGGACGTCCTAGTATATCCAATATTTCATATGTTTCTTCTGCTGCGATATCTGTGATGTGATCATGTGATGTTCTGTGATAGATACAGTATATAGTATATATGATATATTATATAGACGTTACTTATGTTTTACACCCGCGCTAGCCCTGCCCCGCTCTGCCGTTAGTTACCTAACCTAACGGTGCATGAGGGGACATCGAGGCGAATGCAGATGGCATAAGTGTACGTCGTATTTATCTGTGATGTTTAGGTACTTAAATGATGGGACTTCATTAATGTGATTAATGAAATAAAAGAAACCTAAAGATGTTGTAGAATCGAATTTCAAAAATAAAACAGGTAGCTACAGTTCTTGCTTTGCACGGCGGTATATATGATATATCCTGCACCTTATTCGATAAGGAAAGGACCGAGATCCCTTCACAGGTAGTGACTCCTTTAGCAATAACTGGCAGATGCTACACACTCGGTTTGTCTTTTGATAGCTTTTATAGTTTCTGCTTTGCACAGTGATATATATGATATATCCCACACCTCATTCGACGACCGACGATCCCTTCACCGGGAGTGACTCCTTTAGCAAAACTAGAAAAGCCTCAAAAACACTCCATTTCAAAATCATTTGATTCTACAACGATATCAAGTTCATTACGCAATAGGTTTTCAGAAAAACCTATCGTAGCCCTCCGTCATTTCAGATAAGTCATGTTTAGTATTCGTGCTGCGTTTGTTGACCTTGTCAAGGCGCAGTGTGCGGTAGCTAACCAGTATTTATCTGCTTTTTGCATATGATGCAGATTGGGTTAGGGTAGTCGTGCGGCCTTGTTGACCTTGTCAAGGGTCGTGCGGGTGGGTTTGATTCAATCAAGAAATGACGGGTTGAACTTGACTTGCGGTCTATGGTTTGTTGACCTTGTCAAGGTCATAGATCGTTCGGGGCAAAATATTATCGGGAATTTCAAGTGTTGAAATTTGCAATGAGATTGCATACCTTCTATGAGATAGTTGGATCCCGATACCCGCTGCGAGTAAGAGTTACTCCTGGGAGAGTTTTACACATTACAATTAGCCGATCAAGTAGGTGTCTAGAAAGGTGTCAACGGGGTTACGCCTCTGGGAAAACGAGATTTACATTAATTAGGTTCGTGCGAAAGCACGGGAGACCTCCCTCAAAGTACCGACACTGGCCTGGCTGAAAGATTGGCGAACTTGTAGTGTGTAATTAATCCCGGCTAGTCTTTCCTTTTAAGGTTTGAAGGAAGATTTGATTAAAACAGTGGGAGCCATCCTGATTAGATAAAATAATAACCAATCTATTCTTGCTAGAGCGCACGCTGAGTGTTTTCTTCTCTCTCTCTCCAGGTAGCGACCATATCACGCCTTAATCAAGATAATAATATGGATGTATTGACCGAACCCGCTTGTTATACTGAGCTGGGGAACGTTGGTCCCGCTCCAACTTATAATTGTTATAAGACAGAGCAGGAAATTGGGGATTACCAGAATTCCCGTGCCGCCCAAACGAAGAGAGTGCATGCTGATGCATCATCTTCGGGTGTGTTCATTACAAAGAACTGTTTCTCAGTATCCTCTGCATCCTGGGTATATGATACCGGATCAGGATCCCAGATATGTAATCTGTTACATAGGACTGCAAAAAGGTAGAAAAACTGAGAACGGGTGATAAGTTTCATGAGACAGAGAACGGGGCAAGTGTTGCAGCCAAGTCTGTTGGTCACTGTCACCCTGTATGACCAGTACATTGATTCTGAACGAATGTTATTAGATACCGAACCTGATATACAAAATCATATCAGTCTCTTTACTAGTAAAGAAAGGATATAATTTTGTATTGCTGGATAATGTTTTGAACATTTCCTATATCAAAAGTTGATCGGTTCAGGCACGTTATCTAAAAGCATTGATGTTCTAAATCAAACTACAGTTCTTTAGTATACGGAACACACACAAGAGGAAGGGTTCAGAAATGAACGAATCCTTCTTGAGACATTGTAGACAAGGTCATATCAATGCGATCAGACTGGCTGAAGTTACATTTTAGATGCATATTTAAATCAGTTTGAATTTACATCTTGTGAAACTTGCCAGTCATGTCACAGAGATAAGATGACCATAGCTCCGTTTACTGGAAACAGAGAAAGAGTTAGTGAACTCTTGGGATGATACATGTTGATGTATGTAGGTCCCCTGTCTACACATGCCAGGACCGGTTCTTTGTACTTCATTAAATTCTCTGATGATCTCTCAAGATTCAGACATATGTTCCTGTTGAAACACAAGTCCGAACCTTTTGAGATATTCACAGAATATAAGTTAGAAGTAGAGAACCAAAATAAGGGTATAAGTATTATGTCCTTTGATCTGATCAAGGAGGAGAATACTTGAGCACGGAATTCCTGAACTATTCTAAAGGAGAATGAGATTCTCTCTCAGCATTACTCCTCCGTATGCACCATAGCACGATGGTATATCGGGGCGGAGCAATTGCACCCTATTCGATATGGTGCGCTCTATGATGAGTAATACTGAGTTACCTGTTTCCTTTTTGGGAGTTATGCGCTTGAGAAGCTGCATACCTATTGAATAGGGTTCGAATCAAATCAGCTGCCTACCACTTCATATGTGATATGGAAAGGGAAGAGCCCATATCTTAAGTTAGTTAAGATTTGGGGTTGTCCAGCCTATGTCTAAAAGCAAAATCCGGACAAGCTCGAGACAAGGTCTGTAATGTAGAACTGGAAAGGTTACAGCTATACAAACTACAGCAGATGATTTGATAAAACCAAAGGATTCAATAGTTACCAACGAACCTCAGCCTCTCCGCCGATCTAGTAGGGTTTCTCACCCACCTGAGAGATACTTCTGTTTCTCTATGACAGTGGGAGCGAGGATTGCATCATGAGATGATGACCCAACTAGTTTCGAGCTGGCCATCAGGAGTAGGACTCTATAAGAATGGCTGGATCCTTAGCGATCTGAGATGGAATCCATGTACACCAACAAAGTATGGACTTTGGTTGCTATATCTGAAGGGTTAAATCCCCATCAGGAGCAAGTATATCTTGAGAAGATTACTTGGTGTAGATCGAAAAGTTGAGACTTTCAAAGCTAGACTTGTTAAAGCTTTTCGTCATCGACCAGGCATGGATAATGATGAAACATTTTCAAGTGGCTATGCTTAAGTCCATCCAGATCCTACTTGCCACGGCTACATACCATGACTACGATATCTGGCGGTTGGGTGTCATGACTGCTTTTCTAAATAATGTTTTAGAAGAGAGAGTCTATAAGTACACAGCCAGAGGGCTTCGTAGACAGTGGGAGCAGCGGAAACATGTACAAGATGCTTTATAGGATAAAGCAGGTATCGCGGAGTTGGAACATCTGTTTTGATGTAGTAGTCAAACAGTTTGACATCATCAAAATGGTAGATGAACCTTGTATATACAAAAAGGTAGTAGGGAGTATGGTGATGATCCTCGTAGAGTACGTGGATGACATACTCTTGATAGGGAAGGAGTTTCCTATGCTACGCTCGGTCAATCTCCGCTTATCACAATGATTCTCCATATAGGATCAAAGTGATACCTCCTAAATCCTGGGTTTTGGATCTATGAGATAGATCTAATTGGATGTTAGGATTCTCACTAGTTGTAGTGAGATGGTATCAACCGATCCTGGGGAGAATCACTGGAAGGGTTCCAGGGTGATAAGGACGACTGAAAGTCAGTCGCAGGCATTGTCTTTACCCTCAGTAAAGGGACTGTATGTTGGAAGAGTTCCAAGCTAGATACCGTGGCATACTAGACGATGAAGGCTCGATACATCGCTACTTAAGATGCTACCAAAGAGGCTGTTTGGGTGTATATTAGTTCATGAGATGAACTTCGTTCCTACCATTGTGAGACAATGGAGTTGTGGCTTATGCCAAGGAACGTCCGTCCCATCAGTGATCCAGACATATTCTAAGGCAGTATCACCTAATCATGGAGATGGTTGATCTCCAGGGTGATCGAGGTTAGGAGAGTAGACTCAGAGGATAACACGACGGATCCACTCACGAAGGCCTATTCCCAGAGAGAGACTTTTATGGGATGGTTGAGTATGAGATACTGCAACCACTGCCATCAGATGGCCCTAGTGCAAGTGGGAGATTGTTAGTTATATGTATGCCCTAGAGGCCATTACTATACATAGGATGTATATTGTAGTGGATGCTTGGACATATATACGGAGGACTTTCTTGCTCGACATGATAGTATGCTATCTGGTTGCTCTTCACCTTAACGTGTACACTGATTGTCCCTCTGTTACATGTTGGTAAAGCCCTTAGGATAAGTACTTGACTACCTGGACTATGATGCGGATCATACTAGTGGGGACATGGTAGTCCATAAGTACATCCTTCAAGGTCCCTAGTCGTGGGTGTATCGAGACGGGGCATCGATATACCAGAGTAGACTAGCGTATACCTTCTCGACCCATACAGATGGGCGATGGATGATCCCATATCCATTGGTGTTTGACATCAGAGATGATATACGGATGCTCAGTGGAGACTGGGTACACTGGACGGACTCGCCGAGAACTCCCAGATGGTATTATACCTTACGTCAGATGGCAGTTCTCTGGTGACACTAGTACAGAGTAGTCTGTTGACCCGAGATCGTCATAAAGTCTTGTGTGGTTCCCACTGTGCTTTAATTTCCACCTTACCACGTCCAAGAAGGCGTGCAAAACGGTGGTTTTTGGGTACAGTCCCGAATCACATGGAGGCAATGAGCGATAGGAGGGTATTCGTCTCTCCCGGTATAGGGAGTTGATGTTGCGCTATGTTCGATTGGTTATAACCGGAAATCCCTGTCCAGGGTTGCTGAGATTTACTGGTAAGTGTTACCAGTAGTTTCTCGAACTGTTATAGACCTCATATCGACACGACTTATCGAGCTGTTGGGGTCTGACGTTTACCACCCCTAGGCGAGATATGCGACATATCAGACGACGAGACCGGACTGTACGGTAAGTGTTACTGGTTGGATTCACAGGAGTATGAGCGGGCTTGCTCGTCGATCTTCTGATTGCTCAATACCCGGGTGGCCGTTACGTTTAGCACACCGCTTGCGGCTTGTGGGTGTTTGATATGATCATACCTGCTGCCGGCGTATTGACGAGTCTTTAGAGTCCTACACAGAGGTTTCCTGGCTCAAGCGAAACGAAATAGGAGCGCATATGAGATATGTGCGGGACCGAGAATAATGCGTGTATGTGATACTGTATTTTATTCTCGCGATGAATGTGTCGAATGGTTGTATGCGATATAACCTAGTTATCGAATCAAGGATTGATTCGATAAGCCGATACATTGGATATTAGTCGGTTATATGCGATATGACCGGATCGTTAAATCAAGTGTTGATTTAATGATTTAATGCATAATTATATATTTGATATATTACTTTGCATTAACTAGTTTTTGTTCACTTTAAATGGATTTTCTCACTTGATGTACACAAGTTGTATATGTGATATACTTTTGTGCACTTGATTGTATCATGTTTGATGATACATGAATGCTAGGGTTTGTGTAAAGAATTAAACCTTGGTTAAGTAAATGGTTAGGGTTTATATTTATTCATTCTATTATCTTTTTAATTTGGATTAAAAAGAAATGGCAAAAGAAAAGAAAATGGTTGCTTTCATTCTTGAAGCTTGTTGAAGCTTCATGAAGCTTTGACCAAAGTGACCATTTTGTCTTCATGCTTAACCCTAACCATTCATCTAACCTTAGTCAATTCTCTACACCTAACCATGGTTCATATTATGATAAGTATTCATTTTCTTTTGCAATTTTAATTAACTTATCATAATATTATCCTCTTCTTCTTCTTCTTCTTCTTCTTCTTCAAGAAGAAAACCTTGCCACCAACAATGGCAACTTGATGAAAAGAGTGAGAAATCCAATTCTAAAGTGAACCCACTTCCTATTTCTTCATCCTCTACCTCTTGCCAAGTAGTATAGGGTGTTTTCTTCACAAGTTTCATGACTTGGTGAAGTGGGAGTTTGATCTAGTGATGTCTCGACGTAGATCATCTTCGGCATCGAAGCCGACGACCAAGCCCGCCCATTTCTTCGATGAAGCCGATGCTAGAGTCCGGAATCCGATTTGGACAGCGGAGGGACATCATCGCGGAGCTTAGGAAGTGGTGGACCGGATCTACAAAGGTTGTATTTCCGTTCACTTAGTTAAGTTGTTAACTAGTTACCTTTTTCGCCTAAAATTCTGGTTAACGATCCGTATTAGGGTTTCTCAGCACTTGTAAAATTTGAAATTGGCATGGTTGATGCCTTGTGAGACCTTATTAGTGTGCCTAGGAACCCTACAGTGGTATCAGAGCCTAGCTAGAGCCTTAGGCGATGCGTAGACGGAGTTAGAAGTCCGATCGAACCAAAACCCTAACACAAATATGCTCTCTGGACTTTTTCCAAAAACTGGGTTTTTTCCAGATTAAAAATATGCAGAAAAATCAGCAGGAGTTTCTAAGAGTTACTGTGAAATTCGATCTCCCAATTCCATTAAACCGCCGCGGTTCCGCGGCACGAGCATGGCTCGTGCGGCGGTTCCGCGGCCGTACGGCCTCATTGTACAAAGAATTTTACACAGTAATTCTTACTTTGAAGTGCTGGTTTTCCTGGGAATTTTTAATAATTATTCAAGAGTTGAATTTTCTGGGTTGTATTGGGGACTCGTTGTTTCGATCAGATTGTCTAATTTTGTCTGTGTGTTTTTCCGGATAATTTTAGAATATGTTAAAAAGTTCGACCGGATATAGATACCCACGTTTTCCCCTGCCGGAAAATTTCCAAGTGTTGGATTTTTCCGTGGTTTAAAGACGTTCTAAGTAGTGCAAGTAACGCGATGGACCCTCTAGAAGACAACAAACCTTAACTCGATTATGTGACCGTCTTGAACTGCCCTTTGAACCTCAGGGTTTGGGGCAGTACGGCGTGCCACATGTGAGGCGTTGGCTTGACCCTTCTACGGCTGGACCATTGGTACTGAGGCATGAACTGAATGTTTTTTTAAAACTTATTTCATGTGTTGATCTGTATCTGGAAAACTTGGGTGTTCGATTGTTCGATCGGAAAGTTTAACATTTTCTATTTATCTGGAATGGGATACAATAATTGGAATTCACAAGTAGTTATGAGATAACTGAATGAATGTTATAAACATAGCACTTTAGTCTCACTTGATCGGTTGCCACGGAATTTTGATGTGATCAAAAGTCCGTCGCAATCACGTAGCGTACGCGGATACTCGCCGGGTAAACTTAATAGACAGCTACACCCCATAGCCCCGACCAAGTGACTGTAGGAGAACCCCGTCGCCGAAAGCATCTGTTCGGGTGCTCGCGGTAGCGGTGTTCCGCCTTGGTGCACTTCGTCGACGGCGTCGGGGGTGCGGCCGCCTACTAAACTTTGCGACGAGCATTCCATCAGGATGTCGGGAATCTTGTTGAATTACCCGACTTGATATTGAAAAATGTTTTCGATAATGAGACTAAAATGCAGGGTTTATAATTGTTAGGCATGCGATGTCTAAGAAATTCATTTGATTAGGCATGCGATGTCTATGGAGGTTGCGGATTCCAACTGTTGTAGTTTTACACTTTATTTTCTGCGACCGTAAGTGTAATATGTGATATCGCCGGTTTCGTTGCTATATGTCAACGACAATTGGGATGCGCATATTTACTTACGTTGATGACATGTGATGTTATGTGTTGCTGGATATGTTATATTGGATCGTCGTGTTTGAATAGCCGGGGGTTTTTATGTGAGATGAGTGTTTTTCATTTTCATTCATGTAAAAACTTGTATGTAATATTCTTTTATTGGGGCACTTCCAGGTTGCGGAAGATGTCACCCTTTGTATATTATTTACTTTTCCGCACTAGGATAGACCCAAGGAGGGGAGCACAAGTAACCGGGTTCTGGAGTCCAGTGGGAGACCAACTCGAGGAGTCGAGTCCGGGTCTCCTAACTCTAGAATTGGTAGGGTTGCTTGCCGCTCTCGTAGGGGTCTAGGGGTGTGGGTTTGGCTATTCATCGCGACCGTAGAATCCGTGTTTTATACTGGCTCGTATTGAAAACACGGACGTCCTAGTATATCCAATATTTCATATGTTTCTTCTGCTGCGATATCTGTGATGTGATCATGTGATGTTCTGTGATAGATACAGTATATAGTTTATATGATATATTATATAGACGTTACTTATGTTTTACACCCGCGCTAGCCCTGCCCCGCTCTGCCGTTAGTTACCTAACCTAACGGTGCATGAGGGGACATCGAGGCGAATGCAGATGGCATAAGTGTACGTCGTATTTATCTGTGATGTTTAGGTACTTAAATGATGGGACTTCATTAATGTGATTAATGAAATAAAAGAAACCTAAAGATGTTGTAGAATCGAATTTCAAAAATAAAACAGGTAGCTACAGTTCTTGCTTTGCACGGCGGTATATATGATATATCCTGCACCTTATTCGATAAGGAAAGGACCGAGATCCCTTCACAGGGAGTGACTCCTTTAGCAATAACTGGCAGATGCTACACACTCGGTTTGTCTTTTGATAGCTTCTATAGTTTCTGCTTTGCACAGTGATATATATGTTATATCCCGCACCTCATTCGACGACCGACGATCCCTTCACCGGGAGTGACTCCTTTAGCAAAACTAGAAAAGCCTCAAAAACACTCCATTTCAAAATCATTTGATTCTACAACGATATCAAGTTCATTACGCAATAGGTTTTCAGAAAAACCTGTCGTAGCCCTCCGTCATTTCAGATAAGTCATGTTTAGTATTCGTGCTGCGTTTGTTGACCTTGTCAAGGCGCAGTGTGCGGTAGCTAACCAGTATTTATCTGCTTTTTGCATATGATGTAGATTGGGTTAGGGTAGTCGTGCGGCCTTGTTGACCTTGTCAAGGGTCGTGTGGGTGGGTTTGATTCAATCAAGAAATGACGGGTTGAACTTGACTTGCGGTCTATGGTTTGTTGACCTTGTCAAGGTCATAGATCGTTCGGGGCAAAATATTATCGGGAATTTCAAGTGTTGAAATTTGCAATGAGATTGCATACCTTCTATGAGATAGTTGGATCCCGATACCCGCTGCGAGTAAGAGTTACTCCTGGGAGAGTTTTACACATTACAATTAGCCGATCAAGTAGGTGTCTAGAAAGGTGTCAACGGGGTTACGCCTCTGGGAAAACGAGATTTACATTAATTAGGTTCGTGCGAAAGCACGGGAGACCTCCCTCAAAGTACCGACACTGGCCTGGCTGAAAGATTGGCGAACTTGTAGTGTGTAATTAATCCCGGCTAGTCTTTCCTTTTAAGGTTTGAAGGAAGATTTGATTAAAACAGTGGGAGCCATCCTGATTAGATAAAATAATAACCAATCTATTCTTGCTAGAGCGCACGCTGAGTGTTTTCTTCTCTCTCTCTCCAGGTAGCGACCATATCACGCCTTAATCAAGATAATAATATGGATGTATTGACCGAATCCGCTTGTTATACTGAGCTGGGGAACGTTGGTCCCGCTCCAACTTATAATTGTTATAAGACAGAGCAGGAAATTGGGGATTACCAGAATTCCCGTGCCGCCCAAACGAAGAGAGTGCATGCTGATTCATCATCTTCGGGTGTGTTCATTACAAAGAACTGTTTCTCAGTATCCTCTGCATCCTGGGTATATGATACCGGATCAGGATCCCAGATATGTAATCTGTTACATAGGGCTGCAAAAAGGTAGAAAAACTGAGAACGGGTGATAAGTTTCATGAGACAGAGAACGGGGCAAGTGTTGCAGCCAAGTCTGTTGGTCACTGTCACCCTGTATGACCAGTACATTGATTCTGAACGAATGTTATTAGATACCGAACCTGATATACAAAATCATATCAGTCTCTTTACTAGTAAAGAAAGGATATAATTTTGTATTGCTGGATAATGTTTTGAACATTTCCTATATCAAAAGTTGATCGGTTCAGGCACGTTATCTAAAAGCATTGATGTTCTAAATCAAACTACAGTTCTTTAGTATACGGAACACACACAAGAGGAAGGGTTCAGAAATGAACGAATCCTTCTTGAGACATTGTAGACAAGGTCATATCAATGCGATCAGACTGGCTGAAGTTACATTTTAGATGCATATTTAAATCAGTTTGAATTTACATCTTGTGAAACTTGCCAGTCATGTCACAGAGATAAGATGACCATAGCTCCGTTTACTGGAAACAGAGAAAGAGTTAGTGAACTCTTGGGATGATACATGTTGATGTATGTAGGTCCCCTGTCTACACATGCCAGGACCGGTTCTTTGTACTTCATTAAATTCTCTGATGATCTCTCAAGATTCAGACATATGTTCCTGTTGAAACACAAGTCCGAACCTTTTGAGATATTCACAGAATATAAGTTAGAAGTAGAGAACCAAAATAAGGGTATAAGTATTATGTCCTTTGATCTGATCAAGGAGGAGAATACTTGAGCACGGAATTCCTGAACTATTCTAAAGGAGAATGAGATTCTCTCTCAGCATTACTCCTCCGTATGCATCATAGCACGATGGTATATCAGGGCGGAGCAATTGCACCCTATTCGATATGGTGCGCTCTATGATGAGTAATACTGAGTTACCTGTTTCCTTTTTGGGAGTTATGCGCTTGAGAAGCTGCATACCTATTGAATAGGGTTCGAATCAAATCAGCTGCCTACCACTTCATATGTGATATGGAAAGGGAAGAGCCCATATCTTAAGTTAGTTAAGATTTGGGGTTGTCCAGCCTATGTCTAAAAGCAAAATCCGGACAAGCTCGAGACAAGGTCTGTAATGTAGAACTGGAAAGGTTACAGCTATACAAACTACAGCAGATGATTTGATAAAACCAAAGGATTCAATAGTTACCAACGAACCTCAGCCTCTCCGCCGATCTAGTAGGGTTTCTCACCCACCTGAGAGATACTTCTGTTTCTCTATGACAGTGGGAGCGAGGATTGCATCATGAGATGATGACCCAACTAGTTTCGAGCTGGCCATCAGGAGTAGGACTCTATAAGAATGGCTGGATCCTTAGCGATCTGAGATGGAATCCATGTACACCAACAAAGTATGGACTTTGGTTGCTATATCTGAAGGGTTAAATCCCCATCAGGAGCAAGTATATCTTGAGAAGATTACTTGGTGTAGATGGAAAAGTTGAGACTTTCAAAGCTAGACTTGTTAAAGCTTTTCGTCATCGACCAGGCATGGATAATGATGAAACATTTTCAAGTGGCTATGCTTAAGTCCATCCAGATCCTACTTGCCACGGCTACATACCATGACTACGATATCTGGCGGTTGGGTGTCATGACTGCTTTTCTAAATAATGTTTTAGAAGAGAGAGTCTATAAGTACACAGCCAGAGGGCTTCGTAGACAGTGGGAGCAGCGGAAACATGTACAAGATGCTTTATAGGATAAAGCAGGTATCGCGGAGTTGGAACATCTGTTTTGATGTAGTAGTCAAACAGTTTGACATCATCAAAATGGTAGATGAACCTTGTATATACAAAAAGGTAGTAGGGAGTATGGTGATGATCCTCGTAGAGTACGTGGATGACATACTCTTGATAGAGAAGGAGTTTCCTATGCTACGCTCGGTCAATCTCCGCTTATCACAATGATTCTCCATATAGGATCAAAGTGATACCTCCTAAATCCTGGGTTTTGGATCTATGAGATAGATCTAATTGGATGTTAGGATTCTCACTAGTTGTAGTGAGATGGTATCAACCGATCCTGGGGAGAATCACTGGAAGGGTTCCAGGGTGATAAGGACGACTGAAAGTCAGTCGCAGGCATTGTCTTTACCCTCAGTAAAGGGACGGTATGTTGGAAGAGTTCTAAGCTAGATACCGTGGCATACTAGACGATGAAGGCTCGATACATCGCTACTGAAGATGCTACCAAAGAGGCTGTTTGGGTGTATATTAGTTCATGAGATGAACTTCGTTCCTACCATTGTGAGACAATGGAGTTGTGGCTTATGCCAAGGAACGTCCGTCCCATCAGTGATCCAGACATATTCTAAGGCAGTATCACCTAATCATGGAGATGGTTGATCTCCAGGGTGATCGAGGTTAGGAGAGTAGACTCAGAGGATAACATGACGGATCCACTCACGAAGGCCTATTCCCAGAGAGAGACTTTTATGGGATGGTTGAGTATGAGATACTGCAACCACTGCCATCAGATGGCCCTAGTGCAAGTGGGAGATTGTTAGTTATATGTATGCCTTAGAGGCCATTACTATACATAGGATGTATATTGTAGTGGATGCTTGGACATATATACGGAGGACTTTCTTGCTCGACATGATAGTATGCTATCTGGTTGCTCTTCACCTTAACGTGTACACTGATTGTCCCTCTGTTACATGTTGGTAAAGCCCTTAGGATAAGTACTTGACTACCTGGACTATGATGCGGATCATACTAGTGGGGACATGGTAGTCCATAAGTACATCCTTCAAGGTCCCTAGTCGTGGGTGTATCGAGACGGGGCATCGATATACCAGAGTAGACTAGCGTATACCTTCTCGACCCATACAGATGGGCGATGGATGATCCCATATCCATTGGTGTTTGACATCAGAGATGATATACGGATGCTCAGTGGAGACTGGGTACACTGGACGGACTCGCCTAGAACTCCCAGATGGTATTATACCTTACGTCAGATGGCAGTTCTCTGGTGACACTAGTACAGAGTAGTCTGTTGACCCGAGATCGTCATAGAGTCTTGTGTGGTTCCCACTGTGCTTTGATTTCCACATTACCACGTCCAAGAAGGCGTGCAAAACGGTGGTTTTTGGGTACAGTCCCGAATCACATGGAGGCAATGAGCGATAGGAGGGGATTCGTCTCTCCCGGTATAAGGAGTTGATGTTGCGCTGTGTTCGATTGGTTATAACCGGAAATCCCTGTCCAGGGTTGCTGAGATTTACTGGTAAGTGTTACCAGTAGTTTCTCGAACTGTTATAGACCTCATATCGACACGACTTATCGAGCTGTTGGGGTCTGACGTTTACCACCCCTAGGCGAGATATGCGACATATCAGACGACGAGACCGGACTGTACGGTAAGTGTTACTGGTTGGATTCACAGGAGTATGAGCGGGCTTGCTCGTCGATCTTCTGATCGCTCAATACCCGGGTGGCCGTTCCGTTTAGCAGACCGCTTGCGGCTTGTGGGTGTTTAATATGATCATACCTGCTGCCGGCGTATTGACGAGTCTTTAGAGTCCTACACAGAGGTTTCCTGGCTCAAGCGAAACGAAATAGGAGCGCATATGAGATATGTGCGGGACCGAGAATAATGCGTGTATGTGATACCGTATTTTATTCTCGCGATGAATGTGTCGAATGGTTGTATGCGATATAACCTAGTTATCGAATCAAGGATTGATTCGATAAGCCGATACATTGGATATTAGTCGGTTATATGCGATATGACCGGATCGTTAAATCAAGTGTTGATTTAATGATTTAATGCATAATTATATATTTGATATATTACTTTGCATTAACTAGTTTTTGTTCACTTTAAATGGATTTTCTCACTTGATGTACACAAGTTGTATATGTGATATACTTTTGTGCACTTGATTGTATCATGTTTGATGATACATGAATGCTAGGGTTTGTGTAAAGAATTAAACCTTGGTTAAGTAAATGGTTAGGGTTTTTATTTATTCATTCTATTATCTTTTTAATTTGGATTAAAAAGAAATGGCAAAAGAAAAGAAAATGGTTGCTTTCATTCTTGAAGCTTGTTGAAGCTTCATGAAGCTTTGACCAAAGTGACCATTTTGTCTTCATGCTTAACCCTAACCATTCATCTAACCTTAGCCAATTCTCTACACCTAACCATGGTTCATATTATGATAAGTATTCATTTTCTTTTGCAATTTTAATTAACTTATCATAATATTATCCTCTTCTTCTTCTTCTTCTTCAAGAAGAAAGCCTTGCCACCAACAATGGCAACTTGATGAAAAGAGTGAGAAATCCAATTCTAAAGTGAACCCACTTCCTATTTCTTCATCATCTACCTCTTGCCAAGTAGTATAGGGTGTTTTCTTCACAAGTTTCATGACTTGGTGAAGTGGGAGCTTGATCTAGTGATGCCTCGACGTAGATCATCTTCGGCATCGAAGCCGACGACCAAGCCCGCCCATTTCTTCGATGAAGCCGATGCTAGAGTCCGGAATCCGATTTGGACAGCGGAGGTACATCATCGCGGAGCTTAGGAAGTGGTGGACCGGATCTACAAAGGTTGTATTTCCGTTCACTTAGTTAAGTTGTTAACTAGTTACCTTTTTCGTCTAAAATTCTAGTTAACGATCCGTATTAGGGTTTCTCGGCACTTGTAAAATTTGAAATTGGCATGGTTGATGCCTTGTGAGACCTCATTAGTGTGCCTAGGAACCCTACAGGTCGGCGTAGAACTGGTCCGACGTCTTGTACCTCTCCACTGACTTTGCAACCCGGAGGTCAGCGAGCTTCACCGCCTCCTTCGCTGCCTTGGTTTCCCTCTTACAGGTGTCCCGCGACTTCTTCATCGTGGAGTTTATCACCTTAGTCTCCTCCAACTTAGTCTAGATGGCCTTGTTGGATTCCTTCAGAAGGCGAATAGACTCCTTGCATTTGGAGTTCACCACCTCCTCGGCGGCCACCGGGGTGTCGAGGGCGGCAATCCTCTCCTTCGCCTACTGCTGCTCCAGGCACAGGCCCTCCTCCCGCGAGGAAGACTCGCCCGCCTTCTGCATCGCCGGGGCTATCTCCTCGGACTTCATATTGACGATGAGGGCACAGTGCTGGAGGACATGAGGAAAGTAAAAAATGGGATTAAAAGTATCCGATCTAAAAATACTTGACGAAAACCTCAACGGAAAGCAGATACTGACCTGTACAGCCTTCTGAGCGACGGCAGCCACTTGGGCCTTGAGGGTCCCCCAGGGAATTTTGCCCTCGGCCAATCGTTCCATCTCCGAAAGCAAGCTATCGGCAACAGAAAGTCCCAAGGGCACCTCGAAACAGACGTCCCCCACCTGCACAAAGATCGGGGAGGCCAGAGATCAGGACACTGTCCACTTGTACCTCTTGAGGGGGACCTCGGGGGGGGGGGTCGGCTTCATCCTCCACCTTCCTCGCCCGGGACTCCGGTTTCCGAGTATGCTTATGGCTCTCCCCGCGGCTTGTTTCCGAAGCTCGGGGCGTGGTGGAAGGACTAGTCGGTGCGGTTGCCCTTAGGTCCGGGCTTGAACCGGGGCGGGATGAGCTAGCGCCCCTGGTCTTCCTTCCCTTCTTTGCGGCTATGGCAGCCATGAATTTAGATCAGCCCATTTGCTCTGCAAAGAGAAAATTACACAAAGGGAGTTAGTGACACGGGAAAGAGTAAAAGAAAAACATTCAAGTCTAGACAAATCGTCCAAGCTCCTAACTTACCCACGAATCGGGCGGGGCTGAGCCCGGCCCAGCTAAGGGCCTGCTCGGATAGCAAAACGTCGTCCCGTTGGATCGGCTCCCACATGGATACCGCCCTCGCCTCGGGAGAGGACGACTGCTTCACCCGCGGGCAGTCGGCCCTGTGCCACTGTATAGGCACGGGCCAATCCTCGCCCTCGGGTGGCCCGACGAATACGAACTTCTCCTTTCATTCGTGGATGGAAGAAGGAACTACTACTACCCCCGACCCGGCCGCCCCTCCCCTGCATTTTTTAAAGAAAATTTACACCCAGCTCGGCTCGTCCTTATGGGTGCCGGGATGATTTTTATAACAAAGAAAGGAAAGGAGAAGGGTCTAGTTGAAGGGGATTTCTTCAAGTCTCAACCGGACCAGGAACCCGAGGAGAATTCTCCATGAGTTCGGCACTAGCTGGCGCGGGGCAAGTTGGAAGCAACGTAGTGCCCTGCATATTTCGGGGGGAAGGGCAGACACATTCCAGCCCAAAATGCGTCCAAGTACAAGGCAATCTCATTGCCCTGCACCTGATCCGCCCTCTCGCCCTCCCTATCCAAACGAACCTAATAGCTAGGGGGAATGTGGAAACGAGCCCGAATCGTGGTGAGCTCGTCCACATTCCTTAGGAGGGAGGGCGCATTGCGAGTATTCCTGATGCACGCTTTGGGGACCCTTCCCGTCGCCTGACCATGAACGACGCGGGTAACCCCAACTCTACGAGGGGAATCCGACTCGGATGGGGTAGAGAAAGAAGCAGAAGAAGTCTCCCTAGACTCTACCCTAACTATCTCAACAGACTCCTTAGAAGAAGACATCTAACCTGATTCAAAAAGAAGGGGTTACCCTAGCAATAGGTAAGTGATGGCGAAAGTGTGGACCATGAGGGGATCCCACCCCTATTTATAGTATTTTGGCAACGCATCCAACAGCTCAGATCATTTCCCGTCAAAACGGCGCTTCGCGCTTACCAGCCGTCGACGCTCCACGTGTCGCACAACCATTGAAGACGTCCCTTCGAGCACAAAAGACAGCGACGACCCGTCACGTCCACCAACCGGCGTTGGACACGTGGCCTGCGCCTCAACGAACGTACGATCGAATCGGCGCTCTCTCGTTAATGCACGATCTCCTCTCTGATCCGCTGACGTCATCGAGGATATGCCTAAGCACCTCGGAAATCCGCGCTGACAAGGTCCTTAACTATGAGCTGAGCCTGGGGGACCGATCAGACTACTCTCGACCCGACCCATAAATAGGTTAGGATGAGAGTGGGGGGCTGATGACGATGCTCATAAGTGGGAACTCCCCAGATCATGACACGTGGCGGATGTCGTGTCCCGGGCACACCAAAACAGGGCAAGAACCACACATTGGAGGCGTCTCCCGGGCTATCGTCCCGCTACCTGGACCCGACCTCCAAGGATTCCTTGAAAATTCCTGTGCTCTCCATGTAAATAACCATTGGCTCGCCTCCGAGCCCTTCTACACGCCGAGCTCCTCGGCCCTTCGCCTTCGAGCTATCACAGAACCGAGCTAGCTCGGCCTCTCGCCCTCTTCTAGGCCTCTCACCGAGCTAGGCCTCTTCGGTTCTGTCTAGCGACCTAGAACGCAGGTCACAGGCGCCTCCGCCACGGCTCCGCGGATATCGCCGGACGCGAGATATCCGCGGCCCAACGATCCCACATTCTACGCCGTCGCATCCCCTCATTAACGAGTGTATCTCGTCATTAATGAGGGATCCCGCCATTCACGCAGGCGTAACGCCAGGGGTGTAACGGCCGGTGAAGATCTCACGCCAGCTAGCCCATGGCGACCTCTATATAAACCCCTCTCTCAGACGACTCAAGTAACGTAATTTTATTCCAATAGGCCACTACTCTGCTCAAGTATCTCGGCTAACTTGATCGTCGGAGGGTCCACGGTGGTACAACCATCCCGGGACTTCTTTGCACGTAGCTCGGCTTCACTCCAAATCAAGCCCACTGAGATCCACACGCTCCAGGAGGCAACCGTCAAACCCAATCTCAGCCGTTCATCGACGCTCGTGACAAATCGACGGAGGACAACATCTGAAGGAGATCCAGACCTCCATCAGTTTCAGTTTACTCGCTCGAGCTTTTGGTATGTTGCAATTATTGTACTAGGAGAGAGAGAGACAGAGAGAGAGAGAGATTAAAGGCATGTATAAAGACATAAAGAGGTATGTGGCTAGAGAGAGGATGGTCCAGTAAAGAAGGACGCATCAAGAACCACACATTATGATGGGATCAAGGCAACATGTCAAAGTTCTCACTCGCTCACTCATAATATAAAATACTCGCTGCATTTACTATATATAAAAAAAATATTTAAGTAGGCATTCCAACATCACTAGTGTTATGTTTGTTTGTGCTTTTTGATTCAACGAAGAAGAAGAAGGCCACGCCACCACCCAGCTCTCTTTCCTTTTGGTACCACGCAATATATATTATAAAAAAAGGTGTTACGGTTCAAGAAACAGCCACTGATGAAGCAGTGGGCTTTAATTAGCTTGGTTGCCTTTGGAGGCCACTAGGGTTTTGGTGGGTCCCACTTTTGGGCTCAATGTGATATGCATTATTGTGGATGCATGCATCTCTTTAGAGCTTGTCGTTGAGTTGTGCTTTTGATAGCTTTGTTATATACTAAATACGGGGAATGTGTAAACAAAATTAAATTAATGAATGGTTAGGCCACTCCAAGATTTTGGGGTTTAATTGGAACTGGCTTAATTACTAATTTGTTTGTTTAGTGCAAGTTGAGCATGTCTATGTTTTTAATTACTCCTACATTTGTGGGTCAGTTGAAATCATGAGCTCATTTTGAAATTTGAAGTGGTTGTAAATTTTTGTCTCCATAGTGCGATAACTTTTCCTTTCTCTTTTCCTTTTACTTTTCCTTTCAACAGCTAAACTTATAAGCTCGATTCTAATACTTTATAGGTCATCAAGAATAGCTCATAGTGAAGCTGCTATCGAAATCGGTCGGACATGTTATATACTTTAGGACGGAATTGGATCATAATGGAAAATTTATGTAATTAATTTGATATAGCCCACAAGTAGGAACTGTTTAGAAATTAAATGGTGGGTACAGATCATTATAACAAATAGCTCATTGGGTCCACCTCAAAACACATAATAAATACCTAACCACGGAACATATTTGTTTCACTCGATTAATTAAGTTTCCATCATACCAAAATTTATTTATTGTTTTTGTAAGTTACATAGGTTAAATGACCGTGAATACTTCTCAATGTTATATTACATAAGAAACCAATTTTATATACGTGTGTGTCAGTGAATAATGAAGAAAGGAGGTTTTAGGAGGCTTTTTCGTTAGGTGGCACCAAAATCTATATCCCCCACGATTTTTTTCGACGATCGGTACCCATTATCATCATCTTTATCATGTAAGATGTGGATACACAAAATTCCATGTGATTCAACTACCCGTTGAATTAGCAATGCAAAAAGTTCTATTGTCGCTAAACCGCTAATTTTGCATCCACTAAATCAACTCTGAAAAAGTGATGAGCTCACATGAAATTTGGTATATCCACATCGTACATGATAAAGATGATAATGATGGGTTCCGATTGTGGGGAAAAACCTTGGAGAATATATTTTTTCGACGACATAAGAATAAATTCACTCCAGCATCTTTCCTCTATTGTGTGTGTGTACTGAGAGAGAGAGACCCTAGGAGGTTTTTTGTGTCGGGCGGCGGAAAAAAATACGCCCTCCATCATTTTATTCGACGATCGGCACCTTCCAACTTGATATTCATCCTTTAATTTGTCGCTAGACCAAATTTCATATGATTACAACACCATTTCACCGTTAATTTAGTGGGTGCAAAATTAACGGTTTACCAACAATAGAACTTTTTACATTGCTAAATCCACGGTGAAATGGTATTGTAATCATACATATCGACAAATTAGATAATGGATATCAAGTTGGAAGATACCGATCGTCAAATAAAATGATGGAGGACATATTTTTTTGCTGCAACCTAACGCAAAAAAGCCTCCCAGTGTCTCTTTCCTCTATATATATATGAGAATAATGGAGGAAAGAGGCCATAGGAGGGGATTTCCTCCTATGGCGTCCAAAAAATACAACCTCCACCATTTTTTCCGACGATCGGCATCCACCATCATCATCGTTATCATCTAAGATGTGTATACACCAAATTTCATGTGATTCCATCACTTTTTCACCTTTGAATCAGCAATGTAAAAAGTTCTATTGTCAGTAAACTATTAATTTTGCACCAACTAAATCAACGGTGAGAAAAT
Source organism: Agapanthus africanus (assembly GCA_030015575.1). Classification (NCBI taxonomy): domain Eukaryota; kingdom Viridiplantae; phylum Streptophyta; class Magnoliopsida; order Asparagales; family Amaryllidaceae; genus Agapanthus; species Agapanthus africanus. Next base: position 438,027,694 of record JASDDO010000004.1, read on the forward strand.
GATATAATCACGTGAAATTTAGTGTATCCACATCTTAGATGATAAAGATGGAGGAGATGTATGCCGATCGTCGAAAAAAATCATGAAGGATGCATTTTTCCGACGCCATAGGGGGAAATTCCCTCCTATGGTACCTTTCCTTCATTAAACTCTCTCTCTCTCTCTCTCTCTCTCTCTCTCTATATATATATATATATATATTATAATTTCTTGTTCTTTAGAGACCGTTCTGAGCCGTCTCTAATGCGTAGAGCATGGAGTGACTCTCTCCTCTCCGTGTGTAAATATATATAACGAATTCAATATCCTTCCACAAAGCACCAACAAGGATCCTGATCTCTCACCAGCCAAATTCCCACCAATGTCATCACTTGCTCTCTTTTTTGGTTCGACATTTTAATGATGAAAATCATCAAAAATAGACACGAAGAATGACGTGACATCGAAATAAATAGCGACCCCACGTAAGGAAACGCTTTCTACAATGCCCATGCCATGCATGCAGTCAACAATATTAGTCGGCATGAGAGAGATTTCTCTCCGACCACTGGCTAGCGCCTTAAATATCCAAATTTAATTTGTTAAAAATCTTTTAATTTTGCATGGTCTTAATTGAAAACTAACCAAATAATTATGGAAAAAGAAAGCATGAAATTAAGTGTAAATGCGATTGATTGATTGATCGCAACATGTTTGAATTAAGAGCGGCCCCTGGTGGAAAGGTATGCATGCATGCTGCAAGCGGTCAAGATTCACGTTGCATAATTTAATATATTAATTATTCTCATCGACATTTAATTGATCACTGGTACAAAGATGCCTTTACCTTATGGATGATAAAATCCGTAGAAGCAATTTTATGTTTTGCCTGCGGATAAATTTGCGAGGACTAGAAATGCTCCTACGGATTAGACCGCAGGGGCATATATAAATAAAAATTTGTTAAAATTTAACATATACAGTTGTACCTACGGTACCGCAAGAAAAGACCCTACGGATATATCCGTAAGGGCAAAGTAGAGGATTTATTTTTTTTTAAAAATGTTTATCCTTCCCGTTACGCACAGTACCCTAATTCCCAATTATTTTCCCCCCAAAATTTCCCCGTCCTCATCGCCTCCCCCCTCCTCATCGTCTCCTCCAACCTTTCGTCACCTCCTACGACCTAGTCACCTCCTCTCTCGTCGTCTCATTCGACCTCCAACGCCGCCTCCATCATCTCCAGCGCCGTCTCGATCGATCGTCCCCTTCTCGTCAACGTCGATCGCCATCCTCTTCATCAACGTCGAGTTCCTTCCCTGCTCTCTCCTCACCGTCGAAATCCTCAACTGGTTAGTTAATTTATTCAATTTTAAATTTTATTTTCCTAAATTGAATTTGGTGGATAGGTCTTTAATATGGGGATTTTGGATTGTCGGTGGTAGGTGGTGGAGGTTATTTAGGGTTGTTTGGGAATGTGGATGGTGATGATGGTTGTGGTGGGTGGGGAAAAGGTCGGGGAAGGCTGACGGGAACCTGGTAGGTCGGGTGAAGGCCAAGAAAATTAATTTTAGATGAAATTGGTGGTGATGGTGAGGAGGAGAAGAAAATTGGTTGTGGGTTAGGATTTGGTTAGGGTTATGGTTAGGAGTGGGGCTAATGGTTAGAGAAAGGTTTAGCATTAAGGTTAGGATCATGGTTAGGATTAGAGTTTAGTGAAAAAATCTATGGCTATGGGTAGTTCATTGAAAAATTTATAGGGGTGGGATTAATTAAGTCTAGAATTAGGGTTAAGATAATTAAGGTTAGGGTTAAGATAATTAAGGTTAGAGTTAAGGGTGATGGTTATGATTAGAGTATTTTAGTGTCAGTATAAGTGTATGTATATGTGTTTGTGATATATATGATAATGATGATGGTATGTGTGTGTGTGTTTGTGATAATGTTGATGATGGTATGTGTGCCCGCGCGTGTGCGTGCGAGATAATGTTGATGATGATGTGCGCGTGTTTGTGATGATGACGACGATCTCTCATATTAAATAAGGCCAAACCCTAATTTAAAACTTAACACCTGAACTAAATCTAAAATTTTAAACTTAACACCAGAACCAAATCCAAAATCTTAAATTTTATTAAGAAAACCCTTAACTTTAAAATTTTTTACCCTAAACTAAAAACTTCAAACTCTTGAAATTGAAACGTAAACGTAAAACAAATTCAGGTTAAATTTTATAATAAGTGTAAATATGATAATCGATAATAATATGAAATTTTCATATGCTCATCAATAGTCATATATGAAAATCAAAGTGCGTCTTAGTCCCCATTTATCGGTTAACATACGTTCGATATTCGTCGTGATATAAAACTAAACGAATGTTATTAAATATCGAACGGTAATGTTCGGTGCTAACAACCATCGTGTAGTCTATGTGACGAGAAAATTCAATCGTATGATGGCCGATAGATTTGTCCAGTTTGGACAGGTTAGGAATGTATAAAGCAAACACCTGTATTCACTTGTGTTTTCATTCGTTTCGGGTTATTTCGTCGGCACTTTTCCGCTGGTTCTTCGTGTGTAAACATAGATTATATGTTCATTTCAATGTTATTTCACAGTATTAAAATGATTATATATTCTATTACAGTGTACTCGAAGAACAACATGGAGGTGCTACCGAAATTTTCTCGAAACGGATGAAAACACAAACAAATGGATGTCTGATCTATACATTCTTAATGGGATAGAAATCTTACCCCCGACAGCCGAAATACACACATACAACACGAATACACAACACACGCACACACAAAGCACATACACACTAATAACTCTACACCTAAGCGAAATCATAAATTAAAACACACATACACAGAATACAACTCATACTTGGGTATCTTTAAACATAATTTTGTTAATCGATAATTTATCTTTTTCATACACAGATTTCTTAATGTAGTCATCATAAAAAAACCAACTTCCATAACTTACAATTTATATGTTATACAGTCTAATATGGCCCACGAGTACATCAGAGTTAAGAATTAGATGTATGTTGATTGCAATAACGCATGCAATCTAAGTTTGTCGCAGGAGTTGTTGCTTTCATTGAATTTGCACGCGCACATAATAAGAACGTGTTAGAGAAGATTCTCTGTCCGTACGATAGATGTGGGAATAAGTTCTGACAGAAGAAAGAAATCGTAGAGTTTCACATCATTAAACATGGTTTTACTAAATTTTATACAACTTGGCTATATCACGGGGAAGAAGAAGAAGAAGACAATAATGCGGTGGAAGAAGAAAGAGAAGACAGTAATGCGGCGGAAGAAAAAGAAGATAACTTCTTTCCCGGAGAAGAAATGGAAGATATGGTACAGGCTGCCCTAGGTGATAGTAATCCTACCGAAGAAGATATTCCTTCCGGTCAAGGACCGCATGCGGACAAGTATGAAAAGTTCATGAATGATGCTAGAAAACCAATTTATGAAAATGCAAAGTATTCCATCATATTATGGTTCGTCCAACTTTTCCAGATTAAGTGCCTAAATGGATGGAGTAACAAGTCATTCACGATACTTCTGAAATTCTTGAAAGATTCTATGCCCTCGGGAAATAACGCGTTCGAGAGCTGGTATGAAACCCAAAAGATGATGTCTGATTTGGGTCTGAACTGTGGGAAGATTCATGCATGTCACAAAAATTGCGTGTTGGACCAGAAAAAAAATTCAGATTTGAAAATATATCCAACATGCGAAAAAGCCAGGTATAAGCCGAAAGAATCTAATAAGAAGCCAAATATATCTTTCAAGATAGCACGATATTTTCCCATAACACAGAGTCTGCAGAGACTATTCAGGTGCAAGAAGACAGCCAAGCTAATGATTTGGTATCACCGTGCTGCTCCAAATGAAAATGGAAAAATGAGTCATTCAAGAGATTCACCGGTATGGAAGGATTTCAATAGGACGCATCAAATATTCAATAGTGATCCTCGTAATGTCAGGCTCGGACCGACTAGTGATGGCTTGTGCCCATTCAACTATATGGCTGGAAGCCACATCAAATCACCCGTTGTAATAATGGTTTATAATCTGTCGTCTTAGTTGGATATGGATCAATCCTACTTTATGATGTGTCACGCCCCGCTTCCCAGTATACGGGCAGAGGACGCGACGAGGCCGCTACGTATTTACTCTGAAGTAAATAAGCTAAGCGTATCTATGCAATATAAGTAAAATGCACAAGAGACAATATCAATGGATATAATTGAACAACAACTTTATTTGTTAAACATTCTTTTTACAATACAATTGAAAAGTAAATACATGAAATGGAAAGCAATGCCTAAACAGTGGCATAACAGAAATAAAAATACCGAAATGAAATGTACAAGTAGCTAAAACTCTGGGTCGAAGGCTGGCTAATCCAAGTCCTCGCCGGTGGGCTCGATCTCCTGAAGGTCCGATCCACCTGACAACATTCCAAAAAAGAAAGAGAATGAATGTCGTCAGCGAACAATCGCTCGGTAAAGAGAGACAAAAATAGAATAGACAGAAAAAAGATTATAACTGGTATAATGTCTGATTGTTATGTTAACGCAGTTGTTTGTAGCTTGGTACAAAAAATGCCAGTGTATACGAGAGGAGTCCCACTATTCCGGAGAGTAAGGTATACAGAGCACAAGAAACCGTTCAGCCACGGTACAACGACAATTGAATTCAGGTTAGGTGTATTATGGTTATAGTCTCGTGCCACTTCTAACACCTTCCGTACCAGTCTACCCCTTATAAACCCCGCGGTGTCCTGATTGTATTGTTTGAACTGTATATTGTATATAGATGGATGACTTGCCGAAACCATGATATCAGTAATGGAACGGATATAATGGATGAACATGTAGATGGAATATTTCCATGGTTCGGTTCAGTCAATACAGATTGATTAGATTGAATAGACGGATTCATAGATCCGTATTGTATTGTAGTTTTGTAATTTCATACTTGAATCATATTCAAGTCAGATTGATTATATTGTGACTCGGTCTGAGTCGTACAATTAGAAAAGAAATTGAATCCTGAATTATGTTTTGGTGCTATCGGTAACTGCTGCACATGGACGGCAGGATTTGTGTCTTTTTCAATGACAATTACCGTGTTGATAACACCGTTGTTTAGATTGTCTATCTTAGATAGGCAAGTACCCATATTCTTCGGCTTCTTGAGACTCAAAAAAACTGGTCCCGCTTAAACCAATATTTACTAGGGTCCTTATTGCAATTTATATAACTTGAGGGGGTTTTATGTAAAAATAATTTTTATATACTTTCAAAATAAACCTCAAGTATTTATTTATCGTCTTTAGGGTTTTCATGGAGGTAAATTTTAAAATATAACGTTTACTAGTGAATAGAACTTAGATTGCATTGTATATGGTATTTTAATGAATTGTATTGATTTGTAATAGTGGGTTCATGAAATATGTAAATCTTTTCTTTTTGTTTAGAAAGCATGGAATATTTTTATTTATATGTTTAAAATAAATTTTATTTATTAAGTAGAAATCGCATTTTTCTTAAAAATTGCATTAAAAATTCCATCAAGATCGGATGCTCCGTGAGGGGGCCTGCATCTCGCTCTACTAGGCCCGAGAATGTGCGATAACCCGCACCATCCCTATCGGGATCCCCAAAAGTGGGTTGTAGAGGCGCATTTGCAAGGAATTAAATAATACACTTTGGAAGAAAACGGTTTTTGATAGTTCATGGTATTTAAATGTAAATTCATATTTGTCCCAAAATATTATTTTCAAGCAATCGTACTGTATCAAGATATGTGTTGTGAGAAATAGGTCATTATCTCGTGAGATTTTTCTAAAGGTAATATAAGCAAATATGATAAAAGATATCGTATGTAAAGTTTATGGTATTTAAACGTAAAAGTGCAATAAAAGTTACATAGCATGGTATTTTTTTGTGAAATACCCAAATTAGAAAAAAATATGATTTTACAGGTTTATCATTAATTTTACCAATATATAAAAATTGACTATGATTTTTCCATGTTTTAATAATTAAGGAACTAATTATCCATATCCTTTATTCATCATTGTAGAATAATTACATTTATTCCTGCAAAAGTTGTCCTGATCATGATATTCATTTTAAGACTTAGTTTCATATGTCCAAGTAAGAATCCGAGATTGTTCAATAACCCGTGATTTTATCGTGAAGGATAAATGATAAAAGTTTATTATATTATTATGGTTTAATATCATTTTTAATTGTCAAAAAACCGTAAAATAGATAATGTGGTCAAGACATTATAATTAGGTCCTGAATTTTTTTTATAGATAGATATTTTCATGATGAAGATAACAAGAGCTCAAGTGTTGAGAGATCTTACCTGAAATGATCTAGAAAAATGAAAGTCGGCGAGAGTCGGGTTGTACGAGAAACGGTATATCTTGAATTCAAAATTTTTTATGCCTTTGGAGATTATTCCAGAGTGTATAAGACTCAAAGAGAAAGCTTTGAAAATTTTTTGAGATTTTTTTGTTGAACATATATTTTTTGGTGAATTTTAGAATTTCAGGGCAATTTATAGGGATTTCTAGGATTAAATTATTATTATAAAAAAATTTACTGCTACAGTAATTGACAAGATCCAACCGTTGATTTGATCAGATCCGACGGTCTATATTTTATCACGTGTGAACAGGAGTGGGACCCGGCTGGGTTGTTGTGGGTGATCCTTGACCGTTGATCGTTGATCCGACGGTCCAGATCGTTGATCAGACAAGATCCCTTTTTTTTTAATAAAAACTGTCGGCAGAATCTGGACCGTTGGTTTTTAAATTTGATGGTCCAGATTTATTCCAGCTCAAAAAAAATAAAATAAAATTATTTTTAATATTTAAAATTGTTTTAAAAATTGTTTTTGGCTTCTAAAAATTATTTTAAAATAGTAAAAAATATTTTAAAAATCTAGAAAAATTATATAAAATGTGTTTTGATATTTTATATCTTTTGCAACCAATGGTTTAAAATAGATCTTCTTGTCGGTTGTAAATTTTTTTCCCTTCGATAAAAAAAATATTTAAATTCTTAAAAAATTCTCAAAAATTCCTAAAAATTCCTAAAAATCATATTAATTTATTTTAATCATGGAAAAATATTTTTAAAGTGTTTTCTACCAATATAAACAGTACAATAATTGTTTTGACCTCGGAAAAAATTATAAAATGTTTTTATTACGTATCTAAGGTACACAGTCGTTACATGATGCCACTTCTTATTGACGGACCAAACTCACCGGGAAACAATATCGACGTCTATCTCCATCCTTTGATCGATGAGTTAAAATGTTTATTCATTGATGGTGTAGAGACCTACGATGCAAACACAGATACAACCTTCATGATGCGTGCAGCTTTAATTTGGACATTTAATGACTTTCCTGTATATGAAATGCTATCAGATTGGTCCGTACATGTCACAAAGCATGCCCTTACTACCATCAAGATACAATATCGAAATGGTTGAATTTTATCTGGAAGGTTTGTTATTGCGGTTATCGGCGTTTCCTGCCACTAGATCATCCCTACATATTAGACGATACTCACTTTAATGGTCATCAGGAGTTTCTTGGGCCTCCAGCTACATTTTCTGGAGAGAATGTAATTGCTCAATGGGATAGTTTAATGTGAATTTTGGAATAGATCCAGCAAAACAAAACAAACCACCCTACTGGAACAAATTAAGTATTTTCTACGAGCTTCCGTACTGGTCAACAAATTTAGCGCGTTATTGTCTGGACGTCATGCACATAGAGAAAAGAGTATCCGAGCACGTACTTAACTTGTTTCTTTGTAAAGACGGAAAATCGAAAGACAATCTCCGTGCTCGGATGGATCTTCAGCACTGGGAAATCAGAAGTAAATTGCTTCCTAAACCAATAGCGGGTAAATCGGGCAAATTTGTACTTCCCAATGCTACGTATCATATGTCACTGTCATGCCCCGCTTCCCAAGATACGTAAACACGGCACGTGACAGAGCCAACCATGCTACCTGTGGTTAGGAATTATCTCTCCACAGTTACATTACAGCTGTCTATCAGATATCAAGAACAGTAAAATATATAATCTAACTAACACATGTCCATCTGACACAATAAATAGAATCAAGAAATGCATATAGCGGAAATGAATTAAGATTTAAATAAAAAGAATCTCTGAATCACGTCCCAATACGGGCTCACATCAATAAAAATAAAATTGCTGAAATAACCAAACTAAGAGTTTATAAACTAAAATAGCTAGCTCCTCATTGCCCGGCTTGATTGCTAAAGCACTCCTGATCCGTCTGCGATAAAGGTAGAGAAACCGGGCCATATAAAACCTAGACGTCAATGCGTCATAATATTAAAATAATAGCAATGACCAGGATATGATGATATAATTAAATCAGAATATAAATAAATAACATAGATATAAATAGTGAGCTATATGTATGTAATGTGTATCCTAAATTCTGTACATCTAGCTTATCTATTCTAGAAGTCTTTGAAATCAATTTAATGTAATTCTCATCGTAACTCAATAGTATATATCCCGTTCATGCCCCACGGGACCACGGTACGATATATCCGGTTCATTCTCCACGGGACCACGGTACAATAAACAATAATTTATTCCGTAACGCCCGGAATCACGACAAACAATAATAATATTCTCTTGAGTTACGTTTCGGTTAAATTCTTGATTTTCACTTTTCCCCCAAGGTTCTGTATTCAAGTCAGGTATTGCCAATATAATCTAATGCCAACACAGGATCAATCGGGTACAGGTTTTGTCTATGCAGACAGTAAGTCACGTCCGTCAAGACAATAAATCAGGATTGTCGGCATTAACAATAAGATCCGAGTAACAGATCTGGTACTGTGTCGTGAACATGTCATGTAATGTATATTAACCCAAATAAATGCCAAATGTAAAACTGTAGTCAATATCGAAACATGGTAAACACAATCAATACCAGAATGCATATGTATCTATCTATAATAACCATAATACGTCCATTACCATGTATGATACAATCTAGATGACATATTGAACTAATATAGTAGTATAATAACGTTGTGATATTCCGGAATGCAACTAGATAAGCTATTATCGGTACGGATAAAGACGGATGCTATAAAACTTTAAATCGGTAATATTTGCTGAATATTAAACACATGCACTTGTTCCCCCAAAATTTAAACATAATAAAAGAGCTAAACTCTGTTAAAAATTTATTGAGACAGCGTTTCACATACCCCTCATGAGGGCGCCGGCGCCTCACGATTAAATCCTATGGTGGCGCCGCACGTGAAGCTCACGTGGGCGCCAATGTGCAAAACACAAGAGCACCTAGAATTAAATTCTTAAATGACACCCACGTGCATGACACGTGAGCACCGGCGCCCAAATTAAAATCAAGTAGAATTAAATTTTACATGAGAATATTTTCCTAAAAATTGGGATACTCTCTATTAAACAGAGCCGTTGGATCAAAAATCCAATGGTGATAATAAATCATCAAATAATAGAATTAAATTCTATTCCGAGGAATATTTTTCCTCAATCTTTACAAACAAAAAAAAGATTGCTCTCTGTAAAACAGAGAGCCCTTGAATTAAAAATCCAATGGTGATTAAAAATCACCGTTTTACAGAATAAATTCTGTATATGGGAAATTTTTTCACCAATCTTGTTAAAAACAAGAAAATACATTCTGTAAAACAGAAACATTTGGATCAAAGATCCAACAGTGGGTACAATTCACTAAATCAATTTTAAGACCAATTAAATCAATTGGAATCTCTCAATGAGAGATTTTCTCAAAACTAATTAACAATTTGCCTCTACTATATAAAAGACCCGAGACTTCAAGTCTCAAATAGAGAGAAACCCCCCCCCCCCCCCATAAGCTTCTGAAAAATACATAAAGTTTTCAAAACAACAGAGAATTCAATTCTCAAGAAAAGAAAAAGACTTTCCTCCTCAAAACCCTAGGTAAAAAAAACACCGAGATCAAAATATCTCTTTTTACCTATCTAAGGGTGTAACGATCCTGAATTTTCTGTACAAAATTTTCTTTTAAAAGTACAGAAAGGAGTTTGCAAGCCTGATTATACTTTAAATGTTGTTTTTGTTTAAGAACAATAAGAAAACACTTGTAGCTCATTGGTAAAATCTTGCACTGCTGTGATATAACCCCTGTGTTCAAATCCCTTCACCCACATATTATTTTTACTGATTTTTCTTTTAAACTTTTTGGAAGCCCAAAAGTTTACACGTACACTGCACGTAAAATTGAAAAGTCCGAGAAAATAAACATGTGCAAAAGGGTATTTAAACAGATTATGATACGTGGCACAAATCCAAGACCTCGCTTCACAAGAATGGCCGGCGAGATCCCTCCCCAGACCGGCACTGCCAGGTCCCCCCGTAGGTAATGCCCCCAAACTCTGCACACTACACGTCTTGGCCTACCCCACTATCCCTATACTGTTTGATTTTCCTGCATTTATTCAGAGAGTGTTAATTCACCTCTTTAATCCTATTTTAATGCATTTTTAATTCTCTCTTCATTCTCAAAGGCCTAAAGTATGTGTTCACGCAGAAAGAGCTCAACATGAGGCAGCGTAGATGGTTAGAGCTGATGGCTGACTATGATCTTGATCTAAAATACCATCCAGGAAAAGTTAATGTGGTGCTGGATGCTCTAAGTCGGTTGCTAGTGATACGGATGTTGACTGCACAGAAGGAGATTATAGCTGATTTTCAGAAGTTCATGTTGGAGATTGTACTACCAGATTTTTCGGGACAGTTGATGCAATTGAAAATACAGTCATACTTGATCGATCACAATAAGGCAGCACAGTTGCACGATCCAAGATTGCAAAAGTTTCGAGAACAAGTAGAAGCAGGACTTCGAACAGATTTGTTGATTCATGAAGATAGTTCGTTACGATATGAAAGTCGTTTATGTGTGCCTAAAGGAGATGTTCGTGAAGAAGTCACGAAGGAGGCTCATAGTTCGGCATATTCAGTACATCCAGGAGGCACAAAGATGTATAGAGATCTGCGACAATATTTTTTGTGGGAAGACATGAAAAGGGAGACTGCTCGCTACGTATCGAAGTGCTTGGTGTGTTAGCAAGTCAAGACTGAATATCAAAAAGTAGCTGGTTTGTTGCAACCACTTCCGATTTCTCAATGGAAGTGGGAATATATAACCATGGATTTCGTGACAGCATTACCACAGAGTCCGAAGGGCTATAACGCAGTTTGGATGATTATTGATCGATTGAGCAAGGCAGCTCATTTCATACCATTTTGTGTTGGTCAGTCGACGGAGGATTTAGCAGAATGTTACATGTAGGAGATTGTGAGATTGCAAGGAGTACCCGTGAGTATCGTTTCCGATCGTGATACTCGATTTCTATCATACTTTTGGAGGAGTTTACAGGAAAGTTTAGGAACTCTCTTGGAATTCAGCACGGCCTATCATCCTCAGACAGATGGTCAGTCTGAAAAAACGATCCAAACTCTTGAAAATATATTGAGAGCATGCATATTAGACTTCGAGGGTTCATGGGAGGATCATTTGCACTTAGGGGAGTCTTCTTATAACAACAGTTTTCAAGTGACTATACAAATGGCTCTATTTGAAGTATTATACGGTCGTAAGTGTCGCTCGCCTGTCTGTTGGGACGATATCGGAGAAAGAAGATTATTGGGACCAGATCTTATTGTGAAAACGGTGAAGAAAGTTAACGTGATCCGAAATCATATGAAGGGGGCACAGGATCGATAGAAAAGTTGGACTGATACTGGACGAATACCTTTGGAGTTTGCGGTTGGTAACCTTGTGTTCTTGAAGATATCACCAACTAGAGGAGTAATCCAATTTGGTAGTCGTGGAAAACTCGGTCCTCGATTCGTGGAGCCTTTCGATATCAACGAGCATGTTGGAGAGGTATCTTATCGATTGGTTTACCACCATCCTTGGCAGGTGTTCATGACGTGTTTCATGTATCTCAACTCCGCAAGTATGTTCAAGATGAGACGCATATCCTAGATCACTCGGAACTAACAGTAAAGGAAGATTTAGCGTATGAAGAACGACCAGTGGCTATTGTGGATCGACGAGAAAAGTCCTCAAGAATAAAGTTATCCCATCAGTACTCGTTTCGTGGGGAAATCCTTCGCATGGAGAATCTACTTAGGAACATGAAGACGAGATCCAACAAAAGTTTCCACACATCTTTTCTTAGATCCGCATCTTCTTGTCTTTTTCCTGTTCCGTGAATTTCGAGAATGAAATTCTTTTGTAGTTGGGTATAATGTAACACCCTAATACATTTATACTATATATTTTGGTATTTTAGATTTTGTGGTAAAATTCCTTACTATTGCTGTTATTGGGTTGTGAATGATGCAATTAGTAACTATGGTCAGTATCCGACCCGACCCGCATGTTTGAAACCCAATATGGTGCGAGATTATATCAAATATTTGTTGGTACAGTGTATCCATGTGAATCGAGTACTAAATATATATATAATATATTTTAAGCTCTACATATCTCTTTATAATATAAGATAAGAACAAATAATATTCTTTTCCTATCTAGCCTTGCATGGCAAATTATCCCATATTAGGTTGTTGCGCCTATATATCATATTCATATGCTCAGTTATAGAAAGAAAAATAATTAGAAATTTTTACGTATATTTACTTAGATTTTATTCGGGATATATGTATTTAATTACAGAATATTTCTTTATAGTTAAAATTCTTATGTATGCTCTTTATATTTGAAAACTATATTTTTTGAAGGGAAATGGGTAATATCTGGAGTATTCTGGTATTATCTGTAAAATCCTACAATATATATACAATATATTACTATAACTATAATATATATATAACAGTGTGTGTATATATATATATATATATATATATATATATATATATAGACACACACACACATAAATATATACATTATATTAATAAATTTAATTATTATAAACTCTCTCTCCCCCTTCTCTCTCTCTCTCTCTCCCCCTCAATACACACACACACACACATTTATATTAATAATATATATTATATTAAAAATGTTATACAAACTCTCTCTCCCCCAGTCTTCATCTCTTTCTCCTCTCGTGCTCTTCTCTCACGCCGAACCCTAAACCCACGCCCTGCCGTCTCGTCGCCGTCCTCATATCCTCGTCATCAACACCCCCGTCTCCTCCTCTTCCTCGTCGTCACTTCCTTCTCCTCATTTCCCCGAAGTCTCACCCGAGACGACCCCAAAGCCGAGAACCCATCACCTTCTTCCTTGTCAACCTCACCGCCTTACCCGGCCACCGCCCGCACCCTCCATCGCCTTTCTCTTCTCGTCTTCATCACCAGAGCACCCACACCACCACCGCACCTTCCCCTTCTTCTCCTTCTCGTTCCCGATCACCATCCAGCTCCTCACGGCCACGACACCTCGTCGTCAACCACGTCTCCCCGTTACCTCGTCACCGGCCATCTCTCTCTTCCTCCCTGTCTTCGTTGAACCCCAGAACCCCAACAGCCTATCTCTTCTTCTTCTTCTTCTTCTTCTCTCGGTCTCCGAATTGGTGTTCGCCGGAGTTGCTCACCGCCGACAAGCACAATCCAGACGATCCAGTCACCGTCGTCGTCTAACCCAGTTACCACGTCACGCAGCTGCTCAGTTCAGGTCAAGTCCTACGTACATGGGTTTTGTATCGAGTCGTTATTCGGTTTTCGGAACGTGACATAAATATATTCGTCATGAGATTTCGATCAGGAAAGTTATAAACTTGCAACATGCTATTTTGTTTATATCAATATTTATATGATTAATTATAGTACATGTGTTATAACATTCAACAAATATTATCAATTTACAGTTTTATAGTATCAGTCTATATCCTTACCAATAATGGTTTTATCTAATTGCATGCCGGATCATCATAATATTAGTATAATTTTATATCCGTTCAGTAATCTTTATCTAGATTGCTATATACCTGGTAACAGAAGTAAACGGTTATTACAGATAGATACATATACATCCTGGGCATTAGTTATGTTTACCGTGTTTAGATATTAGTTACGGTTTTACATTTGGTGTCTATTTTCATTAAAATACATTGCCTGACTTATACACGAGACATTACCAGACCGGTTACTTGGATCATCCGCTAATGCCAACAATCCTAACTTGCTGTCCTGATGGACGTGACTTGTTGTTTACATAGACAAGACCTGTACCTGCTTGATCCTGTGTTGGCATTAGATTGATATCATCAATACCCGACTTGAACACAAAACCTGGGGGTAAGGGGCAATCAATAATGAAACCTGACTTGTAACTCAACAGTTCGATACTTCCAGAAACTGATCAGTCGATACGGACTTCGGTCCCGGAATGATGTTGCTGATATCATTCGTCTGTACATGATACATGTTTTTACTGCTTAGCGGCACGTCTCGAATTTAGCCTTGAGAGTCTTGACCGTGGTCCCGAACACGCACAGGATATTATTGAGTTACATCAACGATTCCATTTAATTGATTTCAAAGACTTGTAGAATGGATAATCTAGAAGCACAAACTTTAGAATACACATCACATATATATAGCTCACTGTTTTACACCTGTGTTTATTATTTATACCCATGTTTAATTATAGCATCATATCTTGATTATTACTATTATTTTGATATTTATGACGCACTGACGTCTGAGTTTTGCATGGCTCGGTTCCTCTGACCTTGTCGCAAGAAGATCGGGAGTATTTAGCAAGCAAGCCGAGCAATGAGGAGCTAGATGTTTTGTTTTAGAGATACTTAGTTTCTTTTATTTCCGTAGTTTTGTTTTATCGATGTGATCCCATAAGGGACGGGTTCAGATATTATTATTTATTGGATCTTGATTCATTTCCGCTATATGCATTTTTAGACTTTTATATATTGTGGCAGATAGACATGTGTTAGTTAGATTTTCTTTACTGTTCTTGATATCTGATTGACAGCCGTAATGTGACTATGGAGGGATTTTTTCCTAACCATAAGTAGCATGGTTGGCTCTGTCACGTGTCGTATTTACGTATTTTGTGAAGCGGGGTGTGACAGTGTAAGAGCGGGTGGCGGAGCAGGCGGAGGTATCGGGGATTGATTTCAGTGGACAGATCGATTCGATCGTACTGACCCCGGTCCTAAATGCCGCATACGTTGGGCACCATAGAGGTCGGGAGAGAGGCCAGGACTTGGTCCTAGTAGGGCCCATATGAAGTTGGTCTCCACTCCGGCGGTTACTTCCACTACCGCCGTGAGCGATGTCTGGAGCATGATGTTGCCGCATTGAAGACCATCGTCAAGGAGTTGAAGGTGATGTTGGTACATATATTACTTATTATAGTAAAATATTATATCACATTATAAATAGTCACTAGTAAAATAGAGGGTTGCCCCTACGGATGGGATTATCCGTTGGGGCAGATTTTACTTGGCCCTACGGATTAATCCGTAGGGCTAAAGGGTTGCCCCTACGGGCACTGACTTTCAAGAATAAAAAATTTAATTCTTAATTTGGTGTTTGCCCCTACGGTGGCGCAAACAAAGGACCTACGGACATATCCGTAGGGGCAAGTAAATATCGATTTAAAACAAATCCAGATCGAAAAGCCTACGCTCATTTTCTCTCTCTCCCTCAAACGCGCGCGAAAAACCCTAAATCGCCACCGTCGCGTCGCCACCGTCGCCGGCCGTCGTCGCCACCGTCGTCGCCACCGCCGATTTCGTCGCCATCCTCGTCGCCACCGCCAGTTTCGTCGCCACCGTCGTCGCCACCGCCGGTTTCTTCGCCAATTCGACGCCGTCGTCGCCACCGCCCGTTCAGGTATAAATCTCGAGGTAAATTAAAGCATTTTTGGATTATTCATGGCTGGGTCTGGGTTGCGCGCGCGAGAGTTGGGTTTGGGCAGGGGCGCGGTGGCGGTCGGGGTCAGGGTCGGGGTCGGGGTAGGGTTAGGGTTGGGGTTCGGCTGCTGCTGTGGTGGGGCTGGGGTTAGGGTTACGGTGGGGCTGGGGTTAGGGTTACTGTGGGGCTGGGGTAGGGTTACGATGGGCTGGGGTTAGGGTTGGGGCTAGGGTTAGGGTTACTGTGGGGCTGGGGTAGGGTTACGGTGGGCTGGGGTTAGGGTTGGGGCTAGGGTTAGGGTTACTGTGGGGCTGGGGTTAGGGTTATGAGAGGCATGTCAGCATATTTATGTGTAATAATTGAGAGGATCAAGCTAAGTTCTATGCAAGCAGTCCCTCAGAATACATAGAAAGCTAGCCTTACATTTTAAATTAACATATTCCATAGTTGTCTTAATCGTAAGGCAGATACCCATATTGTGTAAGAGCTGACATTAATACAACCATAGGGAGCTGACTGATTACATCTCATGTGGCATTAAAATCTATAAATGGACATACGAGATAATGCAAAGAAAGAGCAATAGATCAAGACTCAATCAACTTTCCTATGCTTTATGATTTCAGCGGATAGCTCAACTTTAGTTTCAACTTTATATTCTTATTTTTCTCTCTTTTTTCTTTAGTGCTTCTTCCTCCATTTCTTTGAAGAGTCTCTCACAGCGAAATACACTCCATTTTTTCTTAATGGGATAGAATCCTACCCCCGACAGCCGGAACACATACATACAAACGCATAATTAGAGAGCGACTCGAGATGTTCGGGTTAAAACCAATATATGATACTCGATGATGATATGAAACTTTCATATTCCCATCGATACCCGTATATGAAACTAAAACGCCACTTAGTCCCCGTCTATCGGTTAACATACGTGCGATGCTCGTCGTGACCTAGAACTATACGAAGGTTGTTAAATATCGGACAGTATAGCTCGATACTAACAACCGTCGTATAGTCTGCGCGACAAGAAAATTCAATCGTATGGTAACCCATAGATTTGTCCCGTGTGGACAAGTTAAGAATGTATAAAGCAAACGCTTTCATTCACTTGTGTTTTCATCCGTTTCGAGATATTTCGTCGGTACCTTTCCGCTGGTTCTCCGTGTACAAAGATAGATTAGAAGTTCATTTCAACGTTGTTTCACAGCTTTGAAATGATTATCTATTCTATTACAGTGTACTCGGAGAACAGCGGGGAGGTGCTGCCGAAATTTACTCGAAACGGTTGAAAGCACAAGTGATGGGCGTTCGCTCTATACATTCTTAATGGGATAGAAGCCTACCCCCGACAGCCGGAACACATACATACAAACGCATAATCAGAGAGCGACTCGAGATGTTCGGGTTAAAACCAATATATGATAATATGAAACCTTCATATTCCCATCGATACCCGTATATGAAACTAAAGCGCCACTTAGTCCCCGTCTATCGGTTAACATACGTGCGATGCTCGTCGTGACCTAGAACTATACGAAGGTTGTTAAATATCGGACAGTATAGCTCGATACTAACAACCATCGTATAGTCTGCGCGACGAGAAAATTCAATCGTATGGTAACCCATAGATTTGTCCCGTGTGGACAAGTTAAGAATGTATAAAGCAAACGCCTTCATTCACTTGTGTTTTCATCCGTTTCGAGATATTTCGTCGGTACCTTTCCGCTGGTTCTCCGTGTACAAAGATAGATTAGATGTTCATTTCAACGTTGTTTCACAGCTTTGAAATGATTATCTATTCTATTACAGTGTACTCGGAGAACAGCGGGGAGGTGCTGCCGAAATTTACTCGAAACGGTTGAAAGCACAAGTGATGGGCGTTCGCTCTATACATTCTTAATGGGATAGAAGCCTACCCCCGACAGCCGGAACACATACATACAAACGCATAATCAGAGAGCGACTCGAGATGTTCGGGTTAAAACCAATATATGATAATATGAAACCTTCATATTCCCATCGATACCCATATATGAAACTAATTAAAAGCGCCACTTAGTCCCCGTCTATCGGTCAACATAACGTGCGATAATTTATTCTTTTCAACGACAAACGCACACACAAAGCATCTACATGGATTTTCTCCTTTGTCAGTAACTATCCCGTTCTTATATTTCTCAATATAGTCAGCATAACCTACAATTTATATGTTATTCAGTCTAACATGGCCCATGAGTACGTCAGAGTTAAGGACTGGATGTATGTGGATTGGAAACAACGTATGCAACCTACGTTTGTCGCAGGGGTTGCTGCTTTCCTTGAATTTGCACGAGCACATAATAAGATCATATTAGAGAAGATTCTCTGTCCGTGCGATAGATGTGGCAATAAGTACTGGCAGAAGGTAGAATTGGCAGAGCTTCATATTGTAAAACATGGGTTTACTAGACTTTATTCAATTTGGAAATATCACGGGGAAGGAGAAGAATGCAGTACTGCGGTAGAAGAAGGAGAACACGATAATGCGGCAGGAGAAGAAGAAGAATTCGGTAATACGGCAGGATACGGAAATTTATTTCCATCAGAAGAAATGGAGGATATGGTAGAGGCTGCCCTAGGTGAATCTATTCGTACCGAAGATGACATTCCTTCCGGTCAAGGACCGCGTGCGGATAAATATGAAAATTTCATGAATGATGCTAGGAAACCAGTTTATGAGAATGCGAAGTATTCCACCCTCTCATGGTTCGTCCAACTTTTCCAAATTAAGTGCCTAAATGGATGGAGCAACAAGTCATTCACAATGCTTCTTTCGTTCTTGAAAGATTCTATGCCTCCGGGAAATAATGTGCCCGAAAGCTGGTACGAAGCCCAGAAAATGATGTCTGATTTGGGTCTAAAGTGCGAGAAGATTCAAGCATGTCCTAAAAATTGCGTGTTGTACCGGAAAGAGAATTCAGATTTGAAAGAGTGTCCAACATGCGGAGAGGCCAGGTATAAGCCGAAAGATTCTGATAAGAAGCCTGATATACCTGTGAAGATAGCACGATATTTTCCCATAACACAGAGGCTACAGAGGCTATTCAGGTGCAAGAAAACAGCCGAGGCAATGATTTGGCATCATCGTGCTCCTCCAAGCGAAAATGGAAAAATGAGCCATCCAAGAGATTCACCGGCATGGAAGGATTTCGATAGGAGGCACACAATATTCAGTAGCGATCCCCGCAATATCCGGCTCGGACTGGCTGCCGATGGCTTCTGCCCATTCAACTATATGGCTGGAAGTCACAGTACATGGCCCGTTGTAATGATAATTTATAATCTGTCGCCTTGGTTGGCTATGGACCAATCATACTTTATGATGCCTCTTCTTATCGACGGACCAAACTCACCGGGGAACAATATCGACGTCTATCTCCGACCTCTGATTGAGGAGCTGAAAACTTTGTTTATTGATGGTGTAGAGACATATGATTCAAACACAAATACAACCTTCATACTGCGTGCGGCTTTAATGTGGACAATTAATGACTTTCCTGCATATGGAATGCTTTCAGGTTGGTCCGTACATGGTCACAAAGCATGTCCTCATTGCCATGAACACACAACATCAAAATTTTTGAATTTTAGCAGGAAGGTTTGTTATTGCGGCCATCGACGTTTTCTGCCTCCAGACCACCCCTACAGGTTAGACACGGTTCACTTTGATGGTCATCAGGAGCTTCTTGGGCCTCCATCCCCATTGTCCGGAGAGGACGTGACTGCTAAATGGGATGGTTACAATAACGTGACCTTCGGGATGGATCCGACGAGACAGGTCAAACCACAATATTGGAACAAGTTAAGCATTTTCTTCGAGCTTCCGTACTGGTCTACAAATTCAGTGCGTCATTGTCTGGACGTCATGCATATAGAGAAGGGAGTATCAGAGCACATACTTAACTTGCTTCTGTGTAAAGACGGGAAATCGAAAGACAACATGAATGCCCGGATGGATCTACAAGAGTGGGGAATAAGAAGTGAACTGCACCCTAAACCGGTAGCGGGTAAACCGGGCAAGTTTGTACTTCCCAATGCCGCTTATCATATGTCACAACCGGAGAAGAAAAGATTCCTGCAGGTGTTGCATGATTTGAAAGTCCCCACAGGTTTCTCAGGATCATTCAGCAAGAAAATAAAAATTGTGAAGGGCAAGATCGATGGGCTGAAAAGTCATGACCACCATGTTATCGTGGAGCACCTTCTTCCATTAGCCCTCAGGACTTCTCTCCCCGACTCGGTTGGTCTAGTAATCAACGACCTATGTTGTTTTTTCAGGGAGTTGTGTGCTAAAACGCTGGAGGTTGCGACGCTGGATAAACTACAAAATTCTATTGCGTTGATACTTTGCAAGTTTGAGCGTATTTTCCCACCGTCATTCTTCGATATCATAATACACTTGACGGTTCATCTTGCAACTGAGGCGAAGTTAGCCGGACCGGTACAATATCGATGGATGTATCCCGTCGAGAGGTACGTGTAATTTTTCGTTTCGCGCAATTTATAAATTTATTTTTGTCATGTATGCCCGTGTTTATTTATTCAACATATTCTCATTAGGTACCTTTACACTCTTAAGAAGTATATACGCAATAAAAATCGACCAGAGGGTTCTATCATGCAAGGTTATCTTCTTGATGAAGCAACCACATTTTGCTCCCGCTATCTGGACGAGAACATTGAGACAAGGCTTAACCGACCTCGAAGAATTCAAGACGGGCCATATGGTAAAGCCGAGTATAAGAGGGTAGACACTATGTTTATCAACAAGATATACCGGTTTATCTTGCTTAATTGCGAATGTCTTGAACAAATTAGAGAGTAAGTTCTTTTGGATTAATTGTTATATCTGTGTTTGTGTGTGTATGAAATGACATAATATTAATGTCACAATTATTTGTCGAAAACAGAACTCATTTTAACGAGGTACGTGAGGGGTATCCTGATTGGAACGAAGAGCGTTTGGAAAAATACCATCAGGATAATTTTTGTGATTGGGTCACAGAGCATGTAAGTTATTCGAATTACATTTTATTGCTATCAGTTTTAATCTAAACTTGTATCGTTATGTATTTATCGTAAAATTTGTTTTGTTAGATCCACGATCCGAACTTGTCTGCATCATTTGAGAGTGATTCAAGATGTTTAGCTCAATTTCCTAGTATGGAGGTTGCACATTACAAAGGATTTGGTGTCCTTGGATACAAATTCGAAATTAAGGACATAGAAACATCTAGAATCACTCAGAATAGTGGTATTGCGACGGTAGGATCGGACGGTGTGATTTACTATGGGTACTTAAATTGTATACTCGGCATCCACTATCCCGGACGATCAGAACCCTTTTATATATTCCACTGTACTTGGTACGATCCGCGAACCGATACAGACAGGTGGAGAAGCAGTCTTGGGACTTGGAAAGATGAATATGGATTGACCAGTGTGAACACACTTCGATTTTACGGTCAAGACGATCCGTTTATCTTTCCGAACCAAGCGTTCCAAGTATACTACTCACAGTGTTTGAAGCATCCGGGGTGGAGTGTTGTATGCCGATGGAAACCTAGAGATGTCTACGATGTCCCAGAATACGAGGACAGCGATGAGGACGAAGAAGAGAGAAGTCTTAAAGTGCTCCGACCGTCTGTTTCGAAGGACGGGTTGTCTTCGACCGATCATGAAGTTACGTGGGTTAGAAATGACATCGACGATGAAATCCAAGTAGATATGTATGATGCGCCCACGAAACGAAAAAGGTTATCAGTAATGTTATATTATTACTTCACATTTTACGCTCTAGAGCATATATAGTCAATACTTTTAATGATTGTCTAATGCGTTCACGAACCGTTTATCTAGATTGGATGACGATGTCGGGAGCAGCGAGGGGCGGCAGGAGCTCCAGCCGCGGCAGAGGCAGAGGCAGAGGCAGAGGCAGAGCGGTTCTGCCGCCCGGAGAGCTCCGTAGGGAGCTTCAGAGGGCCGGTCTTGCACCCAGATCGGAGACCCCTTCGGATGCCTCCTTCCGTGTGGATTTTGCCACACCTCCAGGTATACTGCACGCATATCCATTTTCAATTTAATATTACAGATATTCATGCCTGTTTATGTCAAAATTACTTATATTGTCAATGTTTGATTGTCTAGTTGTTGGTCCTGCGTCCACATCTGGGACAGAGGCCACCCCCGCTCCTCCAGGTATGTTCATATATCATATAGTGTATGTATATTGATTTAGAATGCTATATCATAAATACACATTCCTTTTGCTCTTACTTAGCAATTTTTATTATTGTCTAGCTGTAGGTGGTGACACCACCGCACCTGCGGGTATGTTTATATGTCCTATAGTTCATGCATATTGATTTAGAACGTTATATTATTGATCTACACATTCTTTTTGCAATTACTTATAAAATCTATTTTTAATTGTCTAATTATAGGTGGTGCGTCCACACCTTCCACAGGGGCCACTCCTGCCGCTTCCGTACCCTCCGCATCGTCTGCAGGTTAGTATGAATAAATTTAAAATATTTATTTATTTTACATATGCTCTATAGCATAAATATGAACTTCATGGAGATTTAGCGTCGATGTTTATTTTATAGTTGGAGGGGATGCGTCCGGGTCCGGGACCCCGGTTGTTCCTCACCGGAGGAACTATCGTCCCGCTCGTGCTGCTGCTCGGGCCCAGGCTCGTGCGTTATTCACCGGAGGTATATATCACACTTGAATTTTTGTTTAACCTTGATTTCTTAATACAACTTTGTATTATTATTGATTGTCTTGATATTTCGTGCAGACGCAGGGCCTCTCCATCCCCAGAGGGGGACTCGAGGCCCGAATCAGTCCCATAGGCTGAGGCCTAATAGAGCTAGGGGGGAGGCAGCATTCCCCCTATTTTTTACCCTTGACTATCGCTATACCGGTCCTCATGCCGAGAGGTTCGGCCGGTATTTGGGGGACGAGAGCCGGATCGTGAAGAACTATCCACTTCACGTTGAGTGGGGCGAGCAGCACCAGCGCTCATTCGCCCTCTTCTTTGAACAGGCTCAGGTATGTATTAATATATATTTTCATTTGATCTATCCAATATATTTATTATTAACACTTGCAATCTAATAACAATGTTTTTTTTTGTATTTTCAGTTGGATTACGATTTTCAGCCTGTAGCCGACCCTGATCACTCGGGGAGGGTGCTCGACCTTCATGCTCTGTACAATGGCCTGATGAAGAACATGCAGGCCAAGGTCCGATACAACAGGAATGAGCTGAAGGCCGACTGCTACTCCCTATGGATAGCGACCCCCGAGGCAGAGAGAGCGGCCCTCCTATCTACTCCGGCGTTTGCGAGAGTCGACGTAGAGACATGGCCTCTATTGTGCGCTTATTTCGACTCCGAACGCAAACAAGTAGGTATTTTAAATTTAATTCATTATTTATGATATAATTTATTTCTTTGTGTTTCTTAATTAGAAAACTAAATGTTAATGCGTTGTGCAGAAACAGGCCGCTCAGAATACGGAGAACAGGAAGTCGGCGAAGAGGGGTCGCCCCACTTACACAGGTGGCTCGAGGAACATTACTCGAGCCATGGAGTTATCGGTAAATTAAGTGTTATTCTCTAATATTCTGCAATATTAAGAGTTATTCTCTAATATTTCTAATATTAAGAGTTACTTTCTAATATTGCAGACATCTCGGACCGTGGCGTCAGGTGGTACACCGAGCGTGCTGTCCGCATATCTTGCCGTCCACGGCACCTCGACAGATCCCGCAACGGGCGAGCTTCGATGTCCCGACGTCGCTACCCAGGAGTACTGCGTAAGTATTAATATTTTTTCTACCCAAATTTGAAATTTTAGTTTTGGAAGGTTCAAGTTTAAATTTTATACTTATACTTTACTGCTTAATGTGGGTGTAGGAGCGGGTGGTTGAGCAGGCCCAGGCCTCGGGGATCGATTTTACCGGACAGAACGATCCGAGGCTGCTGACCCCAGTTCTGGACGCCGCACACGGAGGGCACCACGGAGGTTGGGAGAGAGGCCGGGGATTGGGCCCTAGCAGGGCCCATATGAGGTTGGACTCCACCCCGGCGGTTACTTCCTCCGTCTCCAGTGGCCGGCATGTCCATCAGGAACTGGATAGCTTGAGGGCCACCGTTCAGGAGTTGAAGGAGATGCTGGTATGTATACTACTTTATAGTAAAATATCATTTCATATTATATACATATCAACACAACCCTTATTAGTACGTAAGTCTGATTAATCATACATACATATGTAATTAAAATAAACAACGCTTTTCCAAACTAGATATCCAAACAGGGTTTCGAAATAACTTAATAATGAAACGAATTCGAATAATACACAGTTCTTAGACGCTTCTTACACACGTTATGTCCAGACGCGACAGGGTAGATCGGCCGAGCCTCCACATGCATCTCCTTCGGCTGCGGCTCCGCAAGCCACTACATCGGCTGCGGTTCCGCAGACAGCTCCTGTAGCTCCACCGCCCACTCAGACTCCCGCAGCCGCGGCTCCGCAAGCGACTACCTCGACGGCGGCTGCGCAGACCACGACGCCAGCTCCACATGCCGCTCAGACTCCTTTATTTGCAGTATTGGATAGTGTATTTACCGAGGAGCAGGCGCGCGTTATTCGAACGTTACTCGGAGGTGGAGCTGGACCGAACTAGGGTAGCTTTTTGGTTCTTATTTTTTGAAACATGTATTTATTTATATCACATTGTACTACATTTTGAAACGATATTGATATTGGTTTGAATTTATATTATATTCAGTTTTTGGGTTTCTTTTGTATATTATATATATGCGTGGGATGTGATTATGAATACTGCAATATATGATTTGATTGATGTATATAGTATTGTGCACAGGGCGGGAAAAAATCTAGCAGCCCTTTTTTAAAAAAAAATACAGAAAACATGTACCTACGGATTACTCCGTAGGTATATATATTGCCCCTACGGAGTTATCCGTAGGGGCAAACTATCAGGAAACCTGATATTTTCCCACCTGATATCAGTGCAGGGTGTTGGGGGTGCCCCTACGGATATATACGTAGGGGCCAATACTTATCCCCTACGTATATATCCGTAGGGGCAAAATATCAGGTTCCCTGATATTTTCCCCCCGATCTCAGTGCATTGTGTTGGGAGTGGCCCCTACGGAAACAGCCGTAGGGGCTACTTTATATCCCCTACGGCTGTATCCGTAGGGGAATAAATAGGACCTACGGATAAATCCGTAGGTATATACAATATATTCAAAAAAAAATTTAAATATATGATTTTATTACCCCTACGGGGTACTCCGTAGGGGCTATAGCACCTACCGAGTTATCCGTAGGGGCATAAATTTATCCGTAGGGCCAAGTTCAGGACCTCAACTTGCACCTGCGGCCTTTGCACCTACGGGGTGTTTTTTCGCCCCTACGTATATATCCGTAGGGGCAGTAGGTTGCCCCTACCGATAAATCCGTAGGGGCAACCCTTATTTGTAGTAGTGAGTAGCATATGCAATATTAGTAGCATGAGTTTATTTGGTTTTAGACTTAAATTTGATTAATCAGACTAACATAAACTATCTAATTAAATTGAACTCTGCAGTCATAATCATGCCATATCTTTCTTTATTTTGCAGTTTAAAAAATTATGATTATCCAAACTTCAAACTTGAGAAGAAAATATTGCTTTGTAAATTAGATAACACCAAAACTGAGCATCCAATTAAGGAGAGATACGGGCTTACAAGTTATAGTAGGTATCATTTCCACCTTCACTTAAAATAAACTACGGTTTTCCAAACTAGATACCCAAAGTAGACCTAAATTTCTAAGTATTCTTAGATTGGGGAAAAAGGTATAGCCCTGCATGTGTGGAATTTCAACATGGTTTAAATTCTCATACATAACATATGAATTTCAACAGAACGTATGGAATCTCAACAAAGCATATATAAATTCGCAGTTCCGCGATAATCCGATATTGATACGAATTCGATTAAAATCCAGTACACCGTTCTTATTCGTTTATTACACAAACACAAAATTTTACAGATTCTGCAGGCTACTTCGGCTGCGGCTCCACATGGCTCTCCTTCGGCTATGGGTTCGCAAGTCTCTCCCTCGGCTGCGGTTGCACAGGCCACTCCTATAGCTCCACAACCCACTCACATTCCTGCACGGACCGCTTCTTCATTAGTCGAGTTTTTATCGACCCAGGGCTGTACCGAAGAGCAGATGCGCCAGATTACAACGTTTAATAGAGGTGGAGGAGCTAGACCGAGTTAGAATAGGTTTATTTATATTTTTTAGGATGGATGTACTTATTTGATACATATTGTATGTTTTGGATGATATTGGTGGTTGTTTGGATATTTACGATAATTTTATATTAATTTCATATTCTGTTTGTTTGTTTGTTTTATATATTATGCGTGAGATGTTGTCTATGAATATTTCTGCATTTAGTTATATAATATAAATATTATTGTGCACAGGACGGAAAAAAAACGGGAAAACCCATTTTAAAAAAACCCTGATATAATATCCCTAAGAATTAATCCGTAGGAGCAACTGTTGCACCTACGGATTAATCCTTAGGGACAATTATTTCCCCTACACATTTCTCCGTAGGGACAAAATATCAGAATAACTGATATTTTGTCCTCATGGACTCGGTAATATGGGCAAAATTTGTCCTTACGGATAAATCCATAGGGGTATTTATAAGGCCCTACATATAACTATGTTGGTACAACTATTTTATTTTTTTAATAGAAAAATTAAAAAAAGATTGTCCTTATGAAGCAATCCGTAGGGATAACCGCCCCTGCATTTAAAGCCGTAGGGGCAATTTTTAATTCCGTAGGGGCATATTCAAGACGAAAACTTACTCCTGCGGCTTTTCGACCTACGGAGACATTTTAGGTCCCTACGGATAAATCCGTAAGGGCTGCTGTTTGTCCCTACGGATAAATACTTATGTGCAGGTGGATATTGTAGTAGTGAATATGAGAGCTATGGATTTTGATTTGAGAGTTTAACCAATGGATTCTCTTGGTTTAGGTCGTTGGTTGATGTTTACCTATTGATAATGTCCACTATTTCATACTGGAAGCTGGATTTTCTTCAAATACTTTAATTTTTCTTTTCTTATTACCGTGAAATTTGATATGTACTACTACATAACATATATAACACATGTAGATCACAACGCTCAGTATGGATCGGTGAAAGACACCACGATTAATGTGTTTAAAAAGCTGGTCTTAAAATAAAAAAACGAGGCCTAGCTAACCTCCCGTAGGATCGGCTCTATATCACTATCAACGTTTTTTAATATGTCGGTTTCATGTAATATATATGCTTTAGTTCATGAGAACGGCATTTAGAAAGCTCAAATACATCCCTTATACGACTAAAAAACTTTCTAATATTACGGTACAACAAGTTAATTAAAAAAACATCTCTACTGTTATAACTAAAACTGAGAGGCTACCCTGCGGTGTTTTATCATTTTTAAAGAGAGATTCAAAAAAAAATGTTGAAATTTTTATGATTCTTTTCTTGATTCTAAATCTTACACACACACTGGCTCACACACACTCTCTCTCTTTCAATCAATCAAAGAGGGTATCTATGCATCTTGGAATTTAAAATGGAATGGAAAGTTATACATAACATCTTCATTGTTTATTAACTAACACCTATTCACTCTCATCATTATATTAATTTTCATCTCTCACAAGTATCACGTATGCATACATTCCAGTAAAATATAACTTTTCTGAGCCAACGAACCATAAACACAGGCACCAACATGTAATAGCACGCCCTATCTTTCGACATATATTTTACGTCCTTATATTCTCATTACGCTTCATAATTGATAATGATAGAAAACAAGATGTTTTCCACCTGCCTAAATAATTTGACAAGTTGAAATATATATGCATGCGTGTGCGAGGGAGAGAGAGAGAGAGGATGAACTCTACCTTAATTAAAGCGACACTCTAACTACCGATTTTGACAAATTAATCATGTGTCGGTTGATTGGAATATTATTTGATGTCTCTTGGACTTATATAAATGGATGAAAGAATTTGGAGCCAAATTTGTCAACACTGACAAATGATATCACTTTGGATTTATACAACTCTTGGACTGGTCTCTTGCAAATAATTATGTAATCTTTGAGTGTGACATGTCATGCAACCAATGGGATTAGAGTCAGTTAACCAGCTGTCTACAACTCTACTCTGTTCGGGTCTTTTTATATGATAGTTTTGAATCATACAAAACGTTATCTCATATGACCAAAATAACTCCCCACCTTTGACTTATCAATCTTTGACTTCAATTGTTTGATGCGCTGGCCACGTTTCTTTGGGTGAAGTTTGCAAATTCTCCAGTAATAAAACCTTTGGGTATGTTTTGTCAGTAAAGTTTATGTTTATGAAGTACTAATTTCGAACGCACATGAAATCGGAAGTTCAAAATCGGATGTTTTTAAGTGCAGTGTTGTAGCCGGTTGGAATTTGCCACATCAAGTGCTTTTTAAAAAAATTAATACTTCTTCTCTCTTGACAACCTTATTTCTTTCCATTTTCATTCATGAACTCGTACCTTTTATAATATGTTCTACCAAACACAAACTTCAAACTCTAAATTTTAAGCACAATTAACTCCTTCTAAGCAAACACTAAAATTCCATCTCTACATTCATTTTTATACAAGACTTCTAGACCCATTTTTCACTGGGCACGAGGTGTTTTATGGTGCCACTGCACTTCAGACGCGGTCTCCTCACATATAAATAACTGCTGCAGTCTCGGTATTGATGGAAAATGACGAAGAATTTTTACGGACACATCACTCAAATGAGAGTTTTTCTTAGGCTTGAATCGATTGGTTCCGCACACGGAGCAGTTTTTGAGGGGCATTTTCATTCCGGAACAAAACAGTCATTCTCTCATGCATGGATCTTGTCACACTTTAGGCCGATATTTGTGATCATCTTTTGCGACTCGTAATAGTTCAGCGGCATTTTATTTCTGTCGGGAAAAGCTTCCTTTAGCAATGTTAGGAGGTCAGTGAAATACTGATTACTCCATCTGTTCTTGCATTTGATCTGAAAGGGACGTACGAAAAATGACGGTTTTGAAAAAAACCTTTGCAATTTGGATATAGCGGGATTCTTGAACCTGTCTTGTTCTCCAATAACGAGTGTCCAGTGTTTTACGTATCATCAGAAAGTCCCGTGATATTTATAAGATGATCCATATCATCGATCGGCGCAAATACAGAATTATCTTCTTTGATGGCTCATCTTCTTCAAGCTGCCATTCATTTTCATCTTCATCTTCACCTACTATCCGTTACAGCTCTTCAGTTTCAGTTTCAATGAATTCGTTTTTCTTTTCTTGCATCCATGGCTCGTCTTCCGTTATAACGATTTCTTCTCCGTAAAATATCCATATAGTGTAATCTCTAATGAAACCGTCTTTCATGATATGTAACTCAACTTCCTTCTTCTTGAGCAATCGCGTGTTCTTACACATAGAACATGGACATAAGATATCATACTCTTTTGATAACCCAAGACATCTGTAGGCAAAATCGGTGAAAAAGTAACCACTGTTAAGGAAAAACTCATGCACTCTCGAGAGAGTATCGACGTACATCCAACTTTTATTGTAGAGCTACGGAAGTTCCATATTGGAACGGTTACGAAGGAAGGTTCCTATAGACAAGAGTCCTGGAATTAAGATTTTTTGACAAATACACGATAGATGGATGCTAAGAAGCGTTAGTGTTAAATTTAATTTTCGATTTGGTTAAGTGGTTTCAATTGACGATTTAGCTTAGGTGTAGGCTAAGTAGCATGGATTCGGGTACGGATACAGGACATCCATTCACTTGACGCTTTATTAGTTTAGTTTAGTTTCAATTGACGATTTAGTTTAGGTGTAGGTGTAGGCTTGACGATTTAGCTTAGTAGCATGCAACGGCGCAAAGGCTGTCCGGAGTAAGGTTTCTATTCCATTAAGAATGTATAGAGCATACACTAATTCATTTGTGTTTTCATCCATTTCGAGAAAATTTCGACAGCACCATTCCGCCATTCTCCGAGTATACTGTAATAAAAAAGATCATTTCAATACTGTCAAACAATATTGAAACGAAGATCTAATCTATATTTGTACATGGAAAACATCAGAAAGCTACCGACGAAATATCTCGAAATGAATGAAAACACAAGTGAATGAACGTGTTTGCTTTATACATTCCCAACTTGTCCACACTGGACAAATCTATCGGTTATCATATGATAAATTTTCTCGTCACATAGACTACACGACAGTTGGCACCCAAAGATATCATTCAATATTGTCAATTTTCGTGTAGTTCTATATCACGACGAAAGCAAACGTATGTTAGCCGATAGATGAGGTCTAAGACGCGTAATTTAGTTTCGATTTACAATTTAGTTTAGGTGTATATATGGTTTTAGTGTTAATGTTCAATTGACGAATTTGTTAAATTTAGTTTCAATTGGCGATTTAGTTTAGGTGTATGTGTATGCAAAGCAGCATGTATTCGGATATGAGATACGATGCCTTAAAAATTTTCCTACTCACTTTAAATTTGCTCAATTTTACTAACTACACTAAACTACCCTTAATTATTGCTATTTTTTCACTAAACAACCTTAAATTTTTTCCTAAGCAAAATATTTCATCAATTTTATTAAATTACATTAAATTACCCTTAACTATTATTGGTTTTTCACCAAACTTCCTTAAAAAATTAACTAAATGATTCATCTTCTTAAATTAACTAAATTATTATAAATTTCACTGAAATACTCTTAACTATTGTTGTTTTTCACCAGACTGTCATTAAATTTTTTACTAAAAACCCCATTTTCTCAATTTTACTTTTTACACTAAAATACCCTTAACTATTGTAGCTTTTTCACTAAATTACCCTTAATTATTGTTATTTTCATTAAACTACATACACAAATTCACTCAATTACCCTAACCCTTAACCCTAATCATTAATTTAACCCTAAACCCAACCGTTAATCCTAACCTTAACCATAAGGTTCTAAATATCAGTGTGTATCGGATATGTGTTTTCAATATCGGATAGCGGAAATCGGGTGATATCGCGGCGATACGGGTTCATATCGAGTTGTCATATCGGATATCGATATTGGACATATCATACGTAAATATCAAGCATATCGGATGATAATATTGGGCATATTAAATATTGTGTGTGCTAATGGTGTTAGTAGTAAAAAGTTGTATGAAAAGTGTAAGAAGTAGATATGATATTAGTAGGCTGTAATTTTTCAGATAAATGAAAGATCCATGTTGGATCTGTATAAAATAGAAGAAACTAAAAAACATAAGTCTACTTCTTAAGGATTGAAGAAGAAAATGGCAGGGCGGGCATTAAAGACTTGAGAGGAGAAGAGCAAGCTTCGTCAAGACTTAAGAGGAGAAGGGCTGGCGATGGCGTCGGCATCAAGAGAAAGACGGGAGAGACGTCAAGAGGATGGCGATGGCGCAGGCGCAGACGTCGACAATAGAAGAAAGGGGCAGGTGTAGGCATCGAGAGGAAGACGGGGAAGGTGTCAAAAGGATGGCGATGGCACAGGCGTTGGCGTCGAGAGAAGGAGGGCAGACGTCGAGACTCGAGAGAGGGAGGCGTCGAGACTCGGGGTGAAGGCAAGGCTTGTCGAGGGTCGAGACTCGAGAGGAGGGGGTTCTTTGAGACTCAAAGAGGAGGTGAAGATTCGAGCAAAAGTTTTAGGATTTTTTACCGCTTAACAATTGGGGGCATATATTTTAATAATTAAAATTGTTAATGGGTCGAGTTAGGTCAATTCGGGTCGGGTTTAACCTTAAATCAAATCGCTTTATACACCATTTCGGTCGATATAATGGCGATATGAGATACCCGATATCTTGCCCAATATTCCGATATCTCGGGCTGTGTTGGCCCAAAATGAGATTTAAGAAAAATAGTCGTATCGTTTCATGGCCGAGTCGATACCGAGATCTCGCCTGAGATCTCGTTCGATACGGCCGATATTCAGAACAACGGCTAACCATAACCCTAACCCGGCCATAACCCCTAAGCCTAACAACAACAATAACAACACTCAAATTAAAAAAATCCTAAATTTTAACCGATCAAACAAAAAAATTAAAATTAAATTGGTTTGCACTTAACTTTTGACGACCTTCAACAAGTAGCGACGGCCACAGACGAGTTCGAGTGGCGGGGTGACGAGTTAAATCTTGAGCGGCGGAGGCGACGTCGGCCACGGATGAGTTCGACCGTGAGCGGCGGTCACGGAGGTGAGGCGGTGGCCACGGAGGCAAGGAGACGACCACGGAGCTAGGGCTCGGCGGGAGATTTTTGCTTCAAAGTTTTTGGGAGAGGAAAAAGAAGAGGGCTCGAAGAGAATTTGGGAGGAAATTGGTGTTTTATCTCGAACGAGTTGTGGGGCCATCCATATATTGGCATTGGTAGCGGTTTCAACCGCCAATACTATTACAACCGTTATGGGTAATTGGTAGCTGTTGGAACCGCTACCAATACCCTGTTACTCTTGGACACATTTGTGGTAATGAATATTTAGAGTAGAGGGTTAATGACAAGTTTCTTATCTGGATTCTCATATCATATCGGATGGTTTTGTCGGTCGTTTTTAATCATTATTTTCATTTGAGCATGTGCATGATGTGTGCGTGCTCAGGCCACAAACATATATACTCTATTATTCATGCTTGGGTATATTGTTAAATAGGAAAATTGTTATATGGTTATTAGTCCATGATGCAGAGTTCACTTTATGATTCCGTTTAGTTTGATTTTCGTACAAACTGGCATCGAAAATCATCACATTGCAGCTTAAACCCCTAGAATCTCCAGCCTCCTTGTTTTTTGTCTCCTTTTCCTCTCGCTTTTTATCTTTCATCAAACGTAGCTAAGTGGAATCCTCATAGATGTTGCTTCTTGTTCATATTTTCGTCCAACTAAGTTCACTCCATGTACAATGTTGATTGGAGATTGCTTCATTTGGAACTAAATGATGGTTAGCAGCGTCTTTGGATTTCAGTTTGTATAAAGCTTACTGATGATACTCTATATTGGCGATCTCCCAGATCAGGACACATGGCGGATGACGTGTCCCAGAACTCAGAAGAAAGAGTCCACAGGGGCCGACCAGGCCACCCCTGTACCCGACCTGCAAGCACAAGCTGGCTCTCCTCAGAGCCCCCTGCAAATTGGCATTCTCGGCCTCTCAGCTGGCCCCGAGCTACCACAGGACCAAGATGCCTCGGCCCTCCCGCTCGTTCCCGAGCTACCCCGCCGAGGCCATCTTCCTCGGTCCCTCCGACCGACCAACTCCACCACTCACAGGCGTAACCACCGTTCCGCAAATCTCGCCATGCACGGATTCTCCGCCGGCTACATCCCACGTTCCACGCCATCACGATCCCCATTAACGGGCGATCCGCTTATTACGCGAGCGTAACGTCGGGAGCGTAACTGCCGGCGAGATTCTCGCGCCTGCTACTGCATACTGCCGCCATTATATAAACCCCCATCACAGAGGGGTCAAGTAAACTTTTTTCACACCATTTAACCGTTACTCTGCTCGGATCTTGTGCTAACTTGATCGTCGGAGGGTCCTCGGTGGTACCAAACCATCCCGAGACTTCCTTGCAGGTACTTGGCTCAAACTTCTCAAAACCACCAATCTCCTCAAAACCCATTGAGACCCACACGCAACAGCAGATCACCTCCAAGATCCACCGGAAGATCGACGGAAAACAGCATCTGACGGAGACCCGAATAGGTGCTCCATCAGTTGGCGCCATCTGTGGGAACTAAAACTCCACAAAAACAAAAGTTGGCCTTCCGATCTCCATCCACATGGCATGTGATCACCCTGAAGATCGAGGTACCAGCAGCCGCCTCCCCCTCACCGGATGAACCTCCTCCGGCAACCATCATCAACGCCCTCGCCGGCCGAATAGATCGACTACAGTCCATCGTGGAGGCGCTCGTCCGCGTCCAAACGACCGGGCCAGGGCCCCAGATCACCGCTCCTCCGCCTCCAGAAGACTCTGCCCTCTTCGGCACGGCTGACCACCGGCAGGCTACGTCCCATGGCCACAGATCTCATGGGCCGATACTCTTTGAGGCCCGCTGGGCGCCCCACAGCTCCACACCAAGATCCGCCGCCAGAGCGCCTCGCCTCGAGCCTCCTCGCGGCCCTCATCCCCCTGAGGAGATGTCGGTCAATTCGCCTGTCCCCTGGCATGACCGACACCCCCTCCCTCGACGGGATCGCACAAAAAGGGCTCGCCACGGCGGCTCGAGGGCCACTTTGCCCGGGGATCTGAGAAACCTCATCAAGAAGAACCGGGGCCGCGCCCAGACGTAGATCTCCCACAGCAGAGGCTAGGGATCACAAGGCGCCGGATCCTCAGGGTACCACGGCCGACTCGACGCCCTCAAGAAGAAGATCGAGGGCATACGCCGAGAAGGTCACCTCTCGGACGACGGGGCTAAGTACGCCGCCGACTCGCTCACCAAGCCATTTACCGAGGGACTGCTCGCTGTTCACGTCTCCTCGCGCAACAAGCCCCTGAAGGTCTCTCTGTTCGATGGGAAAACCGACCCGAAAGACCATTTGGATGCTTTCACCGCGGGGATGAGCTTCCAGGACCATTCCGACGCCGTCAGTGCAGAGCCTTCCCAGCCACCCTCATCCGCTCTGGTCAGAACTGGTTCCGAGGATTCGAGCCTCACTCAATCTCGACCTTTGACGAGCTGGCTACTCAGTTCCTCGGCCACTTCGTCGGGAACCGTCGGCAGAAGAGCACGGTCAACTACCTCTTCACAATTAAGAGCGGGGACAAGGAGACGTTCAAAGCTTATATCACTCGCTTCTACAACGCCCTCCTCGAGGTCCCCGAGCACCGGGACGAGACCGTCACCACGGAGCTCAGATCTGGTCTTAGGCACAAGGAGTAGTTGCGCTCCTTTGCATTGGCGCAGCCTAAGACCATGGCCGAGGTCAAGGCGTGGACCGAGCGCGAGGTCCAGCTCGAGTCCGAGGTGAACGCGAACCTCCCTCGAGCAGAATGGTCCGACCAGAAGAAAAGGGCTCGGGAAGAGAGGTTGGAGCGTCAGCAGCCCTATCACCCGAAGTTCCAGGAGTACACCCCGCTCAACGTCACCCTTGCAGTGTTACTAGAGGAGGCCCAGGGCGAGGGGTTCTTCAAGTTCCCTCCAATCCCGCGTCAGACCTCGAAGCGAACCCGGGGTCTCTACTGCGCCTTCCACCGGACGCTGGGCCACGCCACGGAGGATTGTAAACAACTCCGGGACTACATCGAGGAGCTCATCCGATCAGGGCACCTCGCCGCCTACTTGAGGGATAAGCGGCAGGCCGACCGTGAGCAGGAGCAGCGTCCCCCTCCCGCCGAGCTGACCATCGGCCAGATCATGCTCGTTTCGGCAGATGACCAGTCCGGAGCCCAGGGAGCCCCGTACCCAGTGCCGAGCACAGAGACCAACAAGCCTCCGAGGAGCTAGGGCTACGCTAATAAGGTCATCTATTAGCATGTACTTTTTTAAGGGCAATGTAAACTCTTCCTAGGGTCTGTTGTTAATTTAATAAAAAATCAATGGAACATTGCGAAAAAGAAGGAAAGGTCTTATTTATTCAAAAAGGTATTATGGGCTCCTCAGCCATACATACAAAAAGAAAAAGAAAATTACAGCAGCGGGGGAAGGGGGTGCAGAGAGCACTGCTCATGGTACTCAGTAAAGATCTCCGCTAGCCGAGGCCTCGCGAGATCCAGCCTCTGCCCTCGATTCCCCCCGCGCACGTTGACCTCGAGTCTCAGTTCGTAGCACTCACGGATGAGTGCCACCGAGCGAACCGGCCGACCCACGGAGATCAGGCCGAAGCGCCTCAGAGACCGCAGCTTGCCCACGGCCTCGTCGTAGAGCTGCTCGGACAGGGGGTTGTAAAGCCCCGGCGACGCCCTCCAGATGGAGTACATCGGCAGCTGCAGCAGAGGGGAGCACCGGGAGAGCAGCCGGCCGAAGTGGTCTTCGATGCTCCCATAGACCAACTGCACCGTGTCCTCAGCGCAGTTCTAGTCGTAGAGGTATACGTCTTCGAAGTGGATGATTTCGGGGATGGTAAAAGGGAAGTCTTTCATTCTCAACGATCTGTTTGTGAAGAAAGGAAGGACCAGCGCTCTCTCAGCTTTATATAGGCCAGTGCGCCCCAACGGAACCCAACAGTCGCCCGTTTTCGCCCACAAAGTCGCTGCCACGCGGCGATCATTGAGCCTTCTCTGGCGGAATCGAAACGACGCGACTCTGGCGCTTCGCCTCCCCACACATTCAATGCGCATGCTACGCGCACGTTCGTCGCGACCGTTCCTGTTCCCCATACCTACAACGGGATGGTCGGGAGAAACCTCATGAAGAATCGGCCAAGCATCTACAATGCTCGGCTATCCCTGGCCGGTAGCTCCTCTATACGCAATGCCGGGGTACAAAGCCCTCGCCAAGAGGCAACCGCGCAGGTTCACTGCCCGGCTATCCTTAGCAGGCCTCCTACGGCCCCTCCAACACTAAGGATCAAATTCCTCCTTAGAGGCAGCCGAGCAACTTCCCTGCTCGACTATCCCTGGCCGGTAGCTTCCCTACTCGCAACGCCAGGGATCAAAGCCCTCGCCAAGAGGCAGCCGCGCAGTTTCACTGCCCGGTTATCCTTAGCAGGCCTCCTACGGCCCCTCCAACGCTAAGGACCAAAGTCCTCCTTAGAGACAGCTCAGCAGCTACCCTGCTCGGCTATCCCTGGCCGGTAGCTTCCCTACTCGCAACGCCAGGGATCAAAAAGTCCTCCCAGAGGCAGTCGAGCCCGACCCTCGCTCGGCTATCCCCGGCTGGTAGCTTCCTACCACAACCTACAGGGATCAAAAGCCCTCCCAGAGACAGTTGAGCCCAACCCTCGCTCGGCTATCCTTCAGGACAAAAGCCCTCGCCAAGAGGCACCAGACAGTAACCTTGCCCGGTCAGGGGTCCTTGGTAGGCTTCTTACAGCCCCTCCCGCGCTAAGGACCAAAGTCCTCCTTTGAGGCGGTCAAGCCCGACCCTTGCTCGGCTATCCCCGGCTGGTAGCTTCCTACCACAACCGACAGGGACCAAAGTCCTCACCAAGAGGTACTGGGCAGTAACCCTGCTCGGTCCCCATCCTGAAGGATCAAAGCCCTCGCAAGAGGCAACCGAGCCCGACCCTTGCTCGGTCATCTCCGGCTGGTAGCTCCCTACCCATGACGCCAGGGATCAAAGCCCTCGCAAAAGGCATCTAAGCGGCTACCCCGCATGGTCATCCCAGGCTGGTAGTTGCCTACTCACGACGCCAGAGATCAAAGCCCTCGCTAAGAGGCTACCGCGTAGCTTCACTGCCCGGCTATCTTTAGCAGGCCTCCTACGGCCCCTCCAACGCTAAGGATCAAAGTCCTCCTTAGAGGCAGCCGAGCGGCTTCCCTGCTCGGCTATCCCTGGCCGGTAGCTTCCCTACTCGCAACGCCAGAGATCAAAGCCCTCGCCAAGAGGCAACCGCACAGCTTCACTGCCCGGTTATCCTTAGCAGGCCTCCTACGGCCCCTCCAACGCTAAGGATCAAAGTCCTCCTTAGAGGCAGCTCAGTAGCTACCCTGCTCGGCTATCCCTGGCCGGTAGCTTCCCTACTCGCAACGTCAGGGATCAAAAAGTCCTCCCAGAGGCAGTCGAGCCCGACCCTCGCTCGGCTATCCCCGGCTGGTAGCTTCCTACCACAACCGACAGGGATCAAAAGCTCTTCCAGAGGCAGTCAAGCCCGACCCTCGCTCGGCTATCTTTCAGGACAAAAGCCCTCGCCAAGAGGCACCGGGCAGTAACCCTGCCCGGCCAGGGGGCCTTGGTAGGCTTCTTACAGCCCCTCCCGCGCTAAGGACCAAAGTTCTCCTTTGAAGCGGTCGAGCCCGACCCTTGTTCGGCTATCCCCGGCTGGTAGCTTCCTACCACAACCGACAGGGATCAAAGTCCTCGCCAAGAGGCACTGGGCAGTAACCCTGCTCGGTCCCCATCCTGAAGGATCAAAGCCCTCACAAGAGGCAACCGAGCCCGAACCTTGCTCGGTCATCTCCTGCTGGTAGCTCCCTACCCATGACGCCAGGGATCAAAGCCCTCGCAAGAGGCATCTGAGCGGCTACCCCGTTCGGTCATCCCAGGCTGGTAGTTGCCTACCCACGACGCCAGAGATCAAAACCGTCGCCAAGAGGCAACCGCGCAGCTTCACTGCCCGGTTATCCTTAGTAGGCTTCTTACAGCTCCTCCAACGCTAAGGATCAAAGTCCTCCCAGAGGCAGCCGAGCGACTTCCATGCTCGGCTATCCCTGGCCGGTAGCTTCCCTACTCGCAACGCCAGGGATCAAGGCCCTCACCAAGAGGCAACCGCGCAACTTCACTGTCCGGTTATCCTTAGCAGGCCTCCTACGGCCCCTCCAACGCTAAAGATCAAAGTCCTCCCAAAGGCAGTCGAGTCCGACCCTTTCTCGGCTATCCCCGGTTGGTATCTTCCTACTACAACCAATAGGGATGAAATCCCTTGCCAAGAGGCAACCGAGCAGCTTCCCTGCTCGGTCATACCCAGCGGGCATCCTCCTGCCCACCAGACGCTGCTGATTTGAAGCCCTCATAACGAGGCCACTGAGCTCCCTTTTGCTCGGCAAATCTGCGGCGGGCAGCATGCTGCTCATCAAATGCCGCGGACTCGAAACCCCATTGAGAGACATCAGGTCTGTTCAAGTCTGAGCAATCCCCCTTCGACTCCGGGGCTATAGGGATACCTCCTTTTCAGCAGCACTCGGCACGCTTGACAAGTGATCGAAATCAACTCAACGTACGATCACCTGACATGGAAGCCCAACAGTGCAAGCAAGGATATTCTATGAGTACTCTTCACATCCAAAAGATAAAGTGCAAAGCAATGAAACAGCAAGAGTTTTACTCGCACAAGTAAAATGTTTTTACAGGGGTATTGGGAGCTCCCCAGCCTTACAAAGTTCCGGACGCTTACAAAAGAGGGACGAGGAAATATCAAAAAGGCCTAAGTCATAAACCCCCTCCTGCGCCTCGCTTCCCTCATCATTGTCATCGCAGTCTGCCGAAAGCTTCACCACCGGAGGCTTTGCCACCAGGGGTACGCCTCGCTTCCTTCATCACTGTCTGCCGGAGGCTTTGCCACCGGAGTGGGACCCGAGCACGGAACTCGCCATCGGCGAACTTAGGAAGCTGCTCCTTCACGGCATCTAGAGCTTTATTCCACGCGACGGCGGAATGCTCGCTAAGCTCGGCGTGAAACTGCTCTGACACCTTATAATCGGCCACAGCCTTCCTAGCCCAAATCTCGGCAATCCCAGCCGCCCGAAGCGCCGCCTCGGTATCCCCCTGCTGGGGTTTCTCTCCTTCTCCATGGCCGCGAAACGATCGGCCAGATCCGCCAGCTTCGTCTCATCAACTCGATGGGATGCACTCAGGCGACGATAGGCACCCCGGTTTGCTGAGATGGCGAGCTCCGCAACCTCCGCTCGGGCTGCCAGGACATCGGCCCTCGTCCTCTCCAGACGCAGGTCACGTCGCAGGACCTTGACCTCTGAAGGAAACGCTTCCACCGGCCTCGGTGCGTGGAACGCCCCCTCGGCCTCCATACGAGTAACAAGGGCACAGTATTGAAGGACATGACAGGAAACGGATGAGAAACTTGGAGACGCTCGAGCCAAAAAAAGGAAGGTCAAAAAATAACGCGCGGAGGAGTTCATACCTGGGCCGCATCCCATCAGACACCGCAAGTCTGCACACGTCGCGTCGGCCAACCGACGCACGAACCGGCGCACCCTCCTTAAATGCAGAGATTTCGCCCTGATTCGCTGGCAGAAAATACAGCTGACAGCCCGGAGACACGTCCTGACGAAATTTTAGGAGGGAGCTCACCCCGGACGGCCCGGCAGTCCACTCTTGACCCAACCCGCCAGCTGGTCGGAACAAGAGTGGGAGGCTAATGATGATACTCTATATTGGCGATCTTTCAGATCAGGACACGTGGCAGATGACGTGTCCCAGAACTCAGAAGAAAGGTCCCACAGGGGCCGACCAGGCTACCTCTGTACCCGACCTGCAAGCACAAGCTGGCTCTCCTCAGAGCTCCTCTGCAAATTGGTCTTCTCGGCCTCTCAGCTCGCCCCGGGCTACCACAGGACCAAGATGCCTCGGCCCTCCCGCTCGTTCCCGAGCTCCCCCGCCGAGGCCATCTTCCTCGGTCCCTCCGACCGACCAACTCCACCACTCACAGGCGTAATAGCGGCTCCGCAAATCTCGCCATGCGCGGATTCTCTGCCGGCAACATCCCACGTTCCACACCATCACGATCCCCATTAATGGGCGATCCACTTATTACGCGGGCGTGACGTCGGGAGCGTAACTGCCGGTGAAATTCTCGCGTCTGCTACTGCATGCTGCCGCCACTATATAAACCCCCATCACAGAGGGGTCAAGTAAGCTTTTTCACACTACTTAGCCGTTACTCTGCTCGGATCTTGTGCTAACTTGATCGTCGGAGGGTTCTCGGTGATACCAAACCATCCCGGGACTTTCTTGCAGGTACTCGGCGCAAACTCCTCAAAACCACCAATCTCCTCAAAACCCATTGAGACCCACAGGCAACAGGAGATCACCTCCAAGATCCACCGGAAGATCGACGGAAGACAATATCTGACGGAGACCCGAATAGGACCTCCATCACTTACCTCCTGTAGAACACTAAATTCCGACGTGAAAATAATTTATCGAAGTGAAAATATCTTTCCATGTGTTTATCTTACACCAGTTCTGATGCACATTTCAACTATTCATTCTAAAACATGTTTTGGGCATGGTAGCTGTTTTCCCCAAGCACAAGCAAAAAAGTATCCAACACAAACTGTATATTATTCGGCTTCTTGTATCTTTCTCCCTATCTAATATTGAAGCGTGACCGATAAAACTTCTGATTGATTGTTTTAATAACCGACTCATACCGTTGGAAGAAAGAATGGTAACTTGGTTTGAAGAGGAAGGAAAGGAGGGGATAACATGTCCCGATGGATATGAAGGGAAGTATGATAATTTGGTGGAGAGAGTTGTTAACATAAAGTCATAATAACAGTTAGGACATGGCAATACTATATATTCTCTGCTTCATCGATGGCTAGTGATTAGTGGGAAGGGAAAGTTTGATAGATGTATTATTTGGAGAGAGAGATACACAGAGCACATTTTTCTTGTGAATTATCTAGGTCTTAGAGAATAACCCACGGCTGCTGTTTGTTACCTGTAAATGGAGT
The DNA here is from genome assembly GCA_030015575.1 of Agapanthus africanus. NCBI lineage: Eukaryota > Viridiplantae > Streptophyta > Magnoliopsida > Asparagales > Amaryllidaceae > Agapanthus > Agapanthus africanus. The sequence goes on from JASDDO010000004.1 coordinate 438,069,219, forward strand.
TGCATGCAACATTTGTTGCAAAAATATTTCCGTTTCTATGTTTGGTTGGCAACAACTAGTGTGGGCATGAAAATAGAGTTGCTAAAAGTCATCAATTTCTTGCAACTTTTGTTGCAAACAAAGTCCGCAGTCAACTCGCGAAGACAGGATTATTTGGGTACGTACCATAAACGGTCGAAAATGTTGCAATTTTGGGGAATATGTTCTTACCACATCACGATAAGAAAATGCTATTCACGTAATTTTTCTTTATATGAATCTAATCGTAGGACACGTTTTTTTCATCTACAAAAATTAATTTTACTTTTAGGGTTGCTTATAGCTCATAGTTTGTCATGCTGTTAAGGATCTCAAGAGTTGAGATGTTTATTCTCAATGGCGTAGTTATTTAAGATGGGTGTTACGGTTAGTTTTTTCTTTATTTTAACCTTTGCCAAAACATCTAAAGATTGTATGTATACTTCCATTACTTTGTTTGACTTGCTCAGGGATGTATCTGCTTGCTTCAACTATCGGTAGAGACGAGTTTGTGGAATCGCTGGAATTGCTGTTTCATCTTCTTGAAACTAGCGAGCTGTACATATACAAAATCGTTTTCAAGTTGACATCCCTCCTTGTTATTAGTATTTTCTGTTTGCTACTTGACCTAAGATTGAGGACAAATTTTACCTGAAAGTTATTCCAAAGAAAAAATTCCATACAGGATAATTGGAATCCTAACAAATCAGATACCTATTGGTTGCCGCAGTTATGCTAATCTACTGATATTTCTTGCTATCCTCCAGTTTTTCGTTATGATTTGGTGGTGATTTTTAGTTAGTAGCTGGTTAAATGTATTGCTTTACTATCTTGGATTTTGTGAACTTCTGATCGGAATGTTGCATTTTGTGAACTTCTGATCGGAATGACATACGAGGTATTAGTTACTGGTTCTGAAATTATAGAATGTCGCAAGGAATCTACTTTGCTGGGTACAATTACCCCACGAAGAACGCCAGTAAGAACGAGGAACACAGCTTGGCACTTGCGATTGAGCCCTATCCAAATTATAGAAATCTTTTCACTGAATATCTTCAAAAACCAGCATTTAAAAGTATTTCTTAAATATATAATGCATGAAATCCAGTTATGGAAAGCTTTTCTGGGAGAAATATAAACATATGAACGGTTTGGGAGTACCATATAAAAAAGGCGTCTATTTGTTATTTATTCAACAAGCCGCAGGGTTTTTCTACGAGGAAGACTACATGGCTCCCTGAAACAATGGTAATCTCGCAGCCAAGGGAGCTCATTCAAATTTAACCCATCCTTCTTTTTTTAGGTAATGGTTTTTTGAATAAATGCTGCGCATGCTTGAAAAGAGGTTTCCAATAATCAGCCCTCTTTTATGGAAAAATAATAGAATTGAGATCCTCTACATCATGGCTTGAAATTTCGGGCTGATTCCAAAATGACCGTCCTAGCTCACGATGCTGTCTGATAAGTAATATCGTGTTCCCCATTTTCTAATAATGTTTTCGTATTAAGTTTGATAAGCAATAACGTGAAAATGACCGTCCGATACCGATCCCGACATCGATATTTTAACCTTTTCTTTGCTTGGGTTTTTATAGGATTAGAATAGAATCGATGCATAAATCACCAAAGGTTGTCAACCGCTGAGACCAACGGCTGCAAATTAAAACATTAGAGTACTACTGTTCAAATAATTCAAATGACCTTACAATCACTTAGACATTCAACTGCAGTGTTTGATTAGTTTTAATCCTGCCAAGGCCTTGTATGCATTATTAAAATGCATGGGCACTTGAACTTTGACCAATGGCCTCAGACTCCATCAAATATTATATTGGCCAGCACATTTCCTTCTATGTGAACAAATGCCTATGTAGCATGTAAAACGTGCATGATTTGATCCTTTTACTTTAAAACCGATTTAACATACAGAACTTAATAATCATAAACTGGAATTATAGGATTTAAATACACAATAAAATAATTTATTAAATTGGGATTTATCTAACAGAACAAATTTTATCTGAAATGTTTGCCTAAAGGATTAAGCACCGCAGAGTATAGCTATAATCCTATCAAACAAATAATTACTGGTTGCCGCAATTATTTGGTAGGCTCTATAATGTATGCGATATTGTGTACCACACCAGATATTGCTTACACACTAAGCGTGGTAAGCCCGTATCAGTCAAACCCCGGAAAGAAACACTGGATAGCAGTAAAGAACGTTCTCAAGTACCTGAGAACGACTAAGGAGATGTTCTTGGTATATGAAGGGAAAGACCTCCTGATCGAGCCTTTTTCTGACTCCGGCTTCCAGAGTGGCAAGGATGACTCCAAGTCCATGTCGGGTTAAGTCTTTACCCTCAATGGAGGGACGGTCTGTTGGAAGAGTTCCAAACAGGACACCGTTGCTGACTCGACGATGGAAGCGGAGTATATCGCTGTTTCTGACGCCGCAAAAGAAGCAGTCTAGATGAGAAAGTTCTTAACAGATTTTCAGGTTGTTCCGTCCATTGTTGATCGAATACCTCTGTATTGTGACAACAACGGGTAGCTTAGCGAAGGAATCCAGGCCCCATCGGAAGTTCAGACACATCTTGAGGTGGTATCACCTGATCAGGGAGATCGTGGATCGCCGGGAGATCGAGGTGCGGAGAGTTGATACGGAGAACAACACTGCAGATCCACTCACAAAGGCCATCGCTCAGACTCAGTTCGAGAGGCTATTCGAGATGATAGGTCTGAGATACGCCAATACATGGCCTTAGTGCAAGTGGGAGATTGTTAGTGATATATATCCTAGAGGCCATTATTGTATAGCACTAGTTTGTATATTACATTTTAGAAACTTGGGATATACACGTATTTATGACAATCTTGCTCAAAATAGTAGTATAATACTTGGTTTGTATCTATCTAAATATGTGTATATGTTTCTTCTAATGTATCGCTAATACATATTGATAGAGCCCTTAGGATCTCTTGCTTAACTACCAGCGTTGTGATTGCAGTCACACTAGTGTAGGCTGGGTAATCTATAAGCACATCCTTATACAGGTCCTCAGTCGTAGAATTATCGAGACAGGGTATCGATACTTCAGAGTAGACTAGTGTATACGCTTCTCATCCCAGCAGGGGAGATAGTCTGTCCCACGGCCATTAGTACGTCGTACTAGAGCTAGTATGCAGGTGCTTATTAGGTTATGAGTTACACTGGACGAACTCGTAGGGAACTGTTGGTTGGTATTATACATATCGTCAGATAGCAGTTCCCAGGTGACATGAGTACAGTATAGTCCATTGACTTGATACCGCTGCATCATCTCGAGTGTGTTCCCACTGTTCTTAGATTACTACCCTACCACGGCTCTATTGAGTCATGCAAACAGGTAGTAGTTGGGTGCAGTCCCGAAGCATTTGGAGGCAGTGGCAGTTAGATAGGATTCGTCTCTCCCGGTATTGAGGGTTGATATCGCACAGTGTTCGGAAAGTCATTACACAAAATCCCTGATCTGGGCAAGTGGGATTTACTGGTAGGTACTCCAGTAGTTTCTTAGGGTGTTTTGGACTCTATCCCGGCACGACTTATTGCGCTATCAGGGGTCTGACGATTACCGCCCCCTAGGCCCGATATGCGATACTCTTAGACGAACAGACCGGACTGTACGGAAATTGTCACAGATAGGCTCAGTAGAAGTTCAGATGAGTCATTCTCATCAGCTTTCTTATCGACATCTATCTGGGGCCGTTACGTGCAGCTAGTACCGCTTGCGACCTGTGGTTAAACCCACTTCCAGTGTATTGCCGAGTCTTTAGAGTCCTACACAGAGGGTTTCTCTGTATCGGGCGAAAGTTGTAGAAGTCGTATAGTTTTACGACATGGTTCGGTCATGTACGTGTACTTGTATACGGATAATGATACGAACATATAATACTAGTGGGTTTTGGTTTAACCCAGATCCTAGTATTATACCGATGGATTGTTTTCGTCTCTTTTGTATTCGTATTTTTCGGAATATGGATACGGGTATGTATATACGGACGAGGTGCGTTTTTGTAATTTGTTCAAAGATTCTATTTGAAGATGACATATCATAATTGTATTATTCATTTTAAGTTAAATGAATAATGCATTATGAATTAAGGAAATGAGGTGGAAATTGCATGATTTGGAGCATGGCTTAATGCGACACATGGTGGATTTTGAAGCATAACTCATATGGTTGTAAATTGAACCTTAATTATTATTATTCATATGATTTATTCATAGGAGAATAACAAGAGTTCAGTTTAGAACAAAAGTTGATATTCTCTCACTCTTATGCTCACTTCCTTCACAAGCATTTTCTTAATCCATCATCTTCCTCCTCAAACCCTTACCTTCTCATGTGTTGAGATAACTAGAGAATAAAAAGACATTCCAATCCATTAACATACTCTACACAACCTAGGTCATCTAGTGTAGCATACTAGGTGTCCTAGTTTCTTCGGTTTTTCAAGAAGGAGCTCGGTACACAAACTCTTGGGTGGATCATCTTCGATTCAAGAAAACCGACGAGGAGGCGCTATCCGTACCACTCCAAGGAGCTCGCACAGGAGAGGAGGACGACGAGGAATAAGAAGGACCAGTTACGTGAGGTATAACACTTGTACTTGTAGTTAATACTTCATAGACTTTTAGTTAGTTAAGGTTTAGCAATGATCTTGGTGTTCGGTCGATGTTACGAATCTAATAATTATCGATATTTTACACAGTTGCCGCAATTATTCTAATCTACTGAATTTTCGTGTTATCCTCCTGTTTTTCATTATGATTTTTGGTAAAATCTGGCTGTTTGGAGCAGGTTAAATGTTTTGTTGCATTACTTTGTTTCTGGAGCATTTACAGTATTTTTTTCTTTTTGGATGACTTAAAGATTATATTTTTGGAGTTGTTTCCCTGCCATTTGGAAAATGCTGGTGTTAATCATCGATGGCAGCGGAAGCATTGTTCCCTCCTTTACTATTTCCTGATGCGAACCACCAAAACAAGTCGTTTCGAAATTATGATGTTACTTGAAATGACTTGGTTTGGATTTGGTTTGGTAGGAGCCTATTCAAGTTCGGTTTCTTTTTAGGCCGACATACAACGGAAAAAATTAGCTTATGAGAACACGGAATCGCTCATTCCAGCTTTTATAAAATTAAGAAAACGAGAACATTTTGTAGGAAAAGTAGGTGTCCGGTGCTATCATTTAGTTAAGAAGCCCCATTGATAATTTGTTGATCAAGATAATTTACGAGGTCTCCTGTTACCGTAATCAAGTCATTGAAAGATTACCGTTCATCGTATTACTTTTAAAAAGAACCCAACTTTCAATAAATCCCTAATCTTTTATAAAGCCCTACCTTGAATGAGAATGCCTAATGAGATCACATACGGAATTAAAATCTACCGTCAAATCAGCTTAATTTGCACCGTCAAAGCAGAACAGATTCATCAAGTTGGAAAAAGAAGGTAATTATACTAAATACCGTCAATTATCATGGTTGCCATTAAATCACATTATTTTTTTTATATTACAGTAATATAACTTGAGCTATGGTTTTGATGGGAAAATTTTCACTAATTACATTCAAAGTATTTTACTATAATTAAGAACTTTAAGGTATATTATTTTTAAAATCACGATAGTTATTTTTAGTGTAATTTACCCAAAGGAAGCCTAACAAATATAATTTTGGCCTATTTTTTAATGCTTTTTAAACCGAGTAAGGAATGTTGGGATGCTTTGATAAATAACGAAAGGTATTTATTCGAATAACTTAAATGAATAAGGGGTGAAACGTAAATCTATAAGACGTGAAATCTATCTAGTAACTATGGAAAGTTTTCGGGGAGAAATATGAAAATATGAACAATTTGGGGGGTAAACAGAAAACAAATTCCGTTTATTTTTATTTATTCGATAATCTGCAGCGTATCTCCCTCCTTCTCAAAAAAACAATGGCGGGTATTTCTCTCTCTCTCTCTCTAGGGTTTCTCTAATTCTTTTCAATCTCTCTGTTTCTCTCTCATAATTCCAGTGTCGGAAGAATTCTTACGGGGATTTCTCGCCGGATTGTGCTCTCTGACGACGGCGGGCTTAGCATTCCTCATCTCCTTCGCCGTCACCGGCGACACTTGTCTCATCCTCTTCGCCAAGGGAGCCCATCTTCTTATAATCGCCTTCATCTTTTTGGTGCTGAGTATACCCGCAACTAAGACGTTTCTTCGGATAAATTGTTTATTCTTCTTTAATTTTTCCTGCTCTTGTTCTTTTCATTTTTTTAATCGATGATTTTCCTGACTTAATTGCTGTAAATTTAGGCTGCTTTGGTGTTTTGGTTTGTGACGATCGCTGGAGGATGGGATCTGATTCTTCCCTTTGTTTTTATTGAGACAGGGTGGATAATTAGCCACCTAATTCCTCCCTTTGTCGCCTTTGGTGGGTTTGATTTTTGCCCTTTTGTAAATCAAAACGCAAACTTTAGGTACAAATTGGTTCCTAATTATGTTTATTATTTCTTTGTAGCTGTTGCAGGCGCGTATTTCTACGAACAAGAAGTGGCTCACTAAAACAATGGTAATCTCACAGTCACCTTAGCGTAAAGTCTTACTCTGAAATTGTGTATTCATTCGAACTTAGCCCATGCTTTTTCTTTATATGGTAACGATTCACAGAATAAATGCATCGATGCATAATTTTTTTTAGCCCTCTATTTGGAAAAATAATAAAACTTAGGACCTGTAAATATCATAGTTAAACCTGCGTTCATACTTGGCTACTCAGAGGTGATGTGTTTTTAAAATGGGGTATTGCAAATGAATGAGGTGTGTATAACTGTTATCTGTAGTTCATGAAGAGTATGTTAGATAAACAAAATAAAGTATGTGAACCGGAAACTTTTTTCATGTCTTGAAAAAGAAGTTTCTACTCTTGACTTCGAAAAGTTTTCGGGAAAACTTTTACAGTTAGACATATACTATCATAAGGAAATAGATTAATATGATATAAGTTTCTTATCTCGATTCTCATATTGGATTAGAAACTACTGATATCTCAAATTTGGATTTTAGATAATAAGGATTTTCTAAACTCCAAAATAAAAGAAAAACATGGCATAATCAAATTTGCGGAGTTTAGCTAAGATATTTATGCAACTCCGGCTATCCTAACTTAACTCCATTTTGGGCATTAATGATTGTCATGAACGGGAAGCTCTTGATTCTCCTGTATGGTCTTTGTCTCGGTTATTCTCAATTTATAATTATCTTTTATAGCCGATGATTGGAAGCAGCAGATGCCTATCAAGTATGAGTAATACTTTTCCACGGTGGAATTCATGTAGGCTATATGGAGTCCCATTGGATACAAGATGGGACATATGATACAAGTATCTAGATAGTGGATAATATGACCCACCTTGTAACTAATGAGTATTCATATAACCTACATGGATTCCACCGCACCGGTAGGAAAATTATTACTCATCAAAATAGAGTGTTTCTGAATGAACAGATACACATGTGTGCCTTTTGATTTCTGGCCTAATTTTATCACACAACAAGTTGATTGAACCTAAAAGCTTTGAGCATCACAAAAGAAAGGGCCCAATCACAAGCAATCCTTTTCGGCTTTAGTTTTCGTCTTTATTTGTTCAATCCAAATTTATCAGCTTTTTGGGTCGAGGGTGCGTGCTCAACTCCTGTTCGATGAAATGCCAGACAGGAAACTTTTGTGTTGTTAGGATTCATGGCAATTTATTGATAGTATTGAAACAAAAGAATATTGCATTATCGAAAACTTAACTTCAAAATAATTTTAATTGAGCCTAATGCGCTACTAGTGAACTTTAAACGAAGCAAAGTTGTGATATTTTTACAAGGTTAACATGGTTTAAAATCTGCTGTCGGTTGATTCCTATGTATTGGTTTGCCTAACTTCATTATGTGATTGTGTTGTAGATTAGAAAGTAATTATAATTAAGTTCACATGTCAATTCTCCATATAAATTATGGTCTTTTCTATTTTATTAATCGGTACGATTAGAAAATTTGAAAAAGTACGCCATTGCGTCTCTTAATATCTATCTATACTACAATATAATGCAAATGACATTGGTTAGAAACCACCCTCTTCTTTTTTTTTGAAAAACAAAGTAAAAAGGAGAAAAATCCTCCATACTTAGGGACTCCATATCATCAAAGAAAAAGACAAAAATAACTAATTGTTCTATTAATTTAAATTTCAAATTCCCTCTACATTCCTTAAAACTTGAGACAAAAAATAACTTTTTAGAAATTAGTTTGAATTCCAAATTCAATCTACATTATAATCAAACTTAAGACAAAAAAGAATTTTCTAGAAGTTATTTTAATCTTATTATTTTTTAAATTCTACTTTCATTTACTTATATTATAATATCTTCTAGAATACTCTTGATCCAAGTTACTAAAATGACCGTTTTCTTCACTTATTAATATCCAAAATAATTTAAAACCAAAATCCTCCCATTTTATATTTATCCATGGGTTCAAAAAAAATTTTCCGGGCTCTAAATAGGATAAAGCTACGTACATATTTCATTCAGATTAAGTATTACACATTTTTGTTAATAAGACGTGCATCACATGTGCAAAATACTAGTGCTGAATAAAGTCTAAATGTAGCACTCCTACCGGTTGTACCACAAGTTATGACTTGTATGTCTTTCTCTATAGCACCAATCAGTACTCGTGAAATAAATCAGAATTCATGTTTCATATATGGGTTTAATGATATGGGAGAAAAAAAATAACGAGTGCGTGAATTCACTGCATAGGTATTTATTCAAAATTGATTTATCGCTCGTGATGAAAGAAGTTAACCATGCTAGAATGAACAAGCCATGTTATGGAGCCCATTCTGTGAAAAGTAAAAGAGAAATGCCCCCTTGTTTTGATGAATCTCGTACTCCTAGTTGTTAAAGCTAGAATAAACTAAAAAATGATTAAGACATAAACTAAATTCTTTTTTCCCCCAAAAGGACGAAAGTACTATTTTAAACGAGTTCGGAGTCAATCCGTTCGAACTGACAACCATTTTAAACCTGGACAATGATAACGGGGTAATGTGGGGAGGGGGGGATGTGGGTTGGTCGGTAACCTACATATAGGAAGTTCAGGTTCAGGTCAACCCCGCCTGATGACAAATAATCAGGTTTTGGCGCCAACATGTACATGGCTCAGATAAAACTCTGGCCCGGCATATACCCAACCCTACACCAATAAAAATTAGAGAACCTTAAAATTTGATTTTCATAATAAGAAAACTATACTTTAACTTGAGGGAACATTTTAGCTCAAATTTCTTTCTAATGCACAGAACAACTCGAAGGGATGTTGTTAAACTTCTGTCCATATTTTGCCATTTCAATGATAGAAATGACCCCTTCTATTTTTATTTTTATGAATTAGTACATATCGTGTGTCGGTTGCCATGGCTGTTGGATATGTAGTCGCCTTGGCATACTGATCGCTGTATTGGATAATATTTTGGGCGCAAGGTGAGTACAGTAACTAATATACACCCCCTTTTGTATGATTGTGCAGTGTGAAGGAGAAGTTCTGTACGAACTCATAACGTGTTAAAGGTCTATTAGGCATGGCATGGCTATGGCTTAAGGCGGTTACAGAATTGTAATGTGCTGGTATTACTTGCTATAGGGGTCACACATGTCGAGGTGGCATCTTAGGGTAAACTGTAAAATCATAACAGTTATATGACTTCTTTTGTTTTTATTTAATTGGTTACTTGATCAGTTCAACTTCTCAAGAGGGAAGGGGGGAGTACACCATCTGATTAGTACACCATCTGATTAATTTCATAATCCACTCGTTTTCCTTGCAAAGCTAATGCAAAACTCAAATTATCAATCCTTTATTTTGTGCAGTTGTGGTGTTGAACAATACTATAGAAGATTTAAAGTTGTGGTACTGCTATAAGTAGAAATCAGGTTACTAGTTTGTTTTAGAATCTCGGCAGCCTTGTTGAGATTCATGTTGAGAAATGTGTTATAGTTGACGGTATATATTTGTAGTATCCACCTTCTCATGGTGCCTTTCATGCATCTCGGTAATCTGAATATTTTGCTGGAGAATTTTATAGGCCTCAATTTAGATAGTTAGATGATACGCTCTTGGTGTACAAACTGTGGAGTAAAAGAGTATTACGGTTAGAGCAGTGAAACCTCTTGGGTCTCTATGCATCCTTTAAATGAAGTTTGTGAACCTAGCACACACCATGAAAATTCATACTCCGCAAGCTAAAAGGTAATTCATATGCCATAATTAATAAAAGACGTACTCGTTGCCTTTGGTATGAGTTTCTGATGTTAGGAAATGAATGTCTCTGTCAGTTGTTAATGTGCTAGTTACACTGCCATCATATACCAACTTATTTTACACTGTTATTGATAATTGTATATTTATTTTTCTTTTTCTTGGAAACTACCATATAGTCGCCCCAGTGATCAATCTCATGTTTTTGCGGAACACTATATAAATAGAGAATAATGGAGGAAATGTGCCATAGGAGGGAATTTCCTCCTGTGGCGTCGAAAAATACGCCCTCCGTGATTTTTTCCGACGATCGGTACCCATCACCTCCATTTTTATCATCTAAGATGTGGACACAAAATTTCATGTGATTCTACTACTCTTTCACCGTTGAGTTAGTGGGTGCAAAATTAACGGTTTACCGACAATAGAACTTTTTACATTGCTAATTCAACGATGAAAATAACATGAAATTTAGTGAATCCACATGTTAGATAGTAAAGATGATAATGATGGGTGCCAATCGTTGAATAAAATGTTGGAAGGTGTATTTTTTCGACTCTACCTAATGAAAAGCCCTCCTAGGGCCTATTTTCTTCATTATTCTCACATATGTATCTCTCTTCTCTATTTTTTTTTAAAATTTCTTTAACACATACAGAACGTTTGTAGTCAACCCCTATGAAATAAAGTTGATCTTCAACATGATTATTATCTTCGTTAGTCTTTATTTTGTTATTGTCTCACATAGTTACCCAGGATTGCTCATAAGCTTGACTCTATTGATTACTTCTGGCAAAGTACTCTTAATTTGATACACGAACTAGTTTTCCAGATCAAAAATAGTATCATATATGCTAATTTGTTCTTTCTGTTTATTTTGATACGACACATAATCTGATTTTTGTCACACACAAATGTGTGTGTGTGTGTGTGTGTGTGAAATTTGACACGTAAGCTATATAGGACATGTTGGTCAGGATGACCGTTTTGGATCGATGTAAAACACGGGGAGTTGGGTGTTTGAAATTTTGGCCTCATTTTATAAAATGGGCCCCAGCCTCAAGATCATCTCCCTAAACATCCAGACATATATATACATACACACATATTATACATACAAATACTTATTCATATATTTACACACACACTATTTGCACAGACTCGAGAGATCCGATCACCCTCTAACCCCTCTTAAGGCCGTCAATCACAATAAAGTGCGAGGATAGCTGTGATGATTTCGGAAAAGTTTGCGTGTTCCATCATCAGTAGGTTAATGCATGCTCTTTAAAGTGGGCTTGCATTGGGTTTAAGTCTTCGGATTCCAGACACCATGTGTGCCTTTCTAGAATTGGCAGCCAGTGTGTGCAGCCGACAGCCAACACACCCTTACTAGATTTCATATTGTGAGTCATGATGGCTATCGGATTTATGCATCAATTATTGCAACTATCTGGCTAGGATACTTGGAATCCAACCCTGGAGACAATGTAGCTGTGTATATTCATCTCTGGAGGATCAATGTGATCCTTCATTGAGCATCATGCATGTTCTTGTGGTAACCAATTGCACCAAATCACTGCTATTAGTTTAATCCTTTGTTGCACAACAGATTGGCTTATCAATACAGCTCAGATCACTTGTGAAAAGTACCTCTTGTAGCACACTGCCAATTTCCCAAACCACGTGTGTGGTCAATTTTTCAATACATTCAGACGATGTATCACCATTGTCATCAATATGAACATTATCACACATCTGGCAATTTCTAAGGTTCGATATTCCTATAAAATCCTCGTTTAACAATTTAAGTTACCAAGAGTAGGTTGTCTTTTCTCATGTATTTAAACATTTAACTAGCTTGACATTCTGCAATGCAACGTGCAAACTTTTTTTGTTTGAAAAGGCCACCTGTAAATCTTAGACAGCCCATAACAACTGTTAACTAATAGAACATACTTGTTTGTGCACTATAGAACATTGAAATCCTACATGTTTATGATAGAGCATGTTTCTTTAGTAATTTTCAGTAAAATTATTTAAACGCATCAAAGTTAAATGGTTTAACTCAGGAACTAACAGCAGCAGCAGCAACATTATATGGTTGGATGGTTACTGGCAATTCCAAAATTTGGTAGTTTGACTCAAAGCGATCTAGCACCATGCTGATGATGTATAGGCATGCTCGGTAAAGTGGTTATGTAAAGCTCTTTTGAAACTTCTTTGTATTCTGTATATTTGTCCTTACATTGTGATTCTCCTGTATGTTTATTATCTGTTCGACATAATATATAATCCTTCAGTTGCACTACTACCAGCGTAGTGGAAATATTGCTCCATTTGTTTCTGCATCTAGGTTGTGTTAGCCAACAAAGAAGCTAGGCGTAATAGGTTCATTCATGCATGTATAACAAGTCATTGAGATTTTTTTCATGTTGGATCTGTTGTATTGTCAGGTTTGCATCTTTGGCCTTTTTTTCAGTTACATTTCATACAGTGCGGTTATGCGGTCATCTTTGTTTATTAGTTGAGCATAGGGGAGCGAAGTCAAGCGACCCCTACAAGAATCACACCGCCTCACTTAGAAGAAGAAAGTTTTATCGTCTAAGCTATGCTCTTTTGATAATGCTAGCTTGTTTCCTCCTCATAATTATGGTCAACTACTTTGCTGTGCTGATTTTTTTCTTCTTCCCATGTATCTGAACTCGTTTCGATGATATAATAGAGCTAACCCCCCTTTGTTTGAATGAGATGGTTGAGACTTAGAAAGCTGGTGCTTTGAAACTGCTTCTGTTCTGCTGTTGGGTTGCCTCTATGATGGGATCAAATAAATACTTGTACAGTAGCTATGCAGCTTGCAACAGAAATCGAAGTTACCTTCATCATTACCTGAGAAGTGCTGTAACAGGTAGAAAATCTTTACTCCATTTGGGATGTATTTTTGATGATTCATGCAAAAATCGCCCAAGGAGTTCTTATTTGTTGCATGACAAACGATAATGAATTATAAACAGGGTAATTACCATTTCTCCTTAAAAGTTTATTATGGAGCCTTTTGATAGATTTTTGTAATTTACAATGGTGCTTTTGTGACGTTAAGCCTTTAAGGCCCCTGTTTGGGAATGGAGTAAAAAGTTTTCTAAACTGTAGTTTTATGAAGTTAGCAAAACCAAACTCCAAAATCCCAACTTTGTCTTATTTAGCAATTATTTTGGAGTTGAAATAACTGCAGTTATCGTAACTATCCAAAAATGGTCAACAAGCTTGCCTCAAATTGTATCTAGTAACACTATACCATGTTAGACATACCGTTACACTTGTAGCCTACGAGTTATCAAACATGGCATTATCACAAAAATATATCACAATTTTGTTATTGAATCGATTCAGTCAGTTGCCACCGGAGGCATGTGAGAAGCTTCTTTACGAAAATCACAACACCTAGGACGAAAACAATACGGAATGATCTATCTCTATAATCTCAAATAGTGAATGCCTTGTTAAAAGTTCACGTCTTGAGATGGTAAGCTACAATTGCTCCCGGATACTGAAGATCCAGGTTTTGGAAATCATCGTTAAAAGCGCAGGGTCCGAAATAACATGTGGACAAGTTACCGGTTGCTGTTGTTCCAAATATTTCAGGATAAATAGGAATCAAGGTATCAAGCATGTAGGATTTTTTTAACCGTGAAGGGGTAGCGGTTACCCTCGGTAACAAATCTCCATATTTGAAATCCATGACCTTCATATCCGACGCCATAATATAGGAGCCCATTTGATTGCCACATGCATCTTCGATACCTCGAAGTAATGTGACAGTGAGGCAACTTGAGGTATTCGTGATGGCCGGTTTTCACCACATATACCAATGCCCAGTTAGCCAAGAGGGGAAATGAAGAGAAAGGAGGTCCAACCGATTCTTTTTGGAGTGAAACTGGCAATTTCATCAGGAACTGTTAAGTGCGTGATTTGCATGCGTGTACTTGCAGTGGTAATCTCATCATCATCGCCAGAGGAGGATAAGATTTTAAGAAGAACCGTGTTATCTTTCATTATCCAAACCGATACGACTTGGTAGTGCTGTCCATCAAATGCCAGTATATAACCTATCACCCTTCTTTCTTCATTAAAACCATACATTTCTTTAGGAGGAAGTACAAAGACCTCACTATCGGGATCTTATACGCAAACAGCTTTACCAGTATTCATTGCCTCACGGCTGTTACACGAATCCTCAAGAATCCATTCGTGTCCGACTCTAAAGGGATCACTAGGGTTGCGCCTCCATTGTAGTGGTCAAGTTGAAGAAAACTCGAACTTCCATAGACATAATATTCTTGACTTATCTCCTGAAAAATAATACCGAAGAAGGAAACTTTTATCGGCAAATGAGATCGAGCAGAAACCACCATGTTCAATCCTTTTGAGGCGAGCTTTAACATGGCAAGAGATTTTTTGTCCAAATAAGAGTGGATATAGTCGGTCACGTCTTCAGGCAAAATTGAAGCAAAACCACCACAGCTTTCTTTTGGATCTGCAAATATCACACCATAAAGTGCTGTGAAGGTTTTATATATCTACTGAAACATTGCAAATTCAGAAAGAAATTATCATCTCCCACTATCATGCGAGGCATAATCAACTAGATAAAATAGAGGGTTTTAAGTTGATGATACTAGAGAACGAAATAATTTGAAAACCTGAAGCATTCGATATTAATTTGTATCATGAATTTATCATCCGACATCCGCTATATGATATATTATATATAGATGAAAAATCTTCCAACTTGTCAACTATCATCTTGGGTGTTTGGATCCTACCCGATAAAATTGTGAATTCTGCCCGCAACATTAATTATTAATTGATTAGATACCAAACTATTAATCAGGTCAACATGAGTTAAGTCAGTTGAACTAAACCAGCTCGTAAGGTTCAAGTTGCCAAAATCAATGTTGTAAAGAACGGATTCGGAGTTTGTTCGGTTGGCCGGCGAATAAAGAAAATCCGGTTTATTCATTGAAATTCGGTTTATTCGGATTATGCGGCCATATATATTTTCATATACACACACATATAAAATTCAGAAAATATAAAGATTTAGAAAACTAATATACCCGTTGTCTAATGGTAAGGCGTCCGAACTAAACTAAAAGACTGTGGGTTCAGGAAAGAAAAATGAGTGTGTTTGTGAAACAATAGGTGTGGGTCCCACTTATTTTTTAATTCGGTTGTGGATCTTGTACTTGTTTTTTTAGCTGGTTTTTTTTTTCTTTTGGGCCTGGCCGAATATTCGCGTTATGCACCGGTATATGTGGTTTATGCAGCGAGTATGCGGTTTGGCAGGACCGAATATTGCAGTTTATGTTCGTTTTGCTACCGAATCCGAATATTCCTTTTTTTTCAACACTAGTCAAAATTGACCTAATTATTTATAGGGTCAGGTAACAGTCGACCCATCTTGATTAGAAATGCCCAATTGGCACCCTTAATTTTGTATCTCCAAACTCTACAAAACCATACATCTTTCACTCACTTATACTAATTTTTTAGATTTTGGTTTAAGTAAACACATTCTTAGTTTCAAGCTAAAGATCCAGTCTATGCTCAAGATCGAGCTCTTGCATTTCCTGCAAATGGCAGGTTAGGCTGCAAATAATTAAGAACATATCATTGTTTTAACAATCTTTAAGAATCAGAATATGTATGCATGTACGTATGGAGCCAATTATATGAGGCTGGGCTCATTTTTTTAAGAATAAGGCCAACTTTCGAAGACACAATGCCGGTGTGTTTTACAGTTATCCAAACATGTCATCATGATCTACATCTTTTAGATAGATTGTGAATCAATTTTCACCAAAAATGTAATGACCTCTAGCATATCCAACAAGTGGTCACGTGTTGAAGTTTTGACTTGTTTGGAGACCACATACGTCTATCTCAGACAGGCAGACATTTGTGGAAGCGATCAACAGAAACCAGTTTGAACTACAGACGTCTGTCCATCTGAGGCAGGCATTTGTTTCCGTCAAGCACAGATTGTTTGGAAAGATATTTGAAGTTTTATTTGGAGATTATTTTTGGGAGATTTGATGTCACGTCTCGCTTCCCAAAATACAGAATACGAGGGGTGACAAGGCCAACCATGCTCCTACGGTGAAGGAAATATCCTGCCGTAGTCACACTTCGGTTTCTAGCATTACGTGGTAATCAATAATCATAGCACAAATAATGAGAAATGCAGTCACTAATTCTATCAATACAGATGTAAAACTAATCAGATAGAGTCAAAGGAAAAGATAGCGCCGACGTCGCTAATCTAGATGTCCGAAGTATCCTCAAGATAAGACAGATCCTGATCCGAGCTAAGTCCACTTCTCATTCTGAGCATGCATACTCAGGTCGTCAGAGCGACACAATAGCAATATAGACATATATAATATGTGCAACGATGATAAACATAAAGCAGTAAGTATAGAGTAATGACGCGAGCATGAAATAACCGGTACATATAACGATCTAGCAAGTATATTAGATCAGTAATCGATGCAATGTCCATGTCACTAAAACAATCAGTCTCTAAGTCTCAATATCCAAGTCACTAAACTTCTCGTCGGTCCAAGTGTGAGCGTCAACCACCGCAGAAGTATCACAACCCAAGAGTAAGCCCTAGGGGCAAGGGAACACGGGCCCGAATCACTATCAGTAAGAATCAGAAACACCATCAGTACAGAT
Source organism: Agapanthus africanus (assembly GCA_030015575.1). Taxonomy (NCBI): domain Eukaryota; kingdom Viridiplantae; phylum Streptophyta; class Magnoliopsida; order Asparagales; family Amaryllidaceae; genus Agapanthus; species Agapanthus africanus. The sequence continues at coordinate 438,086,314 of JASDDO010000004.1, forward strand.
CCCAAAATCGCTATATATGCCGGCAGTGGGACTCCTGAGATTCCGATAATCGAACTCACACTCAAACTACCCCACATCCCGCGATCTACATCAAACATCGACCATGAATCTAAATACTAGTCGCTCCATGACAATTCTACGCGAGAACTGAAGACAGGGTCTTCATCAAGCATGTCTCGACCGGTATTCAAGATAAATGGACAGTGTTCGGTGTCTTATCTATGACATTAATATAAGTGCTTCCATAACCGTCACATACCAGTTATAGTTACACTTATATATGACCTATAAGCGTCGACAATGTAATAACTAATTGGTTCCGCTGATTGTGTATCACTTCACTTATTCAATCATACTTTTATTCTAACGTACTTGGCACAATCCAATCACTAATATTTATCACTTGTTAATGTAACACGGCCACTAGGTTATCGATACAAATGAACACAATTTATAAGGGTATATTGGTCATGCAACATGATGGGGATACAGTAAATGCATTGCTAAAAACATATGAGCAGCCGGTGTCGGTTGGATTAGAAAAATCACATAAAATCACACGTGCATAATTAAGCAAAATGATATAAAGGGAGTAGGTAGAATATTTAATTATCTGTACAAAAAAATTGGTTTCGAGTCAATCAGGTATCAATTTTATGAGTTATGGTCATTTCATTTTAAGTATTCTCTGCTGAAAATCCAATTTCTGAACTGGAAGTCCGTTTCATAACACGTTTTACTCCCTGTTGGGAGTATAATTAGGCGACACTACAGTTAGATAATATTTATATTTATCTGTTATGTTTCCAACACATTATATGGATCAATAATATCCGCTGTACGCAGGGAGATATGCACTGTCTAAGGTTAAGGTATACATTCTGGTTCTGCACGAAACTGCAGCACACCTCGACAGATTAAAAAGTGTTATAAATATCCAACGACACTGGAATGCAATGAGACCAGCACCGTTGGAAAGATAATTCAATTGTATCCACTTCTATGTATAATTCCGCACACTTGCGCGCTTAAATAGTGAAAAGTATGCGTTCCAAAAAAGGGTAAAGGCCGAGATTCTTGCTCTGGACTGCAGTCGAGAGCCATGAACCACCTCAGTTTTCGTCGTTATAACTTATTAAAATACAAGGATGAACTCTGGGGTGCTGTAGGTTTATCTATTGGTTTCGACACGAGCCATAGAACATTAGGTTACAAGTTGCATTCAGTTTAATATGGATTTTAGAACGTGGCATGTACAGTGAATTCCAGATTCAATGTCGCCTTTTGGAGGCGTCGTTTCTGGTGCGAAACTATATTATCTTGAATCCAAATTTCCACACGACGTTAGTTAAAAGTAAAATGAACAATTGATCACAGATTCCGCTTTTTTAAAATAGGTTTTGGTTCACGCCGCACGCTGAACATTTAACAAGTAATATTTCATAACTATCAACAGTCGGTTTTATCTAACCGAATAAAATGAGATTTAATTCTCATAAATTCTATGCGATATTTATACATGTTATGAGGTTCGATTATAACCAAAACCAATACAAATAAATTACTACGGTGTGTTATTAAAATCTAATGATAGTTTGCGACTTGATTTTAATTATAAAGTTATGATTAAAACCGCTCGTCTAATTAATATAGGTATAGCATGAGTAGCAAGCGAGAGGTTCGCTTGCCTCGATCGCTGACATGGAAGCAACGAACGTGCAGATTATTCGTCTCGACACACGAGACGGCTACGAACGTTGCGGAATCGGGCATGACGCGACGCGAGGCTTGAGCGCGATACGGACTGCGACGGACATGTGCGGTGTTGCGACGGCGACTACGTTGATGACCATGACGGCTACAGAGACCGAGGACATGGTTTGGACGGCGACAAAGGTGACGGGAATAGCGGCTACAGCGAATGCAACAGGTGCTCGATAAAATGACGGGCTTGTTTGGCTTGAGTTTTAGGCTCGACGGCGGTTAAGGATCGGATGGCGACGACAACTGGAACTTGGACGATTGTTGAGCAGCTGAGGTGTTGCTGCTGGTGGTGTGCTGTTGGGCCAGGTAGCTGTGGAGTTTTCTGCGACGAAGACGAGGTCGACAAAGATGACTGGGGTTGATCAACGACAATGGAGTCGAGGATTGGTGAAGATGAAGGAACTCGGGTCGAGGGGGATCGTCGGCGATAGAAAATGCCGACGAGGTAGTTCAGGTGATGGTGACTGTCGGGGAGGCAAGGGAACGTTGAAGGGAGTGTAGTAGAGGTGGCGAGGTTGGTAGTTCTTGTTCTTGCAGAAGTCGCCGGCGGTCCAGGGCAGTGGAGTGCAGTGGTGACAAGGGTCTTGTCGTTAGGGGAGACAGCGGCCGGCAATGAAGGAAGGTCGGTGAGGTTCTTGAGGGGGAGGCTCAGTTTATTGATGGGTGTAGGAGATGGTGTTGGCAGTGGAAGTGCTAGGTCGGAAAGGTGCTGAAGGGAGGCCGGCGGTGTGGTGAATGGAGACAAGGAGGCAGGGGTGGTGATGGCGCAGGCGATGGGTGATGAAGGGAGTGCTGGTGGCGCTGTTGTCGTGGAGGTATAGTGGAGGGAAGTCCCGACGGTGAGGGTGTTGGTGGCGAAAGAGCTAGGGGAGTGCTTGGAGGAAGTGAGGAGGTCGTCGTGATTGGGGGAGGTGCTGAGGCTGGGTTTGAGGGAGAGGTGGAGCAGGGGGGAGTGGCGCTGTGGTGATGGAGGTGGGCGTGAGAAACGAGGAGGAACGTTGGGGTGAGACGCGGTCGTGTGGATGAGTGGGTGTCTTGGGTGGTTGGCGAGGGAGATAGAGGAGCTCGTCGTGGGTGAGCGTGGATCGTGCGGAGCTGTTGTGAAAGTGAGGGGGAGGCTGTTGGGTTTTTGATTTTATGGGGAAGAGAGAGAAAAAGAGAAGAGAGAGAGAGAGAGAGAGAAGAGGGGATAACGAGTAAGGTTTCGGGTCGGGTCTGGGGGTTAAGTGAAGGGTTTTGGGTGCTGGGCTTGGAGCCATGAGGGAAAATAATTGGTGGGTGGAAAAGAGAGGGAGGGAGATTGGACCGGGCTAAGTTTTTGGGTTAGGGTTTAATTATTAGGGTATTAAAATTTGAAATTAGGGTTTAGAAAAATAGGAAAAATCTGGAAAATATAATAAATAAATATACGAAAAATATACATGGAACTGGGATATACATTTGATTAGATTTAAATTGGTTAAATTAGGTATTCTAGTAGAAATGAGTTAAGAGTTTCTAGACCTATAAATATAGATTGATTATGCTATTTTAAAGGTATAAAGAAGAAGAACCGAAGAGAAGAGAATTTTGTAATTCGTATTAAAATTGAATAAAGAAGAGAAGTTTGAAAATAATTTCTTTGTGTTTGATTGTGTTCCATATTTTCTTTTCTTCACAAAAATCCTAACAAATTGGTATCAGATCTTGATTGAGAGAAGAAATGATAAAGATGAAGACAACTCAAATCGCAACGACGATGGTATGTTTGAATAGCACAAATTGGTCGATATGGAAGTCGAGAATAGAGGGCATGTTATGTCTCAAAAATTTAGATGCGTCTCTTTATGGGATTAGCGCCAAGCCAGAGAAAATATCTAATGAAGATTGGATGAGGATGGATCGCAAGGCGAGGAGTCTTATTCGCGAATGGATAAAAGATTTGATGCTCCACCATGTATCATCAAAAGGTACTGCAGAAACTTTATGGAAAAAGTTTACAGATCTCTACAAGAGAAAGATAGTTATGAACAAGGTTTTTCTAATGAGAGAATTGATGAATTTGAAGCTTCAGAAAGATTTCTCAATAGCAGAGTACTTGAACGAAGTTCAGAATATTACAAATCAACTTGCCTTCATGAAGATGTTGATTGAAAATGAGATATAAGTGCTTATCGTATTGAGTTCCCTTCCGAGCGGTTGGGAAATTTTGGTAGTTTCTTTGAGCAATTCGTCTCCTAGCGGAATTATTTCTATGAGCACAGTAACAAACTGTCTCCTAAACGAAAATTTAAGAAGAAAATCATTAAATAGATCATCTGATTCATCTGCGCTTATTACAAGAGAGGGCCCGAAGTGAAGGAAGGAACGGAGCAATTATGGAAGAAATCAGAGATCGTATCCTGCAAAAGATGTTTCGAAGATAATATGTCATCATTGCAATAAGATGGGTCACTGTTTGTCTAATTGCCTTAAGATGAAGGAGAATTTAGATGATCTGCAGAGACGTAGAGAAGAAAAGCGAGCAGACGTTGTAATACCCGGTCCTTTTGTATATCAACATTCGTATTTTGTTACTCTTAAATTACTTATTTTAGGATTATTATTTATTTATTATTTTAAAACCCTAAACCCTTTTTCCCTTCATCCTTCTTTTCCTTTTTATTAATCCGGCCCATTTCATCATATCCTTTTTCTATTTTTATTTAAACTCCTAACCCAAACCTTAATTCTCTTTATTTTTCTATCCAAACCCTAATCCCGATGCCTCTTATTTTTGTGTCTCAGCCCAAGCTCTGTTTTTCCCCGACCCAACTGTCCAATTTCATTTAATTCCCTTTTATTTTCTCTAAACTAAACCAAAACCGCATTACCTATTTACTTTACATTTTTCCATTTCCTTAACCCCGAGCCCGGCCCACCTCTTTCTTCCTTTCCAATTTATTTAAACTCTTTCGAACCCGGCCCAAATCCCCCAAATCCTTTCCCTAAATTCTTTTGCCCTTTCCATTTCCTTCCCTCTTATTTCAGCCGGCCCAATGCTTTATTCCTTTAATTAAATTCCCTTTCCCTCAGCCCACACTCTCTAAGCCCAAACCAATTAAATTATATGCAAACAAATTCCTTCAGCCCAGGAAAATTTATTTAAACAAAAACATTTAATTTTCCTGGCCCAGCCCAGCAGCCCATTCCCACCTTACCCGACCCGTTTAAACTTCTCCTTCCCCGCTCGCTCTCTCCGTTCCCGCCGCTTTTCTAGCGCGTTCCCCCACGTTGCCACCTGCCTCGCCAATGCCCCGCTCTTCGTGCCCACGACGTGCGCACTCCCCTCAGACCCGCTCCCCCAACGGTTCACTCCTCTCTCCCTCACACTCTCGACCTCAAACTCCTCCCTCTCCCTCTCTCCACAGAAAACCCCTCACTCGAGTCCCTGCACTCCACTCCCCTCGACGACGACGACTACACCCCTCACCCTTTCTCCCTCGCTCTCCTCTCTCCAAAACTCAAACCCCACCGAGCTCAATCCCCTCGTCTAACTCCTCGCCACACCATCTCTGCATCAACCCACCGCCGAGTTCTTCCAAGCCCCTGCATTGCAGCCAAGCCCCACTCCTCCTCCATCGACCAAGCTCATCCACCGTCGACGCCCCAGCATCCGCCGATGCCTCCAACGCCTCGGGCTCCTTCCTCGCCGTCTCCTTACAAATGGCCACCCCCTCGACACCCTCGCCGCCTCCTCCCATCGGCCGCCTTGACAACCCCGACGGCGCCTCCGTCGACCCCACGCCAGCACTCGATGAATCTCTCTCTCCCTCTCTCTCTCTGTCCCTCTCTCCCTCTATCTCTCTGTTTCTCTCTCTGTCTCTCTCTCTCAATCTCTCTGTCGCTCTTTCGGTCTCTCTCTCTATCTCTCTATCTCTCTAATTCTCTCTCTCTCTATCTCTCAGTCTCTCTCTCAGTCCCTCACTCTATCTCTCTAATTCTCTGTCTCTCTCTCAGTCCCTCACTCTATCTCTCTAATTCTCTGTCTCTCTCTAAATATATCTCTCTCTCTCTCTCACACAGCGCCTCCGCCTCCCCCCCATCAAATCAGAGTACGTCTAAAGCTTGGAGCTGATGAAAACGAGGGCACAGTAGATACCTGGGTTTGACTACATTTATCTGAGTCCAAAGGCTGAACCGGTGCTGCGTTCGTGACGCGATCGTGCTGTTGCCGCTGCAGTACTGTTGTCGACTCGTCACCAGGCAAGTTTAATACTTGCTTCATGCTACTTGTCATATTACATTTCAATCACCTTTAATTCCCGCTTATACCTTTCGTGTAAAATTGTTATAAGTTATGTGTCCGATATACGGCCCGAATGGAAACTCCGGTTAAATTGACGGAAACATGTAAAATATGATGGTCCGGGTCGTAAGGAATGTCCCTTGGGACTTTAATTCCAACACTATAACGTTTGTTCACATAACATGATGTCCCAGATTCCGTCGTAAAACCTGAAAACCTTCGTGCATGCCAATCTATAAAATTTATGATAAATTGTGTATGAACCGGATTTTAGCGTTTGATGGCTCGTATTGAAGCTAACTGGTTAACCTACTGTAAAATATTGTTGACCATTGAATTGTAGTACAGTATGATAGAGATAACTGCGGTGGATTTTAATTCTGGACTGCAGTCCATAATGGAAATCCAGGTTAACTCCTGTCGTTAAACCCCTGTTTATCATTCCTCATGTAAGAGAATGTGCGGAATCCTATACCTTTACGTAGGAAATTGAATTATCTTCCTTACTAGACTGGTTTCATTGGATTCCTCAACCGTTTGATATTTTTACTTCATTTTACCTCGTCGGCATGTCTTGCTGAATTCTGCAGAAGCAGATTTTACACCCCTAACGTAATCTGGCCATAACTCTCTGTTGGAGTAATAAAATACTAATCCTTTAATTGCGGTAGAAACCTGACTGGAAATCCTAAATATAGTTCAACTGTAGCATCGCCTATTTCTGACTCTAACTGGGATTAAATTGCGTTACGAAACGGACTTCCGATTCTGAAACCGGATTTCCAGCAGTGAACGCTTAAAATGAAATGGTCATATCTAGTGATCCCGAAACCCGATTGACGTGAAACCAAATTTGCTGGATAGATAATCAAACATACTACTTATCCCCTGTTCATTATTTCGCTAAAATGTGCATGTATGATTTATGATAAATTATGCAAGTGGTAGGATACCGACATATGACATCTTAATCATGCCTTACGTACTGTTTTCTCATCACATCATATATATATGTCATTGCATTGGTAACCTAATGGTCATGTGCATTACCCAGTGTTAGGTATTAGTGGTGATTGTAGCAAGTACGTTAATATTCGTGCATGAATGGATAAGTGAAAGTGACACGTACGTGTACACAATCAGTGGACCCTATCGAGTTATTGCATTGTCGACGTCTGTGGGACGCGCATAAGTGTGACCATAAGTGGTATGGGACACTTATGGAAGCACTTGTATGGGTGTCACAGGTAAGGCACCAGACACTGCCCATTTATCTCGGGTATCAGTCGGGACGTGCTTGATGGAGATCCTGTCTCCAGTTCTCGCGCAGACTTGTCATGGACCGACTGGTATTTGAGGTTATGGTTGGCGTTTGATGTAGACCACGGGGTGTGGGGTAGTTTGAGTGTGAGTTCAACAGAATCTCGGGAGTCCCATGCCGGCATATATATATGGAGATATATGGAGATTTACAGGGTACATGATTATTACCGTGAGTTATATTTTGGGCCCGTGGTCCCTTGTCCTTGGGTCCTACCCTTGGGTGGAGGACACTCGCTAGTGGTTGACTCTCACACTTGGACTGACGATAGGCTTAGTGACCTATACAGTGAGACTTAGAGACTGATAGGGATAGTGACATTGACATGCATTACTTACTGTATTGACACACCTGGCATACTATTTTACTGCTTTACTGTTCACCGCTCTTTTAGACACCCGTATTGGTTACTCCATGTTCACATTTTTACTGTCTTGATTTATTGTTATATATCTATTATTACTATACGAGTTACCACTTGCACATATGTATATATTGCTATCGTGTCGCCCTGACGACTTGAGTATGAATGCTCAGAGTGAGAAGTGGACTTAGCTTAGACCAGACGTACCTCGAGGACATCGCGGACATTTCAATCAGCTACCTAGAACCATACTCTCTCGATCCCCATCTGGTTAGTTCTTTGTATTTGTTTGATTTATATACTGCATTTCTCATTACTTGTGCATTGTGTTACTGGTTACCACGTAAAGCTAGAAGCCGAAGTGTGACTACGGCAGGATATTTCCTTGACCGTAGGAGCATGGCTGGCCTTGTCAACCCCTCGTATTCCGTATTTTGGGAAGCGGGGCGTGACATGGTTTTGTTGGTATCAAAGCCAGGTTTTGCTTTGATTGGGATTGCAGTTTTCCGTGTAGAGCTTGACAATCTAAGACATCCCTCGGTCTAGATTGTAAACTTGTTATCCTTAATCCTTATTCACATTGTGTGTTCTGCTATCCGTCCGCTAGGGTTTCGAGTGACTTGGCAGAGTTACGTGGTTGTAATTGTGAACTACATCATAGTTACAATACTGTACTCTGTTTAAGTGACTTAGAGTCCTACAGTCAATTTCCACTTGTAATAAATTTCATCACACCCGATATTCTTGTTTCATTGTCTATTCTATATCCTGTTCTGATTTTTCCCATGTATCTTATGCCGGCCTAAAAATGTTGTTTCAGGATCATGTCTTCCAACGACTCTTCCTCTATCTCCACTCCCCAGAATCAGACCGTTGAGATTCTGAATGTATTGCAAAGTCTGAAGGAAGCCCAGGAGCGAACAAACGACCTGTTAGCTGAAGGATTGAGAAGGCAGGTGAATCAGGCACCAGCGGAAGTCTCCAATCGTAAAGGGATCCCTGTTAGACGAGGAAAAGAGGGGAAGATGAAGCGCCCACTTGTTCCCCCACGACAGAAGCAGCAGAAGACCCAATGTTGTGGGTACTGCAAGAGGCCAGGACATCTTCAGAGGGATTGTCGCCGTGCCCAGGGGAAATGCCTGATTTGCGGATCCAGCGAACACTTTATCAATAGTTGCCCTAATAGGAAGGAGCTATAAGGAGGCAGTTCGTCCACACTCCCCACTCCTGCTAATTGATGGATATTTCGTAATTCGAGCTTCGAGGATAGTGCGGACCCAGCATAGGATTTAACTCGCGTGACGAGATTGCAGCGGTCCAGAAATCAAAGAAGAATTATCATGTTTTCTGCTTTCAATAATAATGCTGTCACCCTTTTGTAAAAATTTCCTTTCGTTTGAAATCTTGTATCCGTCGAACTTTTAGTTGAATGCAATAAAACTTTGAGTCATGATGTATGTTTCATTCTCTTGCTTTCCCCCTTATTTATACTATTCATTACAACAACATTTTTTAATTTTGATTTTCAGTCTCTGCCTACCACATATTTTCCTGTACTCCGTATCCTTAGTTATTTTCTTAATGTGTTCCACTGTCTAATCATGAATCTTTCTTTTCAGGCCATGGCCCACCCTGGAGCAGCGCCGCATCTAGATGAGGATGCACAGTCATGCGTTTCCTTAGACCGCATGCTGGTAAGCTCGGACGATGGGATAAACGGCCCCCAGGTCGTTTTCGGAAACAACGATTCCGAGGACGAAGGAGCCGCCGCCCCAGAAGTTGACATAATCGGCGATTCCGATGAGGAGGAAGGAGACCCTGGAGAGAACCCGATAGAGGAAGATCCCGAGGAGGGCCCGATAGAAGAAAATCCAGTGGAGGAGAATCCCATGGAAGAGGATCCAGAAGAAGAGAATCACATGGGGGCAGACCTCGATGAAGAAGCTCCAGCCGAGGATGAAGGATCGGAAGAACAAGACCCTGCGGTGGAAGAACTCCCAATGGCAGTCCCTGCGAGGCGCTATGGAAATGGACGCCCCTACCTGAGTGCGCGATCCTACCGTAACCTGCTGAACCTCCACAGCCGCAACTGACGGGATTTAGTTGTTGTCTCCTCTGGCCAAATAAATCTGTGTATATGTTTACCCCAATCAGAGCAAAGCTCTGTTCAAATTCCAAGGCGGGAAACGAAGCAACGCTTCTGTTTCCCCCAATTAGAGCAAAGCTCTGTTTTGAAAATTAAAATTAAAATAAATGAAGCAACGCTTCAGATCCCCTGCGCTGCGCGCAGAGCGCCACGTGTCAAAATCAGACACGCCAGCGCAGGGAGCGCAGCGCCCAAGGCAGTGCGCCCAATCAGAGCGAGGGTCTATTTAAAACAAAGATTAAAAGAAGCAACGCTTCTTTTGACTTGTGCTCTGCGCTGCGCGCCACGTGGCAGCGTAGTTGCGCTAGCGCAGTTGCGCTGCGCTCTGCGCTGCGCGACACGTGGCAGCGCAGTTACGCTCTGCGCTGCGTGACACGTGTCACGCGCTGGGATGTTTGCGCCAAACAGAATTAAAATTCTAGTAAGATCTTTCTGTTCTTGTTAAAACAAGAAGATTTTTTTCTGTAAAACAGAAGCCCCTGGATCAAAGATCCAACGGTGGGGAAAATTCCCCAAATCACTCAGAGAAGGATCTCTTTAACAAACTTAACAAATCTATGGGCACTATATAAAGGACCCTAGACCCCAATTCAAAATCATCAACATTGTGAGAGATCAAGAATCATCAAGAACTTCAACTCTGAAGAAACTTGAAAAGAGACTCAAGGAAAAGGTAAAAACCTTTAAAAAAGAAGAAATTCTTCTAATAGATCATTGATCTAAGAACAAAATCAATTATCTTCAATAAAATATAAATAACAGTGCCTTGCATTTTTTTATGAACCACTGGTTCTTTGAAAACAAGAAAAACTTGTTTTCCTTGATCTAAATTGGATCAAGAAATTAAACAGTGCCCTGCACTTGTAAAACTGCACTGTTGCGCTCCTGGGATTGGCGCAAGCCACCAGAAAGCGCCACGTGTCAGCACCTGAACCACTTACGCTATGCGCTTTTAAGATAGAGCCTTGCTCTCTGAAGTTGGCGCAACTCACCAGAGCGCGCCACGTGTCAGCAGCGCAAGCGCAGCGCACTGGCGCAGCGCACTGCGCTTGCGTGACACGTGTCATCACCACAAGCGCTTGCGCTCAATGATTGGCGCAAAGCGCCTGACAAATGCACTGCATTGTTTACTGAAGGGCCAGGCCCAAATCAAAAAGGCTTAGTGGGCTAAAATAAATTGCAATGCAATAAAAGGGCAGAGCCCAAACAAAATAAAATGCAGAGCCCAGACAGAATTGATGTTCTGCCCCATTTATAAATGGGCAGAGCCCAAACAAAATAAAAAAAATGCAATGCATTATTTAAAAAGGGGCAAAGCCCTAGCACAGGCCTATTAGGCCAAAAACAAATAAAAGCATTGAATATTTTTCAACTGGACTTAGCCCAATCATGGCCGTAAGTCCTCAAATTAAATTGACTGAGCACAGCTGCTCTCCTAAATCAATTTACGTCCGGTTCAAGGGTACATCTCTGAACTCCTCTGACCCCTATCGTTGTAATCCTTCAACGACGTCAGAGAGGTGACGGGTCCCGACAACCACATATCGATACGGACTGCGGGGTCCTTAAACTCATGGACCGAAACGTCCCTAAACTAATATTCGTCCCAAAATGGGAATGTTGGACCGAAATGTTCTTAAACTAATGCTCATCCCCAAATGGGAATGTTGGACCACCATGTCCCTAAACTGGAACAATAGAGCCAATCGCTCTCTTGTCGGATCCAAACGATCCCGTTAAGTCGATTTTAGTCTGGAGATTAGACTAACGTATCCTTAACAAAAGTTTAAGTTGATCTTAGCCTTAAATAGGGCTAACGTATTCTTGAACTAAAACATCAAATCCAAATCTAAGTAAATACGAATTTGGACTAATCCACGTCCTACGGGCGACGGCATCACTTAGGCTCCGTATACAATCCACGGGAACCACAAATAAAACAAACCCACACGACACGAAGTGAAATTCTGAAGAAGGAGAAAATTGTTACCGCGACGCGGTAGCGTAATTAACTGCAGGGGCTTGCGCCTGCAGGGAAGAGCGTCCCCACAATCAAAAACCCCTCAAGCGAGGGGGAATCTGACGAAGTCTGCTACATCGGCCACATCCGTCTAAACATCCGATACACGGTGTCATAAATCAACTTGGCATCTTCGGAGAGGTGGACGGATAACACCAAATAGCATCTGCCCTGAATCTTAGGCCTAGACGTCCTCACGTCTTGGCCGCCATTCGGAGGGGAACAGATTCTGGCACGCCCGGTGGGACCTTTTCCTCTTTCCACTTCACACTTCGTGTGTCGTCTTCGCGAACGAATCGCGGTTTGTTAATGGTTGCCTTTGGGTTTCAAGTTACTAAGATTTGGTCTTTTGTCTGGCGCAGAAATCAAGCATCAATGGCCTCTAACTGTTCGAACTGCTCGAAGTGCCAATGCAACCGACGCTCCACTTCACCTGGAGGTGTAGCATATGGGCCTCAAGCAGCCTCCATCCTTGCCCTGCCGATAGAACAGGTGACCCAGGCCACCACTGGCCTGTTTTTCGGGACCATGATCCTACCTGCAAGCTTCACCATGCCAATGCCTGCACCAGAAGCAAACAAGAAGTCGGTCTTCGACCGGCTCACTGCTACAACGGCCCCTTTCAACGGGTCGTCCACTATCAAACCAACAGCCTCTGTCTTTGCCAGGCTGGATCAGAACTCTGAGGGGCCCGCCAAGAAGCCTATGAACCCCAAAGTGGCTGTCCCAAAGAAGGCAACAACCGCTGCTCCAGAAGTCGTTAAAGCGGCTTCTCCCATCAAAGAGTCAGTCTTTTCAAGACTGTCTATTCCGGCTCCTGCCCCTACTCGAGGATCTGTCTTTGACAGATTGAATATTGCCACTCAAAAGACAACATCAGTCTTTAAGAGGCTGGCACCGGCAGCACCTTATTCAGACAGGGGGCAAAAAGAAGCTGTCTCTATCATCGAGCCAGTCCCAACGGCTCGTCATGCTCGACGTCTCCATTGGCGACGAGTAAGGAAGGCAGGGGGTAACTCCCCCTCAGGGCTAACTCCACCTGCTCCAGTGGTGGAAGTCGATGCTGCTGTTCCAACTGGGAACAGGTTTGAACCGCTGAGGAGGGTACGTAAGAACTCTCCAACTGCTACACTGAAAAGATCTCCTCCACTTGCGGAGAGAGTTCCGGAAACGAGGCTGGAACAGCCCCCTCAACGGCTGTCCTCCAAAATATACAAGGTCTGGCGAAGGGTTCAAGACTCCGTAATTGACCCAGATCACTCCCCTCAACAGAAAAAAGGCGAGGGTGCAAGGAGAAAAAGACCGTCCTATTAAACAGCAAAGGACAACAACTGCCAGGGTGCCCACTGCAACGGCCCCCTCAACTTCAACAGCCCACAAAAGAAGAAGGCCGGAGAAAATCCCCGCGCCCGCGGCAAATGCTAAAGGTGGTGAACCTAAACGCCCTAAGTCTGGGAGCATAATAGTTCATACAGTATACATGGCGTCAGGAAAGGAGGACAGCCGTGCATCTACAGGTCATAGACCGCTTACACGGTCAGTGACCAAAGCTCAAGAGCAACAGCAAAAGCTCCAGGAGATGATGAACGCGATGGCCGCACTTACTGGGCCAAAAGAAAACCCTGAAACGTCCTCGGATGAACGCCAGGAGCAAGAGACTGACGCCGAGTTCTTTCGTCGGATATTGGAGAAGAAGGATAAAGGGGCTGCTGAACAAGCAGCCACCATAAAGCGTATGGGCCTCCTGTTCCAAGACATGGTGGGGATGATGATCCAACAAGATCCTCCGGCCGAAGAGCCCCCGATCGTCCTTGAAGACGATAAGGGAGAAACATCGAATCCTCCGCCAGCTCTGTCAACAGCTAAGGAGGAGACAATTTCCAAAGCTGACTTGAATGAGTACATAGCCCAACAAATACGGGTTCATCATGCGACTGAAGCAGCCGGCCAGGTCGTAAAAACGGGACGACCATATCCGAGCTGGTACGACCAGATCAAGTACCCGCCGGGCTACACAATTCCCAAGTTCCATGTCTATAAGGGTACGGGCAATCCCCACCAGCATGTTGCCCAGTTCAGGGCACTCTGCGGCAACACCGGCGGTGATGACAAACTATTGCTTCGCCAGTTCGTCGGCAGCTTATCAGATACAGCGTTCGAGTGGTACTCTAAACTCCTGAACGACTCTATCAAGACCTTCGCGAAGATGGAGCTGTTGTTTACCCAGCATTTTGCAAACGCCAGTGAACGCACCCCGATGACGGCATTGATTAACGCCAGGGTGAAGCCAGGCGAGACATGGGTCCAATATGCTATACGATGGCGGAACTTATGGTCGAAGTACGAGCAACGCATTGAAGAAGCTCCTGCAGTGGGTATGTTTGTGGGAACCCTTGACCCGCAAGCAACCATCTCGCAATTTATGATGTTCTTCAAGCCGACTACCTTCCAGGCCCTGATCGACAAGTTAGCGCAAATGGATCAGATGGGCCATAGACCTCCTCTTCCAAAGCCAGACTCCCGAAATGACAAGGGGAAGGGAAAAGCGATCGTTGTCGTTAATGCTCAACAACAGCCGAGTAACTCGAAGCCGGTTGTTCGTCAAAATAATATGCGTCCGCAGGTACCCCTTTAGGAAAGACTAGGACGTCCTTACTCGTTTCCTCGAGATAAAACGAGAAGATTATTCGAGCTGGCGTTGCGCAACCGACTCATAAATCTTCCGGAGCCAAAACGTCCGTCGCAACCAAATGATGTCAATGAGCCCAACTACTGTCCCTATCACCGAGTACTGGGTCATCCGATCGAAGATTACTACGTCTTCAAAAATTGGCTTGAAGATCAGTACCAACAGGGCAAATTCGCGTTATCCGACAGATGGAAGGTGAATCCGCCGCAACCTCACACCTCTAAAAGGATGAATATGCCGGGGGCAACATGCTCTCTCGTCGAAGAAGCCCCATGGGAGGTTGTTCTATCAGCCAAGACAAGGAGGATGCTGAACGATCTTCAAACATGTCCAGCGATCAAGTGGAAGAACCCGTTGGAACCTCAGATCATTGAGGGGATGTTGAAGCCGTGTCCAACTCCAAAGACCGATGGTGGTGGTCCAAGCACTCACAACCAGCCATCAAAATCTTCAAAGAAGAAGAGGAAGAAATCCAAGAAGCCCGTGAAGCCTGGCGACAAGCGAATGGACTTACAAAAATAAATTGACGCGCTGGAGGAATACAACCAGAAAGCACGGACTCCCATTACACTCCAAGAGTTCCTCAACCACGTCTTTCAAGAGGAAGATGAGGGAGAAAGTTCGTCGGATGAATCCGAGGAAAACGTGGCGAGCTGTCATATGATTTCCCATTCGTTTACAGACGATGAGGAAATTCCTTGCGCTGAAAAGCTGGGGGCAGACCATGAACCAGAAATTCTGCAGCCGTCAGATGAGATGATTGATGCCTTCCTTAATGAGATTCGTCTGAAAGTTAAAACCAATCAAAAGCGTGAGATGGCCATACTGGAAGGAGCCAAATACCGCCGACTGGACGAAAGAGTCGAGGTATTCCCATCAAATCAAAAGACATCCGCTGCCGATGAAAACAAATTCAAGACGAGGAAAAGGTTTGCTAAAGCCATATCAATGGGAATGAAGCTACCACCCTCGGAAGAAAACACTCTCGGTGGAATAGAGATGTATCCTAATTATTGCCTATATCATCAGAAGATCGCACACGCTACTGAACTGTGACTCCTTTAAGTGTTGGTGGCAAGGGTAGGTCACTCACAAACATTACGTCAACAGAACAAAGCGGGAAGCTCGTAGATGGCGGAAAAATACGACAGATGAGCATAAAAGAGTCGCCGGCAATTGCCACAGGAACGACCCCGATGAAGAAACAGCCTTCAACCCTCTCTTCAATGAATCCATCTCTGAAGAATTGAAGAATCATGAGAACATTCATCCGTGCAAGGGCATACTACCCGGAAAGAATCTCGGACCCGCAAACGACGAAGCGAACAAAAAGGATAAAGGAAAAGGTAAAATGACCTTCGTCGCCAGCATTCAACAACAACCGAGCAACTCAAAATTGATTGTTCGCCAAAGCAACCTGTGCCCACGCCCATCACTCGAGGAAAGATTGGGGCGTCCTTACTCGTTTCCCCAAGATAAAACGAGGAAACTGTTTGAACTGACAGTGCGTAACGGATTCGTCAATCTGCCGAATCCGAAACGTCCACTACAGTCGGGAGATGTCAACGATCCTAATTACTGCCACTACCATCGAGCAGTAAGTCATCCGCTCGAAGATTGCTTCGTCTTCAAAAACTAGGTTGAAGACCAGTACCAACAAGGCGAACTCACGCTGTCCAAAAACTGGAAGGTGAGCCCGCCACAACCACATGCTCCGAAAAAGATGGATATGCCGGGGGCATCATGCTCAGCCATAGAAAAAGCCCCATAGACCGAAAAGTCAGTAAACTAGAAATTCGCCTCAAATACGGCGACAGTGGACCACTACGTCCTAAAACTGGATAACGGACCGAAACGTCCTTAAACTAATGACGGACCACTACGTCCTAAAACTAGCTGAGAACCGAAACGTCTTTAAACTACTACCGCAACATTCTCAGGCTGACGAGTAAAAAAAAAAGAAAGAAAGAAAAGGTATGTCCATAAGCAAAATGGGTACGGATGAAAATCCGAAAGGGCTCCGTGAGTAAAAACAGCAGGACTACCGGCGAGTGTTCATGAAAACCCGAAAGGGCGCGACCTCGTAAAAAATATAAAAAAAAAAGAATAAGAAAAAAGGTATGTCCATAAGCAAAATGGGCACGGATGAAAACCCGAAAGGGCTCCGTGAGTAAAAACAGCAGGACTACCGGCGAGTGTTTATGAAAACCTGAAAGGGCGCAATCTCTTTAAAGGACACTTACAGGGTCCTCTCGACCTTGTAAGGAGAAACCACCCGCGTGAGATCTTTACGACTCACAAGGGAGCAACACACTTAGGGATCCTCACGATTCCTAAGGAGAAAATACATTTACGAGATCCTCACGACTCGTAAGGAGAACTCTCTTATGGGACTCTCACGGCTCATAAGATTTGAAAGTCTTAAGTTACAGAGACCTAAACCTGTGCTTAAGCAACTCCCACAACCTTCGATATTGCCCTACAAGTAGCTCGATATTGACCCTTGTATACAATCCACGGGCGCGAATAAATATTTCCCTAGCCAAGTCCCATCCGTGACTAGGGATATGTACGTATGATGAACAACCCTTGTAGGTCCTCTCGATTTATAAGGAGAAAACCCTCTTGTAGGATCCTTACGACTTACAAAGGAATGTTCCCCTCCGAACGGCGGCGCACAGGACTGCGATGTCATGGCACTGAGATTCGGGGCAGATGCTAATTGGTGCTATCCGTCCACCTCTCCGAAGTTGCCAAGTTGATTTATGGTACCATGTATCGAAGGTTTAGACGGATGCGTCCGATGTAGCAGACTTCGTCAGATTCCCCCTCGTTTGAGGGGTTTTTGATTGTGGGGACGCTCTTCCCTGCAGGCGCAAGCCCCTGCAGTTAATTACGCTACCGCATTGCGGTAACAACTTTCTCCTTCTCCAGATGGTCACTTCGTGTCGTGGGTGTTTGTTTTGTGTTTTGTTGCCCGTGGATTGTTTACGGAGACTGAGTTATGTCGTCGCCCGTAGGGCGTGGACTAGTCCAAATCTGTATTATCTTAGATTTGGGTTTGGGGGTTTGGTTTGAGGATACGTCAGCCATACTTGAGGCTAAGATCAACTCAAACGTTTGTTAAGGATACGTTAGTCTAACTTTGAGACTAAGATCAACTTAACGGGATCGTTTAGATCCGACAAAGGAGCATTTGGGCTCTATTGTTCCAGTTTAGGGACATAGTGGTCCATTGAATATGTGGCCGTCGGGACCCGTCACCTCTCTGACGACGTTGAAGGATTACAACGACAGATATCAGAGGAGTTCAGAGATGTACCCTTGAACCAAAGTTGATTTAGGGGGATTCATAGTCCAGTCTGTTTGAAGGTTTAAGGATACGTTAGCCATATTTGAGGCTAAGATCAACTTAAACGGGATCGTTTAGATCCGACAAAAGAGCATGCGGGGCTCCATTGTCTAGTTTAGGGACATAGTGGTCCATGAGTAGTTTAAGGACATTGCGGTCCATGGGTAGTTTAAGGACATTGCGGTCCATTGTTAGTTTTAAGACATCTCGGTCGAGGTTAAGGATGTCGTAGTCCATGGGTTTAAGGACTCCATAGTCCGGTATGTGCTCTGGATGCTTCACACGGGTTCACTGCCGTGCTTGGCAAGGACCAGGCTCCGCTCTGGGCGTTTTCCGTGGGGTCAAAGAGTGACGTTATCCGCGTTCCACGTAACCAGAAATTTTGCATTAGACACGGGTTTAAGGACCCCACAGTCCATATCAATGTGTGGTCGTCGGGACCCGTCACCTCTTTGAAGACATTGAGGGATTACAATGCCAAGTATCAAAGGAGTGAAGAGATGTACCCTAGAACCGGAATGGCTTAAATAGTCCTTGACCCAATTTGGGATCAAGACCGATTAATTATGTTATGAGCCCATTAGCCCAGTTAATTGCGAATTGAAGACTCATGGCCTAGCTTGGGCTAAGTCCAATTAGGAGAGGCTTTGCCTCTATCCATTTAGCCAATTGGACCAATGTCTAGTGTTAAACACTAAAGACCAACCAGTGTTGAACACTGAGAATGAGATTGACAAGTTAGTGTTTAATACTAAAAGATAATTGGTGTTAAACACCAGCAACAGGGCTTTCAAATTATCATAAACACTAAAACAGATCAGTGTTGAACACTGGCAATGGAGATCTCAGATTAGTGTTAAATACTAAGGTAATCAGTGTTGAACACTGCGAATAAAATTCTTTGATTAGTGTTGAACACTAGGGCCCAACAGTGTTTCAATACTGGATTCGAGAGTTCCAATTTAGTGTTGAACACTAAGGCAAGAGGGGTCACGTGGCAACACGTGAGAGCGCCCTCCCTTCATTTATTCTGCTGAGATTATCGCATCACGTGCCCTCACGTGAAGGGCATTTAAATGCTTATATGTTAAAGCTTCTGCCGAGGGTCACGTGGGTCACGTGGGGTGCTGCCTCAATGGGGCTTTCTGTAGATCTCTTTGGGGGGGTCACGTGGTGACACGTGACCCTGCCTCTACGTATGTTGTTTAGAGGATCTGTTAATCTTTTCCAGGAATTAAATTCCTCGTAGGGTTAAACCCTGACAGTAATTTCAGAGGAATTAAATTCCTACTTCCTTTTGAAGATTTATAATCTGAATAGAGTTGGACTCTGAATTTTCTGTAGGAATTAAATTCCTCATAGGGTTAAACCCTAATAAAAGCTTTTAAGGAATTAAATTCCCACTCCCTGTTAAATTATGATCGAGGGAATTAAATCCCCGCTGTCCCAACAGAACTAGGTTCTTAATTAGGGTTAAACCCTGTTTCTTTTTGTTCTTAAGGAATTAAATTCCCATAACACAGGGTCAAGCCCTAGTTTTATTTTAAAGGAATTAAATTCCTATAATTCAGTGAGAATTAAATTCTCGTGCTTCCATTCTCTCTCTATGTTTTGGATCTGCATGGCAGGATCTCGACCCATTGAGAATTAAATTATCAACTTCAAGGGGAGATGTGCACTTTGCAGATCCTCTATCAAAGAGAGAAGAAATATTTTCTTCTGTTTTATATATCAGAGTTAAACTCTGTTGAGAATTAAATTCTCTTTTCTTTCACGGAGCCTTCTCTTTCTTACCTAGGGTTTTCTTTTGCAGAAGATCCAAGTTCCTCGAAGTATCAAGGCTCTCTCTCCCTTTCTTCCCTCTGCGTGTATCTCTTCTTTGTGTCTCTTGGCTCCTATTTATAGGAGAAGCAGTCGAGTCAATTAGTTTTTGACGAATCTTCATTGAGAGATTTGATTTGCCTCCATCATTCGTTTTTGACCTTTGGATTATTGGGTGAATTTTATTCACCATTGGATTTCAAGTCCCGGGATTCTCCTTTGTTATTTCGGTTAGATTTAAAGGGGAAATCTTTCCAAGCTCGAGATTTTCCTATAGATAGATGATATTTAATCATCTTTGAATCTTTAATTTAATTGTTTCTAGATAGTCGTTTTCCTTTGGAAGGATTTGAATCTCCTTCAGAATTTAATTCTGTAAACGAAATGGGCTTTGAAAGCCGGTCACGTGTGACCACGTGACCCATGGTCACGTGTGGGCACGTGACCCCCTTGGAACGAGCCTTCCTCTTTCTTTTTGCGCTCTGTCTTCTGGTTGCTGCTTAACCGTCACGTGCCACCACGTGACCCCTGGTCACGTGTGAGCACGTGACCCTTGTCTGGACTCTTTTTCTTGATTTAACTGGAGAACAATTCTGACGTTTTGAGCGTCACGTGCCAACACGTGACCCCTGGTCACGTGGGAGCACGTGACCTCTTTTGAAGCTTTTTCCTTGATTTGATCAGGGAACCGATGTGCCTTTGAATCCGCTTTAAAATGTCACGTGCCAACACGTGACCCTGCTCACGTGGGAGCACGTGACCCTTTCTGAAGCCCTTTTCTTTGATGTAGTCAGGAAGCTGAATCTGCCTTGATGATGCTTTTAGATGTCACGTACCCACACGTGACTGCTGGTCACGTGTAAGCACGTGATCCTTTTCTGAAGCTTTTCCCATAAGCTTTTCTGATTTTAAATCAGGAAACAAATGCCCCCACAGCGTTGTTCTCACGTGTCAGCACGTGAGTGCAACGCTGTCACCTTTTGTGACCGTTGGATTCCTTTAGGGATTTGGGGAGATGAAGTGTCCTTTCAGAAGCGCCTTCACTTTTTCATCCTCTTCTTTTCAAACCTTTCTTTTAAGAATTTGATTCTCGTTCTCAGAGCTTAGTTTTCTGTTGTGTCTGTGCAGTGCCACTTTATCTTCCAATCGAAGGCTAGTGCTCACGTGTTGCGCATGCAGGGATCTGCTTGATGGGGACGTTTCATTTTCCTAACCTGATTCCAATGCGTCGTTGGATTTCATTCCCAACGCTCTCTCCTTCTTTCCGGGCTTTGAGAATCGTCCCGCCATGCACAACATTTTTTGTGCATAGCATTAAATGCTCCCCTTTATAACCTGAACCCATGCCTTACTTCTTTTCTTCACAGAGAAATCCATTCATACCTTAAGGTGGTCATCTTTGAGAACCCGATCAATCGCCATGGCTTGCAATCGTCCCCATGCTCATCGGCAACCATGGGAGGTGCCCCTTGAGGAGATAATTCCTCGCTTCGCTGCGCGGCTGGCGGATCCCCTTCTCACCGACGCTCAATGTGATATGGTGATGTACGAGCTACTGACCCGTCGGGGCTCTCCTCTTCCTATGGGCTCCATTTGGCTCCGGATGATCCTCTTGTCTGTGCTTGCCGATATACCCCCTCATCCGGCGGAGATGACTTCGGCGATCCTTGACGCGGCGGAGGACAAGCTTGAGTGCTTTCATGAGGCTTGTCTAATCACTCAAACTCTGAAGGATCACTCAGTTTATTTACTGAGTCAGATAAGAGCTCGTCGGGCTGTCATGTTTGCTTTCGCTGATGAGCACGGCTCCAACCGGTGGGGAGCGACTCCTCGCGAAAACCGCCGTTTTGACGTGCTGGAGAAGGCGGAGAGGGAGTTGGAGAATTTTGCGTTTTGCTTTGTTAACCCTTGTATTTCTGATCCCTTGTTTGGTGATCTCTTCCCACCAATGTAGTACGTTTGAATCAATGTACTCCTTTAATCATTGGTGGTTTGTATGCTTTCTGTTGAATTTTCATGCTTGTCAGATAGTCGCACGTGTGTCTTGCTTGCGTAAATGAGCCGTTTGTTTTTCTTTAATTACGAGCACCATCGTTACGTTGCATGCACATCAGTGCCTCAGGCAACATTTCCTTTTAAACATTCGTACAGTTGCAAATGCGTGCCTGATAGGATACAGATCAGAAACTTGCCACGTTATCTCCCGTATCGGGTGGTTTGCGCTGGCTTTAGATCGAGTATTGTTTGTTGAAGGGAGGTTTATAAATGAAGACATATTCTTCTCTTCAATGGTGTATCCCCTTTTTATTGAATGTATTCTGCGGATATTCTATCTTGATCTCCTTGCAGGACAGCGATGGCTCAGGGTTCAGGGTTAAGATCTGCTTTCTAAGGCTTTTGCATCTTATGAGCCACGAGGGTCTCATAAAGAGTTTTTCTCCCTACAGGTCGAGAGGATCCCACAGGTGTAAGTCCTTCTTAAGAATCGTGAAGGTTCTTAAGTGGGTTTTCCCTTGAAAGTCGTAAGGATCTCACAAGAGAGTTTTTCTTTTCTTCCTCCCTTACAGGTCGTGAGGACTTGTAAGTGTTGGATGTGGTCATCCTTGTCCGTGTTTTACGGAGTCAGGGGTTCCTCCAGGTGTCGTAGTTTAAAGACGTCGCGGTCAAGGTTAAGGACCTTAGAGTCCGTGGATTTAAGGACTCCACAGTCCGATGTTAGTTTTAAGACATCACGGTCAAGGTTAAGGACCTCATAGTCCGTGGATTTAGGGACTCCACAGTCCGATGTTAGTTTTAAGACATCACGGTCAAGGTTAAGGACCTCATAGTCCGTGGATTTTAAGGACTCCACAGTCCGATGTTTGGTTGCAGGGACCCGTCACCTCTTTGAAGACGTTGAGGAATTACAACGCCAGGTATCAAAGGAGTGAAGAGATGTACCCTTAAACCAAGGCAGAATCCGTAGGGAATCGGGGTGGTTGATCGTTAGTTTTAAGACATCACGGTCGAGGTTAAGGACGTCATAGTCCGTGGATTTTAAGGACTCCACAGTCCGGTATTTGCTCTGGATGCTTCACACGGGTTCACTGCCGTGCTTGGCGAGGACCAGGCTCCGCTCTGGATACTTCACACGGGTTCACTGCCGTGCTCTGCGAGGACCAGGATCCACTCTGGACGTTTTCCACGGGGTCAAAGAGTGACATTATCCGCGTTCCACGTAACCAGGAATTTTGCACTAGATGCTTCACACGGGTTCACTGCCGCGCTCGGCGAGGACTAGGCTCCGCTCTGGACGTTTTCCACGGGGTCAAAGAGTGACATTATCCGCGTTCCACGTGACCAGGAATTTTGCACTAGATGCTTCACACGGGTTCACTGCCGTGCTCGGCGAGGACTAGGCTCCGCTCTGGACGTTTTCCACGGGGTCAAAGAGTGACATTATCCGCGTTCCACGTAACCAGGAATTTTGCACTAGATGCTTCACACGGGTTCACTGCCGTGCTCGGCGAGGACTAGGCTCCGCTCTGGACGTTTTCCACGGGGTCAAAGAGTGACATTATCCGCGTTCCACGTAACCAGGAATTTTGCACTAGATGCTTCACACGGGTTCACTGCCGCGTTCGGCGAGGACTAGGCTCCGCTCTGGATGCTTCACACGGGTTCACTGCCGTGCTCTGCGAGGACCAGGATCCGCTCTGGACGTTTTCCACGGGGTCAAAGAGTGACATTATCCGCGTTCCACGCAACCAGGAATTTTGCTCTAGATGCTTCACACGGGTTCACTGCCGTGCTCGGTGAGGACTAGGCTCCGCTCTGGATGCTTCACACGGGTTCACTGCCGTGCTCTGCGAGGACCAGGATTCGCTCTGGACGTTTTCCACGGGGTCAAAGAGTGACATTATCCGCGTTCCACGTAACCAGGAATTTTGCTGATTGTATCCGCATTTCACAGGATGGAGGTTTGACTGTTGGCGATATGTATACCACCGAGCCATGGAACTGGGAGTTGCCGCTGTTCCGCTTAGCTTGAAGTTGTGTCCGTTGTTACGAGACGAGTGTTGGGATGATCTCTAGGTCGCTTGTGGCCCGTCGAGATTTAGCTTCTTTCTTTGGTGAAACCTGGGGGAGGGAGGTATGTTCCCTTTTTGTTTATGCCATTGGATTGTATACAGGGTGTGATGGAACATCACCTGTAAGGCATACATTTTATTTTTATTTTATTTCTTTTTCCGCGATGCTCTATCGTTTCAGCTTTTATATCGCGAAGGTCGCGATTGCCCCATCATTTCGGCTATTTTTCGCGGTGCCCAATCATTTCGGCTATTTATTTATTTTCTACTCGCTGCTTTTTATTGCGAGTTGCCCCATCGTTTCGGCTATTTTTCATGCATACATTTTTACTTGCTGCTTTTTATTGCAAGTTGCCCCATCATTTCGGCTATTTCGTAGGCATGTGTGGCTTGCTAGCTTTTTCGCCGCAAGCTTGGATTTTAGACACCGATTTCGGCATCAGCACCGCTGCAACTGGGATGTTTCCAGGAGCGAATCATCATTTGCCTCTGTCGATATTGAACAAAGGTGGCTTAGTAAACAGGGTTAAGGGTCCTGTCGTCCAAGACTTTTGACTTCATGAGCCGTAAGGGTCTCACAAAGGTATTTCTCCCTACAAGTCGTGAGGATCTTGCAGGTGTATTTTCTCCTTAGGGATCGTGAGGATTCCTAAGTGTATATTCCTCTGCAAGTCGTAAGGATCCTACAAGAGGGCTTTCTCCTTATGGGTCGAGAGGACCTACAAGGGTTGCTCATCATATGGGCATATCCCTAGTCACGGGTGGGACTTTGCTGGGGAAATGTTTTTTCGCGCCCGTGGATTGTATACAAGGGTCAGTATTGAGCCTCTTGTAGGGCAGTATCGAAGGTTGTGGAGGATTTGTTTAAGAACATGTTTAGGTTTCTGTAACTTAAGACTTTCAAATCTCATGAGCCGTGAGGGTCCCATAAGAGAATTCTCCTTACGAGTCGTGAGGATCTCGTAAGTGTATTTTCTCCTTAGGAATCGTGAGGGTCCCTAAGTGTGTTGCTCCTTTGTGAGTCGTAAGGATCTCACGCAGGTGGTTTCTCCTTACAAGGTCGAGAGAACCCTACAAGTGTCTTTTAACGAGGTTGCGCCCTTTCGGGTTTTCACAAACACTCGCCGGTAGTCCTGCTGTTTTTACTCACGGAGCCCTTTCGGGTTTTCATCCGTGCCCATTTTGCTTATGGACATACCGTTTTTTTTTATTCTTTTTCACTTTTTTTTTTACAAGGTCGCGCCCTTTCGGGTTTTCACGAACACTTGCCGGCAGCCCTGCTGTTTTTACTCACGGAGCCCTTTCGGGTTTTCATCCGTGCCCATTTTGCTTATGGACATACCGTTTTTTTTTTATTCTTTTTCATATTTTTTTTTTATTTTTTCTTTCTCTCTCTTTTTTATCTCGTCAGCCTAAAGATACTGCGGTAGTAGTTTTAGGGACGTTTCGGTCCGTCGTTAGTTTAAGGACGTTTCGGTCCGTCGATAGTTTAAGGACGTCTCGGTCCGCCGTTAGTTTAAGGACGTCTCGGTCCGCCGTTAGTTTAAGGACGTCTCGGTCCGCCGTTAGTTTAAGGACGTTTCGGTGCGCCGTTAGTTTAAGGACGTTTCGGTCCGTCGTTATGGGAAGGCCGGCTGCTGCTTGTAAAGTCTGAGCCTAGGAAGATAGCGAGCGGACATAGTCGTCGTCATCTATCATTGACCTAGGCTGTGGCTCATTAAGCATAGTATTTCTTTAAGAAGCGGCCGTTTATTGGCCTGAAAGGCCTTTCACCGTGCATGTCCATGAGTAGATAGGCTCCACCCTGGTAGACCTTGTCTATGATGTACGGGCCTTCATAGTTTGGCTCAAATTTTCCCCGCTTGGAACGATTGGGGATCATAGGTCTTTTGACCACTAGTACGAGTTCGCCTTGGCGGAATGTCCTCGGCCTGGTCAATCTTTCGTACGAGCGCGTCATCTTTGCTTTGTAGGCCTCTAGATGTTGTTGCGCTATGAGCTGGGTTTCGTCGAGGGCATCAAGCTCCTCAAGCCGAAGGTGAGCATTTTCTTCGTTCGTCAGCTCGTGGTGGACTGCTACTCGTAGAGAGGGTAACTCTATCTCGAGGGGGAGCACTGCTTCCGTCCCAAATACCAACGCGTACGGCGTTGTGTTTGTGGCCGTCTTGAATGTAGTTCGATAAGCCCAAAGGGCTTCTTGCAGCCTTTCGTGCCAGTCTCTCTTATTCCGGGAAACGGTCTTTTTTATGATCTTCGTCAAGGTCTTATTGAAGGCCTCGGCCAGACCGTTAGCTCGTGGATTGTAAACCGAAGAATATCTCCAGTCTATATTGTGCTGCTGTGCGAAGCGGCTAATCTTATGGCTTCGGTAGGCCGGCCCATTATCGGAGATAATCCGCCGCGGAGTTCCGAACCGATAGATGACGTGCGTCTTGAAGAAATGGAGGATATTCTCCGTCTTCACTTCCCTCAGTGGTACTGCTTCTGCCCATTTGGAGAAGTAATCAGTTGTCGCCAGGATAAAACGGTGTCCCCGGGATGATGCTGGCTCAATGGGGCCGACTATGTCAGTCCCCCACATTTCGAACGGCCAGCTAGCTACCGTTGGGTGCAGTGGATTCGGATGTTGGTGGATGAAGTCTCCATGAATCTGGCATGAGTGGCATTGCTTCGCATACTCGAGGCAGTCCTGGATCATCGTGGGTGTTTCCTGATTTAAAATCAGGAAGCTTCTGTGAAAAGCTTCAGAAGAGGGTCACGTGCTTACACGTGACTAGCGGTCACGTGTTCGCACGTGACACCTGAACGCATCATTCAAGCAAGTTCAGTCTCCTGACTAAGTCGAAGAAAAGGGGGCTTCAGGAAGGGTCACGTGCTCCCACGTGATCAAGGTCACGTGTCGGCACGTGACATTTAAATTCAAGCAGCAAAGGCGCACATTGGTTCCCTGATCAAGTCAAGGAAAAGAGCTTCAGAAAAGGCCACGTGCTCTCACGTGACCAGAGTCATGTGTTGACACGTAACGTTCAAGACAACAGACCCGTT
Organism: Agapanthus africanus; assembly: GCA_030015575.1. Classification (NCBI taxonomy): domain Eukaryota; kingdom Viridiplantae; phylum Streptophyta; class Magnoliopsida; order Asparagales; family Amaryllidaceae; genus Agapanthus; species Agapanthus africanus. Next base: position 438,113,173 of record JASDDO010000004.1, read on the forward strand.
CTCCCGTTGAACCAAAGAAAGAGAGTTCAAACAAGGGTCACGTGCTCACACATGACCAGGGGGTCACGTGGTAGCACGTGATGTTTAAGCAGCAATCAGAAGACACAGCGCAGAAAGCTCGTTCCAAAGGGGGTCACGTGCTCACACGTGACCATGGGTCACGTGGTCACACGTGACCGACTTTCAAAACCCATTTTTGACGACAGAATTAAATTCTGAAGGAAATTCGAATCTTTCCAAAGGAAAGTAATTATTTGGGACTAATCAAATTAAAGATTCAGAGATGATTAAAGATCATCTATCTATGGAAAATCTCGGCTTTGGGAAAGATTTCCCCCTTAAATCTAACCAAAATATCAAAGGAGAATCTCTGAATTCAAGATCCAATGGTGAATAAAATTCACCTAATAATCCAAAGGCCCAAAATGAATTATGGATGCAAATCAAATCTCCCAATGAAGATTCGTCAAAAAACTGATTGATGCGGCTGCCTCTCCTATAAATAGGAGCCAAGAGACAAAAAAAAAGAGATATACATGCGCAGAGAAGAAAAGAGAAAAGGAGAAAAGCTTTGATACTTCGAAAAGACTCAGATCTTCTGCAAAAAACCCTAGGTAAGAAAGGGAAGGCATTTTGAAAGAAGCAGAATTTAATTTTCAACAGAGTTTAACTCTGATAATATAAAAGCAGAAGAACTTATTTCTTCTCTCTTTGATAGAGGATCTGCAAAGTGCACATCTCCCCTTAAGGTTGAGAATTTAATTCTCAATGGGTTGAGATCCTGCCATGCAGATCCAAAACATAGAGAAGGAGTGCAAACTTGAGAATTTAATTCTCGCAGAACTATAGGAATTTAATTCCTCCAAAATAAAGTGGGGCTAGACCCTATATCATGGGAATTTAATTCCTTCAAAACAAAAAAAAGAGAAACAGGGTTTAACCCTAATTAAAGAACTTAGTTCTGTTGAAACAACGATCATCATTTCCTCAAAAATTTTATTAGGGTTCAACCCTATTCAGCCCTTCACATAAACGGGGAATTTAACTCCCGCAGAAAATTCAGAGTTAAACTCTATTCCAGAATACAAGTCTTCAAAAGAAAGAAGGATTTAATTCCTCTGAAATTAAAAAGTCTCCGGAATTTAATTCCTGAAAAAAGGAGTAACAAATCCTCTGAAAAAAACCACATTAAGGCAGGGTCACGTGTCACCACGTGACCCCCCCCTCAAAAGCCCTACAGAAAACCCCTTTGAGGCAGCACCCCACGTGACCCACGTGATTTTCAGCAGAAGCCTTAACGCATAGGCATTTGAATGCCCATCACGTGCTGACACGTGATGCTATCAAAAGATGCAGTAATTTCAGCAGAACAAATGGAGGAAGGGCGCTCTCACGTGCTGCCACGTGACCCCTCTTGTCTTAGTGTTTAACACTAAATTGAAACTCTCGCACTCAGTGTTAAAATATTGTTGGGCCTTAGTGCTCAACACTAATTAAAAAGCTTTATCTGCAGTGTTCAACACTGATTACCTTAGTGTTTAAATACTAATCTGAGATCTTCATTTGCAGTGTTCAACACTGATCTGTTTTAGTGTTTAACACTAATTTGAGAAGCCTTATTGCTGGTGTTTAACACCAATTATTTCTTAGTGTTAAACACTAACTTGTTAACCGCATTCCCAGTGTTCAACACTGATTGCTCTATAGTGTTTAACACTAGGCTTTGGCCCAATTGGCTAAATGGATAGAGGCAAAGCCTCTCCTCCAATGGATCAGCAAAAAGTCAATGTTTCAGACCCGACTGGACTTAGCCCAAGCTGGCCATAAGTCCTCAATTTGTGATTAACTGGGCTAATGGGCTCATAACATAATTAATCAGTCTCGACCCCAAATTGGGTCAGGGACTATTAAATCCATTCCGGTTCTAGGGTACATCTCTTCACTCCTTTGAAACTTGGCATTGTAATCCCTCAATGTCTTCAAAGAGGTGACGGGTCCCGACGGCCACTCATGATATGGACTGTGGGGTCCTTAAACCCATGCCTAATGCAAAATTCCTGGTTACGTGGAACACGGATAATGTCACTCTTTGACCCCGTGGGAAACGTCCAGAGCGGATCCTGGTCCTCGCAGAGCACGGCAGTGAACCCGTGTGAAGCATCCAGAGCGGAGCCTGGTCCTCGCCAAGCACGGCAGTGAACCCGTGTGAAGCATCCAGAGCAAATACCGGACTGTGGGGTCCTTAAACCCATGGACTACGACGTCCTTAACCTTGACCGAGATGTCTTAAAACTAACAATGGACCGCAATGTCCTTAAACTACCCATGGACCGCAATGTCCTTAAACTACCCACGGACCGCAATGTCCTTAAACTACCCATGGACCGAAATGTCCCTAAACTACCCACGGACCGCAACGTCCTTAAACTACCCATGGACCGCAACGTCCCTAAACTAGAACAATAGGGCCCTCCATATGCTCTTTTGTCGGATCTAAACGGTCCCGTTTAAGTTGATCTTAGCCTCCAAAAATGGCTAACGCGTCCTTAAACCTTCAAACAGATTGGACTACGAATCCCCTAAATTAACTCCGGCTCGAGGGTACATCTCTGAACTCCTCTGACATCCGTCGTTGTAATCTTTCAACGTCGTCAGAGAGGTGATGAGTCCCGATGGCCATACATACGATGGACCACTACGTCCCTAAACTGGAACATTAGAGTCCAAACACTCTTCTGTCGGATCTAAACGATCCCGTTAAGTTGATCTTAGTCACAAAGTTAGACTAACGTATCCTTAACAAACGTTTGAGTTGATCTTAGCCTCAAGCATGGCTGACGTATCCTCAAACCAAACCCCCCCAAACCCAAATCTAAGATAATACGGATTTGGACTAGTCCACGCCCTACGGGCGACGACATAACTCAGTCTCCGTAAACAATCCACGGGCAGCAAAATACAAAACAAACACCCACGACACGAAGTGACCATCTGGAGAAGGAGAAAGTTGTTACCGCAACGCGGTAGCGTAATTAACTGCAGGGGCTTGCGCCTGCAGGGAAGAGCGTCCCCACAATCAAAAACCCCTCATTCGAGGGGGAATCTGACGAAGTCTGCTACATCGGACGCATCCGTCTAAACCTTCGATACATGGTGCCATAAATCAACTTGGCATCTTCGGAGAGGTGGACGGATAGCACCAATTAGCATCTGCCCCGAATCTCAGGCAAGACGCGGTGTCGCGCCGTCTTTCGGAGGGGAACAGTGGGCCAGTAGTAACCCATTCGTTTAATTTTTAACTTCATCTTTGGGCCTGCTTGGTGAGAACCGCAAAGTCCGTCATGAACTTCCTGAATGACTCTTTTTGCTTCGTCAGGTCCTAAGCATCTTAGCCACAGAGAATCGAATGACCTCTTGTATAGAGTATCATTGACGAAGGCGAAAGATAGAGCTCGTTTCATGAGCTGATGTCTTGAGGACGCTCCTTTGGGCATTTGGTGGGACTTAAAGTAGTCTATGAAGACTTCCCTCCAGTCTTCGGCCCTCTCATGGTCTTTTATTTGCAGGGTCGTCTGCTCAGTTGCTCCCTTTTCTTCGTATGATTCCGGAGATATTTCTGCCGGGGCGAGCACTCGACGGCTTTGTACCACGATTCTGACGTCATCGAGGTTCTCGTCAGCCAGTTCTTTAGCAAGTTTGGCCAACGCGTCTGCTTTGCTGTTTTCCGCGCGCGGTATGTTCTCCAAAGTATAGGAGGGAATTTGGGTCAATAGTTGTTGCACCTTTTCGCCGTACTTCACCAACTCCGGTTTGCACGTTTGGTAGTCACCTTTTACTTGACTAACGACCAGTTGAGAATCCCCGTATATAAGGAGGTCTTCAATTCCCAGGTCGATGGCGATTTCGAGGCCTGCTATCAGAGCTTCGTATTCAGCTTCATTGTTTGTCCTCGGCTCTGTTAAGGAGAAGGCGAAGCGCATTATCCCTCCTTGTGGAGTTGTAAAGACGAGGCCTATCCCCGATTTGATTATTGGGATACCTTGTTTCTGTTTCTTTACGGAAGACGCTCCATCGAAATAGAGTTCCCATCGGGCGCTACCGCCGCCAATCGCATCAAATGCATGCTCATCCGGCAAATCACAGTTCAGAGGAGAATCGGCCGGTATCGGGTGCTCAGCGAGGAAGTCGGCAATGGCCTGGCCTTTCACTGCCTTGAGAGGCTGATACGTTATCGAGAACTCCATCAAGAGCAGGGCCCACTTAGCGAGTCGTCCCCTCAATATGGCTTTCGACATCAAGTACTTAAGGGGATCCACTTTTGAAATGAGACGGACTTCATGTGCCAACGCATAGTGCCTGAGCTTTATTATCGCGAAGATTAACGCCAAGCAATGCTTTTCAATGGGAGAGTAGTTGCTTTCTGCCCCCAGTAGAACTCGACTTAAGTAGTAGAGTGCTCTCTCTTTCCCCTGATCGTTCTCTTGTGCCCATAATGCGCCTAAAGAACCTTCGAGGGCGGTTGTATAAAGGATGAGGGGTTTTCCCTTGACCGGCGCAGCCAACACCGGAGGGTTCTGCAGGTACTGCTTGATCTCGTCTAGTGCACCTTGACATTTGTGATCCCAAGCGAATGGAGTTCCCTTTTTCATCAGGTGGCTGTAAGGACGGCATTTGCCCGAAAGATTAGCGATAAACCGCCGGATATATGCGAGCTTCCCTTGGAGAGACCGCAACTGCTTGAGGGTTCTTGGCGGAGGCATTTCCATGATCGCTTTAATCTTTGACGGATCTATTTCAATACCTCGGTGTCGAACGATGAATCCCAGAAATTTGCCCGAGGAGACTCCAAACGCGCATTTGAGGGGGTTCATTTTCAAATTATATTGCCGAAGGCGTCGAAATACAGTCTCCAGATGCTTTAAATGATCTTCGTATGACATGCTCTTTACTACGAGGTCATCGATATAGCACTCGACGACGTCGTGTATGAAGTCATCAAAGATCTTTGTCATGGCCCTTTGATAGGTAGCGCCAGCGTTCTTTAGACCAAAGGGCATAACCCTGTAGCAAAATATACCCAAAGGGGTCCGGAAAGCGGTGTGCTTCTGGTCTTCGGGATGCATTTTTATCTGATTGTATCCTGATGAACCGTCCATAAAGGAGAAAACCTCGTGAGTGGACGTGTTATCAATCATTAGCTCGGTTACCGGCACCGGGAAATCGTCCTTTGGACAGGCTTTATTGAGATCCCTGAAATCCACGCATATGCGTACCGTCCCATTCTTCTTCATTACCGGGACGATATTGGCGATCCAGTCGGGATATTGGACTTCTTGGATAAATCCAGAATCGATTAGCTTCTTGACTTCGGCGTTGATGCTCATTTCAAGCTCGAGCCGCATCCTTCTTGGCGCCTGCTTGACTGGCTTGATATCTGGGGATATTGCTAATTTATGCACAGCAATCTCCGGATCTAATCCTGGCATCTCGGAGTAGTTCCACGCGAAGCAGTCTTTATGTCGTAGAAGCACGTTCTTTAACGCAGCCACCCTTTCTTCAGATAGCAGCTCGCTGACAAATGTCGGTCGCGGGTCATCTGCCGATCCCAACTCAATCTTCTTGAGGTTATCTGCAGTAGTATGTATACCATCTTCCAGTTCTTTCGGAGCGGGCGGAAATTCTGAGATTACCTCATCATCGCTGTTCTCAAAGCACCGGGGAAGGTCATCCATGTTCTCGGGCTCTTCTTTTAATATCGTAATCGTATAACAGGTGCGAATCCGCTCCCAGGACTGAGGTGGATCCGGTCCTGCTCTTGTGGCTTCGGGTTCGTGCTTCTGTGGCGGCGTTACCCTCCAGCCGTCGGATAAAGCGAATCTGCCCTGTTGGTACTGGTCCTCGACCCAGTTCTTGAAGGTGAAGCAGTCTTCGGTAGGATGTCCTATGGCTTGGTGATAAGAGCAATAGCTCAGATGAGAAGCCTTGTTAGCTTGCTCAGGATGTCTAGACTCTGGAAGCGCGATCATTTGATATTTTATAGCGAGCTTGAGTAACTTCTCCGTCTTGTCTCGGGGGAAGGAGTACGCTCGACTCATCTTCTTCATAAGGGACAAATCCAAGCCGTGCAACACCCGACCACATAACCCTCTAATCCTGCGTCGTTGTTGTCGGCTCCTCTTTCCGCTTCTTGATTTATTTCCGTCTCTGCGTCGGGCCTTTCGTACAGCGGATTGACGAGGATGAGCGTCTTTGTCTTTTGCAACCTGTTGAAATAGACGTTGCGTCCTAGCCTTCTCGTAGATGGCCATTTCGCGGTTGTGGTCTTCCCGAGCTTTCTGACCCACTTTCCTGATAGGCTTGCCCATTCGTTCTTCAAACGACGGACTCGGCGCTTCAATCGCGGGGTCTAGTTTTGATGAGGGGTTGGCATCTCCCGACGAGGCGTCCTCTTCTTCATCAAAGGTATATATGGCGTAGTTACTGTGGGCCCGTTCCTATTTTCCGGCTCTTGCGTATCCAAGCCCGAGTGTTTCTATTTTCCCGTTGGGCAATTTGCGTTGAGTCCCGGGGACATCCCAAATCCTGTTGTAGAACCGAGCCTGCCGAACAGTCTGTTTTAAGGGTACTCCTTGGCGCTTCAACAGCTTCTTTAATCCATTTGTATAGTATCTGGGCAGACGGATGGGTTGGAGCCTGTCAAGTGTAGCATCCGCGCCATGCCAGATCTCTTTCTCTATTTTCGACTCTGAGGATCGGTAGAATAGGATCACCTTCTCACCCCTTTGCCTGGAAGGGACGTAAAATGTTTGCAGGTCCTGCACATTGTGAGCCTGAAGCGTGTCGAGATCCTTGTAGTGTTCTCGCGGTACCATGGTGATTTGCAAACTATGGTCATCGCCAAGGGGTGCTTGTATTGACAGCCGATTGGAGAACACAGCATTAACTTCATCTTCTGAATCACTTCCGAAGACTAACATGGGGGCGTGCGTCCCCAGGTTGTTGCGTTGAGATGGCCCTGCATAAACTATCTCTTCCTCTTCTTCGGTATCGCTCCCGAAAACAGGGATGGTGGCGGCGGTTTTGTTCTCCGGATTGCGACACCTTTCCGTATCCTCGAAATCTGGAAAAAAGTACTTCGCATCTTCGTATTTGCGGACTTCGTTCACGGAAAATGGGTTTAACTCACCTGTTACAGTATACTCGAAACCATCCTTAAAGTACTTCATACACTGATGTTGTGTAGAAGGGATGATGTTGTACTCGTGTAGCCAAGGACGACCGAGCAGGGCGTTGTAGCAGGTCTTGGCGTCAATGACATGGAATTTGATGTCTGTGATGAGAAGTACGAAGCGTAATGTTAGTATCACGGATCCGAGAGTCCGTGACGATTGTGAATCGAAACCGGAGATAGTAATTTTGTCACGAGCGAGGTGTTGCACACTCATGCAGATTTCCTTCAACACCTGGACATTAAGGAGATTGACGGAGGATCCATTATCCACCAGGATCTTGCCTATCTTGATATCGTGGCAGTATCCAGAGACATACAGGGGACGGTTGTGGTCGCGCGTCCGGAGGAGGAGGTCTTCATCACCGAAAGTGATGTCGGCCGTATGCACTTCCTCCAGTTCATCCTTCATCTTTTCAGTGGCGAGGAAGGCTTGGAATTGCTCAGGTTCTTCTAACGCCTTAATTAGTGAGTCTCGCGCTTCTTTTGATAATAGGAGGGCATCGAGAATGCTAAGCTGAGAAGGTAGCTTCCTTAGGTGCGCGAGGATGTTATAGTCCACCTTACCCTTCTTAGGAGGGTCTTTGGCAGCCAGCTCTCTCATGACTTGGTCATCTAAAGTGATATCTTCAGTGACCTTTTCCTTTCCCTTATCTTTTCTACTCACGGGCCCGAGATTCTTTTCTGGGAGTGTGCGATTGCGCAGCTGAATGTTCTCGCAGATCTCCGATTTCTCCTCTTTCCCTAAAGCGGATTCTTTAAAGAGAGGGCCCAGAGCCATTTCTTCATCAGAGTCGCTCCCAAAGGTGAGAACTTGTGACCCCCCAGCGTGAGCCATACAACAGTTGCCAGTAGTTCTGTTGTGCCCATCGACGGTACTTCTTCGCTCCCGACGGATCTTGCGTTTCATGCGCTTAGAATGTTGCCGATGAGTAACATATCCTTGCCACCATATCTTAAAGGCGTCGCACTCCTCCGTGGGGTGTGATATTTTCCGGTGGTATGCGCAATAATCAGGATGCCTCTCCCCCCATCGTGTGTGTTTCCTTCCGAGGGCGGTAGTTTCATCCCCATTGACATGGCTTTGGCAAACCTTTTCCTCGTCTTGAATATCTTCTTGTCTACTTCGGATGCCTTTTGCTCTGGCAGGGGTAGGTCAACTCTTTCGTTCAGTTGCCCGCATTTGGCTCCTTCCGATGTGGCCATCTCACGCTCCTGATTCGCTTTACTTTTTAGACGAATCTCGTTTAGAAAAGTGTCGATCATTTCGTCTGTTGGCCATGCACGCTCTGGTACAGGCTTTGCCTCCAGCTTCTTAGTGCCAGGAGTTTTCCCATCATCGGTAAACGAGTGGGAGATTACGTTACAACTCGCCACATATCCTTCGGATTCGTCCGACGAGCTCTCTCCATCATCTTCTTCTTGAAAGATGTGGTTGAGGAACTCTTGCAGCGTGACAGGAGTTCGCGCCTTTTGATTGTATTCTTCCAGCGCGTCGATTTGCTTCTGCAAGTTCGTGTGCTCGACTCCAAGCTTCACGGTCTTCTTGGATTTCTTCTTCTTTTTCTTCGAAGATTTTGACGGTTGGGCGTGAGTATTTGGGTCCTCATCGCGAGTCTTCGTAGTTGGGCGGCGCCTTCGCATCCCTTCGATAATTTGAGGTTCAAGAGGATCCTTCCATTCGATCGCAGGGCACGCATGAAGGTCTCTCAGCATTCTTTTGGTTTTGGTTGATAGCACGACCTCCCATAGAGCTTCTTCAATAAAGGAGCAGGTTGCCCCCGGTGTATCTGCTTTCTTAGGAGTATGCGGTTGTGGTGGGTTCACCTTCCACTTTTCAGACAGTACAAACTTCCCCTGGAGGTATTGATCTTCAATCCATCCTTTGAAGACGAAGCAATCTTCAATCGGATGGCTTACCGTTTGATGGTAAGGGCAATAGTTAGGGTTATTCACCTCGGTGGGTTGCGGCGGTCGCCTTGGATTTGGTAGGCTTATAAGTCTGTTGCGTATCGCCAGCTCGAATAACCGTTTCGTCTTGTCTCGTGGGAACGAGTAGGGACGCTTCATCTTCTCATTATAATACCGGCGTCTTTCCTCCAGTTGATCTGCCGGTTTCGGGGCGTTAGGTTGCTGTTGGGCATTCGCAACAAAGGTTGCCCTTCCTTTACTCTTGTCATTCCGAGGTTCCGACTTCGGGGGAGGCGGTCTATGACCCATCTGGTCCATCTGAGCCAACTTGTTGATTAAAGCCTGGAATGTGGTTGGCTTAAAGAACATCATAAACTGGGAGATAGTTGCGTGGGGGTCTAGGGTTCCCACGAACATGCCCACTGCGGGTGCCTCCTCAATGCGTTGTTCACATCTCGACCACAAGTTCCGCCAGCGTATAGCATACTGGACCCAGGTTTCGCCTGGTTTTACCCTGGCGTTAATCAGTGCAGTTATTGGAGTGCGTTCGCTGGCACTTGCGAATCGCTGAGTGAATAACAGCTCCATTTCAGCGAACGTTTTGATAGAATCGTTCGGGAGTTCCGAATACCATTCGAACGCAGTTTCTGATAAGCTGCCCACGAACTGGCGGAGCAACAGTTTATCATCACCGCCGGTGTTACCGCAGAGGGCCCGGAACTGGGCGACATGTTGATGGGGGTTGCCGGTCCCCTTGTACACGTGGAATTTTGGTATCGTATAGCCTTGCGGGTATTTGATTTGGTCGTACCAGCTTGGATACGGCCGCCCCGTTTTCACGACTTGACCAGCTGCCTCAGTCGCGTGATGAACCCGGATTTGCTGGGCTATGTAATCAACCAAGTCCGCCTTAGAGATTGCCTCCTCCTTGGCCGTTGAGAGGGCTGGTGGTGGATTTGACGTTTCTCCTCGGTCGTCTTCAAGAACGATTGGGGGATCCTCGGCGGGTAAGTCCTGCTGGATCATCATTCCTATCATATCTTGAAAGAGAAGGTCCATACGTTGTATGTTGGCCGCTTGTTCAGTAGCCTCTTTGTCTTTTTTCTCCAGTATCCGACGAAGGAATTCAGCGTCGGTTTCTTCCTCCCGGCGCGCGTCTGAGGATGTTTCTGGGCTTTCTTTTGGCCCGGTAAGTGCGGCCATAGCATTCATCATTTCCTGAAGCTTTTGTTGCTGCTCTTGGGCTTTCGTCACGGATCGGGTTAGCGGTCGGTGGCCCGTAGAAGTGCGGCTTTCCTCCTTTCCAGAGGCCATGTAAACAGTGTGCACCACCATGCCCCCAGACTTAGGGCGTCTGGGCTCAGTGCTTTTAGTCGTCGTCGCATGCTGGGGGGTCTTCTCTGGCCTCCTCCTTTTATGAGCCAGTTGATTAACAGCCTTTTGGGGTTTAGCCTGGTGACCAGCTTCCGGTTGGATTTTCAGCTTCTTGTGCTGGCGGGAGAAGTTTGGATCGATGATCGAGTCTCGGGCCTGCCGCCAAACCTTATAGATTTTGGAAGACAGCTGTTGAGGAGGTCGGGGCTGTTCTGGTTTTATTTCCACAACCTTTTTTAATGGGGGAGGAGACCTCTTCAGCACTGCAGTAGGAGAATTCCTTCGCACCTTATTTAGCATTTCGAAGCTGTTCCCAGTGGGAACAGTAGCATTAACTTCTGCCACCGGGGCCGATGGAGTCAACCCGGAGGGGGAATTGCCCCTAGCCTTCCTTACTCGGCGCCAATGGCGACGTCGAGCGTGTCGAGCGGACGGCGTAGGGTCAGCGGTAAGAATGGTTTCGTCTTGCCCCCTGTCTGGGTGGGGGGTCGCTGTTGGTATCAACCTGTCAAAGACGATGTCCTTTGGGCAGCAGGAGCGGGAGCTGAAGCCGTCAATCTTGTAAAGACCGACCTTTTGGCCGGAGAAGCCGCTTTGACGATTTCAGGGGCAGGAGCGGCCACTTTCTTAGAAGCGGTCTTCTCTGAGATTGTAGGCCCCATGATGAGTTCGCAGGATTTCTGGCCCAATCTAGAGAAGACCGAGGCGTTGACGTTGGGCGACTCGTTGAGAGGAGCCGCGGCAGGGGTAAGACGATCAAAGACCGACTTCTTGAGAGCTTTCGTTGTCAGCACTGGAGCGGTGAAGCTTGTCGGCGGGAGCATGGTCCCAAAGAACAATCCTGTGGTGGCGTGAGTGACCTGTTCCACGGGCATTGTGAATAGCGAAGCAGCTTGGGGTCCGTAGGCTATACCTCCTGGCGAGGCAGAGCGTTGGTTGCAATTGCAGTCCGAGCAGTTGGAGAATTTCGCAGAAGTAGAAGCCATCGATCCTTTGCTTTCTACAATAAGCAAGACGCCAAGTTTTAGTATCTTGAAACCCAAGGGCAACCATTAGCGAACCGCGATTGGTTCGCGAGTCACGACACACGAAGTGTGGAGTGGAAAGAGGAAAAGGTCCTACCGGGCGTGCCAGAATCTGTTCCCCTCCGAACGGCGGCGCACAGGACTGCGATGTCTTGGCACTGAGATTCGGGGCAGATGCTAATTGGTGCTATCCGTCCACCTCTCCGAAGATGCCAAGTTGATTTATGGCACCATGTATCGAAGGTTTAGACGGATGCGTCCGATGTAGCAGATTTCGTCAGATTCCCCCTCGTTTGAGGGGTTTTTGATTGTGGGGACGCTCTTCCCTGCAGGCGCAAGCCCCTGCAGTTAATTACGCTACCGCATTGCGGTAACAACTTTCTTCTTCTCCAGATGGTCACTTCGTGTCGTGGGTGTTTGTTTTGTGTTTTGTTGCCCGTGGATTGTTTACGGAGACTGAGTTATGTCGTCGCCCGTAGGGCGTGGACTAGTCCAAATCCGTATTATCTTAGATTTGGGTTTGGGGGTTTGGTTTGAGGATACGTCAGCCATACTTGAGGCTAAGATCAACTCAAACGTTTGTTAAGGATACGTTAGTCTAACTTTGAGACTAAGATCAACTTAACGGGATCGTTTAGATCCGACAAAGGAGAATTTGGGCTCTATTGTTCCAGTTTAGGGACATAGTGGTCCATTGAATATGTGGCCGTCGGGACCCGTCACCTCTCTGACGACGTTGAAGGATTACAACGACAGATATCAGAGGAGTTCAGAGATGTACCCTTGAACCGAAGTTGATTTAGGGGGATTCATAGTCCAGTCTGTTTTAAAGTTTAAGGATACGTTAGCCATATTTGAGGCTAAGATCAACTTAAACGGGATCGTTTAGATCCGACAAAAGAGCATGCGGGGCTCCATTGTTCTAGTTTAGGGACATAGTGGTCCATGAGTAGTTTAAGGACATTGCGGTCCATGGGTAGTTTAAGGACATTGCGGTCCATTGTTAGTTTTAAGACATCTCGGTCGAGGTTAAGGACGTCGTAGTCCATGGGTTTAAGGACTCCATAGTCCGGTATGTGCTCTGGATGCTTCACACGGGTTCACTGCCGTGCTTGGCGAGGACCAGGCTCCGCTCTGGGCGTTTTCCGTGGGGTCAAAGAGTGACGTTATCCGCGTTCCACGTAACCAGGAATTTTGCATTAGACACGGGTTTAAGGACCCCACAGTCCATATCAATGTGTGGTCGTCGGGACCCGTCACGTCTTTGAAGATATTGAGGGATTACAATGCCAAGTATCAAAGGAGTGAAGAGATGTACCCTAGAACCGGAATGGCTTAAATAGTCCTTGACCCAATTTGGGATCAAGACCGATTAATTATGTTATGAGCCCATTAGCCCAGTTAATTGCGAATTGAAGACTCATGGCCTAGCTTGGGCTAAGTCCAATTAGGAGAGGCTTTGCCTCTATCCATTTAGCCAATTGGACCAATGTCTAGTGTTAAACACTAAAGACCAACCAGTGTTGAACACTGAGAATGAGATTGACAAGTTAGTGTTTAATACTAAAAGATAATTGGTGTTAAACACCAGCAACAGGGCTTTCAAATTATCATAAACACTAAAACAGATCAGTGTTGAACACTGGCAATGGAGATCTCAGATTAGTGTTAAATACTAAGGTAATCAGTGTTGAACACTGCGAATAAAGTTCTTTGATTAGTGTTGAACACTAGGGCCCAACAGTGTTTCAATACTGGATTCGAGAGTTCCAATTTAGTGTTGAACACTAAGGCAAGAGGGGTCACGTGGCAACACGTGAGAGCGCCCTCCCTTCATTTATTCTGCTGAGATTATCGCATCACGTGCCCTCACGTGAAGGGCATTTAAATGCTTATATGTTAAAGCTTCTGCCGAGGGTCACGTGGGTCACGTGGGGTGCTGCCTCAAAGGGGCTTTCTGTAGATCTCTTTGGGGGGGTCACGTGGTGACACGTGACCCTGCCTCTACGTATGTTGTTTAGAGGATCTGTTAATCTTTTCCAGGAATTAAATTCCTCGTAGGGTTAAACCCTGACAGTAATTTCAGAGGAATTAAATTCCTACTTCCTTTTGAAGATTTATAATCTGAATAGAGTTGGACTCTGAATTTTCTGTAGGAATTAAATTCCTCATAGGGTTAAACCCTAATAAAAGCTTTTAAGGAATTAAATTCCCACTCCCTGTTAAATTATGATCGAGGGAATTAAATCCCCGCTGTCCCAACAGAACTAGGTTCTTAATTAGGGTTAAACCCTGTTTCTTTTTGTTCTGAAGGAATTAAATTCCCATAACACAGGGTCAAGCCCTAGTTTTATTTTAAAGGAATTAAATTCCTATAATTCAGTGAGAATTAAATTCTCGTGCTTCCATTCTCTCTCTATGTTTTGGATCTGCATGGCAGGATCTCGACCCATTGAGAATTAAATTCTCAACTTCAAGGGGAGATGTGCACTTTGCAGATCCTCTATCAAAGAGAGAAGAAATATTTTCTTCTGTTTTATATATCAGAGTTAAACTCTGTTGAGAATTAAATTCTCTTTTCTTTCACGGAGCCTTCTCTTTCTTACCTAGGGTTTTCTTTTGCAGAAGATCCAAGTTCCTCGAAGTATCAAGGCTCTCTCTCCCTTTCTTCCCTCTGCGTGTATCTCTTCTTTGTGTCTCTTGGCTCCTATTTATAGGAGAAGCAGCCGAGTCAATTAGTTTTTGACGAATCTTCATTGAGAGATTTGATTTGCCTCCATCATTCGTTTTTGACCTTTGGATTATTGGGTGAATTTTATTCACCATTGGATTTCAAGTCCCGGGATTCTCCTTTGTTATTTCGGTTAGATTTAAAGGGGAAATCTTTCCAAGCTCGAGATTTTCCTATAGATAGATGATATTTAATCATCTTTGAATCTTTAATTTAATTGTTTCTAGATAGTCGCTTTCCTTTGGAAGGATTTGAATCTCCTTCAGAATTTAATTCTGTAAACGAAATGGGTTTTGAAAGCCGGTCACGTGTGACCACGTGACCCATGGTCACGTGTGGGCACGTGACCCCCTTGGAACGAGCCTTCCTCTTTCTTTTTGCGCTCTGTCTTCTGGTTGCTGCTTAACCGTCACGTACCACCACGTGACCCCTGGTCACGTGTGAGCACGTGACCCTTGTCTGGACTCTTTTTCTTGATTTAACTGGAGAACAATTCTGACGTTTTGAGCGTCACGTGCCAACACGTGACCCCTGGTCACGTGGGAGCACGTGACCTCTTTTGAAGCTTTTTCCTTGATTTGATCAGGGAACCGATGTGCCTTTGAATCCGCTTTAAAATGTCACGTGCCAACACGTGACCCTGGTCACGTGGGAGCACGTGACCCTTTCTGAAGCCCTTTTCTTTGATGTAGTCAGGAAGCTGAATCTGCCTTGATGATGCTTTTAGATGTCACGTACCCACACGTGACTGCTGGTCACGTGTAAGCACGTGATCCTTTTCTGAAGCTTTTCCCATAAGCTTTTCTGATTTTAAATCAGGAAACAAATGCCCCCACAGCGTTGTTCTCACGTGTCAGCACGTGAGTGCAACGCTGTCACCTTTTGTGACCGTTGGATTCCTTTAGGGATTTGGGGAGATGAAGTGTCCTTTCAGAAGCGCCTTCACTTTTTCATCCTCTTCTTTTCAAACCTTTCTTTTAAGAATTTGATTCTCGTTCTCAGAGCTTAGTTTTCTGTTGTGTCTGTGCAGTGCCACTTTATCTTCCAATCGAAGGCTAGTGCTCACGTGTTGCGCATGCAGGGATCTGCTTGATGGGGACGTTTCATTTTCCTAACCTGATTCCAATGCGTCGTTGGATTTCATTCCCAACGCTCTCTCCTTCTTTCCGGGCTTTGAGAATCGTCCCGCCATGCACAACATTTTTTGTGCATAGCATTAAATGCTCCCCTTTATAACCTGAACCCATGCCTTACTTCTTTTCTTCACAGAGAAATCCATTCATACCTTAAGGTGGTCATCTTTGAGAACCCGATCAATCGCCATGGCTTGCAATCGTCCCCATGCTCATCGGCAACCATGGGAGGTGCCCCTTGAGGAGATAATTCCTCGCTTCGCTGCGCGGCTGGCGGATCCCCTTCTCACCGACGCTCAATGTGATATGGTGATGTATGAGCTACTGACCCGTCGGGGCTCTCCTCTTCCTATGGGCTCCATTTGGCTCCGGATGATCCTCTTGTCTGTGCTTGCCGATATACCCCCTCATCCGGCGGAGATGACTTCGGCGATCCTTGACGCGGCGGAGGACAAGCTTGAGTGCTTTCATGAGGCTTGTCTAATCACTCAAACTCTGAAGGATCACTCAGTTTATTTACTGAGTCAGATAAGAGCTCGTCGGGCTGTCATGTTTGCTTTCGCTGATGAGCACGGCTCCAACCGGTGGGGAGCGACTCCTCGCGAAAACCGCCGTTTTGACGTGCTGGAGAAGGCGGAGAGGGAGTTGGAGAATTTTGCGTTTTGCTTTGTTAACCCTTGTATTTCTGATCCCTTGTTTGGTGATCTCTTCCCACCAATGTAGTATGTTTGAATCAATGTACTCCTTTAATCATTGGTGGTTTGTATGCTTTCTGTTGAATTTTCATGCTTGTCAGATAGTCGCACGTGTGTCTTGCTTGCGTAAATGAGCCGTTTGTTTTTCTTTAATTACGAGCACCATCGTTACGTTGCATGCACATCAGTGCCTCAGGCAACATTTCCTTTTAAACATTCGTACAGTTGCAAATGCGTGCCTGATAGGATACAGATCAGAAACTTGCCACGTTATCTCCCGTATCGGGTGGTTTGCGCTGGCTTTAGATCGAGTATTGTTTGTTGAAGGGAGGTTTATAAATGAAGACATATTCTTCTCTTCAATGGTGTATCCCCTTTTTATTGAATGTATTCTGCGGATATTCTATCTTGATCTCCTTGCAGGACAGCGATGGCTCAGGGTTCAGGGTTAAGATCTGCTTTCTAAGGCTTTTGCATCTTATGAGCCACGAGGGTCTCATAAAGAGTTTTTCTCCCTACAGGTCGAGAGGATCCCACAGGTGTAAGTCCTTCTTAAGAATCGTGAAGGTTCTTAAGTGGGTTTTCCCTTGAAAGTCGTAAGGATCTCACAAGAGAGTTTTTCTTTTCTTCCTCCCTTACAGGTCGTGAGGACTTGTAAGTGTTGGATGTGGTCATCCTTGTCCGTGTTTTACGGAGTCAGGGGTTCCTCCAGGTGTCGTAGTTTAAAGACGTCGCGGTCAAGGTTAAGGACCTTAGAGTCCGTGGATTTAAGGACTCCACAGTCCGATGTTAGTTTTAAGACATCACGGTCAAGGTTAAGGACCTCATAGTCCGTGGATTTAGGGACTCCACAGTCCGATGTTAGTTTTAAGACATCACGGTCAAGGTTAAGGACCTCATAGTCCGTGGATTTTAAGGACTCCACAGTCCGATGTTTGGTTGCAGGGACCCGTCACCTCTTTGAAGACGTTGAGGAATTACAACGCCAGGTATCAAAGGAGTGAAGAGATGTACCCTTAAACCAAGGCAGAATCCGTAGGGAATCGGGGTGGTTGATCGTTAGTTTTAAGACATCACGGTCGAGGTTAAGGACGTCATAGTCCATGGATTTTAAGGACTCCACAGTCCGGTATTTGCTCTGGATGCTTCACACGGGTTCACTGCCGTGCTTGGCGAGGACCAGGCTCCGCTCTGGATACTTCACACGGGTTCACTGCCGTGCTCTGCGAGGACCAGGATCCGCTCTGGACGTTTTCCACGGGGTCAAAGAGTGACATTATCCGCGTTCCACGTAACCAGGAATTTTGCACTAGATGCTTCACACGGGTTCACTGCCGCGCTCGGCGAGGACTAGGCTCCGCTCTGGACGTTTTCCACGGGGTCAAAGAGTGACATTATCCGCGTTCCACGTGACCAGGAATTTTGCACTAGATGCTTCACACGGGTTCACTGCCGTGCTCGGCGAGGACTAGGCTCCGCTCTGGACGTTTTCCACGGGGTCAAAGAGTGACATTATCCGCGTTCCACGTAACCAGGAATTTTGCACTAGATGCTTCACACGGGTTCACTGCCGTGCTCGGCGAGGACTAGGCTCCGCTCTGGACGTTTTCCACGGGGTCAAAGAGTGACATTATCCGCGTTCCACGTAACCAGGAATTTTGCACTAGATGCTTCACACGGGTTCACTGCCGCGTTCGGCGAGGACTAGGCTCCGCTCTGGATGCTTCACACGGGTTCACTGCCGTGCTCTGCGAGGACCAGGATCCGCTCTGGACGTTTTCCACGGGGTCAAAGAGTGACATTATCCGCGTTCCACGCAACCAGGAATTTTGCTCTAGATGCTTCACACGGGTTCACTGCCGTGCTCGGTGAGGACTAGGCTCCGCTCTGGATGCTTCACACGGGTTCACTGCCGTGCTCTGTGAGGACCAGGATTCGCTCTGGACGTTTTCCACGGGGTCAAAGAGTGACATTATCCGCGTTCCACGTAACCAGGAATTTTGCTGATTGTATCCGCATTTCACAGGATGGAGGTTTGACTGTTGGCGATATGTATACCACCGAGCCATGGAACTGGGAGTTGCCGCTGTTCCGCTTAGCTTGAAGTTGTGTCCGTTGTTACGAGACGAGTGTTGGGATGATCTCTAGGTCGCTTGTGGCCCGTCGAGATTTAGCTTCTTTCTTTGGTGAAACCTGGGGGAGGGAGGTATGTTCCCTTTTTGTTTATGCCATTGGATTGTATACAGGGTGTGATGGAACATCACCTGTAAGGCATACATTTTATTTTTATTTTATTTCTTTTTCCGCGATGCTCTATCGTTTCAGCTTTTATATCGCGAAGGTCGCGATTGCCCCATCATTTCGGCTATTTTTCGCGGTGCCCAATCATTTCGGCTATTTATTTATTTTCTACTCGCTGCTTTTTATTGCGAGTTGCCCCATCGTTTCGGCTATTTTTCATGCATACATTTTTACTTGCTGCTTTTTATTGCAAGTTGCCCCATCATTTCGGCTATTTCGTAGGCATGTGTGGCTTGCTAGCTTTTTCGCCGCAAGCTTGGATTTTAGACACCGATTTCGGCATCAGCACCGCTGCAACTGGGATGTTGCCAGGAGCGAATCATCATTTGCCTCTGTCGATATTGAACAAAGGTGGCTTAGTAAACAGGGTTAAGGGTCCTGTCGTCCAAGACTTTTGACTTCATGAGCCGTAAGGGTCTCACAAAGGTATTTCTCCCTACAAGTCGTGAGGATCTTGCAGGTGTATTTTCTCCTTAGGGATCGTGAGGATTCCTAAGTGTATATTCCTCTGCAAGTCGTAAGGATCCTACAAGAGGGCTTTCTCCTTATGGGTCGAGAGGACCTACAAGGGTTGCTCATCATATGGGCATATCCCTAGTCACGGGTGGGACTTTGCTGGGGAAATGTTTTTTCGCGCCCGTGGATTGTATACAAGGGTCAGTATTGAGCCTCTTGTAGGGCAGTATCGAAGGTTGTGGAGGATTTGTTTAAGAACATGTTTAGGTTTCTGTAACTTAAGACTTTCAAATCTCATGAGCCGTGAGGGTCCCATAAGAGAATTCTCCTTACGAGTCGTGAGGATCTCGTAAGTGTATTTTCTCCTTAGGAATCGTGAGGGTCCCTAAGTGTGTTGCTCCTTTGTGAGTCGTAAGGATCTCACGCAGGTGGTTTCTCCTTACAAGGTCGAGAGAACCCTACAAGTGTCTTTTAACGAGGTTGCGCCCTTTCGGGTTTTCACAAACACTCGCCGGTAGTCCTGCTGTTTTTACTCACGGAGCCCTTTCGGGTTTTCATCCGTGCCCATTTTGCTTATGGACATACCGTTTTTTTTTTATTCTTTTTCACTTTTTTTTTTACAAGGTCGCGCCCTTTCGGGTTTTCACGAACACTTGCCGGCAGCCCTGCTGTTTTTACTCACGGAGCCCTTTCGGGTTTTCATCCGTGCCCATTTTGCTTATGGACATACCGTTTTTTTTTATTCTTTTTCATATTTTTTTTTTATTTTTTCTTTCTCTCTCTTTTTTATCTCGTCAGCCTAAAGATACTGCGGTAGTAGTTTTAGGGACGTTTCGGTCCGTCGTTAGTTTAAGGACGTTTCGGTCCGTCGATAGTTTAAGGACGTCTCGGTCCGCCGTTAGTTTAAGGACGTCTCGGTCCGCCGTTAGTTTAAGTACGTTTCGGTGCGCCGTTAGTTTAAGGACGTTTCGGTCCGTCGTTATGGGAAGGCCGGCTGCTGCTTGTAAAGTCTGAGCCTAGGAAGATAGCGAGCGGACATAGTCGTCGTCATCTATCATTGACCTAGGCTGTGGCTCATTAAGCATAGTATTTCTTTAAGAAGAGGCCGTTTATTGGCCTGAAAGGCCTTTCACCGTGCATGTCCATGAGTAGATAGGCTCCACCCTGGTAGACCTTGTCTATGATGTACGGGCCTTCATAGTTTGGCTCAAATTTTCCCCGCTTGGAACGATTGGGGATCATAGGTCTTTTGACCACTAGTACGAGTTCGCCTTGGCGGAATGTCCTCGGCCTGGTCAATCTTTCGTACGAGCGCGTCATCTTTGCTTTGTAGGCCTCTAGATGTTGTTGCGCTATGAGCTGGGTTTCGTCGAGGGCATCAAGCTCCTCAAGCCGAAGGTGAGCATTTTCTTCGTTCGTCAGCTCGTGGTGGACTGCTACTCGTAGAGAGGGTAACTCTATCTCGAGGGGGAGCACTGCTTCCGTCCCAAATACCAACGCGTACGGCGTTGTGTTTGTGGCCGTCTTGAATGTAGTTCGATAAGCCCAAAGGGCTTCTTGCAGCCTTTCGTGCCAGTCTCTCTTATTCCGGGAAACGGTCTTTTTTATGATCTTCGTCAAGGTCTTATTGAAGGCCTCGGCCAGACCGTTAGCTCGTGGATTGTAAACCGAAGAATATCTCCAGTCTATATTGTGCTGCTGTGCGAAGCGGCTAATCTTATGGCTTCGGTAGGCCGGCCCATTATCGGAGATAATCCGCCGCGGAGTTCCGAACCGATAGATGACGTGCGTCTTGAAGAAATGGAGGATATTCTCCGTCTTCACTTCCCTCAGTGGTACTGCTTCTGCCCATTTGGAGAAGTAATCAGTTGTCGCCAGGATAAAACAGTGTCCCCGGGATGATGCTGGCTCAATGGGGCCGACTATGTCAGTCCCCCACATTTCGAACGGCCAGCTAGCTACCGTTGGGTGCAGTGGATTCGGATGTTGGTGGATGAAGTCTCCATGAATCTGGCATGAGTGGCATTGCTTCGCATACTCGAGGCAGTCCTGGATCATCGTGGGCCAGTAGTAACCCATTCGTTTAATTTTTAACTTCATCTTTGGGCCTGCTTGGTGAGAACCGCAAAGTCCGTCATGAACTTCCTGAATGACTCTTTTTGCTTCGTCAGGTCCTAAGCATCTTAGCCACAGAGAATCGAATGACCTCTTGTATAGAGTATCATTGACGAAGGCGAAAGATAGAGCTCGTTTCATGAGCTGATGTCTTGAGGACGCTCCTTTGGGCATTTGGTGGGACTTAAAGTAGTCTATGAAGACTTCCCTCCAGTCTTCGGCCCTCTCATGGTCTTTTATTTGCAGGGTCGTCTGCTCAGTTGCTCCCTTTTCTTCGTATGATTCCGGAGATATTTCTGCCGGGGCGAGCACTCGACGGCTTTGTACCACGATTCTGACGTCATCGAGGTTCTCGTCAGCCAGTTCTTTAGCAAGTTTGGCCAACGCGTCTGCTTTGCTGTTTTCCGCGCGCGGTATGTTCTCCAAAGTATAGGAGGGAATTTGGGTCAATAGTTGTTGCACCTTTTCGCCGTACTTCACCAACTCCGGTTTGCACGTTTGGTAGTCACCTTTTACTTGACTAACGACCAGTTGAGAATCCCCGTATATAAGGAGGTCTTCAATTCCCAGGTCGATGGCGATTTCGAGGCCTGCTATCAGAGCTTCGTATTCAGCTTCATTGTTTGTCCTCGGCTCTGTTAAGGAGAAGGCGAAGCGCATTATCCCTCCTTGTGGAGTTGTAAAGACGAGGCCTATCCCCGATTTGATTATTGGGATACCTTGTTTCTGTTTCTTTACGGAAGACGCTCCATCGAAATAGAGTTCCCATCGGGCGCTACCGCCGCCAATCGCATCAAATGCATGCTCATCCGGCAAATCACAGTTCAGAGGAGAATCGGCCGGTATCGGGTGCTCAGCGAGGAAGTCGGCAATGGCCTGGCCTTTCACTGCCTTGAGAGGCTGATACGTTATCGAGAACTCCATCAAGAGCAGGGCCCACTTAGCGAGTCGTCCCCTCAATATGGCTTTCGACATCAAGTACTTAAGGGGATCCACTTTTGAAATGAGACGGACTTCATGTGCCAACGCATAGTGCCTGAGCTTTATTATCGCGAAGATTAACGCCAAGCAATGCTTTTCAATGGGAGAGTAGTTGCTTTCTGCCCCCAGTAGAACTCGACTTAAGTAGTAGAGTGCTCTCTCTTTCCCCTGATCGTTCTCTTGTGCCCATAATGCGCCTAAAGAACCTTCGAGGGCGGTTGTATAAAGGATGAGGGGTTTTCCCTTGACCGGCGCAGCCAACACCGGAGGGTTCTGCAGGTACTGCTTTGTCACGACCCGCAAGTACGGAACATGACCGGCACTTAGACTACGAACGTCTCAAGGCGTACGTATGCTAAGTAAGCCGAAACCCAGAAATCTAAACCAAGAGAAGTAGTAGAGAATAGGAAGAACCATATCAAATCAACCTGTATGCAACATAATATACAACGCCTAAAGGCGAGAATCACAACAGAAATGAACTCAACCAGCAAGAACCCATGGAAATATAACACGCGACTCTAAGGTCGAACGAATAAACATCACTGGTCTCTATCAGTGGCTCAAATAAGTACATGTTTGGTTGATGGAACTTCTAGATACAACTGAATATAATATACAATGTATAATGATGGGTATGATACGAATAACCCACCTACTAGCAAGTCACCTGAAGAAGATGTGCCCGCAAAGCCGTAATGAAATCCGTACGGCAACACCTGCATGAAACTGGGGCACAACGGGGGTGAGTTGCCAACTCGTGAGTAGAAAAAGATCTACAAACAGAAAATCGCATGTATGACGCAATCCTAGGTCATACGATCAATATATATAATCCTCAAATATATAACCAGTAATCTCTAACCATGGCTAGTGTAAATATCTAACCCAAGTGTAATCCCATATGTCCATGTCAGTGCATCAGGTAACAATGTATCATATAGATGATGTATGAATGCATGTAACAGAATGCATATACTGAAGAAAACTGCTTTCATAATTTGTGAGATTTCTGTACTTTTAAAATGAGGTATCATAAATGAAATCAGCATAAACAATGCCTAGCATCGGCACAAAACATAAGTCTCAGTATCTTGATACCTCTGTATCACAATCTCTGTGCCTCAATGTCTCGAAATTTCAATGTCTCAATCACAAAATCTAGAGCACCGTCAGTCCAGATCGGCCCCTACCATCCATCTCATGACCACGACGGTATCCTCCGGATATCCGACATGTCAGGTAATATCACCGGTAGGTAGTGCTCCCCTGCACAGGCTCAACGCCATCTCCTGCGATCTTCTTGCCCCGGGGTACCGCACCGGGTCCACCATGTACCCGAAACGGTTCATCCGCCTCCTCGAATCGGGTCTCGAAATCCATCAGCAAAACCCATGGTGGACGACTCGAACATCAAGGAAAAACCGCATTTTTATTAAAAAGAGAAAGCAGTTTATATATATATTTTGCGGTTTTCCTCCAAATCCAGAAAATCTTATGGAAACTAGAATCCAAATCATCAATAGCATGTGAAATCATGAATATAAGCATGAGAATCCATGAATGCATCATATAGTGAATAACAGCATGCATGAAATGACAAGTAATAACTACAATGTCAAGCTGGTATATATGGCAAGTACACTAATATCATGTCACTACTAGCTAACAAGCTAAATCAGGCAATAATATTCTCTAAGTGTACGTGACATGGCAATTACCGATAAAGATGTGTGTGCGACAGCAAATAAGTGTACGTGGTACATACGCGTCATCGGTAATGGTGCTGGTGTCCTAGCAGCATGATATCAATAATAGAATATGAATCATAACAGTATGCGATGTAGAGCAACAATAATAATAAGCGGGAGCTGAAATACTGAACACCATGTTCGTTAAACTGCATCTAATGTCATAAAGGTCATATAGCTACCCTACTACAAGGCTGAACTAAAGCTAGTAGTAGGTAAGGGAAACCGCCTAACCTCTGAGTCGATACATATAAATATACATATATAGTCGGTGATCCCGCCTCGATCATATCACATCCGATACCATATCTCTATAATTGGTTATTCCCAAGTCAAGTAGGCGGATCAAACATCAAATTATAGCTCGTACGTAAATCCGTCGTACGGCCTCCCCAATCGGATACGGGTCAATATCGCATTTGTCATATCATTCATCGAATATTCTCTTTATCAATATCATCATCTGAGTATACATCGCCTAAAGTGGCCTATCACAGATATCCTGTCATATCATAACATATCATATCCCATCGTTTATCAAAATCACATGTCGATCACATAATATATATATCGCTACTACTATGGCATTATCATTCCTAATATCCTCTAAAGTATCAAGGTGTATCTTAATTATGAATTTTATCATATCACCGACATCATGATCTCATATCAAACCATCGACTCACATCGATCCCATGTATCATCCTCAAGTCTGTATGTGAACACAAAATCCCAAACCCATGTGAACACATATCCATAACTAATTCCATAACAATATATGAAATGAGGATGTTTGCAAGTATGTATGTGTGAATATGTACGTGTAGTGCACCCACTACCTAGGGTCCGCAATACTAAATCATCCAAGTCCACCAATTATCCATCCTAAACATCAGTAATTTCCCAAACAACATATAATAATTGTAAGTGTGTATACGCATCCGTATACATCACCACGGACTGCGGGGGGGCTATACGCCATCCACCCGACTTCTCCCCGTAGATATAAATCTACTCACCTTTCTTTAAGCGTGCCGGTACCGATGTCGCCGTTTGCATTTCCAATGCCTTGACGCCACGCGGAGTACCTACAAGGATATCACATGCTAAAACTCATAAAAATCACATCGGAACCCAAAATGGTGCACACTACGCCCATAGGTAAAAACCTATGACCCTGTGTGCAAAAACTGCCAATATCCACTGTCGTCGACGTCCAAACGCCACCCGACAGATACGAATCATCGAATATCAAAATCCATACAAAAACACGTCGTAAAACATACGCCAACTCATGAAAATGAACCCAGATTTTATCCTAACAGGAACCAGTCAAAACTAGACATGCCGAGGGTCAATTTTACATGAAAAAGGGGCTGTGCACGCAAAACGAGGTAGTTTTACACTGGTCTGGCCGCAAATTGCGGCCAGAATTGATTAATTTGCGGCCGTAACTTTGAAGTGGTGGCTAGGGCTTTTGGTAGGGGTTCCAGGGTGCCTGCACAGCTCACTGACATGCCTATTTTTTCTCTAGGAGGCCCCGGGTGAAAGCAGATCTCAGAAAGGTCTCAAAATCGACAAAAACGGTAAAATACGCCAAGTCGAATAACTCTGGTAACTAACTAGAGATCTAGAGTAATATTGGTTACAATGATCTCAAAAACATCTAATATGGTTATACTAACGATCAAAACCAATACTAGGTCAAGTTTCACTCAGATTCACTAAAACTAACACCATATCACAAAACTAATACTAAACTTCAGCTAATATCAGAACTTGGCAACTTAGGAGTTGGTTTGTAAGATTATACCTCAAAGAATCCTAGAACGAAGGAGAAAAGAGGATGAAGGAAGGAGGAGGGGTGCTGAAGTGCCCTGTAGCATTTCAAGTTGCTGCTCTGGCTGAAATCGCAAAGCTGCTGCTGCTGCTATTTGTTTGCTGATGCATTGGCTGCTGCTGTTGCTTGCAATTTTCTTCTTTCCTTCTTGCTAAGCAGCAGCTACCGATGTTGTTGTTTTTTTTGTGTTTTTGGGGTTGTGGTTAAGTGATATGATGGTGTGGAGTTGTTGTTGTTTGGGCTACAGCTGCTGCTGTTGAAGGGTTTTGGGTGATGCAGGGTGAAGTGTTTTGGGCTGATGTTGCTTCAGCTGAAACCGATGTTGTGTTGAAGGGCTGCTGCTGATGTATGGTTCCAACATGACAATGAGTTGATATGAGGGCTAATGAGGTGATAAATGGGGCTGCAATGCTGATGTATGATGTAGGTGTTGGCTGAATTTCAGCTATTGTGGCAGAAAGTATTGACAAGGGGGGCTGATTAGCTGCTGATTGGTAGCAAAAGTCAGCCATTGGGGCTGAAAATGATGATGGGAGAGTGTAGATCAGCTAGGGGGCTGATAAGTCTTGATGGGGGGGTGTTGGTCAGCTGTGGAGGCTGATGTAGCTGAATTGATGCATGTCTTCAGCTGAATTTAGGGGCTGGTGTGGTGTATCAGCAGTTGATGCGTTGATGGAGGCTGAAGTGGGTGTTTAGGTCAGCAATGGGGGCTGAAACATCATGATCAGGGTGTGCAAATCAGCTATGGGGGGCTGAAATGTGTTAGGGGCTGATGTAGATCAGATATAGGGTTGAAAAGTGTTGATGGGGTGAGCTGATGTTTACATCAGCTGCTGAATTTGTGCCGATGTAGCTGCTGTTCTGGTGGCTAAAAATGCGTTGTTGATGTTGGATGTGAGGCTGATGGTGTTGCAGCTTGTAGCAGCAGCTAGGGTGGCTGATGTATGGGTGTATAGGTCTGATGTAGAGAGGTTGGTACGTGTGTTTTTGAGAGGCAAACCAAAGTTTGGAAATGAGATGAGCTAACTCTCATCATCCCATTCACCATGAACCAAACCAACCCTGATTAACCCACTTAACTTAGCCAAATAGTTTAAAACTCACCCTGGTCATCTAAACATGGTTCAACCCTAGGCCACCATGAGTCCAAAACATGAACCAATTGCAACAGGTGTGGAAATGTTATGTGCACATTGCACAAAAGCCAAAAATCCGGTTAGCGATCTTCAATCGCAATTAACTCAAAAATAACATATACTTAACCATAAAAACTTAAAATGACATATTTCCACAAAATACCCTATTTTAGAATTTCTAAAATTTTCTCCCGAATTTTCACCCTTTATCGGTATTTAATTACACCGACTATTAAAATATTCATTAAAAATTATGAAAATTCCCAAAAATTATATTTTATTTTTTTGAAATGTTACATGCTTGATCTCGTCTAGTGCACCTTGACATTTGTGATCCCAAGCGAATGGAGTTCCCTTTTTCATCAGGTGGCTGTAAGGACGGCATTTGCCCGAAAGATTAGCGATAAACCGCCGGATATATGCGAGCTTCCCTTGGAGAGACCGCAACTGCTTGAGGGTTCTTGGCGGAGGCATTTCCATGATCGCTTTAATCTTTGACGGATCTATTTCAATACCTCGGTGTCGAACGATGAATCCCAGAAATTTGCCCGAGGAGACTCCAAACGCGCATTTGAGGGGGTTCATTTTCAAATTATATTGCCGAAGGCGTCGAAATACAGTCTCCAGATGCTTTAAATGATCTTCGTATGACATGCTCTTTACTACGAGGTCATCGATATAGCACTCGACGACGTCGTGTATGAAGTCATCAAAGATCTTTGTCATGGCCCTTTGATAGGTAGCGCCAGCGTTCTTTAGACCAAAGGGCATAACCCTGTAGCAAAATATACCCAAAGGGGTCCGGAAAGCGGTGTGCTTCTGGTCTTCGGGATGCATTTTTATCTGATTGTATCCTGATGAACCGTCCATAAAGGAGAAAACCTCGTGAGTGGACGTGTTATCTATCATTAGCTCGGTTACCGGCACCGGGAAATCGTCCTTTGGACAGGCTTTATTGAGATCCCTGAAATCCACGCATATGCGTACCGTCCCATTCTTCTTCATTACCGGGACGATATTGGCGATCCAGTCGGGATATTGGACTTCTTGGATAAATCCAGAATCGATTAGCTTCTTGACTTCGGCGTTGATGCTCATTTCAAGCTCGAGCCGCATCCTTCTTGGCGCCTGCTTGACTGGCTTGATATCTGGGGATATTGCTAATTTATGCACAGCAATCTCCGGATCTAATCCTGGCATCTCGGAGTAGTTCCACGCGAAGCAGTCTTTATGCCGTAGAAGCACGTTCTTTAACGCAGCCACCCTTTCTTCAGATAGCAGCTCGCTGACAAATGTCGGTCGCGGGTCATCTGCCGATCCCAACTCAATCTTCTTGAGGTTATCTGCAGTAGTATGTATACCATCTTCCAGTTCTTTCGGAGCGGGCGGAAATTCTGAGATTACCTCATCATCGCTGTTCTCAAAGCACCGGGGAAGGTCATCCATGTTCTCGGGCTCTTCTTTTAATATCGTAATCGTATAACAGGTGCGAATCCGCTCCCAGGACTGAGGTGGATCCGGTCCTGCTCTTGTGGCTTCGGGTTCGTGCTTCTGTGGCGGCGTTACCCTCCAGCCGTCGGATAAAGCGAATCTGCCCTGTTGGTACTGGTCCTCGACCCAGTTCTTGAAGGTGAAGCAGTCTTCGGTAGGATGTCCTATGGCTTGGTGATAAGAGCAATAGCTCAGATGAGAAGCCTTGTTAGCTTGCTCAGGATGTCTAGACTCTGGAAGCGCGATCATTTGATATTTTATAGCGAGCTTGAGTAACTTCTCCGTCTTGTCTCGGGGGAAGGAGTACGCTCGACTCATCTTCTTCATAAGGGACAAATCCAAGTCGTGCAATACCCGACCACATAACCCTCTAATCCTGCGTCGTTGTTGTCGGCTCCTCTTTCCGCTTCTTGATTTATTTCCGTCTCTGCGTCGGGCCTTTCGTACAGCGGATTGACGAGGATGAGCGTCTTTGTCTTTTGCAACCTGTTGAAATAGACGTTGCGTCCTAGCCTTCTCGTAGATGGCCATTTCGCGGTTGTGGTCTTCCCGAGCTTTCTGACCCACTTTCCTGATAGGCTTGCCCATTCGTTCTTCAAACGACGGACTCGGCGCTTCAATCGCGGGGTCTAGTTTTGATGAGGGGTTGGCATCTCCCGACGAGGCGTCCTCTTCTTCATCAAAGGTATATATGGCGTAGTTACTGTGGGCCCGTTCCTATTTTCCGGCTCTTGCGTATCCAAGCCCGAGTGTTTCTATTTTCCCGTTGGGCAATTTGCGTTGAGTCCCGGGGACATCCCAAATCCTGTTGTAGAACCGAGCCTGCCGAACAGTCTGTTTTAAGGGTACTCCTTGGCGCTTCAACAGCTTCTTTAATCCATTTGTATAGTATCTGGGCAGACGGATGGGTTGGAGCCTGTCAAGTGTAGCATCCGCGCCATGCCAGATCTCTTTCTCTATTTTCGACTCTGAGGATCGGTAGAATAGGATCACCTTCTCACCCCTTTGCCTGGAAGGGACGTAAAATGTTTGCAGGTCCTGCACATTGTGAGCCTGAAGCGTGTCGAGATCCTTGTAGTGTTCTCGCGGTACCATGGTGATTTGCAAACTATGGTCATCGCCAAGGGGTGCTTGTATTGACAGCCGATTGGAGAACACAGCATTAACTTCATCTTCTGAATCACTTCCGAAGACTAACATGGGGGCGTGCGTCCCCAGGTTGTTGCGTTGAGATGGCCCTGCATAAACTATCTCTTCCTCTTCTTCGGTATCGCTCCCGAAAACAGGGATGGTGGCGGCGGTTTTGTTCTCCGGATTGCGACACCTTTCCGTATCCTCGAAATCTGGAAAAAAGTACTTCGCATCTTCGTATTTGCGGACTTCATTCACGGAAAATGGGTTTAACTCACCTGTTACAGTATACTCGAAACCATCCTTAAAGTACTTCATACACTGATGTTGTGTAGAAGGGATGATGTTGTACTCGTGTAGCCAAGGACGACCGAGCAGGGCGTTGTAGCAGGTCTTGGCGTCAATGACATGGAATTTGATGTCTGTGATGAGAAGTACGAAGCGTAATGTTAGTATCACGGATCCGAGAGTCCGTGACGATTGTGAATCGAAACCGGAGATAGTAATTTTGTCACGAGCGAGGTGTTGCACACTCATGCAGATTTCCTTCAACACCTGGACATTAAGGAGATTGACGGAGGATCCATTATCCACCAGGATCTTGCCTATCTTGATATCGTGGCAGTATCCAGAGACATACAGGGGACGGTTGTGGTCGCGCGTCCGGAGGAGGAGGTCTTCATCACCGAAAGTGATGTCGGCCGTATGCACTTCCTCCAGTTCATCCTTCATCTTTTCAGTGGCGAGGAAGGCTTGGAATTGCTCAGGTTCTTGTAACGCCTTAATTAGTGAGTCTCGCGCTTCTTTTGATAATAGGAGGGCATCGAGAATGCTAAGCTGAGAAGGTAGCTTCCTTAGGTGCGCGAGGATGTTATAGTCCACCTTACCCTTCTTAGGAGGGTCTTTGGCAGCCAGCTCTCTCATGACTTGGTCATCTAAAGTGATATCTTCAGTGACCTTTTCCTTTCCCTTATCTTTTCTACTCACGGGCCCGAGATTCTTTTCTGGGAGTGTGCGATTGCGCAGCTGAATGTTCTCGCAGATCTCCGATTTCTCCTCTTTCCCTAAAGCGGATTCTTTAAAGAGAGGGCCCAGAGCCATTTCTTCATCAGAGTCGCTCCCAAAGGTGAGAACTTGTGACCCCCCAGCGTGAGCCATACAACAGTTGCCAGTAGTTCTGTTGTGCCCATCGACGGTACTTCTTCGCTCCCGACGGATCTTGCGTTTCATGCGCTTAGAATGTTGCCGATGAGTAACATATCCTTGCCACCATATCTTAAAGGCGTCGCACTCCTCCGTAGGGTGTGATATTTTCCGGTGGTATGCGCAATAATCAGGATGCCTCTCCCCCCATCGTGTGTGTTTCCTTCCGAGGGCGGTAGTTTCATCCCCATTGACATGGCTTTGGCAAACCTTTTCCTCGTCTTGAATATCTTCTTGTCTACTTCGGATGCCTTTTGCTCTGGCAGGGGTAGGTCAACTCTTTCGTTCAGTTGCCCGCATTTGGCTCCTTCCGATGTGGCCATCTCACGCTCCTGATTCGCTTTACTTTTTAGACGAATCTCGTTTAGAAAAGTGTCGATCATTTCGTCTGTTGGCCATGCACGCTCTGGTACAGGCTTTGCCTCCAGCTTCTTAGTGCCAGGAGTTTTCCCATCATTGGTAAACGAGTGGGAGATTACGTTACAACTCGCCACATATCCTTCGGATTCGTCCGACGAGCTCTCTCCATCATCTTCTTCTTGAAAGATGTGGTTGAGGAACTCTTGCAGCGTGACAGGAGTTCGCGCCTTTTGATTGTATTCTTCCAGCGCGTCGATTTGCTTCTGCAAGTTCGTGTGCTCGACTCCAAGCTTCACGGTCTTCTTGGATTTCTTCTTCTTTTTCTTCGAAGATTTTGACGGTTGGGCGTGAGTATTTGGGTCCTCATCGCGAGTCTTCGTAGTTGGGCGGCGCCTTCGCATCCCTTCGATAATTTGAGGTTCAAGAGGATCCTTCCATTCGATCGCAGGGCACGCATGAAGGTCTCTCAGCATTCTTTTGGTTTTGGTTGATAGCACGACCTCCCATAGAGCTTCTTCAATAAAGGAGCAGGTTGCCCCCGGTGTATCTGCTTTCTTAGGAGTATGCGGTTGTGGTGGGTTCACCTTCCACTTTTCAGACAGTACAAACTTCCCCTGGAGGTATTGATCTTCAATCCATCCTTTGAAGACGAAGCAATCTTCAATCGGATGGCTTACCGTTTGATGGTAAGGGCAATAGTTAGGGTTATTCACCTCGGTGGGTTGCGGCGGTCGCCTTGGATTTGGTAGGCTTATAAGTCTGTTGCGTATCGCCAGCTCGAATAACCGTTTCGTCTTGTCTCGTGGGAACGAGTAGGGACGCTTCATCTTCTCATTATAATACCGGCGTCTTTCCTCCAGTTGATCTGCCGGTTTCGGGGCGTTAGGTTGCTGTTGGGCATTCGCAACAAAGGTTGCCCTTCCTTTACTCTTGTCATTCCGAGGTTCCGACTTCGGGGGAGGCGGTCTATGACCCATCTGGTCCATCTGAGCCAACTTGTTGATTAAAGCCTGGAATGTGGTTGGCTTAAAGAACATCATAAACTGGGAGATAGTTGCGTGGGGGTCTAGGGTTCCCACGAACATGCCCACTGCGGGTGCCTCCTCAATGCGTTGTTCACATCTCGACCACAAGTTCCGCCAGCGTATAGCATACTGGACCCAGGTTTCGCCTGGTTTTACCCTGGCGTTAATCAGTGCAGTTATTGGAGTGCGTTCGCTGGCACTTGCGAATCGCTGAGTGAATAACAGCTCCATTTCAGCGAACGTTTTGATAGAATCGTTCGGGAGTTCCGAATACCATTCGAACGCAGTTTCTGATAAGCTGCCCACGAACTGGCGGAGCAACAGTTTATCATCACCGCCGGTGTTACCGCAGAGGGCCCGGAACTGGGCGACATGTTGATGGGGGTTGCCGGTCCCCTTGTACACGTGGAATTTTGGTATCGTATAGCCTTGCGGGTATTTGATTTGGTCGTACCAGCTTGGATACGGCCGCCCCGTTTTCACGACTTGACCAGCTGCCTCAGTCGCGTGATGAACCCGGATTTGCTGGGCTATGTAATCAACCAAGTCCGCCTTAGAGATTGCCTCCTCCTTGGCCGTTGAGAGGGCTGGTGGTGGATTTGACGTTTCTCCTCGGTCGTCTTCAAGAACGATTGGGGGATCCTCGGCGGGTAAGTCCTGCTGGATCATCATTCCTATCATATCTTGAAAGAGAAGGTCCATACGTTGTATGTTGGCCGCTTGTTCAGTAGCCTCTTTGTCTTTTTTCTCCAGTATCCGACGAAGGAATTCAGCGTCGGTTTCTTCCTCCCGGCGCGCGTCTGAGGATGTTTCTGGGCTTTCTTTTGGCCCGGTAAGTGCGGCCATAGCATTCATCATTTCCTGAAGCTTTTGTTGCTGCTCTTGGGCTTTCGTCACGGATCGGGTTAGCGGTCGGTGGCCCGTAGAAGTGCGGCTTTCCTCCTTTCCAGAGGCCATGTAAACAGTGTGCACCACCATGCCCCCAGACTTAGGGCGTCTGGGCTCAGTGCTTTTAGTCGTCGTCGCATGCTGGGGGGTCTTCTCTGGCCTCCTCCTTTTATGAGCCAGTTGATTAACAGCCTTTTGGGGTTTAGCCTGGTGACCAGCTTCCGGTTGGATTTTCAGCTTCTTGTGCTGGCGGGAGAAGTTTGGATCGATGATCGAGTCTCGGGCCTGCCGCCAAACCTTATAGATTTTGGAAGACAGCTGTTGAGGAGGTCGGGGCTGTTCTGGTTTTATTTCCACAACCTTTTTTAATGGGGGAGGAGACCTCTTCAGCACTGCAGTAGGAGAATTCCTTCGCACCTTATTTAGCATTTCGAAGCTGTTCCCAGTGGGAACAGTAGCATTAACTTCTGCCACCGGGGCCGATGGAGTCAACCCGGAGGGGGAATTGCCCCTAGCCTTCCTTACTCGGCGCCAATGGCGACGTCGAGCGTGTCGAGCGGACGGCGTAGGGTCAGCGGTAAGAATGGTTTCGTCTTGCCCCCTGTCTGGGTGGGGGGTCGCTGTTGGTATCAACCTGTCAAAGACGATGTCCTTTGGGCAGCAGGAGCGGGAGCTGAAGCCGTCAATCTTGTAAAGACCGACCTTTTGGCCGGAGAAGCCGCTTTGACGATTTCAGGGGCAGGAGCGGCCACTTTCTTAGAAGCGGTCTTCTCTGAGATTGTAGGCCCCATGATGAGTTCGCAGGATTTCTGGCCCAATCTAGAGAAGACCGAGGCGTTGACGTTGGGCGACTCGTTGAGAGGAGCCGCGGCAGGGGTAAGACGATCAAAGACCGACTTCTTGAGAGCTTTCGTTGTCAGCACTGGAGCGGTGAAGCTTGTCGGCGGGAGCATGGTCCCAAAGAACAATCCTGTGGTGGCGTGAGTGACCTGTTCCACGGGCATTGTGAATAGCGAAGCAGCTTGGGGTCCGTAGGCTATACCTCCTGGCGAGGCAGAGCGTTGGTTGCAATTGCAGTCCGAGCAGTTGGAGAATTTCGCAGAAGTAGAAGCCATCGATCCTTTGCTTTCTACAATAAGCAAGACGCCAAGTTTTAGTATCTTGAAACCCAAGGGCAACCATTAGCGAACCGCGATTGGTTCGCGAGTCACGACACACGAAGTGTGGAGTGGAAAGAGGAAAAGGTCCTACCGGGCGTGCCAGAATCTGTTCCCCTCCGAACGGCGGCGCACAGGACTGCGATGTCTTGGCACTGAGATTCGGGGCAGATGCTAATTGGTGCTATCCGTCCACCTCTCCGAAGATGCCAAGTTGATTTATGGCACCATGTATCGAAGGTTTAGACGGATGCGTCCGATGTAGCAGATTTCGTCAGATTCCCCCTCGTTTGAGGGGTTTTTGATTGTGGGGACGCTCTTCCCTGCAGGCGCAAGCCCCTGCAGTTAATTACGCTACCGCATTGCGGTAACAACTTTCTTCTTCTCCAGATGGTCACTTCGTGTCGTGGGTGTTTGTTTTGTGTTTTGTTGCCCGTGGATTGTTTACGGAGACTGAGTTATGTCGTCGCCCGTAGGGCGTGGACTAGTCCAAATCCGTATTATCTTAGATTTGGGTTTGGGGGTTTGGTTTGAGGATACGTCAGCCATACTTGAGGCTAAGATCAACTCAAACGTTTGTTAAGGATACGTTAGTCTAACTTTGAGACTAAGATCAACTTAACGGGATCGTTTAGATCCGACAAAGGAGAATTTGGGCTCTATTGTTCCAGTTTAGGGACATAGTGGTCCATTGAATATGTGGCCGTCGGGACCCGTCACCTCTCTGACGACGTTGAAGGATTACAACGACAGATATCAGAGGAGTTCAGAGATGTACCCTTGAACCGAAGTTGATTTAGGGGGATTCATAGTCCAGTCTGTTTTAAAGTTTAAGGATACGTTAGCCATATTTGAGGCTAAGATCAACTTAAACGGGATCGTTTAGATCCGACAAAAGAGCATGCGGGGCTCCATTGTTCTAGTTTAGGGACATAGTGGTCCATGAGTAGTTTAAGGACATTGCGGTCCATGGGTAGTTTAAGGACATTGCGGTCCATTGTTAGTTTTAAGACATCTCGGTCGAGGTTAAGGACGTCGTAGTCCATGGGTTTAAGGACTCCATAGTCCGGTATGTGCTCTGGATGCTTCACACGGGTTCACTGCCGTGCTTGGCGAGGACCAGGCTCCGCTCTGGGCGTTTTCCGTGGGGTCAAAGAGTGACGTTATCCGCGTTCCACGTAACCAGGAATTTTGCATTAGACACGGGTTTAAGGACCCCACAGTCCATATCAATGTGTGGTCGTCGGGACCCGTCACCTCTTTGAAGATATTGAGGGATTACAATGCCAAGTATCAAAGGAGTGAAGAGATGTACCCTAGAACCGGAATGGCTTAAATAGTCCTTGACCCAATTTGGGATCAAGACCGATTAATTATGTTATGAGCCCATTAGCCCAGTTAATTGCGAATTGAAGACTCATGGCCTAGCTTGGGCTAAGTCCAATTAGGAGAGGCTTTGCCTCTATCCATTTAGCCAATTGGACCAATGTCTAGTGTTAAACACTAAAGACCAACCAGTGTTGAACACTGAGAATGAGATTGACAAGTTAGTGTTTAATACTGAAAGATAATTGGTGTTAAACACCAGCAACAGGGCTTTCAAATTATCATAAACACTAAAACAGATCAGTGTTGAACACTGGCAATGGAGATCTCAGATTAGTGTTAAATACTAAGGTAATCAGTGTTGAACACTGCGAATAAAGTTCTTTGATTAGTGTTGAACACTAGGGCCCAACAGTGTTTCAATACTGGATTCGAGAGTTCCAATTTAGTGTTGAACACTAAGGCAAGAGGGGTCACGTGGCAACACGTGAGAGCGCCCTCCCTTCATTTATTCTGCTGAGATTATCGCATCACGTGCCCTCACGTGAAGGGCATTTAAATGCTTATATGTTAAAGCTTCTGCCGAGGGTCACGTGGGTCACGTGGGGTGCTGCCTCAAAGGGGCTTTCTGTAGATCTCTTTGGGGGGGTCACGTGGTGACACGTGACCCTGCCTCTACGTATGTTGTTTAGAGGATCTGTTAATCTTTTCCAGGAATTAAATTCCTCGTAGGGTTAAACCCTGACAGTAATTTCAGAGGAATTAAATTCCTACTTCCTTTTGAAGATTTATAATCTGAATAGAGTTGGACTCTGAATTTTCTGTAGGAATTAAATTCCTCATAGGGTTAAACCCTAATAAAAGCTTTTAAGGAATTAAATTCCCACTCCCTGTTAAATTATGATCGAGGGAATTAAATCCCCGCTGTCCCAACAGAACTAGGTTCTTAATTAGGGTTAAACCCTGTTTCTTTTTGTTCTGAAGGAATTAAATTCCCATAACACAGGGTCAAGCCCTAGTTTTATTTTAAAGGAATTAAATTCCTATAATTCAGTGAGAATTAAATTCTCGTGCTTCCATTCTCTCTCTATGTTTTGGATCTGCATGGCAGGATCTCGACCCATTGAGAATTAAATTCTCAACTTCAAGGGGAGATGTGCACTTTGCAGATCCTCTATCAAAGAGAGAAGAAATATTTTCTTCTGTTTTATATATCAGAGTTAAACTCTGTTGAGAATTAAATTCTCTTTTCTTTCACGGAGCCTTCTCTTTCTTACCTAGGGTTTTCTTTTGCAGAAGATCCAAGTTCCTCGAAGTATCAAGGCTCTCTCTCCCTTTCTTCCCTCTGCGTGTATCTCTTCTTTGTGTCTCTTGGCTCCTATTTATAGGAGAAGCAGCCGAGTCAATTAGTTTTTGATGAATCTTCATTGAGAGATTTGATTTGCCTCCATCATTCGTTTTTGACCTTTGGATTATTGGGTGAATTTTATTCACCATTGGATTTCAAGTCCCGGGATTCTCCTTTGTTATTTCGGTTAGATTTAAAGGGGAAATCTTTCCAAGCTCGAGATTTTCCTATAGATAGATGATATTTAATCATCTTTGAATCTTTAATTTAATTGTTTCTAGATAGTCGCTTTCCTTTGGAAGGATTTGAATCTCCTTCAGAATTTAATTCTGTAAACGAAATGGGTTTTGAAAGCCGGTCACGTGTGACCACGTGACCCATGGTCACGTGTGGGCACGTGACCCCCTTGGAACGAGCCTTCCTCTTTCTTTTTGCGCTCTGTCTTCTGGTTGCTGCTTAACCGTCACGTGCCACCACGTGACCCCTGGTCACGTGTGAGCACGTGACCCTTGTCTGGACTCTTTTTCTTGATTTAACTGGAGAACAATTCTGACGTTTTGAGCGTCACGTGCCAACACGTGACCCCTGGTCACGTGGGAGCACGTGACCTCTTTTGAAGCTTTTTCCTTGATTTGATCAGGGAACCGATGTGCCTTTGAATCCGCTTTAAAATGTCACGTGCCAACACGTGACCCTGGTCACGTGGGAGCACGTGACCCTTTCTGAAGCCCTTTTCTTTGATGTAGTCAGGAAGCTGAATCTGCCTTGATGATGCTTTTAGATGTCACGTACCCACACGTGACTGCTGGTCACGTGTAAGCACGTGATCCTTTTCTGAAGCTTTTCCCATAAGCTTTTCTGATTTTAAATCAGGAAACAAGGAACATACACCTAGGAATCCTCACGATTCCTAAGGAGAAAATACACCTACGAGATCCTCACGACTTGTAGGGAGAAATACCTTTGTGAGACCCTTACGGCTCATGAAGTCAAAAGCCTTAACCGACAGGACCTTAACCCTGTTCGCTAAGCCACCTTTGTTCGACATCGACAGAAGCAAATGATGATTCGCTCCTGGCAATATCCCAGTTGTAGCGGTGCTGATGCCGAAATCGGTGTCTAATTTCAGGTTTACGGTGAAAAGCCGGTAGGCCGCACATGCATACGAAATAGCCGAAATGATGGGGCAACTTGCAATAAAAAGCAGCAAGTAAAAACGTATGCATACAATACAGCCGAAATGATTGGGCAACTCACAATAAAAAGCAGCGAGTAAAAATAAAATAAATAGCCGAAATGATTGGGCAACTCGCAATAAAAAGCAGCGAGTAAAAATAAAATAAATAGCCGAAATGATTGGGCAATCGCGACCTTCGCGATATAAAAGCTGAAATGATAGAGCATTGCGGAAATGAAACAATAAAAATGAATGAAACTTTTTCCCTACAGTTAAGATCACATCGATCCCTGTATACAATCTAAGGGCACAAACAAAAAGGGGACTACATTTCCCCACCAGGCTGTGTCAAAGGGAAGTCAGATCTCGACGACTACATACACAGCCTGGAGACCAACAGCGGCGTTCCTCCTCATTCGAGCAGGACACGGACGTGACATCACCAATCGGAGCCACGGCAAAGTCTCCAGTTCCAAGACTCTACGGTTCACAGACAACCTAAACTCAGCAAATGACATCCGTCGCGGAAACAAGTCAACCAATGACATC
Organism: Agapanthus africanus; assembly: GCA_030015575.1. Taxonomy (NCBI): domain Eukaryota; kingdom Viridiplantae; phylum Streptophyta; class Magnoliopsida; order Asparagales; family Amaryllidaceae; genus Agapanthus; species Agapanthus africanus. The sequence goes on from JASDDO010000004.1 coordinate 438,151,505, forward strand.
CGTCTCGGAAACAAGTCAGCAAATGACATCCGTCCCGGAAACAAGTCAACCAACGACCTCCGTCTCGGAAACAAGTCAATCAATGACATCCGTCTCGGAAACAAGTCAGCAAATGCCATCCGTCTTGGAAACAAGTCAACCAACGACATCCGTCTCGGAAACAAGTCAACCAACGACCTTCGTCTCGGGAACAAGTCAACCAACGACCTCCGTCTCGGAAACAATTCAACCAACGACCTCCGTCGCGGAATCAAGTCAACCAACGACCTCCGTCGCGGAAACAAGTCAGCCAACGACCTCCGTCTCAAAAACAAGTCAACCAACGACCTCCGTCTCGGAAACAAGTCAGCAAATGACATGCGTCGCGGAAACAAGTCAACCAATGACATCCGTCTCGGAAACAAGTCAGCAAATGACATCCGTCTCGGAAACAAGTCAACCAACGACCTCCGTCTCGGAAAAAAGTCAACCAACGACCTCCGTCTCGGGAACAAGTCAACCAACGACCTCCGTCTCGGAAACAAGTCAACCAACGACCTCCGTCGCGGAAACAAGTCAGCCAACGACCTCCATCTCGGAAACAAGTCTACCAACTACCTCCGTCTCCGAAACAAGTCAGCAAATGACATCCGTCGCGGAAACAAGTCAACCAATGACATCCGTCTTGGAAACAAGTCAGCAAAGGACATCCGTCTCGGAAACAAGTCAACCAACGACCTCCGTCTCGGAAACAAGTCAACCAACAACCTCCGTCTCGGAAACAAGTCAACCAACGACCTCCGTCTCGGAAACAAGTCAACCAACGACCTCCGTCTCGAAAACAAGTCAGCAAATGACAGCCATCGCGGAAACAAGTCAGCCAACGACCTCCGTCTCAGAAACAAGTCAGCAAATGACCTCCATCGCGGAAACAAGTCAGCTAACGACCTCCGTCTCAGAAACAAATCAGCCAATGATCTCCTCGTCGGAACAACGCTCCGACCCGGAAACAAATCAGCCAACGACCTCCCCGTCGGAGCAATACTTCGACTCGGAAACAAGTCAACTCACCAACCACTTACGAGTCCTCTCGACTTGTAAGGGAGAAAATTCTCTTATAAGATCCTTACGATTTATAAGAGAAAATACACTTAGAAATCCTCACAATTCCTAAGGAGAAAATCCACCTACGAGGTCCTCTCGACCCGTGGGGAGAAAATTCTCTATGGGACCCTCACGGCTCATAGAGTTGAAAAAGTCTTAGGCAGCAGATCTGAACCTGCGGCCTAAGCCATCGCTATCTCGTGAAGAAACCAAAATGCTCGCTCTATTATCTGTCAACCATGTTCACTAAGGTAACATGCGGATAATAAAAGAAGGAAGAAAGCGACAGAAAGAACATTTGATTGGCGTTAGATCAAGCATTCGAGACACACTCATTCATGCATGTGCAAAAGACTCAGAACGGAGAATAAGACAAGCTGAAATAAAAATGTTCATTCATGTTCCAAAAGGGTTCTTACAATCATGAAGAAATAAATAACAAAATTATTAAAATGTCTACAATGGTATAACCTCAGACCCAGGACATGGGTTGAGGAACTCGAAGTTAACACTATCTAAGACTTTCCAAGCCTCGCGGACCATCCTAGTGTGCTTTCTTTCACGAGCACAAGCGTCGGGGTCCCCTCTGATGTCTTCCTCCCTCCAATAAGCAGCGAATATGGCGGACTGTTGGAAAGCCTGGTGTAGGAGATCGACAAGATTGTCTCGCCGTCTCTTTGAGATTAGGTGCATCAGATACACTGAGTGCACCTTGTCCTCGGCAGCATCCAATGCCCCAAGCGGCACGCCGGAACAGAATAAGGGAAATGCTTCCCAAATGGCTCCCACGATAAGCTTCAGGAGAGAGGAACGTCGGGGAAGCAGTTGACCGTTATATGCGTCGAAGCGGCTCATGATTTCAGCACACTCCGCATTTGTGAACTCTCGATTTTAAGAATGGCCAAGTCGGCGGATGTCCCCGTAAGAGATGATCTCGTCAAGATCGTACATGTGGGCGTCCATTGTTTCTATGAAAGAGAATCAACAAAATTATCAGAAAGACTAATTAAGCAAAGCGATATACTGCACCGAGGAATAAAATGCCATCTTTAAACTCCAAGATCAATGATAAACTCCTAAGAGTTCTTTTATATGATTTGGAAGGAGCAAAGCTCCATTAATGAAATGAGAAAATACAAGGAAAATCTTTTAGAGAGCAAAACTCTATTAATGGAACCCTAATAGGGTTCTCCTTAGTTCTCCTTAGACCCCTTTAGAGTAAAGCTCTGCTAAGTGAAACCCTAAATGGGTCTTCTTTAGATCAGGGATCTATTGAGAGCGAGGCTCTTAAAATTGATTTAATTTAATCCAAATTAATTTTTACCTAAAGGGCGAACTTTTAAAAGTGCTTAAACAAAAGAGCAGGGCTCTGAATAAAATTCCTATGAAGAGATGAAAATCATCTGAGGGCCAAAGGTCCTATTTATAGGCAATAAGTGCCGTTTCAACTTCCTGACGGTTGGAATTCTGCCACCGCTGTGCTCACGTTTGGAGGCCACGTAAGCACAACGGTGGGGGGCATTTGTTTACCCCAATCAGAGCAAAGCTCTGTTCAAATTCCAAGACGGGAAATGAAGCAACACTTCTGTTTCCCCCAATCAGAGCAAACCTCTGTTTTGAAAATTAAAATTAAAATAAATGAAGCAACGCTTCAGATCCCCTGCGCCGCGCGCAGAGCTCCACGTGTCAAAATCAGACACGCCAGCGCAGGGAGCGCAGCGCCCAAGGCAGTGCGCCCAATCAGAGCAAGGCTCTATTTAAAACAAAGATTAAAAGAAGCAACGCTTCTTTTGACTTGCGCTCTGCGTTGCGCGCCACGTGGCAGCGCAGTTGCGCTGCGCGACACGTGTCACGCGCTGTTGCGCTTGCACAGTTGTGCTGCGCTGTGTGTTGCGTGACACGTGTCACGCGCTGGGATGTTTGCGCCAAACAGAATTAAAATTCTAGTAAGATCTTTCTGTTCTTGTTAAAACAAGAAGATTTTCTTCTGTAAAACAGAAGCCCCTGGATCAAAGATCCAACGGTGGGGAAAATTCCCCAAATCACTCAGAGAAGAATCTCTTTAACAAACTTAATAAATCTATGGGCACTATATAAAGGAACCTAGACCCCAATTCAAAATCATCAACATTGTGAGAGATTAAGAATCATCAAGAACTTTGACTATGAAGAAACTTGAAAAGAGACTCAAGAAAAAGGTAAAAACCTTTAAAAGAGAAGAATTTCTTCTAATAGATCATTGATCTAAGAACAAGATCAATGATCTTCAATAAAATATAAATAACAGTGCCTTGCACTTTTTTATGAACCACTGGTTCTTTGAAAACAAGAAAAACTTGTTTTCCCTCATCTAAATTGGATCAACAAATTAAACAGTGCCCTGCACTTGTAAAACTGCACTGTTGCGCTCCTGAGATTGGCGCAAGCCACCAGAAAGCACCACGTGTCAGCACCTGAACCACTTGCGCTATGCGCTTTTAAGATAGAGCCTTGCTCTCTGAAGTTGGCGTAACTCATCAGAGCGTGCCACGTGTCAGCAGCGCAAGCGCAGCGCACTGCGCTTGCGTGACACGTGTCATCACCACAAGCGCTTGCGCTCAATGATTGGCACAAAGCGCCTGACAAATGCACTGCATTGTTTACTGAAGGGCCAGGCCCAAATCAAAAAGGCCTAGTGGGCCAAAATAAATTGCAATGCAATAAAAGGGCAGAGCCCAAATAAAATTGATACTCTGCATCATTTATAAAAGGGCAGAGCCCAAAAAAAATAAAATGCAGAGCCCAGACAGAATTGATGGCAGAGCCCAAACAAAATTAAAAAAATGCAATGCATTATTTAAAAAGGGGCAAAGCCCTAGCACATGCCTATTAGGCCAAAAACAAATAAAAGCGTTGAATATTTTTTCAACTGGACTTAGCCCAATCATGGCCGTAAGTCCTCAAATTAAATTGACTGAGTACAGCTGCTCTCCTAAATCAATTTACGTCCGGTTCAAGGGTACATCTCTGAACTCCTCTGACCCCTATCGTTGTAATCCTTCAACGACGTCAGAGAGGTGACGGGTCCCGACAACCACATATCGATACGGACTGCGGGGTCCTTAAACTCGTGGACCGAAACGTCCCTAAACTAATATTCGTCCCAAAATGGGAATGTTGGACCGAAATGTTCTTAAACTAATGCCCGTCCCCAAATGGGAATGTTGGACCACCATGTCCCTAAACTGGAACAATAGAGCCAATCGCTCTCTTGTCGGATCCAAACGATCCCGTTAAGTCGATCTTAGTCTGGAGATTAGACTAATGTATCCTTAACAAAAGTTTAAGTTGATCTTAGCCTTAAATAGGGCTAACGTATTCTTGAACTAAAACATCAAATCCAAATCTAAGTAAATACGGATTTGGACTAATCCACGTCCTACGGGCGACGGCATCACTTAGTCTCCGTATACAATCCACGGGCAACCACAAATAAAACAAACACACACGACACGAAGTGAAATTCTGGAGAAGGAGAAAGTTGCTACCGCGACGCGGTAGCGTAATTAACTGCAGGGGCTTGCGCCTGCAGGGAAGAGCATCCCCATAATCAAAAACCCCTCAAGCGAGGGGGAATCTGACGAAGTCTGCTACATCGGCCACATCCATCTAAACCTCCGATACACGGTGTCATAAATCAACTTGGCATCTTCGGAGAGGTGGACGAATAACACCAAATAGCATCTGCCCCGAATCTTAGGCCTAGACGTCCTCACGTCTTGGCCGCCATTCGGAGGGGAACAGTATAGTTTAGGGCCATCTTTCGTTATTGAGAATGCTTTGTCTAGAATTTTCTGGAATGAAATAAAATTTCTGAGTTCGCTAATATTTTGATTACTGGTTCACTTGATGCTTTGACTGTTCCCCTATACGTCCCTCCCCCTGAGATTCATTACTGTCCTTCGCTCCTGCACCTTGTGTTGTTTTGACCCTCGCTTAGATTAAAAAGTGCCGCTCCCCGATCTTTTGAATGGGCCACTATTCATCCTTCGTATGTGCCTCGTTTGTGGTCCTTCTGGAGGAGATTTATGGTGAAATTTCTGAGTTCGCTAACCCTTCGGATTTTTGATTCGCATGATGTGTCGACCGTTTTCCTTCCCATACATCCCCTCCCCTCCTGAGGTTCATTACTGTTCACCCTTACACCCTGGGCTGATCCGACCCCAATCTCTTCGACCTTCAGTCTAAAGCCGTCACACTCCGACCTTTTGAGTGAGCCATACTCCATTGTAATCCTTACCCTAGCTAGCCCTATACATTTTTGTGTTGTTTACTATTACCCTAACTATATTTAGGGACATCATTATTCGAAAATTTAGTTTTCATTATTTTGTATTTATTGAAAAGTGCGTGTTATTGACTACTCCGCTTTATGTATTTTAAGTACACTACTATTCTTCTCATTTTTTTGGTAGCGCAATCATATACTGCGCATATTATATTGTGCTATGTTTCTTATTTTCACCATGTGGTTTTCTAAGTTATGTTAAAATTGGTTGATTGATACGTTATTCTAAAATGTTTTAACCTACCGACAAATCCTTCACTATTTCATTTTGGTTATATCTTATACTTATTATTTTAGCTGCGCTACTTTTTATGTATGTGTGCACATACTTAGGATTTTGATTTTATCTAGCACGCCTCGAATATTATTATTCGTTATTGCCATTTTATTCTTTTGTACATATAGGTTGCCCTCATAGTGTTTCTGCCTTATATTTATTTAGACCATCTTTTTAGTTGTGTTATTCTTATACATATATAGACCTTCAAAGAAAATTTTTATCCACCTGTTTTAAGTAAATCATTATGTGTTAAAATTCGATGTGGTAGCTTTTCGCTTGTTATTTTGTAGCTTATCATTTATTTTAAATTTCGAGGACGAAATTTTTGTAAGGGTGGTATGATGTAATACCCAGTCCTTTTGTATATCAACATCCGTATTTTGTTACTCTTAAATTACTTATTTAAGGATTATTATTTATTTATTATTTTAAAACCCTAAACCCTTTTCCCTTCGTCCTTCTTTTCCATTTTATTAATCCGGCCCATTTCCTCATATCCCTTTTCTATTTTTATTTAAACTCCTAACCCAAACCTTAATTCTCTTTACTTTTCTAACCAAACCCTTATCCCGATTCCTCTTATTTTTGTGTCTCAGCCCAAGCTCTGTTTTTCCCCGGCCCAACTCTCCAATTTCATTTAATTCCCTTTTATTTTCTCTAAACTAAACCAAAACCGCATTACCTATTTACTTTACATTTTTCCATTTCCTTAACCCCGAGCCCGGCCCACCTCTTTCTTCCTTTCCAATTTATTTAAACTCTTTCGAACCCGGCCCAAATCCCCCAAATCCTTTCCCTAAATTCTTTTTCCCTTTCCATTTCCTTCCCTCTTATTTCAGCCGGCCCAATGCTTTATTCCTTTAATTAAATTCCCTTTCCCTCAGCCCACACTATCTAAGCCCAAACCAATTAAATTATATGCAAACAAATTCCCTTAGCCCAGGAAAATTTATTTAAACAAAAACATTTAATTTTCCTGGCCCAGCCCAGCAGCCCATTCCCACCTTACCCGACCCGTTTAAACTTCTCCTTCCCCACTCGCTCTTTCCGTTCCCGCCGCTTTTCCAGCACGTTCCCCCACGTCGCCGCCCGCCTCTCCAACGCCCCGCTCTTCGCGCCCACGACGCGCGCACTCCCCTCAGACCCGCTCCCCCAACGGCTCACTCCTCTCTCCCTCACACTCTCGACCTCAAACTCCTCCCTCTCCCTCTCTCCACAGAAAACCCCTCACTCGAGTCCCTGCACTCCACTCCCCTCGACGACGACGACTACACCCCTCACCCTTTCTCCCTCGCTCTCCTTTCTCCAAAACTCAAACCCCACCGAGCTCAATCCCCTCGTCTAACTCCTCGCCACACCATCTCTGCATCAACCCACCGCCGAGTTCTTCCAAGCCCCTGCATTGCAGCCAAGCCCCACTCCTCCTCCATCGACCAAGCTCATCCACCGTCGACGCCCCAGCAACCGCCGACGCCTCCAACGCCTCGGGCTCCTTCCTCGCCGTCTCCTCACAACCGGCCACCCCCTCGACACCCTCGCCGCCTCCTCCCATCGGCCGCCTTGACAACCCCGACGGCGCCTCCGTCGACCCCACGCCAACACTCGGTGAATCTCTCTCTCTGCCCCTCTCTCTCTCTGCCCCTCTCTCCCTCTCTCTCTCTGTTTCTCTCTCTGTCTCTGTCTCTCTCTCTCTCTGTCGCTCTCTCGGTCTCTCTCTCTATCTCTCTATCTCTCTAATTCTCTCTCTCTCTCTATCTCTCAGTCTCTCTCGCAGTCTCTTACTCTATCTCTCTAATTCTCTGTCTCTCTCTCAGTCCCTCACTCTATCTCTCTAATTCTCTGTCTCTCTCTAAATCTCTCTCTCTCTCTCACAGCGCCTCCTCCTCCCCCCATCAAATCAGAGTACGTCTAAAGCTTGGAGCTGATGAAAACGAGGGCACAGTAGTTACCTGTGTTTGATTACATTTATCTGAGTCCAAAGGCTGAACCGGTGCTGCGTTCGTGACGCGATCGTGCTGTTGCCGCTGCAGTACTGTTTTGACACTGTACAGTGAGACTTAGAGACTGATAGGGAAAGTGACATTGACATGCATTAGTTACTGTATTGACACACCTGGCATACTATTTTACTGCTTTACTGTTCACCGCTCTTTTAGACACCCGCATTGGTTACTCCATGTTCACATCTTTACTGTCTTGATTTACTGTTATATATCTATTATTACTGTACGAGTTACCACTTGCACATATGTATATATTGCTATCGTGTCGCCCTGACGACCTGAGTATGCATGCTCAGAGTGAGAAGTGGACTTAGCTTGGACCAGACGTACCTCGAGGACATCGCGGACATTTCGATCAGCTACCCAGAACCATACTCTCTCGATCCCCATCTGGTTAGTTCTTTGTATTTGTTTGATTTATATACTGCATTTCTCATTACCTGTTCATTGTGTTACTGGTTACCACGTAAAGCTAGAAGCCGAAGTGTGACTACGGCAGGATATTTCCTTGACCGTAGGAGCATGGCTGGTTTTGTCAACCCCTCGTATTCCGTATTTTGGGAAGCGGGGCTTGACAGACGTGGAAGATCAAGCGAACGTGGCCCACGATATCGAGATAGAGCACGATTTGTTTATGTCACGTCCCGCTTCCTGGTGTACAGTAAGGAGACGCGACGGGTCCTACTACGTATTTACTCAGAAGTAAATACGCTAAGCGTAACTAAGTAATATAAAGTAAAATGTACACAAGAGATATGAATATAAATGAAGAGCAACTTTTATTTATTTAACAATTCTTTACAAGTACAACTGGAAATGTAAATACAGGAATAGAAAGCAATGCCTAAACAATGACATAACTGAAATGAAAAGTATATACAAGTGCCTATAGCTCTGGGTCGATGGCAAACTGCTCTAAGTCCTCAGTACTGGGCTCGATCTCTAGTGAGTCGGATCCACCTGACAATATTCCAAAGAAAGAAGAAAAGTAACGTCGTCAGCGAACAATCGCTCGGTAAGTCCCAAAGAAAGAGAGAAGTAGAATAGACAGAAAAGAGAATATAAATGTATAATGTTATCTTTTGTTCTGTTATCGCAGTTGTTTGTAGCTTGGTACAGAATATGCCAGTGTATAGGAGAGGAGTCCCACTATTCCGGAGACTAAGGTATATGGAGCACAAAGAACCGTTAAGCCACGGTACAACAGCAATGGATATTTAGATTAGGTGTATTAAAGTGACCGTCTCGTGCCACTTCTAACACATTTCGTATCAGTCTATCCCTTTAAAACCCCGTAATGTCTTTTGTATTGATTGTATTGTTTTATTTTATAGATGGAAGACTTGCCGAAACCATGATATCATGTAAACAGAATGGATAGTCATGTAATCAGAGTATATCCATGGTTCGGTTCAGTCGAGTCATGTTGATATAGATTGAATTCTGGTACAAATGGATTCATATTATATTGTAGTTATACTTGAATTGAATTCAAGTCAGATTGATTTCATATTAGACGGAGACTCTGTCCGAATCAGACACTTTAAAAGAAGTTGAAGTCCTCAATTAGTTTTGATGTTATCGGTAACTGCTGCACATGGACGGCAGGATTTGTATCTTTTTCCAAGACAATTATCGTATTGATAACATCGTTTTAGGTTGTCTACCTTAGATAGAAAAGCACCAATATTCTTCGGCTCCCTGAGACTCAAGAGAACTGGTCCCGCTTAAACCTATGTTTACTAGGGTCCTTATTATAATTTAATATAATTTGAGCGGATTTTATGAAAAATAGTTTTGATATATTTTTAAAATACACCTCAAGTATTTAATTGTCGTTTTTAGGGTTTTCATAATTATAATTTTTTATAAAGTGAAATATTCTAGTAGATATAACTCAGATTTCATTGTATATGATATTTTAGTGTAATCTTGGAATTGTATTGAGTTGTAATGGCAGTTTCATGAAATTGGCGATTCCTTTGATTTAGAAAATATAGAATATATATTGTATACTTAAAGTAGATATTTTTATAGAATTTATATATATTTATAAAAATAGAACTTATTTTTTAAATACAAATCACATTTTTCTTAAAAATTGCATTAAATATTCCATCGAGATTGAATGTTCCTTGTGGAGGTCTGCATCTTGCTCTACTAGGCCCGAGAATGTGTGATACCCGCACCATCCCAATCGAGGTTCCCCAAAATGGGTTGTAGAGGTGTATTTACAAGGAATTAAGTAATACACTTAAAAAAACGGTTTTTGAATGTTCATGGTATTTAAATATAAACTCGTATTTTCCCACAAACTAATATTCCACAAGTCATATGTCATGTCAAGAATATGTGTTGTGATGAGTATGCCATTATCTCTTGAGTTTTCTAAAGGTATTATGGGTAAAATGAATAAACAATTGCGTATGTAAACATGATGGTATTTTAATGTAAAAGTGAAATAGAAATTACAATATTTTGAGATGAAACTTGTTCTAATGTGTTTATTTGTGTTTGTTAATCATTATAAGAAAATATGGTAATTTATTTTTAAGAGAAATTGTTTTTAAAGAAAAGAGAGTCGGAAGCCGGAATAACTTCGCTTCCGACAAGTTTTAAAAAGAAGATGTTTAAGACTAGAAGTTGAGAAGAGTGAAAGGGACTTACAGATTGAATATAAAGAGGAGAGATAGAGGAAGCTATTGAAGTCGTCGGAAAGTCGTTTCGTCACCGGATTCTTCCCGAAACGTCGCCGAAACCTTCCCCTTTGCTAACTCCACTTGTACAACTTGGGACTTGGAAATTTTAGAGAGTTTTTGTATTGGATTTCTGAATGAGAAGGAGTGAAATGTAGTGTGGTATTTATAGGGAAAATTAGGGTTTAGGGTAATGAATTTGAGAATTAAAATGTGCATTAAAATTTTGGTTTAATAGTGATTTTAAATTCACTGGATAATGGGGTAGGCTAAGGGGTACCAGGGGAAAAAATCCAAGGCATTACCTACGGATTAGCCAGGCGGTGTCAGCCCCTCTAGTTTCTCTCACTGGTCCAATCCGGTGGGATGGGTTATGGATTCATGCCATGTGTCCCTATCGCTTGGTATACCTCAGTGTATGTATTTGATTACTTTGTGATTTTTCATTTTACGTGTGGTGCACGTGCAAACCTTTGAGCTTCTTAAAGTTTAAAGAAAAATCAACAAAAAAATAATGTGGCCGGGGGGATTTGAACACAAAGGCCATGTCACAGCAGTGCAAGGCATTTACCAATGAGCTATAAGTATTTTCTTACTGTTTAAAAGCAATTCAAATACTTATAGTGTACACATGGTTGCAAATACTCTATTTGCACATAAACTTATAATCAAATTTTCTGTATACTGAAATAGAATTGTTACAGTTTATGACTAGTGATGATAAAGTCAAGAAAGAAGATCTGTGGTACATGAATTCGGAAGTATCCTTTCACGTATGTTCAAAGAAGGAGTGGTTCGATGAAATCAAGGAGAAAAAGAAGGCGATGACGTTAACGGATAATTCTGAAGTAGAAGTAAAAGGCGTGGGGCACCGTGAAGATGAAGATTTTCGATAGGAAGCAGAAAGTTCTTAATGATATCAGGTATGTTCCAAAACTAATGAGGAATTTAATTTCGCTTGGAAGATTGGATATAAGAGGCTACACGATTATTGCTCAAAGTGGAGTAATAAAAGCGTGCCAGAAGAACTGTATCGTCATGAAAGGAGTCAGAATCAAGATGTAGGGGAGCCCGTGCATGGAAAAACGACCTTGGAGAAAGGTGGAGATTTGGACGGAACTCAGTAGACGTCGTGGGCGGAGGTTGTGAAGAGAATATAAAAGTCGGCTTGGAAAGTACAAGTCAAGGTGAAGATTTGTTGAAGTTTTGACTTGTTTGAAGACCACAGACGTCTGTCTCAGACAAGCATACGTCCATGGAAGCGATCAGCATAAGCCAGTTTGAACTACAAACGTATGTCCATCTAAGGCAGACATCTGTGTTGGTCAACCGCAGATTGTTTGGAAATATATTTGAAGTTTTATTGGAGATTATTTTTGAGAGATTTGATTAGATCTAAATTGGTTAAATTAGGCATTCTAGTAGAAAATAGGTCTAGGGTTTCTGGGTCTATATTTATAGGTTGATTAGGATAATTTGAAGGTATGAATAAGAAGAATTGAAGAGAAGGGAATTTTGTAATTCATATTGAAGTTGAATAAAGCAAAAAAAAGTATGAAGATAATTTGGTTGTGTTTGATTGTGTTTTATATTTTCTTTTCTTCTTAAAAATCCTAACATCACATCACTGAAAAGCCGATACTCTATCGAACGAGTCTAGTGAGACCTCCAATCCTATTGAAATTTGTTACACGGTCTATCTAAAACATGTAAATCATGATGGCCGGTTTGGACAGATGCAAGGCACAAGGGGTTGTGTTTGAAAAGCTCGCCTCATATTAAAAAGGGACTTTAACCAACAGGTGCCCAAAAATTTTCTAATAATCAACCCAAACCACCACCACCCCCTAAAGGCAGTTTGATAGTTACTAATACACACCTAAATATTTAATTTACAACTTTTAGATCAAGGTTTAAAAACTCAGTATCGATGATAGTCATTGTGGATCGAACTCGGCTGTATGGGTCGTATTAGATCGGAAATATCTGCTTTTTTTATTGACTAATTAAATTAATTAATTAATTAAAATATTTACGAATTGCAGAAACAGCAAGAATTATTTTGACGTCTTAATAATTTAGTACTTATATCTATTATATTAATTTCTTTTTGAGATTATTTCTATACGAGCACATGTTATCTTTTGAGTCAATTTTGTAAGAGTTGAAATCACCATTCTTTTAGGGCCGGACTTAGTTATTGACTTTTGTCACGTGATCGTAACTTTTTGGTTATGGTGACCCCATCCTCTCTCTCTCTCTCTCTCTGTTCTTTTATAGTACTATGAAAATTAATTTTTTATTCAAGTAATCTTAAGGGTGGGCTCACCCATAAAGTTACTAAGTGCACTCAAAATTTTTACTCAAAATCAAAACAAACACAAAACTTGAATTCTACTTAAACTTTTGAGTTGGTTTCTTAAGCTAATAGGACAAAATTTAAACAAACAAACACAAAACTCAGGAGTCAACAAAAGGACACTCTCTTGAATTACGACAATTTTGAGACTTAAATTTTGAGACTTAAGGAATCAAACAGGCACCTAGGTTTCAATAGGGTTCGGATATAATAAAATGAATGCATGATAATTATTCATTCATCTAAACTTAATTAAGAACAAAATAACCTTTAAAAAAAACCTTGCGAGATCTGAGAAGGAAGGGCCGCGTTGGAGGCGGGCGAGGCTCCTAAGGAGGTACCGGAGGCCAATCGAGGTCAAAGTCGGTGTCGTCGATGATCCAGGTCCGGAGAGGGTGGGAGAGGGGGGGGCGAGGAGGTCTAGGGTTTTTTGTTGGAAAGGACTTGGGTTTTGAAATTACCGCGGCTCCTTTTTTTCCTCGCCCAAAACCCCTTAAAAAAGTTTTTACTTGTCAGAAAAATCCATGCTTGTGGTATTTATATAGTTGGCTGCTATATCTAATTTTTATGCGATATATATATAGTTACTTGCGATATGCCGATATATATGAGCTAATTACATATACCAATACTGGTGGAAAATTTTCAAAAGCTTTTTTCAAATGCACATAGTCAATTTCATTTTCAACGATTATCCATATAAGAGGGATGATATTCCTCAAGTTATAGTCAGATAGAAACATGAAAGCAATCATAACCAGTACAACTGCAAAGGATGGCTCAGTAATCCAAGGCATTACTTACCACTTAAGAGTTACCTGAAGGCCTCAGCATTACGAAACCTGTGCGCGCACGGGTGAGAGAGAGAGAGAGAGAGAGAGAGAGAGAGAGGTCCATTGCCACAACCAAATCACTTTAGTAGTGCTTACATAAATGATCATAAAGAAACATTCTTACATTAAAACAATCTAATTTCGCCAAAATTGACACGAATAGTGCAAGCACATCAGGCCAGTGGAAGAGTGTGAAGTAGGTCTATGCTGCTTTTGGAATGGGGGCGCCCTGCACAATTGGTAGGGTAACAGATCGCAGCAGTTCTAATGAGAAAACAAGACCCAAGAAATGCGAGAGGATTGTGTTGGCTGAGGCCTGCAAAAGCATATATCTAATAAGTTCATCGACAAAGGATTGCATGAGCTCAAAGAGAGACGTTATGATAGGAAAACACTGTGCTTATACCTGAACCAAGAATACATCTAGGGCTAATACCGGACTTTGACCAGGTGGTATCCCTTGGTAGTATGGAACTGCTGAGGTGGTAAGGGCCTTTGCTACCAAATATCCAACCGTTGCTTGCATGCCTAGGACTGCAGCACCCATACCGAGAATATTTACCACTATCCCATTCTTCAAACTCTTTACCACCTCAGCACGTGGAGGAACCTGGAAAAGCATGTACACACGCAAAAATGAAAAATTCATGGATTTGATTTCAACTTACAAATTTTGAAAATGATCCATATGTCATGTTTAATTAAGCATAAATCTATTGAAGATGCATGATTTCAGAAATATGGTTCAGTCTTTATACGGAAAAATCACATTCCATGACAACTAATTGCATTGCAATAGAAACAGGTTTATCAAAGGGAAAAAAGGCACGAGTTGTATGTGATTAACCAGATTCTCATCTGCATAAAAAGTCATAATTTGCGCCACCAATATCTGGACTACGCTTTGTTTAGCAACATGAATTCCTTCATGCCTACATAATACTGGCTTAAAACAGAATAAACATTAATATCACCTGGCAAAAATTATTAAGGATCAATGACTCTTCTGTGTATATAAATCTAAGTTGCACTAATGCATCTATAATCTACAGTATCACTATAATACGCTTTGTCAATAAACCAACCAGGGACCTAAACCAGTCTAGAATGATGGTTTCCACACTAATCTCACAGCCTATGGTGATGGTACAACTGATCTTCATGATATCAGCATCAGCATTTCCAAAGAGGCAAACCTGAACCTCAATACAAGTGGGAAGGACTAGAAAAGCGACACATATAAATAGAAAATTTCTAGCAATCTATTGGTCAAAAATACAATATCTATATCTTCACTAGTTTAACTCAAGGGATAAGGGGGTTTCCAAATTTAGTTTTAGATTTGACCATCCACATGAGACATGGCAAGGAAAATCCTAATAATTTGAAGAAAAACATAATGTTTATCATTTTTTAGCAATTCAAATATTCTCAACTCTTTATAAGTATATACTAAAAACCTTTTGGAATCTTCATTGTTTGAACTAAAATCTTTTCCCACAAGTCAACATATGTAAACATGCATTACAGGTGCAAATTAATTATTTGCGTAATTGAAAGAGTTGAGATGCAGATGAAGGTTGCCTTTGTGGGATCGTTAGCTGTTCTTCGAAGCCTCTCTGATAGACGTATATAGCCAAAAGACCAGAAAACAGATATAAATGCTGCTGCAATGCCTCCAGCAGTGGCATAAAATGTAGCTGGTGAGGTGATTTTCCCGGTAATTACAACAGAGAATGACAGGATTACAGCAGCTACAATGGTACACACAAGCTGTCCCCAGAACCCCAAACTCCCTAATCGCTTAAAGTACCTGGAGGTATTCTCTAACCTTTTCGCAACCTGCTCAATCAACCAAAAGTGTGTTACAACTTGCTAGGTTAGCATTGCAGGCGCATGAGAAGATATGGCAAGCACGTCCATGATACACGCGATAGACTATCCACAGATCTATATACTTCATTATGAATTGCAACACTTGCTATGTTATAATAGGAAATTTCATCAAAAATAGCAAAGTTGTCCGATGTCATTAAACTGTAATTTTCTTGAAAGTTTTTCATTAAACCAACATACACTTCTGAATATAGTTCCTTTATTCATAATACAATTCAAACTTTTACAGAAATTTGGTTGTAATAAACCAAATAAATTGAATGCCCTTAAATTGTAACTAGGGCAGTTGATTTTCCAGGAAAAGTTTATAAGATGCACATATTCCCATTCGGGGGGGGGGGGGGGAGGATTTGGTTAGACCATTGTATGCATGCATTCACACATTCCCACATATATGCACATACTCATATTGTTGTCTTGTAAATTCTTGATTGAGGAGGTTTCTTGATTCTTCATGCAAAAAAGAGAAACCAACAACTATATATTATAACAAGTACTAGCAAAGCTTGCATCAAAACCATTCAACCAGGAAGATAGACAGTTGAGCCCGTACTATGGTTAGTTCCAACTCCAAGAATTTTTGAATTTTCCATGGAGCACTACATGGAGAATTTTACTAGTAGTTCAAAACTACAAGAAGGCGACATTGTTTGCCTTCAAATGGAACCTTAATCTACGCATCAAGCTCATTGGAAGACAGGGCGTCAATTGGGATAGGTCCTTGAGGGGTTATATTAGGATATTTTGGGGAAAGATTTATGATGTGGAAACCCATAAGGTCAGGAGCCCTAATGTAGTACAAATAGAATGAGGGAAAACATTTCGCTCTCGGGCCTAGCAAAACCCTAGGGCCTAGAAAAACCTACAAACCTTTGTACACTTGACCGAAAAATCTACAAACCTTTGTACACTTGATCGCAAAGGAAGATATCTTCAATGTCGCTATCTTCAATGTTGTAATCGCTATTGTACTAGCGATCAATGTCATGAAAAAGATAGATGTTATCTTTTCACTCTCTAAATCCTAAAATTCCAATTATTTTTCTTTCACGAAGAATGCAACTAAAAAGGTAAAACAGAGTTTCCACTCTCAAAAGTAGTAGTTCTGTTTACAGATGGATATGGCCATGCAATTTCTAATTGGGGGTTAAACTTCCCATGATTCCTTATGACTCGCAGCAATTTATAATCAAAGATTGCTACTTGAAATGATAAGATGAAGGACGAGGTTGTCAATTAGATGAAGCTTTCTGCATGTGATTAGTCATATAATCCATAAACTAACCTTTTGAGTTTTCTAAGTCAAGTGAGTGTTTCCAACTAGTCTATGTTTTTTTGTTAGGGTCTAAACATAAAGGAGAATTAAGCATGATGCATGATTAATGGATAACATTTCAACATTGAAACACGACTTTGCACTCTTGTGTGGCATTTCAGCAAACATATTATAAACCAATTATTCCTATTGACAGGATCTCTTTCTCCTCTCATTAAAGAATAAATTTTGAAGCTATAAAGTTCAATCCAATGGTTAGAATTGGTAATTCATACCTGAGCGAGCTTCTCTTTCTCAGATTCATCGTTTGAGACAGCGAAGCTAGTGGGAGTCACCGAAGCATACAGTAAATTGTGCCTCTTGTGATTCTCTGCTGCAAACGGGGATGAGGGGAATCTTGGAAGCAAAAATGGGATTTTTTGAGGACGGTGAAGGGTTAGGGCTTGTGAGAGTTGAGGGCGAGGCAGAGGACCGCCGCAGCGAGCGGCGAGTGGAAGCGGCGCCGGTGGATGCACCGGCGATAACAGCAGCAGCGGCTGCATTGGGGGACCTGAGAATTAGGGTTTTGCGCCCCACTTTCTTGTCGTCGTTTGTGATTGCCTCACAGCGAGAGCGAGGGAAGCGAGGATCACGAAGAGGTGTGTGAACTTGGATTCATTCTTATACAATTAGGTCCTTCAATTTCACGAAGAGGGCTACCGAGTTGGTTTTTTTGAATGTGTGAAGCCAAACAAGTCCTTAAACCGTAGTTTAGATTAAAAATCCATCCAGATCCAACATAAAACCTGGTTACCAATAAACTAGACATGTAAAATGCACACATTCTGTTGTTTATAATGGTGGCCCATATGTCTCATTTAACTCACCTAGAGAAAAAAAAATTGAATTTTAAATTTCAATCTTCATAATTGATCATTTAAAACTAATCAATAAGTAAATTTGTACTACTATTGTAACTGGAACTTAAAATGTCAAGCGGCATTTTGTCGTTTTTCAAAGAAAGACTCAAAAACATGTTAGAATTTCTCCAAAAAAAAAATTCCTAATTTCTTAGAGCTTCCGTCTCATCCTCTCTCTCTCTCTCCCCTTCCAAAGAAGGCACTCATCCACCTTGGAGCTTGGAGCTTGAAACAGAAGATTGTACATAACTCCTCTTATTAGTTGTAAATTTATACGCATACTCTCTCGTTAATTATTATCTTCTCTTTTCTTTAACCTTACTTCGCATTTACAAATACTGGTATGAAAATGGTTCTGAGATTTATAAGATAGCAAGAAATTGATTTCTATTATATGAGAGAGAAATGGAAGCATGAATTCAATTGCATAATCACGCACGCAAGGGTTACATAATACTAAATTACAAGAGGATTCTATAATCATGCTAAATTACCCTAGCAAAATTCTTTTGATATAAGATATAAAACTAATGTGCAAGTGTCTTGTAGAATTCCCATTTAATATGTTTAGATTAGATAGGAGTTAGTTACGTTAAGGCGTGACCGATAATATTTGAAAAAATAAAGAAAATATCCTTAAAAATAGGATTTGATTTCTATTTTAGTTTCATAAGGAGTGACCGATAATATTTGAAAAAAGAAAGGAAATATCTTTAAAATAGGATTTGATTTCTATTTTACGTGACTGGTAATAATTGATAAAAGAAAGGAAATATCCTTAAAAATAGGATTTGATTTCTATTTTGATTTCAATGGATCACTTGCTTTGACTTATTTGGGGGTTCCTACTTCTATTTTTCATACTTTTAGATGTTATAGGCCCTTCATCAAAATCCGCACACACGACCGCCTCAGACATTCTAGGCCCTTCATCGAAGGCCGCACACATACAACCCCTGTTTCATGCTATAGCACTAATGCTATTATTTTGTAATGGCGGACCGTTTCTACCTAAATATGTTAAACTGAAAATTCCATAGAATCGTTGTCCCAAAAGGGAAAAAAAATACCAGGCACGCTGCCTGCAGACGGTGCATAAGCTGTTTCTTGGAATTAGGATTTTTAAGAAACCTTGTCCCTTTCCAAACATGTGGCACTTGTGGAGTATTCAAGAAAACAATTTCCCTGAGCACAACATGCTTCCCTCTTAATTACTTAATGAGAGGTTGCTAAACACAAACTAATACAAGTACGAAACAAGCATCACAGCATTAATCTGGCTTCTGCATCACTATCACGAATTAAAGCATCACCCTGTCCCGTGAAAATAAGGAGAAGGAAAAAGAAAAAGAAACAATAATGCCTAGTCGACTTGTTTGAGAGAAGAATCGGAAATCTCATCTTTTCCTCCAGTTGGGTACTCATGGACAATGGCCACGGGCTTCCTCTCTTGTTGCTGTCCTTGACCCGCGGAGGTCCGAATATCGACCGTCTCCACCACCTTCGTCTCTGTCGCTCCTCCTCCGCCCGTCGGAGCCGTGCTGGTGGTCCCGCTGCTCGTGATGCTCGGCCCTGTGGGCGGTGTATTAGCCTGCGAAATGCGTTGCACATCAAATTTATATGAATATAAATTAAGTTGCAAAACTTTGATGTATGATCAGTAAAGTTTAATGTAAATTTCAAACCTTTGTGCTCGACATTTTGAGAGAATAATTCTGTTGAGAGAGATTTCAAGGATTGCAAATTTGTGAATGCAGCCAACTCTTTGGTGGCTGAGATGGGTATATATATATAAATAAGCTGAATTTAGAGAAAGAGGAGACGATGACACGATTGTGGCAATGGTGTCGCGTTGAGCTTACACATCGGGCGCCGTTGCTCCATGAGCGACACGTACACCTCTGCTCTGCAGCACACGTTGTACCTGTTATTTGTATTAAGATTTTGGCATTTAAAATTGGGTAAATTATCAAAAAAATATTTAAAAAACCTGCCCGCCTCGAGATGTCTAAAAAACCCTGATATTTTCAAAATTGTTCGAAAGGGCATATTGTTCAAAATCGTCGTGAAAAACTCTTAGGGTCGCATTTCATATAAAACTTTATTCACTTCAACTTCTTAGATATCACAAGTAACCGGAATAAATGAGGTTTTAATTGGGCCCAGGAGTTTTTTAACAAGAGCAAAAGGCACATGGGTTTTTAGACAAGTTTGAAACAGGGCCGTACCCTTTAAAAGCCGAATCGGACATAAGTTTGGGTCTTGAATAATAATATAAATTCAAACCAAAGCATTGAACTCCAAAAGGGGGCTGAATCAAACCAGCATTAGGCTCAAGAACAGATTTAGGCTTCCTTCGGCACTTTTGCAGCTTGGTCACGGTTTCCTAATCTTGGGGCAGCTCTACTGCCAGTTTGGTAAGATGACTTCAAAAATTGACTGTACTTTTGCTTAGGAGTCGAGGAATGGTTGTCCCCTAAGTAACACTACAAGAAAAATATGTTTATTTTGTCGGGCTTTAACTGACGAAATAAATGGGAACCCGACGAAAAAACTATAATTCGTCGGGTAAAATATACGACGAAAAAATATTTATTCGGTCGGATATCCTATTTATTTCATCGGACATTTTATTCCGTCGGCTAAAAACCGACGGAATAAGTTTGAAAATTATGGGTTGATTTTCCATTTCCCCCCAGAATTTATACCTATTACGTCGGCTAATATCAAACGTAATAGGTTATTTCGTTGGCTATTGGCCGACGAAATAAGTTGCAAACATTTAAAAAAATTGGCAGATTTTAGACCGTTTCGAGCAATTGATACATATTCAATAAGCTGATATAGAGCATACATATTCACCACAAACTCAATTCAAATCTCCACAAACTCAATTCATTTCACCGCAAACTCAAATCCATTCAATTGAGTTTAATTACAATTCGATTCAATTATATATTCTTAAAACGAAATCAAGATTAATCAACTTACGTTCGGTACTTTGCAAAAAAAACGACGAGAAGACGCGTGATCGAGAAAGTATGAGTCTTGCCGAGAGAGAGAAAACGATAAATACGTTTACGGAAGTATGAGTCTTCTCGCGTTCACTGGAGGCGCCACCGTCATGGACCGGAGGATAGTCAGTGAAATCGAGTAGCTCTTGCAATGTTATCAATAGACAAGTATTTGAAAAAGCTATTCATGATGATTATGTGAAAGTTGTATTGAAAAGAAGCATTTTCAATTAAATTTACATCCATTATTTCCCATCCTTGAAGCATTAGCCTCCGGATCATGAGTTTCCTCGTCTCAATATCGACGAGGGCTTCTGCTCTGGTCAAACTCCTTTGTGAACCCGAAACCGACGCAGGTTCGGATGCAGAAGGAGACGAGAAGACACGTACTCGATTACCCGCTGGAGTATGAAGAGAGTCGTCTGAATGGTGTATCGAAGCGGACGGAGAAGGAGACGGGGCCGCATAGGGCACGGGTGCAGTAGGGGGCGCGGGCTCCTGAATGAATATCCCTCGGCGTACGCGAGGAGGACGCAACTCCGGACCGTGATGGCGCGTGATATATTGTAGGCGAAATGCCTTGGCCCCTCATGTGAACTCTCCCTTGCATGTCCGGCTTCTGCAGCTGGATGACATCCTCGTTGATCACATGAAGCCCCATGTCTGCAAGATCTCGACTGTGCTCCTCAACAAATGCAATCGCCCGCTGCTCAATCTCTCCGTTCATCCGTTGCTGCAAAAAATTACAGTATGAACCAAGTTAAGTCAATTATTGAAAATGATATTAAGTAATTTAAATAACTACAAGAAATCGTGTAGGAGCATACTTTCATAATATTCAGTCGCCTCCTGTGAGTTAGGACAGCTGGAGTCACGCGCAAACCCTATAGTGTAAAGATCCACGCGACTGGGCATTTCTCCCGTTCGTCTCGTCTGCCATTTGTAGGGTATTTTCGTCATCTTATTGAGATGAGAGTATGCGTCGCTTGTCAGGCGCACTACAGATTCTCCCAGCCTAGAGTAGGCCGGAATTTATTAATGTAGGGATCCGAATCTCCGGCAGCCGCGGAGTAAGCTGCCGTTAATTACCCCTCGTCTTTGAAACGAAAGAACTTCCAATTGACGGGTCAGCTAATCAAGTGAACTTCCGATTTGAGATTCAGGATATGAAAATATTCAAGAATATCGGAAGCTGTTATTAGATATGAGAATGAAAATCTATTTTGTTATTATATCAGCTCCTTACTTTTTAAATTCAATTAAGAATAATGAAAGATTTTTCTTTTTCTTATTGTTATATTTGCTCTTTGTATTATAATAGTAGAGACATTGGTAAGATTAGGATTTGCTGTTGAGTGTGGTTCAAAATTTGTTAATTAAGGGGGAAGCTGGATTTTGGTATGATAACTGGATTTTATATTTATCAAGCTAGAGTAGTGAGAATTTTTCTATTTTTCTATTTTATGTTTTCCTCTTTGTATTATAATAACTATTACCATGCACGCTTTCTACAAATGAATGATTATTAATCGATTAACTACAAATGAATGATTATTAATCAATTAATCGGTTAGATTTTTATTTTTAAAATGATATGCTTAGTTTTAGAGATAAAGGTAGTTCTCCACAAAAAGTGGAGATCATTGAGAATGTAGACATAGGATATGTTTTTTCTTTAACAATTAATTATGACGGTTTAGTAATATTTTGACACATTAACGAAGTTTATATGGTATAAAATAGGAGCCTCAATTACAAGGTAAATTTCTAATCCTTTCCCTTTGATATTATAATAGTAGAGATAGAGATATTGTTGAGTGTGGATTGCGATTTGATTGTATGACGGAGGGCTGGATTTGGTATGAGAAAAACAAAAAACACCAATTTGTTTTGAGAAGTATATAGATAGATACATATGGATTTTTGGACAAACTAAATTTAAAAGTAAATAATCTTCAAACCATTTTAGCATAAATTATTATTATATTCTTATTAAATCTATCTCTTTTTAGTTTTTATTTTTGTATTTTAGATCTTGTAAATTTGTTTAGATTTTTATATTTATGAAACCTTTGTAAATATTTTTAGTTTTCTTTTGAATTTATCTTTTATCTTTAAAAGTAATTTAATTTTTTCTGTTATTTTCGAAGTTTACCATTGACACAGCTTTTATCTTTATAAGCATTTTAATTGTTTTTCTTTTACTTTCAAAGGTTTCCATGCACATAATTATTGCTTAATTAACAAGAAAAAGTTCTATTTTCATACATAAACTTTAGATATGTTTATTCTTCTAATTATTTATCAAAAAGATATTAATCTTTTGACTTAAAAACTTTTCGATTGTTGATGGAGTTAAAATTTTAACTCTCAAATATACAAAATACTTATATAAGTATTTTTATAAAAAATACGTCCAAGTAATCAAGTTTGATCAGAACGTGATCAGGAGCGAGCCACAGGCTTTGTTTACCACGGGTGGGACTCCCTGCCTAGGGAGGGCCTCTTTAATACAACTCAAAAATGAGTTGTTTCGTGGCATCCTCTATCGGGATGCCCTCCTCTCGAATTCGGGAGGCCCCTAATTGAGGTGTCCGGGACCTCCTCTTCCTCTAGAATAGGCCCGACCTATTCTTCAAGAGATAATAGGGGATTTCCACCTCCACTTCTGCTGGCATCGAGAGAGTGGTACCACTAATCTCCCACTCACAGAGAGATATAAATACCCATGTGAGCAACTGATAAAAAGAAGAATCTTTTGTTGCTAAGATCCTTAGAACTTTGGCTAAAATTCTGTGAAGAAGAAGAAACATAAAAAGAAGAATGTGAGAATATAGGAATGAGATTGTTGTGATCAAAGTTACACCCCGATCGATCAAGTTAAAGTCAATCAACCCTCAAACCAAATGGGCCCCAGTCCAAATCAGGACCAAGCATGGAAGGGGTCGGCTCCATACCAAGAATGAAGCAATAAATTAGTTTAATGTAATTTTTTAGAAATAAATGTATGGAAAATTGGCAGAAATCCAAAATTTTGTAAACCTCATGTCTTATGTGCAAAAAGAAATAAGCATATAAGGCATGGGGTGGCACCATTGCCATTTGGCAAAGCCTAAGGGGCTATATGTAAAGTGTAACCTATAAAGGCAACATGATGATGAAATAAAGAATAACTTTTTGGCTCTCTAAAAAATTAAGGTTCTGTGCTGCCTCCTTCAAGGTTCTAAACTTTCTTTCTTTTTTTGAATTAAATTAAGAGTTTAACTCTTCTTTTAAAAAAAACAGTTTTCATCATAAAACCCTTAAAGGGGAGCTCGGGTCTTCCATCAAATCCCCAAAATGGAGATTTTTAAGTCTCGCCCCTTTTTCCCCAGGATCCAGCCAAAGGAAGGAGACCTCTCTAAAAAAAACCACTTCGGAAAGATCCAAGGCTTAAATGAAGATCCAGAGCTAAAGGGGAGAAGAAAGGGGTCCTCCTTGATCATCTTCAAGATTTCTGGAAGTTCAACTCCATTTGTCAAGATCTTTTGGAGTTTAACTCCATAAATAAAACCCCTTTTAGGAGTTTAAGTCTATTCAAAATCTTTTGGAGTTTAACTCCACAAATAAAACCCTTTTAGGAGTTTAACTCAATTCAAAATCTTTTAGAGTTTAACTCCATAGATAAAAATCCTTTTCGGGAGTTCAACTTCTAATTCCAGGATAGCCCTTTCTTTCTGCAGGCACCCAGCGCCCACGTACCGGACGCGTGAGGCGCCGGCATCTAGCCCTACGAACCAGGCGCATAAGGCGCTGAAGTCCAGCACCTAGCACCCAGCGCCCAGCGTCCATGTACTGGGCGTGTGAGGCGCTGACACCCAGTGCCTAGCGTCCACACGTCCTTAGGACGTTACCCACCTTTTTTTCTATCCTCTTTTCTTCGTTCTTTTTTTCATGCACTCCACTCTCAAAACACGCCCCACGCTAGAAAATTTTTAACGGGGCACTGCCCCACACCCCATAAGGGGGCTGCTAGCCCCCTTGACCCCCAGCCCGCTATCCGGATAGCGAGACCCCCGTAAACTCTGCGAGGCCCCCGATATACCTGTTGGGGTAAAAATTTACACCCCGGTTGACCAAGTCAAAATCAAAGTCAACCCCAAGCCAAGTGGGCCCAAGCTCAGATCCAGTAGGCCCATGCCCGGGTCGAGCCCGAACATGAAGCGGCCGGCCTCCCCCCATGCCAAGATGAAAATTTTGTAATAAATATTTTTGTTGTATTTCTTTTATTTTATTTTTGGATAAATGTAAGAAAAAATAGGCATAAAGCCAAATTTTTGTAAAGCCCATGGCTTATGTGCAAAAAGAAATGGCACATGAGCCATGGGATAGGCAAAATGCCATTTTGTGAAGCCCAAGGGGCTATGTGTAAAATGTATGGACTATAAAGGTAAGGATAATGAAATATCCCAACAACTTTTTCTCTCTCCAAAAAAGTTTCAGAGCTGAGCTCTTTCCTCCTTCTTCAAGGTTCCAAAACCTTCTTCTTTCTTTTGAATTAAATCAAGAGTTTTACTCTTCCTTTTTCAAAACTAAATAGTTTTCCACCACAAAACCCACAAAGGGGAACTTGGATCTGTCATCAGATCTTAAAAAGGAGAGATTTTGAGATTTCACATCTCTTGATCTTCAAGATCCAGCAAGCGACAGGAGGAAGAAGAAGAACCACTTCCATTAAACCCAAAACACATTCAGGAGCCCGACTCCTCTCTGATTTCTCCTTTGAGAAATCCTTTTTTCAGGCTAAAAGCCTCTTGTGCCTCTCCGGCGCGCAGCGCAAGTGCGCAAGGCGCCCGCGTGTCGACACGTGGCGCGCGAGCTTGCGCACCTGCGCGCCTGCGCAAGTGCGCAAGGCGCCCGCGTGCCGACACGTGGCGCGCGCGCTTGCGCACCTGCGCAAGTGCGCAAGGCGCCCGCGTGCCGGCACGTGGCGCGCGTGCTTGCGCACCTGCGCGCTTGCGCAAGTGCGCAAGGCGCCCGCGTGCCGACACGTGGAGCGCGCGCTTGGGCACCTGCGCAAGTGCGCAAGGCGCCCGCGTGCCGACACGTGGCGCGCGCGCGCTGAGCGCACAGCACCTGAGCGCACAGCGCCCAAGGTGCTGCCCCACGCATCCCTTGGATGCCTTTTCCCCCTCTTTTTATGTATATACATATACATATACATATGTATACAAATTCACACATATACATACTCCGCCACATTCTCCCCCTCCAAAAAAATTTTCGGGCCGGGGCGCTGTCCCGAACCCCGCAAGGGGGCTGCTAGCCCCCTTGACCCCCAGCCCGCTATCCGGGTAGCGGGACCCCCGTAAAAACTCTGCGTGGCTCCCGATATATCCAAAACCCCCTTTCAAAACAAAACACACGCACACTGCACATTGAGTTCGCATGACCAATTTAACCCGTTAATCGGAGGTTCTCTCGCCCCAAAGGCGGGGGGTAATTAACGGCAGCTTAGTCCGCGGCTGCCGGAGATTCGGATCCCCACAATCATTAAACCCCGGCCTACCCTAGGCAGGGGGAATCTGTAGTACGCCTGACAAACGCTCGCGTATTCCCATCTCACTGGGGTGACGAAAAACACCCTACAGATTCTGGCACGCCCGGTGGGACCTATCTCTCCTTCCATATTTCGGGTTAAAACGTTCATGTGAACTCAATCAATATACATATCGATTGCCTATACTGAAATGATGTTTTTTTTTCCGTGCAGCAATCAACCTTCGACGACAATGTCTCCCCAGACGAATTCAGCTTCCAACGTGACCCCGATTCCGTACGTGGTCAAGATCAACGCTCGTGTGGTTCTCCCCGCAACCCTCAGTCGACAATGGGAGGAACCGCCCCGCCAGTTCGGCTCCGTCATCATCTACCCTGCCGGAAGCGCTCATCTGGCAGAGATCCCGGCGGAACAGGCAGCCAAGCCGGTCTCGAGGGGCAAGAGGCCGAATGTCGTGATCGCCAAGGCACCACAACCGAAACTTAAGACGCTATCTGAACGATTCTCTGGTGCTCTAGCTGGGGGCAAGAACTCCGGTACAAAGGGCAACATCCAATGTTGCGGACGAGGTCACGCGATTACTCCAACAAATGCACAATCGAGCGTATCTCCAAGGCCTTCCATCGCCCGGTCTGCGACGTCTTCCCAAAGAGTTGAAGTCTGCCAGGTGCTTAGAACAGAAAAGTTAAGGCAGAAGCGGCTCAGGTATCGAGCCAACAAGAGGGCCAAGGCTTCGACCAAATGGAACCATGTGAAGTTCCAAGTGCAGGGTTTCCCCGCGACGACGGCTGAGTCGGACGTAAGAATCAGCAATTCCTTCGAGCCTCTAAAGTGGGTTCAGAACGATGCCATGACCGCCAGAATCAAGAAGACAGCGGTCCGAACAGTGCCGCAAAGAGACGTGTCCCGGTCCCAACAGAAAAAGTATGACACTGTCTCATCAAGAGTCTATGAAGCACTCTGTGCCGCACGAAAGCCGCGGGGAAAACCCAGAAAAGAAGCGCCAGCACCATTCAAGAAACTGGTTAAGCCAGACGCCTTCAATCGACTACCAGCTACCGAAACAAGGGGGTCAAGACAGCGATCCACGAAATCAACTGCCAATGATAGAAAGACGGCCGGATATATCATCCATACGGTCTATATGGCGGGCGGGCGCCCCAGCGACAACATTCGCAGCAAAAGCAAGGACGGGGCCACCACATCCCAAGCCCAATCTAGCCTGAATGTGGTTGCCGCCGCCCAAGAACAGCCGCCCCTGCTGGATGAAGAAAACCCTCTCGATGAGGATGATAGGCAGAAAGACCCCTCGGTCCATGCAGAGTCAAGCTCGGACAGCGAGGAAGAGCCGACTTTCCGCCCCAGGACTGCGGAGCAAGAGCTGCTTCAAGAGCTTCGAAAACAGCTCAGGAGCAAAGATAAAGAGATGGCCAAGCTCTATTCGAAGATTGACGACTTAACGAATGTGGTGATGCAGCTTACGGCTCAAATTGCTCGAGCGCCTCCTAATCAAGCGCAAGCCGCTACTAATCAGCCGGGTGAGGACAATCCGAGGCAGCCAATGCCTGTTCCTTCGGGTCCAAGACTGGTCGAGCCACATGAAAGCCGGCCACATTCCGCTTCTGGGGACGCCTTGGCCCCAGATAGCACCATCCCGCTAACATAGGATCGGATAATGGATTTGGTCACCAGCAAGGTTAAAACATTGGTGGCCGAAGCTGAAGCTCAGAAAGAAATCGGCAGTAGTGGGCGGCCATATCCCGCGCAGTACGATCTGATTGAGTTCCCAAGCGGCTGCGTCATTCCTAAGTTCGAAAGATTTGATGGAACGGGGAATGCAAACCAGCACGTCGCCCACTTCAAAGCATCGTGCGGAAATACAGGGGGCAATGACGCGCTCCTTCTTCGTCAGTTTATCAACAGCCTGACCGGCGTCGCCTTCGACTGGTATGCGAGTATACCGGACGGGTCCGTCATTACCTTTGCCCAAATGGAGTCCCTGTTTCGGCAAAGGTTCATGAGTGTCAGTGATAAAATCTCCATTGCCGACCTTGTGAGGACTAAGCCGGGGAAGAATGAAAGCAACACCGACTTTATCGCCCGATGGCGTAATCTCACAGTCAAATGCGAACCGCCGCTGGAGCAGGACCAGTCCGTCAGCCTTCTCATTGGGAACCTCAGCAATTGGATGGTCCCATTCTTGT
The DNA here is from genome assembly GCA_030015575.1 of Agapanthus africanus. Classification (NCBI taxonomy): domain Eukaryota; kingdom Viridiplantae; phylum Streptophyta; class Magnoliopsida; order Asparagales; family Amaryllidaceae; genus Agapanthus; species Agapanthus africanus. The sequence goes on from JASDDO010000004.1 coordinate 438,179,914, forward strand.
GTACAGCGGGCCTCAAGACATTTCAGGAGCTAACCAAGAAAGTTCAAATGCTAGAACGCTCGAAGCAAGAGTCCCCGCCGGACTCTCAGAGAGACAAAACCTGGAAAAGCAAGCGGGACAACAACCGTAGAAGCGGGAGTTCCAGCAGTACCAATGTCTTCAATGCGTCCGACAATGAAGAAAAGCGAAGGGCGGGCGAATCCAAAACCAACCGGTCGCGAAAGCCATTGCTGGGAGGAGATGGGCCTTCCCTAGAGGAGAAAAAGAACAAGGTTTACTCTTTCAGAAGGGACAAGGTCCGCAAGATATTTAAAGATGCCTTGAACAACGGCTTACAATTGCCGGAGTCGAAAAGACCCCAAGAAGCAAAAATGACCGACGATCCTCTGTATTGCCCGTACCACCGAGTAGTGAGCCATGCGATCGAGGATTGCTATATCTTCAAAGACTGGGTCGAGAAGCAGTACAAGGCTGGAGAGATCGAGCTATCCAAAAGCGTGTTGGTGAACAATCAAGTTGCAACCGCCAACTTTATACAGACGGAAGCCGAAGCCTTCTGGGAGCAGACAGCCGAACCCGCGGCCCTAAGAAATGAAACTGACTCATCGCGGCCTCCGTGGAGTACGCACATATCTAATAAGACGAAGAAGATGCTAAAGCTACTTCGGAAAGAACCCAGGACGGAATGGGAATGGCAGAAGAAGCCTACCAGTCCAGCTGCCAATGCAGCTCCATCAGGCTCAAAATCCAAGAAGCTGAAGAAGAAGAAAAGTGCAGCTCGGCGCGAAAAAGAGTCTGCAGGGAGATCGACCATTCAAAAATATATCGATTCCCTCGAAGAATATGAACAAAAGGAAAGAACATTGATTCAATTGAAGGAGTTCTTCCCTGTACAAGCGGCTGAAATTCTGGAGGAGTTAGAAGAAGACTCCAATGAAGAGATCCCAGTAGCGACCTGCTACGCCATCCATCTTGGCAGCGACTCCGAGGATGATCTCTGTTTTCCGGAAGAGGACGAGGAGCTCACCACAAGGGCCAATCAAATCCAGCTCAGAAGCGGCAGGGCTCTACCGCAAAATCAGGGCAACGCCCCAAAAGGGAAGGAAAAACATGTCGCTAATGAAGAAGATGGCAGAGAACCGGCCGATGAAAACATAAGTCCTTCCTCGGTGGACTATAATGTCTTGGCACATCTCCGGAAGCTTCCATCTCTCCTGAGCATCTACGACGCCTTGGTCCTATCTAAGGAGCTTAGAGACGTTCTCATTCACGCTCTACAAAACCCCGAGCGGTATCAGGCTCACTTTGCGGAAATTAATATGAAAGAAGCCCAGCACGCTTTGCATGCCGCCGCAGTCACATTTAAGGATGAAGACTTGCTACTGGGAACGGCTGAGCATAATCGGCCGCTTTACGTGACCGGGTACAGCGACGGAGATCGAATTAATCGCATATTGATTGATCCGGGGTCCTCAGTGAACATCATGAACTTGCGAACTCTGAAGAGTTTGTCAATGGACGTCCGACACCTGTCGAGGGAAAGGATTGTCATTCAAGGGTTCAACCAAAATTGCCAGCAAGTTCTAGGGTCTATAGCTTTGCCAATCAAATTCGGGGATCTGCAAACTGAAGCTAAGATATACGTGATCGACGCCGACACGTCTTATAAGATTCTCTTGGGGCGGCCATGGCTCCACGATTATGGCATCATTCCGTCAACTCTCCATCAATGCATGAAATATACTAAAAATGGCGAAGAAAGACGCATTGACGGAGACATCCAACCGTTCGGTGTGCATGAAGTCCGCTACGAAGATTCTCGGTACTTTATGAATCACCAAAATGCTAAGCCACAACTGACTGAGGATAGACCGGCTCCAAGACTCAAAAGCAAATCTGCGCCGGCTATCACTTTCAAAAGCAAAAATACCCAAGTACGCCCGCATTTCGGCAGCGACACTGATGAGTCCGACGCAGGAAGCCCGTCCTTCCGCCAAACTCGCCCTCATTTCGGCAGCGATACGGACGAATCTGTTACTGAAGGCCCATCTAGCAGCAAAGTCCGCCCTCATCTTGGCAGTGACACTGAAGAGTCAGAAGAAGAGGACCTGCCGTGCGACAGCTGTGCAGATCGACCCCCCATGCAGCAAGCGAAACTACGAGAGACCTTCGAAGTCGCAGAAGGGTCCCTGGCTATCACAAGGGTGCCGGAACGGATGTGCAAAGAGCTCGACGCATTGTCAGTCTCTACCGTGGACCAGCTGAAAACTTTCTACGTGCCCGGGAGGAAAAATGGACAGAAGGGCATCCTGTTTTACAAGTCAAACCCCGTTGTGCACCCGGACGATCTTTCTGTCGCGTGCCTTCCCTATGAGAGAGGCATAAGAGCCGTCCTCAATCCCAGATACTATGCGCCCGAGATGCGGGAATACTTTAAGAAGTGCGGATGCCGGTTATATCAAACGGAGTCCGAAGCAAAGTTTTACGAAGGGCTATGGTATCCGCCCCAGGTCCGAGCACTCATCGATGGACGAATTCCAGATAGACGGGGCATAGGCTACATTCAACCTGATTCCAAAGCGTGCTACATGATCCATGTTGGTGAGGCCGGCGAAGGATCGAATAATGATGACGAGATAGCCGAGCCAGAAGAAGCTCCTCAAGAGCTCGAAGATGGCGGACAAGCAACCTTTGATGAGCTAACCGAGATTGACTTAGGAACGCCCGATAATCCAAGGCCGACCTACATCAGCTCACTCTTGTCGGAGGAAATGAAAGAGCAGATAATTGCCCTGCTGCGCGAGTTCGTCGACTGCTTCGCGTGGACGTACAAAGAAATGCCTGGCCTTTCCCCTGAGGTAGCCGTGCATAAGCTGGCTATATCTCCTGATGCTAAGCCAGTCAAACAAGCTCCTCGAAGAATGAGAAGGGAACTAGAAGAAAAGGTCATCGAGGAAACTAAGAAGCTCATCAATGCCGGCTTCATCAGAGAAGAGAAATATGCGGACTGGATCGCATGCATAGTCCCAGTCAAGAAGAAAAATGGGCAGATCCGAGTCTGTGTCGATTTCAGGGACCTCAATAAGGCATGTCCTAAAGATGACTTCCCGCTACCGGTCATGGAAATGATGGTCGATGACACCTCAAATTATGAACTGTTCACCTTTATGGACGGCTCGTCTGGATATAATCAGATCAAGATGTCGCCTGAGGATGAGAAGCACACAGCATTTCGAACCCCGATCGGAATATATTGCTACAAGGTAATGCCATTCAGACTGAAGAACGCAGGTGCTACATATCAAAGGGCGATGACTAATATCTTTGATGACCTAATCCATAAAGTCGTCGAATGTTATGTTGATGATCTGGTCGTCAAGACTAAAGCCAAGGCCGATCATATCCAAGATCTCAGGACCGTTCTCACCAGACTGAGGGAATACGATCTGAAGATGAACCCTCTGAAGTGCGCTTTTGGCATGTCATCGGGAAAATTCCTGGGCTTCATAGTCCGACATCGAGGGATCGAAGTTGACCCATCAAAGATAAAGGCCATCATGGAGATGCCCCCTCCGAAGAGTCTGACGCAGCTAAGATCTTTTCAAGGCAAGCTTGCTTATATACGGAGGTTTATCTCAAATTTATCGGGGAGATGTAGGCCCTTCTCAAAGCTCATGAAGAAAGGAGCTCCTTTTATCTGGGATGCCGAATGTCGAGCAGCGTTCGAAAGCATTAAACAATACTTGTTGCACCCTCCAGTGCTGGCCGCTCCCATTCCGAATAAACCGCTGATTCTCTACACTGCCGCGCTGGACGAGTCACTCGGTGCGCTCCTTGCCCAGAATAATGAGGAAGGAAAAGAAAATGCCCTCTACTACCTCAGTCGAACTCTAGTCGGGGCGGAACACAACTACTCCCCAATCGAAAAGCAATGCCTGGCTCTGATATTTGCTGTGAAGAAGCTGAGGCACTATCTGCTCGCTCATCGGGTTATGCTGATCTCCAAGGTCGACCCGCTCAAACACTTGATGACCAAAGCAAGCCTAGCCGGCAGAATGGCAAGATGGGCTGTCATGCTACTTGAGTTTGACATAGTTTACACTCCTCAGAAAGCAGTAAAAGGGCAAGCTCTTGCAGACTTTCTCGCTGCTCATCCCATACCAGAAGGGTCGCCACTAAATTGTGAGTTACCCGACGAACAAGTGCTGCATCTCGAGAATGACGAGCCATGTTGGGAGCTCTACTTCGATGGGGCCTCATCGATAAGAACCTCCAGTAAATCAAGCGTCCCGGAGATAAAAGTAGGGATAGGATTGGTGTTCATCACACCATCAATGGGAACCCTACGGCGTTCTTTTGCTCTCACCGAGCCTCGGACAAACAATGAAGCTGAGTATGAAGCTCTGATAGCTGGTTTGGAGCTCGCCATAGGAATGGAAATCCGTCGGCTACGAGTTTACGGTGACTCCCAGCTCGTCGTCAACCAAGTAAGCGGCGACTATAAGATATACAAACCCGAGTTAGCTCGGTACAGAGGTCGAGTGGTGGAACTCATGAAACGGTTCACTCATATTGAACTAACGAGAGTCCCTAGAGCGTTGAACGGAAAGGCTGATGTACTCGCTCGCTTGGCCAAGGAACTGGCTGATCCTGAAATGGACGAAATTCTGATCACAGTCAGGAGCCGGCAAATTCTACCCCCAGTCTCTCTACGAGAAGAGGAAAGCGCGGAACAGAAGAGCAGTCCTGCGGAAGAAGCTTCGATCATCCAAGACGAGCCCGATTGGAGAGAACCCTTCATAGAGTACCTCCGATACGACAAGCTGCCCGAAGAAAAATCTGCGAGGATTCAGCTGAAGAAAAGAGCTCTCCGATACGTGTTTGTAAATGACACGTTATACCGCAGGTCATATGACCAACTCTGGCTCAGGTGTCTGTCGTTGGCCGAAGCCCAAAAGGTCATGAAAGATGTCCACTCGGGCGTTTGTGGTGCTCACCAATCTGGCCCCAAGATGCGACTTCAAATCAAACGGCTTGGGTATTACTGGCCCACCATGATACGGGATTGCGGAGAGCATGCAAAGAAATGTTATATCTGCCAAATTCACGGTGATTTTATTCACAAGCATCCCAACCCATTGCATCCTACAGTGGCGTCGTGGCCCTTCGAAGTTTGGGGCACCGACATTGTTGGCCCAATTGATCCTCCGTCATCTAAAGGCCACCGGTTCATACTGGCCGCGACAGACTACTTCTCCAGGTGGGCTGAAGCTGTCCCGCTAAAGGAAGTCAAGACAAAGGATATTCTGACATTCTTCCAGCATAATATTCTATACCGCTTCGGTACACCAAGAAGAATCATTTCTGACAACGGGCCTTCTTTCAAGAGCTTCAATGTCTCAAGATTCGCTACTCAGCACAAGATAGACTGGAGGTATTCCTCCATCTATAATCCAAGAGCCAATGGGCTAGCCGAAGCCTTCAATAAGACTCTATGCAAGCTTCTGAGGAAAAATGCTTCAGCCAACAAGAGAGACTGGAATCTCAAGCTTCACGAGGCATTGTGGGCATATCGTACCACGCACCGTACTCCAACTCAGTCCACTCTATACTCATTGCTCTTCGGAGTGGAGGCGGTCCTCCCCCTCGAAGTTGAAGTTCCAAGCTTAAGAATGGTCGTTCAGCACGAGTTGACGGAGGAGGAAAACGTGCTCCTTCGACTTGAAGAACTCGATGCCCTCGAAGAAAAGAGGCTCGCGGTGCAGCAAAATCTGGAGCTATACCGAGCCCAAATGTCACGGGCCTATGACAAGATAACCCGTCTCCGCGCTTTCAAGAAAGGTGAATTGGTGTTGGTCCTCAAAAGACCGATCATCCCCAATCGACATGCCAAGGGAAAATTCGAGCCGAACTGGGAAGGACCATACGTCATCGAGAAAGTGTTCGACGGAGGATCCTACCAACTAATAAGTGCCGAGGGAGAAAGGCCCATGCCACCCATCAATGGCCGATATCTCAAGAAATACTACACATGAATGCTCCAAGTCGCAGGCGAATTGAGCACATCGGCCCTACGGTCTGGATCAGACATCCTGCAAAACCGTATACAATCCACGGGCGTAAATGACCCCTATTTCTCCCAAATCCTGCCGGTGAGACTACTTTTAAAGTCCCACCAGCGGCAAAAAAAAACAAACAAAAAAAAAACAAAAAAAAACGGTATGTCCACAAGCAAAACGGGCACGGATGAAAACCCGAAAGGGCTCCGTGAGTAAAAACAGCAGGACTACCGGCGAGTCTGTGAAAACCCGAAAGGGCGCAAACTCGTGAAAAGAGATGAAATACACTCGCAAAGCCCTCTCGACCTTGCGAGGAGAAAACCCCTGCGTGAGATCCTTACGACTCACAAAGGAGCAACACACTTAGGAATCCTCACGATTCCTAAGGAGAAAATACACCTGCGGGATCCTTACGACTCGTAGGGAGAAAATGCTTTTATGGGACCCTCACGGCCCATAAAATTGAAAAGCCTTGGGTGGTAGAGACCCAAACCTATCTCCTAAGCCATCGTTCCCCAACGGGCAACGGCAAATGATGAGTCGCTCCTGGCATTTCGCTTCAGTGTTAGCGGTGCTGATGCCGACCAAAAACCCAAATCCCAAGTCCTCCCAAGGCAAATGATGAGTTGCTCCTGGCATTATTCCAGTGCAGCAATGCTGATGCCAAACAAGATCCAAATTCCAAGTCCCCAAATGGCGAATGATGAGTCGCTCCTGGTACCATATTCCAGTGCAGCGATGCAGATGCCAACCAAATTCCAAATCCCATACCCCAACGGCGAATGATGAGTCGCTCCTGGTACCACATTCCAGTGCAGCGATGCAGACGCCAACAAATCCCTGAAATCTTTCTGGCCCTACGGTCTGGATCATACATCCTGCAAAACCGTATACAATCCACGGGCGTAAAACAATCCCAATCTCTCCTAAGTCCTACCGGTGAGACCACATTCAAAGTCCCACTAACAAAAAAAAAAAAAAAGGGTATGTCCACAAGCAAAATGGGCACGGAGGAAAACCCGAAAGGGCTCCGTGAGTAAAAACAGCAGGACTGCCGACGAGTTTGTGAAAACCTGAAAGGGCGCAAACTCGTGAAAAGAAGATGAAATGCACTCTCAAAGTCCTCTCGACTTTGAGAGGAGGAAATTCCCGCGTGAGATCCTTACGACTCACAAAGGAGCAACACACTTAGGAGTCCCCACGACTCCTATGGAGAAAATACGCCTACGAGATCCTTTCGACTCGTAGGGAGAAAATGCTTTTATGGGACCCTCACGGCCCATAAAATTGAAAAGTCTTAGGTGATAGGGATCTAAACCTGCCTCCTAAGCCATCAATTCTCAAATTCTCTCGGGGCAAATGATGAGTTGCTCCTGGCATTATTCCAGTGCAGCAATGCAGATGCCAAACAAAAACCAAAATCCCAAAATCCTCTCCATGACAGATGATGGTTCGCTCCTGGTACCATATTCCAGTATAGCGATGCTGATGTCAACCCAATCAAAATCAACAAGTCAACTTCCACCCGACACCGCAAGAAGCGGAGCAAGTCAAGTCTACTCCTGACACTGCAAGAAGCAGAGCAAGTCAAATCAAGCATCGACCGTCCAAGTCGCTAAAAGGGCAGCAACGACCGTCCACGTCGCAAAAAGGGCAGCACCGACCGTCCAAGTCGCTAAAAGGGCAGCACCGACCGTCCAAGTCGCAAAAAGGGCAGCATCGACCGTCCAAGTCGCTAAAAGGGCAGCAACGACCGTCCACGTCGTAAAAAGGGCAGCACCGACCGTCCACGTCGCTAAAAGGGCAGCATCGACCGTCCAAGTCGCAAAAAGGGCAGAACCGATCGTCCACGTCGCTAAAATGGCAGCACCGACCGTCCACGTCGTAAAAAGGGCAGCATCGACCGTCCAAGTCGCAAAAAGGGCAAAATCGACCGTCCAAGTCGTTAAAATGGCAGCACCGACCGTCCACGTCGCTAAAAGGGCAGCATCGACCGTCCACGTCGCAAAAAGGGCAGAACCGACCGTCCAAGTCGCTAAAAGGGCAGCATCGACCGTCCACGTCGCAAAAAGGGCAGAACCGACCGTCCACGTCGCTAAAAGGGCAGCACCGACCGTCCACGTCGCTAAAAGGGCAGCATCGACCGTCCACGTCGCTAAAAAGGCAGCAACGACCGTCCAAGTCGCAAAAAGGGCAGCAACGACCGTCCAAGTCGCAAAAAGGGCAGCACCGACCATCCAAGTCGCAAAAAAGGGCAGCGCAGGATTCCTACAAAGCGGGAACCAGATAACTCCGGGCCAGGGAAAACGTCTATCACGGACACTCCGTCTCGGAGACATGTCAAGCAACGACCGTCCATGTCGTAAAAAGGGCAGTGCCAGCTTCCCAAAAAGCGGGAACCAAACCAAGTCGCCTCCACGTGAAAGAAGATCCATCAATTTCATGCACACGACCCACATATGTGGTGTGCATTTATTGATGGGGGGCAATTTGTTAGGGTAAAAATTTACACCCCGGTTGACCAAGTCAAAATCAAAGTCAACCCCAAGCCAAGTGGGCCCAAGCCCAGATCCAGTAGGCCCATGCCCGGGTCGAGCCCGAACATGAAGCGGCCGGCCTCCCCCCATGCCAAGATGAAAATTTTGTAATAAATATTTTTGTTGTATTTCTTTTATTTTATTTTTGGATAAATGTAAGAAAAAATAGGCATAAAGCCAAATTTTTGTAAAGCCCATGGCTTATGTGCAAAAAGAAATGGCACATGAGCCATGGGATAGGCAAAATGCCATTTTGTGAAGCCCAAGGGGCTATGTGTAAAATGTATGGCCTATAAAGGCAAGGATAATGAAATATCCCAACAACTTTTTCTCTCTCCAAAAAAGTTTCAGAGCTGAGCTCTTTCCTCCTTCTTCAAGGTTCCAAAACCTTCTTCTTTCTTTTGAATTAAATCAAGAGTTTTACTCTTCCTTTTTCAAAACTAAATAGTTTTCCACCACAAAACCCACAAAGGGGAACTTGGATCTGTCATCAGATCTTAAAAAGGAGAGATTTTGAGATTTCACATCTCTTGATCTTCAAGATCCAGCAAGCGACAGAAGGAAGAAGAAGAACCACTTCCATTAAACCCAAAACACATTCAGGAGCTCGACTCCTCTCTGATTTCTCCTTTGAGAAATCCTTTTTTTCAGGCTAAAAGCCTCTTGTGCCACTCCGGCGCGCAGCGCAAGTGCGCAAGGCGCCAGCGTGCCGACACGTGGCGCGCGCGCTTGCGCACCTGCGCGCCTGCGCAAGTGCGCAAGGCGCCCGCGTGCCGACACGTGGCGCGCGCGCTTGCGCACTTGCGCGCCTGCGCAAGGGCGCAAGGCGCCCGTGTGCCGACACGTGGCGCGCGCGCTTGCGCACCTGCGCAAGTGCGCAAGACGCCCGCGTGCCGACACGTGGCGCGCGCGCGCGCTGAGCGCACAGCACCTGAGCGCACAGCGCCCAAGGTGCTGCCCCACGCATCCCTTGGATGCCTTTTCCCCCTCTTTTTATGTATATACATATACATATACATATGTATACAAATTCACACATATACATACTCCGCCACATTCTCCCCCTCCAAAAAAATTTTCGGGCCGGGGCGCTGCCCCGAACCCCGCAAGGGGGCTGCTAGCCCCCTTGACCCCCAGCCCGCTATCCGGGTAGCGGGACCCCCGTAAAAACTCTGCGTGGCTCCCGATATATCCAAAACCCCCTTTCAAAACAAAACACACGCACACTGCACATTGAGTTCGCATGACCAATTTAACCCGTTAATCGGAGGTTCTCTCGCCCCAAAGGCGGGGGGGTAATTAACGGCAGCTTAGTCCGCGGCTGCCGGAGATTCGGATCCCCACAATCATTAAACCCCGGCCTACCCTAGGCAGGGGGAATCTGTAGTACGCCTGACAAACGCTCGCGTATTTCCATCTCGCTGGGGTGACGAAAAACACCCTACAATACCCAAAACCCCTCAAGACACACATACACATACTGCACATTGAGTTCGCATGACTAGTTCACCCGTCAATCGGAGGTTCCTTGGCTTCAAAGGCAAGGGGTAATTAACGGCAGTTTAGTCCGCGGCTGCCGGAGATTCGGATCCCCACAATCAATAAACCTCGGTCTATCCTAGGCATGGGGAATATGTATACGCCTGACAAGCGACACGTATTCTTATCTCAATGGGGTGGCGAAAAACACCTACAGGGATAACACCATTCCTTCACCATTCTCTCTCTATCCCTATCTCCTCTGCTTTGTCCTCTTCAATTAGAAAGGACGATGGAAACTTTGTTCAAGTTTCCAGCTCTTAAATAAAAGTGCTTGAAAGCCATGGCCATAGCTCTTCATAGGGAAGAAGTTCAGAATACAAATGTGTTTTTAACCAATATGAACAGAACCAATAATATGGGTCAACCCATGTGCTGCATATTTTTGGAATAGGCCATCCTATTCCATGCATATTTAACAGAAATAGATACACTATTTCTTAGAGGACATGAGTCAAAACCCCTATGTCCTTCTATATAGAAACATATGTGAACAGGGAAACCCTATTCATCTCTGAGACATAAAAACATGTCTTCAGAGTAACTGTGGAATAGGAAAACCCTATTCCGAAGACACAAGAAATTATGCCTTTTGACATATGAATAGGAAAACTCTTCATCTTTCCGACATGTCTATAACTGACATGTGAATGGAATACTCCATACCCTAAGGCATGAAAACCATGTCTCAGGGAACTTTATGAATAGGCAAAACCCTATTCATTTTCAGAAATAAACATATATGTGCATGATATGTCCATAAAAGACATTTTAATGGAATGCTCCATTCATGTCTTGAGACATGAAAAGTCATGTCTTCAAGACCTTCATGAATAGGAAAATCCTATTCTTAACCCACTTATGAATAAGAATATCCTATCACCTTACATGCATACAAAACATGTCTGTTTCATTGAATGCAATGTTAAAAACACTGTATTCATTACATAAACATGACCCTCAAAGCCATGTTTTACTTTTGAACACAAATCCATGTGTTTATTTTGCCCTAAACATTGAGAATTGCTTGGGTCAAAAATTACATCCTGGTTGATCAAGTCAAAGTCAACTCCAAATCAAGTGGGACCAAGACCCAGTCAAGTGGGCCCATGCCCAAGTCGGACCCGAACATGAAAAGGCCGACCTTCCTCATGCTTAGAAGAAAATTATGTAATAATTAATTTCGATGTAATTTTTATGAATAAATATAAGGAAAATGAGCATAAAGCCAAATTTTTGTAAAGCCCATGGCTCATGTGTAAAAGAAATAAGCACATGATGCATAAGATGGGTAAAATGCCATTTTGTAAAGCCCAAGAGACTATGTGTAAACTTGTAAATCTATATAAGGCAACATAATGAAATAAAAAAGAACTTTTTATTCCCATCAAATCTCTAGGGTTTGTGCCTCCATCCTCACCCTCTCAAGTTCTTCCTCTTCATTTTCCAATTAAATCAAGAGCTTAGCTCTCTTACTCTCAAAACTAAATAAAGTTTCATGATAAACCCATTGAAAGAGAGTTTAACTCTTATATCCATTATCCTTTCTCTACGCAACCCAGGGCTTTCACCCCGGAGTCGAACCTTCACTGCCTTTCCTTGGCTCACTTCCCTTAGAATGGGGAATCCAGTTTGAATCTAAATTACGGGGTTTCGTCAAACTTTCTTCATTCTTCTTCGAATTCTCCGGATTACCCAAAAGAGGAGGATCTCTGAAGTTGGTCACATTGATTCGGTGATCGGTAGACGCCAAATTTCCTTCGATAGAAACTATTTGCCAAGCCCAAAGAAAAGAGTAGTTAGCGGTCACAATCTGAGCATCCCGACTTTCGAGAGACCTTTAGCAGGGAGCCAAATAACAGAGAGGGAAGGGAAATTCGAGCAAGTCATACATTGTGGTTCAAGGAGGTACTCTGCATTCGGCTCATCCCATGCTAATGATTCTGACCTTGGAAATGAGGAAGCGGTAAAGGCCCCCCTATCATCCTGCGTACCAAGATCCGTGTCCACTTTGCCAAAGAGAAGGGCAAAGGCCTGTCAGCAAATTCACGCTTAAGATGACCATTCGATCACAGAATGACTGAAAAAAGCCAAAGAACGAAGAGAAGGGAGACCTTAAATCGGGTCAAAGAAAGGGGATATGGGGATCTTGCCCTCAGATGATGGACCACTCGATCATGTCATGTCTGTCCGTGATTGTTCATTTAAGCCTTCTTGCCCACTCATTCTGTCTAGCGTACAGTGGAACTTGCACTGGATCGGCTTCTTGCTCAGATGGGCCCTTCACCTCAGATCATTTTTCAAACGGGAATCAGGATTCGGTGAAAGAGATGCTTTTCTTTCTTCATCACCATGAGGTCTTAGACAGAGGGATAGACCCAGTCAACGGGAGTGATACCATGAGCGCTCCAGAGCTATGTCAAGTGAGTTCCTGCAGTTGTATGGCAAAGAGCGGAATCCATTCTATGCTTTTGAGTAAACATTGGTTTCCACAAGCCAAGTTATCCAAGCGTTGCGTTCAAGCCTTCAACAGGTGGACCATAAAACCAGGATCAAAAAGTGAAAACCAGTATCACGGCGAGGGCTCACTCTGATCCGGGATCCCAATGCTTCTCTCATTCCCTCTCTTCTGTCATTCAATTCCGGACCAAGGTGGCATAAGCCCCCGGCGCTTGAGGGCTCCCCTAAGCTTGTTTTCTTTTTCAACGTGAGAGAGCGAAGGAGCCTTCGCGAGCGGAACTTAAAGCTCTTTTTTACAGGACCGGGTGTTCGATGAAAAGAGTGACTTCTGCAAGCAAGTAAGAAACCTTGTACTATTGAACACAGACTTTCTGAATTGTAAACTTAGTGAAGCTCGGGTCCCCGGCACGAGCGAAACGGTACTTTAAGCTATTTTGACAGGGCCGCAAAGTGAAGCGAGTCTCACGAGTTAAGATGAGTACGGCGCATTCGAGACGTCCTGTCTGTAAGTCAAGAAGACTCGTTGAGTATGGTATACTATCAGTGAGCGTAGCTCTGTCAAGCATATGAGAGAGAAGTTATGCTTGGAAGGCTTTCTTCAAACCTCACCGGCGTTGCCTTTCTGTGAAGAAACCCTTGAGTGAGTGAGAGAGCGGAGGCCCCTTCGCGAAGGAACGTATCCCGAAGGGTCCCTCAGTAGTATGAGCTACCTGACTCTAAAAAGACAGGGAATCAAAAGGTGCTAGATCCTTCTTGTACTACTGATCGCATCAGACGTTGAGATTGTAGTTCATCAATTTCAGTAGTTGTTTACACTCGAGCGAGGTAGTTGACTTGCTGACTTGTTACAGGGTTTCAAAGAGAAGGACGCGATTACTATAAAGCAAGAATAGCAGAAGTCCTTGACGAGTTCAAAGATGTTATGCCACCTAGGATCATCGCATTGAGCTGGAACCTGAGGCTAAGCCACCGGCAATGGCACCTTACAGGATGGCCCTACCGGAGCAAGAAGAACTGAGGAGTTGCTGGATGCCGAGCCATCAAAGGCCCCATATGGTGCTGTTTCAAAAGAAGCACGATGGGAGTCTTCGACTTTGCATCGACGATAGAGCCCTCAACAAGGTAAGGATCAATAACAAGTACCCCATCCCTCTCATTGCGGATCTGTTCGATCAGCTAGGAAGAGCAAGAGAAAGAGGTACGGTGACTGACCATGGAGATGGAGCTGGTTGCCTCGAATAGGCAGCGGAAAGAGACCTTACAGATTGGGGATATCCAAGAGAAATGGTGGTAGAGAAGGACCTAAATTAAATGACGCTAATAAGGCATCCCAGGTGGTTGGAACTAAGAAAGAGCCTCGTTCTGCAGGAGCCATCTCTTCTGGGTTGGAGAAGGCAGATCCTGAACTTCATTAAGAAGAATGGTTGGTCCACCACACCGCCGGGCTGGGCCATCACAAAAGACTCAATCAAATTGGGAAACTTTCACTTCCAGATTAGCGTACTCGGAAAGGAAATGCTCTTTGCCAGAAGCTTATGTGGTTCCAACTCATGCGGCTAGGTCGAGATATGGTACGGCACCTGAATCCACTCCTGCAGTGTTGCAGTTGGTTGATCATGAAGTAGTCAGATGCTCTATTATACAACATTTGTAGGGAGTGAGGCAGATCTGGCAGATTCACCACAGACCTTGGCAGTCTTGTCTGACGAATCTGATTTACTCCTTTCCTCTTTTGCATCCGTTTTCTTGCTAGGCTCTGTTCCTCTTGCAAGTGCAGGAGCGGTGTCGGCCCAAGCAGTAAGTAGGTGGAGCTCTTAGTGCTTGGTCCCTTCCTTGGCCTCAGTAGGTGCTTCTTTGGCATGAGCTGTAGCGTAGGCACAAGAAGTCGGAGGATCCGGAGGCGTAGGAGCAAGGTGCAGGAAAGCCAGGTGCTAGCTAGGTCTGGTCTCCTGCCATTGGCTTAGCCTTAGCTCAGCCCTTGCAATTGGTCAGCTACACACGTCGCTTTCATTTCCTATATTATATGCCACTTCCCGGTCAACGCGAATAGATTCTTTGCTTCTTTATCCCGTCTGTTAGACAGATGTGATCTCCTTGCCCCCGCCCTTGCTTAAGGATTCTCGGCCTTCTTAGCTCTCTTCTTCCATCGGCTCTTCTTTCATCTGGAAGAAATGGTCCTATCCAGTTGGCGAATCCCCTTGCTATTGTTCTTTCAAATATTTGAATATAATCATTCTAAATAGAAATATTAGATATCTCCTGCCTGTCCTGCCGCACATGCGGTACCAGCTCTTGTTCTTGATGTAGCTCTTTCGGAAGATAGTATAGATGCTCCTCTTCTTTCTGCGGCAGTTGTGGATGCGCTTTACTTCTTTCTGAGTATCCCGGTGCAGCTGTCTTGTTCAAGCTATAGATCTTATATAGAGAAGGAGTGTGAAAGCTAGCTCTTGAAAGCAGTGCGAGTTAGGCGCGAATCGAATCCCTGAGATTGGAATGAGATATCGAGAAATTCATTCCACTTAAAATCAATATTTTCTTTGTCTTCAGTACTGGTGGGCACATAGGGTATTGAAGTATGAAAGTCTGGGTCTCCCGCCCGTCTTAGCTTTAGCTCTTATCTCTCTTCAGCAGTTGCAGTACGATTCTTTAATTCATCTCCTGCCCTTCTTAGTCGTAATCGCTATAACATTGGCAATTGCCATTGGCGTAATCTTCTTTCTCCTGTCGGAAAGGAGGGAGGTCTTGTCGAAAGCAAGAAAAGGAATGTCTTAGCTTACTCTAATTTCAAATAAAGCTTTTTCGCGCTCTTGGTCGGGCCTCTAACAAGTATCTAAAAAGAAAATGCTTTCTTTTAGGCCTATGCAGCTAATCCACTGCTTGAGCCTGTTATATTCAGTCGCGCTCATCCCTTGCTTGTTGGAAAGAATGAATGAAACTTTACATTACATCATGGAAGACTACGTCGATGACATCCTCGCAGAGTCAGGAACCCAACACATCTAAACATCCTCAGACGTGCCATAGGGGATGGTTCTCTTTCTCTCATAGCCTTAAAATCTTTCGGACTTACAAAAGTCCTCCTAGCCTGTAAATAGGAAGGACTATGGGAGCCTTCACTGGCTAAAGCGAACAACTAAGCCATTAACTAATTGAAAACCAATGCAACACAACTATTTGTCATACACATGCGACCAAGAAGCAAATATAGGACTAAGCAAGGGAGAGTAGAGGCTGAGGAAAGCAGAGCTAGCTACTAAAAGACAAGAGCGTCTATCCCTGCTAGCGAAAAAGAGCCAATATCCATCTCTTCAGCGCGAGTTGTTGGAATTCCCATCCATCCGTGGAACTCCTCCATTATAAATGACTTTTTTCCTTTATCATAGTTGGGGAGGTAAAGAGTCAGAGCAGCTATGCAAGCACACACATGGGCACTAGTCAACGCCCTTGGTTTCGTAAAGTCAGTGCCCTTGCTTTGTTTGGTTCAACAATGGTTGGTCGATCAGTCTACTCGCCCAAAAAGAAGAACATCGATTGCGCGTTTCACAAAGGTAAGCGTATAGTTAGTTATTCGATGGTTCCTTTTGTCCACAAGCTGTTACCACACGGAATCGGCGATGAAACCTGTATAGCCAAAGCCCCATCCGCTAATTGTGGTCGTCTTTGTCGGCTGGCTGCAACAAGGTGCCTGCTTTTTTCAAATGAGCTAGTGAAGCGCGCAAGTGAGTTCGATAGAGATCGAGAAACCAGTGACGCTCGATAAGTGAGTTCGATCTAGAGGGCACGGAAGCTGGAGGTTTCCTTCCATTGATTGGTAAGCATCAACGGTTAGTCTAGTTACTTCAGACTGAAGCGAAAGCGCGGGCGGCAGAATAGAAGTCTCACTACTAGCTTTTAGTCTTAAGCAGGCAGCGGCGGTAAGGAATGAATGTTCTACTCTACTATCATCCATTTCATTAGGACAGCACTTGCTTAGTCTTTTTCTAGCTTGATTGCGAAGCATGGTTTGGAAAGGTCAGCTGAAAGACGGTATATATCTTAATTTGAGCCTCTTCCTTTGTGGCTGGCCCCATGCCCCCATATAAAAAAAAAGTAAGCCAGCCGTATTAGCTCATCAACTCGCTTTAACGCACCGTCATAGGTCCGGACTTGCGCACGGTATCACTTGCCTAACAGCTGCCAAAAGCGGTCAATATTGACGGGCTTATTGTCACCTTTCTAAAGGGAAAAGAAGAGAGGTATCACTCCTCGGGCAGTCGCTAACCGTTGCGCTTCCCTTCCGCTTACACCATTTCTTTGTGAATGCTCCGCTTTGCTCTTTGGCGCGCTACTTCCGCTAGCAACCAGCTTCGGATTCTCCTTAAGGCGTTTCCATGAGATTCGTTGAGTAGGGATTTGAATAGAAAACTCTTTTTTGGGGCTCAATCTTGCTGGACTCTACTCCTATCCCAATGCCTGCCCCATAAACCTGCCATTGTCACCGCGGAGAGGAGAACGACCCGATCATGCGAGTACCGACAGACAAACCCACTGGACAAGCACCTTATACTGGGATCAATTCCTGCTAAAAAGAAAATGCCGTCATCGCTTTCGTTCATTTGGCTAAGACCTATAGCACTACTTTGGCGAAAGCTTCCCGGTTAAGGTACGGATTTATACCAACTCGATCAGCTAGTTCATTTCATGCCAAGTAACGAACCTGTTCAGGAATCGCACTAATGGCACCTTTCAGTAAATCGCAAACAAAAGGAAGACACGATCCCGCGCGATAGCTGAAGATAGGGCCCGTGCCACATCAAGAACCCAAGCGGGAACCTTCCCCGGCTTGCCGGGGCCGCTTGGCGCAGACGGAACAAAACATGGGTCAATATCCTCCGCAGCCGAATCAATAAGAATCCTCCAACCATTCGCTGCTGTTTAAACAATCACCTAATCCAAAAGCAAGATGAATTGCATCGAGCAGTAGCGCATGTCAAGAGGCGAAAGAAAGGAAGTAGGCACTCTGCCAGGAAAGCCAAGTAACTCCTTCTACGATGAAAGAAAGCCATTGAGAGCGAATCCTGAACTCAAGGAATGCTAACAGCAAGCAGTACAGTTAGAAAGGGCTGGAGATCTATCGATTAACTGATTGCCTAACTGCTACCGAATGCTTGATCTAACAATTCCTTAGAGGGAAACTTTGCAGACGTCTTTACAATATGCTATAAACTACGTTATGAAATAGCTGAGCGGCACATAACCTATAAGTATGAGAGGTTATACACATCATTTTATCGAACCTCCTATGCGCCCTGGCTGCCGGGTAACAAAGTCTAGGCCTCTTACAGGAGGTGGTCATAGCGAGGAAGCTCATTGATGAATCAGGCGGCGAATGAAAGCTAGGATCCATGGAGGCTGCTGGATTGATGAAGAGCAAATTTCCTGTCAAGAAGGTTACTAGAAAAAGAAATGAAAAGCTTTTCTTTCAAAGAAAATGGGTTTCTCCCGTAGTTGTCGATCAAGAGGGATAGGTGGCATTCTCCTATAAAGGAGAGGGCTAGACGATTACATCGCCTTTCTTTATGATTTCGTGGTTGTGTAGTCAGATTATATCCCTGTCTACAGCAAGACGTGGTCCGAGCACGTGCAACATCTGCGATCCGTACTGGAGGTCTTTCGAAAGGAGAAGAT